>CM028670.1:31348135-32670635 GCA_016760335.1 Gastrodia elata | reverse complement strand
TAAACAAAAAGTCACGTGTGCCACCACGCATCATGGGAGTTCGGTTTGTTCCCCCTCGTCTTCGTTGTGTTCCTGCCCACTCGGTTTGTTTACATCATGAGGACGGCCTCATTGAGTTGTTACAGGAAACCCATTGCAAGGCAGTGCGGGAGTACGGCTAGTTGTTAACCCCGGTTGCCCTGATCGGATGAGGACGGGAGTTCAGTAGTGTGGTCGGTTCCAGAGCTACCGAGCTGCTGTCGCTACTCTCGCCTCATAACTTATCCTATCCGCTAGCCCCGCAGTTCGAGATGAGAGAGACTAAATCAAAGATTCTAGTAAGAGGAGCGTTTGGCCTTTGATTCGAGATTGGATTGGATCTGCTGGCCCGCTGACTGAACGATGATTTCCCCCTAGCTGCGAGTAGACCGATTTAAAGCGTTCACCTTTGGATCCCAGATTCGAGACCAGCCTTCCCTGACTCATCGTCTTGCCATGGAAAGAGATAGTCAATGAGCCGTGAAGTCGGCGGAAGCGAGACACGAGAAGTGTCTGGAAGCAGCCGGGCTGGGTCTCCGGTGAAAAAGCAGAAGACAGGTCGTAGGGGGACAAAGCAAAGCTTCGACTTAAACATCAAGTCGGTCTTGATATGAGGGGGGTATATCTACGCTCGGGTGATCCATAAAATCTACTTCGTAGCCTTGACTTCGGTTTCCGGACTGGGACAGGTCTCTTTCTCTCGACGCTATATCTAGATATTTGACATTGGCTCGATGAAGGATATGGAATAGTGAGTCGTATGCTTAGAGGGGCCTTCCAAACTCTCCCACAGTGGAGTAGGAGGTTGTCACCGACAGAGCGCAATTACACCATAACTGAAAGAGAAGGACTCGGCATGGTACATTCTGTACAAAAGTTTCGGCATGAGCTATTAGGCACAAAAGAGTCTATGTGGACCACCAGGCCTTGCAAAAGCGGGGGCAACGCAGTAGGGGGACTATGCTATTAACACTTCTGCTCGTCTAGACATCTCGAGATCGAATTCTCTTTCTGGATGCGAGGCTCTCTTTCAATTCCGTATGCGGTTCGATATCCTTTTTATTCTATTTCTATATAACGCGCTCCGGACTCCCTGGCTCTCTGATTCTGATATGAAAGGAAAGAAGGATGCTTTTGATTGAAAAATGGGAATAAATTCGAAAGATGAATGGCCAACTCTTGTTCTCCCCATCCGTCTGAATACCTACCTCTCGATGCAAACTGACGCTTTCACATGGATTTGTTTGTAATGGTAGATGACCAAGAAAGAGGAGTAGCAGCTCTAAGTGAGTCCGATTTTAGAATCATGAATGAGAGGCCACGAAGTGGAGAGTGAGACTCTAGTCGAATCCAAATGAGTGAAGCAACTGGGCTAAAAGCTGGTAGAACGAAGGATGACTCTCTACTCTAGACTGATGATCCGTTCTAAATAAAGATAGGATAAGATAAGTCTTCTTTTTCGCAATGTTTCAATTCGTGTAAACCATGTAGGTATGGGTCTAGCACGATACACACAGGATGCCGCTAGAGCTCCGCTACACCTTGTTTTATAATGGACTTCAGGCTCTAACCGAGACCTTGGTCTTGCTTGCTCTTTCTCTTAAGAAATGCAGGTTGCGAAGCAAAGACTGAAATGAAATGGTTGGAGTCTTTGCTCCACATGGAGCCTCTCTCACAAGGTCAGGTATTCCAAGGATCATCCCTGCTTTTCACAGGAGACGTCTTGTGTCTGGTTTGGATGACGGTGCGGTGAAAAGTGAAGGCCGCGTAGCGGAGAATATACTGATCAAAGGCTTCCGTCATTGACATTTCGTGCATTTATGCTTTGTTATTCCGGTAATCACAGGATGATCCCAATATCCTTTTCTGAATAGATATAGATCTTTTTGATATGTCTCAGTCTCCGCGGCAAGGTGCATCGAGTCCTTTATCAACGAGCATGGTGGTTCGGGGTTTCCAATTAAGAGAGAGCGGAAGCGAACGAAAACATATATCTACTCTACGATACGACAATTATTAGATCGAACCAAAAGCTCACGCACGATCTACTGATCAAATAGCAGCATCACGTTCAGAGACAGGCTTTACTATTTGCTAATTAAAAAAAACAGTACCCTGAATGCAAGCTTCAAGCAAGGCTTTCTAATCTAAAGGAAACAGTTCGATCCGGTCTTCGCTTCTCTAGCCTTTAAAACCTTACAGTCGACTCTCTCCACCTCCGGTGGCCTCCATCGTATCGTATAAAGAGAAAGGCAGTAGATTACCTTTTTCAGGAATGGCTATGCGAAATAGCAGAGAACTAAAGGCTTGAGATAGCATCGCTGCGCGGCCTACCCACCGCCTACATTCGACTAGCGTCTCATCCCCCCTCCCTATTTACTTCGCTTCTTTATTAAGGCTCATCTATCGGCTCACTCTCCACTTCGTGGCCTTTCTAAAGAAAGAGAATCTCAGACTACTACCCGCTTTGTGGTGGATGGTACTGCAGCCAGATTCTGCAAGGAGACAGAGACCAAGCAGAGCCAGCCCCACCATCACCGAGATTTACACACAAAGGATAGAAGCTTGACTGGAATAGGCCGTCACTTTATCGCCCAGAAGCAGATGACGAGAGAAAGACGTTTAAGGCCCTGCAAAGTGCAAATCATTATTAAGGCCACGAAGTGGAGCATGGCTCCACAGCCGGCTAACTGTGTGTTTGAAGATGAGAGCCATAGGCTGACTCTACAGGCCAAGAAGTTTGACCACCAGCACCTAAGAAGATGGAAGATGATAAGGCTGAAGTGCAGGATCCATTCCTAGAAACAATATAGGAGAGGGGATAGAATCAAAGCCTACATTCACTAGCGCCTTCTTTATGAAGAGCAGCAGAGGCAGTTCATCGTGCTACTCAATTAGTTGAGGCCTAAAAAGGTTAACGCTTAGGCTTAGGTAGGTAGAGGCATATTAGATATGAATGAGGTAGAGGATCTATTAGGGTGTGGTTTTTCTTTTTATTCTGAATTTATTCCGCTACGCGGCCTAAGGCTTAGACCGTAGGTAGAGAATCTGAAAGGTAACTTCTAGTGTCTTAGATAGACTGAGATAAAGGATGATTCGGATCTATACTATAATAGACTAGGATTCGGATGAAAGGGAACTTAGATAATCTTTATGCTCAAAGAGTTGAAAGAGAGCTTATTACGCTCTACTTCGTAGCCCTCCGATTCTCTTTCTTATTACGATATACGATACGACATTGCGAAGCAAAAGATATGATTTTAATAAATGAAATCGACTCGCCATTCATTGAAGTGTAAAGTCAAGGGAAGCTAGAGGTACCCAAACAAAGGTACCCGGAGGCCCACGGAGTGGTAGGTAGATTAGTAAAGGTTGGGTTAACCTTCTCTTCTAGTAAAACCGGATCCAACCCCTGCTTCTTCTCTACCGTACGGCAACCTCCCAGTCCCCTCGTTGCGCTCTTCCCCAATTAGGCAGTGTAGAGTCTGAGTACAACTGAATGTAATGCTAAATTGATCTGCTAGGCGACAAGCCTCTTGGTTATTCAAATTAAAAAAACTATTTCGTAAGTTGATTGTAACAGATAGAACAAAAGTAGGCAAACAAGTAAGGAAAGGAACACTCGGCTGCTCGCACAAACACCAAAACATAGCTTTGACAAGCATGTATAGTCTAGTACGTTTTCTCTCATTTCCAGTTGTGATCTCTGCGGGTAAATCAGGCTGATCTCGATACAAATTGGTTTTGCTACGCAACCTGACCAAAGTGCTGTCTTCTTCTGTAGAATATGGCTTCTCTATCCCACAAATATGAACTCATTAGCGAATCTTGGCAGATATCCAAGCCAAGGAAGTTTAGACATCACAGATTACCTAATCTTGATATTTCCGAGGCCACCCGGAGGGTAGGTTCTGTAGGTAGGCATTGCCGATCAATAATCAACTCGGCATCCTTCTGAAGCAGCATCCACCCGGATTAGGGTTTTTGGTCGTCTCAATACCTCACTTCTTCACCAGTTGCTCAGAAATCAAGTGATTTTTACTTACCGAGTCAAATATAGCTATGACCTTTTCTTTTACCGATTTACTTTTCTGGGGGCGAAGTAGGGGGGCCAACGAAGTAAAGTAGGGCGCGACGAAGGAGCGCATCAAAGGCCGCGCAGCGTTTCGAGATAATTCTTTCCCCTTCTAATTGCCATCAGGGCCGCAGGCATTTGACTCAGCATCTTCAATTCCCCTTGAGTCGGTCGATTTTTAATTACATCTCGACTCTCGGCTTCCAAACTTTCTTTTTAGTTGAATTGCTTCGCAACCTCTTAGTAATCTTTAGATAAGTAAGAATCTTATCCTATAGCTTATCCCACATTCAACTTCCCTCTAAATAATCTTATAAGAAGTTTACTTTTCATTTATTCTGCTACGCGGCCTGGTTTTTGAATCATAATTATTCACAGGTTTGATCGATTAGAGCAAAGTAATCTCATTCGAAACGGTCGGCAAGAAAGAGGTTTTAGACTTGGTCATCACATGAATGTCTTCCAATGATTGTTCCATGAGCAAAGCCATTTTTTAGGTCTAACTTTCAACGAGTAATGTTGGGTTATCCCTTATTTCTCCTTACCCATGTCCGTTAGGGTAAATGTGCACCAGTATCAACCTGAATACTGGACCCAATCCAACTGTTATCCTAATTATTCTAAATTTTCAATTCATGCACAAGGTTCTCTTACATGACATGTTCAAGAAATAAGCACAAATATAAGGAATACATAGCACAAATAATCAAATAGTAAGTAAAGGACTATTCTACATGGTGACACTGCTGTTATCTAATTAACCCTTCTAACTATTCCAGGTTATATAACTTAAAAGTATGGCCTTGTAAGTTAAAAACAATCAGAACTAATCAGGTTCTAATTTGGCTCAATCAGGATTGATTACAAGTTAAATAATAAATCTCACATCCTAATTGATGAATTTAGATGTTCTAGACTAAAAATTGATCAAACCTACCAAACTAGGGATTATAAATTAAGCACCATAAATTGGAGTTAATTATATGATCCAAAGGGTAGAGTTTAAGTTCTAGGGTTTTACATCTAAATGTGCACTAATGATTAAGGCAAATTCTATTAAGTAAAGTCAAGCTTAATAGGATGATTCTTTTATTCTTATACAAAAGTTAAAAGATAAAATAATCAGAATCAAGTTATGAAATCTAGAATTTATAAAACTAAGGTTTCATTTATTGGATAACTCACATTATCCAATAAATGTGAGGTGTAGTTTCCTAAAGAGATGTCTTAGAGAAATTTCAGGAAAATATAGAATTCAATTTTCTTTGATGTTTTACTTATTTAGGGAAGGTTAAAGGTAAATTTTAACTAAGGAATATTTTTCTTACTTGGGGATTTTCAAGACTTAGATTAGGATTTTTATCAAATTATTCAAATTATGAGAATTTAAGACTTAAATTGAGCCTAAATCAGTTTTATTACTGATTTTAATGATTTAAAAGATATTTTAAGGTAAGCTAAACCTAAATTTTGGGCTCATTTTGCCCCTAATTAAGATCCAAAATGCTACTTTTTGATTTAGGGCTCTAAATTAAACTTTCTTATGGCCAAATAATTATTTACTGCCTAATATGAAGATAGACAGTAAGTACACTCAATTTGGATAAGAAATGGGTTATATAGCTCTAAACTAAGGTTTTTGACATAAGGGGCATTTTAGTAATTTCTACTTAATGAAATTTAAAAATTTGTGCAGTTTATTATTGGTTGCTATTTAAGCATTCCATAGAGTCCAAAAACACTAAATTATGAGGTTTATTAGATTAACTATGAGTGTTTCAAATTTCTAGGGGTAATTATGTAATAAAATCTTAATAATCACAAGAGAAGTTTTAATTCCTTAGCTTGAGCATCATTGTTTCGCATATTAATATATTATCAACGTATTATTACCATTAGGATCTGTTAATTCAACATAGTATTTACTTATCATAATTTAGTTATTTAAGGAATTATATATTTTGAATGTCTTATGAGTAACTACTGATAGTTAATTCTAAATATTCAAGGATAATGTCTTATTTACATTCTAGAAAGTAAGCAACTCTATCTTTTGGTGCATTGATTAAGGAACTATCTTTAATAACTATTTTTTCAAATAGTGAGGTTATTAATGTTTAATTAGTCTTAGCTTAAGGAGGAGACTTTAAACTTATCTAAGGAGATCGTTAATTATCATATGATGATTTATAACATTTAGCCAATTGATATGACATTTCGGTTAGACTTGAATTTAGCCTTAAATTAAGATGTTATCTTTCAATTTGTCCAATGATGCTACTTAAGTTTGATCTATCAATTTTTATTTAACGAACTATGAACCTTATTCTATCATAAGGTTTTGTCAGAACTTATGATAATTTGATTAATAAATTTTATTCTAACTTAATCTTGAAGGTATGTGATAATAATTAATATTGGTGAGGTTTCAATTTATGGGGAGATGACTTGTTCCTAAATATTTGTCATTCTATTAACTAGTTATATTTTGATGAATGAAATTATAAATTATAGTTGATGGGTAGTAGCAATAGTAGAGAAGTCTAGCACAATGTTTTGGCATGGAATGTGATACAGAATTATATTGGTAGACATCAAAGTGGTGACATTCACATCGACATGCAGCATGACGTTGCATTTAAAGTGTAGTTGCTAAATTCAAATGTATTTTCTATAGGAAACAATCGGGGACAAGAAGATTAGTGGAAGGTGATAATTATTGAGACATAACATGGCTATCAACAACATCCAACTATAAATCATAAATAATTTTCCTCTTTGAAATAATTTGCATAATGAATTTTATGATAACACATTTCTAGTAATGACTTAACAAATAACAAATATTTTATTGTTAAAAACTAGAGCAAAAATGTTGATCTTGCTTTTCCCTTTGATCAACACAATTTGCATATGTTCAAATGAATTCAGTAAAACATATTATGCCTATAAGATTGCTAGTAGGTATCAAGATAAATGAGTTTTAATTTGCTGTCAAAGTGTATTAGCACAAACTAATAGAATAACAACAATCTTCAACTTAAATTAAAAGAAAGAAGTAAAGTTTGATTCTTTCAATAGGACTGGAACACAATAGAGAAAGCAGACATCACTGATTTCAAACATTTCTCTATAAGAGCTGTGATAAAAATATGTTATTTTATTGATGATACAACTTCTAATTCCCTTGAATCCAATTGATAAAAGGTTGATTAATAGGATTGTAAAAAAAAAGGTAAAGTGCTATCACTCTTTTATCCACTTGAATCCAATTGATAAAATGTTGATTAATAGGATTGTAAGAAAAAAGAAGGTTAAGTGCTATCACTCTTTTATCCCTTGAAATTGTATTTAAGTGTTTAATTTATTAAGATATTTTCTTTGTTTTATTGCTCTTTTTATTCACAACATGATTTGCATAAGTTTGAGGAATCACTTGACAATTTCTTAAGAAAAACTTCAAACTCTTGCTATAGATCATCAAATTGCCATACAATTTCTTACATATTTATGTTTCCAACACTATATCTTAATATTTATTTATCTCAAAATTCTTTAAAACAATCTTATATATGAAACATTAAGACCAAATTCTACTATATTTGATCCTATAGTCTATATTCAAAGGTATTACTTAGTCTAAATATATAATATAGAAGAGAAGAGCATAGGTTCGCAATTTACAGTCTCATTCAACCTAGTTTAATTAAATAGGGATCATGCGATTACAGTTAGAAAGGAAAGTGAAGCTCAATCAAGAGAAACAACATGCAATAATCGGTAGGGAGGTACCTGCTTGCGCCGAATGGAAGATCGGGGAGGATGAAGGGAAGACGACGACGACTTCTTGCTGTCGAACGCCGAATGGAGGATGCACTGGGCTGAGGGGCTCGGACGATCCTTGATGGTGCCGATCGAGTGATTAGGGTAAATGGCGCTTGGAGGAGCTCTCGGCTGTTCGGCCGACGGGAAGAGGGGTGCTCGGCCGGAATGGAGAAGAGAGGGAGAATGTCGCTCTACAAGGAGGAGCAGATGAGGGAGGGGGAGGCTCGGCCAGCAAGTTTCTGCCATGGAGGAGGAGAGGTGAGGCTCGGCTGAGAGGAGAAGAGACACAGGGCTTAATGCCTTTGACTTTTAGGAGATATGGAGGCCGAGGTTGCAAGGCGAGCGGCGAAGAGTCCTAGGCAGAGGAGACGTGTGCGGTCGAGCGAATGGGAGGAATGGAGGCGTATAGCGTGCGATTAGGGGTTTTTTAGGAGGGAAGAAGAAATAAAAAAAAGGATTATATTTATATTAGGGCTATATTTTAATTAATTTAATAGTAAATCTCCTAATTTTTAAATATCGATATTAATTAATTAAATAATTTTCAAAAAAATCACAAAATATTCACCCATAGCTAATTAAGGGGTTAGGAATGCAATAGCAAAGTCGGATTTCAATTCCAGTGAGTAATTAATTTTTCATATGTTTCGGAGTATTTAATAATATTAAAATATTTGACAAAATTTTGATGACTTCTAATTACCACCAAAACATCGCCCCTAACTAATTAGGGGGCAATGAACGCAATGGCAAAGTTTGATTTTTGATCTGAGGTCAAAAAATTAGGTCAATTTCTAGGGTTTCTGAAATTCCCAAAATTAGGATTTGATCTATTTGACTCTTGACTTGGACTAGGTCTTAGTGGTGAACTCATAATGGCTTGCTTAGTACACTAGGATCAAGATTATGACTAAGATTAGTTCTAATTGACTATGGTAACAACTTGGGTTGTTATAAAGTCGACCCAGGCCCGCATGGTGCGACAGTGCGGGACCCTCTAAGTCCCACTCAGCCAGCACAGTTTTGTTTAGGGCCAGCCTGTCGGGTCCCAGTTGACCTGACAGGGACCCGATAGATAATGGATTAATTATTAAATGCATTACTCGATTACCTAAGTTCTAATCTAAGCAATTGTTTAATTAATTTAGAATTTTCCTAAACTCAGTCGACAGTTATCCAAATTTAATGAACTTATATACACCATTTTGACCATAAAAATGTGTAGGATCTGAATATGGAATAATATTTAAGTTTATATATTTCATTTTGTTAATTAATGCTTAATTTGGTCAAAACTTGATTAGTGCATAACTTTGTGAATTGACATCCAATACCTTAAAACCTAGTTTCTAAATGCTCATTGGACAGCCAAAAACATTATGGCATGCTTAATTTTTAAATAATGTAAGGAAATATGTTAATTATGTCTTAATGAAATTTTGAGATGATTAGCCTAGATTTGGAGTTTGAGATCTCCAATTTGGGGATCTTGATGTCTACGCTTTCTTTAGGATGTATAGAACCTAATGGCATGCTTAGTTTTTGATTTGAATCCATCTTGATCAAAATTAGCATTTTGCCTTAAAAAATGACCATTTGCCCTTGTAAAATTGGTTAGCCAAATCCTTTGGTTTATACTTGAGATTTTGATTGTCTAAACCCTTCCTAAGTATTAGTGTTAAGTCAATATGACTTGGCACTAGTTAGATGCTTATGTAGGTAACCATACCCTAGTTGGGAGGTTGAATCCCTAATTAGGGTTAGCCTTGTTTAACCCTTCCTTATACCTTTAGTGATTCCTTATTGGTGTCCAAAGTCTCTCTACACTTCTTGGGCACCAACTTATCATTTAAGATTAGTCAAATCAAACCTTAGATGCCTTTTGACTAAGTCACATTTTGTGACTTAGTGTAGTATCCTCTTGTAGGTGAAGAGTCTTACCCATTTTGGATAAGATGATTCTCATCTCCTAGAGTGCTTTCTTATAACCTTAGAATTTTGAGGCTAAGTCATTTTGTGACTTAGGCTTTAGCTTAGTCATTCTTTTGGAATGAGTCTCCCTTTTTTCTTGGATAATTTATAACCCTTAGATCCTTTGGTTGGCTAAGTTACATATGGTGACTTAGGTGTTAATCTACTTTAGTTATAGACCCTTTTGCATAAGTCATAGATTATGACTTATGTCTGTAGTCTTATAGTAATCTTTTAGAACCTTTGGTTTTAAGTCACCATATGTGACTTAATGTATTAGTTTATCATGTCTTTTAAGGTTAAGTATCCAAATTGGATATTTACCCTTTTTGCCTTAGAAGAATCCTTTAGCAAGAGAGGAATATATCTTTAGTGGTAGAAGCCTTAGAGTAAATTAACTCTATTGTTAGTTCAATCTAATCCCTTTTTAGTATGAGATCACACTTAGTTAAATAGATATAACATTTAAGTGTAATCTTATGTGTAGAGCTCAGCATCCAATCCCTTAGCTTCATTATTAGACTTAGCTTAATAATGGTGCTTTAGCTAGCTCTTAAGCTTATATCCTAATAGTGTAAGTAGTCAAAGAACACTTGTTCTTTGATGCCAAGATTTTGGATTCTAATTTATTAAATTAGAATTGCTTAGTTATCCTTTAGCCTTGGTTAAGTATTGTAGTAACTAAACTTATTAGCTTAAGCCTTCTTAAGTGATGAATATCACTTAAGTGTAAAACCTTTAAGATCCTTGATCCTTAATTTATCCTATGCTTAGTATATGATATCACATGCTAAGTAGTAGTCTTAACCTGTAAATGCTAAGTCATATGCTATGACTTAGGAGTTAACCCTTACCTCTTTAAGGTTACATTCAACTTTATTGAATGTTAGTATCATTTCCTTAGCATCCTTCCTTATTAAGTGATGATTATCACTTAGTTTTTTTTGCTTCCTAGTAAGCTTAAAATTGTGGTTAGAATTCTCTAACCTTAGCTTATAAGGTATAATTGTGAAGGTTTAACATTAAACCTTAAGTTTCATTATTTAGATTCTATAATAAGAATCCTTGAGCCTTAAGGTAGTTCTAAGAGTATATTAATAAGGACTTAATATGAGTTGATTTCTCAATAAATCAGTTCAGATATAAGCTTAAGATGTTAAGCTTGTATAGTTGGTCAATTTGTTAAGATGAATTGGAAGAATTGCTGGGATTGCTCGATTCAATGTAAATCATATAATATTTGTTAAGATCAATTTGTTATTTAATGATATATCGTGTAGTTGATCAAATGTATTAGCCTGATGGTTTGGCTAAGACTTGTTGATGTCTTAGTATCAGGAATAGTTATTCAAATTCAGGATAAATAAACAACAAAAGGAGATATTCTTTTTAATGGCTTTTGCTTTCATTTGCATACAAAATTTAGTACATAATTAATGATTCAATCACGTGATTCATGCATATTTTGGATGGTATTTCATGCATAAGTTTATCGTGGTTGATCATGTGCCAGTGGGCACAAGTCTGTTGAATTCGGGAATGTTGGGCTCATATGTTTTGGGTGTGTTGGCCACAAATCAGATATACATTATACATATACATACATATATTTTTGGGAGCATTTGAATCATTTTCTTACATGAGCATTGGGCTCATTTCTTTTTGGGAGTGTTGGGCTCACTTGTTTTCAGGTGCATTGGACACATGTGTATGAATATGTGTATGTATGTGTATATGTATATGAGTATTCAAGAGCGTTGCACTCACTTATTGTTGGGTGCGTTGGGCACATTGGTATTGCATATGCACTATAAGATACATTTCAGTTGGTTATTCTTGAAGCACATTGCAATCATATTCAGTAACATATGCAATTCAGATTGGCATATGTTTGGAGTCCATAATGCATTTATTCAGTTTTGATGCACCAAATTTCAGTATTTTTGGCAGTTTTAGATACTTTCTTTTAATGTTTTTAGTACTTGCAGTCTTTACTTTCTCTTTCAATTTGCTTTACTATTTTATTTACTACTTTAAGGTAAATATCCATGTAACTTGAAAGAATTCATTTTAGTGAGTCTAATATACACTTAGACTCATTGTCTAAGTAAGATTTTCTCTTTTTTGTCCGGGGCACTAGCATTGCGAAATTGACAATATTTGATTTAGGAGACTAAAGATAACGCAAAGCACGGTGTCGCTGAGTAGCTGTGGCGATCTTCATCCTTGAGTGATTTCTTACTTTGATGAGATAAGAGTTTACTTTCAGTAGTTTCATTAAAGTCTATAACAGGTAATCATATATGAATGTATTTTTTATCTTCTTTTATGAGATAGATGTCTTTACTTACTGTTCTGAATGAGTGAATGCATGGATGATGTTTTTAGCTTCAGCTCTCTATTCTCTGTATTATACTATACTACATATATTGTGCTGTGATCATCAGTTTAGCAGACTTGCATTATTAATCAAACTAATGCAATACTTAACTTAATTAATGGTGGAGTTCCTTAGATGCAATCACCTTCAATGATTAATGGTTTGGGTTAACTATTAGTGCTCAACCCGTAGCATTAAGTAGAAGGCAACCATTAATATTCAGTTAAGGAATCGTTCCACCGCTAATGATATAGTATTGCCCATAATGACGGGACGGGGCGCTACACCTAAGCACATGAATGGAAACAACATTGATGACTTTAGGCCCATCTCCCTTTGTAATACACTATACAAGATTATTACTAAAACTATTGTAGGCATAATTTCTCTACATCATTCAGATCTCATCCACACAGCCCAAGCTGCTTTTATGAAAAGAAAAAATTCTTCTCATCATATTATATTATCTAACGAATTGATAAGGTCTCTTTTGTGAAAAATTTGATCTCTGTAAGGATTTTGACAGCATGAATAGAGGCCTCATTATAAATTCATTGAGCAAGCTCAACTTCCCTTTCCAGTATGATCAATTAGATATAGGCATGCATCAATAATGTTTATTTCTCGATTAATTTTAGTGGAGTAATCAAAGTTTTTTTTCCTTCAAATACGAGCCTTAGGCATGGATATTCTCTATATCCATTATTATTCATCCTAGTTATGAATGGACTATCCAAAATTTTAACAAATGCTGTGGATAACAATATCATTGTTCCCTATTCTTATGGTTCCTTCTCATGCTTTTACCTACTATTCACATACACACATTACTTTTTGGTGAGGCTAAAAAAAATCTTAAGGGTTATAAGCACTGTTTAGATGAATTTCTTGATGCTTATGAACTCTCATATAATGAATTAAAGTCCTCAATTTATTTTCCCAACAATGTTAGTAATCCTTAACTTTTGGATGAGATTCTTAAGCTTAATGTGGAAAAATTTCCCCTGAAATATTTAGGTCTTTTGGTTCAACCTAAACAAGTTAATGCTGAAATTTGTGCTCCCTTATAGACAAAATTCGCTCTTGGACCGCTGGTTGAACTCATAAATATCTTCATTTTGTTGGCAGGTTACAAGTATTAAAGTTTTTGGTTTGGCCCCTATTATTGTATTGGTTTAGAGCTCTACATATACCTTTAAGTATCATAAAAATATCAATAGTATTTGTTCAAGGTTTTTGGATCACAGTACAAATCTTAAAAAGCTTCCCATTGCGACTTGGGACTCGGTTGCCAAGCCCATCATCTTGGTGGAATTTGTCTTATCAATCCTAGTAAGCTTATGATTAGTTGCAAGCTTTCTCTCAGTTGGTTTTACATTTGGAACACCTCTCTTCTTACTGAATGGTAGAAGGCTCATAGGTTCAGACTTTTTAAAGTCACTTGTTCTCGCACAGCTTCTATATTTTGGAAAAAATTGGTAAAAGCTTCTAACATCCTAGCTTCTTATGTCGCTAGAAACTATTCTTTACAGAATTTTCAGTTAAGGGTAGTTCATTGTTTGCTCTAAGAGATGCTCATGTCATTCTCTAATCTCAATTACAAATGTCGGATTGGGCAAAATCATTTGGTCAAAAGGCTACAAGCATAAATATAAATGTGTCTATTAGAAATTAGCCAGAAATTATTACAAAAATGTGAACTTTCTCACCAATAGGGGCATTACTTGCGGCAAACTTTGTATTCTTTGCAATGAGGAAGATGAATCCCATGGACTTCTTTTCTTTAATTGTCCTTACACTTTTAATATTTTGAAAACCATCTTTCTCCAAGGAAATAAATATTTTTTTTCTCCAAAATTTTCTCAGCTCTTAGATGATATTTCGCTGCAAAACAAATGGATAAAGTGTGCCTCTCACCAGTATGGCTGTTGTGACTCGTGCTTGTTGGCTTGAAAGGAACACATGCATTATTACGGACAACTTTAAAAGTTTCTCCTTCTCAGTCTATAATATTAAACCTATTATTTGTGGGTTAAAGGGCCTATTTAATCTAAATAGTTCGGAATTTCATTATTATTACAAATAAAAAATTGGTATTTTAAACCCTTGATGATGGACATCCTTTTTGCCTTTAAGAGGCCTGGGATTCAATCAATTTGTTTCAAAATTATGTTATCTCGGACCAGTCTGGCAAATCAAGACTAAGTGATATTTTGGAAAATCTGTCATGCCTTATTTTTGACATTTATTAGAGATTATGGTTGCATTCCAGTAAGCTTTTGAATCGGAGACGAGGAAGGACAATGATGTATTTAGAAGACACATCCATAAGTTTGGAACGCTCTCCTCGATATTTTCCTGGAACAGATACCTAAAGGATACTATACTGGAAAGGATCCTCAAACGGATCATGCTATACTGAAAAGGATTCCCGAATAATATGTTCTTAGAATTCTAGGAATTTATTTTTTCTTCCTCTTGTACTTTGGTTTTGATCAATAAAATTGGGTATAAAGCCCTCACTTGTATTAAAAATAAATAAATAAGTATTGCGCGTATAATGATATTTAAAATATCATTTTGATGTGTTAAACTTGGAAGAAAATTGATAAATATTTAAAACATATTGTTTAAATAAAATTTGTAGAGGCCGTGCATAAGAGAGGTAGGTAGAAAGAAGTAGTCAATATGTAGCGTGTGTGTGCTTACAAAGATAGCATGTGTGCATACAAATATGTGTGTACAAATACATCTGTGTAATGTGTAGGTGTCGATTGAAACTATTTTAACTCCTAAGCACCGATTGTATATACAAAAATATATAATATGTATATATGCATATATACAAATTTCGTTTGGATCCTACAAGACAAATTCCGAGACAATTAGTTAAATAAGAAAATAATGGTCCATTAAATAACTTTTTTTCTGCATTGATCCCTTTACAATGACAGTTTGCATGACTTCCATTTTACAGCTTGCATGACCAATTTCATTTAAAATAAAAAAGAGTTTTGCTACCTACTTTTCATATATATATATATATATATATATATATGGATCACTAAAATTTAGGGAGTTAAACCGAATAAAAACTTATTATTAAATCTATTTTTGTTTATAGGATTCATAAATATGTATATTTTAAATCCTATATCATCCATATTTTTTTGAAAGATATTTAAGATCAAGTAATATTTTTCAATAAAATAAATTATATTGATTCTTTAAATAATTTTTAAGAAATTTTGGATGATTAGTATTTGTATTAAAATATGTATATTTATTGTATGTTTTACATATTTAAGTGAATTTAATATTAATTTCTTACAAACATATATTTTTTAAGAGTTATTAGAAAGATATTTAAGGATATTAAAATATTTGATGTTATACAAAAGATAAACGTTATCATAAAGATAAACTGAAACAAGTGCTTAATATAAAGTAAATTAAACCAGTGGGGATTGAGGCACTATAAAAAAGCAATTGCAGCTCCTTCATCTGTTCTTGATAGAATGGAAAGCCTTCTTCTTACATACAAGAGCTTTAAATACTGGAATTTGTCGGCACCGCCTTAGCTGATCCAATTTTGCTCATTCCAATTCAACAACCAGTGCAATAACAGCAAATCTGCAAGCATTCAAATACACAGGGAACAACAGCAAAGGAAAAATTAGACAATGGGATCTTAATCAGTAAGATTAGACAGCAATATCGTCAAAACTTGCAGAGATCTTAAACTGCATTCCACAACATAATGTATGCAAAGTCACCCACATGAATTACATGTGAATCATCTTGTTTATATTTGGAATATTTAATCAAGATTATATTCTCTAATTGTGTGTGTTCACATATTGTAATTTATGTTAGAATTGTGTGATTAGTGGTTTAGGTCATCACTTTATAGTAGAAAGGCAGCAATATCTAGTCATTATATTCTTTATCTAATTCATTTGTTTGATATTCATTAATCTTTTTAATCACTCAAATTAGTAAACACTTTGATTGGAATGCTATGTGTTCAATGGTAACCCCTTAGGTTATATAGTGTCCTAATACTACACTATTGTCCTTCCCCTATTTATGCATGAGAAAATATTTTCTCTAATTCTTTCTTGATTAATTTAGCTTCTATTATTTTTATATTTTCCTATAAGAGTGTAAAGTTAATGTTTTTATTGCAATTAGTATGATCTTGTTTAAATTAAATAATGTTCATGCAACCCTTCAATCTATCTTTTCTTAATGACATGTTCTTCCTAACTCCTTCCATAAGTTGATCCAAAACTTGTATTAGACCAATAAAAAATGTCTCATAATTCCTTATGGGTTACAAACATATCTTAGAAGAAGGTTTTAGAATAGCTTTTGAACAAATACTATGATAACCAAAATCCTTACTAAGGTTATTGAGATCAAAATTTGACTCGATTAAGTCAAAATCAGGATCTCGAGCTAACTCAAAATTAGGACAAATTTAAGCTCGTAATGCCCAAAATTGGAAACAATTTGGATAACTAATACTTTTAAGTTAAATTATAAAATTTTTTATTTCAAAAAATAAAAAAATAAAATATAAGTCCAAATCCAAAAATTTTATTGCCAATCAATTTAAAATAATAAAATGCTATATAAAAAGTTTTTACTTTTAAAATTTTTATCTTCTAACTCTAAATTGAAAATTTTATTTTCCAAAAATGTATGTCTTATCAAAACACTCCTCCCAATCAAGTTTGGAAATCACACGACAAATAAATGCAAATAATTTAAATTGCATTTATTCAATTTAATTTTCCTATGGCTTTTTCTCTCTCCTCTTCTCTCCCACGTTCGCTGTGAACCCTAGGACATGCGGTGCGATCGAGCCGGTCCTCTCCTGTGGCACCCCGCCCCTTAATCCACAATCATTAGACTAAGGAGTGGAGAGTCACTTTGGCAAATCCCCCACTTAAGATTGGATTAGGTATAGACCCTAATCGACTAGTAAGGGAGAGATAAGCCACTGCATAAATGCCATAACTCAGTCACTAAGCGAATACAAATCAGAGTGCAAAAGTAAATTAAAACAGGTATACATCCAGTTTATCACAATAAATAAGAAAAATGCAACATACAGCTCAGAGTATAAAGTATAGTAAGGAAAAACATAGTCAAATGTAGCTATATTATTATATCATTAATTAAATAATTTAAAAGATTGAAATAAAAGTCTCTCATTCTCACAAAAAGCTAAAAAAAAAGAACTAAGCAACGTCTGGTTCTCCCGGCTGATGCTCCTCTTCAATATAAGGCTCCTCCTCTTCAGCACCCAGCTCCTCAAACTTATCTGAATCTGGTATTGTCAGTTTGACAATGCCAGGGCCCCAGCCAATAAAAAAAAAATTTATTAAACAATTATCTAAGTATATTTTAGGTTAAATATTTTATATAAATTATTAATGTCACTATTTATACTTAAACATAACAAAACTGAACTAATTAGCATAGGAGCAGTATGTATACAAGGAGAATGATAAGTTATAAATACAGCATTTATAACTAAATAATGTTTGAGGCAAAAGGCACACCTCAAGGTAAACTAAGCAAAGATAGGCATATATACATAATACAGTAAGTACAAGTACTGAAAGAAAAGTCTAGTCTTAATCATGTTGATGATCATATGACATATACTGATTTAAAATAGTAAATTTAAAAGTGGTACATATAGTAAGCAGCAAAATTTATAAGTATGTACAAGTGAGCAGGTAAGTAAAGCACAGTTGACTAAAATAACTTGCATTATTAACACAGTAAGCAGTAAATAGAAACAAAAATAGGTATGTACAACTATTATATTAGAAAATTGTCCAATCGGGCCCAGACAAAAATTCCCAAAGCCTTTCTAGGCTAGGGCAGATAGAACAGATCAACAAGACTAAAGAGGCAGTAAATATAAATATAGAATCTTTTAGTTATTTTACTTTTATTTCTATGGATACGTCTAGAAATAACTGAGGAGTAAAGCACATCTGCAAGATTATGAGAGTTCCAAGCTTAACACACACTCCTCAATGAGTAATGTTAAGCATCCTTATTACTCCTTACCCCCCTGTCCATTAGGGTAAATGTGCACCATAACCTACAGGAATATACTGAACTCAAGGCAATTATTATTCTAATTATTCTATATTTTCATTTTATGCATAAAGTTATTTTACATAACATGTCCAAGGAAATAAGCTCAAAATACAAGGAAATACATAGCATAAGAAATCAAGTAGTAAATAATGGACTCTTCTATACATGGTGACACTGTTATTGTCTAATTAAACCAGTCTAACTATTCTAAGTTACACAAGTTCAGGATCTCTAATTTATACTATCGAGTGTAACTTAAAAATACGGCCTTATAGGTTACAAAATATTAGGACTAGCTAGGTCATCATATGATTAAATTAGTGTCAACTATGTATGTTAAATAAGAAATTATCATGACCTAGTTTATGAATTTAGATGTTCTAGACTAAGAGCTGATCAAGATCTACTAAACTAGGGATTATCATTTAATACCATGAAGTGGAGTTAAGCACATAATCCAAAGGTAAAGTCTAAGGATTTAAGTTTCAAATTCTAAGTGAACTAATGATTGAGGTAAATCCTATTAAGTAAAGTTAAGCTTAATAGGATGATTCTCCTATTCTTAATCTAAGGTTAAAAGATAAAATTATCAAAATGAAATTATAGAAAATCTAAAAACTAACAAAATCAATGATTCATTCATTGAATAACCCCATTATTTAATGAATAAAATTTAACCTAAGATCTATCCTTAATCCTAAGGAACATATCCTAAAGTGAAGTGAGGATTCCTAATGAGCTCCTAATAAAGAAACTTAGGGATATATAATGAGTTGATTGAATTTATTTCCATTTAACTTAATTTGCTGATTTTATACAATTAGGGAAGTTAAGGGCAAATTTTACCTAAGGCATTTTATCCTTACTTAGAGGTTTTCGAGCCTAATTTAGGATTCTTATCAAATTATTCAAATTGAGAGGTTTATGACTTAAATTGATCTTAAATAAATCCTATTACTAATTTTATTGATCTAACTGATAATTTATGGGTTAAGGACACTTAACCTAAATTTTGGGCAAAATTGCCATTTTTCCCCTACTTAAAGGTCCAAAAAGCTACTTTTTGATTTAATGCTCCAAATAGAAATTTCTTATTGCCAAATGATTCCTTACTGTCTAATAAGAAGATAGATAATAAGTACACCAAATTTAGAAAAGAAATTGGTCCTATAGGTCCAAACTAGACTTTTTAACCTAAGGGGTATTTTAATAAATTGTACTAAATGAAATCTAAATTTTTGTGCAATTTATTGTTGGTTGATATTCAAGGATTCCATAGAGTCTAAGAATACTAAATTCTGAGATCTATTGGATTAGCTATGGCCATTTTAATTTCAAGGGCAATTATGGAATTTTCTAAGGCTAAGAAGGGTCAAAAACCTAACTTTTCTTATTAGTGTATAAATTTAGTAAACTTAGTAGCAATAGCTTCCCTATATCACACTGAGTACTTTAATTAGGAGAAAACTCAAATTAGACTTCAATTGGTCAAGTTATGACCTAACTAGGGCTAGAGGTATTTTTATCAAATTAGGGTTTCTAAGATTCAGAATTTAAATTTTATTGCACATTGCTATTGGCACTAAAGTTCTAAGCTATCTAGCACTTTGAATTTTTTGATTTGGAGCTTAAATGACTAAGATATGGTTAAAACAAACTCTAAGGTTTTAGGGGCAATTAAGGTCCTAAAAGTTATTAAGCAAACTAAGCACTGAATGACAAAACTAATACTACCAGGGTGTTCCTAATATTCTCCTAATTATTTTAAGACCCATATTGGCTAGGTTTGAGTCACTAGGTACAAAGTTATGAGAGTTTGAAGTTTTGGGATAAGTGAGAAGATGTCCTAAAATGTCATTATAAAATCTAGGCATCCTATATAAATTCTGATACTACCAGAATATTCCTCTCATTTTTTTGATTAAAATGAGATATATATTCGCTATATTTGAACTTATGGATTAAAAGTTATTAATGATCAAAGTTATGCATTTAATTTAATTCCATTTGAATTAAATTATTCTTATTATTTGAATTAAATTTATTCAATATATTTAAATTAATTCAACTGGTGCTATGGGACCTACGGCCAGACGCGTTGCATCTACGTTTTTGCCGAGCAAAGTGGCGCGGGACCCACTGGTACACGCGATTACCTCTAGATCACGGAGCAGAGTGACGCAAGACCCGCAGCAGAGCAAATTGCCAGGTGCGGGTCCCACGCATCCACGCGCAGGGCAGAGAAACTGCAGACAACACTAGGCGGGTCCCACCTTGTAGACGTGAGAGTCATATCTCACTCTAGACGGCCCGGGTCGACCCTACCCATCTCCAACCTTCCTTCCCTGGCACCCGTGAGGTCGCGACTAGGGCACACATTATGGATGTGATTTTGATGGCGACAGGGCTCAACCCGCGTGCCATCGGGTAGGGACCGACCCCATCTACCCAACTTGGGTCAAGCCAGCGACAGAGGTGCACCGAGGCGGCACCATTGTCGAACCTTTATTCTTAAAACTCGGTGAAGGGTTTCAAACGGTAACAACTGTTTGAGTTTTGCCAAATTCGAGCAATCTACCATGCAATGTTTCAATCAGACGCTAGATTAATCTTATGATTCGCATGCAATAGGTTCTCGATACAATTCATAAGGGATCACACGAGTAGATCAGAGGGTGGTGAAGTACTTGATGGATGACGTAGACGCACTTGGGATGTTAGGGCTTGCAAAGAAGATCATGCTGGAGATTCCTGAGCTCTAGAGCAGGCGAGGTTGGCACGACCGAGGTGCGGGGGGCTTTAGGAGACCGGGAAGTAGTCTGCGAGGCTGCTGAGGTCCCGGCTTGGCTGCGAATAGCGGCGAATCGCCGTGTGGGATCATAGGGTTCACAGGCGAGAGGGTGACATGAATGTCGTCTGATAAAGGATCAGACGGTGGACGGTGCAGTTTAACGGGAATAATTAAATAATAATATTTAATTATTTTCTAATATTTCCTTAATTAAAATTAATCTATTAATTGCATTTAGAAAAATTCAAAATATTCACCCCTAGCTCATTGAGGGGTGGGAAATGCAACAACGAGGTCTAATTTTTTATTCGATGAGTATTCGATTTTCTTATTTTCTGGGGAATTTAAATATTATTAAAATATTCGATAAAATTTTGACGACTTCTGATTGCCTCCAAAATATCACCCCTAGTTAATTTGGGGACAATGAGCGCAATGGCGAAGTCCGAATTTTGATTTGAGGTCAATTTTTAGGGTTTCTAAATTTTTCAAAAATCAGGATTTGATCCATTTGATTCCTGATTTGGACTAGGTCTTGGTGGTGAACTCCTAATGACCTAATCAGAGTACTAAGACTGAGAATAGGACCTGGATTAGTCCTAAATAACTTGGGTAACAACTTGGTTTGTTACACCTCCCTTGCTCGCCGTGTGTTCCCTTTCCCTACCCATGACTGCCCGGCCACCCGGGGTAGCCCAGCCTCCCCTTTCTCCTCCTCCTCCCTTCATACAAAAAGGGACCCAAAACCCCCTTCTCAAACCCCATTCATCCACCTCTCTGGCCAGCCGACTGCCACCTCACTCCTCCTCCCAATCTCCTTGGCCCCCTAGCCAGCCACCCCAATTTCTGGCTCTCCCCTCCTCGGCCAGCTGTCATTGCCGCAAAGTGAATCCCCTTCGAACAGAGAAGAAGAAGAAGAAGAAGAAGAAGAAGAAGAAGAAAAGGAAAGAAAATGAGAGACGGTGAAAGAATTTTTTTATATATAAAAATAATACTACATATAATAATAATAATTAAAACTAATTACTAATTCTAACTCATAACTTACTAATGACTAACTACCTTATTTAGACTAATATTTTTTTATTGTCTTTTTCTCTACTTTTCATTTTTTTATAATAATAATAATAATAACAATAAAAATGGTATATTATTATTATTATTATATATTATCATAATAATAAAAGTGATAATAATAATAATAATAATAATAATAATAATAATGTCATTATTAATATTATATGAATAGAAATGAAATATTATATAATAGTAATAAGGATAATAAGAATAATAATATTAATTATTTATTTTATTATTATATTATATAGTAATAATAATAAAGATAATAATATTAATAATGATTATTATTATTATTATTATTATTATATATTATTATATTATTATTATTAGTCTAAGGAAATATGATAATTATTTAATGATGATGATGATGAAAAAAAGATGATAAAATAGAAATATTATTATTATTTATTATTATTATTATTATATTAGTATAGAGGTGATAATAATAACAATAATAATAATAATGTTATTATATTGAATAGGAAGAAAATATTATTCTTATTATCATAATAATAAAAGTGATAATAATAATAATAAAATAATATTGTATTATTAATATTATTATGAATAGAAATGATATAATATATAATAGTAATAAGGATAATAAGAATAATAATAATAATAATAATAATAATAATAATTATTAGTATTATTATTATTATTATTAGCTTCATCATCATTATTATAATTATGATATTCTCTTAGATAATAATAATAAGAAATAATAATAATAAGAATAATAATAATCATATTATTAATATTAATATCTTATTATTATTATATAATAGAATAATAATATAAAAAAATAATAATAATATTATTCTTATTATCCTTACTATTATATAATATTTCATTTCTATTCATAATAATATTAATAATAACAACATTATTATTATTATTATTATTATTATTATTATTATTATTCATTTATTATATGATAAAAGAATAATATTTTCTTCCTATTCAATAATAATAACATTATTATTATTATTGTATTTATCATTTTCATAATATATAATAAATATAATAATAATAATAATGTTCTATATATCATCTTTTTTTTTTTCATCATCATCATGACATTAATAATAATAATACTAATAATAATAAATACACTATTATTATATCATTATCATCTTCATTATTGTTATTATTGATAATGATAATAATAAGTAATTTCTTATGAAGCATTATTATTGAAATGATAATAATATAATAATAATAATAATTATTATTATTATTATCATATCATTATTCTTATTATTATTATTGATAATGATAATGATAATAATATTTCTTTATTATTATCACCGTTATTATTATTATCATAATATTTCTCTCTACTAGTCATTAATAATCATAATCATAATATAATAATAATAATATTTCCATTATATTATTATTAATTATTATTAATTATTTCTTATTATATTATTAGCTTCATCATTATTATTATAGTTATGATATTCTCTTCTAGTCATGATAATAATAATAATAATAATAATAATCTTATTATTTATATTATTAATATTATTATTATTATTATCACTTTCATAATAATAATAATAATAATAATAATATTCCTATTATTTTCATTTTTTATTTCTCATTAATAATAATAATAATAATAATATCTCTCCCAATATGTGAAAGAAACGGAGAACAACAACTTGAAGAAAAGTATCTCTCATGAATATTGAGTTGTTCATTGTGATTTATAAGAAAAAGCATATATAGCACAAAAAACTCTAATTCACCAATTTTAGTTTATCCTA
This sequence comes from Gastrodia elata, assembly GCA_016760335.1. Classification (NCBI taxonomy): domain Eukaryota; kingdom Viridiplantae; phylum Streptophyta; class Magnoliopsida; order Asparagales; family Orchidaceae; genus Gastrodia; species Gastrodia elata. Next base: position 32,646,594 of record CM028670.1, on the reverse strand, counting down.
GTTATGAATTCCTAAAATTGCTCCCCTGATAATTAAGAAGCAAGCATCATGTATTAGGAAAATAGAGATTATAAGGTAAATATGAAGAAGAGCATGAGTTTGGGACTTATTAGAAACTGAAATTTTCTAATCACACTGTTAAGCAAACCATGAAATGATAAAACACTTCACACCTTATTCATATTGAATTTCATAATAATAAAATATAGAAAAATCCATCTTTGAGTTTACTTGAGGACGGACAAGAATTTAAGTGTGGCAGTATACTAAATCAAAGATTTAAAGTAAAATAAGAGAGTAAATATAAACATCTTTAAACTATAATTGTCTACTTTGAGTGGTTTTTCACCAAATTTAAGGAAAAAAGAGGAGCTGTGCAAAATCTAGGAAAAATTGAAAAATATGAAAGACAACCACTGTAGCGTGCACAAGCACCCCACAATGCACCTAAGCGTGCCACAGCATGTTAATCAAGATTAAAGATCCTAGACATAAACTCCATAATTGGGGTTCAAATATTGAATCCAAGGTACTACTCTGTAATAATACTAGGTTGTTACTTAGCTTAATTGCATCCTAATTACCATTCCATTGAGTTCATCTAATCATTAAAATTAATCCCTGAAGATTTGGAGCGATTTAGAGCTCTATTTAATATTTGGATTATTTTAATAACATTTAATTAATTATAAAATTGAGATATTTAATTTGACCTCGAAATCAAAATCCAACTTTGTCATTATGCTCGTCACCCCCAAATTAGCTATGTGTGATATTTTAGACACGTTTGGAAGTCATCGGATTTTATCGAATATTTTATTGTAATTAAATACTCCAAAAAATAGGAAAATTAAATATTCATAGGAATCAAAATCTGACTTTGTTATTGCGTTCCTCACCCCCAAATTAGCTATGGGCAAATTTTTGGGATTTTTTGGAGATCGTTTATAAAATAGGATTTTAGAGATTAATTAATTTAAATTATTTAAAATCCATTTTTATTTTTCCTCCTTTTTCCAATTTAGTTTCTCTGGCTGGACCCCACCTCCCTTTAATTCCTTCTAAAAATACAATGCCTCCCTCTTTCCTTTTTCTTTTCCTCTGCTCCAGCCCTGCCTTTGTCCCCCCCCCCCCCCTCCTACCACCCCCTTTATCTCCACAGTTGGGATGGGATAACTCATGCCCATCCCATCTAAAGCCAGGCCTTCTCTTAAAACAAGTTGAGCTCCCCTCCTCTTCTCTTTCCTTCATTGTTGTGCTGCTAAAGAAGCCCTCAAGCTCCCAAGTTCCTACAGAAAATAGAGCTCTCTTCCTCCATCTTCTTCCATTTGAAAGCCAAGGTACCTCTTTTCCACCATTGAATGGATTCAATGGCTACTTTGTTTTTGCTTTTATGCTTATTTTGCATCCTTATAAATCTATGATTTGCAATGTGCAAGCTATTAGAGCTCGTTAAGGTATTAGATTTCATTGTAGATAAAATGCACTGTTTTCCTTCTTTCTGCATACCCTGACCTTTAACTCCATTGTTTGCATAGTTAGAATCATCCTTTTGTACCAATTTTGGTATCAATGGAAAGGTCTTGGAAATACCTTTCTATTAGTGTATGGCAGCATATGTGAAGTGCTCTAAATTGAGAGTATTTGATCCCGCCGCAGCGCCCGAGGTTTCAAATCGGGTCCGCCGCAGCGCCCAAGCTTCGAGATGAGTCTGCCATAATCCGCTGCAGCGGGCCACAGTGCCGAAACCCGCTACAGTGCACCACAGCACCAAAATCCACTGTAGTGCACCGTAGTGCTTGGTTTTCGGCCAGAAGGCGCTACAGCGCGTCGTAGCTCCCATAACTATTCGGATTGGTCCAGAACTGACTGAAATGGTCAAAACTTCATAATTTTCAAATTTTAAGGACCCTAAGACCCTAGTGGGGTCAAATTATATTAAATTAATGTACTCAGTGTGATATAGAAAAGCTATAGCCACTGAGTTTGGTGAATTTGGATTTCAAATGAAAAAGTTAGGTTTTTGACCACTCTTAACCCTAAAAATGACATATTTACCATTAAACTTATAACTCTCATAACTAATTTAATAGACCTTAGAATTTAGTATTCTTAGATTATATGGAATCATTGAATAGCAAGCAATAATAAACTATACAAATTTTTAGATTCTAATAGGAGGAAATTACTAAATTGCCCATTAGGTCAAATTCCTTAGTTTGGACCTATATGACCCATTTTGTCCAAATTTGGTGTACTTACTGTCTATCTTTATGTTAGATAGTATGAAATCATTTGACAGTAAGAAAATTCAATTTGGAGCCCTAAATCAAAATGTAACTTTTTGGACCCTTAACTAGGGGCAAAATGGTCATTTTGCTCAAAATCTAGGTTAACCGTTCTTAACCCTTAAAATATCTTTTAAATTATTAATAATAGAGATAAAATTGATTTAGGATTAATTTAAATCTTAAATCCCATAATTTGAATAATTTGTCAAACATCCTAATTTAGGTTTGAAAATTTCTAAGGATAATAAAAACAACAAATTAAGTTAAAATTTGTTAGCTAAAATTCATTCTTAACTTCTTTAATTAAATAAAAATAACAAATTAAGTTATATTAAAATAAATTCAATCAATTCTTAGAATATCTCTAAGTCTTTTTATTAGAAGCTTGTTTAGGAGCTTCACTAGCACCTTAAGATCTTTTCCTTAAAATTTAGAATGGATACTAGGTAAGATTTCATTCATTAAATAAAGTACGGTATTCAATGAATAAAACCTTAGTTTTATTCATTTCTAGATTTTCATATTTTAATTATGATTATTTTATCTTTCAATTTTAGATTAAGATTAAGAGATTCATCCAATTAAGCTTGATTACACTTAATAGGATTTGCCTTAATCTTTAGTTCACTTTTAGACTTAAAAACTTTAGAACTTTTGTTTGACCCTTGGATTATGTGATTAATTCTAATTCGTGGTGTTTAATACATAATTCTTAGTTTTAGTAGATCTTGATCAGATCTTAGCTTAGACCATCTAAATTCATTAATTATGACATAATGATTTCTTATTTAAGTTATAATTGATTCTATTTGAACTAAATTAGGACCTAGCTAGTCTAATTGTTCTTAACTTATAAAGCCATTCTTCTAAGTTACACTCGATAGTAGGAATTGAAGATGCTGTACTTCTGTAACTTGGAACAGTTAGAATGGTTTAATAAATAACAACAGATGTCATTATGTGTAGTAGATTTTCTTGCTCACTATTGTTTTATTTGTTGCTTTTGCATTCCTTATACTTTGTGCCTTTTTCCTTGAACATGTCATACAAGAGAATATTATTGTATGAAATGAAAACATATAATATTAGGAAAATATTTGCATTGGGTTCAGTTACTTGTTATTCTAGCACATTTTACCCTACTGGACAAGGGTAAGGAGAAATAAAGAGTACTTGGCATTACTCATTGAAGAGGGTTGTAGCACCCCACCCCATCACTGTGCACAATAAATAAGTATAATCGGGAAGACATAACTCATCTTCTCGATTAACAACATAAATTGATTCACACTAAAGGCTGCTGGTTTGAACCTAAGAGTAGGATCGAGGGTCAATACTTAAGATAAGATTAAAATACTTATCTTAAGTATTAGAATAATACATATATTGGATATGAACATGTAAACATAAATCCAGTACATGTCATCAATATATCCGCATTTTCAGTATGTTGATCACATCACAATACTAAGTATAATAGTAGAATAATAGAGTGCGAAAGCTAAAGAAAAACATCCAGAATATATTTATCACAGAGCTGTAGTAAACATTCATCTCAGAAAAAAAAATTAAAATACATCCAGAGTTATTACACACTGATTCAAAAAGATGCAAAAGTAAAATTCATCTAAAGCACTAAAAGCAATAATGGTAAAGTAGAAAGGTGGAAAGCAGATCCACTAAGGCTCCTTGTGTAACAACCAAGGTTATTACTAAGATTAATTAGGACTAATCTAGATCTTAATTATGATTCTAATATCATAATTAAGTCATTTGAAACTCATCTCTAAGGCCCAGTTCAAATAAAGGATCAAATAATCAAAATCCTGATTTTTGGAAAATCCCAAAACACTAGAAATTTACTTTTTATTTTGACTCAAATAAAAAATTTGACTTTGTCGTTGCGTTCCTCACCCCTCAATTAGCTAGGTGTGATTTATTGAAAATTTTCTGAAATTTATTTTATTACTTAATTCTAAATTATGAAATCAATTGAAATTATTTAAAATTGATAATTTAAATATTTAAAATTTAATTACTTAACAGACTTCCATTAAGTAATTAACCAGCCGTCTACTTTTCTAATATCACACAAGCTGGATCTAATGGCTTTTCTAAGCCGTTTGATCGGGGATCAGACGATCCCCGCTTCGTCCCTGTCGCGCTTCTGCGCGTGTCATGAGCACCATACACGCGGCTTGCTCTGTGAATGTCAGTGCTGCTCGACTCCATCCGGATGGAGTTTGTCACCTTAGTCACCGCTTAGGATCAATTTAAGAGCATCAACCTCTTCTTTTGCTTGGTTCCAACCTTCTGATCCTAAGGAAGTCCGAAGCCTTCAAGATCGAGTTAGAGTCTTCCTTGTCGTCCATTTGAGGTACTCGATCTCCCAAATCTTGCATTTGATTTCAATTTTTACAATTTGCAATCTTATTTCACATGTTAGATTCGACTTTGTCCGGCTTGATAGAGTTCGATCGAACTCGATCGAGCAAATTTGGACTTCGATCCGCAGTCATTCTTGTTAGCTAAGTCGGCCCATTCACGTTAGCTTTTAGGGTTAGGTTCTGTTGCCTCCTCGAGTTACCCCAGGTGACGTCCCAACTATCGACGAGTAGCTCTTGTCATACCCTATCCATCGGCGTATAGGCAATCGCCTTCCACCGACGGGACGACTGTCGTTTCTTCAACCAAAGCTCCCTTTATTTGCGAAGAAGGTGAGTCCTTGGGATGGGTGGGCTCGCTGGGCCCGACCTGTGCTTGCGTGTCGAAAGTTGGGGCCTTAGGCCATCTCGTCAGACCGCAGAAAAGCGTGGGCCTCGCGTGCATCTGATGCGCCAATCCCACGAGGACGCGTGTCTTGCTGGTCAGAGCCCTATCGGCACCTCGTATTCCGGTGGGACCCACTCGCCTGGCCAGCCAGTCGCAGTCGCCGCGTGGATGAAGGGCTCGCCAGACGTCTCTTCCTGTAGAATAAAAAAAAGAAGTAAATAAAGCTTATAATAATAATTATATTAATTAATAAACATTTAATTAAGTAAAATAATATATAAATAGATATTAATTTAATTAAATAAATGTTTATATATATGTATATTTATATACTTATATACATACATGCTTATTTCCATAAATAGAAAAATGAAAATAAATAATTAATAAATATAATAATATATTAAGTACTTTAGACAATCAATTAATAGAGAAATTAATTAATAAATCTTTTAATTCCTATGATATTAACTTTAGGATAGAAATAAATACCTATATAATTTATATATATATATATGTGTGTGTGTGTGTGTGTGTGTGTGTGTGAACAGATAATTAAACGTATTATTATGTAATCAACAGATTTATGAAATTAAATATATTAATTAAATAAACATTAAGAGTAAAATATATATATTATATTAATTAATTCAAATTAATAATCAAAACTTCAAATATCCATAACTCATAAAATACACATCCAAATTGTACAATTAAATATACTAAATTAATCAAAAAAAATACAAGGAATTTATAGGTGCTATCAAAATTTCATTTAGAAATATAGTTAATATGGTGATATTTAGATTCTCACATTAAATCCTAACTGTCCTAAATGTTCAAATTACTATAACTTTGTGTACACTAATCCAAATATATCCAATATGGGTCTTAAAGTAATCAAAAAACCAAAAGATTAATTTAGTAGTATTCATTTTGATGTTTGAATTAGATTTAGACTAATCATATTTAGGACCTAACTATAATTAGGTCAATTAACTCTAGAACTTCAATTGACCATAAGTTAGTCAATTAAGCTCCAAATTAGGTCATCCATATATCCATTTTGATCAGGAAAACCTAAATAACAGTAAACTATAAAAACATTTAAGATCTAACAGTTAGATTTCTCAATTAACCCTAATTACCCAAAAACTTGATTAGTGAAGATTAGCAAAATTAATGATCCAAAGTTAATAATTCAAGTTTCAGAGAACTCCTAGAGTAGTTTAGAACTTAGTGGTATAGTTAGTTTAGTGATTTTGTGATTAATTTCACTAATCACCCTAAACCCTAATTAGGCTATAACCTAGCCAATTATAGTCCAAATTGAACATACTACTAGTCATTGAAATCAGTGGAGCATTTTTGATTCATAGCAACTGATTTTATTCAATTTGGACACCAATTGGAGAAGTTAAGATTTTTACCCTTAATTACCATATTAACCTTTGAATTTGTATTGTCTATAACTTAGCCAATATATATCAGAATTTGATGATTTTAGATTCTATGGAAACCTTAGGACATAATCTTCAGTAAGCTGACAGAAAATTTAGATTTCATTAGGTCAAATTACCAATTTTCCCTTATAGGTCAAATTCCTTAATTTGACCTTATAAGGCTTAATACTTAACCAAAATTAGTGAACTTATTGTCTAAACTCATATTAGATAGTAAATAATCACTCCACTTCATTAAATTCCAAATTTGAACTCTAATTCATAAAAGTGAATTTTAGACCCTTAAGTGGGGCAAAATAGTCATTTTGCTCAAATTTAGGATTTAATGATTTTAAGTCCTGAATTCATCCTTAAATCATAATATTTATTAATTAAAGTGATTTAGACTTTAATTTAGATAATTATAAATCCAAATTTAGAAATTTAAGTAAAATCTTAAAATTTAATCCTAAGTAAAAGTCCAAGTAAAAATGTGAGTTCTTTTCCTTCATTTAAACTTCTTAACTCATCCTATAGGTCTTATAACATTAGTTAGGATGTGTGTCTGAGTGCTACTCTTAGTACTTAAGAGCTTAAATTCCTAAGTTTAGGAGTAGATCTTAGGTTATAATTTATTTAATGAGTAAAATGGGTTACTCATTAAGTGAAACCTTGAGTTTATTACTTTATAGATTTTCATAGTTTATTAAATAATTATTTGATCTTTTAATTTTAGAATTAGGATTAGAGATCTATCCTATTGAGTTTGACTTAATTCAATAGGATTTGCCTTAATATTTAATCAATGAGATGGGATTAAACTCTAGCCCTTAGAATTACCTTTAGATTAAGTGATTAACCCCAACCTTTGGAGTTAATCCTTAATCCTTTCAAGCTTGATTTGGCTAATCAAGATTTGAGTTGGGATTATATAAAACAATAAATTAGGATGATTGATTTACTTATTTAATCTTCTTGATGACATTGATTCAGTTATAATTAGGACTTAGCTAATCCTAATTATGTTCAACTTATAGGCTCGTGATTCTAAGTTACAGACAGTGAAGAATTGATGATTCTGAATCTTATGTAACTTATAGTAGTTAGAAAGATTAAATTAAAAAACAAGTGATATCACAAAGTTTATGTACTGCTATCTATTACCTTGAATTTGATATGCTACGCTTTCCTTATTTTGAGCCTTATTACACATTTGGACACATTAAATTGAACATAGAATATTTGATGAATATTTTATGTTAGACTTTGAATATATTTCATATGGCATTTACATAACTTTAAGGAGAAAACTTTATAAAATAAACTTTACTATATTTTGTGGGTTATATCTTACTTAGTCTGCCATTTAGTATAATATTAATTTTGAGACATTATTTTTGCTTAGGGTATTTCCCCTAGTGTGTGACACTTTGTCTAGGGTATTTCCCCTAGAGGGCAGCATACTTTAATTTAGGATGTTTCTTCTAGATGATCAGATGGACTTTACCTTTGTCTAGGGTATTTCCCTTAGAGTGCAACATACTTTAATCTAGGATGTTTCTCCTAGATGATTAGATGGGCATTACTTTTTGGCAGGACTAAGTAAGAGTATCTCCACACTTTACTTTATACTTTTATTTTACAGTTAATTTATAGTTACCTTACAATTTTCTTTACAATTCTAACTTACTCTTATTTTACACTTCAGTTCACTTTTCTTTTATATTTTCATTTTTTGCAGTTCTTTTATATTACAGAGTTTTTTTGTAACCTTCTCTTATTCAGTCACTTTTCTTTATTAAAAGCATGCTAGGATGCTAGATGATTTTTTCTTTCCAGTATAGTATATCTTATAAGTCTACATTAAAAGAATTAACACTATTCAATGATATAACAATGTAATCATATAATATTTTGGTACAACACAATAATTAACCTGAGTTGTTATCTATTAGCATTTGTTTTTCTGATTGCGAGCAATATTCCAACTCCAATTCGGTCATCATTGGCAATGTTTGCTCTTCAAAATTGCTAACATCATCAATGAAATGGGGCATGGTGTTTGTATCATTCATGTGTATATATTTGCGAACTAAGATAAAAATTAGACAAATTAAACATAATAAATATAAATATAAAATAACATATAAGCTTATAAATCAATGCTGAAGCTTTAGATATTATATAGAAAAAACCCAAAGACTAGGATTCAACTCCTCCAAATAAGGCCCGCAGAAGACCAAAGACTTGACGGGGCATCAATCCTTATAATCAGTGTAGAATCTATTCAAGGGGTATGGCCAAAGGAAGTCATCAAACCAACAAATGGGGTCTAAAGTAGCATCAAAATCCATCATTATCACAAATAAAAAAATGCCAATATATTCCTCCCCAAACATAGTTGAAAATAAGAGCTCCAATTGGGGTCCAAGCAAGGAAAAATATTAAAATAGATAAAAATTATTAATAGCACATCATAGCCTCATCACTTCATAAGATTATTTACAGAAAGTAACATCACGAATGAAGTATCTCTAGGAATTATGAATGAAGTGTCTCTAATTAAAGATCAAGCCTTGCCTCTCTTATTAAGTAAAGTACACCTCCTTTTAAGATGTAGATTATTTCAGCATACAAATATGATTGTAGAGTTTTAACTCAGCACACAAATTTGCTTATGACCAATATCATGCTATAGCACTGCCAAACACAAGCCTCTATGTGATGGGCCATTATTTCACTTTAGTAATGTTTCCAATTCTAGCTGAAACCCATTTATAAAATCTCGATACATAAAATAAGGCATTGATTATAAAATGGATAATGCTACCGTACCCCCTCTAATACCCTCATTTTTCTAGATGACTTGGCAACTAACGTGGAACTTCAGGCAATGTCAGCATTTACCCTAAGATTATAATATAGTGAGAAATTACTATAGTATCAAAAGTTCAAGATAGCACAAGGCTTACTGAATGTCTAAAATTTGAGTGTAATAACATCAATTATTCCTACATTTAAATTCATAAAACTGAAACATTCATATAATGTGTTTATCGAGTTCCATATACTATTTACTGATGGCATGCAAAATAGTTTCGAAAGGAAACATCAAAAGGCTTTGCTTAATCCAAATACAAATTTCATAAGGTAAAAGACATCAACTTAAAGGTCCTTTCAGAGTATTTTACATATATAGCACAGCTCATAATGAATTAATAAGCAATGAAGAAAGCAGTAGTATTTAAATATAAAAACAAACCTGAGCACAATAAAGAGAAAATCGAATAAATATTTCCTACTCAATAGAGCAAAATGTGATTAAATTTATACAATAGTTTGAAATAATAATTTAACATCTTTGAATTAAATTGCAACTCATACATCACATTTCACAAATCATGCATCCATAAGCAAGATCAAAAAAGTTGCTAAATATATGAGCTCGTGCTTTATCATATTCTTCCATTTGTTCCATTATCCTCAAGCTGCTGTTTCCTAGCTCCATTGCAGGCCAGAGTGTTGAGCCACATGATGAGCTACACATCTACGGAAATAAGTGGGAAAATGCTGGAATTCAAATTAGAATTATTGATATTTCCATTGAAGATATAAGGGATAGAGGAGCTTCAAAGGTTGAAGTTCAAGATTGTGAGCACCAAATGTGTGCCCACTGCACTCTCGCCTTGTGCTGCAACAGCAAGCCCAATGCAGCAAATGGCTTCTCTCCCGCGCTGACCTGCCCTCTTTGCAGAGGTGGAATAAATAAAATGAAAACAAAATACATTTTCAAATGTTAACTGATACATATCCAAAACACAATCCCTAAAACTATTGGATAGAAACACAAGAATCAACAGCAGGTTGATGAATATTAGTAGGCTGATGGTTGGCAACAACAGCAGTATGGGGATCAGTGGCAGGTTGATGGTCGGCAACAGATGCAACATGGGGATCAATAGCAGGATGATGGCCAGCAGCAACATCGCATTTTGATGAACAGCTAGTGGTAAGCTGTTTAAATGCTTAAGTAACAAAAAAGTAGTTTATGTTCTATCCAAATTGCAATTACTCACATTCGCATTGATAAAAGAAAATGTACGGAAGCAATTAATAAAAGAAATATTCACATTCGCATTAACCCATCTTACCAAATTGCAATTATTGAAGTCCTGCAAATGACAGACTTCGGTTGGAAAATTTGTTGTAATAGCATCGAGATTTGAGTGGCAGCTTTATAGGAGATATTAAAATGCATTGTACACAAGCAGTTTCTGTTATTTTCATTTGGAGCATGGAATTTACTCACATTTGAGTTTGGTAACATATGAAACTTAATAAAACAATAGTTTAAACATATAAAATTAGCAGCCCCAAATTGACAACAAATTTTGTTCCAGCAGCCAAATGACCAAAAGTTCACAAAAAATTGGAATCAGAAATCAATGCTTCATAAGATCTGTAAATTATTGTATAAAATTGCTTACCTATGTAAATTGGAATCAGAAATCTTACCAAATTACAGTTACTAAAGTCCTTTTTTCTGAGTTTGGCATCAATTATGAGCTAAAGAGAAGCTACCAAAAGCATTTGCATTGCATAACACCATTTGCGTAACACCAATATATTATTTTGTAAGAAAAGGAAGCAACACCCATCCATAAGACAAAACTTAAACGTCACAGAAATAAATAAAACATCATCCAGCAATCTTGACAGAATTACATCAATTGCAAAGTGTTGTCAAGAGGTCTATGTGTTGAAAATTTCAGTAATAGAACAGCATAAAACATCATCCAGCAATCTTAATAGAAATACAGCAATTGTAAAGTTTTGTCAAGAGGTCTTGAGTGCACATAGCATTGGTAGGATGCTTTTGGTTTTCAATGATAGAATCAAGGAATAATATTCAGATATTAAAATCTCTATGTGTTGTTATGCCATTATCAACACCCTCCACATGTGTCTTATATTGTTGATACATATTTCAGAAAATTAAAGTAGTTCTTGAAGCTAAGGCCAATTTCTTCCAAAATGAAGTAGTTTTGCTAGCTAGAAAAAAAATTGAGTATATTGGCCTTCTGCCATTCAGTAAGCAAGATCTCTTAAAGTCTAGAAAATTTTACTTACTAAAGATACATAATTCAGAAAATCTTACTTACTAAAGATACATAAGACTGTTCAAATTCTTACAAAAAAAATAAGTATAAAATGTTTAAGTTTTGAGCTTTTTCTTCCCTTTTATGTCATGAGGACTTATAAGTCTCTTGGTTAGCAGTCGTCCTTTTGGGTGTGTGCGAGCAAGATATTTTATTACAATTGGAACACTATGACCACAAAAATCTTTAATCTTTTCTTTAAGCTCCTGTAGGCATTTAATGTATATGCATGAGCTTCATCATTTACTCCCCTAATGTCAATAATCACATTGGCATGTTGTATGCTTTCAACATAATAGTCATCCAGTTTCTTTAGATGTTGGTTGTGTAAATTGAAGAATCTAATAAATGAGTAAATTGTTTATTATCCTTTCTCCATCATGAGCTTACTAATTTTTCAGGAATTTTGGCATTTCCTTTTTGACACAAAACACACAGTATGTGTGAACAAACGATCCCGCAGAGCTAACCCCGATCGATTGAATCGATCGATCGGCCTAAGTCCGTAAAGAAGCTTTGGGACCGAGTAAGGTCCCGGTGTTCCAGCCCACCTCAGGCCCTCAGACCAAGGGGCTTCAATCCGTCTCACCTCCCTGATGGTGTAGGAATCTAGCCCTGGGTCTGGTATGGCCTCTATGGGGAGAATTATCTCCCCACAGTAGCTCCATTAAGCGTGCTCTCAGGTGAGTAAGGTCTGGTCAACCCAGACCACCTCACAGAGGGTCTCGGGTCCCCTTCGATGCGCCTAGCTACGATGAATATGCAACGACCATTAGTTGGTCGTGTCGTGGTCTAGATGTGTCGGAATAGGCGGATTAAGGTTGTCCTAATCGGGTCATTCCGTTGGGGTGAAGCGCTAGGGACGAAGCCTCTGTGCGGGTCAGGTCAACCCATGACCCGCGCTGTGCGATAGTGTCAGGCCATCGCGTCAAGCCGACCTGCGCATTTTGTAAACGGGTCTGAACCCATTTTAAATTAAATAAAACCTATTTTGGAATTATTTCCTTAAGAAAAATTGGGGTGGATTAATTGGAAAAATACAATTTAAATGAATGCTATAAATTTTAATCCACAGATCTAAATCCTATGATATTATATATCAAATTAATCAAAAAATCATCAGTAATCTGAATATAAAATAATATGTAAATTTTAATGGTTGGATTTTTTGTTTTAGCCTAATTATTGCAGATCTTAATTATGGTTGATTAGCATGTATACTTATCCAAATTACATGTCTAGGGTGCCATTAGTTTTCTTTTAATCAGTAAAATGAATGTGCTAAGTAGTTAATTTTTTTGAACTCTGTATTTCAATTTATGCCCTAACTTTGTAAAATAATGATTAGTAAAAATTAAGATTTCTAGGCATTATATCTTATTAAACTTAGTCTCTAATTATTTGTTTGTTTGAATATAACTTATGAACCAAGTTGTATGAAATTCTGATGGCTAGATTTGTAATTAGGTGCTAATCCTTTTGAATTAATTTAGGGTTTGATTAGCACTAGTTACTTTATGTTTTTCTTAATTTTTTATTAATATGCTCCATAATAGTAAGGTAGATGTATTTAAACCATGCATATCAATTTATGATGTATAAATTCAACAAACCTAAATTAGAGAACTTAAATATCTTAATTAAACTTAAAAAGTCTTAAGACTTTGATCAAGCTATTAAGACTTGATCTAAGTTTGAGATTGCCACCAATAATACATCCTTATTCCATTGATTTGACATTTGATCTATGAATAAACACTTGATCTTAATTATACAAGAGTAGGGGTTAAACCATAATCTATTTGATTAAGATCCAAACTCTTAAACCTTAATTAAATGGCTTAATTATAAGCCAATGCAATTGAAATTATTCCAATAATGCACTTGATTTGGTATTGATCTTAAGCCATTGAATTAGACATTAAGATTAATAATGAATTTATGTGATTGATTAATCTGAATCTACACTTTGGATCTTTGATTTCCTCTTATATAAGATCATTAGCAAATGAACAATAATAAAATCATATTAATTAAATAAGTGATCTATCTCTAATAATAACCTTGATTTATTCCCATGATTGTAGAATATGAGGTAATCAGATGACTTTAATCATCTAATCTGATCACTTTGATTCAAATTAATAATCAAATCTTTTAAGTGTTAGCTTTAGTATTAAAAGGGTGAGATCTCAAGGATCTTACTAAAGAATCATTTCTAAAATATTTTAAAGACCTTAATTAATGATATATTGAGGTAGAAAGAATTTTTGAAATTTGTTGAGGTAGAATCTTAGATGTTCCTTCTTACCTTAGAAGTTGATCTTAACACTTTGTGGTAGAAATCACCTAAGACACTTAGAGTGATTCCTTTTCCTTGCAGTAGACTCAATTTTGAGTGATCTTTTGATCATAACTTTGGAGGCTTGTGTAAGACTCACCTATTTTAGAATAAGGATCAATAGCTTTAATAAATTCTTGTTGATTAAATAGAACTATTAAGTCTAGATTATTCGATGGTATAGTAGGGTATATTCATAGTATTGGATCACTCCAATAGTATTCAGGATTGGTTGATTCAGCGTAGTATAGATTATGACTATGTTATATCCTATGAGTTTAGTTAGACATAGTCTCTCTTAGACTGAATCATTCAATCCTAAGAGTGTTATGATTATGGAAATTAAATTATTAGCTTGTTTAAATAAAAATCACCATTGAGTGATGCCTTCTATCGAAGATTACTTTCATAGGTGTGCTTCAAACAACCTATGTGATCCTAGTCACCCTCTTTAGAACACTAAGTGTGCTTATGATTGAGTATATTAATAGCTTAGCTTGAGATAAAAATCACCATCGGGTGATGCCTCCTATTGAAGATCACTTCGTTAAGGTGGCTTTTTCAAACTAAGAGTTAAGAACTACCCTTCTTGGAAACACACTATATATGTGTATATCACCTCCCCATCTGATAATTTATAATTGAAATACCAACTTTAACCAATCACTGTACTAGAATTTAGGAGTTAGAATCTTTTTAGTAGGTTTCTGCACAATGGAGACTCTGAATTTATTATCGGATTTAAGGTATTTATGGATTTTTTGGATTTTGACTCATGTAGTATAGAAGCATGAACATGAGTATGAGCATGGGCATGATGATTAATTTTAGTGGTGACATATGAGTATCAATGATGATTTATGGGTTACCGAATGTTGCAAACATTGACTGGGGAATTTTAGGATGCATCAGCATCTTAGTAAACTGTATTCTCAATTGGATGTATATATACATTGGACCGTATGACTCATAGCCTTTCAGTGATAGTTATGTTACATACTTGTGGCATACCGTGTTGTGGCATATTTGGATGTATTATCCCAGTAACATATAGTACAACATTGGATATTTTTACATTGGTATCTGAGCATTTAATGTTTTTGCTTACTTTTAGCATTCAGCTTTCAGTTCATTTTTACCTTGTTTAGTCTTTACATTTTAAAATGATTTAGTGCCTTTACAGCTTTTTCTATAGTTTTCTTTGCTTTACTATCTACTTGTGTTTATTTTAGTATTGCTTAGTTTAGTTACGATGCGTTAGATTTCTTGTCTAACACGGGGTACTTTTGGGATCCAACAATTTGCTAGATCCTGAGCAGCTTGTTGAGTCAAGGCAGGAAGACTTGTAGGAGATCCAGGAGGAGTACAAGGTGTGGCGGCCATGCCCAAATCATCTAGATAAGAGAGTGGCCGTCACTTAGCACATCCTTTGCTTAACATTAGGTTCAAAGATAAATACTCAAATCCAATCTTAAGAGAAAGATGTGCCCTTTTTAATAGAGCAAAGAAGAATAATCATTTAATGAGTATACTATGAAATCAAAGTGCAGAAGAAAAAGGAACAAACTATAGTAACATCTATCTATCCATAATGAAAAGTAAACATCCAACTCATAATATAAAATGTAGGAAAAGAAAAATATAATTTACACCTAAATTATTACAACCATTTAAAGTTAAAAGACTGAAGTATGAAATAAAGTCTCTCATCCTCCTGATACATACAAAAACTAAACTAAAAAGCATAATCTAATGGTCTTCATCAACCTGAACCTCCTCCTGAGTCTGCTCTGCTATAGGCTCAACCTCCTCAAATAGCTCAGAATCTACTATTATCAGTTTCATAATGGTAGGGCCCCAGCCAACAAAAGGAAATTATAGTTAGACAAAATATCTAAGTACATTTTAGGGTAATCATTTTTATGTGTTTTATTGATATCACAAACTAATTTAAGCAAGAAAGTAGTGGTAAAGCAACAAAGAAAGAAAGCTAAGTTATGATAATAAATTATAACTTAAGCAAAATGTGAGGTAAGCACATACCTCAACTTAAGCTACATAAAAAGGTAGGTAAAAAAAAAAAAATGAGCTTTGGTTCTCTTGAAGAAGCATTTAAATTTTACAAAACTTATGGGTACTACAATGGTTTTGGCATTAGAAAGTGTTCAAATCATAATTTATGGGTAAAAAACTTATACTGTGTTTACTTGTTATAAAGAGGGGAAGCCATATGCAACAACAAAAACAACAAAATTAAGCAGAAAACTGATAATAAGAACAGGCTGCAAGACAAATTTTATTATTCTAGCTCGTTGTTTAAACTCTAATTGGGTAGTTGATGATATTTTCTTAGAGCATAATCATGATTTGGAGCCTCAAATGGTTTGATTTATGCAATGCTATCGTGAGCTACCTTTGACTGTCCAAAGACAGATGATAATTAATGATAAGGCTGGAATTCCACTAAATAAATCAATTAATGCAATGTTTACACAAGGCAAGGATTTGATAATTGTTTGTTTATTGAAAAGGATTGCATAAATTTTGTAACTAAGCATAGAGCATTTGATTTAGTTGCCGAGGAAGCAAGTGCTTTAGTTAAATATTTTGAAAGATTGCAAAATGAGAACTCAATTTTTTTTTATAGTGTTG
The DNA here is from genome assembly GCA_016760335.1 of Gastrodia elata. Classification (NCBI taxonomy): domain Eukaryota; kingdom Viridiplantae; phylum Streptophyta; class Magnoliopsida; order Asparagales; family Orchidaceae; genus Gastrodia; species Gastrodia elata. The sequence goes on along the minus strand of CM028670.1, from coordinate 32,629,937 downwards.
ATGTGGCATATGATAATTGACTGAAGAATATTTTTTGGGCTGATTTGCGGTGCCAAATGGCGTATGATCATTTTAACGATGTTGTGACATTTGATACCACGTATCTCATAAATTGGTATGCCATGCCCTTTACACCTTTTGTGGGTATGAATCATCATGGAAACTCTATTCTTTTTGGTTGCATTATTATGTGATAAAATAAGTGAAATATTTTCATGGTTGTTTAGGTGGATGTTAGCTTGCATGCTTGGTAAACATCCAAACGGAATAATAACTGATCAATGTCGAGCAATGGAATCTGCAATTTTGGAGGTGTTTCCATCTACAAAGCACCGTCTTTATTTGTGGCATATCATGCAAAAATTACCAGAAAAACTAGGCTGTAGACTAGATAAATAAGCGTTAATCTCTAAATTTTCATCTATTATTTATGACTCTTTATTTGTGGATGAGTTTGACCACGTTTGGTTGGCAGTGATGGTCAAATACCATCTTATTGAAAATAATTGGTTCACGTCTTTTTATGAGAAAAGGGCAAACTGGGTGCCCATAATCTTGAAAGATTTCTTCTCGACTGGAATGTCGACTACACAATGAAGTAAAGGAGTAAATGCTTTCTATGATGGGTATGTGAATTCGAAGATGAGTCTACATTTATTTGATGAGCAATATGAAAATGCTCTTATAAATAAGTTGGAAAAGCAACCAGAAGTTGATTTTAAATTATATATTTTGCAACCACAACTTATCTCAGATCTAGTTTATGAAGAACATTTATCTAAAATACATACTCTAAATATATTTTACAAATTATAGGATGAAGTAAAGAAATTGCTGAACTGTATTATCTCAAATTCACAACTTAATGGGTCGTTTAAAATATATTTGGTAATTGTGTGGGATGGAATGAGAAGACTAGATTTTAGAGTTGTTTAGAATCTATTCAAAGAGGATATGTGGTGCATTTGTCGCTCATTTCAGTTTAGCGTGATTGTTTGTTCACACATGTTGTGTGTTTTGCATCTAGTAGGGAACGCCAGAATTGCTAAAAAATTAGTAAGCTCATGATGGAGAAAGGATAATAAACAATTTACTCATTTATTAGATTCTTCAATTCACACAACCAACATCTAAAGAAAATTCGATGACTATTATGTTGAAAGCATACAACATGCCTATGAGATTATTGATATTTGGGGAGTAAATGATGAGGCTCGTGCATATACATAACTGCCTTACTGGAGCTTAAAGAAAAGATTAAAGATTTTTGTGGTCATGGAGTTCCAAATGTAATAAAAGATCTTGCTCGTGCACACCCTGTAACAACCCTAGTTGTTACTCTAGCTAAATCTAGTTTAATTACGATAAACCAAGCCTTGATTTTGATTCCATTGAATTTAATGGGTTTATTAAACCTAACCCTATAAGTTTGGAATCAATCGGAGCTAAATTAGAAAATTTGGTATTTTTAGTTATTTTTGAATCCTAAAAAATACCTAAAATAATTTGATCTCCAAATCAAAATCTGAGTTTGTTTTTGAATTCCCCACCCCCAAATTAGCTAAGGGTTAAATTTTGGGAATTTTTGGAGGTCATTTAGGCATATTTTGGATTTAATTTAATTTAGTTCAATTGCAAATTAGGGTTTTAAACAATTCATAATTGCAAATTTAACCCTACAACGGTCAGCTCCTTCCAAACCGCGGGCGCCATCGGGGCCGTCCGTTCTGCGGATTCAATCCAACAGCCCGCGCCTTTGATCGGATCCGCCGAATCTCGACCGTTCCGCAGTTTTGAGATTTGATCCAATGGCATCCGAGAAATCATCTTGAGTATCCCCGATCGTCCGTTGGATCCTTAGATCAGATCCGACAAACGATCCAACTCCTCGCGCAGACGTTAAATGTTAGGGAATCAGAGCCGTTCCGTGCCAACTGCTGATCCATCAGATGGTCCTGGAGTCCCCCGCCATTGTGGATCTTCGTTCTCGCAAGGATTCAGCCCGACAGAGGAAATTTTTCCATACCCTGCCACGTAGCCTGGTCTGCCACTCCCCTCGCCAGGTCACCAAGACCGTTAGGATCTTCTGAGAATGACCAAACCTAGTAGGGCTACTCGGGAGGCCTGGACTCTCCCAATTCCAGGAATCGGTGAGGACCCTCGCGCTGGGTCAGGTCCCATTCCTGAGCCTTGGATGCCACCCCCAGAGCTCTCCCAGGCCTATAAATACTGTCGGGACTTCACAGTGAGTCCCTTTGCTCACTATGAATCCTCATTTATCTAGCTGAAGACCTACGGAAGCTACCGTCATCTCGGTGAATTCCCTCCATTTTTTGGAGTTAAGTACCGCTGATAGAGGGTGCGAGTCTGCTGTTCAGACCCTCTGTGAGCTCGAGGCAGTCTTTTTAAAGCCCCAACTGCCCCCAGTTCTGCTCAGCCAAGCTTGTGACCCTAATCCCAGGTACAGCCTTCCCCATTAAAATTTCTTAAGCTCGGTCTCCATTCTATCTTCTGGACGAGCCTCTGAATGTCGTCTAGATTACCTTAGCCACCTTGGGAACCCATTGTCATTGTCGCCTGGGGCTAAGCTAGCTCGAATCGATCGTATCGATCGATTGAGCTAGCGGCCGAGCCATGTCTGAGTCCAAGTAAGGACCCAACGATTGGCTGCACCACAGGGTTACGAAAGGATAGGGGTTTAACTCGCCTCCCCTTACTGAAGGTGTAGGCATTAAGCCCCAATCGATTGGTGGGTTAGGTGAGGAGAATTATCTCCTCATAGCAAACCCTAAATTCCTACAAAGAGGCGCCTTAGGTGAGTAGCACCCCATCAATCCAGAGGGATCCAGATGGGGGTTCTTAGTCCAATCGACGCGTCTCGACCCTAGGAACGCGTAGGGATCAAGCTGAGCCACCGCCGTCGTCTGAGCGTCGAGAATTTCAGCGTGCAAGTTCGCCTGGGACAGACCCGTCGAGAGGAAGAAGACGACCCTTTTGGGCAGGGCCAACCCCGGCCCGCGGTTTCGATTTTGGGCCGCGTCTATTTATATAATTATAGGAATGCATTTTTAATGGTTATGTAATTAATTAATTAAATCCTATAGTTTTGATTTTAATAAATATACAGAATAAATTATTTAAATAACTTTAGCTATATAGATCTAAATGGTATGATGATCCAATATGCCATTTGAACTAAAAAAATGCAAGGAATCTAAATATAAAATAAAATCACAGATCTAATGGTTGGATTTAAAATAATTGATTAAACTTTTTTTATTTTTAAATAAATTATAATAAATTTATTTAATAACCAAATTTAATAATTTAGGGCTCTGATTGCTCATTTAACCCTAAAGAACAATTTCAGACACTTAAAACTAAATTTGAATGTTTAAATTTCTTAATCACTCCTTAATCACCCTAATTAAGGATTAGTGAATTAAACCCTAATTTAGTCTCTGATTTTGGGTAAATTAGTTTTTAATGTCATATTAAGTCTAGTAGAACCTAAGTGTAAGGTTAGATTGCCCTAGAATGCCTTAATTTCACTAATCACTTTAATGGGCTTAAATAAGTGATTAGTACTAACTAAGCTTAATTAGGTTATTAAGACCTGAAATAAGTATGTTTCCCACTTTAGTAAGCAATATGAAACACATTAAAATAGATTAGATTTAATTTGGATAACTAAACCCTAAAATCTCAATTTTAGCCTTAAGAGGGGCATTTTGGTCATTTTGACCAAAGTGTGCTTAAGTGCCCCTTAAACCTTGGAAAACTCAGTAAAATACATTTGATTAGATTATTAATGTTCTACTGAACTCTTAGACTGATAATGTTAATCATATTGAAGTTTATTTAAGAAATCTTCAATTAGCCTTAATTAAGACACTTAGATCTTAAGTGATCATAAAGAAGTCACTTAGCATTAATACTTGAATTTAATAATTGCAACTGTTAAACCTCACATTAATAAGTTCAATTTAGCTAAATTATGATCTGAAATGCCAAAAGAAATGCAATTGGTAAATTCTAAGTTGAAAACCTAGCTTAAGTATAAAGTGATCAAATAATCAGATCTTAGATCTTAGACCTTAGACTTTAGATCTTCTACTTGAATTAAACCATCTCCTTTGGAATTTCCTTAAATGATTGATTGTTTAATCCTTTGAAACCTCCCATGTGGGTATAGGGTGATTTAATCTATAAGATAATGAAATTATCTTAAGGATTGAATATAGATCCTAGATTCTCAAGTTCTTAATTGATTATCTTTTGATCAGTAGAATAACCTTTCACTAAGTTCTTAGCTCCTGAATCTTTCAGCTTATAGGATTCTTTACTTGTAATTTGGGTAGTAAATGTGAACCTTAGATCCTTAATAGGACTTTTTCCTTGGATTCAGGATTTGAACACCAAAGTGGGCTTTAAGTCCAAAATCCTAAAATCTTGATTTACTTAATCAAGATTTGGGTAAGAGAGTAAAATATTAATAAATTAGGTCGTTGATTTAATTATTTAAACCTTATAGTCGACACATAATTTGGGATTAGAACTTGTTAAGTTCTAAGTTTAACTTTAAGGTCGTAACTATGAGATTTTACTCGATAGTTGGATATTGGAGATCCTAAACTTGTATATTCTTAGAATAGTTAGATTGGATAACTAGATAATAACGATATCATGTAAGTCTAGATTGAGTCTCTTGCTTACTTTGACTAGATTGCTTGGCACACCTTGGATATTGAGCCTTATTCCTTGAGCATAATAGGAGAACTTAGGATATGGATAATACATCCTAAGTTAGTATTTGAATTGCATATCATTCAAGTTTCTTTTTAGTGTTTGCAGTTGGTAGAATATGTCCTAGCTTAGTCTGCCTCTTCAGTAATAGTATTGTATATAATGGACTCAGAACTAGTAGATTTGGATGGCTAGGCTAGGGATTGATTGATTGATCTTATGGAGGCCCTGTATGGCCTATTGGCTGGTATGGAAGTACTATGTCTTAGGCTTATTGTTACTTTAGCTGGATTATTCTGTATTGTTTTTTTTTTGCTTTGCCACATACTTCAGTGGCCTTATTTTCAGTATTTGCTCGCTTTTATCACATGTCTTAGTGGTTTTACATAGGTTTCCTCACTTTTACCACATGCCTTAGTGGTTTTCTTTTTTTTTTCTTTCCTAAATCAGCATGTTGTATGTATATTCTTATGGCTTACTTACGTATATTGGCATGCTTAGGTTTCTAGAATTATATTTTTATCTTCAGCATTTGTGTCTTTATGTACTCAGCATGTGTTAATACGATCATAAGCATGTTAGGATCAGAATTGTATTTGCTATTTCTTTTTATTTTTAGCCTCACCTTATTTACTTCATATTGTATGTGACTTTTCATACTAGTTACTGGCTATAAATGGATAATTTATAGTTACCCATCTCTTCATAGCTTGTTACACCCATTGCTGCTTGCATGTTTAGTTAAATTGAAATGTGATATCTTAAAATATTCAGTTCATTAAAATAGCCTAAAATGTGCTTAGACAATTGTCTAACTGTAACCTTTTTATTTTGTTGGTTGGGACCCTGGCATTTGTGATACCAACAAATATCAGATTCAGAGTTGTTCGTGGGCAGTGCTGTAGGAGAGGAGCCCGTTCAGTTGGAGGGCCTTGCTGTTGTAGTTTAGATAGATTCTGTATTTCGTTTCTATGAGATTCGGTGACATTTTCATTTTCTTTTAAATTCAGTTTGTAATAATTAATTCTGGATGTATTTCATTCCTGCATTGTAATGAGTTACTATATTATCTTCTATTGTTTTTTACTATGCTGTGCTTGTGGATGTTACTACTCGTCTATTGCTTCCGCCACTTTGATATCTGTATATATATTGATGAATGTTATAATACTTGGTGATAAGTCGTTGGCTTAAGGCAGGTTGGGTTTACCTAACTTTACTTAAGTTAGGAATTTTCCATAGTTGGAGCACCGTACTTTCCATCGTCAGTACGGGGGCCCCACAGTTAGTATCAGAGAACACCATAAGGTGTTAGAATGGGATCTATGATTCCTTTCTACCAAATGAACCATTCTTCTAAAATACAAACATCAGTATAGGTAATATCCATAACATAGTAGTGTCAGTAATTCTATGCAGAATGTAAATTGAGAATACTCCCATCTTAATAATTTAGTCATCTTGAGTCTAACAAAAATGTAATAAAATTTTATCCTCAGAGTCAAATGAATTCTGGAGAGTCCGATATAGACTATTATCCGCATGCCTTCAAGATAGTTTGGAGCTGTAGCTTCAAGTGGAGACAGGAAAGCAACTGGCAGATTGAAGGGGTTTCTACAAAATGGATCTTGGTAGTGGAGAAGCTTCTACAGCAAGCGGTATATCGAGGACTCAACTTTCCCATATACGCACAAGAATGGTTGAGCCGAGTGGAGTTCATTCTGATACATATAGAGTGTCCTGAGTCACTTTATATAGATATTGTGACAGACCTGATGTTGGATTACGCCGGAGTTCGGTGGTATGAGACCATTGCATGGCTCGAGAAGAAGCGTAATAGAAAGCATCGGGAAGTCACTTTTGAGGACTTTTGTGTAGCCTTTAGGGCAGAATATATTAATAATGTTTGAGTGATAGTTAGGATAATTATTATCTCATTTTCAAGCAACCCTAGTAGATTTATAGTTTTGGCATTGTAATCCTTTATTTCTATGATTAATGAAAGATTTTGATTTCTCTTCCTTAGAGTAAATTTTGAGTTTGTCTTCTTCTCTTAATTAAACTAGAATGGATTTTAGATCACCACCTACTATTACTCCTGTCAAGAACATGGTTGCCTCTAGTAGTTTTAACGATAAGGTGGCTCATCTGCGGGCTATGGTAGCAACTCTGTTGGAAAATCAAGCTCAACAGACAATTATCGTACAAAAATTACTAAATGATCATGCAACTCCAATCACTATTACTGCTCCAACAGTGCATGCTCCACAAGCTGCTTCTTCTTCACATCACTCGACGGATAATCTCCTTCATAATTTTCATTACTCTGAAGGTCCCGAACTCAGAGGATGTCCGTCTCGCCACCTGTTTGTTTCATGCAGAAGCAGAATATTGGTGGGAAGAGATCTGAAATACCAAGTTTACTGACTACGAGTTAGAGGACATCCCCTGGGATGCGTTCATCGAGGCCTTCAAAACCGAATTCATTCCCCCATCAGCACAAAACATTATTGTAGGCACAATCATGAGGTTGACTCAAGCGAGTCGTTCAGTAGCTGAATACGAAAAGGAATTTTGTAGACTGATTCATTTCACACCAGAATTAACTCATTCTAAGTCAGCTAAGTGCCGCCGCTTTCTTTGTGGACTCCGAGGTTTACTGAAGAATCAAATCGTGCCGCTCTATCTGACTAGCTTCTTCAAACTGGTGGAAATGGCTAAGGTGATTGAGCATCACCAATTGGAAGAGGATCTTAAGCGAAAAGTGCAAACAATTCTAAACTCGCGAGGAAACTTCAAGAGACACGGATCTAACCCTATAAAAGTATATTAGCTAGAAGCTGCACCTACTGCTGAACAAATTCAAAACTGTACTAAGCCCCATCCGTATGGCAAGTGTTACCACTTTGGCCAGAGGTGTTTCAATTGTGGGCATACATGCCATAGATTCTATCAGTGTGACCACACGGAAACGGTAGACGGAGTTCCAATGAAACCCTACCAGAGGAAGCAAGTGTTCATAGCAACTCCGCTAAACCGGAGAGAACCAAATCTGGCTATAATGCCAGCACCTGCTTTTAAAGTTACTCACACACAGCCACTAGCTCCCAATTCTCAAAACTATCAATGAAGGCAGACTAACAATCATCCTGCTGGTCCTGCACGAGTATATGTCTTAACTCTTATTGAAGCTGCATAAGCTAACAATGTGGTTTCAGGTACATATCTCTGAACTTTTCCTTTAATAATTGTATTACTATATTCTAAAAATTCTTGCAAGTCATTGATACAATTCATATGAATTAGGCACACTTTATTTCAACAACCAACCTTGTAATGTATTATTCGATATCGGTGCTAGTCACTCGTTTATCTCTGAACAATTTGCCAAAAACCTGAAACTTCGCACATACAACTTAGCACAAAAGTTGAGTGTTCGGCTTCCATCTGGAATCCAACTAAGTGCCCATAAATTTTGTAATATCCAAGTCCCGATAAATGATTAAGAATTCCAGGCCAAATTAATCATCCTACGAATAGCGAAATTTGATATCATCCTTGGGATGAATTGGCTCAGTGACAATAATGCTGTAATAAACTGCCATAAGAAGAAAGTCACACTCCATTCCCACGGCAAGCCTGAAATGTTTGTAGGAAAATTCAGCACACAGTTATCCTTAATAAATGCAATTAAAGCTGAACAGTTGATTGTTAGGGGTTGTAATGCTTACCTAGTTACCATGATGGGTGAAACAAAAGAGAGTATCCCTCTTTCTGATTGTAAGGTAGTCAGGGATTTGCTGATGTATTTCTAGAAGAATTGCCTGGTGTACCTCCTTTCAGAGAAGTAGAATTCTCTATTGAATTAATCCCTGGTACCCAGCCGATATCCAAAGCACCTTATTGAATGGCACCTAAGGAGCTTCAAGAGCTCAACGAGCAATTGCAAGAGGTCTTGAATAAAGGCTTCATCAGGCCAAGTATGTCTCCTTGGGGAGTGCCAATTTTATTTGTGAAAAAGAAGGATGAATTTATGCATATGTGTATAGATTATTGTGAACTAAACAAGGTCACCGTAAAGAACAAATACCCACTGCCTAGAATTGATGATCTGCTAGACCAGTTATCCGGAGCCGTTATATTTTCCAAGATCGATTTAAGATCTGGATACCATCAACTGCGAGTGAAAGAAGACGATGTAGGGAAGACTACGTTCCGTACTCATTTTGGCCACTTTGAGTTTTTGGTGATGTCGTTCGGACTCACCAATGCACCATCAATTTTATGGATTTGATGCAACGAGTGCTAAAACCTTATTTAGACAAGTTTGTGATCGTCTTCATTGATGATATCCTCATTTATTCCAAAACTCTGAGAGATTATGAAGAACGTTTGAGGTTAGTATTAGAAACCTTGCTCGAGCATCAACTGTATGCCAAGTTCTGCAAGTGCGAGTTCTGGCTCAATTCCATTGCATTCTTGGGGCACGTAGTCGATGCTCAGGGTATCGGGTAGATCAGAGTAAAGTAAGTGCTATTCAGGACTGGGCTCAGCCTAAGTCTGTCACTGACATCAGAAGTTTCCTAGGATTAGCAGGATACTACAGGAAATTTGTTAAGGGCTTTTCCCAGATTGCTTTGCCATTGACTAAATTGACTCAAAAGGCCATTCCGTTCATTTGGAGTCCTGAATACGAGGAAGCATTTCAAACTCTAAAAGATGCACTTTCTACCGCTCCGGTTCTTGTTTTACCTAAAGAAGGTTTGAACTATCAAGTATATATCGATGCCTTTAGAATCGGTCTAGGTTGTGTGTTAATGCAAGAGGGTAAGGTAATTTCTTACGCCTCTCGTCAGGTAAAACCCCATGAGCGAAATTATCCAGTCCATGATCTTGAACTTGCAGCCGTGATATTTGCCTTGAAAATATGGCGCCACTATCTATACGGAGTATAGTGCTCAATTTTCACCGATCATCAAAATTTGAAGTACATCTTCACCCAGAGAGAGTTGAATTGCAGCCAGAGAAGATGGTTGGAGCTCATCAGCGATTATGACCTCAGTATTCAGTATCACCCAGGAAAAGCGAACTTAGTGGCCAATGCTCTTAGTCATCATGCTACTTTAACCTCTATGATCGCATCCAGTTCTTTAGAACACGAATTTCATAAGCTCAGAATTTCCCCAGTCAGTGGCGATATGCTGAGTTCTCTATTAGCAAATATTAACGTGGAACCCACTTTCCACCGAGATGTCTCTATCTCGCAAACCAAAGATGATGAGTATTTGAAATTTAAAGTAGATATTGAAGGTGGTCTTCATCATGATCTACAGTTGCGAAATGGTGTAATTTATCAAGATAATCGATTGTGGATTCCTAAGTCCATGCATCAAGAAGTGTTAGTCAAAGGCTATAATTCTGCATATCATATTCATCCAGGCAGTACTAAGATGTACCAGGACCTAAAACAATCATTTTGGTGGCTAGGTATGAAGAAAGATGTAGCTGACTTTGTGGCTAAATGTCATGCCTATAATTTAATGAAGGCCGAATACCAAAGACCTGGTGGTCTTCTACGCCCATTAGATATCCCTAAAGGGAAATAGTTCGATATATTAATGGATTTTGTCATGGGATTGCCTCGTGCAAAATCAGGTGCCGATGCGATCTGGGTGATAGTAGACCGCTTAACTAAATTAGTGCATTTTATTCCCATCCATCAAACTGAATCTATAGAGAAGTTAGCAAAACTCTACATCAAAGAAATTACCAGGTTGCACGAGATTCCAAAATCAATCGTATCAGATAGAGATAGCAGATTTACTTCCAAGTTTTGGCAAGCTGTGCATCATGATCTGGGTACGACTCTAGCCATGAGTATAGCTTTTCATCCTCAAACGGATGGTCAAACTAAAAGAGTGAACCAAGTTTTGGAAGATGTGCTAAGGCTATGTATTCTTGATTTTGCTGGTTCCTAGGAAGATCACATCCCGTTAGTGGAGTTTGCCTATAATAATAGTTTTTAAGCCAGTATTAAGATGGCTTCTTATGAAGTGTTGTATGGTAGAAAATGCAGTACTCTGCTAGCTTGGTCAGAAACAGGAAACATTTAGCTCTTTGGTTCAGAAATAGTTGAAGAAACCAGTAATAAGATCAAATTAATTCAGCAAAGAATTTGTTCAGCTCAAGATCATCAGAGCAAGTATCATGATTCTCATCACCGTCTCCTAGAATTTAATGTGGGAGATTCTACTTATCTAAAGGTCAGTCCAATGAAGGGTGTCTTCAGATTTGGTGTAGCTGGGAAATTTAGTCCCCGCTATGTGGGACGTTTTAAAGTTTTGGCCAAAGTAGGATCATCTACATATCTGCAAAGTCTTCCTGATGGCTTTGCAGATGTTCACAACATAGTTCATGTATCATCATTGAGAAGATGTATTTGAGCTCCTTCTCATCTCATTCAACTCCCAGCAGTAGAGATCCAACCCGATCTTTCCTACGTTGAAGAACCCGTCAGAATCATAGCTTGTGATCAGAAGCAGCTGAGAAATTGCTCAATTCCTATGGACAAGATTCAGTGGAAGAACCAAACCTTGGAAGAATCTACTTAGGAGAAAGAGGTGGATATGTGCAATAAATATCCACAGCTCTTTGCGAACCCAGGTCTTATTCTTCTCTCCTTTTTCCACCTCCTGTATTTTCTTTGATCTGTTAAATCCCCTTAGAATTTTCTTCACTTAGGTGATATCAGGGACGACATCGTTCTTAAGTGGGGGAGTCTGTAACAACCTTAGTTGTTACTCTAGCTAAATCTAGTTTAATTAAGCTAAACTAAACCTTGATTTTGATTCTATTGGATTTAATGGGTCAATTAAACCTAACCCTAGAAGTTTGGAATCAATCGGAGCTAAATTGGAAAATTTGGTATTTTTGACTATTTTTGAGCCCTAGAAAATACCTAAGATAATTTGATCTCCAAATCAAAATCTGAGTTTGTTTTTAAATTCCCAACTCCCAAATTAGCTAAGGGTGAAATTTTGGGAATTTTTGGAGGTCATTTAGGCATATTTTGGATTTAATTTAATTTGGTTCAATTGCAAATTAAGGTTTCAAACAATTCATAATTGCAAATTTAACCCTCCAACGGTCGGCTCCTTCCAAACTGCGGGTGCCATCTGGGCCGTCCGTTTCGCAGATTCAATCCAACGGCCCGCGCCTTTGATCGGATCTACTGAATCTCGACTGTTCCGCGGTTTTGAGATTTAATCCAACGGCATCCGAGGAATCGTCTTGAGTATCCCCGATCGTTCGTTCGATCCTTAGATCAGATCCAATGAATGATCCCGCTCCTCGTGCGGACGTTAGATGTCAGGGAATCAGAGTCGTTCTGCGCCAACTGCCGATCCATCAGACGGTCCTGGAGTCCCCCGCCACTATGGATCTTCGTTCTCGTAGGATTCGGCCCAACAGAGGAAATTTTGCCGTACCCAGCCACGTAGCCTAGTCTACCACTCCACTCACCAGGTCACTAAGACCGTTAGGATCTTCCGAGAATGGCCGAACCTAGTAGGGCTACTCAGGAAGCTTGGACCCTCCCAATTCCAGGAATCGGTGAGGACCCTCGGGCAGAGTCAAGTCCCATTCCTGAGCCCTGGACGCCACCCCTAGAACTCTTCCAGGCCTATAAATACCCTCGGGACTTCACAGTGAGTCCCTTTGCTCACTCTGAATCCCCATGTATCTTGCTGAAGACTTGCGGAAGCTCCCGTCATCTCGGCAAATTCCCTGCATTTTCTAGAGCAAAGTACTGCTGATAAAGGGTGCGAGTCTGGTGTTCAGACCCCCTGTGAGCTCATGGCAGTCTTCTTGAAGCCCTAGCTACCCTCAGTTCTGCTCAGCCAAGCTTGCGACCCTGATCTCAGGTACAGCCTTCCCCATTAAAATTTCTTAAGCTCGGTCTCCATTCTGTCTTCTGGACAAGCCTCTGAATATCATCTATATTACCTTAGCCACCTAGGGAACCCATTGTAATTGTCACCTGGGGCTAAGCTAGCTCGAATCGATCATATCGATCGATTGAGCTAACAGCTGAGCCATGTCTGAGTCCAAGTAAGGACCCAGCTATTGGCTGCACCCTAGGTTACGAAAGGATAGGGGTACGACTCGCCTCCACTTACTAAAGGTGTAGGCATTAAGCCCAATCGATTGGTGGGTTAGGTGAGGAGAATTATCTCCTCAAAGCAAACCCTAAATTCCTCCAAAGAGGCGCCTCGGGTGAGTAGCACCCCATCGATCCAGAGGGATCCAGATGGGGGTTCTTAGTCCAATCGACGCGTCTCAACCCTAGGAATGTGCAAGGATCAAGCTGAGCCATTGCCATCATCTGAGCTCTGAGAATTTCAGCGTGGAAGTTCGCCTGGGACGGACCCGTCGAGAGGAAGAAGACGACCCTTTTGGGCCGGGCCAACCTCGTCCCGCGCGGTTTCAATTTTGGGTCGCGTCTATTTAATTAATTATAGGAATGTGTTTTTAATGGTTATGTAATTAATTAATTAAATCCTATAGTTTTAATTTAAATAAATATAGAAAATAAATTATTTAAATAACTTTAGCTATACTCATCCAAATGGTATGATCCAATTACCATTTGAATCAGAAAAATGCAAGGAATCTAAAGACAAAAAAAAATCATAAATCCAATGATTAGATTTAAAATAATTGATTAAACCTTTTCTATTTTTAATTAAATCATAATAAATTCATTTAATAACCAAATTTAATGATTAAGAGCTTTGATTGCTCAATAAACCATAAAGAACAATTTCAGACCCTTAAAACTAAATTTGAATGTTTAAATTTCTTAATCACTCCTTAATCACCCAAATTAAGGATTAGTGAATTAAACCATAATTTAGTCTTTGATTTTGGGTAAATCAATTCATAATATCATATTAAGTCTAGTAGAACCTAAGTGTAAGGTTGGTTTGCCCTAGAATGCCTTAATTTCGCTAATTACTTTAATGGGCTTAAATAAGTGATTAGTGCTAACTAAGCTTTATTAGGTCATTAAAACCTAAAATAAGTATGTTTCCAACTTCAGTAAGCAATATGAAACACATTAAAATAGATTAGATTTAATTTGGATAACGAAACCCTAAAATCTCAATTTTAGCCTTAAGAGGGGTATTTTGGTCATTCTGACCAAAGTGTGCTTAAGTGCCCCTTAAACCTTGGAAAACTCAGTAAAATACATTTGATTAGATTATTAATGTTCTACTAAACTCTTAGACTAATAATGTTGATCATATGGAAGTTTATTTAAGAAATATTCAATTAGCCTTAATTAAGACACTTAGATCTTAAGTGATCATAAAGAAGTCACTTAGCCTTAATACTTGAATCTAATTATTGCAATTGTTAAACCTCACATTAATAAGTTCAATTTAGCTAAATTATGATCTGAAATGCCAAAAGAAATGCAATTGGTAAAGTCTAAGTTGAAAACCTAGCTAAAGTCTAAAGTGATCAAATAATCAGATCTTAGATCTAGACCTTAGACTTTAGATCTTCTACTTAAATTAAACCATCTCCTTTGGAATTTCCTTAAATGATTGATTGTTTAATCCTTTGAAACCTTCCATATGGATATAAGGTGATTCAATCTATAAGATAATAAAATTATCTTAAAGATTGAATATAGATCTTAGATTCTCAAGTTCTTAATTGGTTATCTTTTGATCAGTAGAATAACCTTTCACTAAGTTCTTAGCTCCTGGATCTTTCAGCTTATAGGATTCCTTACTTCTAATTTGGGTAGTAAATGTGAACCTTAGATCCTTAATATGTCTTTTTCCTTGGGTTCAAGATTTGAACACCAAAGTGGGATATTAGTCCAAAATCCTTAAATCTGGATTTACTTAATCAAGATTTGGGTAAGAGAGTAAAATATTAATAAATTAGGTCATTAATTTAATTATTTAAACCTTATAGTCAACACATGATTTTGGATTAGAACTTGTTAAGTTCTAAGTTTAACTTTAAGGTTATAACTCTGAGATTTTACTCGATAGCTGGATATTGGAGATACTAAACTTGTATATTCTTAGAATAGTTAGATTGGATAACTAGATAACAATGAGATCATGTAAGTCTAGTTTGAGTCTCTTGCTTACTCTGATTAGATTGCTTGGCAGACCTTGAATATTGAGCCTTATTCCTTGAGCATAATAGGAGAAATTAGGATATGGATGATACATCCTAAGTTGGTATTTGAATTGCATATCATTCATATTTTTTTTAAAGTGTTTGCAGTTGGTAGAATATGTCCTAACTTAGTCTGCCTCTTCAGTAATAGTATTATATAGAATGGACTCAGACCTAGCAGATTTAGATAGCTAGGTTGGGGATTGATTGATTGATCTCATGGAGGCCCTATATGGCCTATTGGCTGGTATGACAGTACTATGTCTTAGGCTTATTGCTACTTTAGCTGGATTGTTTTGTATTATTTTCTTTTTGCTTTGTCACATGCTTCAGTGGCCTTATTTTCAATATTTGCTCACTTTTACCACATGTTTCAGTGGTTTTACATAGATTGCCTCGCTTTTACCACATGCCTCAGTGGTTTTCATTATTTTTTTGCTTTCCTAAATCAGCATGTTGTATGTATATTCTTATGGCTTACTTACGTATGTTAGCATGCTTAGGTTGCTAGAATTGTATGTTTATTTTCAGCATTTGTGTCTTTATGTACTCAGCATGTGTTAATATGATCATAAGCATGTTAGGATCAAAATTGTATTTGTTGTTTCTTTTAGCTTTTAGCCTCATCTTTTTTACTTTATATTGTATGTGACTTTTCATACTAATTGCTGGCTATAAATGGATATTTTATAGTTACCCGTCTCTTCATAGCTTGTTGCACGCATTGCTGCTTGCAGGTTTAGTTAAATTGAAATGTGATTTATTAAAATATTTAGTTCAATAAAATAGCCTAAAATGTACTTAGACAATTGTCTAACTATATGTGGCGGCCGCACCCAAATCACCCAGATTAAGAGGTGGTCGTCACTTAGCAAACTCTCACTTAACATTCAGATTAAGGAATGGACCTTCTTAACCAAATGTTAAGGGAGGATATGCCTTAATAAGCAAAGAGTAGCAACAGAAACAATCACTTAAATGAGTTTACTATAATATATCAGAGTGCGGAAGAAAAACAAGAGTAATATCCATACAATCTAGATAAAAATTGTACAACTCAGAATACATAAGCATGAAAAGTAAAATAGTTAGATCCTGTATTATTACAAAATAATGTCAGAGTTTATGCAATAAGAAGAGTAAAGTCTCTCATAACCTCACAACATCAGACAACAACTACTGATCTTCTCCTGTATGCTCCTCCTCCTGTACCGGATCTCCAGAAGGTCCCACAACCTCGAATAGCTCAGAATCTACCATTATCGGTTTCACAATGGTAGGGCCCCAGCCAACAAAAGAAAAATCTTGTTAGACAAAATATCTAAGTACATTTTAGGCTATAAATTGTTAATTTTTAATGATATCACAATACAAAGCAACATAGGAGCAATAAGCATTAAGTAAAGATAACAAAGTTATAATTAACATAATTATAACTTAATAAGATGTGAGGTAAGCACGTACCTCAACTCAAGCTACAGAAAAGGTCAAGTAATGCATAAAGAAATAAACTAAACACAAGTGAAATTTCTAAGTATATGATCAATATAAAACATGCTGTATTTATAACAAATCTAAAAGTACGGAGCTGAAAGTAAAGATCTAACATCATAACATGCTAAAAGTAAAAGTGACTGCTGAAAGGTAAAAATGAATATTCAAAGCTGTGAGTACAAGGGAACTGCAGAAAATGAAAATGTAGCAAAATGCGTACTGAACTATAAGGTAACAACAAGCCAAAACTGTAAAGTAACAAAAGACAACTGTAAAGTGACTGTAGTACAAATGAAGTAAACTAAAAAGTAACTGCCATAAATGAGATATTCCTACTCAGTTCTGCCACTAGTAAAGTCCATCTACTCATCTGGAAAAGTAGTTCCAGATTCTATCTGAAAAGTACTGCTAAACATCTGGAAAAGTAGTCCCAGATTAAAGTTAATTCCATCAAAAAGTACTACAAACCATCTGGAAAAGTAGTTCTAGATACACTAGGAAAGTAGTCCTAGTCAGAAATAGCCAGTATTTGGAAAAGTAGTCCCAGATATACTAGGAAAGTAGTCCTAGTCAGAAACAGCAGGCACTAGGAAAGTAGTCCTAGTCCAAGACACAGGCACTAGGAAAGTAGTCATAGCCCCAAAAGCTATCCTACAGGCACTAGGAAAGTAGTTCTAGTCCAAAACCATTATGAAGTAAAGTCATACTACATGGCAGACTAAAAAGACATATCTCCTCAAGTTTGATAAAATTGTTTTCCACCAAATATCCTTCTAACAATATGAAATGCCATCAAAATCAACATAGAAATGATCATCCAATATTTTATGTTTAATGCAATGTATCCAAATATAAAGAAGTCCAAAGCAAAAAGGAAAGCATAACATACAATGTTTAATGTATATAAAATAGCACTAAACAACATTTGTGATATCACTTTGTTTTCTATTTAAGACATTCTAACTAATCTGAACTTATACAAGTTTAGGATCTCCAATATCCAGCTATCGAGTATAAATCCAGAATATCGTGCTTACAAGTCAAAAGAATGTTAGAACTAGAAAAGTTCTAACACTTATAAATCACATGTCGCTTAATTAAGTTAAGAGAATAAATCAAATGTCCTAAGTTATTATTTTATAAATCCCAAACTAAATCTTGAGTAACCAAATCAAGATTTAAAGGATTAAGAATCAAACTCTAAAAAATGAAGTTCAATTACTAAATCACAGGGTCTTCTTAAGGACTAAGGCTTAATCCCATCTCATTGATTAAGGGTTAAGGAAAATTCCATGAAGTCAAATAGGATAGATTTCTAAACCTAATTGTAAGATTAAAAGATCAACTAATCAATTAATAAACTATGAAAAATCTAATAAACTAGTAAAATTAAGGTTTCACCTTAATGAGTAACCCACTTTACCAATTAGATGAATTCTAACCTAAGATCTAATCCTAATCTTAGGAATTAAAGGTCTTAAGTGCTAAGAGTATCACTCAGACACACATCCTAACTAAGATTATAATACCTAAAGGATGATCTAAGAATATTCAAAAGAAATGAAAGACCTCTCATAATTCACTTAAATTATTCTTAAGACTTAACTTAGGGTTTTTGTCAAATTTCTAATTTGAGATTTAAAATTATCTAAACCAAGGCCTAAATCATTTTAATTACTATATATTATGATTTAGAGGTGAGATCAGGTCTTAAATTCATTAAACCCTAATTTTGGGCAAAAAGACCGTTTTGCCCCTTACTTAAGGGTCTAAATCTCGTCTTTGTGAATTAGGCTATATTCTAGATTTTAATAAAGTGGAATGATTAATTACTGTCTAATATGAGTTTAGATAGTAAGTTCATTAATTTTTTGTTAAGTATTAAGCCTTATAGGGTCAAATTAAGGAATTTGACCTATAAGGGTATATTAGTAATTTTACCTTAATGACACCTAAATTTTATGTTAGTTTACTGTAAGTTAGGCTTTAATATTTCCATAGAACCTTAATTTTTTGAATTCTGATGTGTATTGGCTAAGTTATAGCTAATACAAGTTTTAGAGTTTAAAGGGTAATTAAGGAATCTTAATTAAGGGTCAAAAATCCTAACTTTATCATTTAGTGTCCAAATTGAATAATTTCAGTGGCTGTATGTCACAATTGATCCACTGATTCTAATGACTAGTGATAGGCTCAATTTAGACTCCATTTGACAAAGTTATGGCCTAATTAAGTTTTAGGGTAATTAGTGAGTGATTAGTGAAATTAAATACCAATTTACTAATCCACCCTTACAGTTAGGTTCTAATAGATTCTAAGGGTTCTCTGAATCTTAATTTGTACAATTTGGATTATTAGATTTGCTAATATTTACTAATCAATTTTTAGGGTAATTAAAGGTGATAAGCAAATCTAATTGTTGGATCCTAAATATTTTTGTAGATTACTATAAGTTAGGTTTTGCTGATCTAATTTGATATTTGGATCATCTAATTTGGAGCTCAATTGACCAACTTATGGTCAGTTGAAGTTCTAGGGTTAGTTGACCTAATTAGGGTTAGGTCCTAAAAGTGATTAGACTCAAACTAATCCAAACAGCAAAGTAAATATTCTCATTTTAATCCTTAGGGTTTTATGAGTATTTTAAAACCCATATTCAATAGATTTAGATTAAGGGTTGCAAAGTTATGATCATATGAAATTTTGTAACATTATTTGAATTTAGTTAATACCCCTAAATGTTGCTATGCTAAATATAGGTCCAAATACAAAATTGACAGCACCAAAATGTTTCTCTATTTTTGCTGATCAAAATGGTATATTTATTTGTTATGATTGGACTAATATTTATTAAGATATGAGTATTTGAAGTTTTGGTGTTTAATTATTTAAATTATATTTAACTAAACTGAATTTAATTAAATGATTTAATTTAATATATTTTTATTTACTAAATTTATAATATATATATATATATATATATATATATTTAAATTATGCTGTAGGTGGGACCCTCGACTGTCACCGGACACATCAGCAGGATACGTGGCACAGAGGGATTGGACGACAGCTCTCGAGTGGCCCCACGACGCCAACCGAAGGGACTGCGGGGCCCGCCTTTTGAACGGCGGGAGTTACACGCCATGGGCCCCATGCATCCATGCGACGACTCCAGCAGCGGACAACACATGCGCTGGGCCCCGCTTCTGCGCGCGATCCTCGGGTGGCAGCGCGAACCGGGCTCGGGCCAGCCCGGCCCGCCCAGGCTACTTCGGCATCCTCCTCTAACTCCCGATGGGGCGAGCTAGGGCACGTGAATGGAGGACCTTCCCGGCGACCAAACTTCTCGACCCGCATGGCTATGAAAAGAGGACGAGCTTGACTATTTAATGGTGTAAGGATCTGCAGCTGAGGTGGTCAGAATTGAGCACATAACTAAACCCTAGTTGTACTAGTTGCGGTTTAGGAATATAACGGTATGTGCTGTAGATACTTTATGAAATTGAAAAAAAAATCGAGCCATATATCATTCGATCGAGTAAAGCTAACCATTAATCGAAGGCTTGAAATAGCAATTCGAATATTAAGATGGATAATTGCATAAGCAAATAGGATGATTCGTGAGGTACCTTAGATGGACGACAGAGACGATTCGAGCTTTGATCCCAAGGTAATAGACTTCAGGTTTGAAACCCAGCAAAGCTGAGGTTCCAGAGGCCTTGTACTAGTCATAAAGCGGCGATCATGAGCGGTGGAAGCCATCTGGAGCGAAGGACCCCCGACGCGTGCGTAGGGTTTGCCACGTGCTGTTACGCTGAGGTGACGACGGAGGACCGTTCGATCGCTTGATCGAATAGTCCAGAGCTCCCGTTTCCTCAAACGGCACCAAAAGAAATTAGGGTGACGGTGTTTAGAAAACTCGACGGCGCCGTTAATGCTGATTAATTAATATTATTATTTAATTCATAATATACATATTTAATTAATCAAATTTACCCTATTAAATGTATCCCAAAAATTCTCAATAAATTACCCCTAGCTAATTGAGGGGTGAGGAACACAATGGCGCACTCAGATTTTTTGCTTCGACGAGTATTTATTTATTTGATTTTTTTCAGGTTCTTAAATACTATTAAAATATTCGACAAAAATCCAACGACTTCCAAATGCATCCAAAATTTCACTCCTAGCTAATTTGGGGGTGATGAACGCAATGGCGAAGTCAGATTTTGAATCTGAGGCCAAAATAAAAAGTCAATTTCTAGGGTTTTGGGATTTTCTAGAAATTCAGATTTGAATCAATTGATTCTAGATTTGACTTAGATTTTAGAGATGAGCTCTAAATGACATGGTTAGTGAACTAAAAGCTCAATTAAGACTTAAATTAATTTTAAGTAACTTAAGTAACAACTTGGGTTGTTACACTGTAACCTTTTTATTTTGTTGGCTGGGGCCCTAGCATTTGTGATACCGACAAATGTCAGATTTAGACTTATTCATGGGCAATGCTGTAGGAGAGGAGCCCGTTCAGGAGGAGGACCTTGCTGTTGCAGTTTAGATATATTCTGTATTTCGTTTCAGTGAGATTGAGAGACATTTTCATTTCCTTTTAAATTCAGTTTGTAATAATTAATTCTAGATGTATTTCATTCCTGCATAGTGATGAGTTACTATATTGTCTTCTTTTCTTTTCTATTATCTTGTGCTTGTGGATGTTACTACTCGCCTATTGCTTTCGCCACTTTGATATCTGTATATATATTGATGAATGTTATAATACTTGGGGACAAGTTCTTGGCTTAAGGCAGGTTGGGTTTACCTAACTTTATTTAAGTTGGGGATTTTCCATAGCTGGAGCACCGTACTTTCAATCGTCAGTACGGGGGCCCCACACACCCAAAGGGACGGCTGCCAACCCAGCGACGTATAAGTCATCATGATAGAAAAGGGAAAAAAAAGCTCAAAACTTAAACATTTTATACTTACTTTTCTTGTAAGAATTTGAATAGTTTTATGTATCTTTAGTAAGTAAGATTTTCTGAATTATGTATCTTTAGTAAGTAAGACTTTTTGAACTTTAAGAGATCCTGCTTACTAAATGGCAGAAGGCCAATATACTCAATTTTTTTTCTAGTTAGCAAAACTACTTCATTTTGGAAGAAATTGGCTTTAGCTTCAAGAACTACTCTAATTTTCTGAACTATGTATCAACAATATAAGACACATGTGGAGGGTGTTGATAATGGCATAACAAGACAAAGAGATTTCAGTATCTGAATATTATTCTTTGATTCTATCATTGGAAACCAAAAGCATCCTGCCAATGCTATGTGCACCTAAGACTTCTTGACAACACTTTGCAATTGTTGTATTTCTGTCAAGATTGTTGGATGATGTTTTATGCTATTCTATTACTGAAATTTTTAACGCATAGACCTCTTAACAACACTTTGCAATTGATGTACTTCTGTCAAGATTGTTGGATGATGTTTTATTTATTTTTGTGAGGTTTAAGTTCTGTCCTATGGATGGATGTTGCTTCCCTGTTTTACAAAATAGTGTATTAGTGTTACACAAATGGTGTTATGCAATGCAAATGCTTTTGGTAGCTTCTCTTTAGCTCATAATTGATGCCAAACTTAGAAAAAAGGACTTCATTTGGCTGCTGGAACAAAATATATTATCAATTTGGGGCTACTAATTCTTTAAATTCAAACTACTGTTTCATTAAGTTTCATATATTGCTAAACTCAAATGTGAGTAAATTCCCTACTCCAAATGAATAGAACATAAACTGCTTGCGTACAATGCATTTTAATATCTCCTATAAAGCTGCCACTCAAATCTCGATGCTATTACAACAAATTATCCAACCGAAGTTTATCATTTGCAGGACTTCAGTAATTGCAATTTGGTAAGATGGTTTAATGCGAATGGGAATATTTCTTTTATTAACTGCTTGCGTACAATTTCTTTTATTAATTCGAATGCGAGCAATTGTAATTTGGATAGAACAGAAATTGCTTTTTTGTTACTTAAGCATTTAAACAGCTTACCACTGGTTGTTCATCAAAATGCGATGTTGCTACTGGCCATCATCCTGCTATTGATCCCCATGTTGCACTGTTGTCGACCATCAACCTGCCACTGATCCCCATACTTGCGTTGTTTCCAACCATCATCCTATTGATATTCATCACCTGCTGCTGATTCTTGTGTTGCTGTCCAACAATTTTGGGGATTGTGTTTTGGATATGTATCAATTAACATTTGAAAAAGTATTTTTTTTTCATTTTATTTATTTTGCCTCTATAGAGAGGGCAGGTCCGTGTGGGTGAGAAGTCAGTTGCTGCATTGGGCTTGTTGTGGCAGCACAAGGCGAGGTGCAGTGAGCGCACATTCGGTGCTCGTAATCTTGAACTTCAACCTTTGAAGCTCCTCTATATCCCTCATATTTTCAATAGAAACAACAATAATTATACCATTTTTTCCATACTTTTCCTCATAATGTGCTTGAATATATTTGATGCATTAATTGAAAGATCAAATAACAAAGATACATGTGAAGTTCTTATGTGGCTAAAATATTGGGAAGTTCTTATGTTATCGAGGGCCTGATAATGCTTATTCTTACAGCAATTTTGCGAATGGAGTTGGAAATTCAACAGTTCATACTGAATACAGATCAATTCCAATTTGAATTCCAACATTTTCCCACTTATTTCCATAGATGTGCAGCTCATCGTGTGGCTCAACACTATGGCCTGCAACGGAGCTAGGAAACAGTAGCTTGAGGACAATGGAACAAATGGAAGGATATGATAAAGCACCAGCTCATATTTAGTAACTTTTTTGA
This sequence comes from Gastrodia elata, assembly GCA_016760335.1. NCBI lineage: Eukaryota > Viridiplantae > Streptophyta > Magnoliopsida > Asparagales > Orchidaceae > Gastrodia > Gastrodia elata. The sequence goes on along the minus strand of CM028670.1, from coordinate 32,606,638 downwards.
TCTTGCTTATGGATATATGATTTGTGAAAAATGTGATGTAGGAGTTGCAATTTAATTCAAATATGTTAAAGTATTATTTCAAACTATTGTATAAATTTAATTATATTTTTCTCTATTGAGTAGGAAATATTTATTCAGTTTTCAATTTATTGTGCACAGGTTTATTTTCATATTTTAATACAACTGCTTTCTTCATTGCTTATTAATTCATTATGAGTTGTGCTATATATGTAAAATACTATGAAAGGACCTTTAAGTTGATGTCTCTTTATGAAATTTATACTTGAATTAAGCAAAGCCTTTTGGTGTTTCCTTTTGAAACTATTTTGCTTGCCATCAAAAAATAATATATGGAACTTGATAAACACCTTATATGAATATTTTAGTCTTTTGAATTTAAATGCAAGAATAATTGCTGTTATTACACTCAAATTTTGGACATTCAGTAAGCATTGTGCTATCTTGAACTTTTGATACTATAGTAATAACAGATGGAAATACACGTTTACGTTTGCACGCAAGTGTACGTGGTTTGAAGTAATAAGTGGAAAGTTTAGTTTCCGGGATTTATCGAACCTCGAAGAATGGTTGTTTTGATATCGAGTTGTATTTTCTATCACTAATGTCTAGATGCAATTTTGGTTGATTTTTATTGGTTTCTAATTAGCAATACACAGAACTTTGAGTAAAGATACGATTTGATTAAAAAGGAAAGAATTGAGATTTTGTTGTAACATATGCAAGGGTTGGTTATATAACTTCATTATTTGAATGTAGATGTTCAATTTAATTGCTTTTATTAACCCAAGTGAACACAATTGGAATTGAAGTATCCTTCAATTACATTGGGTTCAAGTTTGGTGCACAAGAGAACTCTTTTTGGGTTCCTCCATAGCACATAAACTATAATGAGACATGATTCAATTAGTTAGATTTTGATTTCCTATGTCTAGGTTACCAAAAATATCTTAATTATAATGATCTCACAAGCAAGATTCCATTACCGTGCGTCATGCGCTTCACACACAGTTTAGTTAAACGGGAGGATGCATTGGGTCAATGGATTTTGTCACATCATCCATGAAATTCCCAATGTCCTCTCATCCCTTCTACTTTGCTGAGCAGTAGAGCAAGGTAATGGAGAGCTTGGTTCTCAAGCTTCAATCTTTTGGAGAGCTATTAAGGGAGGGTGCAAGTGAGCCTTGAGAATTATGTCACGTAATTCTCAGCTCGACTCGCACTACCTTCCTTTCTCTTACCCAATTGATGATCATTGGAACACAAGCTCTTTTAATTAAAATAAATAAGAGTTCAGTTCATCCAAGAATTCATTCAATATGAAAATTAAACAATACAAACAATTTTTTATTACATTTAAATAATGTCATCATATGACCAATATTCCCTAACATATATTTACATCTACATCTCAACCCTCTCCAAGGGGTTCTTAGCCTAACATTATTAAGCAAGAAAGATCATACATGTAAAGAAAAGTGAACGTCACCATCAGTTCATGGCAAGAAATTAATAAAGGGAGATTAGGAGAAATACAAGGAATCACCTGAAAAAATTCTAGGGTTCTCTTTACTTCCCCTGCATTGTTCTCTTAAAGTTCCACCCTTCATTCTTTGCTGTCTTTTCTTCCTTCCTGTTCTTGGTCCTCTCTTCTCCTTGGAGAGTTCTCCTTCTTTCTCTTCTTATAGCCTTTCTTTTAGGTCTTTTGAGTAGCCAAGGTTGGAACCCTTTCAAGATCTGAGATTGGCCCTTAAATAGGGATACACTCAGCCTTAAAGCTTTTAGTGTGTGACCTTTCATCTTCCTTCATTTAACTCCAATCCTTTCTAATAATTTTATCTATTTAACTATTGGGATTCAACGAGGATTTAACATATCAGTTTTCAAGAAACTGGGGGAGGCCAAAGGTCATATTTTTGTGGCCTTCCCCATGCCTCTTAATTGCTATTTTCTAGAAAATTCTGGGTCGTTCGCTGCGGCGCGCTGTGGCTGTGATGTTTCAATCACCGTTCCACTGTGGCTTGTTGTGGCAGCAGTGCTCCAAACACTCTTTCTGCATATAAGTTAGTATCTTTTTCGTTCGGTCACTGCAGCGTCCCGCAGCAGTGCGCTACAGCGTCCCGCAGCAGTGCGCTACAGCAGATGACTTGCAGGATCACTGTTCAATTACTTGTTCATAAAGTGCCATAATCATCGAGAAATGACGTTGTAGTGTGCTGAGGTGCATCGTGGCGCACTGCAGCGTGCAACTTGCAATTTCACTGTTCAATTACTTGTTTATGATGTTTCAATTATTAATGAGAAACGACGCTGTAGCGCGCTGTGGCGCGCTGCGGTGTGCAACTTGCAATTTTTACTTTTCAATTACTCGTTTATAAGGTTTTAATTTATCCTTATCAATATGAAGTTGTGGCGCGTTATAATGAGCCATGGCGCGCTGCAGCGGCCGTGCTCCAGGTCTGCAGTTGTACTTCTAGGTCAGGCAGTTTTAAGGGGACGCCACGGCGCGCTGCAGCTCGTTGTAGTGCACTGCGGTGGTTTTTGTCCAAAATTTGGTAAATTAGTCTTTGTAATTTGTTTTCTTCATTTTCCTAAAAAGACATCAATTTCTACTCAAAGTATAGGGAAATATATATTGATTTGATTGTTTAAATACTAGATTTTTGCTATAAATTCTGACTACATCACACCCCCACACTTAAATTCTTGCTTGTCCTTGAGTAAGCTCAATAAATGTGAAATTTTGAATTTGTCCTTGTATAAGGATACAATGTGTTACACTCATGTATCATGAATTTAGATGTAAAGCATACTCTAGTCCAAATTACTTCATGTCTCCAAGTCTACCACCCCTCTAATCGAGTTCATATGTCTACACTTTCTTTGGTTTCAATTCAAAATATCATGCTTAATGCTTAAATATGGGGAGGTGATCCTAAAATTCATAACCTTAATGATGCAATTGGTGAGTCTTTTGAGTGGTGTGCTATGTGTGCCCCTTCTTATGATATACAAGGACATTTTAATATGTTATGAGAGATATTTTTGTTCATCCTAAATGTTCACTTGTTTAGCTTAGGAGAGATATTTTTATCATCCATTTATATTTTGATTTCACTCTTTTCTTTTTTTCAAATTCCTTTTTTAAAAGGGAGAGCTATTTTTCTTCATCCCTTAATGCAGTCCTTGTGATCACTAAGTCCTACGGAAGCCTAGCACTTCAAATTATTACTCACCTCTTGCCACCAAGGTTTAATTTTTAGATTTTTCACCCCCACACTTAAACTTAAGCACATTTCATTTTAAGTACTGGAAATCAAGCTTAGTAGATTCATGAACTAAATAATTGGTATGTCACTTAAATTCATTTTTATCTTTATCTCAAACATGCTTGCATCTTAATTCTAACAGTGAATCTAAAACTTGTCCACATTCTAAAAATTCACTTTAAAGTTAAATTTTAGCAAAAATTTAAGGTGTGCAAAATATGGAATTTATTTTATTGATTGAAATCAAACAACAAAATAGAAAACAGAAAAAATGAAAACACAAAAAATAAGAAACATCACAACTTTATTAATCGTGGGTTGCCTCCCATCGAGCACTTGTTTTTATGTCTCAGCCTGATGCCAATTTAGCTCGTCTACGTAACTCATTCTCTTGGGAGATCTTGCAATAACCAACTCTCTTTCTCTTACAATTCAGATCCATCTAAGTAAGGTCTTAGACAATGCCCATTTACCTTAATTGTCCCCACCGATGAAGTGATATCCACACTTCTGTGGGGGTATACTTTGTGATTATAAATGGGCCGATCCATCTTGATTTTAGCTTTCCTAGAAAGAGCCTCAATCTAGAGTTAAATAATAATACCTTCATTCCTAGTTCTAGGTGTTTTGGTCTTATTAGCTTATCATGCCATTTCTTAGTTCTCTCCTTGTATGGCTTGGCACTCTCATAAGCTCCCAACCTTAATTCATCCAGTTCATACAATTGCAGAACTCTTTTCTCTCCTGCTAATTTGAAATCAAAATTCATCCTTTTAACTACCCAAAAGGCTTGATGTTCTAACTCTACTGGTAAATGACAAGATTTATGATAAACCAACTTATAAGGGGATATTCCTAAGGGTGTTTTAAATGCGGTTCTATATTCCCAAAGTGCATCATTTAATTTCATGGACCAGTCCTTCCTATTTTTGTTAACGGTTTACTAAAGGATTTGCTTTAATTCATGGTTTGACACTTCCACTTGGCCATTGGTCTAGGGATGGTATGTTGTACCTACCTTATGTTTCACACCATACCCCTTCAATAGAGTTTCTAATTATTTATTATAGAAATGTGTTCCACCATCACTTATTAGGACACGGGGTGTACCAAACCTAGAGAGGACTTGATCTTTCAAGAATTTGATCACAGTTTTGGCATCATTATTTGCACAAGCTACATCTTCAACTCATTTGGAAACATATTCTACTCCCACTAATATGTAGTTACTTGAATTAGAGGTGGGGAATGGGTCCATAAAGTCAATCCCCCAAACATCAAAAAGTTTAACTTCAAAGATTTCATTGAGAGGTAACTCATCCCATTTTCTTAAATTTCCCATCCTCTGACATTGATCATAGATCTTTACATAATCAGCAGCATCCTTGAATAATTTGGGCCAATAAAATCCAGATTACAGCACCTTTGTCGTTGTTCAATCAATACCGTAATGCCCTCGATAAAGAGATGTGTATAGGAAGGGATCATACCAAAAGTAATTCTTAACATCAACAAAAAAAATTTTCTTTGCCGATAGTTAAATTCTTTTGGGATCACCCTTCCTACAAGATAGTTGGAAAAATCAGCAAACTAAGGAGAATTGCTTGCAGCAATTAAGTAGAGTTGTTCATCTTGAAAAGTTTCACAAATTTCTTCTCCTTCTTTATGTTTTACATGAGTCAATCTAGAAAGGTGATCAGCAACCACATTATCGCACCCCTTTTTATCACAGATTTCTAAGTCAAATTCTTGTAGTAACAACACCCAATGTATGAGTTGTGGCTTTGCTTCTTTCCTTTGAAGAAGATACCTGATTGCAGCATGATCAGTGTAAATGATTATTTTTGATCCAATAAGATATACCCTGAATTTGTTGAATGCAAAAACAATCGCTAAAAGTTCTTTCTCAGCGGTGGCGTAATTTCTTTGCGCCTCATACATTAACTTACTTGCGTAATAAATGGAGTGGAAAACTTTTTCCTTTCATTATCCTAAAACTACTCCCACCGCAAGATCACTCACATCACACATGATTTCAAAGGGGTGATCCCAACTAGGAGTGGAAATTATAGAAGCTGAAATGAGAGCAGATTTTATGGCATTAAATCCCCTTATGCAGTTTTCATCAAATTTAAATTCAACATCCTTTCCTAGAAGTCAGCATAAGGGTAAACAGATTTTAGAGAAATCTTTTATGAACCTTCTATAAAACCCACATGCCCAAGAAAGCTCCTAACTCCTTTTACATTGGAGGGTGGGGGAAATTTCTCAATAACTTCAATTTTGGCTTATCTACCTCAATTCCTTTTATTGATATAAGGTGACCCAAGACAATCCCTTCCCCTACCATGAAGTGACACTTTTCCCAATTAAGAATAAGATTAGTTTCCTCACATTTTCTTAGAACCTTACCCAAGTTTGTTAAACAATCTTCAAAGGAGTCTTCCACAATAGAAAAATCATCCATAAAGATCTCTAGAAAATTTCTTAACATTTCAAAAAAGATGGCCATCATACCCCTTTGAAAAGTTGCATGTGCATTACATAGACCAAAGGGCATCCTCCTGAAAGCATACATTCCATAGGGGCATGTGAAGGTTGTTTTTTTTTTGTCTTCTAGGGATATTAAAATCTGATTATACCCAGAGTAACCATCCAAAAAATAAAAGTAAGGGTTCCCAGCCAGCCTATCTAACATCTGATCAATGAATGGGAGAGGATAGTAATCTTTCCTAGTTGTCTTATTTAATTTCCTATAATTTATACATACTCTCCACCCCGTAACCTTCCTTATAGGAATTAGTTCATTGTTTTCACTCAAGATCACAGTCATCCCACTTTTCTTAGGGACCATATGAATAGGACTTACCCAAGGGCTGCCTGAAATTAGGAAAATGATCCCAGCATCCAAAAGTTTAATGATCTCCTTATGCAGCACCTCTCTTATATTTGGGTTTAGTCTTTGTTGAGGTTCTATGGAGGGTTTGGAGTTGTCTTATAGCAATATGCCGTGCATGCATAAGGTAGGACTAATACCCTTCAAATTGGCAATGTTCCATCCTATTGCCCTTTTATGCTCCCTTAACAATACACACAATTTAGTTTCTTGGGTTGGGCTTAACAAAGCAGAATTTATTACCGGTAGAGATGTTCCCTCCCCAAAATAAATATATTTTAAGTGCTTGGGCAAAGGTTTCAAGTCCAATTCAGGGGGTTCATCTATAGACAGCTGCATTCTTTTCTTTACTTGAATTAACTCATTAATGTCATTTTCTTCCTCTTCAATTCCAACTTCTTCTTCTTCCTCTAAATATAATTCCTCTATATCTCCAGAAATTAGCACCTCTTCTACTGCATTTACTTCCCAACATTTTGCATTTGGCATAAATGGATGCCTCATTGAATCTTTTATGTTAAAGCTCACCTCCTCCCCCTCACAACGAAGACTCAATTCTCCCTTATCAACATTAATCATGGTTTTTCCAGTAGCAAGAAATGGTCTCTCTAAAATTATAGGGATCTCCTAATTTTCATCTTCCATTTCCAACACAATAAAATCAGCAGGGAAGATAAATTTATCAACCTTTACAAAAACATTATCCAAGATTCCCATGGGAGTTTTTACATATCTATCAGCTAGTTAGAGAAGGACTGAGGTAGGTTTTAAAGAATCAATTCCTAGTTTTTTAAATATGTAAAATGGCATTAAATTTATTGAGGCACCCAAATTACATAAAGCGCTTTTAAAAGAATGATTTCCTATTGTGCACGGAATGGTAAAACTTCTGGGGTCTTTTCTTTTAAGAGGGATTTTTTGCTGGAGAATGGCACTACATTCCTCAGTCAATGCCACAGTTTTCTTTTCCTTTATTTTTCTTTTCCTCGATAGTATATCCTTCATGAATTTAGCATAACTAGGAATCTATTCCAATGCTTCAGCAAAGGGAATATTTATATGAAGAGTTTTAAAAGTTTCAAGAAATTTGTTAAACTGGTTGTCTAGCTTCTCCCTTGCCATTCTTTGAGGATAGAGCATGCGAGGAGTGTGGTCAGAAGGTTTGGTTATTTGTGTGTTAATTTCTTCATTCATCCCTTTATCTTTGTCCTTAGTGATTTCTTTCTCCTCAATTGATCTCTCTCCCAAATCTTGTGAAATATTTTCAGATTTTTTTAGTACCAAGGGTTCTGTAATTTTTTCACTTCTCAAAGTTATAAAATTTCTTGATTCATTCCTATAGTCCCCTATGGCTCCCACCAAGAAGGGTTGATTTAATTGTGTCATAATCTCTTTTATTTTTTACTTAATTCTTTGGACAGCTTTTTCTTGATTTAAGAGTGTGTGTTCATGTCAATTTAATGTTGCATCCGTTCTGTTCATAAAATTGATCGTGTCTATTTTAAACTCTTTTAGGGAACACTCTAAGCTTCTTCCCTTCTTAGTGTACTGGGTTCTATAGTTTTAAACAGCATTCACTCCCTCAGTTTCTCCCTCATGATCTAAAATATGTTGTCTTCCCTCTAGTCTTTGGGTTAACATGTCAATTTTGTTTCTTGATTCAGCAATCTGATTTAATTCATTCATATTATCTACCTTTAGCTTATTGGAATGTGGCTGTTCAGTTGGCCATTGGTATGCGTTGTTAGCCATTTCCTCGAGGATATCAAAGGCCTCCTCGAGGGTTTTACTACTTAGTGATCTTCCTACAGCTGCATCTATGAGTGTCCTTGAGGGTGCATTTAATCCATTGTAAAATGTCTGCATCTGCATCCACAAAGAGAACCCATAATGCAAGCAAGGTCTTAAGCAGTCCTTAAAATGTTCCCAGCCATCATACAAGTTCTCACCATGCTGCTGGGAGAAGTTTGAAATTTCATTTCTCAGCCTGGTGGTCTTTGCAGGTGGAAAATACTTGGCAAGGAATTTCTTTGCCAAGTCATCCCAAGTTCTTATAGACTCACTAGGTAGAGAACTAAGCCAAACCTTAGCTCGATCTCTCAGCAAGGATGGGAGTAATCTTAATCTTAATGCATCAATAGATACCCCGTTCAATCGGAAGGTATCACATATTTCCAGAAAAGTTGAAATATGTGCATTCGAGTCATCCGATGCCATCCCACTAAATTGGTTATTTTGGATCATGTTTAAAGTGAATGATTTTATCTCAAAATTGTTGGCTTGTATAGGAGGTCTAACAATAGCATACCGTAGGAAGTGCGTATTCTCTTAGCAATCTTCTCCTAGCATTTACCATAGGTTCTACTGGGTTCATATCTAAATCTGCCATTTGTGCAGTTTGTTCGTTTAAAAAGACTTGCTCTCTCCTAGCTCTCAAATAAGTTATCTCTATTTCAGGATCATAAAATAATTTAGTAAGATTCCTCCTACTCATGCAGTTTAGGGGTAACTAGCTAAAATAAGTTCAGCAATTAATATTATAGCACAAACTATAGCACATAATTTAATAAGATAGTATACAAAAGAATTCAACACAAGTTCTTTTTAGAAAAATTTTCAAAATTTTCTCAAACCAAGCTAATAAAGAAATTAATTATAGTAATGTAAGAATATACACAAGTTAATTAATTCTAAATCACTAGTTACTAGAGAATTATACTTGATACAAAACAAAAACCGTTCCCCGGCAATGGCGCCAAAAACTTAACTAACATAAATACACGTCTACATTTGCACGCAAGTGTACGTGGTCTGAAGTAATAAGTGGAAAGTTTAGTTTCCAGGATTTATTGAACCTTAGGGAACTATTGTTTTGATACTGAACTGTATTTTCTTTCACTAATGTCTAGATGCAATTTTGGTTGATTTTTGTTGGTTCCTAATTGGCAATACTCAAAACTTTGAGTAAAGATACGATTTGATTAAAAAGGAGAGAGTTGAGATTTTGATGTAACTTATGCAAGGGTTGGTTATATAACTTCATTGTTTGAATGTAGATGTTCAATTTAATTGCTTTTATTAAACTAAATGAACACCATTAGAATTAAAGTATCTTTCAATTACATTGGGTTCAAGTTTAGTGCACAAGAGAACTCCTTTTGGGTTCCTCCTTAGCACATAAACTATCATGAGACATGATAAAATTAGTTAGATTTTGATTCCCTACATTTAGGTTACCAAAAATATCTTTTAATTATAATGATTTCACAAGCAAGATTCTATTACCGTGTGTCATGCGCTTCACATGCAGTTTAGCTAAATGGGAGGATGCATTGGGTCAATAGATTTTGTCACATCATCCATGAAATTCCCAATGTCCTCTCATCCCTTCTACTTTGCTAAGCAGCAAAGAAAGGTAATGGAGAGCTTGGTTCTCAAGCTTCAATCTCTTGGAGAGCTATTAAAGAAGAGTGCAAGTGAGCCTTGAGAATTCTATCATGTAATTCTCAGCTCGACTCACACTACCTTCCTTGCTCTTACCCAATTAATGAGCCTTAGAACACAAGCTCTCTTAATTAAAATAAATAAGAGTTCAGTTCATCCAAGCATTCATTCAATATGGAAATTAAACAACACAAATAATTTTTTATTAATTTAAATAATGTCATCATACAACCAATATTTCCCTTATATAATTTTACAACTAGATCTCAACCCTCTCCAAGGGGTTTTTAGCCTACCATTACTAAGCAAGAAAGATCATACATGCAAAGAAAAGTGAACGTCGCCATCAGTTCATGGCAAGAAATTAATCAAGGGAGTTTAGGAGAAATACAAGGAATCACCTGGAGGAATTCTAGGGTTCTCTTTACCTCTCCTGCACTGTCCTCTTGTAGCTTTACCCTTCGCTCTTTGATGTCTTTTCTTCTTTTTTGTTCTTGATCCTCTCTTTCCCTTAGAGAGTTCTCCTTCTTTCTCTTCTTGTAGCCTTTCTTTTAGGTCTTTTGAGTAGCCAAGTTGGAACCCTTTCAAGGTCTGAGATTGGCCCTTAGATAGGGATGCACTCAGCCTTAAAATTTTTTAGTGTGTGACCTTTCATCTTCCTTCATTTAATTATAATACCTTGTAATATTTTTATTTGTTTAACTATTAGGATTCAGTAAGCAATTAATATATTAGTTTTCAAGAGGCCGGGGGAGGCCAAAGGGCACATTTATGTGGCATTCCTGATGCCTCTTAAAAACTATTTTCTAAAAAATTATGGGATTTCCGCTGCGGCACGCTATAGCACACTGCGACGTGCTGTGGCAGCGCTGTGGCAGTGACATTTCAATCTCGGTTCCGCTGTGGCGCGCTGTGGAGGCAGTGCTCCAAACAATCTTCCTGCATATAAGTTAGTATATTTTTTTGTTCGGTCACTGTAGCATACGCTGAGGCGCGCTGCGGCGCGCTATAGCAGATGACTTATAATTTTCACTATTCAATTAGTTTAACTATAGTTTTATTAAATAAAAATTCACCCTCGGTAGCGCGCTACAGCGGATGACTTGTAGGATCACTGTTCAATTACTTGTTTATAAATATTCATCGAGAAACGATGCTGTAGCGTGCTGAGGCGCGCTGTGGCACGCTGCAGCATGCAACTTGCAATTTCACTGTTCAATTACTTGTTTATAAGGTTTCAGTAATTAATGAGAAATGACGATGTAGCGAGCTGTGGCACGCTGCAGCGTGCAACTTACATTTTTTACTTCCAGGTTAGGCGATTTTAAGGGGACGCCATGGCGCGCTCCAGCGCACTGGAGTGCGTTGCGGCGGTATTTGTCCAAAATTTGGTAAATCAACCTTTGCAATTTGTTTTCTTCATTTTCCTGAAAAGACATCAATTTTTAGTCAAAGTATAGGAAAATATATAGTGATATGACTATTTAAACACTAGATTTTTGCTACAAATTCCGACTACATCAACTATTTTCCCGCTGTATTATAATCTTAGGGTAAATGCTGACATTGCCTGAAGTGCTCAGTTGCCATGTCATCTAGAAAAATGAGGGTATTAGAGGGGGTACTGTAGCATTGTCCATTTTATAATCCATGCCTTGTTTTTATCTATCCAAATTTTATAAATGGGTTTTAGCTAGAATTGAAAATATTACTATAGTGAAATAATGGCCCATCATATAGAGGCTTGTGTTTGGCATTGCTATCACATGATATTGGTCATAAGCAAATTTATGTGCTGAGCTAAAACTCTACAATCATATTTTGTATGCTGAAATAATCTACATCTTAAAAGGAGGTGTACTTTACTTACTAAGAGATGCAAGGCTTGATCTTTAATTAGAGACACTTCATTCATAATTCTTTGAGATACTTTATTCGTGATGTTACTTTCTGTAAATTATCTTATGAAGTGATGAGGCTATGATGTGCCATTAATAATTTTTATCTATTTATATATTCTTCCTTGCTTGGACCTAATTGGAGCTTTTATTTTCAACTATGTTTGGGGAGGAATATATTGGCATGTTTTTTATTTGAGACAATGATGGATTTTGATGCTATTTTAGACCCCATTTGATGGTTTGATGACTTCCTTTGGCCATACCCCTTGAGCAGATTCTACAATGATTATAAGGATTGATGCCCCGTCGGGTCTTTGGTCTTTTGCGGGCCTTATTTGGAGGAGTTGAATCCTTGTCTTTAGGTTTTTTCTATATAATATCTAAAGCTTTAGCATTGATTTATAAGCTTATATGTTATTTTATATTTATATTTATTATGTTTAATTTGTCTAATTTTTATCTTAGTTCGCAAATACATACACATGGATGCTACAAACACCACGCCCCATTTCATTGATGATGTTAGCAATTTTGAAGAACGAACATTGCCAATGATGACCGAATTGGAGTTGGAATATTGCTTGCAATCATAAAAAGAAATGCTAGTAGATAATAACTCAGGTTAATTATTGTGCAGGTTAATTATTGTGTTGTACAAAAATATTATATGATTATATTATTATAGCATTGAATAGTGTTAATTCTTTTAATGTAGACTTAGAGCTTTTAAATAATTGTGCAAATGAAAGTGATTGTGTATCTGAAACTAACTAAAATTTTCTTAAAGTTCCTGAGATTGGAATGAGCTTTGGTTCTCTTGAAGAAGCATTTAAATTTTACAAAAGTTATGGGTACTACAGTGATTTTGGCATTAGAAAGCATTTCAATCATAATTTTATGGGCAAAAAACTCATTCTGTGTTTACTTGTTGTAAAGAGGGGAAGCCACATGCAACAACAAAAACAACAAAATTAAGTAGAAAACTGATAATAAGAAGCAAGGTAAAATTTATTATTCTAGATCATTATTTAAACTCTAATTGGGTAGTTGATGATATTTTCTTAGAGCATAATCGTGATTTGGAACCTCAAATGGTTCGATTTATGCGATGCTATCGTGAGCTACCTTTGACTGTCCAAAGATAGTTGATAATTAATGATAATGCTGCAATTCCACTAAATAAATCAGTTAATGCCATGCTTACACAAGGTGGGGATTTGATAATTGTTTGTTTACTGAAAAGGATTGCATAAATTTTGTGACTAAGCATAGAGCATTTGATTTAGTTGTTGGGGATGCAGTTACTTTAGTTAAAAATTTTGAAAGATTGCAAAATAAAGACTCAAAATTTTCTTATAGTGTTGATGTGACAAATGATAATTGACTAAAGAAAATGTTTTGGGATGATTCGCGGCGCCATATGGCATATGATCATTTTGGCGATGTTGTGACGTTTGATACCACGTATCTCACAAATCGGTATGTCATGCCCTTTGCACCTTTTGTGGCTGTGAATCATCATGGAAACTCTATTCTTTTTGATTGTGCATTAGTATGTGATAAAACAAGTGAAAAATTTTCATGGTTGTTTAGGTGGATGTTAGCTTGCATGCATAGTAAGCATCCAAATGGAATAATAACAGATCAATACCGAGTAATGGAATCTGCAGTTTTGGAGGTGTTTCCATCTACAAAGCACAATCTTTGTTTGTGGCATATCATGTGGAAATTGCCTGAAAAACTAGGCTGTAGACTAAATAAATAAGCGTTAATCTCTAACTTTTCATCTATTATTTATGACTCTTTGTCTGTGGATGAGTTTGACCACAGTTGGTTGGCAATAATGGTCAAATACCAGCTTATTAAAAATAATTGGTTCACGTCTCTTTATGAGAAAAGGGCAAATTGGGTGCCCATAATCTTGAAAGATTTCTTCTGGGTTGGAATGTTGACTACACAATGAAGTGAAGGCGTAAATACTTTCCTTGATGGGTACATGAATTCGAAGACAAGTCTACATTTATTTGTTGAGCAATATGAAAATGCTCTTAGAGATAAGTTGGAAAAGCAACCAAAAGCTGATCTTAAATTATATATTTCCCAACCATAACTTATTTTAAATATAGTTTATGAAGAACATTTATCTAAAATATATACTCTAAATATATTTTACAAATTCTAGGATGAAGTAAAGAAATTGATGAACTGCATTATCTCAAATTCACAACTTAATGGGTCGTTTAAAATATATTTGATAATTATGTGGGATGGAATGAGCAGACTTGATTTTAGAGTTATTTATAATCTAATCAAAAAATATATGTGGTGCATTTGTCGCTCATTTCAGTTTAGTGTGATTGTTTGTTCACACATACTGTGTGTTTTACGTCAAGAAGGGAATGCCAGAATTTTTGAAAAATTAGTAAGCTCACGACGGAGAAAGGATAATAAATAATTTACGCATTTATTAGATTCTTCAATTCACACAACCAACATCTAAAGAAAATTGGATGACTATTATGTTAAAAACATACAACATGACAATGTGATTATTGACATTAGGGGAGTAAATGATGAAGCTCATGCATATACATTAACTGCCTTACAGGAGCTTAAAGAAAAGATTAAAGACATTTGTGGTCATGGTGTTCCAAATATAATAAAAGATCTTGCTCACACACACCCAAAGGGATGACTGCCAACCAAGAGACTTATAAGTCATCATGAAAGAAAAGGGAAGAAAAAGCTCAAAACATAAACATTTTATACTTATTTTTCTTGTAAGAATTTGAATAGTTTTATGTATCTTTAGTAAGTAAGATTTTCTGAATTATGTATCTTTAGTAAGTAAAATTTTCTGAACTTTAAAAGATCATGCTTACTGAATGGCAGAAGGCCAATATACTCAACTTTTTTTCTAGCTAGTGGAACTACTTCATTTTGGAAGAAATTGGCTTTAGCTTCAAGAACTACTCTAATTTTCTAAACTATGTATCAACAATATAAGACACATGTGGAGGGTGTTGATAATGGCATAACAAGACCTCTTGACAACACTTTGAAATTGCTATATTTCTATCAAGATTGCTGGATAATGTTTTATGCTGTTATATTACTGAAATTTTCAACACATAGACCTCTTAACAACACTTTGCAATTGATGTAATTCTGTCAAGATTGCTGGATGATGTTTTATTTATTTTTGTGAGGTTTAAGTTTTGTCCTATGGATGGGTGTTGCTTCCTTTTCTTACAAAATAATGTATTAGTGTTACGCAAATGCTGTTATGCAATGCAAATGCTTTTGGTAGCTTCTCTTTAGCTCATAATTGATACCAAACTCAGAAAAAAGGACTTCAGTAATTGCAATTTGGTAAGATTTCTGATTCTAATTTGCATAGGTAAGCAATTATATACAATAATTTACAAATCTTATGAAGCATTGATTTATGATTCCAATTTTTCATGAACTTTTTGTCATTTGGCTGCTGGAACAAAATATGTTGTCAATTTGGGGTTGCTGATTCGTTAATTTCAAACTACTATTTCATTAAGTTTTATATGTTGCCAAACTCAAAAGTGAGTAAATTCCCTGCTCCAAATGAATAGAACAGAAACTGCTTGTGTACAATGCATTTTAATATCTTCTATAAAGCTACCATTCAAATGTCGATGTTATTACAACAAATTTTCCAACCGAAGTCTGTCATTTGCAGGACTTCAATAATTGCAATTTTATAAGATGGGTTAATGCGAATGTGAATATTTCTTTTATTAACTACTTGGGTACAATTTCTTTTATTAATGCGAATGTGAGTAATTGCAATTTGGATAGAACAGAAATTGCTTTTTTGTTACTTAAGCATTTCAACAGTTTTCCACTGGTTGTTCATCAAAATGCGATGTTGCTGCTGGCCGTCATCCTGCTATTGATCACCATGTTGCATCTGTTGCCGACCATCAACCTGCTTCTGATCCCCATACTGCTGTTGTTGCCAACCATCAGCCTACTGATATTCATCAACCTGCTGCTGATTCTTGTGTTGCGGTCCAACAATTTTGGGGATTGTGTATTGGATACGTATCAGTTAACATTTGAAAAAGTATTTTGTTTTCATTTTATTTATTCCGCCTCTTCAGAGAGGGCAGGTCGGTGCTGGCGAGAAGTCATTTGCTGCATTGGGCTTGCTGTGGCAGCACAAGGTGAGAGTGCAGTGAGCGCACCTTCGATGCTCACAATCTTGAACTTCAACCTTTGAAGCTCCTCTATATCCCTTATATCTTCAATGGAAACATCAATAATTCTACCGGTTTTTTTCTTGCTTTTCCTCATAGTGTGCTTGAATATATTTGATGCATTAATTGAAAGATCAAATAACAAAGATACATGTGAAGTTTTTATGTGGGTAAAATATTGGGAAGTTCTTATGTTATCGAGCGCCTGATAATGCTTGTTCTTACAGCAATTGTGTGAATGGAGTTGGAAATTCAACAGTTCATACTGAGTACAGATCAATTCCAATTTGAATTCCAGCATTTTCCCACTTATTTTCGTAGATGTGCAGCTCATCGTGTGGCTCAACACTATAGCCTGCAATGAAGCTAGGAAACATCAGCTCGAGGACAGTGGAACGAATGGAAGAATATGATAAAGCACGAGCTCGTATATTTAGCAACTTTTCTGATCTTGCTCACGGATGTATGATTTGTGAAAAATGTGATGTATGAGTTGCAATTTAATTCTAAGATGTTAAAGTGTTATTTCAAACTATTGCATAAATTTAATCACACTTTGCTCTATTTAGTAGGAAATATTTATTTAGTTTTCAATTTATTGTGCGCGGGTTTGTTTTCATATTTTAATACTACTACTTTCTTCATTGCTTATTAATTCATTATGAGTTGTGCTATGTATGTAAAATACTCTGAAAGGACATTTAAGTTGATGTCTCTTACCTTATGCAATCCTTAATTATGTTAGTTGGGCTAGCTGCTCAAACTTTTTACATTTTTTTATTTAGTGATGCAGGGGGTTGAACCCTGATCCTTTCGTATACTGATGAATCCATAAATTATATCTAAAATAAAGGAGAAAATTCATTTATTTAAGATATTTTTGCTGCTCCTAAATCAAATTTTTCTATTTTTTCAGGAAATGGAATCCAAAGGAGCTCTAGGGCATTTCTGCAATTTTTTAAACAAAGAATTCCGCTACAGCGCGCTGCGGCAGAAATATTTAAACTTATTAAAACTGGCTCCCCACTAATTGAATAGTGATTTTTGCAGAATTGACCGCTACAGCGCGCGGTCGCGCGCTGCAGCGGTCTGCCGCGAAAATACTGATGATTATTAAAAGGGTGGCTAAACTAATTGAATAGCGATTTTTGCGGAATTGACCGCTACAGCGGTTTACCGCGAAAATACTTATGAGGGAGGCTCAACTAATTGAATAGTGATTTTTGCGAAATTCATCGCTACAGTGCACGGTCGCGCGCTGCACTGGTTTACCGCGAAAATACTTATGAGGGGGGCTCAACTAATTGAATAGTGAGTTTTGAGGAATTCACAGCTACAGTGCGCGGTTTGCGCGCTGCAGCGGTTTACCGCGAAAATACTTAACTTATTAAATTGGGACCGCCCAACTAATTGAACAGTGTTTTTCGCAGAATTCACCGTTACAGCTCGCGGTCGCGCGCTGCAGCAGTTTATCGCGAAGGACTTGGCTATATAAATCGGGCTGCCCAACTAATTGAACAGTGTTTTTCACGGAATTGACCGCTATAGCGCGCGGTCGCGTGCTGCAGCGGTCTACCGCAGAAATATTTCTCTCTATAAAATATGGAAAAAGAACTAGTTGAACAGTCTTTTTCTAGGAATTCCCCGCTACAGCGCGCGGTCGCGCGCTGCAGCGGTCTACAGCGGAGGACTTGGCTAAGATTCCTAAAAACCAGGGTATGCTAAAGCACGCCGTAGCACGCCAGCGCGCTGCAGTGGCCCGCCGAATTTTTTCCCAGATAGTGCATTTAATGCGGCTGGAGACATGACCTTTATCCTGAATGTTGTCTCCATCCATCATTTCCTGCAGCAGCCATTTTTATAAGCTTTGAGATGATGTTGTGGCTAAAGAAATGAGATTATTGTTACCTCACCCTAAATTAAAAATTAGTGCAATGATGAATTCAGCATTTTTTTTTGGAAATTCTGGTTGCTTGTGAAGGAGAGGAGTATGCAGCCCCCTCCTATTAATACCCCTCCTCTTGACTAGAGGAGGGTTCACAATTTTAGCAAAAATTCCCTAAGGAGGAGAGCCAAAGGAAGAGAGAACTCCCTAAGGGTGGCAAGGCAAGCTTTTGCAAAGGGAGAAGAGGAAGAAGGTAGCACTAGCAATCTAAGGAGAAGGTAATTAGAAGGAGAAGAAGAATTTCAGAGAACTTCTATAGAGTGTTCCTAGTATCTTCTAAACTCAATCTTGTATTTTCTTTTTAGTGACCATAAAATGATCTTTAGCTATGTATGTATCTTCCTTATTTTCTTGTGTAATGAGTAGCTAAAGGATGAAGTCCCATTTTGCATGATGTAATATTGACGTATGAATGTTTTCCCTTAAGCATAATGTATTTGTGATTTAAATGCCTTACTAAGAAATTTCTATCTAATTAGTCTTGATGTGTTTATGAGAAAAGAACTAAAGAATCCAAGATCTAATTATCTTGTGCTCTTTAGCTCACCTTAGATTGGATGCTAGATTTTGAGTGCATGAAAGCTTAGAACCATGTGAGTAGGTTCTTGAGCTCAATGCATCTCAATCTAAACTCAACCAAAGGGTTGATGCAAGTGATACTAAGACCCACTAATTGAGCTCCTTAGCTCCACATAATTGAGATTGAGAAATAAAGCGTTGAGTGCTCATAAACTAAGTGACATAGTCATTGAGCCCAACATGTGATTCTCTCATCTCAACTATGTGAGATGCGAAGTGATGCTCATAGTGGAAAATCAATGCTTGTGAGATCTTGAGATTTAAGAAAATTTAAACTCTCCTTAAATAAGGAGAAAATGAATTAACTTTAAATCTCAAGAGTCTTACAAGAATCTTTGTGCTAAAGTAGAACCTAATGTGAGTTCATTTTGTTCATGAGATTTGAACTTATAAGCCTTTGAGCTAAACTAAAGGACAACAATGTGCACTTGATTTCAATTAAACTAAATGATAAAGCTTGAGAAACAAATCTACATAAGTATTATATCATTGCATGTGGGATGGGCCCAACTCTCCTCTTTCTTTAATCTTGCTATTTTACTTAGTGAATATTCATGCTAATGTTAGACCAACCAACCAATATATACTATAGCTTAAATATTAGTGATAATAGATATACTTTAGTGCCAAATCAACCAATTCTCTGTGGTTCGATAAATTCCCAGAAAGTCACACTTTCCACTTATTATTTCAGACCACGTACACTTGCGTGCAAGCGCAGACGTGTATTTACAGTCTGTCATATACCATACGAGCACTCTACCATCTGAGCTACATCACATTCAAATTTTATTAATCATTCACTTCAGTAAAATGCAAACAATTCTATCTCATGCAAGCATTTTTATGGTTTAAAAGTTTGCAACATCGTCACACATTACCTCCAAAGAATGCAACACAAGTAGTAAAAATTCAGTTCAAGAAACTTTAAAAAAGGATTTCACGAGTTCTTTTCATTTCTTAATGTTGATTGATCACAAACAAGATTGGAAACCTGCTAATAAGGATCCATTTTCCTTGAGAGTGATACCTAGCTGTTGTAAATGTAACATGTTGAAATGATACCTAGCATGCCACTCCATTGAAAGTATGGCATGTTAGTGAATTGTCTAAAATCAATGCATCTATCTTCATGGGACCAATCTTCTTGCAATGGCCACATTTTCTTGCATCTATATTTTGTTCGTTGGCACTGTAGAGAGATAAAGAGATGGAGAGACAAAGTAATGACAAAGAAAGCTCAAAATTCAATGTGAAGATGCATTACATTCAAGATGGATATGAAGAACACCATGATAAGTATCTAGAGAAAAAAGCAGTTGTTTTAAATCTTATACATTCATATTATGTGGAGGAGGAATAGGATGTCAATGTAAGAAATATTTGTACTAGAAGGAGATTGAAAACATTTAGAGTGTTAAGAGTAGTAGAAGAACAATGAGATTACAGTCAATTGTGTGTTGCTTTGCATGATGAAAAAATGAGTGGTTAATAAAATAGGTGTTGCTAACATTGTTGTTGTGGGCACTCGCTATAAATGTGAATCGATATCAATAAGAACACCAATGACATGAAACTACAAAAACTAGCAAGATGCAAAGAATTTGAGGATCCAAACAACGTAAGGTAGAGGGATGAAGGATTTTGAGTAATTCAAAGTTGCTAGCAACTCCAAAAATGAGAAGACAAAGCGAGAACATGAAAAAGATAAGCCCTTATTAATTTCACTCTATTTCATAACATTCTACTTTACAAGTCACCACTATGAATATTTTGTTCGCTCATACACTTCAATGTCGTTCTATAACTGCTCTTTCACATGATATTTGTATGAAAAAATTTCCTATGTATTTTCTATCATCGTAAAACTTCATGTTTGTTAATCTTTGTACAATTCCTCAATGTAAATTAGCAAAAACAATTTAATTTCAAATTTGCATCCTCATTGTACTCTTGTTATCTATGTTCCTTTTTTGTAGGCTAAGATTTTGCCCATATTATATATTGTTGGCCTTTTATTTCTTCCCTTCAGTAGTGGTAAGCTTTTAAGCTTACATTAATTTGTTAATGGCTTTATGCAAAAAGAAAAACTTCTTAACCTTGCAGAATTATTATCTTGGTTGACATCCATTATTAGAGTAAAGTTCTATTAGAAAGTAAGAAATGTCCAAGTTATGCATGATTTCCAAGGTGGACTACTCCAACAATCTGCTGCACATACATCTACTTTCGTTCATTAATCATGACATCAATTTAAATATATACACATTCTCTTGTACACTATTTGGTCAAATTTTTCTTATTAATTAATCTCATAGGTTAGAAGGAAATTTGGGATACTATCATCCTAGATCAAGACCAATTAATAAATTTCAAAGAATAAAAACCGACCTGAGCAATGTATGATAATCATCATGTCTATCAGGCAACAAACCCCTCGGCATAAGCTCGAATCTAAAAGTGTGCACTATGCCCTCCTCTTGTTCATCCCTAACATCCTCTATAGAAACTGAAGAGTTTCCGCTGTTAACTTTCTTCCCTTTCTTTTTAAGAGAGTGTGTGAATTTGTTGGATGCACTCAACGCCTTTTTCTTTTGAAAAGCCATTCTTATTCTTCTCCTTTCCTCTTCCAAAACCTCCACATTCAATCTATTATCCCTTCTTTCATCAAAAGCAGTCATTACTTTATTGCCTGCACCATAATCAATGTTGTAAATGCAATTATAAATTAAAATCGACTAAGCAGTCCTTTATATAATCACTCCACTAGACAGACGGAAAATACACGTATGCGTTTGCACGCAACTGTACGTGATCTGAAGTAATATGTGAAAGTTTTAATTTTCGGGATTTATCATCCTCAGGGAACGGTGGTTTTTAGTTTAGCGATACAAATGACCTTAAGGAAAAGTGAACCTCGCCATCAGTTCATAGCAGAAATAAATCAAGAGAGTTTAGGAAGAAATACTAGGAATCACCCGGAGATTTTCAGGAGTTCTCTTGGACTCTTCCCGGCCTTCCTCTTGAAACTCCACCCTTTTCCCCTTGCTATCTTCTTTCTTCTTGTTCTTGGTCGACCTTCTTCCCTTTGGAGGGTTCTCCTTTCTCCTCTTGTTGCAGCTTTTCCTTTTAGGGGACTTGAATATCAAAAGTTAGAACCCTCTTAAAGTCTGAGATTGGCCCTTACGTAAGGATGCACTCAGCCTTAGAGTATCAATGATGTGACTTTTCCTCTTCCTTGGCTATAATCCAATCCCTTTTAATGTTTCATTCATTTATTATGTTGGGATTCAGCAGGTAATAATGCTCTTCAAGTTTTTAAGACGCTAGGGAAGGCCAAAGGTTGCATTTTGTGGCCTTCCCTATGCTACAATTATTGTTATTCTGGAAATTTATGGATCGTCCATTGTGGCGCGCAGTGGCGCGCTACGGCAACAGTGTTCCAAACACTGTTCCGCTGCGGCAGCAGCGCTTTAAATATTATTCCTGCATAAAGGTTAGTATCTTTTTTTCGGTCACCGCAGCGTCCGTTGTGGCGCGCTGCAGCGCGCTATAGCGGATAAACCTTCGTAATTACTATCAAATAGTTCACCTATAGTTTTTATGATAAATAAATATCCCGCTGCGGTGCACTGCGGCGCGTTGCGGCGGTTGAAAGTTCGAAAATGCGGCAGCTTTACTCAAGTAAAAATCTGCGCAAATTTTAAATAAAAAAAATCAAATCAATACCTATTTCTTTACCGTTGCCAATTTATTTTCTTCCATGAAGCCAGATTCAAGTGGAAGAAAACACAGAAATTAAAACTTACCTGAGACTAACTACTTTTGACAGAAGAACCGAGCTTGTCTAGCAAACCCCTGCATTAGCATTATCCATTTCTCAATACCTCTCATTAAAAGCACAGTTATCGCCCAAACAAAACGTAAGATCAAAATTATTAAGATTCCACAAAACCGAAGAAACTATAGAGGAAATAATAGTAACAAGGAAGAGAAGCACGCTAAGCTCATCAAGATGAATCGCATCCAAAGCGAAGAAGAATCAAGTTCATCCTAAATTTCACGTCGAATGCAATCTGGGTCGATTCCGTGATGCCAAATGAAAGGATTATCGAGAATTTCCGGAGTCTAACAAGAGAAAAACGAAAAAAAAATGAGTGCGCCTGCGCTGCTTTTGCCTCCCGTCACGGAAGTGGCTAACTGGCCATTACTTTTCATTACTAGAAGCAGAGGAAAGCATGCCGCTATGCCGTCTCGCTTTTCTTGTGAAGGCTATTAAATTGAGAACGACTACTTTTGCTTTAAAAGCATATAAATGGGGGTGCTGTTAGCGAAAGTCTCGGTTCGGTAGATTAGGTTTGGTTTGGTAGATTAGGTTAGCGAGGACGTTGCCTAGCATGGGGAGGACAGCAGCGAGGACGTTGCCGAGCATGGGGAGGACGGCGGCGAGGACGTTGCCCCTCGACTGACCTCGCGCTCGAAGGAGGTCCCGATTCGAGCTCTCTCAGTCTTTTGCCGAATGTCGGGGCGGCTTCGGTAGATTATGTTAGCGATAGTTAGGTTTTTAGTGTAAAAGCTGACATGGCATTAAGTGCCACGTCATCTGCCAAGTCATACAGGAAAAATGGTGGTATTATAGGGGGTACTGTAGCGTTGTCCTTTCTTTAATTATCCTTAATCTTCCTTAATCCTTGCAAAATTAAAATATGTTGTCATATAATAATAATAATAAAATTTAAGTGGATGAATTACCTTACTTAAAACTATCATTAAGAAAATTTAAGTGGGTGACTTGTCTATAGTTGATCATATTACCTTTTGGTGCTATAGTCTTTACTCCCATAACATGCAATTATATAAGGAAGCATCATTTATAATCAGCTAATAATAAATTTCATAGTACCTATTGATTATTCTTTGCTCTATTTTAGCCATTCAAAGTACCAATATACATATGATCTAATGAGCAATATAACACCAACAGATTATGTGATCAATTATAGACAAGCCAATACTAGCAAGCATGCAAATAGGTCAATAAAATTTCTGTTTTTCACAAATAATTAAATTCTTGATATTTATATTGAAATATTTTTTATACAAAAAAAATATATAAAAATATTTCAATATCACAATAAATACCCAAATATTTTAATTAATTAATCATTAATATTAAGTGATTTAACAACTGTGAGCAGACCCACAACTGTTCTTAGGGGCACGTGCCCTATCTGTATCTCTCTCTATATATATTATATCCCAAACTGAGGTCTGATGCCGCAATTAGAAAGTGCCAACGCAAATTTTGAACCGCAGATCCGAAAGTGATACTGTAATATAAAGGATGTTGGACCGTAGATCCGAAAGCGATTTGAAGATGCCAATGCAGATTCTATATTTGAATTTTAATTTGGATATTAATCAACTCAAATAAGTCAAGATTATATATTAAAAATAAAGTTTCCTAAGTAGATTATATCAACAGCCAGCTAATCTATGAGCGGCAGCACGGCACCAGCAATCGTCGTGGGCGGTTATATATTTTATGAGTTGATGTTAAAACTTTGGAGTCTTAAACTCGGTATTAAATATTTATTAGTCAAATATATGTTTATTTGGTGACTTCTCTAGGAAATGAGGACAAGTTCCTCCCAAATGCTCTCCCAAATGCTATTAATTGTATAAATAAAGATTTTATTTTGAGTGTTGATTGTTTGCTTATTATTTATTATTTATCTGATGAATCATTCAATCCTTAGAATCCTCTCATGAAAAAAAATAAATGTCAATTTTTAAGGTAAAGTGGAATGCTAATTCTATCAATAGATATTAATTTTATACATGGCAACTGTGTTTGGAGGGATTATTCTTCTTGTTGGTTAACCTTTGTACTTGCTCACAATGATGAGTTGCATGGAAACACCACAATATGGCAGCCGCTTAGCTTATCGAGGTACCAATTAGATGATTTCAATTGTATTAGATTATCTTTGGTGTGTTAGGGGCAGATGTGGGTGGACGGCAGGCGGGCGTGCGCATGGAGGACAAATGTGGGCGGCTCTCTCGCGCTCTCCCAATGCATGCGGCCGCCCGTTTCAGCGTTTCCACTTGTTATTATTAGGTATTCCCTTCCTTTTACAGTAAATAGTAGTTTCTTAAGCAAAACATTTCCCAAAATATTTTATATCTTTGATAATTAATTATTTTTAATAATTAATTATTATTATTTTAAATAATAATTTAAGCTAATATTAAACATTAAGTTTAAATATTATAAGAGCTTAAGAAAACATAAATATTTGATTGAACAAGCGGCACACCTCCCGAATTAGGCCACCTTTCCTTTGCTTACAGCTTGGCCCCGCATTATTATTGCTTCGTATATGGACTGGATGCTGGATGGTTTGCCAGCTGTTATCATCTCTCACCCAACAATAAAGATTTTATTAAATAGTATAATAATCTTATATACAAATATATGATCAGTAGAATTTTGTTTTAAATACTCTTGATGCAATGAACCAATCCTTAAAGAATCAATCAGTGGAATTTTGAATACTCATTATGGGGGAGGCTGTATGGTTTCACATCTTATTTTTATAAAGTCAATTGGGATCTTAATGGAACTTATGTTTGCAATGCCATCTGTCATCTTACAGCTGGGCCCTGCATTCCATACTCACCTTGATCCCCAAGAAGAATCATCCTAATATTTTAAGGGATTATAGACATATATCATTATGCAACACCATTTACGAATCAATAACAAGAATACTGTCATCTTGGCTCACTTGCTTACTTCTAATATGTTGTAATATTCCAGATGTATGCTAAGACATCTTGTGTATTACTATAACCATCCATATTCATTGCCGAATCAAAATTTAGCCTTAAGTATAAATCTCAGGCACAATATTAAGTATACATTAAGTATATGCAAAAGCTAAAAGTAAATACATCATCCATGAAGTTCAAACATCTAGAAAAGAAAGGAGCAATCCTTAAAATAATACAACCATTTTTCATTTATATTTCAGAAAATAACTCTCAGATCTCATCAAAATAAAAGGAACCAATAACTACTCCGCAGCAGCAGTCTCCTCCTCCTCTTGTGACTCCTGGACCACCACGAACGTTGGCTCTTCTAAGTACTCCGAGCCTGCCCCTCCCCCACAAAAAAAAAAAAAAAAAAGAAGATATTTTGTTAAACATATGTTTAAGTACATTTCATTATAACATAATAATTTTCATTGCCTTTCATTTCATTTCCATAGTATATTTTAGGATATCATTTATGCCAAAACATAAAATGAAGAAAAATAAAAAATAGCTGAATAAAGACTACAAAAATGAACTATATAAACTGAAAAGAGAACTATAACAATAAAACAATAACTATTGTAAGTAAACTGTAAGCTGAATATGCAAAATCATTGAAATAACATGCCACTGCTAAAAATGTATAACTGTAACTAATATGCCATATACAAGAAAAATTGTTTTGCCACAAATGTACTAATAATAGATCCTAGGTGAGCCCAAATCATTCCGCTAAAAGATGCAAGACTGAAATGTTTCAATATGAAAACTATGATAACTGAAAAATACAAACAAAAAAATAAGCAAAATAATATCCATTTGTTTTATAGTTATATGATCGTAACTAACTAATTAACTTCTCCTACTGAGACTAGAATTACTTTTATTCTAAGTACCCTTACATATTCTTATTCTATCTAATATGTTTATTTCATCTCTCAATAATCCTTAATCATTATACTATCACTTTTAAAATTAAGACAAATTTTACTTAGTACTCAGCTATAGAAGTTGGGCTGATTTTTAGAAGATTTAATACTAATCTCCCTACTCTGTGATACTAATTAATACTTTAATATTAGGGTCGATAATTTCTTGATTCAATTCTTACTCTAAACTACTTAATGTTTTAACTTAAGTTCTAAATTGATCAGTATAGTCTAAGGGTATTTATATCTTTATTGATTTAAATCTCCATCCTGGATCCTATTCAATTCCATTATATTGACTTAGTACTGTATTCTAAGATTTTTAAATCTCTTAATTAGTCGTCCAAATTTGTAATGCCCCAGGTTAACCGTCATCGAATAACTCGGGACATCAGTGGGAGATAACCCACCCAAACTCGTCATTGGCCAAACAAATAAATTATCTCTGATTATATCATCTAAGGGCTGATCCTTAAGATAATTATGATTTTTTATCTTAAGTATTAGTTGTCTTATCCCTATGCGTTGGCAGTACATTTAGTTTTATAAGAATTGCCAATGCATATGAAATAAGAATAATAATGGAAAGATCATATCACAATATTGAGTATAAGATAATATGAAATCAAAGT
The DNA here is from genome assembly GCA_016760335.1 of Gastrodia elata. Classification (NCBI taxonomy): domain Eukaryota; kingdom Viridiplantae; phylum Streptophyta; class Magnoliopsida; order Asparagales; family Orchidaceae; genus Gastrodia; species Gastrodia elata. Next base: position 32,579,971 of record CM028670.1, on the reverse strand, counting down.
GAAGAAGCTTAAAATATTCATCCGTATTATTCATCATAGAAGCTAAGTAAACATTCATCTCAGAAAAAAAAGATGAAAAATACATCCTAATAAATTATTACGAACCTGAATTAAATGTTTAAATAAAATAGTCTTCTCATTGCACCGCTAATGATATGTTATGCTTATGCAATTCATGTTATTCCAAAATTGAATGGATTAAATAACCAAAATCCAAAAAACAAAAAATGTATCCCTTTTATTATCTATCTATTAATCATATCACATCCCAATGTGCATATTAATCCAGATTCCATATTATTTATAAATCTAATTAATAAGAATCATCTAATTATACAACTTTCAAATCTTAATTACATTATATGCGATAGATTTTGTAATAACATCTTGAAGTTAATCTATTATATCATATGTTAAGAGTATATACATATAACTAGCATGTTCTAAGGAAGGTGAAGTTGAACACTTAGGTTATTTAACTACACTTACCATATGCATAAGGATAAAAGACATACATCCTTTCATAGTTTATACCTCAAACAAAGGTATCCAAGCCCTAACTCATAACCTACATTAGAATTGGGATGTTTGTCTTGACATGAACTGTACTTATCTAAATACTTAAGATAAGATAATAACTCTGCAATTCCTTACTGGGCAAATTAACCAATCCCTTAAGTGAAAAGAAATTAGAGTTAGGTTATAGATATGCACTTCATTCCCATATGATAGTACTAATATCACCACTGGGTTAAGTTCTAAGAAAGCTAGTTAATATTCAAGGATCTTAAAATTTACAAGAGACTTAACCAAATGCTAATGGTTCAACACCAAGTTTTGAGGTAAAATCATCTAAATCCCGCATTTGAATTTATTACCATAAGAATGTATGTTTGATCTAATTTTCATTGTGTTATCACTACTACAAGAATAAGTTTAGCTCTTATGATTCATGTGGTAAATCAAAAGTTCTACCTCAAAGTATCACAAATAAAGCATCCTACCTAAATAATTTACTTAATTATAGTCCATTTAACATGTGGTTCAAGTTTATCACTTAAGGATTTCAACTAAAATTAAGGTTTAAGGATTATAAATCATAATGTGTCTTATTTAATTAAGAGTATTTATAATTGATGCATACTTAATGTGTCTAGGTTGCATAAGCAAGAATCTAGAATCTCTTCCCTAAGCTACTTTTAAATATTAACACCTTATTTCATTAAATGGTTCTGTACAGTTAGAATTTTGTTGTTGAATAATCATACCTTTCAATTAGATTACTAATTGGCTTAAGCATTCTAGTTACTGATTTTGGGAAGAATCATCAAGATTTTTAAATTAACATTTAAACTGTAGATTCCTTAATTAAATCAATTATCTTTAAAAGTTTTAGAATTTATCATTTGAACTTGAGTTCAAGAATATGATTTATTGTTATTAAATAATTCTTTATTGTCTAATGAGAGTTTAGATAGTATGTAGGCTAAATTTGTCTAAGTGGATTGCCTAAAATTGACTAATTAGGATTTTGAACTAAATAGGGGTGGTTAACAAATTTATCATCCAAGAGTAGAATATTAAATTACCATTATGTTCTTCAATGATCTATGTATCAATGGATACCTAAATCGCTTAAATCATATCACAAATGAGGTTACTAGTTACTAATCGAGGTTTAAGGTAATAGTGATTGATTATAAAAATTAATTATAGAAAAATAGTTCTATTATCTAATTAAATTCTCCTTTATATAAGGAAGAAAAAGAAACCCTAATAATACAATTTGGCTAAGTAATCATCAAAATAATCATGTTTCAAACTAATTAAGGCATTATTAAGAAAATGAATCACAAAAAGTAAAATATTAATATAATTTCTACATATTTTTTTATCATAATAGTATATAAGATCATAATATTTGAATGCATATTGACTGAAATAAAGCTAACCCTAGTTCCCATTTAAATTCATATTATTAGAGCTTTAGGTTTAGGAAAATGTATTTGCATTATAATCACTTCTAGCATTTGGACCCTATCAGGTCAACCAGAACCTCACGGGTCTACCCTAAGCGGGACAGCGCGGGTTAGTCGGGGCACGATGACCCACTACTGTTGAACAATGTGGGTCATGGGCTAGCTTAACCAACACTATTCTTCTTCATTACAATGAAGAAAACTCGTGTCGGGAGTTTAGGGTTTTAGGTAACCCTTAAATTTCCAACATACATAGCCTATCACATCACATATCACAGCCTAAAAGGATCCTATGACCCCTTATGCGCTGGAACTAGAAACCCTATTAGGAGTGCACTATGCTGTCAGGCCCTAATTTTCATTTCCTCAAACCAAGGGTTTACTGTGCAGGCAAAATTCTTCCTCCATCGTCAACCAACCTACCTAATAAAACTGCCTACACATTCATGGGGTCAAGGCTGACCCAAAGAACTCATCAACAGAGTGGAAGATGGTCTAGAATGGCCAGACCTTATTAAGGCTCATGCACAATACCCTTGTAACAACCCTAGGTTGTTACCCAGCTCAATATGTGCTTAATTAAGTCTTAAGCTAAGTGCCATTAAGTTTTATACCTTATTTGGGGGCAAGGAGTACAATGGAGAAGTAAGATTTTTGATCTAAGGTCAATTTATTTTAGCTAATTTTTTTAGTACTAAAATTGGCAAAATAGCTAATTCATCCTAATGAGGCCCGATTTATCCCAAAACTTCAAGGTTAGGTTCAAATAATTGGATGAAAATAATGGAATAAAATTTTATAGGTGATTATGCTCAGATTAACTAGGGTAACAACCTAGGAATTTACAGACTCCCCACTTAAAAATGATGTCATCCTCGACATCATCGTTAAGAAGGGTAAGACAAAGCAGAAATTAAAAGACTGGAATTTGAAAAGAGAGAAGTACCAAGATTTATAAAGAACTTTGGATATTTATGATGCATATCTATCTCTTTCTCCTAAGTAGATTCTTCAAGAGCATGATTCTTCCACTGAACGTTTACCTTATGAATGGAACAATTCCTTAGTTGTCTTTGATCATGAGCTAAGATCTTAATCGGCTCTTCAGCATATGACAGATCAGGTTAAAAATCAATTTATGGAAGTTGGACTATGTGAGAAGGATCTCTAAGACATCTTCTCAACATAAAAGTTTGAAATACAATATGGACTACAGAGAAATATTTAGGGAGATTGAGCCTGTAGACTATGGATCCTACTTTTTCCAATACTTCAAATGGTCCAATGTAATGGGGGCTAAGCTTCCCTGCTATGCCAAATCTAAGAACTCCTTTCATTGGGCTAACCTCTAAGTACGTAAAATCACCAACACTAAATTCTAAAGGATGATGATGATCATCATGATACATATTTTGCTGATCTTGAGATGTACGAATCCTCTGTTGAATGAGCTAAACTTTCCTGTTTGTTTCTTCAACTAACTCTGATCCAAAGAGCAGGACACTTTCTATTTCTTACCAAGTAAGAGAAATATTGCACTCTCTACCATACAGGGCTTCATAAGGAGCCATTTTGATATTGGCTTGATGTTACTATATGCAAACACCACAAGCAAAATATGATCTTCATAGGAACCAGCAAAATCTAAACACAGAGCCTGAGTAGATCCTCAAGAACTTGATTCACTCTTTCAGTTTAGCTATTGGTTTGAGGATCAAAGATCATGCTCATTGATAGGGTAGCTCCTAGATCCTGCTAAAGAAGCTGTAAGAACTTGGAAGTGAATCAGTTGTCTCTGTCCAAAATAATTGCTTTTGGAATATTGTGCAACCTAATAATTACCTTGATATAGAGATTTGCAAGCTTTTCCATAGAGTCACTCTAACAGATATGAATGAAATGCGTATATTTGGTCAAACAATTTACGATGACCCAGATTACATCGACACTCGATCTTATGCGAGGCAATTCTATAATGAAGTTCATTGAGATGTCAAACCATTTCCACTTAGGATTTCTAGTGGATGCAAGAGTCCATTAGGCCTTTAATGTTTGAGTTTAACTAGATTACATGCATGACACTTTGTAATGAATTCTACTAAGCTCTTCTTCATACCAAGCCACTAGAAGGCCTGCTTTAGATCTTAGTATATCTTGGTGCTTTCAGGATGAATTGAATATCATGAATTATGACATTCAACAAGGACTTCTTGATGCATTGATTTAGGAATACACAATTGATCTCTTTGATAAATGATGCCAATATGCAACTAGACATAAAAATGATGACCACTTTCAATTTTAACTTTAATGTTTAGATAATCTTCATCCATTGTTTGAGAGATGGAGACAACTCTACGAAAAGTGGGTTCAATAGAACTTTGACTTATCAACATATTCAACATGTCATCATGCTTAAATACAATGCATAGCATACAAAATTCTTCTTTGAACAAACTTCAAGCGATCATGGCAGAGAGGATATCTCAATGTCTAAGGGCATCTCCTATAACACTTGTCTTTCCAGAGTGGTACTGAATATTCAAATAATAATCACTAATCAACTCTAACATCTTCTCTAACGATAATTAAGATCACACAGGGTGAAGATGTACTTTATACTCTAGTGATCAATGAAAATGGCACACTGAACACTATACAGATAGTGACGTCAAATTTTTAAGCCAAAAGTAATGGCAGCAAGTTCGAGATCCTGCACTGGGTAATTATTCTCGTGCGACTTAAGTTGACAACAATCATATGCAATCACTCTCCCTTATTGCATTAATACGCATCCTAAACCAACTATAGATGCATTGGTATAGACTTGGAAATCTAAATCTTCCTTTATCCGGTCCAACACTTGAGCAATTGAGAGTGTCTTTTAATTTTTGAAATGCCTCTTCACAGTCAGCACTCTAGACAAAAGGAACTGCCTTTTGTGTCGGTCTAGTCAACAGAGATGCAATCTAAGAGAAACCCTTGATGAACTTTCTATAATATCCATCTAATCCTAGAAAGCTGCAAATATTTGTTACTAACTTGGGGCTGCACCCAATTCTGGATTGTGCTATCTTTGGTTGATCCACACAAATTCCTTGGGCATCAACTACATGACCTAATAATGCTACTAACTCTAGTCATAATTCACACTTGGAGAACTTAGCATAAAGCTGGTGGGCTCATAATAATTCTAGAACTGTTCTTAGGAGGTCTTCATGCTCTTTCAGGCTCTTAGAATAGATAAGAATATCATCAATGAATGCAATGACAAACTTATCCAAGAACTGCTTTAAGACTCTTTGCATCAAGTCAATTAAATTATATGATGCATTAGTGAGTTCAAATGACATCACTAAGAACTTGAAGTGACCATAATGAGTGTGAAATGCTATTTTATCTACATCATAATCTCTTACTTGAAACTAATGATATCTTGATCTTAGATCAATCTTGAAAAATATGACATCACTAGATAACTAATCAAATAAATCATTAATTATATGGTACAAATACTTATTTATAATGATTACTTTATTTAACTTGTGCTAATATATGCACATAAGCATAGATCCATCCTTATTCATAATGAACAAAACTGGTGCTCCCCAAGGAGACATACTGGGTCAGATGAAACCCTTACTAGGAAATTCCTTCAGTTGCACATTTAACTCTTGAAAATTCTTAGGTGCCATTCTATATGGTTCTTTAGATATTAGTTATGTTCCTGGAATTAATTTGATGGAGAATTCCACATCTTGAGCTAGGAAACACATTGGGAAACTCACAAACTACTGTACTTTTAGAGAGTGGGACACTCTTCCTTGCTTCACCCATTGTTGTTGCAAGATAAGCATGACATCCCATAATGATTAGTTTCTCAGCTTTAATTGTATTGATCAATGATGCCTGAGTACTAATCCTCCCAACAAAAGTTTTTGGTTTACTATGAGAATGAAGTGTGACCTTTCTTTTTTGACAGTTGATGATCGCACTATGCATACTAATCCAATTTATTCCAAGATGATATAGAAATTGGATATCGGTAAGACAACCAACTTAGATTTGAACGCTTGGTTGTTTAATGGAATCTTAAGATCACAAAACTTATGCGCACTGAGTCGGGCTTCGGATGGAAGTCCAACACTTAATTATTTTACTAATTTATATGATGGAAGATTCAGAGATTTGGTAAAACACTCATAGATAAAAGAATGATTAGCACTAGTGTTGAACAGCACAGCGCATGGTTTGTCATTCAGACACAAGGTTCTTATGATTTATAGGAATATAATTAATTATTTACTTATATAAATTAATGAACGAAAAACAAAGATACTTTACAAAAGAAGATAGATTCATAAGCATGTACCTAAAACTACATTGTTATCTTCTACTACTTATAGAGGTTCAGAAGCAGGACCTGCAGGGCTATTATTAACTTGCTTCTTCTGGCTACACTTTTGGGACTGTGGCTTGAGTTCTTAATAGCTTTGCAGCAACTTCTGGCTGAGGTAGTGGCATTATTAATCTCAGATCATTCATATTCAGTGGGATAGCATGGAAGTCTAGTTGTGTGAGAATGGATGATACAAATACAATCCACCATCTCTGTTTGAGTGCAATTATGGAATTGGTGGTACTTATGATCACATGTGAAACTAACATAGCAAAAAAGATAACACTTGTATATAGTTGGGGTTTAGTGCACCTCCTATCCAGTTCTATAAATGATGCAATTTCAATCTGATAAACCTTGGAATACTTCAGACGATGCCTCTTCAATGTATCGTGATGGCTCGGCACCATGTGTAGTTTACACTTCAGGTCTTTTTTGGATTGGTGGTGTTCCACAACCCTTGTTGTCTCAACCAACTGAGAGAAGTTGGCTAGATAGAATAAAATCATATAATCTTTGATGGAGTCTCGAAGTCCACTCTGAAACCTATGACATATAGGCTCAGAGTGAACTAAAATTGGAGTGAATTGAGTCAGTTTTTGAAATTTCATTTCATACTCAGCAACATAATGGTTGCCCTAAGTCAATCTAAGTAGAGTATCCTTAATGATATTCTGGGCAGATGGCAGAATGAATTTGTCACGAATTGCCTTAATGAACATGTCCTAAGTGTAGCGTCCCGTCCCATTGTCGCACGCAACTAAGAGATTTAAGGAATAGATATCTTAATAGTTGGTGGAAGAATAGTGCATTATTTGAGATAGATTTCTAAACCTACCAGCATACAAATATAGAAAGTCTACCCAAACTAGAGTTAAATACTAATCCTTAAGATAAGTTGTATTCTTATCTTAAGAATTAGTTAGAATACTTATACATATTAAACTTTGTGAGATAATAAGAATAATTCCAATATATATGAGTACTTTATATAAGCATTTGCTGCTAATCACATCATAATGCTAAGTATAAGTAGTATAAAAATAATCAAAGTATGGAAGTTATAAGCATTCATCCAAACATTTCACATAACTAGATAAAAGTATTCATCTCAGAAAAGAAATTAAAGAATATACATCTAGATTAATTATTACAAAATATTATTTAAAATATAAAGAGCAGAAGTAAAAAGGGGTCTCTCAATCTCATAGCTAAAAGTAAACTAAACAAGAAAGTAAAGCTGAGTTTACTACTGCTCCATCAGTCCTCTTAAATCTCTTGGATAGTCTCCACTGCTAGCTCTTCAAATTGCTCATAATCTGACACATTGTTGAATCCCAAAATGTCAGTTTCTTGGATGAAAGAAAAGAAAAGAAATGCACATTGTGTTAGATAATATGTCTAACACAACAAAAGATACAACATGCCTTATTACAGTTTATAAAAATTAACGTTATGTAAAATAGAAGACTACTACAGAAAAGTATTAAAATAACTAAAAATTGAAAAACTATACAGAACTAAAAGTAAGGTAAAGTAGTAATAAAAAAATGAAGTGCTGAAACAAATAATCTGTAGAAGACTGAAATTGAATAAAACACTGAAATGAAACTGTGCTAAATGTCACTGTATATATATCTGAATATGTCACTGATTTATGCTACATTTATGTATTTGGTGCCTCATGCACCCCAAGAGAATCCTAATATCCATGATGCATGCGGCATCCCTTAGGTCATATTCAATCTTGATGCATGCTTCATCCTGTAGTTCATAAATGCTTCTTGATGCTTAGGCTTAGGCAATTCTTTCAATTCAATATGATTATTAAATCATCAAAACTCTAGAAATAAACTAAGGAAAACCATCTCTTTTTATTGCCTATATTATAACATTAATTATACTTAATCAAAAGAGATTCTATAAACTAGATTTACTCACTAAAATTTGATGTTGGATTCATATATATATATATATATATATATATATATATATATATATATATATAATTTTCTAAGTTATCACATATTGGGAGTACATATACATAATTATAATTAGTATGTTTCTAAGAATAGTAACTTGAAACACTTTGTTTGTTTAACTGTACTTATCAATGCGCACAAAGATAAGGGGACAAAACCCTTTTATAGTTTATTCTCTCAAACTAAGTTGTTCAATCCCTTATAAACATAACTTAAAGTGTTATATAAAAGGTAATCTGAAACACTTAATTTTTTTAACTGCACTTATCAGTACACATAAAGATAAGGGGGAAAAACCTTTTTACAGTTTATTCTCTCAAATTAAGCTGTTCAATCCCCTACTTATAAGCACACTTGTTAGAAATAGGAAAATTTTCCTATTATACTTATATATTCATCTAAGATAATATTAGAATTATATAATTTCATTCAAGATGAGTCAACTGATAACATATCCTTACTGAATCAAATCAGTTTTATGGATATGCACTACAATCTCTACATAATACTAATGGTATCATCAATTATAATTATATAATGACTAGTTTAGTAAATAAGGGATTTCAAACTATTGAATCCTTTTTACAATGTAATAGGTTCTAATAAATAGGTTCCAAGGAAGTGACATATAAATCATTCAAATTGGGTGAACTACCACAAATAAGCTCCATCTACAGTTTCTTAGGTTATTGCTACTTCAAGATAAGAGATCATATATATGGAAATTAAGAGATTCATCTAAGGGTCTATCTCAATGTGTGTTCAATAAGGCATTTCCTACCTCAATATCATCTTAACTTAAGGTGTAATAACACTTAAATCCAAAGTCTAACATAGCCATTATGAGGTCTAAAGCTTATACTCACTACATCTAGATTCTTAACATGAGCTAGTCCAAGAAATCAAATTAAGATAAAATTACATAAATATTTGAAAATTAATCATGCTAATTCACTAAGCTCCTAAGCTTAACTTAATTAATCAAGTCATGGGGTAAAATCATATAATTATTAAGAATTGATCATTTGACTATAAAGTATATTTTATTGATTTAATAAAAGTCAATTCATGCTGATTCTCTTATTTAAGAGAAAATTAAGAGAGTCTAAGGTTTTGATCAATATAATAAATCACAGTATTATAAAACATAAGATTTAAATTTGATTCCTAAATCTTTACTTTACTGATTTTAAGGGAAATGAAATATTTCTAGAAATTATGGGTACTTAAACAAAACTTGGGCAAAATTATCAAAATTTCCCTCCTTAAGGGTCAAAATTGAAACTTTATGATTTAAGACTTCAAATTGAATTCTATCAATGCCACATAATTTCTTATTGTCTAATATGAAGATTGATACTAAGAACACTCAATTCAGCCAAAGATTAAGACTAATGAGCTCAAATTAGGGTTTAAGCTCATTAAGGGTTGATTAGTGAAATTATGTAACAACCCAAGGTTATTTCCCTAGTCAATCAAAACAAAATTAGGTCTTGATCTTCTTTCTTATAATCCTAACAAGTCATTAGGAAATATCCCTGAACTTTTGGTCAAAATCAGAAGTCATTTGGATAAAAACCCTAAATCTAGAAATCTCAATAATTTAGAAAATGACCTAACTAAATTAACCTCAAATAAAAAATGTGACTCTGTCATTGTGCTCACCACCTCCAAATTAGCTATAGGTGATGTTTTGGAAGCATTTGGAAGTCGATGGATTTTCGTCAAATATTTTAATATATTTAAAATACCCCAAATATTAGAATAAATAAATTCTCATCGAAATTGAAATCCATGTTTGTCATTACGCCCTTGAATTAGCTAGGGGTAATTTATTTAAAATTTTTAGAAGTCTTAAGAAATTATTTTTAATTAAGAAATTCTTAAATAATTAGTAATTTAATATTTATCTAATTTCCTAATCGACTCCGTCGTCTTACCCTTCAACGCCATTTCCTTCTATCTTCTGATCGGACGACTTCTCCCGTGAGCCGTGCGATCCGATCTCTGAGAGAGATCGAACGGCTCGCAGATCGTCTCTGCGGCTGAGCGACATGCGCGCTGCGTGTGTGTGGGGCCCCGTAACCTCCATGGTCATGCTAATACTGAGATTAACATAATTACGATGAATACTGTCTCAACTATGGCAAATCTCCCAACTATAGTCGAGTCAGGTATAAGCCTAACCTGTCTTAATTAGAAGACTTGTCACCTAAAACTGAAGATCATATATCAAAATATCAAAATAACAGAGTAGAAAAGAGTATAACATCCACATTATAGCATAATATAGAAAGTAGAAATAACTCAGCTCAATATGAAAAATGCAAAAAATAAATACATCCAGAATATGAACTTTTTACAGACTAAAATTTAAAAGTAAGAAGGAATGCTTATCCTCACATCTGAAAAATGAATCTAACTAAGCTATAGGAGTAGGAAGGTCCTCCTTCTAGCCAAGCTCCTCTCCAAAAGCAACCTCAAGGAATAACTCCGATTCTGATTTTATCGATATCAAAATGCCAGAGCCCCAACCAAGAAAAGAAAAACTTATAGCTAGACAAATTGTCTAAGCACATTTTAGGCTAATTTAAATGAAATTGGACATTTAAGATATCACAATTTTTACTACATGCAAATAATTAAGGTGCAACAAGCCACAAGAAACAAAATAGCTATAAATTAATATTTATAACTAAATAAAGCAAAGTATGTAAATTTGTATATATCAACCAGAAGTTGTAACAAAGCTAGGCAGTAAATATATAAATAACTGAAAATAATACTGAAAGTAAACTCATCCTAATATGCTTATGATTATATGAATATGTGTTGATTTTCATTAGAAGAATTTAGACTAAAGCATAAGAAAATTGAAATAAGACTAGCATCTTAGATATGCAAGTACTGAATATAATACTGAACTGAAAGTACTAAAGTGAAATGAACTACAAAAGCACATAGAAAATAGTCCATATACAAGTAGAACATATGGCTAAATGAGCCACTAAATTGGAACTAAATTGAAAAGGTAGAAGTATGTCTAAAGTAGTACTGCCATAACATAAAATGGGCCAAAATAGGGCCATTGTACATAAAGTTCAACATGTATCCCATATGCATCCTCAGAGTTAGATTTGAGCTGAACTTATAAAATCAGACATATATCCCCCTAGCCAAGCAAAAAGCTAGGTCCGAGTATATTCTATATCCAAAAAACTGAATTGAAGAGATAGACTAAGTTAGAACACAATATAATATACTGAGAATTAAATGAACTGAATGAAGTTAAATCATGTTTATGCAATTTTCAAATCTAACATGGGATACTCATCAAGTATTCTATGTCCAACTAATATGTCCAAGGAAAAATGCTCAAATACAAGGTGTGTGAAGCAACAATAGTCAAAGTAAGCAAGAGACTTAACTAGACATATATAATATCTATTATTATATAATTTAATTTGTTATATCTAATCTGAGCTAGTACATGCTTAGGATCTCCAATATCCAACTATCCTGTAAAATCACAGATTTACGACCTTAAAATTAACATTAAAACTTAACAGTTCTAATTCATAACCAGAAGTGACGACTATAAGGGTTAAGTAATTAAATTAATGACTTAATTAATGTATTTTGATAACTCAAACCCAATCATGATTATACTAATCAAGATTAATGATTCTGGGTTTAAACTCTAATTTGGGGTTCAATCCTGATTCCAAGGTGCTAATCTTCTAAGGATCTAAGAGTTCACACCCACCCTTATTCTAAAGGTAGAGAATCTTAGAAGCAAAGAGATTAAGAAACTATAATCTTAAAGAAAGGCTAAATCTATAATTATAAGACAAAAATAATCAAATAAGAATTTAAGAATTTAAGATCTAAGTTCAATCTATAAAATAATCATTTTATTCTATAGGTTGAATCAGCCTAAACCCATAAAATGGATTCAAAAGGCTTAAATCAAATAAGAATTTCAAAAATAATATGGTACAATTTAAATAGATTACTATGGGTAATCACTAAGGATTTAAGATCTAAGTCTTAGGTTTAATCTCTTAAGACTTCAAATTGGATTTAGACTTAGGGTTTTCAATAAGAAATTTTCCTAAGAATAATTATTATGATTAGTGTTGATAAGGCACTTAAGATTGGTTTCATAAGATTAAATTTCATTATACAATATTAGGATCACTTTAAGAGCTTATGATTTACTTAAAAGAAAACTTAAGAAGGATTTAACTTAAGCTATTTAGATTAAACTATTAGGTCTAAAGGCTAAATGAATGATCTTAGTATATTATATTACTGATTAAAAGCACATTAATGATATTTTTAGGGTTTAATGGATCTTAAAAAACTTTTGATCAAAATAACTAAAATACCCTTCTTAATGTTAAAATTGGGATTTTAAGATTTAAAGCATCAAATTTGACTCTGGTCAGTTCTAATAGGCTTAATATTGACTAGTAAATGAAATGAGAACTTAAATTTAAGCTTGAACTTAAGATTAGATTAATTAACACTAATCACTTTTTAAGGCAAACAAAGGTGATTAATGAAATTAGGGATTAATATAGGAATTTTAACTCATAAGCAAGTTCTAATACACTAGAGAACATAATATGAACTTGGTACACAAAAATGAGAGGAATAATTAGGTCATTAGATACTAATCAAGATTTAGGGTGATTAAAAGGTGATTGATAAATTTTGAACTCTTAAATTATTTTTAAAGGCATAATTAAGTTCTCCTCTATCTTATGAACCGTCAGAGACCTTAATAATGGATTTTGGACATTTAATGAATTATTTATTCACTAAAAAGATTAGAGAAAGATTAGGCTAAATCAAAAAATTTAATCTATGGATCTAGAATTTTATTATAGATTATTGTTCTTTATAATTTTTTGATCAAATTGGTATATTGGATCATACCATTTAGATAAGAATTCATAATATTATTCAATTAATTTAGTTTGAATGTTTTCAATTAATCTAACCATAAGATATTTAATTAAATGGATTTATAATTGAATTTTCAGAAAAAAAATATTTCTATATAAATTAAATAGCCTGGCCTATTTATCAAACCACGCGGGTCGGATCGGGGCCCGACTGGGTCGGCACTATCGCACCATACGGGTCTGGGTTGGCCCGGCCCGGTGTGACAATGTCATCATCCTCGCCCCATCCTTTGATAGGCTGAAGAGAGACGACACTCCTGAGCCAAATTCTCAGTGATAAGACCCTGCCAATGCTTGACCACGATCGCTACATGTTCACGGAGTCAAGATGCATCGATTGGACCTAGAAGCCCTAACTAGGATGCAGTTGAACGCTAGATGGCTACTCCACTGAAATGACCTAAGTGTGGATGCTTAGGGTTTACTGTGAGGGGTCAATTCTCCTCACAGAGACTACAAATGGATGGGGTTCGATCCCAACACCATCAGAGAGGTGAGGCGAGTCAAACCCCCAAGGTTATGCAACCTAGGGTGCAGCCGAAAGCTGGGTCCTTTCTAGGACTCAGCTCCTTGTTTGGCCGCTAGCTCAATCAATTGATATGATCGAACGGAGCTAGCTCAGATCTTAGCGTCAATAAGAATGAGTTTGACTCACCCTGAGAAGAAGGTTTGAGACAAAATTGAGCAGAATTGGGACTTAGTGTTCAGTGAGGTGACTCTGACCTTACTGAGCATTAATGCCACCCAAGTAGTGAGCAACCACTGTCTGGAATGAGCTCAAATGATCCCAATCACAAGCATGAACTTCTTAATAGGCTAAGGGACACTATACGACATCTACGGGTTCTCTTAGCTACTTAATTAAACATCGAGTCCACACGACTCGATGGGTTTAGGCTAGTACCTGGAAATGGAGACGACAGAGACATCAAAGGAGGAATTGAAGTGAGCTGGAGCTTCTAGAAAACTCGAGGAGAATCATATGAAGTTTGAACACCAGACCTATCCCTCTATCAGTGATTCACAGTAGTAAGGGTCACCGAGAGTGCTAAGAGCTCCAAGGGATTCAATTGGGGAAATTGAGGGATCTCAGTGAGCAAAGGGACTCACTGCGATGCCCCTAGGGTATTTATTGGTAGTGGAACGATCTAGGGATGGTTGGCATGGCTGGGAGCCTTGGTTTAGGCTCAGTTGAGGAAGAGGTGATGTTCCAACTAATGAGGGAAATTCAAGAAGATGGCAGATGACAAGCCATAGGACTTGAGGGCAGAAGAAAAATATTAGGGTGTCTCCGTACTGCCACTAGGCCTGTGGAGGGTCGATCTATTAGGAGGGAACCAGGCGAGCGAACGATGAATTGGAGATGATGATCCACTGTGCATGGAGTATTTTGGGCCATCTGATTGCTAAGCCATTGGAGATGGATAGCTCTGATGCGGTACTTAAACGGGTAATTGCGGAGAAGGCATCATCCATTGGATACGTAGAGTTGATCTGTCGGCTAGGATTAGATTTAGGCACAAAGTAGTGTATGTCGTAGGATTGCGTTTGTTAGGATGTGTGCTAGTGCATCATATGATGAATAAGCTGCCCCGCTGTCGGGACCCCGCAGCGGATCTGTCGGGGTCCCGACAGCAAATCCCATAGATTAAAAATTAAATAAATATATTTAATTAAATTAATTCAATAATCCTTAATTAATATAATTAATTTATAATAATTATAAATCCAATTTAGGACTAAATGAGCTCCAAAAATTCTAAAAAATTCACCCTTAGCTAATTAGAGTATGAGAAATTCAAAAATAGAATCATATGTTAATTTAGAGATCAATGTAATTTAGCTAATTTTTTAAGATCCAAAAATAAGCAAAATTGCTAAAATGCTCAAATAAACACCGATAGATTTTAAACTTCTAGGGTTAGGTTTAAATGACCCATTGAGTTTAATGAAATGAAAATCAAGGCTTTGTTTAGCCCAAATTCACTTAAATTAGCTAGTATAATAATTAGGGTTGTTACAGACTCTCCCATTTAAGAAAGATGACATCCCCAACATCACTCTAGTGAAAAAAGTACTACAAAAATGAAATATTGAATAGCGACTAAAAAGAATGGGAATAGGAAAGGTACCTGAGTTTGGAAAGAGTTGCGAATATTTATAGCGCATATCCACTTCATTTTCCTAAATAGATTCTTCTAATTATTGATTCTTTCACTGAATTTTATCCATTTGAATTGAACGATTCCTTAGTTGTTTTTGATTGCGAACTAAGATTTTAATTGGTTCTTCAGCATAAGATAAATTGGGCTGAATTTCTAGTGTTGGAAGCTAAATGAGATGAGAAGGGTCTCTGAGACATCTTCTTAATGTCAACACATGGAATATTTTGTGGACAGCTGCAAAGTCATCAGGAAGATTCAGCCTGTAGGCTAATGATCCTACCTTGGCTAGTATCTCAGAAGGTCCAACATAACTAGGACTGAGTTTCCCTGCTACACCAAATCTATAGACAACCTTCATTGGACATACTTACAGATAAGAAGAATCTCTAACAATGAATTATAAGAGACGGTGACGAGCATCATAATCTTGGGCAAAGCAAATTTTTTGCTGAATCAAATGAATCTCATTATTAGTTTTTTTAACCAATTCAGATCCATAAAGTTGAACGCTTCATATTTCTGACCATGCCAGAAGAGTACTGCATTTTTTGCCATATAAGGCCTCATAGGGAGCCATTTTAATATTGGCTTGAAAACTATTATTATATGCAAACTCCACCAACGAGAAATGATATTTCGAGGAATAGGAAAAATTGAGAATGTAGAGCCAAAGTAAGACTTCAAGAGCTTAATTTAGTCTTTTAGTCTGACCATCTATTTGAGGATGAAAAGCCATACTCATATCTAAGGTAGTCCCCAGATCTTGGTGCACTGCTTGCCAGAACTTATAAGTAAGCATGTTATCTCTATCTGATACTATTGACTTAGAAATATCATGCAGCCTGAAAATCTTCTTAATATAAAGCTTTGCGAGCTTCGATATAGTCAGTCTGACAGATAGGAATGAAATGCACTGATTTAGTTAATTGAACAACGATAACTCAGATTGCATCAGCACCAAATTTTGTGCGAGGCAATCCCATAATGAAATCCATTGAGATATCCAACCATTTCTATTCAAGAAATTTCAGAGTATGCAGAAGACCACCAGGCCTTTTGGACTCACTAATGTGCCATCGATATTCATGGACATGATGGCACATTAGTGAGTCCAAAAGATATCACAAGGAATTCAAAATGACCATAACGAGTATGGAAAGCTGTTTTCTCAACATCGGCATCCTTTACTCACAATTGATGATATCCAAATCTTAAATCAATTTTTGAAAATATGACAGCTCCAGATAGTTAGTCAAACAGATCATCGATTCTGAGCAACATATATTTATTCTTGATAGTGACTTTGTTCAACTTACGATAATCTATACATATTTTTATATATCCATCTTTCTTCTTTATGAATAAAACTGGAGCTCCCCAAGGAGACATGCTAGGCCTTAAGAAGCTTTTGCTCAAGAGCTATTGCAACTGTTCGTTAAGCTCTTGTAGTTCCTTAGGTGCAATTTTATAAGGAGCTTAAGATATAGGCTGAGTGACAAGAATTAGTTCAATGGAGAACTCTACTTCTCTAGGCCAAGGTACTCATGGCAGGTCTTCAAGAAATACATTGGCGAAATCTTTCACCACCTTAAAATTGGAGATAGAAATACTTTCTTTTGCTTCACCCTTCATAGTGACAAGAAAAGCATCACATCCCATGCTGATTAATTTCTCAGCTTTGATAGCATTTATTAATGACAGCTAAGTACTAAACTTTATCACAACATTATGATTACTAAGCCAATTCATTTCGAGAATGATATTAAAATTGGCTAATGGAAGAACAATTAATTTAGAATCAAACATCTAACTATTCAATGAAATCTTGATGTCGCAAAACTTATGAGCACTGAGTTGGGCTCCAGATGGAAGTTTAATGTTTAATGACTGATAGACAGAAATATATGTCTGTGTTTGCACACAAGTGTACGTGGTCTGAAGTAATAAATGAAAAGTTTAATTTCTGGGATTTATCAAACCTCAGGGAATTGTTGTTTTTATACCAAGTTGTATTTTCTTTCACTAATGTCTAGATGACAAATTTGGTTGATTTTTGTTGGTTCATAATTAGTAATACACAAAACTTGAGTAAATATACAGTTTGATTAAAAGGAGAGAGTTGAGATTTCATTATAATATATGCAAGGGTTGGTTATATGACTTCATTGTTTGAACATATATGTTTAATTTATTTGCTTAATTTAATCAAGTGAACACCATTTAGAATTGAAGTATCCTCCAATTACTTTGGGTTCAAGTTTAGTGCACAAAGAGAACTCCTTTTGGGTTCCTCCTTAGCACATAAACTCTTATGAGATATGATTCAATTTGTTCGATTTTGATTCCCTATGTCTAGGTTACCAAAAACTTCTTTTAATTATAATAATCTCACAAGTAAGATTCCATTTACCGTGCGTCATACGCTTCACACGCAGTTTAGCTAGATGGGAGGATGCATTGGGTCAATGGATCATGTCACATCATCCATTGAAGTTCCCAATGTCCTCTCATCCCTTCTACTTCGCTGAGCAACAGAGTAAGGTTAATGGAGAACTTGGTTCTCAAGCATCAATCTTTTGGGAGAGCTACTAAGGGAGGGTGCAAGTGAGCTTTGAGAATTCTGTCGTGTAATTCTCAGGTCTACTCGCACTATCTTCATTGCTCTTACCCAATTGATGAACATTTGAACACAAGCTCTTTTAATAAATAAGAATTCAGTTCATCCAACCATTCATTCAATACTAAAATTAACAATGCAAAAATAGTTTTTTATTACAATTAAACAATATCATCATACACTAATTTTTCCCTTACATAATTTTACAACTTCATCTCAACCCTCTCCAAGAGGTTTTTAGCCTTCCATTATAAAGCAAGAAAGAACATACATGCAAAGAAAAGTGAATATCACTATCAGTTCACGGCAAGAAATTAATTAAGGGAGTTTAGGAGAAATACAAGGAATCACCCGGAGGTTTTCTAGGGTTCTCTTTACTTTTTCTGCGTTGTCCTCTTGAAGCTCCACCCTTCGTTCTTTGCTATCTTTTCTTCCTCCCTGTTCTTTGTCCTCTCTTCCCCTTGGAGAGCTCTCCTTCTTTCTCTTCATATATCCTTTCACTTGGTCTTTTGAGTATCCAAGGTTGGAACCCTTTCAAAGTCTGAGATTGGCCCTTAAATAGGGATACACTTAGCCTTAAAGTTGTCAGTGTGTGACCTTTCATCTTCCTTTATTTAATTCCAATCCCTTCTAATATTTTTATATGTTTAACTATTGGGATTCAGCAAGGATTTAATATATTAATTTTCAAGAGGCTGGGGGAGGCCAAATATCACATTTTTGTAGCCTTCCCCATGCCTCTTAATTGCTGCTTTCTAGAAATTTCTGGGTCATCCGCTGCGGCACGCTGTAGCATGCTGTGGCGCACTGGAGTGCGATGCGACAGCAATGTTTCAATTACTGTCCCGCTGTGGCGCGATGCGGCAACTGTGTTCCAAATCCTGTTTCGATATGGCGCGCTGTAGCATCAGTGCACCAAACACTTTTCCTGTACATAAGTTAGTATCTTTTTCGTTCGGTCGTTGCAGCGTACGCTGTGGCGTGCTACGACGCACAACAGCGGACAACTTGCGGGATCACTATTCAATTAATTTAACTATAGTTTTATAAAATGAAAATTCATCTGCTCTGGCGCACTGCGGCGCGCTACAGCGGATAAATTTTGCAGAATCACTGTTCAATTAGTTTAACTATAGTTTTATAAAAATGAAAATTCACCACTGTGGCACGCTGCAGTGGAGAAAGTTGTGTAACACTGTTCAATTGCTTGTTTATAATGTTTTAATAAATCAATGAGAAATGATGTTGTAGTGCGCTGTGGTATGCAAACTTGTGTATTAGTCTTCAATTGCTCGTTTATATACTTTTAGATTATCCTTATCGGTATAACGATGTGGCACGCTATGGCAGGCCATGACGCACTACAACAGTCTTGCTCCATGTCTGCAGTTCAGCTTCCAGGTAATGCGTTTTTATGGGGACGCCATGGCGCGCGGCAGCGCGCTGCGGCAGTTTTTATCCAGAATTTGGTGAATCAGCATATACAATCTGTTTTCTTCATTAACCTAAAAAAGTATCATTTTCTACTCAAAGTATAGGAAAATATATGGTGATTTGAATGGTTAAACACTATATTTTAACTACAAATTTTGGCTATATCACACCCTCGCACTTAAATTTTTGCTTGTCCTCGAATAAGTTCAATAAATGTGATTTTCTAAATTTGTCTTTGTCTAAGGATTCACTACGTTAAGTTAATGTATCATGAATTTAGATTTAAAGCGTACACTAGTCAAGATTACTTTATGACTCCAAGTTCTACTACCCCTCAAATTGAGTTCATGTTTCTACACTTCCTTTGGTTTCAATTTAAAATGTCATGCTTACTGTTTTAATATGGGGAGGTGATCTTGAAATTTTAACATTAATGATGCAATTGGTGAGTCTTTTGAGTGTTGTGCTCTGTGTGCCCCTTCTTATGATTCACAAGGATAATTTAACATTTTAGGAGAGATATTTTTCTTCATCCTAAATGTTCACTTGTTTAGCTTGGGAGAGATATTTTTCATCATCCCTTTACATATTGATTTTTCTTTTCTTTTTTTTTTAAATTCTTTTTTAAAGGGAGAGCTATTTTTCTTCATCCCTTGGTGTAGTTTTTATGATCACGAAGTCTTACAGGAGCCTAGCACTTCAAATTATCACTCACCTCTTGCCATCTTAGTTTAATTTTCAGATTCCCCACCCCCCACACTCTTAAACTTAAGCACATTTCATTTAAGTCCTGGAAACCAAGTTTAGTAGACTCATGAACTCAAAAAGGAGTGTGTCACTTGAATTCATTTTCATATTTATCCTTATATGCTTGCATCTTAATTCTATAAGATAATTTTTCTGACATTGATTCCAAAACTTGATCACATTCAGAAAATTCTCCTTCAAGTTCAATTTTAGCAAAAATGTAGGGTGTGCGAAATACAGAATTTATTTTATTGACTGAAATCAAAACTAGAAAACAGAAAATAGAAAAATTAAAACAAAACAAAAAATTAGGAAACAACACTACCTTATTAATCCTCATTCCTCATCTCCCTCTTCCTCGTAGCGATATGAATAATCCACCAGACAATCATCTTCCGGAAATGGTGCTCTTGCAGGAGGGCCTAACAACCTTGACCCATCCAGTCCTCCACGCAAGCTCCACTTTTGGAACATTATTTTGAGAGCTTCTTGGAATTCTGTTTGGAACTCACGCTACTAGACCACTTCTCCCTTGATGAAGCGCATGTCACGTGCCAAGGAGACGCCCAAATCTTGCCGATACGCATACATGCGTGTCAGCATCCTGTCGGTTGATGTTTGGCCAGTTGATGTGGAAGCCTCGCTTTCTTCTCCCCTCCTCTTCTTAGCTCGCTCCCCCTCTTGGGAGAGAGCGCTCAAGTTTGTTGTCAATTCTAGTGGGGCACGAGGTGGTATCACCACATAGGTCGGGAGGAGCTTCACCACTTGGGCTTCGTAGATTCCTGAAATTAGTGACCCAAAAGCAATAGCAGCACATGGCTCGGTCAAGGCATTCCAGAGCTGCTTCTTTATAATGTGGAGATGAGGATATCTCCTTCCCATTGTAGTGCACAATAGAGAAGTGCCCGTGACCGAATTACATCGCTGAGATGCCCAGATGGCATCACAAAATTGGAGATGAACACATGCCAATCATTGCTCGATTCCATGAAATATTGGCTAGGTTCCTTCTCCAACCAGAATTGGAGCGGGTAATCTTGCTTGCTATTTCTATTGGGTCGTATTGTGAGCTCAGGAGGTCAAAATATATACAGCTCTCCACCTCACCCAATATATAAAAACCTTTGATGGCCTTGAGCCCAAACTCCACAGCCATACCCCTCACAAAGATTTTGCCCCCCACCGCATTGATTGTGTTGGCGTACACTTCTGGCACTATCAAGAGGTATGTGGAGTTTGTGGGACTCACAAAGTGGGTCCATCCTCGGTTCAAAATTTGGTCCAGGTTTACGGGATAAGGGAGCCCGAATCCACGCTCATGAATCAGCTTCCTTTTGATGACTACTTGACTGAAGTGTTGTTCTGCTTTAACCGTAGAAAATCATTTTTTGATGAACACTCCACCAGTTGTGGAGGTAGAAGCTCCCTCGCTAGCAACAGTTTTCTTTCCCGAAGACATGATTCTCTAGATGATACTAAGGGTAGATTGAGATAATTTAATTTTTAAGAACAATTGAAGGGTTCTAGAGCTGAAGAATTCAGGGTTTTAATGGAGTGCACTTTTAGCCCACCCCTCTAGGCCCTTTTATAGAGGGTTGATAGAAAAATATGGAAGGGTTAGTTAAGCACAGTTATGGCACACTAAGACTTGGTCAAAGATGGATACAAAGCATGCCATAAGTGTGACTTGGTTTTTGCTCAAAGAAGATGAAACTTTTCAGCTTTTATGGAGCCCCATACTTTCTCGCGCTGACACTAATACTGATATTAGCATAATCGCGAGGAGTACGGTGCTCCAACCATTGCAAATCCCTAACTTAAGTAAAGTCAGGTAAAACCCAACCTGCCTTAAGCCAAGGACTTGTCACCTGGAACTGTGAACATACATTAATACAAATTAAAGTGGTACAAGCAAGAAACAGTATAATATAACATCTACATCATAATATAATATAAGAGAGTAAAAGAAACAGTAACTCAGATTAAATGAAAGAAAAGATCTCTCAAACTCACTGTAACAAAAATGAAAATCTATCTAAGCAGCAGTAAAAAGATCCTCCTTCTGCACCGGCTCCTCTCCTGCAGCACTTCCAATGAATAACTTCTGAATCTGATATTTGTCGGTATCATAAATGCCAGGGCCCCAACCAACAAAATAAAAATATTATAGTTAGACAATTGTCTAAGTATATTTTAGGTTATTTAAGTGAACTTAATATTTAAGATATCACATTGAAAGATTTTAAACATGTAAGCATTATAAGGTGCTACAAGCTACCAAGAATTGGATAGCTATAAACTAATCATTTATAGCTAATCAACAAGTATGTAAAAATAACATACAAAGTAGCAATTAAATAAGGTGAGGCTAAAAGCAAAATAACTGCAACTACTGAAATAAATCTGATCCTAACGTGCTTATGATTATATGGATACATGCTGAGTATATAAAGAACACAAGTGCTTAAATAAACATATAATTCTAACATCCTAAACATGCCAATATTTAATACTAAATAATAAGAGTATTTATACAAGCATGCAGATTAATATGTAAAAGGCCACTGAGGCATGTGGCAAAAGTAAACTAAGTACATGAATGAGCAAAAGTAAAGGCACTGAGACATGTGGCAAAGCAAGTCAAGCACTAAAAGAAAGGCCACCAAAGCATCTGGCAAAGAAAAATAGATGCTAAAAACTGAACTAAAGTAGAAGTAAGCCTAAGACATAGTACTGCTATAACAGAAATAGGTCATACAGGACCTCTAAACTGAAAGTTCAACATGTATCTATCTTAGGCATCCGCAGAGCTAGGTCCGAGTTGAACTTATAGAATAAGACATGTATCCATCCTAGACATCCGCAGAGCTAGGTTAGAGTTTATTCTATAATAAAATTAGAGCTGAAGAGGCAGACTAAACTAGGACATACTCTACTAACTAAAAGCATTGAAAGAACTAAATAAATGCTATACTTTTCAAATACTAACTTAGGATATATCTTCCATATCCTAAGTTTACTATCATGCTCAAGGAACAAGGCTCAATAATCAAGGTGTGCAGAGCATTCAAAATTAAAGTAAGCAAGAGACTCAGTCTAGGCTTATATGATATCTGTTGTTGTCTAATTTATCCAACTAACTATTCTAAGAAGATACAAGCTTAGGATCTCCAATAACCAGCTATCAAGTATAATCCTAGATTTACAACCTTAATGTTAATATTAGAACTTAACAAGTTCTAATTCATAATCATATGATGACTATAAAGATTAAAGTAAATGAATCAATGACTTAATTATTACTATTTTCCTCTCTTAACCTATATCTTGATTAAGTAAATCAAGATTAAGGATTCTGGATCTAAACTCCACTTTTGTGTTCAAATCCTGAATCTAATGTAGTATCCTAATAAAAAAATAAGGTTCACACTTAAAACCCAAATTAAAGATAAGGAATCTTAGAAGCTGAATGATTCAGAAACTAAGATCTTAATTGAAAGGTCACTCTACTGATTATAAGATAAAATAATTAATTAAGAACTAAGAATCTAAGACCTATATTCAATCTTTAGGATAATTATATTATTCTATAGATCGAATTAAGACTAAACCCACAAGGATGGTTTCAAAAGGATTAAACAGTTAATCAAGTAAAGAATTCTAAATGAAGGTAATTCAATCCAATTAGAAGATCTAAAGTCTAAAGTCTAAGATTTGAGATATAAGATCTGAAGTTCTGATCACTTAGATCTAAACTAATAAGTCTAAGTTTAGGGTTCTCTAAAGCTTTTGCTTATACTTTCATTGAGACTATAATTCATAAACAAGGTTTGGTAGGATATCTAGGATTAGAAACTTTAACATTAATATTAATTTAAGCTAAAGTCTTTTATGAAGGGATCTTAAGATCACTTAAGATCTTAAGAGCTTACTTAAGGATTTTTAAGATTTATTCAAGAGATGATACCATTTAGCAATTGATGTTAGTACATCTCATTACTAACTATTATTAATTTAATTGAGAATTCAAAAGTTTAAGGGTACTTAAACACATTTTGGTCAAAATGACCAAAATACCCCTCTTAAGGCAAAAAATAGGATATTAAGATTTACTCATCCAAATTGATCCAAGTCTATTTTGATGAGTTCCATATTGGTTAATGAAGTAGGATACACATTAATCTTAGGTTTTGGTAACTTAATTAGCATAATTAGCACTACTCACATTAAGAGGCCAAATAACAAGATTAAGGGAATTAGGGCTTACTAATATGATCTAATTACTTTTATAGGCTCTAATACACTTAATAAGGCATTAGGAATTTAGTTTACCAAAATTAGAGGGCTAATTATGGTTTAAATCACTAATCTCATTTTAGGGTAATTAAGGGTGATTAACAAAATTAAGAGCTTAAATTACTTTTAAGACTCTACATAGGTTCTTTATGGTCTCATGTGCAATCAGAGACCCTAATTATTATTTTTTTGGATAATTAATGAATTTAATATGATTTAAATAAAAATAGAGAAAGATTAGACAATTATTTAAAATCTAGTTATTGAATTATTGATTTTATTTTATATTATTATTCCTTGTATATTTCTGATTAAAATGGTATATTGGATCATAGCATTTGGACATGTATTACTAAAGTTATTTAAATAATTTATTCTGTATTTTTATTTAAATCAGAACCATAGGGAAATCATTTATATTAATTATTCTGCCATTTATTAGAAGGAATATAATTCCTTAATTCCTGAATTAATCAATGGCCCGAATTTAAAACTGCGCGAGTTGGGGTCTGACCCGGCCCGCTACTGTGGATCGTCTTCGCAGATACCTCCCCGATGCTAGGATCCCTTGGGCTAACTCCCAATACTAAATTCTTGGCGCTCAGACCACACCATGCTAGGATATCGATGGCTACACCTTTAGTGGCCCAAGGTGCGTCGAATGAACCACGAAGCCCTGTCTGGGAGGTGACAGATCGCTAGAGTGCTACTCGACCGAGGCGTCACCTAAGGCGCACTTGTGAGGAGTGAATTCTCCTCACAGCATTCATGCCACAAGCCAAAGTCAATCCCTACACGTTCGGGGATCAAAGAGGCATCCATTGGGTAATTCAGTTAGTCCCGAGCATGGGGGAATCAACGGGGTGCTACTCGTGGCATTTCACGGACGCAGGCTCACTCTGAGTCAAACGCTCCTAGTCGAATCGATCGATCAAATCAATTAGTGTGCAATCACTCCAGGATGGATTTAAAGGTTCAATATAGGGCTCAGAGCCTCGAGAAAATGCCAATCTTTTGCTACTTAAGGACCGACTACAGTGCACACTCAGATAAAATTGTACCGTCTAGTCCACTTCCAGTCCCCACCAGAAGTCCTAAGTGCCTACTGGAAAGCTAAAGCAAGATCCTATCACAGCATTTAGGATTGAAATGCCACGAGTCGACCTAAGACCAGCTCGACAGATAAGGGGGATTAAAGACTGTACCTTAAGCTGGGAAAAGGCTACGACTGAGATGAAGGGAAGAACTCAGAATACTCTAGATAATCGCAAGAGCTCAACAAGGGGGTCTGAACTCTAGACCTCGCCCTCTATCAGTGGTATGCAATAGGTTCAGTCGTCGGGGAAGCTGGGAGCACCGTGAACAAAGAACGAAGTAGAAATTGAGGTTCACATTGAGCAAAGGAGCTCACTGTGGGAACGCTGGAGGTACTTATAGGCCTTAGAGAGGTCTAGGGTTGGTTGTAACAATCCTAGGTTGTTACCTTAATAATATATAGCTTAATTACTCATTAATTTCAATATTATTTCTTTTAAAACATCAAGTTCAGCCTATTCTAAAAATTTGAAGTCAATTGGACTACCCTAAGTTTAGATTGTATTTTTGATCACTCTAGATGCCCTAAATTAGACTAATAATATTTTGATCTTAGAATTAAATTCTGACTGTATTTTTGAATTTCTCACCCCCAAATTAGCTAGGGTGAAAGTTTGGTGCAATTTGGAGATCATTTAGGCCATGAGTCACATTTAATTAAACTGGTCTAATTGCATATTATGATTTCCAACAATTTGATTTTGTAAATATATCCTATACCCATTTAAATGGCCAGGATTTGCTGTGCGGACTGCGGGTGGTCCACTGTGGAGCCTGGGTCGCGCGATAGCGGAAGCCCGTTCCGATCCACCATTCCCCCCGAGAATCCGATGGCTAGGATCAGATCTCGCGGAATCACAGATCAACCATTGGATCTGCCTAACTGATCCTATGGCCCGGATCACTCCGGCAATTGGCCATTAGGATCCAAGTGATCAGAGCCGTTCCGCCATATGATCAATTTATCAGATGGCATCCGAAGGTCCCGCTACTGTGGACCTTCGTCTTCCTCTCGCCTGCGCCCAACAAGAAAAATCTCCTCGTACTGCCAGCTGCCCAGCCTATCCCCCACTCCTGCATCCACCTCAGCAAGTCGTTGTAACCTCCCTTATTCAATAAGGAACCCAATTGGGCCTCGTGACATGGTCGAGCTCGAATATGAAATTTGAGAGCTCGGCCATGGCCCAACTTCTTGGGTCCCCCCTAGCCCAATTCAGTCCTCTGGAACTTTCCCTGAGCTCGTCTGAGGCTATAAATAG
Source organism: Gastrodia elata (assembly GCA_016760335.1). NCBI lineage: Eukaryota > Viridiplantae > Streptophyta > Magnoliopsida > Asparagales > Orchidaceae > Gastrodia > Gastrodia elata. The sequence goes on along the minus strand of CM028670.1, from coordinate 32,553,025 downwards.
CCTTAGCAGAGCTCCCTATGCCCCTTTGCAGCTTAGTTGCACTCAATTTTCCTCTATCCCCTCTTCGCATTTGCCATCTGTTTGAGCTTGCTTAGGCAATTGCAAGAGCTCCCGAACCACTGATAGTAGGCTCTCCTGGTGTTCAAGATCCTTTGTAGCATCTAGAAGCTCAACTAAGGCTAGCTAAACCCTCTGTCAATTGTCCCGAGCTCCCCCGTCAAACCAGGTACCCCCTCTTGCTCAGTCTGAGCCAATCGGGCTCAAACACCCTTCCATTTGACTCGTATTGCTATGTATTGTCGAATCTAACCTAATGCTATCATAATTGAGCCTTGAGCCAGCCCCGATCGATCAAATCAATTGATCGGGCTATGTCCGTAAAGGAGCCTCGTCACCGAGTAAGATCCCGGTGTTCCAGCCCACCACAAGCCCTCAGACCAAGGGGCTACGATCAGTCTCACTTCCCTAATGGTGTAGGGATCGAGCTTTGGGTCTGGCATGGCCTCTGTGGGGAGAATTGTCTCCCCATAGTAGCTCCATTAAGGGAGCCCTCAGGTGAGTAAGGTTCGACCGATATGGACTGCCTCACAGAGGGCTTCGAGTCTCGTTCAGTGCGCCTGACAATGGTGAACGTGTAGCGATCATTGGTTGGTCGTGCTGTGGTCAGGATACGTTGGAATTGGCCGATTAGGGTTCTCCTAATTGGGTCCTTCCATTGGGATGAAGTCTCAGGGATGAAGCGTTGTGCAGGTCGGGCAGACCCGTGACTTGCGCGGTGCGACAGTCCTAGGTCTTCGAGCCCCGTTCGACCCGCACAGTTTGGCTAATAGGCCGAGCCTATTTAATAAATATTCGAATAATTAGAATTATTTACCCTAAGGAAAATAATTCAATTATTCCAATCATCAGGATTTAATTAAATAAAAATATTTTAAGGACCTAAATTTAAATATACATTGAGATAGGAGAACTTTGTATAACTCATTGAGGTAGAAGCTTATATGATCTCTTAACCTTAGAAGTTGATCTTAACCCATTGTGGTAGGAATCACTTAAGATATTAAAATGACACTTTTCCTTGTGATAGAATCTTTATTTAGTGATCCTTGATCATCTTTTTCTTAGAGCATTATAAAGAACTTACCTATTTAGCATAGGAATTAATAGTATTGATAAATCCTTGCTGATTAAATAGAGTTGTTTGAACCCAAGTCGTTGGTTAGTGTAGTATAGTATACCCATAGTACTAGTTTTCTTCAGTAGTATTCAGGATTAGTTAATTCACTCCAATGAGGACTTATGAGCAGGTGCTATCCCAAGAGATTAAATAAATACAGTCCGGTTAGAGTTAATCTCCCAAGACTAAGAGTGTATTAAATAGGTAGTCATTCCTTAGGCTGATTGTAATACAAATCACCAATAAGCGATGCCTCCTAGCAAAGACCACTTCAATAGGTGTGGCTCAAACAAATTAAGTTATTAGAGTCACCTTCTTTAAGACACTAAGTGTGATTGTGAGTTAGGCATCTTAATAACTTAGCTTCAGATAGAAATCACCAACGGGCGATGCCTCCTATCGAAGATCGCTTCGTTAGGGTGGCTTAATCAAACTAATTGATAAGAGTCACCTTTCTTGCAAACATGCTAAATATGTGTATACAATCATCCCATCTAATGATTTTTAAGTAAATTTTTAACTTTAACCCATTATCGTTCTAGAAGCTAGGAGTCAGAATCCTTTTAGTAGGATTCTACATAGTGGAGACTTTGAATTCATCATCTATATTTAAAACTTTATGAATTTCTAGATTTTCCTCATATAGAATAGAGGCATGGGCATAAACATGAGTATGAGCATGATGAATAATTCAGTGGTGACGTATGAGTATTAGTGACAAATTATGGGTTACGAAATATTGCATACATTGACTGGGGAATTTCAGGATGCATCAGCATCACCGTACTATCTTTCCAACTGGGTGTATGTATACATTGGACTATATGACTCATAGCCTTTCAGTGATAGTTCTGTTACATATCGTGGCATACCGTGTTGTGGCATATTTGGGTGCATCATTCTAGTGACATATAGTATAGCACTGGACATTCTACATATTGATTTCTGAGCATTTGATATTTTTGTCTTACTTTCAGTATTCAGTTTTGATGCAGTTTTACTTTGCTTAGTCCTTACAGTTTTAGTTACATAGTGCCTTTTCTATTATGTTCTATAGTCATGTTTACTTTATTGTCTATTACATTTACTTTAGAACTGCTTAGTTAGTTGCGATGTGTTAGACTTCTTGTCTAACACGAGGTACTTTTGGGATCCGGTAATTTGTTAGATCTCGAGCAACTTGTGGAGATAGGGCAGGAGGACTTACAGGAGATCTAGGAGGAGTACGTGGAACCTTAGTGGATCAGTCTTCCACCTTTTACTTGCTGCTTTATTTTCAGTACTTCAGATAGACTTTACTTTTCATCTTTTAAATCAGTTTGTAATAATTCTGGATATATTTTACTTTTCTTTTTTGAGACAAATGTTTACTACGACGCTGTGATAAATGTATTCTAGATATTTTGGTTTAGCTTCCACACTTTGTTATACTACTATACTTATTATTGTGATGTGATCAGCATACTAGAAATGTTGATATATATTGATAATGTATATTGAATTCATATTTACCTCATTAAATCCAATATGTATTAGTCTAATACTTAAGATAAGTATTCTACTCTTATCTTAAGTATTGACTCTCGATCCTACTCTTAGGTTCGAGTCAGCAGCCTTCAGTGTGGCTCAATCGCTTTGCCTATTTGGGAAGATGAGTTGTGCTCATTTTCTTGAGTGGCACACTGCTCTGCCACCAATCTAACTATAATTGTAACCTTTGCATGCGGCGATAGGGCGGGGCGCTACATAGGCGCTGAGGCTCGGGCACCAACATGTGGTTCGGCCCGAGGGAGAGGATGGCATTAACTGTCCGAGGGCAAAGTAGGAAGAATACTGCCGAGAAACTGTTGCACTGGAGGGCAAAGGAGCAAGAATGGGGTGATTTATAATACTGCCACAGGGTTGAGGGAGGATCTGGCTGTTGGAGAACCAGCGCGCATGGGAGTCGGGAGGAAGACGAAGGTGAATAGGAAGGGAGTGATCTCAGCCCTCTGATTCAAAATCATTGGAAATGGATGGCTCAATGTGCTCCGTGATTAAACTGAATTGCGGATGGGATCTCCGCTATCGAATGGAAGATGCTGATCGAGCGACCAAGATTTAATCATGGCGCAGAATAGATCCAGCCGTTGGATGGTACGCGCTATGATGCGTGCTAATGCATATATTTGCACGACCCTATGCGCTACTGTCTGGACCCTGCAGCGGATCTATCGTGGTCTCGACAGCGAATCTCGCAATTAAAAATTATAATTATTTAATTTAAATCCTTAATTAACTAATTAATTATAAGAAATTCTTAAATTCAATTTTGGACTAAATGAGCTCCAAAAATTCCCAAAAATTTACCCTTAGCTAACTAGGGTATGAGGAATTCAAAAATGAAATTAGATTTTAATTTAGAGATCAATTTAATTTAAGTATTTTCTAGGGCTCAAAAATAGCCAAGAATACAAAAATTCTCAATTTAGCTTTGATTGATTTCAAACTTCTAAGATTAGGTTTAATGACTCATTGAGTCTAATGGAATCAGAATTAGAGCTTAGTTTAGCTTAGTTAATCTGAATTTAGTTAGGCTAACAACTAGGGTTATTACAGCTTTTCCCAGCACATTTGGCAGTTTGGGAGTTCCAAGGCGCGTTGTAGCGTCATTGACTGCTTTGGGAATCCATGGTAGTCAATTCTGCTTCAGCTGGGATTTTTCTGCCGCAGCGCACTGTGGCGCACTACGGCGAGTTACGGCGCTCTTGAAACAATCGTGCTGAGCGAGTCCGTTGCAGCGCGCTGTGGCAACGAAATCTACCGCAGCGCGCTGTAGCAACGAAATCCGCTGCGACGCGTTGGAGCGGATATATCCGTTGTGGCGCGGTGCAGCGATTTTCAAGCAGAAAATTTTCAAAAATTTAAGATCGACTTCCACTAAAAATAAATTTTGGTTGTGATTAAATTTATTATACTCCTAAAACAAAATTAAGGTAAAAACAGAAAACTAAGTTTGGTTGCCTCCCAACAAGCGCTTTGTTTAATGTCGTTAGCCCGACACGTTCAAGGTCAACTTGGATTTTCATCCCTACGAGTTTTTCTCGCCCAAATTTTTAAATGAGATGAGTAAGCACCAACCAAGGTTGGGCTCAGACTCATTCATTCACTGCTGGACTCGTTTTCTATCTCACCTTCCTTGTTCACAATGGGGGTTCCTTTTTTCTTATTTTTACCCCTCCTAGTTTTTCTCATCTTCTTTTCCCCATTTATATCATTTCCTCCAAACAAGATATCTTGGTGATTGTCAAAATCTACAATACCTTTTAGCTTATTCTCTCCTTCTGGCTCCTTATTTACTTTCTCCCATATTTCCTTTATAATTCTTTCCTTAAATAATGAAGGCATTAGGTCAATCACTTCCTTTAGATCCTTGACTATAATAGTCATGAGTTCCATTTCAATATTTATGATAGCCTGGGAGCTAGCTAAGAATGGCCTCCCAAATATTACAGTGGAGTTTTCACTCTAGCTGTCCCATTCGCAAACTACAAAATCTATGGGGATCACAAAACTTCCTATTCCGACCGGGACATCCTTAATAATTCCCAAAGGGGTTTACGATGCAAGATTAGTGAATTCCAGATTTATTGGTGTCTCCACCATCCCCCTTATTCCTAGTTTGGTGTAAATATGCCATGGCATAACATTCACCGAAGCCCCTAGATCACACAAGGGATCTAAAAGGACTTCACCTTCGGTTATGCATGGAATATTCAATCTACCGGGGTCACCTTTTTTGTTGCTATAATCTCCCTTCTATCATTTAGCTTAGGAATCCTAATTGGCACCTTCTTTTGCTCATTATTATGATCGATGCAGTTTATCTTTTTAGTGTTTATATTTATAACGCTCACCGTTTCTCTAGGATTTAATTCAGTTGAGCTAGGGAGCAAACATTACTGTCTAGTAGACAACTGTTTAGAAATTTGTCCTAATTGAACTTCAATGTTTCTTAATGATACCTCAATTCCTTGAATGGAGGTTTCATGGCAATTCATTGTCAATTCAGTCCTTTTCATAAATTGCATCGTCTCATTTTTAAACGCCAAAAATGATTCTTCTAAACCGCCACCTTCTTTATTATTCTAATTTTTCTTATACAAATTGTTTCAATTGTGCATTGGCTGGTTTTGTTGTGGGGCATTGAGGTTTCCTTGAGTATTCCCCTCACTCCAAAAAAAGTTGTGATGATTTCTTCATCTCAGATTGTAAGAGTTATAGTAGGGGTTGTTGTGAGAGTTGTTGTTCATGTTGTTATTTCTCATAAAATTTACTTGTTCTGTTTGTGAGGGGGAAAATGGATTATTTAAATTACAATATTCACTATTGTGAATCCCCCCACATTACTCACAACTAGCATCATGAACAACACTAACATTCATTGTCTCAATTTTATTAGTTAGAATTTCTACTTCCCTTTGCAAGGAGGCTAATTGGTTAGATTCTTTTTGTATGTTCACCTCATTTTGATAGAGTTTAGCTGCTCAGTCGGCCATTGGTATGCGTTGTTAGCCATTTCCTTGAGGAGATCAAAAGCTTCCTTGAGGGTTTTACTACTTAATGATCCTCCTGCGGCTACATCTATGAGAGTCCTTGTGGGTGCATTTAATAAGTTATAAAAAGTCTGCACTTGCATCCACAAAGGAAACCCATGATGCGGGCAACGCCTTAAGCAGTCCTTAAAATGTTCCTAGTCATCATACAAGTTCTCACCATGCTGCTGAGAGAAGTTTGAAATTTCATTTTCCAGCCTGGCAGTCTTGGCAGGTGAAAAATACTTGGCTAGAAATTTCCTTGCCAAGTCATCCCACGTCCTTATAGACTCACCGGGTAGAGAACTGAGCCAAACTTTAGCTCGATCCCTCAGCAAGAATGAGAATAATCTCAATCTTAAGGAAACATCGCATACCCTATTGAATCAGAAGGTGTCACATAGTTCTAGAAAAGTTGAAATATGTACATTCGGGACATCCGATGCCATCCCACTAAATTGATTGTTTTGGATCATGTTCAAAGTGGATATTTTTATCTCAAAATTATTTGCTTGTATAAGAGGTCTATCAATAGCATTTTGAACTCCTTCTACCATTGGAAGTGCATAATCTCTCAACAATCTTCTCCTAGCATTAGCCCTAGGTTATGCTGGGTTCATATCTTAGTCTTCTATTTGTGCATTTTGTTGATTTAAAATGACTTGCTCTCTCCTAACTCTCAAATAAGTTGTATCAATTTTGGGATCGTAAAAGAATTCCGTGAGATTTCTCCTACTCATGCAGTTTAGGGGTAACTAGTTAGAACAAGTTCAGCAATCAATATTCAGCACAAAAAACAGCATAAAATTCAATACGATAATATGCAATAAAATTCAGCACAAGTTCTTTTTAGAAAAATTTTCTAATTTTTCTCAAGCAAGTAAATAAAGAAACTAATTACAACTAATATAAAAATATGCACAAGTTTATTAGTTCTAAATCACTAGTTATTATACTTAATACAAAACAAAAACCGTTCCCTGGCAACGGTGCCAAAAACTTAACAGACGGAAATACGAGTCTGCGTTTGCACACAAGCGTACGTGATCTAAAGTAATAAGTGGAAAGTTTAGTTTCCAGGATTTATTGAACCTCAGGGAATGGTTGTTTTGATGCCAAGTTGTATTTTCTTTCACTAATATCTAGATGACAAATTTGGTTGATTTTTGTTGGTTCCTAATTAGCAATACACAAGACTTGAGTTAAGATATGATTTGATTAAAAAGGAGAGAGTTGAGATTTCGTTGTAATATACAAGGGTTGGTTATATGATTTTATTGTTTAAATGTATATGTTCATTTTATTTGCTTAATTAAATCAAGTGAACACCATTTGGAATTGAAGTATCCTCTAATTACATTGGGTTCAAGTTTAGTACACAAAGAGAACTCCTTTTGGGTTCCTCCTTAGCACATAAACTCTTATGAGATATGATTCAATTTGTTAGATTTTGATTCCCTATGTCTAGGTTACCAAAAACTTCTTTTGATTATAATAGTCTCACAAGCAAGATTCCATTTACCATGCATCATGCACTTCACACGTAGTTTAGCTAGATGGGAGGATGCATTGGGTCAATGGATTATATCACATTATCCATTGAAGTTCCCAGTGTCCTCTCATCCCTTCCACTTTGCTGAGCAGCAGAACAAGGTTAATGGAGAGCTTGGTACTCAAGTGTCAATCTTTGGGAGAGATACTAAGGGAGGGTGCAAGTGAGCCTTGAGAATTCTGTCACGTAATTCACAGCTCTACTCGCACTACCTTCCTTGCTCTTACCCAATTGATGAGCATTGGAACACAAGCTCTTTTAATAAATTAGAATTCAGTTCATCCAAGCATTCATTCAATATTAAAATTAATAATACAAAAATAGTATTTCCTTACAATTAAATAATATCATTATACACCAATTTTTCCCTTACATAATTTTACAACTTCATCTCAACCCTCTTCAAGAGATTCTTAGCCTTCCATTACTAAGCAAGAAAGAACATACATGCAAAGAAAAGTGAACATCATCATCAATTTACAGTAATAAATTAATCAAGGGAGTTTAGGAGAAATACAAGGAATCACCTAGAGGTTTTCTGGGGTTCTCTTTACTTATCTTGTGCTATCCTCTTAAAACTCTACCCTTTGTTCTTTGCTATCTTTTCTTCCTCCATGTTCTTGGTCCTCTCTTCCCCTTGGGAAATTCTTATTCTTTCTCTTCATGCAGCCTTTCTCTTGCTCTTTTGAGTAGCAAAGGTTGGAACTCTTTCAAGGTCTAAGATTGGCCCTTAAATAGGGATGCACTCAGCCTCAAAGACTTTACTGTGTGACCCTTCCACTTCCTTGACATAATTCCAATCCCTTTTAATGTTTTCATCTGTTTAACCTGTTGGGATTTAGCAAGGATTTAATAAATCAATTTTCAAGAGGCTAGGGGAGGCCAAAGGTCACATTTTTGTGTCCTTCCCCATGCTTCTTAATTGCTATTTCTGGAAAATTCTGGGCCGTCCGCTGCGGCACACTGTGGCGTGATGTGGCACACCGTGGCGCATTGTAGCGCACTGTAGCAGTGATGTTTCAATTAATGTTCAGCTGCGGCGTAGTACGGTATCCGCGTTCCAAATTCTGTTCCACTATGGCGCGTTGTAGGAGCAGTGCTCCAAATGCTTTTCCTGCACATAAGTTAGTATCTTTTTCGTTTGGTCGCTGTAGCATATGCTGTGGCACGCTACAACGAACAACTTGCTAGATCAATGTTCAATTAGTTTAACTATAGTTTTATAAAATGAAAATTCCCCCGCTGTTGCGTGCTGCGGCGCGCTACAGCGAATAAATTTTGCAGGATCACTGTTCAATGAGTTTAACTATAGTTTAATAAATATAAAAATTCACCAGCTATAGCGCACTGCGGTGAAGAAAGTTGTGTAGCACTGTTTAATTACTTATTTAAAAGGTTTTAATAAATCAAGAAGAAATGACGCATTAGCATGCTGCGGCGCGGCGAGGCGCACAAACTTGCGTATTACTGCTCAATCACTCGTTTATATAGTTTTAATTTATCCTTATCAATATAATGTTGTGGAGCACTGTGGCAGGCCATGGTGCGCTGCAGTGGTCTTGCTCCAGGTCTGCAGTTCTGCTTCCAAGTAAAGCATTTTTAAGGGGATGCCAGGGCGCGCTGCAGCGCGCTGTGGTGGTTTTTATCCAAAATTTGGTGAATGAGCCCATACAATATTTTTCTTCATTTACCTGAAAAAGCATCATTTTCTACTCAAAGTATATAGAAATATATGGTGATATGAATGTTTAAATACTATAGTTTTGCTATAAATTCTAGCTATATCATACCCCCACACTTAAATTCTTGCTTGTCCTCTAGTAAGCTCAATAAATGTGATTTTCTGAATTTTTCTTTGTCTAAGGAATTACTGCATTAAGCTAATGTATCATGAATTTAGATGTCAAGCATACTCTAGTCAAGATTACTTCATGTCTCCAAGTTCTACTACCCCTCAAATCGAGTTCAGGTTTCTACACTTTCCTTAGTTTCAATTTAAAATGTCATGCATAATGTTTTAATATGAGGAGGTGATCCTGAAATTCTAACCTTAATGATGCAATTGGTGAGTCTTTTGAGTATTGTGCCATGTGTGCCACTTCTTATGATTCACAAGAACAATTTAACATTTTAGGAGAGATATTTTTCTTCATCCTAAACATTCACTTACTTAGCTTGGGAGAGATATTTTTCATCATCCCTTTATATATTGATTTTTCTTTTCTTTTTTTAAATTCCTTTTTAAAGGGTGAGCTATTTTTCTTCATCCCTTGATGTTGTCCTTGTGATCACAAAGTCCTACCTGTAGTTTTACAAAAATGAAAATTCACCCACTGTGGCACGCTGTGGCGGAGAAAGTTATGTAACACTGTTCAGTTACTTATTTAAAAGGTTTTAATAAATCAAGAAGAAATGATGCTATAGCGCGTTGAGGCGCGCAAACTTGCGTATTACTGCTCAATTACTCGTTTATATAGTTTTAATTTTTCCTTATCGATATGACACTGTGGGGCACTTTGGCAGGCCGTGCCGCGCTGCAGTGGTCTTGCTCCAGGTTTGCAGTTCTGCTTCCAGGTAAGGAATTTTTAAGGGGACGTCAGGGCACACTACAGTGTGCTGTGATAGTTTTTATCTAGAATTTGGTGAATTAGCCCATACAATCTATTTTCTTCATTTACTTGAAAAATCATCATTTTTTACTCAAAGTATATAGAAATATATGGTGACATGAATATTTAAACGCTATATTTTTGCTACAAATTCTGGCTATATCACACCCCCATACTTAAATACTTGCTTGTCCTCTAGTAAGCTCAATAAATGTGATTTTTTTAATTTGTCTTTGTCTAAGGATTTACTATGTTAAGCTAATGTATCATGAATTTAGTTGTCAAGCATACTCTAGTCAAGATTACTTCATGTCTCCAAGTTCTATTACCCCTCGATTCGAGTTCATGTTTCTACACTTCCTTTGGTTTTAATTTAAAATGTCATGCTTAATATTTTAATATGGGGAGGTGATCCTGAAATTCTAACCTTAATGATGCAATTGGTTAGCATTTTGAATATTGTGCTATGTGTGCCTCTTCTTATGATTCACAAGGATAATTTAACATTTTAGGAGAGATATTTTTCTTCATCTTAAATGTTTACTTATTAGCTTGGGAGAGATATTTTTCATCATCCCTTTATATATTGAATTTTTTTTTCTTAATTCCTTATTAAAGGGAGAGCCATTTTCTTCATCCCTTGCTGTAGTCCTTGTGATCACAAAGTCGTACAGGAGCCTAGCACTTTAAATTATCACTCAATTTTTGCCATCTTGGTATTATTTTCAGATTCCCCCCACCCCACACACACTTAAACTTAAGCACATTAAGTCCTCGAAACCAAGCTTAGTAGACTCATGAGCTTAATAAGGGGTGTGTCACTTGAATACATTTTCATCTTTATCTCTTACATGCATGCATCTTAATTCTTTACCATAATTTTCTGACATTGAATCCAAAATTTGATCACATTCAGAAAATTCTCCTTCAAGTTCAATTTTAGCAAAAATGTAGGGTGTGCAAAATATGGAATTTATTTTATTGACTGAAATCAAAACTACAAAATAGAAAACAGAAAAATTAAAACACAAAAAAAAAAATACAGGAAAGAACACAACCTTATTAATCCTCAGTCCTCATCTTCCTCTCCCTCGTAGCGATATGAATGATCTGCCGGCCAATCATCTTCCGGAAATGGTGCTCCTGCAGGAGGGCCCAGCAACCTTGACCCATCCGGTCCTCCACGCAAGCTCCACTCTTGGAATATTGTTCCGAGAGCTTCGTGGATTTCCATTTGGAATTCACGCTGCCGGGCCACTTCTCCATTGATGAAGCGCATGTCACGTGCCAAGGAGACGCCCAGATCTCACTGATGCGTATACATGCATGTCAGCATCCTGTCGTTTGATGTTTTGCCAGCCATTGTGGAAGGCTCGCCTTCTTCTCCCCTCCTCTTCTTAGCTAGCACCCCCTCTTGGGTGCGAGCGCTCAAGTTTGTCAATTCTAGAGGGGCACGAGGTTGTATCGCCACATCAGTCGGGAGGAGTTTAACCGCTTGGGCTTCGCAGATTCCTAAAATTGGCAACCCAAAAGAAATAGCAGCAAATGGCCCGGTCAAGGCATTCCAGAGCTGGTCCTTTATAACGATGGAGATGAGGATATCTCCTTTCCTTTGTAGTGCACAAAGGAGCAGTGCCTGTGACCGAGTTACCTCACTGAGATGCCCAGATGGCATCACAAAATTACAGACGAACACATGCTAAGCATTACTCGATTCCATGAGGAGTGATCGAGGAATGTTGGCTAGGCTCCCTCTCTAACCAGAATCGAAGCGGGTAATCTTGCTTGCTATTTCTGCTGGGCCGATTACAACCTTAAATAGGTTTAGCAGGTAGTGCAACTTCAAGTTGGTATACCTTAGCAGATTGAGGTATGTGCCTCTTGACGGCTTTGTGACAGTTTGGAATTGCATAAATCTTATGCTTAAGATCCCTCTCTGAATGGTGGTGCTCCACCACTCTTGATGTTTCCACAAGCTCGAAAAAACTAGTAAGGCTAAGTGGAACAATGTGATCCTTGAGTGTATCACACAGTCCACTTTGGAGCCGATGGCACCTTGCAAATTTAGATCGAACAAGTTCTGTGGAGAAATGAGTCAGCCTTTGAAACTCCATCTCATAGTCTGAGACAGAATGGTTTCCTTGTTTCAGCCTTAAAATTGTATCCTCAATAATATTCTGTGCAGATGGAGGGATAAACTCCGATTTTAATGCATCCACGAACTTGTCCCATGAAATGTTTTAAATGTCACTGCCGACAAATCGGGTGTTCTGAATGTTGTCCCACCAGTACTCGACTTCCTCATGGAACAGATGTGCAGTGAGACAGATCGCTTTAGAGTTTGGGCACTTCAGACTAATCAGGTTATTTTCAACCATCTTCAGCCAACTAGCTATATCCATAGGAATTATATTTCCACTAAAGGTCGAAGGTCTAAGACTCAGGAAACTATGGAGAGGACCATCAGCAAAATGATGGGAGGAAGAGATGTATGTTGGGCAAGAATAGCTGGTGCATGATTTTTAGTTGTTGCTGGTGGAGGGTGAGTGGCAATTAGTTCTTGGATAGCCAAAGCCTATTGGGTATAGTTTTCCAGCATTGCTGCTACCATTCCTCAAGGATTGGCTACTTCATTAGTGGAGCTGCAAGAAGCTATGGCGGACTTAATAGGTGTAGTTATTGGAGGTGATTCGGTATTCATCTTGATTTATTAAGATAAATCTTGATTTCAGATCAAGTTTAAATAAATAAGATCAAGTTTGGTATTCCATTGGCAACCACAAAATTTCATTACTTAAGAATAAAGATTTACATATGATGAAAAAAAATGGGAAATTCTTATAATCACTGAAGTCATAAAATGATAAGGATCACAATCACTCCAACTATACTAGCTCTAATGTTCTTTAATGAATTCAGTACAGGATGCGAGATGGAAGTCTTCAAATGATACAACATGATGCTGCCTCTTGCAGTTCTTCTCGAGCTTCCAGTTAGCGACGTCCCATCAATCTCCCGCAAAGTCTAGAAGTTGATAGGTCATGAGATCGATGCGGATGGAATAAGGACATTCAATATGGTTGAGAACTGACTCCATATGACTTAACCATTCTTTTGCTATGATCAGGAAGTTAAGTCCTCTGAATAGAAGTTTGTCCAAAACTAGAACTCCTTGAGCAGATACTCTGGCAATAGATCTCTTACTTTCTCATCCCCGTCTATAAATAAGTTCCCAGACAATGTTGAATGTGACAATGTAATAGTCCAACTCTGATCTTTCACATTCCATCTCATTCTATCAGAAGAATTCATAAGTTTCTTTAGTTATTTGGAGGGTGACTTAATTATCTTGAATGGATATTTCAATCTATACTTTCATAAAGTTACTGAGAGTATTGTGCTATGGTTGTTATATTTGATGACTGTAACTTTAGAAGAATGGTCCACTAGGTAGATAGGAATGCAAATCCTAATATAATACTTTATGGTGTTCTCTAATACCAGTTATGGGCCCCATACCCTCTGTGTTCATGCTAATACTGAGATTAACATAATTACGATGAATAAGGTCTCCAACTGTAGAAAGTCTCCCAACTATAGTCGAGTCATGTGTAAACCCATCTCGCCTTAATTAGAAGACTCACCACCTGAAGCTGAAGATCATACATCAAATATCAAAGTAATGGAAGCAGAAAAGAGTATAGCATACACATCACAGCATAATACAGAAAGTAGAAATAACTAAACTTAATATGGAAAATGCAATAATTAAATACATCCAGAATATGAACTTATTACAGACTAAAATTTAAAAGTAAGAAGGAACACTCATCCTCATAGCTGAAAAATGAATCTAACTAAGCTATAGTAGCAGGAAGGTCCTCCTCCTGGCCAAGCTCCTCTCTAGAAGAAATCTCAATGAAAAGCTCCGATTTTGACATTGGTGGTATCATAATGCTAAGGCCCCAGCCAAGAAATGAAAAACTTACAGTTAGACAAATTGTCTAAGCAAATATAGACTAATTTAAATGAAACTGAACATTTAATATATCATAATTTTTACTAAGCATGCGAATAATTAAAATACAATAAGCCACAAGAAATAGGATAGCTATAAATTAACATTTATAACTAAACAAAACAAAGTATGTATACATACCTCAACTAGAAGCTGTAACAAGGTTAGGCATTAAATAAATAAATAATTGAAAAGAATAAACTCATCATAACATGCTTATGATCATATGAATACGTGCTGATTTTCATAAAAAGAATATGGACGGAAGCATATGAAACTTGAAATAAGACTAGCATTCTAGATATGTAAGTACTAAATAAAATAATGAATTGAAAGTACTTAATTGAAATATTCTGTAAAAGCATATAAAAAATAGTACAAATGCAAGTAAAACTTATGGCTAAATGAGTGACTAAACTGGAACTAAACTGAAAAGGTAGAAGTATGCCTAAAAAAGTACTTCCATAATAGAAAATGGGCTAAAATAGGGCCAATGTATAGAAAGGTTAATATGTATCCCCTAAGCATCCTCAAAGCAAAGTCTGAGCTGAACTTATAGAATCAGACATGTATCCCCTAACCAAGCACAGAGCTTGGTCCGAGTCTATTATATATCCAAAGAATTACACTGAAGAGACAGACTAAGCTAGAACACACTATACTGTTCTAAGAATTGAATGAATTGAATGAAGTTAAATCATATTTATGCAATTTTCAAATCTAACATAGGATACTCATCAAGTATCATATGTCCTACTAATATGTCCAAGAGAAAAGGCTCAAAAGCAATAATAGTCAAAGTAAGAAAGTGACTCATCTAGACATATGTGATATCGATTATTGTCTAATGTAATTCGTTCTATCTACTCTGAGCTAGTACAGGCTTAGGATCTCCAATATCCAACTATCTTGTAAAATCACATATTTACTACTTTAAAAGTAATATTAAAACTTAACAGTTCTAATTCAAAATCAAAAATGATGACTATAAAGGTTAAGTAATTAAATCAATGACTTAATTAATGTATTTTAATAACTCAAACCCAATCTTGATTATGCTAATCAAGATTAAGAATTATGGGTTTAAACTCCAATTTGGGGTTCAATCCAGAATCCAGGTTACTATTCTTCTAAGGATCTAGGGGTTCACACCCACCCTTATTCTAAAGGTAGCGAATCTTAGAAGCTGAAATATTAAAAAACTATGATCTTAAATAAAGGCTAAATCTATATTTATAAGATAAAAATAATCAAATAAGAATTTAAGAATCTAAAATTTAAGTTCTATCTATAGATTTATCACTTTATTTTATAGGTTGAATCAACCTAAACCCACTAAAAGGATTCAAAAGGTTTAAATCAAATAAGAATTTCAAGAATAAGATGGTACAATTTAAACAGATTATTATGTGCAATCACTAAGGATCTAAAATCTAAGTCTTAGGTTTAATCACTTAAGACTTCAGATTGGATTTAAACTTATAGTTTTCATTAAGACATTTTCTTAAGAATAATTATTATAATTAGTGTTGGTAAGGCACTTAAGACTGGTTTCATAAGATTAAATTTCATTATTCAAGATTAAGATCACTTTAAGAGCTTATAATTTACATAAGAGAAACCTTAAGAAGGATTTAGCTTAAGCCATTTAGATTAAACAATTAGGTTTAAGGGCTAAATTAATGATCTTAATATATTACATTACTATTTAAAAGCACATTAATGATATTTCTAGGGTTTAAGGGTTCTTAAACAAGCTTTTGATCAAAATGACTAAAATACCCTACTTAAGGCTAAAATTGGGATTTTAAGATTTAAAGCATCAATTTTGACTATAATCAGTTCTAATAGGCTTAATATTTACTAGTAAGATAAATGAGACACTTAAATTTAAGTTTGAACTTAAGATTAGATTAATTAGCACTAATCACTTTTTAAGGCTAAGAAAAGTGATTAATGAAATTAGGGTTTAATATAAGAATCTAACCACATAGGCAAGTTATAATACACTTGAGAAGATAATAGGAACTTGGTCCACCAAAATAAATGGATTAATTAGGTCAATAGACACTAATAAAGCTTTAGGGTGATTAAGAGGCGATTAAAAAGTTTAAAACTCTTAAATTATTTTTAAAGGCATAATTAAGTTTTCCTTTATCTTATGAACAATCAGAGACATTAATCATGAATTTTGGATATTTAATGAATTATTTATTCACTAAATAAGATTTGAGAAAGATTACTGTAAATCATAAAATCTAACTATTAGATTTAGAAGTTTATAGTAGATTATTGTTTCTTATGATTTTCTGATGAAATTAGTATATTAGATCATATTATTTGGATAAGAATTAATTAAGTTATTCAATTAATTTAGTTTGAATGTTTTTAATTAATCAAACCATATAAAATTTAAATAAATGGATTTATAATTGAATTTTCAAAAGGAAAATAATTCCTAATTAAATTAAATAGCCCAGCCCATTTATTTAACCGAACGGGTCGGATCGTGGCCTGACTGGGTTGGCACTGTCGCACCACGCGGGCCTGGGCTGGCCTAGCCCGGTGTGACAGTATCGTCATCCCACCCCATCCTTCAAGAGGCCGAAGAGGGATGACACTCCTGAGCAAAATTCTCAACGCTAAGACTCTGCTGACGCCTGATCTCGATCACTACACATTCACAAAGTCAAGATGCGTCGATGGGACCTAGAAGACCTAACAAGGATGTAGTGGAACACTAGATGGCTACTCCACTGAAATGGCCTATGTGCAGACGCTTAAGGTTTACTGTGAGAGGTCAGTTCTCCTCACAGAGACCACCAAATTAATGGGCTTCAATGCCTACACCATTAGTGAGGTGAGGCGAGCTGAACTCCCAAGGTTATGCAACATGGGGTGCAACCGATAGCTGGGTCCTTACTCGGACCCAGCTCTTGGTTTGGCCGGTAGCTTGATCGACTAGAGCTTACTCAAACCCTGGCATCAATCAGAATGAGTTTGACTGACCCAGAGAAGAAGGTTCGAGATAGAATTGAGTGGAATTGGGCCTCAGTGTTCAGCGAGGTTACTCCGACCTTAATGAGCACTAATGTCGGCCTGGTAGTGAGCAACCACTATCTGGAATGAGCTCAAATAATCCCAATCACCAGTACGGACTTCCAAGGAGGCTAACGAAAGCTAGACAACATACAGAAGCTCTCCTAGCTGCTTAATTAAATGTTGAGTCCATACGACTCGAAGGATTTAGGCTAGTACATGAAAATGGTGATGGTAGAGACATCTAAGGAGGAATCAAAGTGAGTTAGAGCTTCCATGCAACTCGAGAAGAAGCACAGGGTGTCAGAACACCAGACATATCCATTTCTCAGTGGTCCGTAGTAGCAGAGGTCGCCGAGACTGTCGAGAGATCCAAGAAATTCAACTGGGGAAATTGAGTAATCTCAATGAGTAAAGGGACTCATTGTGATTCCTAAGGGGTATTTATAGGCGGTGGGGAGGTCTTGGAATGGTTTCCATGGCTGGGAGCCTTGGATTAGGCTCGGGCCAAAAGATATGTGTGGTTCCAATGGCTGAGGACAATTCAAGAAGATGGCAGCTGGCAAACCATAGGACTCGAGGGCAGAAGCGAAAGATCAGAGTGTCCTCGTACTGCCACTAGGCCCGTGGAGGGTCGAGTTGTTGGGAGGGGACCAGGCTGCAAGCGACTAGCTGGAGACGATGATCCACAGTGCATGGAGTGTTCAGGCAGCCTAATTGCAAAGCCACTTGAGATGGATGGCCATGATGTGATACTTAAACTGGTAAACACGGAGAAGGCATCAATCATTGGATACATGGGGTTGATCCGTTGGCTAGGATTGGATCTAGGCGCGGGGAAGTCTATGTCATAGGATCGAGTGTGTTAGGATGCGTGCTAGAGCATCCATGCGGCGGATAAGTTGCCCTGCTGTCGGTACCCCGCAGCGGATCTACCGCGGTCCTGACAGCGAATCCCAGAGGTTCAAAATTAAATAAATATTTTAAATTAAATTAAATTAGTAATCCTTAATTAATATAATTAATTTCCAATAATTCTAAATCCAATTTAGGACTAAATGAGCTCCAAAAATTTTAAAAAATTCACCATTAGTTAGTTAGGGCATGAGGAATTAAAAAATGGAATCAGATTTTAATTTGGAGATCAAATTACCTTAGCTAATTTTTTAAGATCCAAAAATAGGCAAAATAGCTAAAATGCTCAAATGTGCTCTGATGGATTTCAAACTTCTAGGGTTATATTTAAATGACCCATTGAGTCTAATGGAATGAAAATCAAAGCTTGGTTTAGCATAAATTCACTTGGATTAGCTAGGGTAACAAGTAAGGTTATTACACCGTGTCTTCCTAACTTGCACGCGGTGCCCTCCGCAACCGTATAAGTGGCGTCCACTGCCTTAAAAGCTTCCTCAAGTGCCTTCTTGACCTAGATCGGTGTGCTATCACATGAGGATCTCATCATAATATATTTGTGCATTCTAAGGGTAGCTAAACCATCTTCCGAAGCTGGAGCATCTTCAACCGTCAAACGAGGTACCTCCTTGATCAGTCCATTTTTCTTCACAAATTGCAATCGCTATTTTCGAATTGCTATTTCATAGTATATATTAATAAATGATCGAGTTTGATTGAACCTAATCATTTCAATTTGAAGTTCAATCTACAATCGTCCATAGTCGAAACCCTCTGTCTCCACTCATTATGTCGCGATATTCCTAGGGTTAAGGATTGACGACAATTTAGGCCATCTCATGTAATGGTCCAGCCGCCATCTAGAAGGTCTCTCCGTAATCTCTCCATTGGCATGCAGATCAACCTCCAACGATGGCAGGAGGGCCATCGATTTGGATGCACTAAGTCCCGGTGTCACGATCTAGTCACATTTTTTGCTCGGGTTCACCCTGTGCTGGGCTCGGCCTGCCTCGCTCGTCTACGACCAGGTTCAGATAGCATCCTCGGCATTGAAGGCGTGGGGACGGCTTTGTCGAGCTGCTGACCGCTCGGGCCGACACGTGGTCTTCCTCTACCGCTGTTGCAGTGGTGGGACTTGTTCGCACATCGTAGCTGTCAGCTGACTAAAAAATTAGAGTTAAGAAATATATGATTAAATGTAATTTCATTTATTCATTAATTAAAGAACTTTAATCGCTCATATCTCTTAATCCACATATCCAAACATATCAAATATATATCTCATTTTAATCAGGAAAATGCAGGTAATTTTATGATAGCATTTAATTTCCATTTGGATGAGTATTTCTATTAATGATATTTTGGAAAATTTTCTAATGACTCATTTAACCCTAAAACTTCAAATCATCATAACTTTGTACCCTTAGCTCCAAATATAGTCAATATATATTTCATTTTGCTTGGGAGAATAATAAGAATCTGTTGATAGTGTCAGTTTTGCTATTTGAAGCGTAGGTTGCCTAATGATTTTAGGACCTTTCTCTATTATCCTGCTTAACCTATAAACTTTAATTGGCTATAACTTAGCCAATTAAGCTCCAAATTAGATTACCCAATATACCATTATGATCAGGAGAACCTAAAGAGCACTAAACTATAAAAATATTTATGATTTAATTAATTTTCCTAATTAGCCCTAATTCCCCCAAATCTTGATTAGTGAAGATGGGCTTTACTAATTACCCAAATTGAGAAAGTCAAGTTGCTGATAGCTCCTAGAGTAGAATAGAACTCAATGGTAATGTTAGTTTTATGATTTTGTGATTAATTTCACTAATCACTCACTACTCACCCTAAACCCTAATTATGGCCAAGCTTAGTAAAACGAAGTCCAAATTAGGTGAACTCACAGTTATTGTACCTAGTGTGCGATAGGGAGTCCATAGCCACTTTATTTGCAAAATTTGGACATCAAACAAAGAATTTAGATTTTTGGATCTATCCCTAAATCTCCTAATTTAGATAATTGAACCTCAATCTTGTTTTGGTCATAACTTGGCCAAACAAACTCAGAATTAAATGATCATGGACTCTATGGAATCCTTAAGTAGAAAACATCATGAGTATAGAAAAAAATTCTAAATTTCCCAAAGTAGAATTGTAAATATGCCCCTTTTGAGCTTTGATGAGCTTCATATATATAGTCATTTTCATGATAAAATGCATGATTTTTCTAAAACGAATAATAAAATAAAGAGTTATTGTGAGTTAGAAGACATAAGCTGGGCCTAGAATGAAAAAAATAGTGTAGCTGACATTCATAACGATTACATTATTAAATAAGCTCGTACTAATCATAAAGCCTTAATGAAAGTATAAAAAGACATTTTAAAGGGATATAAACTCATTTTCATCAAGGTGAGGACATTAAACTAAGTGCGGGTTGGGAGCCAACCCAATAAATAATTTTATGCTTTTTTTTGCTTCAGCTTATAAGTAGTATCAGTGTGTGCCAATAATGGAGCAGGAGGCGCCTCATACATTGCAATAATGACACTTTTCCATTATCTTTATCAGGTTCTTTCATTCCTTACTACTCTTGGTAAATTATATTTAATTCGGTAATCAATTTTATTATTTTGTATTTTTTTATTTGAGGTTTTAGTCTTTTCATATAGTCATCTAATGAAATTGTTAATCTAAAAGTAATAATCAAATCTAGTGATTTAATAATTGAGTTGATCAATCTGAAAATTTAATCTTCCAAAAATTTGATCTAAAAATCAAATTCTAATCTTGTGCATCAAATGTTTTGGATCAATGAAAGAAGTTTAAATAAAATTGTTAACCAACAAAGTAAGGTTTGTTGGATTAACTTGATGAACTAACCAACACAAACTCAGGTCTTAATCAAAATGATGATATAAACTAAGTGCGAGGAAGTAAGGATTATAAAAAGGGAAATGGAGTTTGTGGTTAAATTTGAGTGCTAGGTTTCTGTAAGACTTCAAGAATATAATGCATGTAAAATGAGATGAAGAAAAATATCTCTCCCATAAAAATTTCAAGAAAAAAAATGAAGGAATGAAGAAAAATGTCTGTCCTAATGAGAAAAATATTACATCTCATAAAAAGGAGCACAGATGGCACATAAAAGTCTATGGAATGACCACTAAACCAATTCTCTTAAATGCAATTTAGGTTCTCTCAAGCTATGTTGTAGCAATCATGAAGAAAGAGTAGTTGGGATTTAAAAGATGGAAATACACGTCTGCGTTTGCACGCAAGTGTACGTGGTTTGAAGTAATAAGTGAAAAGTTTAGTTTCTGGGATTTATCGAACCTCAGGGAATGGTTGTTTTGATACCAACTTGTATTTTATTTCACTAATGTCTAGATAATAAATTTAGTTAATTTTTGTTGGTTCCTAATTAGCAATACCCAAGACTTTGAGTAAAGATATGATTTGATTAAAAAGATGAGAATTGAGATTTCATTGTATTATATGCAAGGGTTGGTTATATACCTTCATTGTTTGAATGTAGACATTCAAATTGATTGCTTTATTAAATCAAGTGAACACCGTTAGAATTGAAGTATCCTCTAATTACATTGGGTTCAAGTTTAGTGTATAAAGAGAACTCCTTTTGGGATCCTTCTTGGCAGATAAACTCTTATGAGATTTGATTTGATTAGTTAGATTTTGATTCCTTACATCTAAGTTACCAAAAACATATTTTAATTATAATAATCTCACGAGCAAGATTCCAATTACCATGTGTCATGCGCTTCACGCGTAGTTTAGCTAGATGGGAGGATGCATTGGGTCAATGGATAGTGTCACATCATCCATTGAAGTTCCCAATGTCCTCTCATGCCTTCTACTCTGCTGAGCAGCCTTGGTTCTCAAGCATCAATCAGAACTTGGTTCTCAAGCGTCAATCTTTTGGGAGAGCTAATAAGGGAGGGTGCAGATCATCCTTGAGAATTATGCTACGTAATTCTCAGCTCTATTCACACTACCTTCCTTACTCATACCCAATTGATGAGCATTAGAATACAAGCTCTTTTAATTGAATTAATTCAGAATTTAGTTAATCCAAGCATTCATAAATTCAACAACACAAATAGTTTTTCATTCCATTTAAATAAATGTCTTCATACAACCAATATATCCCTTACATAATTTTACAACTACATCTCAACCCTCTCCAAGGGGTTTTCTGCCTTCCATTACTAAGCAAGAAAGAACATACATGCAACGAAAAGTGTACATCGCCATCAGTTCATGGCAAAAAAATAATCAAGGGAGTTTAGGAGAAATACAAGGAATCACTGGAAGGTTTTCTGGGTTCTCTTTACTTTTCCTACACTGTTCTCGTGAAGCTCCACCCTTTATTCTTTGCTGTCTTTCCTTTCTCCTGTTCTTGGTCTTCTCCTCCCCTTGGAGAGTTCTCATTCTTTCTCTTCCTACAGCCTTTCTTTTAGGTCTTTGATTAGCAAAGGTTGGAACCCTTTCAAGGTCTGAGATTGGCCCTTAAATAGAAATGCACTCAGCCTCAAAGCCTTTAATGTGCAACCTTTCCTCTTCCTTGACTTAATTCCAATCCCTTTTAATATTTTCATCTGTTTAAACCTTTTGGGATTCAGTAAGGATTTAATTTATCAATTTTCAAGAGGCTGGGGGAGGCCAGAGGTCACATTTTTGTGGCCTTCCCCAGGCTTCTTAATTGCTAATTTTGGAAATTCTGGGTCGTCCGCTGTGGCACGCTATGGCTCGATGCGGCAACAGCATTTTATATATTGTTCTGCTGCGGTGCGCTGTAGCGGCAGTGCTCTAAATACTTTTCCTACATGTAAGTTAGTATCTTTTTCGTTCAATCGCTGCAACGTATGCTATGGCGCACTGCGGCGCGCTACAGCGAACAAGTTTGTGGGATCATTATCCAATTAATTTAACTATAGTTTTATAAAATAAAAATTTATCCACTGTGACGCGCTGCGATGCGCTAGAGCTGATAAATTTTGCAGGATCACTATTCAATTAGTTCAACTATAGTTTGATAAAATAAAAATTCACCCGCTGTGGTGCGTTGCAGCGGAGAAAGTTGCATGACACTGTTCAATTACTTGTTTATAAGATTTTAATAAATCCTCAAGAAATGACGCTATGGCGCGCTGCGGCGTGCAAACTTGCGTATTACTGTTCAATTACTTATTCATATGGCTTAAATTTATCCTTATAGATATGACGCTGTGGCGCGCTGTGGCGGGCCGTGGCGCACTGCAACAGGCTTGCTCTAGGTTTGCAGTTCTGCTTCCAAATAAGGCATTTTTTAATGGACTGCCTCCAAAATTTGGTAAATCAGCCCATGCAGTCTGTTTTCTTCATTTTCCAATAAAAATATCACTCTAGAATTCCAAGAGGGAGACTTAGTGTATTTAAAACTCAGTCCTATGAAGGGTATCTACCATTTTGGAGTCATTAGAAAACTCAGCTCGAGATATGTTAGATCGTTTGAAATCTTAAGTTGGATTGGGTCAGCAGCATACAAGTTAGAGCTGCCTGAAGATTTTGCTGCTATGCGCAGCGTGTTCCACGTATCATCTCTCCGAATGTGCCTAAGAGAACTTCACCACCTGGTCTCTATTCCTCCAATAAAGATCCAGCCAGATTTATCATTCATTGAAGAACCTGTAAGAATTCTAAGGGAGAGACCAAAAAAAGCTAAGAAACTGTTCTATCCCAATGGTTAAAGTGTAATAGAAGAATTCTCTTTCTACTGAAGCCACTTAGGAGAAAGAATCTATTATGAGAGCTAAGTATCCAAAACTCTTTGAGAATTCAGGTATCTTTCATAGCATCCTAATCTTTCAATTTATTTTTTTTGATCCTGTAATAACCCAAATTGTTACCCAAGTCAATTAGGACTAACTCAGGTCCTAATTTTTAATCTTAAGTGCTATTTCAGTTGTTTGGAGTCTTCCACCAAGACCTTGTCCAAATCAAAAGATAAATGGACCAAATCCTGATCTTAAGAAAATCCAAAAACCCTAGAAATTAACCTATCTAAATTGACCTCGGATCAAAAATCAGACTTTGCCATTGCACTCATTGCTCTTAAATTAGCTAGGGGTGATATTTTGGTGGCAATTAGAAGTCGTCAAAATTTCATCGAATATTTTAATAATATATTAAATGCCCCAAAAATTGGGAAAATAAAATACTCATCGAAACCAAAATCTGACCTCGCCGTTGGGTTCCTCGCCGCTCAATTAACTAGGGGTGAATATTTGGAAATTTTTGGAAGCCATATAAATATTTAAAATTAAATAATATAATCAATATTAAAATTTTTAAATTAATTAAGTTATTATGTAAAATATTAATATTAAAAACTGTGGCCCCGTTAATTTTCCAATGCCATCCTCTTCTTGCGCTCATGCCGTTTGGGCGGCCCATCTGATCAAGGATTAGACGGCTCTCCTTCTTCGTCCCGCAGTCCACGTGGAATCCGCCGCGTGGCGTGTCGTGTCCGGGTGCCACTGCAACTACCCAACTCGCTTCCTTGGCAGCCTCGTGGGCTCCGTCCCAAGCCCCATAAGCTCCTCTCAGTGGCACCTACCACGCCTGCCATCAAAGACTCTCGAGCGAGCATGAAGATTTATCTGCAGCAAAACCCTAAAATGACCCCAATCGTTCAACATCAGGTACCCCAATCTCCCAATTCCTTCATTTGATTACCGTATTTCAATTTTGTAAAGTGATTTCATGCTTAGGATTGCTAGTTGAACGGTTTGATTGGGTTCAAATGAACTCGATCATGGCATATCAAAGAGTGGTATATTGTACATACCGTTAGTCATCGATACTCCCGAACCCTAGGCACCTAGGGTTAGCTCTAGCCGGCAAACCAGGCCACCCCATTGGCTGGTTCAACCCTCCTCGGGAAGGTCTTGGCATGCTCTAGCCGATGTCGTGTGGGCTAGCCGCCTTCATCACTGGGAAGGGCATGAAACCCCGTGCCCCAGCTGATTTGGAGCAGGAGTGTCGCAGCCGGGGAATGCAGGTCAAGCTGGGCCTAGTTGACCTTGGCTTGTCCCATGCTTGGTCAGGGTCGCATCTGCTGCGTCACACGTGGAGTGGACCCTGCGGCATTACTGTCGTGCACAAATTTGCTCTTAAGCTGCACCAGTGAGGCCCGTGCCTGTGCTGGCCCCATCATCGACTGGACTTACATGGGGCCCGTAGCTCTGTCTCATTCACTTGCAGGCTGCCACATATCTGCATGGGGCCCGCCACTGTCCCTTCAACTGGGATAGCTAGGCCCCACTGTGTCGCGTGTCCTGCTGTGGTTCGATGCCATCGGATAGTAGGACCCATCGTTTAATTTTTAAAAAATGTATTTAATTTAATTCTATTTTATTTATTCAAAGAGTGTTTTTAATTAGTTAAATTTAGATTAAATTAATTAAAAAAAACCTTATGCATCCATAACTCTTAAACCATAAATCCAAACATAACAAATATATATATATATATATATATATATATATATATATATATATATATATATATATATCATTTTGCTTAGAAAAATGAGATGAATAATATGACAGTATCAAATTTCCTATAAGACACCTAAATAATATAGTGATATTTTAGGACCTCCACTCACTTATACCAAAACTTCAAACCCTCATAACTTTATACATAGTGATCCAAACTTAGCCAATATAGGTCTTAAAGTAATCAGGAGAATATTAGGAACACTTTGATAGTATTAGTTTTATCATTTGATCATTAGGGTGGCTAATGACTTTTAGGACCCTCACTAATGACCCCTAAAACCCCAGATATTGATTAAACCATATCTTATCCAATTAGACTCCAAATCTAAAAATTTAAAGTGCTAACTAAGTTAGAAAATCAATATAATAGTAAACTAAAATAAAATTAGGGTTTTGACCCTTAGGAACCCTAGGTTGACCAAAATACTCATAACCTTAGTTAGGTCATAAATTGGCCAAATGAGGTCCAATTTGGGTCTACACCCAGTTAAAGTACTCAATGTGATATAGGAAAGCTATAGCCACTGAGTTTGCTGAATTTGGATAACAAATAGAAAAGTTAGGTTTTTTACCCCTCTTAAAAAATTTCATAAATGCCCATAGACTTGAAATCATCATAACTTAACTATTAGACATCAGAATTTAGTATTCTTGGACTCTATGAAATCCTTGAATAGTAAGCATCAATAAATTGCACAAATTTTTTATTCCAATAGGTGAAAATTATTATATTTTCCCCTTAGGTCAAAAACCTTAGTTTGGACCTATATGACCCATTTCTAACATAAATTAAATGTACTTACTATCTATCTTCATGTTAGACAGTACGGATTCATTTATCAATAAGAAATTCAATTTGGAGCCCTAATTTTGAAAGTGGCTTTTTAGACCCTTAGGTAGGGGCAAAATAGTCATTTTTGCCTAAAATTTAGGTTAAGTCTCCTAGAACCTTAGATTATCATTTAGATCACTAAAATCAATAATAAAACTATATTATAATCATTTAAGTGAATAAAATCAACTAGTTAATCAAATTATGTTTAATTCCATAGATTCTCTAAGTCTTATCCTTAGGAATCAACACTTCACATTAGGATTATTCCTGAGACTAGGACTAGATCATAAGTTAGATTTCATTTACTGTATAAAATGGGTTATCCAATGAATAAAACCTTAATTTTATTAGTTTCTAGATTTTATAGCTTAAATTCTGATTATTTTATCTTTCAATTCTATAATAAAAGTAGGAGATTCCTCTATTAAGATTGATAATGCTTAATAAGGTTTAGCCTTAATCTTAGTTCACACTTAGAATTTAAACCTTAGATCTTATGTTTGACTCTTGGATTATGTGTTTAACTCCAATCTCATGGTGCTTAACTCATAATCCTTAGTTTAGTAGATATTGATCAATTCTTAGTAAAGAACTCTAAATTCATAAACTAAGTCGTGATGATTTCTTATTTAACTTATATAGTTGACCTTGATTTAATCATATTAGGACCTATCTAGACCTAGTATTTTGTAATCTATAAGGCCGTGTTTTTAAGTTACACTCGATAATAGGAATTAGAGATCCTGAACTTGTGTAACTTAGAATAGTTAGAATGGTTAATTAGACAATAGCAATGTGACCATGTGTGGAAGAGTCCATTTCTTATTACTTGATTTCTTGTGCTACGCAGTCCTTATATTTTGTGCATATTTTCTTGAGCATGTCATGTAAGAGAACTTTGTGCATAAAATGAAAACTTAGAATAATTAGGACAATAGTTGCCTTAGGTTCAATTATATTCTTATAGGTTTTGGTGCACATTTACCCTAATGGATAGGGGTAAGGAGTAATAAGGATGCTTAAAATTACTCATTGAGAAGTGTCTATTAAGCTTGGAACCCGTATAGTCTTGCAGACGTGCTTGACCCCTCAGCTGCTTCTGGATGAATCCACAGAAGCAAAAGTAAAATAACTAAATATTATCTCATTTGTATTTATTACCTCCTCAGTTCTGTTGTACTGTTTTGTCAGCCCTAGCCCAGAAAGGCCTTGAGAATTTTTGTCTGCCCTAGCCCATAAAGGCTTTGGGAATTATTCTATGCTCGATTGGCCAATTTTAGGATATGGCCATTATGCATACCTATTTTATGTTTCAGTTTACTTCTTACTATTTTAATGATGCATGTTATTTCAGTTTGCATTCCTTTACCAGCTTACTTATATATTATAGGATGCTAAACTTTGCTGATGTTTATTATGTATATATCACGATCAGATTTATTACTTTAATCAGCATATGCCATATGATCATCAGCAAGTTTAGGATTAGACTTTTCTTTCAGTACTCTTCCTTACTGTATTATATATATGCCTATCCTTGCCCAGCTTACTTTGAGATGTGCCCTTTTTTCCTTAAAACTAATTTAGTTATAAATATTGTATTTATAACTTATCCTTTTTTCTTGTATGCTTACTGCTCCTATGTTAGATAAGTTTTGGTTTTGCTAAAGTAAAATGGTGACATTAATAATTTATGAAAAATCTATAGCCTAAAATACACTTAGACAATTATTTAATAAGATTTTCTTTTGTTGGCTGGGGCCCCTAGCATTGTGAAATCGACAATATCAGAATCAGATAGGTTTGAGGAGCTTGGTACTAATGAGGAGGAGCCTTATCTTGCGGAGGGGCAGCCGGGAGAGCCATAAGTTGTTTAGATCATTTTTTGATTATTTGTGAGGATGAGAGTTTTGCTCTTATTTTATTACACTTTTTTAAAATGTGTAATAATACAAGTAATTTTAACTGTGTTTTTTTCTTACTATACTAATTATTCTGAGTTGTATATTTCATTTTCTCTATTATTGTGGTTAATTGGATGTATGTTTATTTTACCTTTCTTCTGCACTCTGATTCTGGACTTGCTTAGTGACTGATTATATAGCATGTATACAATGGCTCATCTCTTCCTTACTAGTGGATTAAGGTTTACACATAATCCAATATTAAGTGAGGGATATGCCAAAGTGACACACCACCCCTTAGTTTAATCTTGTGGATGAAGGGCGGGGTGCCAAACCATATGTTCAAAGTTCAGTGGAAGAATCGTTCTCCTAAAGAAGCCCCCTAGATGAAAATAATAAATTATGTGATCTAAGTACCAAAGGCTATTTTATAATACTGCTACTTCTTTTGCCTATCTTGAATTATTCGGTATTTATTCCAACTTTTGCAATCGTTCTTCCTATTTAAGTGATGTCGAAGACGACGTCGTTCTTAAGTTGGGGAGTCTGCAATAACCCAAGATGGTTACCTTAGTAAATTTGGACTAAACCAAGTCATAATTTTGAGTCTAATATTCTTAATAAGTCATTAGGACCACACTTGTGGCGGCCCTGCCCCACCGTGGTCCTGTTAACCCTTAAGTTAACATGATTACGGTGAAGGGGTCACCAGATGACAAGGTCCCCACTTAAGATTGGATTAGTCACACATCCTAATCCAATTTAAATAAGGACTTTGCCATTCAATCCAGAACTACTATCACTAAATGATCATACATGAACTCAGAGTGCGAAAGCATAAAATATAACATCCATCCAATACTGTATAAATACAACCATACAGAATAAGTAAAGTACTGAAAAAGAAATAAAATCCTGTATTATTACAACATTTAATGAGCTTAAAAGTACTGAAAGAAAAACTCTCAATCTCACTAAACCTACGGATCTTCAGGAACGGGCTCCTCCTCCAATGGCAAACTCTCCACTGGATCTGCTAAACCAACGAACTCAGAACCTACCATTATCAGTTTCATAATGGTAGGGCCCCAGCCAATAAAAGAAAAACTGGTTAGACAATAAGTCTAAGTACATTTTAAGGTAAACAATTTTATTAAATTAAGAAGATATCACCATAAAACAGAACTAAGCAAAATAGGTGCAGAAACGCGTATCAAAAGAACAGTAATAAGTTATAAACTTCAGTTTATAACTAAACAAATAGGAAGTAAAACATACCTCCTCCAAGCAACTACAACAAGGACAGATAAGTAAAAGTAAAAGAAAAGTAAGAAAAGTACAACCTAAACATGCTCATGATCAAATATTTTCTTCCATATAGGGCTTCATATGGTGCCATCTTAATACTTGACTGAAAACTGTTGTTATATGCAAATTCCACTAAAGGAATGTGCTCTTCCCAGGATCCTGAAAAATCCAACATACATAAACGCAGAAGATCTTCTAAGACTTGATTTACTCGCTCTGTTTGGCCATCTATTTGGGGATGGAATGCTGTACTTATGGCCAAAGTTGTGCCTAAATCTTGATGGACAGCCTGCCAAAATTTAGAAGTAAAATGACTGTCTCTATCGGATACAATTGTTTTAGGAATTTCGTGCAATCTGACTATTTCCTTAATGTACAATTTGGCCAATTTCTCCACTGAGTCAGTTTGACGGATTGGAATAAAATGGGCAGATTTTGTGAGATGATCCACTATAACCCATATTGAATCAGCTCCAGAATTTGATCAAGGCAAGCCCATGACAAAATCCATGGATATATCAGTCCATTTCCATTCTGGGATTTCTAGTGGGTGCAATAAACCACCAGGCTTTTGATGCTCTGCTTTTATTAAGCAACAAGTGTGGCATTTTGCAACAAATTCTGCAATACTTTTCTTCATTCTTGGCCACCAGAATGATTGTTTTAGGTCTTGGTACATCTTAGAATTTCCTGGATAAATTTGATATCCTGAATTGTGACTTTCAATTAGGATCTCTTTTTGCATGGATTTAGGAATCCAGAGACGATTATTCATGTAAATAGCACCTTTCTTAAAATTCAATTCTGGACGACGACCACTTTCTATTGCCACTTTAAGGTTTAAATATTCGTCATCCTTACTTTGAGAAATTGAAACATCTCTATGAAAAGTGAGTTCTATATTATCCATTTTATGAAACTCATTCGCCAATGGACTTTCTGAAATTAAGCTGTTAAGGACAGTGTGACGGCTTAACGCATCAGCTACTACATTAGCTTTGCCTGGATAGTACTGGATATCTAAATCATAATCACTTATTAATTCCAGCCATCTTCTTTGCCTACAGTTCAATTCTCTCTGAGTATAGATGTACTTCAGACTTTGGTGGTCTATGAATATGGAACATTGAACTCCGTACAAATAATGGCACCAGATTTTTAATGCAAAAACTAATGCTGCCAATTCTAAATCATGTACAGTATAGTTTCTCTCATGGGTTTTAAGCTGGCGATATGCGTATGCTATAACCTTGCCTTCTTGCATTAATACGCATCCTAACCCAATTCCAGATGCATCCGTATACACCTGATAGTTAACTCCTTCTTTTGGAAGAACTAAAACTGGAGCAGAAGTTAACGCGTCCTTTATAGACTGAAATGCAGTTTCACATTCTTCTGTCCAAACAAATGGAACTGCCTTCTGAGTTAATTTTGTAAGAGGTGCGGCAAGCTGAGAGAAGCCTTTAACAAACCTTCTGTAGTATCCAGCTAAACCCAGAAAACTACGAATTTCAGTAACTGTCTTGGGCTGAACCCAATCCTGAATAGCACTAATTTTACTTTGGTCTACTTGGATTCCTCGAGCATCAACCACATGTCCAAGAAATGATACAGAATCCAGCCAAAATTCACACTTAGAGAATTTAGCATATAACTCATGCTCTCTAAGCTTCTCCAGAACCAATCTCAAGTGTTCTTCATGATCTTTTACTGTCTTGGAGTAAATTAAGATATCATCAATGAATACTATAATAAATTTATCTAGATAAGGCTTCAGAACTCTCTGCATTAAATCCATAAATAGAGATGGGGCATTTGTGAGGCCAAATGACATTACAAGGAACTCGAAATGCCCATATCGTGTTCTGAATGTTGTCTTTTCTACATCTGAATCCTTTACCTTCACTTGATGATACCCTGACCTTAAATCAATCTTAGAGAACACTACAGCACCGGCAAGTTGATCGAACAGATCATCAATATGGGGAAGTGGGTATCTATTTTTAATTGT
This sequence comes from Gastrodia elata, assembly GCA_016760335.1. NCBI lineage: Eukaryota > Viridiplantae > Streptophyta > Magnoliopsida > Asparagales > Orchidaceae > Gastrodia > Gastrodia elata. The sequence goes on along the minus strand of CM028670.1, from coordinate 32,521,515 downwards.
GACTTTATTCAGCTCTCTGTAGTCTATGCACATTCTCATAGACCCATCTTTCTTCTTAACAAATAGCACCGGGGCTCCCCACGGGGACATACTTGGCTTAATAAACCCCTTATTTAGCAGTTCTTGTAATTGCTCATTTAATTCTTGCAATTCCTTTGGAGCCATTCTATATGGTGCTTTTGATAGAGGTTGAGTTCCTGGAACTACATTTATTTCAAATTCTACTTCTCTAGTTGGAGGTAAACCAGACAGATCCTCAGGGAAAACATCTTCAAAATCTTTAACAACTTTTATTTTTGAGATTGGGGCTACTTCTTTACTATTGCCCATCATCACCATCAAAACACAACTATAACCTTTGCACACCATTTTCTCTGCTTGAATTGCATTGATCAAGGAGCTACTAGTGCTGATTTTCCCAGTAAACGTTGTTGAAGCTCCTAGAGTTTGCAACACAACCTTCTTCTTTTGACAATTGATAGTTGCGCTATGCATACTAAGCCAATTCATGCCTAGTATGATATCAAAGTTCACTATAGGTAGCATAACTAACTTGGCTTGGAAAGTATGGTTATTAATTGGTATTTGAATGTCGCAAAATTTGTTTGCACTAAGTTGGGCTCCGGATGGAAGTCCAACACTCAAGGTCTTCGCAAGTTTATAATATGATAGTCCTAATTTCTTGGCAAAATTTTCAGAGATGAATGAATGACTAGCCCCAGTATCAAATAATATACTACAGGGCTCATTTTTAAAGTACAAGGTTCCTAATAACAACAGTATAGACTTTAGAAAATTCTAATTCAATAAGAAAAGCAAAAGTTGCGATTCATACCTGAGACTACATGGTTGTCTTCTGCTGCTTCTACTGGAGTGAGATTGTATACCCTTGCTTTTCCAGTAGGTCTGCTGTCAGATATTTGAGCTTTTGATTGATTTGGATTTGAAGGATTTGCAGCATATTGAACTTTTGCAAGGGTTCGTTCTTGAGCAGGAGGTGGCATAAGAGTTTTCTGAGGTTCTCTGAAATTGATAGGAGTGGCACGGAATACTTTATTTGTACGGTTCCGATCAATAGTTACTCCATCAATTGTTTTATTTGATCGACAGTCTCTATATGCGTGACCTTGTTTTCCACACGTAAAACATACTCGGCCAAAATGATAACATTTCCCATAGGGATGTGGCCTATTACATGTGGCAGTTTGACTTGATGTTTCAGTGGTTTCCATTTGATATACTTTTCCTTGGTTTGTCCATTGTTGTTTGAAGTTCTGAGGGTATTTATTTATATTGAAAGCCTTTCTCTTCATGTCTTTAGTGTTTTGATGATGCTCTACTATCCGAGCTGTCTCAACTAGCTTTTCGAATTTGGTATGTTGTAAAGGAATTACATGATCTTTGATAGACTCTCTGAGTCCATTCTCATATCTGAAACATCTATCTTCTTCAGTTGGAACCAAATGAGGTGAAAATCGGATGAGCTTTCGAAATTCTGAAGTATATTCTGCTACTGTTCGACTTCCTTGAGTTAACCTTAATAAAGACTCACCAATGATGTTCTTGGTGGAGGGTGGAATAAACGATTCCTTGAAGGCTTGGACAAACCAGCTCCATTCTATTTCGTCTAACTCGAACTCTTCAAATCGTGTGTTCCTTTCTTGTTCCCACCAATGTTCTGCCTCTCCTTGCAGAAGATGAGTGGCTAGTCTTACAGATTGGTTGCTTGAACAACCAAGACTAGTGATATTTTTCTCTATAGTTTTCAACCATGCTAAAGTATCCATCGGGGATTCAGATCCTTCAAAGGTTGGCGGTCTTAATCTTAGGAAACTGTGAAGTATCCCATCTGCAGACTGCCGATAAATATTGGGAACTTGAGGAGCGGGGGATGCTGAAGAAGTGCTGGCATTAGTAACAGGTATTATAGATACTAATTTTTGTATAGCTAGAGCCTGCTGATTTTGATTCTCTAGCATTACAGTAACCATATTTCTCAAAGAAGTTATTTCGTCAACAGTATTGGAAGCAGCCACAGTATTATTTGGAGCATTGCTTGCGGATGGTTGAGGATTGAGTGGAGTATTGTTGGGAGAAGTAGCAGGATTCATTTTCCTGAAATCAAAACAACTATCTTGAGTTCTTTATTATAACAAGACATATTATAACTACTGCTTTTCTCGTTTATTTAAACTTTTATTGAAATAACAAAATACATCATCATAGACTTATAAAACTATTCCCATCCTATGTATTTAATGAAAAATGCTCTACGAAAGTCTTCATAAATTACTTCACGATGCTCCTCTTGTGCTTTACGAAACAGTTCTTCGTATGTCATAATCCACCATTCTTTTGCTTGCATACGCAAAAGACACAGCACCACTTCTAATCTGATGTGACTAGGCCATTCCATAACACCAAATATGTGGTCAACTCTCGCAAGCCATTCCCTTGCTAGTACTAGAAAATCAAGGCCTCTATAGACGCCTTCTTTCAGTAATTTGTTTATCACTTGCGATCCTTGTTCTGATACTCCTTCGATCACTCTTCCTTGCTTCTTTCCTAATTTATGTTCATATTTCCAAATAGTCTCGAACTCCTTTAGGTAAGCCATAAATGCCATTTCTAGAAGATCTTTTACTCCTACAATTATAACATTCTACTTAGATTTGTTGATCATATATATACATATATATTTTGATAATTATCATCTTTTATGGTTATGTAATAATTTAACTTATTCTGAGTTATACTCATAATGTGATGGATGTTAATTCAAGTATTCATTTAGTGATCAAGTGGCAGAAGAACAATCCATTAGGTAGAGAGGAATACAAATTCCAATCTAACACCTTATGGAATTCTCTGATACCAACTGTGGCGGCCCTGCCCCACCGTGGTCCTGTTAACCCTTAGGTTAACATGATTATGGTGGAGGGGTCACCAAATGACAAGGTCCCCACTTAAGATTGGATTAGTCACACATCCTAATCCAATTTAAATAAGGACTTTGCCATTCAATCCAGAACTACTATCACTAAATGAATTCCAATCTGACACCTTATGGAATTCTCTGATACCAACTGTGGCGGCCCTGCCCCACCGTGGTCCTGTTAACCCTTAAGTTAAAATGATTACGGTGAAGGGGTCACCAGATGACAAGGTCCCCACTTAAGATTGGATTAGTCACACATCCTAATCCAATTTAAATAAGGACTTTGCCATTCAATCCAGAACTACTATCACTAAATGATCATACATGAACTCAGAGTGCGGAAGCATAAAACATAACATCCATCCAATACTGTATAAATACAACCATACAGAATAAGTAAAGTACTGAAAATAAATAAAATCCTGTATTATTACAACATTTAATGAGCTTAAAAGTACTGAAAGAAAACTCTCAATCTCACTAAACCTACGGATCTTCAGGAATGGGCTCCTCCTCCAATGGCAAACTCTCCACTGGATCTGCTAAACCAACGAACTCAGAACTTACCATTATCAGTTTCATAATGGTAGGGCCCCAGCCAATAAAAGAAAAACTGGTTAGACAATAAGTCTAAGTACATTTTAGGGTAAATAATTTTATTAAATTAAGAAGATATCATCATAAAACAGAACTGAGCAAAATAGGTGCAGAAACGCGTATCAAAAGAACAGTAATAAGTTATAAACTTCAGTTTATAACTAAACAAATAGGAAGTAAAATATACCTCCTCCAAGCAACTGCAACAAGGACAAATAAGTAAAAGTAAAAGAAAAGTAAGAAAAGTACAACCTAAACATGCTCATGATCAAACGGATTATGCTAAGTGAAGTACAAAAGTATAAAGCTGAAACACTATCATCCTAAGTAAGCATATGAAAACAGTAAGTAAAACTAGCATCCTATATATAAACACGTGCAGGAAAGCTGTAAGTAAAACAGTGCTATAACGTAGAATATGCAAGTAAAATAGTAACTGCAAACTGAAACTATAGTAACTATATAAGTCAACTGAACTGAACATGAACTCAGCAATTCTTAGCCTGATGAGCTAAGAAACTCTGAACTGAACATCACTGAAACTCTTAGCCTGATGAGCTAAGACAGAACTGAATGTAAGTGTACTTGAATTAGTATATCCATATCAGAATCCTGACTCTGTAGTCAGTAGGGCAAGAGTCTATCCATCCTATCACTCGGACTAGGCATGGCCAATAGACTGTCGGACATTAAACCCTCGAAAGGTTGCCGACCCCGAACGGGTTGATCGAAGAGGTGTACTAATCAAGCTACACCTTACAAACCACTTGTGAAACGAACACAATGCTATTTATGAATGTTCAAAATTGACATAAGATATTTACCAAATATCTTAAGTACATAATATATGTTCAAGGTATAAGGCTCAAAATCAAGAAATGCAAAGCATCAAAATCAAAGTGCAAGAAACTCTATCTAAAACACAGGTGATATCCATTTGTTATCTACTTTATGCATTCTATCTACTCTAAGTTACATAAGTTTCAGAATCATCAATTCTTACACATTCTGTAACTTAGAATCACGAATCCTACTAGTTGAAATTAATTAGGACTGGCCAAGTCCTAATTATAATTTAATCAAAAGACGACTTCTTGGTTAAAGTGAATAAATCATCGACCTAGTTTTGTATTTTAAATTCAACCCAACTTCATCTTGATTAGCCAAATCAGATGAAAAGATTAAGAATTAGACTCCAGATGATGGGGTCTAATCACTTAATATAAAGGTATAATCTAAGGGTCTAAGTTTAGAACCCAAATCTCACAAATTAAGTTAAGGCAAGTCCTAATGATAAATCAATTCATTAGGATATATCTCTATTCTTAATTCTAGAGTTTAAAGATTAAATAATCATTTAATAAACTAAGAAAATCTATAAACTAGAAAACTCAAGGTTTCATCTATTGAGTAACCCAATTTACTTAATAGATGAATTCTAACTTAAGATCTATTCCTAATCTTAAGAATTAAGGTTCTTAATTACTAAGAGTATCTCTCAAGACACACATCCTAACTAATGTTATAAGACCTAAGGTATGATCTAAGAGTGATTAAGGAAAGAAGAACACTCAAAATTTACTTAGGAAATTTCTTAAGGAGCAAAAATTTGAGATTCTAATCAAAATCTAATTTAAACTTGAATTTGATTAATTTTAGTTCTAAATCATTCTATTTACTGATTTTAGTGATTAGAAACTGAATTTAGGGCTTTTAAAGGCTAAACCCTAAATTTGGGCAAAATGACCATTTTGCCCCTACTTAAGGGTTCAAAAGATCAAAATTTGATCTAGGGCTTAAATTCTGAAATCTTCTTTTGGAAAGTGTTTCTTACTGTCTAATATAAGATTTGACAGCAACTAAGTTAATTATGGGCAATTATTAAGCCATATGAGATCAAATTGGTGAATTTGACTCATAAGGGCAATTTTAATAAGTTTGATTAAATGAAAGTTAAATTTTCTTTCAGTTTAATGTTCTTTACTACCTAAGCTTTCCATAGAACCTAAATTTGCTGAAATCTGATAAGTATTGGCCAAGTTATGGCCAATACAAGATCTAGGGTTTTAAGGTTAATTAAGGAATCCTTAATTATAGGTCAAAAATCCTAACTTTACCAATTAGTATCCAAATTAAGCAAAATCAGTGGCTATGAATTACAAATGGCTCACTGATCATAAAGACTTGTGGTAGGCTCAATTTGGACCTAATTTGACTAAGTTAAGACCTAATTAGGGTTTAGGGTGATTAGTGAGTGATTAACAAAATTAATCACTCAAAAACTATTCCAACCTTATAGATTGATTCTAAATGGATCTAGAAGTCCTCTGAAATTTAAATTTCTCAATTTGAGTCACTAAATTTGCTAATATTCACTAATCAAGATTTAGAGCAATTAAGGGTGATTAGCAAATCTAACCATTGGATCTAAAATATTTTTATAGATTATTAATAATTAAGCTCTTCTGATCTAAATTGATATTTGGATCATCAAATTTGGAGCTCAATTGACCAAGTTATGGTCAATTGAAGTTCTAGGGATTAATTAACCTAATTAGGGTTTGGTCCTAAATGTGATTAGGCAAACACTAATCCAAACAGCAAAATAAATACTATCAAATTAATCCTTAGGATTTTCTGATCAGTTTAAGACCCATTTTCAATATGTTTGGATCAACCTACACAAAGTTATGAGCTAAATAAGATTTGTGATATTTTAAATTAAATTAATTTAATCATTGAAAAATCACTTTGCAAAATATTCATCCTACAACAAAAATTTTGGCATCAATAAATTCCTCATATTTTTCTAATTAATTTGATATATTTAATTATATAATTTGGATAAATATTTTAGGAGTTATTTAGGTTTGAAGTTTGGATTTAAATCTGATTTTTTTTTTAATTATTGATTTAATGTAATTAATATAACTGTTATTATATTAATAATTCATTTGATATTAACTATTATATAATATATATATATATATTTAATATATAACTTTCTGTTATAATATTATAAGATTTTGATTTAAGTGCAGGACACGTGGCGGCCTCGGACTGGCGCGGCAGACAGCGGCGGCCCCACGGGTCAGTCTGCTGACGCGCAGGCCACGCGTCGCGCCTGGGTTGGCTGGCGTGCTGCGCTGTGGGTCCCATCGTGGCAGCTGAAATGCCACGGGCTCGGGTCACGGGCCGGGCCCGGGCCGACCCGATCGGCCCGATTAGATCTTCGTCTCCGTGAGATCTTCCGGAAGCAGGGAGCTAGGGTTTGATTTTCCGGCGGTCTCCGGCGACGGTAGGGCTCAACCAACACAGCGATGCGAAGAGGAAGATGAGACCTATCTAATGGCATACGGTTCAACAACTGACGTGATCGAGCTAGAGCGCAAATCTAAACCCTAATCGCTCTAGTCGCGGTTTATAACGGTATGTACTGTGGATATGCTGCAAAATTAGAGGGATCAAACCATCCATTGTTTAATCAGGCATTATTAACAATCAATTGAAGACTTGAAATAGAGTTTCGAATATTCAGATGAACAATCACATAGGAAATAGGATGGATCGTATAGTACCTTAGGGTTTGCAGAGAAAAAAAATTAGGGCTTCTTATTCTGGACTCGATCGATGCTTCCTCTTGAACTTAAGCGATGATAAACGACAGACACGAGAAAATGGAGTTTTAAATGGTTTCGAAGGCGGTGACCGGTGTGCTGGATGCCTCTATCGACCGGCGCCTTCTTCCGCGTGTCGAGCTCGACTCCACGCGCCTGTCTCGTGTAGACGACTAGCCACAGCCGTCTGATCAATTGATCAGACGGCGCGGAAGCACGTTAGATTAAACGGCTAATTAGATTTAGGGAGCGACGGCGTCAATCGAATGATGACAGTGCCGTTAATTAGTATAATTAAATAATATTATTTAAATTATATTATTCAATTTTAATTAATTAAATTTAGCCTATTAAATAAATCCCAAAAGTTTCCAATAATTCACCCTTAGCTAATTGAAGGGTGAGGAACGCAACGGCGCACTCGGATTTTTGTTTCGACGAATATTTAATTATTTGATTATTTAAAGTATTTAAATAATATTTAAATATTTGACGAAAAATCAACGACTTCCAAATGCCTCCAAAATTTCACCCTTAGCTAATTTGGGTGTTCTGAACGCAATGGCGAAGTCAGATTTTCAATCTGAGGTCTAAATAAAAAGTCAAATTTCTAGGTTTTAGGATTTTTCAGAATTCTTGTTTTGACTTTGTTGACTTCTTGGTTTGACCTAGGTTTTAAAGATGAATTCCAAATCACTTAATTAGTGACTTAGAATCTTAATTAGGACTTAGATTAGTCTTAATTGAGCAAAGTAACAACCTGGGTTGTTACAACACTTGGATCCCCATACACTCTGTGGTTATGTTAATACAATTATTAACATAATGACAGTGAATACGGTCACCAACTGTGGCATTTCTCCCAACTATAGTTAGGTATACACCCAGCCTGCCTTAGTTAAGAGACTTGCCACCTGAAACTGAGAGTCATACATCAAAATATTGATGTAACGAAAGCAAGAAAGAGTATAACATTCATAATGCATCATAGTAAAGAAAGTAGAAAAAGTAACTCAGCTTAATATGAAAAATGCAGAATATAAATACTTCTGGAATATAAAATTATTACAAGCTGAATTTAAAAGAAAAAGGAACACTTGTCCTCACAACTAAAAATAAATCTAGCTAAGCTACAGCAGCAGGAAGGTCCTCCTCTTGGCCTAACTTGTAGCGCCCCTCCCCGTCACCGCGCGCAAAAGGTATAACAGATCGGCGGCAGAGCGGGGAAAAACAAACAACAACATCTTCCCAAATAGGCTACTAAACTAGCCACACTGAAGGGCTGCTGACTCAAACCCAAGAGTAGGATTGAGAGTCAATACTTAAGATAAGAGTAGAGTACTTATCTTAAGTATTAAACTAAAACATACATTGGATTATCAAAATAAATAAGAAATCCAATATATGTTCTAAAATATTAGCATTTCTAGTATGCTGATCACATTACAATACTAAGTTTAGTATAAGTATAACAGAGTGCGGAAGCTAAGGAAAAATATCCAAAATACATTCATCACAGAGCACTAGTAGCATTCATCTCAGAAAAAAAAGTAAAATATATTTAGAATTATAACAGACTAATTTAAAATGAGGCAAATGTAAAGTTTATCTAAGGTACTAGAAGCGAAAATAGTATAGTAAAAGGTGGAAGACGAATCCACTAAAGCTCCACATACTCCTCCTGGATCTCCTGCAAGTCCTCCTGCCCTGTCTTAACAAGCTGCTCGGGATCTAGCAAATTGTCGTATCCCAAAAGTACCCTGTGTTAGACAAGAAGTCTAATACATTGCAACTAAACTAAGCAGTATTAAAGTAAACGCAAGTAAATAGTAAAGTAACCAAAACTATAGAAAATAATAATAAAAGCAATGAGTAATTGAACTGTAAAGGCTGAATAAAGTAAAACTGAACTAAGATCTGAATATTGAAAGTAAGAGAAAACATCAAATGCTTAGAAATCAACATAAAAATATCCAATGTTATACTATATGCCTGTGGGATAATGCATCCAACTATGCCACAACACAGTATACCACAGATATGTAACAGAACTATTGCTAAAAGGCTATGAGTAGTACGGTTCAATGTGTACATACATCCAGTTTGGAATACAGTTTACTGTGATGCCGATGCATCCTGAAATTCCCCAGTCAATGTATGCAATATTTCGTAACCCATAAGTCATCATTGATACTCATATATCACCATAAGAATCATTCCTCATACTTATGCCCATGCTTCTATTCTATATGATTAAAATCCAGAAATCTATAAATGCTTTGAAATACTGATATTGAATTCAAAGTCTCTGTTATGTAGAATCCTGCTAAAAGGATTCTGACTCCTAGCCTGCTAGAATGATGATTGGTTAAAGTTGAGAATTCACTTATACATCATTAGATGAGGAGATAGTATACACATATATATTGCATACTTCCAAGAAGGGTAGTTTCTAACTCTTAGTTTGATTAAGCCACCCAAACAAAGCGATCTTCGATAGGAGGCATCACCCGATGGAGATTTATATCTCAAGCTAAGCTATTAAAATACCTAGTTCACAAGCACACTTAGAGTTCTAAAGAGGGTGTCTAGGATCACATAGTTTGCTTAAATCACACCTATGGAAGCGATCTTCGATAGGAGGCATCATCCGATGGTGATTTTTATTCAAACAAACTAATGATCTAAATCCCCTAATCGTAACACTCTTATAATTGAATGATTTAGTCTAAGTGAGACTATGTCTGACTAAACTCGTAGGATAGAACACATATATAATCTATACTAAGATGAAACAACCAATCCTGATAATTACTGGAATAACCCAGTACTATGGATATACCCTACAATACCACCCAACAATCAAGGTTCAACAATTCTATTTATTTTGCAAGGATTTATCAACGCTATCAATCCCTATGCTAAATGGGTGAGTCCTACATAAGGCTCCAAGAAATGTGATCAAGAGTAGGGTTTAACCCCTACTCTTGCCTAATTAAGATCAAGTGTTTATTTATAGATTAAATGTCAAACTAGTGAATTAAGGATATATTATTGATGGCAATCTTAGACCTAGATCAAGTCTTAATAGCTTGATCAAAGTTTTAAGACTTCTTAAGCTTAAGTAGGATATTTAAGTTCTCAAATTTAGGTTTATTCAATTTATACATCATAAATATATGGTTTAAAAATATCTATCTTACTACTATGGAGCATAATAGCAAAAAAATTCAGAAAAACAAAAAGTAATTAGTGTTAATAAAACCCTAAGCTAATGCAAAAGGATTAGCACTTAATTATAAATCTAGCCATTATAATTCCATACAACTTAGCACATAAGTTCTATTTAATCATATAATAAATCAGAGACTAAATTTGCTAAGATACAATGATTAGAAGCTCTAAACTTCACTAATCATGGTCTTACAAGATTATGGCATAAATGAAAATACAAAGATCAGAAAATTAAACTACTTAGCACATTTATTCTACTGAGCATAAGGAAACTAATGGCACCCTGAATATGAAATTTGGCTAAGTATACATGCTAATCAATCCTAATTAAGATATACAAAAATTAGGCAAAATCATAAGATCTAACCATTAAACTTATGATTTTATATCATATTTAGATTCCTTGCATTTTTCTGATTAAAATAGTATATGATATCATAAGATTTGGATCAGTGGATTAAAGGTTATTTAAATAATTTATTATGTATTAATTCAATTAATCCCCTATATTTTTATTAAGGAAAAATAATTATTAAATAGGATTGATATTTATTTAATTAGGTTTCAGCCCGAATCAAATCACGCGGGTCGGCTCGACCCAGGAACCCACTACTATCGCACCGCGCGAGTCACGGGTCGGCCCGACCCATACAGTAACACCGTCCCCGTCCCGAGTCCTATAGTACAGTGGCCGATTAGGTTAACCATAGTCGGCAAAATACTATATTGATAGACCCCGCCTCGATCTCAGATCGATCGAAACTCCAACCCTAGACCGAGGCGCACACAGGGAACCCAGAATCCCCTTCGTAGGATGACTAGATCCCTGCTTCCTAATTTCTAATTTACGGCCCAAGAGAACTACTAAGGAGGGCCAATTTCATCTCCACGGTCCCCCATTCGCGCCCGAGATGATCCTACACCATCCCCTAGCTCAGGGAATGTTAAACCCCATGCTGATTCGGTCTGGGTAAGGCTAGGATGATGAGTCCTTACTTAGGCCAAGATTGGGTTGGTCTGAGCAAGGGTGGATTGCCTTGGGGTGACTTGGGTTGCCAAGACTGTATCGATCCATAGGAGGATCGAAATGGAATGAAATTTTGGGATGCATGACCCACCACAAAAATCAATCACATAGAAACCATTCCTGGGATCATCTATGAATGGCGAATTCAGCCAGACCATGTTATGCATCATCAGATCATCACCGCTTCCAAATGATCACCAAACTCACTTATAAATGCTCCTAGTTCCACATGCATCTAAGCAATTCAGTAACCAATCAATGTGAGGAAGACAAGTCTACCCTCGGATTCGACTGACTAGAGGAGTTGGTTCACCGATTGGGTGCAGTGGATGAAGAACTTAGCAAGAGGCAATTGGAACTCCAGGGAAGATCTAGGATAGGCAAAGGAAACTCCAGGCGAACTATCTGCCTATTTATAGTCAATGGAGAGTAGCAGGGGGAGCTCAGACTTCCCAGGAGGTTGGACCGAGACTTGAGAGTTTGGGTTGGGCTAGAAGAGGGCAAACCTAAAAGTTCTAGGCAACTAACCATTGGGAGTTGGTTATGCAAAGGAGACAGGGAGGATTCTAGCTCAGCTACGAGCGTTCCTGGTAGGATCCTGTCGGGCGCTGAGGAGATCTCGTCGGAACGAAGGTGAACAGGGAGAGAGCTTTGGGGATCATCCGATGCGATAGTCGTTGAGGATATACGACTGCTGATGCAATCTGATTAACAGATGAATGGAGGGAGAAGGCCAATCGTTGGACCATAAGCATGATACTACGATTGATAGGTGATCACGGTGCGGAATGCAGGAGCCGTCTGATGGAGAGCGCTGAGATTAGTGCTTAGGATCCTAGAAGGCGTTGAAGCTGAAATGCTATCGGGGTCCCACAGCAGATTTGCTGCGGCCCCGACAACGGATCTAGACCGTTGGAGGGCGTGCTTGTAATTTAAAAATGTTTGGAGCCCTAAAGTGCAATTAACCCATTTTAATTAAATTTGAATTATGGCCTAAATGATCTTCAAATTTTACTAAACTTTCACTCCTAGCTAATTTGGGGGTGAGGAATTCAAAAATGCAATTAGATTTTAATTTTGAGATTAAAATATTTTAGGTCTAATTTAGGGCATCTAGACTAATCAGAATGCCATCTTGACTTAGGGAAGTCCAATTGAATTCAAATTTTCAGGATATGCTTATTTTGATGTTCTAAAAGTAATGGAATCAAAATTAATGATTAATTAGGTTATAGATTAGCAGGGTAACAGCCTAGGGCTGTTACGCAACTCCTCTCTAGAAGCAACCTCAATGAACAGCTTTGAATCTGACATTATAAGTAACACAATGCTAGGGCCCCAGCCAAGAAAAGGAAAATTTGTAGTTAGACAAATTGTCTAAGTACATTTTAGACTAATTTAAATGAAACTGAACATTTAAGGTATCACATTTTTAGTAAGCATGCAAGTAATTTAGGTGCATCAAGCCACAAGAAATAGGATAACTATAAATTAACATTTATAACTAAACAAAGGAAAGTTTGTAAATTAACATACCTCAACGAGAAGCAGTAATAAGGTTAGACAGTAAGTATATAAACAACTGAAAAATATTGAAAGTAAACTCATCCAAATATGCTTATGATCATTTTAATACATGCTGATTTATATAAAGGAAATTTGAACTGAAATAAAAGAAACTAAAATAAGACTAGAATCTTAAATATATAAGTACTATACAAAACTGAAGTGAAAATACTGAACTGAAATGAATTGTAAAACCATTCAGAAAATAGTTAAAATATAATTAAAATATATGGCTAAGCTATCCACTAAACTGTAATGAAACAGAAAAGTAGAAGTATGCCTAAGTTAGTACTTCCATAACATAAATGGGCCAAAATAGAGTCACTATACAGAAAGATCAACATATATCCCCCTAGGCATCCTCAAATATAAGTCAAAGTTGAACTGATATAATCAGACATGTATCCCCCTAGCCAACCGCAGAGCTAGGTCTGAGTCTATTTTATATCAAAAGGACTGAACTGAAGAGGCAGACTAAGTTATGACACACTCTACTGAACTGAGAGCTGAATAAATTGAATGAAGTTAATCATGTTTATGCAATTTCAAACCTAGCATAAGATACTCATCAAATATCCTATGTCTAGCTAATATGTCCAAGGAAAAAGGCTCAAACACAAGTGGTGCGAAGCAACAATAGTCAAGGTAAGCAAGAGACTCAATATAACATCCCTAGTTGTTACCCTAACTAAATTCAGATTAATTAAGTTGAACCAAGCTTTAATTTTGATTCCATTAAACTTAATGGGCCATTTAAACCAAACTCTAGGAGTTTGAAATCAATTGGAGCTCATTTGAGCATTTTAGTATTTTTGCCTATTTTTTGATACTAAAAAATAGTTAAATTAATTTGATCTCCAAATTAAAATTTGAGTTTATTTTTGAATTCCTCACCCCCAAATCAGCTAAGTGTGAATTTTTGGGAATTTTTGGAGGTCATTTAGGCCTATTTTGGATTTAATTTAAATTGGTTCAATTGTATATTATAGTTTAGAACAATTCATAATTGCAATTCTACCCTCCCTCCAACAGTCGGCTGCCTCCAAATAGCGGGCGCCATCCGGACCGTTGATCTCGCAGATCTAATCCAATGGCTCGTGCCTTCAATCGGATCTGTCTCATCTCGACCGTTCCGCGATTTCGAGATTCCAATCCCACGGCATCTAGCAATCCCTCTTAAGTAAACCCCGATCAACCTAGGATCTCTCGATCTAATCCAATGGCTGATCCAGCATCCTTGCTCAGTTGTTAGATGTCGAGAGATCAGAGTTGTTTCGCATCAAGTTATGTTCAAACAAACGGCTCTGGAGCTCCCTGCGACTTTGGATCGTCTTCTTCCTCAGCTCACACCCGACAGCCAAATCCCTTTGTACTGCCACATCCTCAGACCGTTCTGCCACCCTCTGTGCCATGTCTAAGAGACCATTGCAACCTTGCCCTTAGCCTCCCTAGCACTCCTATCCAAGAATGAGGCCCGATCCACCCCTAATTTGGGTAAGTGGCTGAACACCTTTGAGCCGAGCCTATGCCATAGCTCCCGACCTAGGTAGCCACCCCAGACCTTTCCTCTGTCTATAAATACCTCTGGATTATCACAGTGAGTCCCTTTACTCATCGTGAACCATGAATTTCATATGTTATGAACCGCTGATTGAGGGTACATGTCTAGTGTTCAAACCCCCTATTATGTTGCTACCAACCTCTGGAAGCTCTAGCTCTCTTCAGACCTTCTCTATCGTGCCTGCAACCCTGTTTCCAGGTACAGCCTCTTGCCCACTGAACTTTGTGTGTTTAGTTCTTTAATTAAGCTTCTGGATTGAGCCTCTATATGTCATCTAGTTGCCTTAACCCTTAGAAGCTTATCCTGATTATTCCCAAGGTTTGAGCTAGCTTTGATCGATCGTATCGATCGATTGAGCTAGTGGCTGAGCCATGGCAGAGTCCAAGAAAGGACCTAGCAATCCGCTGCACCCCAGGCTGCATCCCTTATGGCTTTGATTAGTCTCAACATCAAGATGGTGTAGGGATCGAGCTCTGGCCAAATGGTGGTCACTGTGAGGATTATTTACTTTTCAAAGTAAACCCTAAATCTCTCATCCTTAGAGCATTTTGGTGGAGTAGCCATCTAGCAATCCACTGCACCCCAGAAGGGCATTCTTAGCTCAATTGATGTGTCTGGTGTTCCTGATGATGTATCCATCGAGATCCAAATGTGGCATGGTCTGTAGATAGAGAATTTGGCATCTAAATCAAACCATATGATCCCCTCTATCAGGTATCCGTCGCACATGGAAGATGAATAGTGCCGGGCCGAGTCGGACCCCGACCCGCGCGGTTCTGATTTTGGGCCACAGTTTAATTTAGGATTCTGTTAATTAGCAGATTAATATATATATATATATATATATATATATATATAAAATTGATTTTCCAATGATTTTAATTAAGCAAAATATTTAAAATAAATTTACTAAATAGCTTTAGCTGTACATATCCAAATGGTATGATCCAATATACCATTTTAATCAAAAAAAATGTAAGGAATAATAATATAAAATAAAATTGAAGATCCAATGATTAGATTTTATAAATTAGCCTAATCTTTGTCTGATCTTAGTTAATTCATAATTAATTCAATTAATGTCTAAGAATCAGGATTAAAGCTTCTGATTATTCATAAGACAATAGAGGACTTATCTAGATCTTTAAAAATACTTTAAGAATATTAAATTTGGTAATCACCTCTTAATCACCCTAATCCTTGATTATTTAAATTAAGCATTAATTAACCCTCTAATTTTGGCAAACCAAGTTCCTAATAATTTCTTAAGAGTATTAGAACTCTCCTATGTGCTTAGATTATATTAATGAACCCTAATTTCCTTAATCACCTTCCGTAGCCTTAAAATGAGATTAGTTCCATTTAAGCTAAATTATGAGCAAAATATTAAGCTAAGTGTTCCATTCACCCTATTAATAAATACCAAGTTCATTAAAATTGATTTGAATCAATTTGAATATTTAAATCTTAAATTTCTAATTTTTAGTCTTAAGAAGGGTATTTTGGTCATTTTGACCAAAATATTATTTAAGCATCCTTAAACCCTAGGAACTTCAGTAAAGTGTTTTTAATCAGTAATGAAATGTATTAGTATCATTTCCTTAACTTTTGAGCCTAATTAATCTAATTGAGTTAAGTTCAATTTTCCATTTTTCTTAAGTGATCAAACCTTAGATCTTTGATCTTAGACTCTTAATCATTTTGATCTAATTATGCCATCATCTTGGAACTCCTTAATTAATTTATTGTCTTAATCCCTTTAAAACCTCCTTGTGGGTGTAGGATCAATTTAAACTATAAAATAATATGATTATTCATTGGATTGAATATAGATCATAGATTCTTATATTATTAATTGATTATTTTGTCTTATGATATTATAATAACCTTTTACTAAGATCTTAGCTTCTAAATCTTTCAGTTCCTAAGATCCTTTATTTTTAGACTAAGGTTGGATGTGAACCTTAGATCCTTGATAGAGTAGTGCCTTTGACTCAAAATTTAAGCCTCTAGTTTTGGAGTTTATGTCAAGAATCCTTAATCTTGATTTGTATGATCAAGATTTGGGTTAAGTGAGAAAAGTATAATAATTAAGTCATTGAATCATTTAATTTAACACTTTCTAGTTATCATATGATTATGAATTATAACTTATTAAGTTTTAATGTTAACATTACAATTATAAATCTGGGATTATACTCGATAGTTGGATATTAGAGACCATAAACTTATATTTTCTCATAATAGTTAGAATAATTTAAATTAGACAACAACAGATATCACATGAGTCTAGTTGAGTCTCTTGCTTACCTTGACTTTTATTGCTCTGCACACCTTGCATATTGAGCCTTTTTCCTTGGACATAATAAGTGAACTCATGATATTGATAATGTATCCTAAGTTAGTATTTGAACATCATAAACATTCATTCAGTTCTTTTAGAAAATTCAGTTTAGTAAAGTGTGTCCAAGCTTAGTCTACCTCCTTAGTTCCAATTTAGTTATAGAATAGACTCAGACCTAGCTCTGTGCTTGGCTAGGATGTATACATGTCTTATTCTATAAGTTCAACTTGAACCTAGCTCTGATGATGTCTAGGATGGATACATGTTAAACTTTATGTTCAAAAGCCCTATATGACCTATTTCTATTATGGCAGTACTATGTTTAGGCATGCTCTTACTTCAGTTCAGTTCAATTGCTTTGACTTGTTTTGCCACATGTTTCAGTGGCTTTACTTTTACTTTTCAATTCAGTTCAGTGCTTTGGCTTGCTTTGGCTTGCTTTGCCACATACTTTAGTGGCTTTTGCTTATTAGTTCTACATACTTGTACATTTATTCCAGTTCAGTATTCATTAAGTATTGGCATGTTAGGGTGCTAGTTTTGTATACTCAGTTTAGTACATTTCAGTACAGCTTTCTATTATAAAATCAGCATGTATCCATGTGATCATAAGCATGTTAGGATAAGCTTACTTTCAGTACCTTGTAGTTATTTATATATTTTAGCCTTACCTTGTTCAACTTAATATTTAGTATGTATTTTGCATACTTTGTTGTTCAGTTATAAATGTATTATTTATAGCTATCCTATTCATTGTAGCATGCTGCACCTTAAACTGCATGCACACTTCAAATAATAATATTATATCTTTAAATGTTCAGTTCACTTAAGTAGCCTAAAATATATTTTAAAGATATCACATTATTATTTTAAATATTCAGTTCACTTAATTAATATTTTTTAATAACTCAACCCCAATATTGATTATGCCAATCAAGATTAAAGATTCTAGGTTTAAACTCAAAATTGGGGTTCAAATTGAATCCAAGGTACTAATCTTCTAAGAATCTAGGGGTTCACACATATACTTGTTCTATAGATGGAGAATGTGGCACCACACTCCATCATCATGTGCAAAAAGAGGTATCTAATCAATTCGGCAGTGGAGTGGTGCACCACTCAGGAAGGAATATCCCATCTTCCCGAATAGCTGAAACAAAACCCATCTGAAGGGCTGCTGACTCAACCCCAAAGGAGAGCCAAGAGCTAATACTTAAGATAAGAGTAGTACTCTTATCCTAAGTATTTGACAAATACATATATTGGATTTAAAATATAACATAAAGAACTCAATATATGTATAAACTATCATCTTTTCCAGTATGTTGGTCACATCATAATACTAAGTATAAGAAATATATAAACAGAGTGTGGAAGCTAAGTATACATCTAAAATAATCATCACAGAACTGAATTGGAATATTCATCTCAAAATAGAAAAGTAAATGCATCAAGAATTATTATAAATTGTTTATTGAAATAATACTGAAATAAAGTCTAACTACTGAACTGAAATAAACATAGAAAGAAAATGGCAAGGCTAAAGGAGGGTCCACTAAGGCTTCATGAACTCCTCCTGACCTGGCTCAATATGCTGCTCAAGATCTAGCAAATTGTCAAATCCCAAAAGTACCATGTGTTAGATAATAAGTCTAATACATCAAAACTAATCCAAGTAGTTCTAATTATTTACATTTAACAGTAAAGTAAATAAAGCTGCAGAAAGACTATAAAAATAACTGAATGGCTAAAACTATATAAAACTAAGTAAAGTAAAGTGTCGTATACTGAATACTGATTTGTTCATCCTAGTATGTCACCTTGGGGATCTCCTATCCTATTCGTCAAGAAAAAGGATGGTTCAATGTGGATGTATATAGACTCCCAAGGATCGATGATTTATTTGATCAACTCGCCAGAGCAAAGATCTTCTCCAAGATTGACTTAAGATCAGGATACTACCATATTAGATTCAAGGATGAAGATATTGCCAAAACTGCATTCAAGACCCGTTATGAGCATTTTGAGTTTCTACTCATGTATTTTGGACTGACAAATGCTCCTTCCTTCTTCATGGACCTGATGCAGCATATCCTTAAGCTGCATCTCAACAAATTTGTCATCATTTTCATTGATGACATTCTAATCTACAATATTAGGATATCACTTAGTTGTATTTATTGAATTTCCCTTGAATGCTTGCTTAGCTTTGAGCCTTACTCACTTGAATCATTCATATAAGACATTGTGCATGAATAAAACTATCACATTAAAATTAATAGGAGTTTATATTGGTCGATCAGTCTAGGGCAGGCTGAAAAAGGAGTAATAAGGAGACCTCACATTCTCAGAGGGTGAATGTGAGTATTTTAGGTTTTGACACCACTTTTCTTTAGATGCTAAACAGAAGTGTTTGACCCCTCTCTTCTTTCTAAATATACCCATAGAATGAGTACATATTAAAATAACTTCAATTAATTAACATGTGAGATCTTCTTCAATCTTATAAATTGTTAAAACTCATCATAGCTTTTAGCTATGTTACTTTTCATAGTTCTAGACTATATGAATCTTAGACTAATAGTTTAAGATCTTCCTTCAAATTCTATACTATGCATTTTCTATGATTCAGTACTGTACTTTACTTATTTACAATTTACTTAGATTATAGTGAATGTTATTAAATTATATTTAAATGCTTCACTATTTCTTTTCCTTGCTTAACATAAGTTCATTTGAACATATACATGCTTTACTTCATTTACTTTCATATGCAATTTAGTTTCTTTCTAGCCTATTTAGGATGCTCTTACCCTTGTTATATTTGCAGGCTATGATGTATATTTAAGTGAGTATTCTAGCTCACTTTGTCTTTTCCTTACTTATTTTCCACACTTGTTTGCTTACCTTTTTGCACCCATACTTATGCTTATCTTGTAACTAGTGGTGATATCTATTTAAACAATAATATGCTTAGCCAATCTTAAAATGTACTTAGACTATTTAGTTTAACCAGATTTTCTATTTCTTGGCTTTGCCCTATCAGATTTAAATACTAAAATGTGATAGATCAAGTGCAATTGGAGGCTAGTAGAGCTGGACCAAGTGCTAAAAGCTAGATGCTTCCGCTTATCATATAATAAAAATATATATCTTTTAATTAATTTAAAGTGAGCTTTAATTACTTTCTTTCCTTTATGTTTACTGTTGGTTTGTAATTAATATTATTTACTTTACTTTTACTACACTTGTGTTGGAGCTTAGCTTATTATTAAAATGCTTGTGATGAATGAATGGATGTATGTAAATGAATGGATGTATGTAAATGAATGGATGTAATTGAATATTAATTAAGTCATTAGCTGCATATCTACTTTGAATGTCAATTAGAATTAGATGAATACTACATTGCTTATAGAATTAGAAAATAGTTAAATATCTAAGTATGAATTTTTCCTTATCCACATATGAGTATTAAATGTTGTGATGAAGCATACCTTAGGGTAGATAATTATTACATATGTGATTTTCTCCCTTTAAGCTTTTAGAATTATAAATAAGCAATCCCATGTAACGGATTATCCTGATTTTAGAACTGGAAATAAGCAATCCCATATAACGGATTGACTTTACTTTAGAATTAGAAATGAGCAATCCAATGTAATGGATTGACTCTATACTAGAATTAAAACTAAACAATCCTATGTAATGGATTGATTATATGTTAGTTTTAAGTTGTTTTTCATTCAAGTATAACTTCCATTGGAATGAATGTCTTGTATGTCTACCTTGCATGTGTTTCTTTAGCTATTTACAAAGGAAACTCTGCCAAAATTTTGAATAAAATAATAACTTAGAATTATTTGGCAAAAATATAGACTTAAGTTTCACATGTTAAATACTTTGAATTTTATATCTAAAATTGTAAGTGCTCATATTAAATGTTTTTAATTTACATTCTATCATGTTTTTGCATGTATTTCACCTTCATATGTAATTTCATATAACATAATTCATAAAATTTCCTTCCATCTTAACTTAAGACCCTCTTCTAAATCCTTGGCCAAACATAGTATCTAATGATTTGGTTTAGTTTCCCTCTAATATAGTATTAAATATTGTGGTGACGTATCAATGTTGAGTTAAGTGATTTTCAATATTGGGGTCGTCACAGTTGGTATCAGAGCCAAGTTGAGAACTTTAAGTTAAGATAAACACATCCATTTATCCAAAAGCAAACAACATAGTATAGTAAAAAAATAAATAAATGACATCTTAGGACAGTAAACACATTTTCAATTAAATAAGTGATCTAAATTTCTAACTCAAAACTTAATTTAACTTTTAGATGGCAGATCCTAGTACTAAACCAAGACTTTACACCAAGTTGTTCTTCCAATATTGGGAGTATGATCATTGGTATGGATCGATGTTTAGTCATGTTTACTAGGGAGTATCTGCTACGGGAGGTGACATTCTAAATAAAATTTTAAGGTTTTGGGTATTTAGAGGTGATTGTTTCCCTCAACTAGATAGGGAATGGCTCACCCGTGTTACTACGGTGTTTGGGGCCATAGAATGCCCAGATCACTTAAGCCTTAAAATTTTAGATAAATGTTTTAGTGACTACGCCATGGACTGGTGGTGTCATGCCTATGGAGTTCTCATTCGTGGTTGTTGGCATCTTCGTCGTGCCCCCACTTATGAAGACTTTAAACATATGTTTTATGCAAAATTCTATAACTAGTAGTACTAGTCTTCTTTTTGTTCTAGCTTCTTTCCCTTTAGTAGCTTTGTAAATAACTTCTACTTTACTTATGTTTCTTTCCTTTTCCTCTAAAATTATAATCTCTTAAAGTTTCAAATTTTAATGAGAATTTCTTCTCCAGTTTTTGAATTATGTTTTAATTTCCTATTTTTAGAATGGATCTGAATTCCAACATTCCTATTGAACCAGTAGTGGAAAAACCTACTTCCACTATGACTTCCTAAATAGATCAAATGCAGAATTTGTTGGATCTGATGAAGGTTATGGTAGAAGCACAGACTCGTGCAGCAGAAAGGATGGCCTCTCCTGTAACCCTTCCCAACCTTCACCTGCTCCATCCCAAATCTGCCCAACTCCTCCTCAAGCTTCTTCTCCTATTATTCCTGAACTGCCATTGGCTTCACAGCCATCCTCAGGCCCTTTAGTAGATGCCTACCTTCTCACTTTTCTTCATCTAAACCCTCCGACCTTCAATGGTTCAGTTTCCCATTTCGAAGCCATTGACTAGCTAAAGGCAATTGAAAAGACCTTAGCTAGTATTAAGTGTCCGAAGAGTGAATGCATCCGTCTTGCAACCTATCTATTCCACGGTGAAGCCGAATACTGGTGGGATTGTGCGTTGAAGACTCGCTTCTCTGAAGTGCAGATGGAAGACATCCCTTGGGATGAATAAGAGCAAGTATTCTGTGAGGAATTTATTCCTCCTTCTGCCAAAACTATAATAGAAAACGATTTCATGCAGCTTACCCAATGAAATCATTCAGTGCACAACTATGAGATGAAGTTCTGTAAATTCTCTCGATGTGCTCCAAATCTAGTTCGTACTGAAACGGCTAGGTGCACTAATTTTTTTCTGGTCTTAAAGATTCTGTTAAAAGTCATTTGATATCTCAACATCATGACAATTTTCCTAAGCTTTTGGAAGTCGCTCATATGGTAGAGTACCATCAAAACTAAATGGATTTGAGGAAGCGCTCCCATCCCCAACCTTCTAGATTAGAACCATTCAAAAGGAATCCTTCTCATGGTCCAAAAGTCTTCCAGCTTACTTCTGGCCAAAACCCAAATTAAAATCCTAGCCACAACTCCAAGCAAAACTAGCATGGAAGACCTGGAGCAGTTTGTAACAGACCCCATCCATACGGGAAGTGCTACTACACTAGTGGTAGGTGTTACGTATGCGGCAAAACCAATCATAAATATTAGAGCAGTTTGTTCGCCCTAATGTCACCTTAGGGAGATCCTATCCTATTCATCAAGAAGAAGGATGGTTCCATGCGAATGTGTATAGACTACCATGAGCTTAACAAAGTGAATGTGAAGAATAAGTATCCTCTCCCTAGGATGAATGATTTGTTTGATCAACTCACCGGAGCAAAGATCTTCTCTAAGATTGACTTAAGATCAGGTTACTACCAGATTAGAGTCAAGGATGAAGATATTTCCAAGACTACATTTAGAACCCATTATGGGCATTTTGAGTTTCTACTCATTTCTTTTGTACTGACAAAGGCTCCTTCCATCTTCATGGACCTGATGCAGCGTATCCTTAAGCTGTATCTCAACGTGTTTGTCATTGTTCTCATTGATGACATCCTAATCTACTTGAAGTCAGCTGTTGAGCATGGAGATCATCTTCATACTGCTCTAGAATTATTAAGAGAGAATAAGTTTTTTGCTAAGTTTTCTAAGTGCGAGTTTTGGCTCAAATCTGTGGCATTTTTGGGTCATGTGATTGATGTTGAAGGCATTAGAGTAGATCAAAAGAAAATCCAAGTGGTTCAACAGTGGATTCAACCTAAATCTGTAATAGAGATCCGCAATTTCTTAGGACTCGCTGGTTATTACTGAAGATTTGATTCTGGATTCTCTCTAATTGCTTCATCGTTAGCTCGGTTAACTAGGAAAGTTGTTCCGTTCATCTGGAGTACATCCTGTGAAGAATCTTTTCAGAAGTTAAAATAGTTATTGACTTTTGCTCCTGTTCTAGTACTACCTCATGAGGGTAAGGATTTTCAAGTTTATACTGATGCCTCTAAGGTAGGACTTTGTTGTGTTTTGATACAAGATCACTGTATAATAGCCTATGCCTCTAGACAGCTTAAGCCTAATGAGAAGGATTATCTTGTGCATGATCTTGAACTTGTAGGGGTAGTTTTTGCCCTAAATATCTGGAGACACTACCTATATGGAGTTAAGTGTGAGATGTATATTGATCACCAAAGCTTAAAATACAACTTCACTCAGAAAGAACTTAACTGCCGTCAGCGTAGGTGGCTGGAGTTACTTTGAGACTATGATTTGGAAATCCAATACCATCCGGGTAAAGCTAATATAATAGATGATGCCCTAAGTCGTAAAGTGACTTTATCTTCCCTTTGTTGCAACGAATCTTTGATCAAAGATTTTGTCAGATTAAATCTTGAGCCTGTCAGTTCAGCTGATTTAGGCACTCTACTATTTGTTATTTAGTCAGATGATTCTCTAAGATCTACGATTGTTGAAGCTCAGAAGGAAGATTTGAGTTACTCTACGTTAGTTTCTAAAATCACTAGTGGCAAGAGATCTAAATTACGTCTTGATGATGAAGGTGTGGGTGGTATTTTAGAAGTTCAGGTTATGGATTCCTAAAAGCTTGCAATTACAAATATTGTCTGAAGCTCATAATTCTAGCTATGCAGTGCACCCTGGTAGTTGTAAGATGTATCAAGATCTCAAGCAATCATTTTGGTGGTCCGGCATGAAGAGGGATATAACCATTTTCATTTCCAAGTGCCATCCTTGTTCCTTCGTCAAGGTCGAACACCAGAAGTTTGGTGGACTTCTTAAGCCCTTAGACATTCCTGAATGGAAGTGGTCTAATATTTCCATGTACTTTATTGTAGGTTTGCCTAAGAGTAGATCTGGTTCTGACTCTATTTGAGTGATAGTTGATAGACTCACTAAGTCATCCCATTTTCTAGCTATCCGTCATATTGATCCAGTTGAGAAGTTAGCCAAGCTTTATCTTAAGGAGATGGTTTGCATGGTACACCAAATTGTATAGTTTTTGACAGAGACAGTAGATTCACTTCCAAATTTTGGTCAGCTGTTCAGCAAGACTTGGGGACGTGTTTAGCATTGAGTATTGTTTTCCGCCCCTAGACAGATCTCTTGCGTCTTTGTGTACTAGACTTTGGTGGATCATGGGAAGATCATTTAACATTAGTTGAGTTTGCCTATAATAACAATTATCAGTCCAGTATTGGTATGGCTCCTTATGAAGCTCTTTATGGAAGCAGGTGTACAACTCCAGTTGCTTGGACTGAAGTAGGAGACTCTCAACTTTATGGTATTAAGTTAGTATAAGAGACCACAAAGAAAGTTCAACTGATCAAGTGCAATATGACTGCAGCTCAGGATAGATAAAAGAATATCATGATGCTCCTCATCATCAGTTGGAGTTCCAAGTAGGCGATAGGGCTTATCTTAAAGTTAGTCCAATGTGTGGTGTGTAGAGATTTGGTGTTTCTGGAAAGCTTAGTCCAAGGTATTTAGCACCCTTTGAAGTGATTGAGAGAATTGGAACAATTGCTTACATATTAGAGTTGCCAGAAGACTTCTTGGTTGTACATAATGTGTTTCATATTTCATCACAAAGAAGATGTTTGCTAGATCCGAGTCAGCAAGTTGAGATACTTGTAATGGAGCTGCAACCCAATCTAACTTTCATCGTTAAACCTATTGCTATTCTAGGGTGGGATCTTAAGCAGTTAAGAAATTGCAGCATTCCTATACACATATTGAATATGATGCAAGGGTAGAACTCATAACATTTAGTTTGATTACGCCACCCTAGTGAAGCGATCTTCATTAGGAGGCACCATCCGATAATGATTTTGTGTCTCAAACTAAGCATTAAGTCACTAAACTCACAATCATACTTAGCGTCTTAAGGAAGGTGAATCCCGTTACTTAGTTTATTTGAGCCAAACCTATTGAAGCGATCTTAGCCAGGAGGCATTGCCCGATGACAATTTATCTTTCAATTAAACTAAGGAATGGGTACCCGTTTAATACACTCTTAGGATTGATTGATTTACTCTAAGCGAGGTTATATCCGCCTAAGCCCGCAAGATAGCAACAAAGATAAATCTTACTTAGAGTGACTCAACCAATCCTAAATATTACTGGGGACCAGTAATATGGGTATACTATACTACATTATCCAATAATCTAGGTTCAATCAAATATATTTGATAAAACAAGGATTTATCAAAACTACAAGTCTTAAACTAATAAGTAAGTCCTATACAAAGTTTCATCAAGTGAATGTGATCCAAGATCACTCAATATAGATTCTACCACAAGGAGATGTATCTCTTCTAATTTCTTAAGTCATTACTACCACAAGGAGAATAGATCAATCTCTAAGGTGATGCGATCTTCTATACTTCTACCTTAAGGATTCATACAAGGCCTCCTACCTCATGATATATGAATTTAGGTCTTTTAAATAATTTAAGATGATCTTATGAAGAGAAACTTTAAGGTTCTCTCCTCTAAATGTTAACATTAAGCTATTAGGTTCTGATTCATATTTAGGTTTAGGATTGTTAGATCAGATGATTAGGTCATCTGATCACTCTCAATCTAAGATCATGGGATCTAAATCAGGAATATTTTTAAGACTTAGATCACTTAATTAATCAATATGATTTTATTAATCTTCATATGCTAGTCATCTTACTTTAGGAGCAAATCAGGGATCTTAAGGTTTGATTTAGATCAAGAAGTCACATAGGATTATAATTAACCCTAATTTGTCTAATTCAATGTTTAGAATCAATAATGAATCAGATGTATTATTAGAAAATGTTCAATTCAAAGTCTTGTAATCAATATTATTAAGTTAGGGTTCTAATAGTTTTAGATTTTTCTTAAGTAGATTAGGGTTTGACTCCTTCTCATATCTTAAGAAAAATCAAGTGTGGATTTAAAGATCAATGTCAAACCAGTAGATTAATTATGCATTATTGGTGGCAATTTCAGACCTAGATCAAGTCTTAAAAGCTTGATCCAAATCTTAAGATTTCTTAAGTTAATTAAGATATTTAAGATTCTAAATCTTTGGATTTATTCAAGTGTATTTAATAAGGTTATAAAGGATGATTTCATCTTTTACTTAGCTTACTGTTAATAGTTAGAATAACAATCAAAGTTTAATAAATAGAGGTTACTTAGTGCTAATCAAACCCTAATCCAATCAAAAAGGATTAGCACATAAGTAAGAATCCAACCATTCAAATTACTTGATTTTTGGCATACAAGCTCTAATTAACCATACAAGTAATCAGAGACTAAGTTTGCTAAGATCCAGTAAGTATAAACCCTAAAATTCACTAATCATGTTTTAACAAAATTAGGGCATAATTAAGAGTACTGAATTCAAAAAAATATTCTACTTAGCACATGCATTCTATTCATCCTAAGTAAGCTAATGGCACCTTAAGCTTGCAATTTAGATAAGTGGAATGGCTAATTTACCCTAATTAAGATCCACTATAATTAGGCAATAATTAAAGATCTAACCATCAAATGCATGATTTTATTTTATATTCAGGTTCCTTGTACTTTTCTGATCATTTTCATATATGATATTATAGGATCTGGTCCAGTGGATTGAAAGTTATTAAGAAAATACATTCTGTATTTTTTTCTATTAAATTTTTCCTAATTTTCTTAAGGAAAATAATTACTAAAATAGTTATTAAATATTTAAAACGGCACCGGCCCGATCCCAAAATGTGCGGGTCGCTCGGGCCTGAAGGCCCGTCACTGTTAGATAGTGCGGGTCACGGGTCGACCCGACCCGCGCTGTCCTCTTCTTCCCCTCGCCTGGCCCCGACTGAGGATGGTCAGGACGAACCCTAATCATCAAAATTCTCAGTCCTCGAGCCATGCCAGGGCGTGAGAACGATAGCTGTGCATTCCTGGGACCATGGCTAACCTCAGGAAACCTAAAATGCTAAATCGGGTGGACTAATTCCTCTGGAGTCCATTTCCCTATTTCACTCGAAAGGCACTCACTATGAGGAGAAATTCTCCTCACTGGGGGCTTGTCTGGGCTAGGGCTCAATCCGTTCACCATCAGGGTGTAAGGACGGATCGAAACCCTATTTAGACATGTCCTGGGAGGCTCTAGATCTCTGGGACCTTGCTCAGTCCTGATCTCCAAGAGGCGGATAGCCCGTTCGATCGATACGATCGAACGGACCTCCCCTAACCCATCAATTTGATTGCAAGCAATTTGCCAAAGCTAGAGATGAGCTCAGCGATCAAAACTGAGATGGAGCTAAACCCATACGACTCAGTCCAGATTGGGGATACTTGGTTTTTGCTGGATGGAGCTTGGTTGGCAGACAGAACATGGTAAGCTGCAGCAGGAAGGCATCGAGAAGGGACGCTGAGGCTTGGGCTTGGCCCGAGAGCTCGAGTCATGAGGAGCTCTCAGAGTTTCCAAAACTGGGGGTATCGGGCTGGAGAGCCCGTCTCGGAGGCCTTACGGGAATAAGGAAGCCTCTAACGACTATGCTTAGCTGGCGACGGGAGTGGGGGACAGGCTCTGCCTGTTGGGGATTTGATTTTTCCCTGTCGGGGATCTGAGCGGAGCGAAGAAAATGATGAGCAGTGCGGAGTTTTACGGCAGCCATCTGATGGATCGTTCGTTGGAGTGGGACGGTCCTGATCCTCAGACATTTAACAGCCAAACGCGGGGAGCAGATCGCCTGTTGGATTCAGATCTCTGGATCTGACGGATGGATCGCGCTACTTACTGTGGGTGGATGGATACCGGCCGATCCTTTGATCGAACCGCGGAACGGCCCAAATGGATTGATCCTTAGCAAAGGCGCGGGCCGCACAATCTGACCTGAGAAATTGACGGTTCAGATCGCTCCCGCTGTTTTAAAAAAACGGCCGAGGGTAAGTTTGCAAATTCTAAATGTTTGGAATCCCTTTTTGCAATTGACCTATTCAATTTAAATTGAATTATGGCTCAAATGAATTTCAAATTGCACACTTAGCTAATTTGGGGGTGAGGAATTCAAAAATGCAATCAGATTTTAATTCTGAGATTATAATATTTTGGGTCTAGACTAGGGCATTTAGACTGATCAAATTGTAATTTTTGACTTAGAGAAGTCCAATGGACTTCAAATTTTTTCCAGATAGGCTTAAATTGATATTCTAAAGGCAATGGTACTAAAAGTTGAATTAAACAACCTAAAATTAGCATGATAACAATCTAGGGTTATTACAGACTCCCCTACTTAAGAACGATGTCGTCCTCGACATCATTTTAAGAGAAGACAATCATGAGAGAATATGAAGAACATGAATAAGACTTTTAGATTTAAAGAGTACCTGGAGTCCCAAAGAGACTAAGATATCTCTTTCTCATATCTTTCTCCTTCTCCCAAGTAGATTCTTCTAAAGAGCGATTTTTCCATTGAACTTTTACCATTGGGATCGAGCGATTCCTTAGCTGCTTTTGATCATGAGCCAAGATCTTAATTGGCTCTTCTGCATATGAAAGATTTGGTTGTAGTGATATGGCTAGAAGTTGAATTAAGTGAGATGGATCACAGAGACATCTCCGCAGAGAGGAGGTGTGGAATACATTATGAACTACAGAGAAACCGTCATTAAGCTATAGTCGATATGCTGCAGAACCAATCTTTTCTAGTATTTCGAATGGCCCGACGTAGAGAGGACTTAACTTTCTGGCTACACCAAAACGATAAACACCCTTCATTGGACTTACTTTAAGGTACACATAATTTCCCACTTCAAGGTCCAAAGCACAATGATGAGTATCGTGATATTTACTCTGTCGATCCTGAGCTGCTTTGATTCTTTGCTGGATTAGTTAAATCTTGCGATTTGTTTCTTCAACGAGCTCTGACCCATAAAGTTGAACACTGCCAGTTTCAGACCATGCTAAAGGCGTACTACATTTCCTGCTGTACAGGGCTTCATATGGAGCTATACCGATACTTGCTTGAAAATTATTATTGTACCCAAATTCTATCAGAGGAAGGTGGTCCTCCCAAAAACCTCCAAAGTCCAGAACACAGAGACGAAGGAGATCTTCCATAACCTGGTTGACTCTTTCCATTTGTCCATCTATCTGAGGATGAAATACGGTACTCATAGCTAGAGTAGTTCCAAGTCTTTATGAACTGCTTGCCAAAATTTAGAAGTGAAACGACTATCTCGATCAGATACAATGGATCTCGGAATCCCATGGAGTCGGACAATTTCGTTAATATATAACTTTGCCAGTTTTTCCACAGAATCCGTTTGACGCATAGGGATGAAGTGAGCTGACTTGGTCAATCGATCGACAATGACCCAAATCAAATCCGCACCTGATCGCACTTTAGGCAAACCCATAACAAAATCCATAGAGATGTCGAACCACTTCCACTCAGGAATTGCTAGAGGGTGAAGAAGTCCTCCAGGCTTTTGATGCTCAGCTTTGACTAAACAGTAAGTGTGACATTTTTCCACAAATTCTGCCACACTCTTTTTCATTCCAGGCCACCAGAATGATTTCTTCAGATCCTGATACATGTTGGTACTACCTGGATGCACTTGGTAACCAGAATTATGGCCTTCGACTAGAATCTCTTGATGCATGGATTTGGGAATCCATAGACGATCACCTTGGCAAATTACGTTACCACAAAGCTGAAGGTCGAAGCGACGTCCACTTTCGATATCGACTTTGAACTTCAAATAATCCACATCCTTGGTTTGAGAGATGAAGACATCATGATAGAAAGTAGGTTCAACCGAGCTCATGGATACTAGTGTACTTAGCATATCTCCACGCACTGGCCTGATTTCAAATTTTCAGAATTCTTCCTCCAATGCACTTGTGCAAATTATAGAAGATAGCGTAGCATGATGGCTGAGTGCATCTGCTATGACATTCGCTTTTCCTGAATGCTTAAGTCGTAGTCGCTTATTAACTCGAGCCATTTTCGTTGTCGACAATTCAACTCGCATTGGGTGAAAATATATTTCAAGCTCTGATGGTCGGTGAATATGGAACACTGGACGCCATATAGATAATGATGCCAAATCTTTAGAGCGAAGACTACTGATGCTAGTTCGAGATCATGAACAGGATAGTTCTTTTCATGTGGTTTCAACTGCCGAGATGTGTAGGCTATAACTCTCCCTTCCTGCATCAATACACATCCCAAACCTATACCAGATGCGTCAGTATAAACTTGGTAATTCAATCTTTCCATGGGTAGGGCGAGAACTCGGGCAGAAGAAAGAGCATCTTTCAATGTTTGAAATGCTTTTTCACATTCTGGACTCCAGACAAACGGTACTACTTTTTGAGTCTGCTTGGTAAGAGGAGACACAATTTGTGAGAATCCTTTGACAAATTTTCTATAATAGCCTGTTAGTCCTAAGAAGCTTCTGATATCCGTCATGGATTTTGGTTGTGACCAAACTCGGATTGCACTTACTTTGTTTTGATCCACTCTGATCCCTTGAGAGTCGATGACATGACCCAAAAAGGCGATAGAATCAAGCCAGAATTCGCACTTAGAATACTTAGCATAGAGTTCGTGGTTCCTGAGCTATTCAAGTACTATGCAAAGGTGTTTTTCATGATCGGTCTTATTCTTAGAATAGATCAGTATGTCGTCGATGAAGACAATGACGAATTTATCCAGATGTGCTTTCAACACACGCTGCATTAAGTCCATAAATATGAATGGTGCATTCGTCAATCCAAAAGACATCACCAAGAATTCGTAATGTCCATAACGAGTTTGAAACACTATTTTCTCAATATAAGAATCCTTAACTCGCAATTGATGATACCCAGATCGCAAGTCTATCTTGGAGAAGACCTTTGCTCCAGATAACTGATCAAACAAATCGTCGATATGTGGCAAAGGGTATTTGTTCTTGATAGTTACTTTGTTTAATTTCCTATAATCAATGCACATCCTCATCGATCCATCTTTCTTCTTAACGAACAGCACCGGCGCTCCCCAAGGGGATGAACTTGGGCGGATGAGACCCTTCTCTAGTAATTCCTGAAGTTGGTTGTTCAGCTCTTGGAGTTCTTTTGGCGCCATGAGGTACGGAACCTTTGACAGTGGTTGAGTTTCGGGAATTACTTCTATGGTGAACTCTACTTCTCTATTCGGAGGAAGACCAGGCAGGTCTTCAGGAAAAACATCAGGAAATTCACAAACTACACAGTTCTCGGAAAGAGGTATGACTTCTTTCTTTTCTCCCAACATTGTTACAAGGTACACACTGCATACCTTTTTTACTAGCTTCTCTGCCACCATGGTGTTGATTAACGATGATTGGGTACTAAATTTTCCCACGAATGATTTGGAGTTTCTTCCGCTGCCCAAGGTTATTTTCTTCTTTTGGTAGTTTATGGACGCACCATGTTGACTTAACCAATTCATACCTAGGATTATGTCGAAGTTGGTAATTGGCAGTAGAATTAGCTTAGCTCCGAAGTTTTGATCCTCAATAGGAATATCTAGATTGCTGAATTGTTGAGACTGCATATGAGCCCCAGAAGGTAGCCCAATACTTAATGAACTGGCTAGTTGATGTGTCTGTAGTTTAAGTGTTTTAGCCCATTCTTCTGATACGAAAGAATGACTTGCTCCCGTATCGAATAAAATATTACAAGTTGTGTTGTTTATTGTTAATATGCCTATAGTTGTGATTATTTGCATAAGGATAATTCATTCGAGAATTGAAATACGGGAATAGTAAGGGACAATTATTTAATACAGCAAGAAAAGAGAATTTATTTTAGGCGTACCTGATACCACGTCATTATTTTCAGGAGCAGAAGCTTGATTTAACATGTATACTCGGGCAGGTGCCAAGAGTTGTTTGTTCTGGGTTCTTGAATCTTGGCGATTGTATGTTGACCTTTGCATAGGTACACTTGCCCTTGAGTTCGTTGTAGGTGCCGGCATTATGGCAGGAGTGGGCTCCCGCTGGTTCACAGGTTGAGCACGAAAGGTTTGCTTATGACGGAAGTGGTCGATGGGCACACCATCGATGGTGTTTTTTTTCCCTGCACTCATAGTAGCGATGACCCTTACGGCCACAAGTGAAACATAAACAGCCAAAGTGGTAGCACTTCCCGTACAGATGCTTCCTCTTACATTCAGGATTCATAGGCTGAGGTTGGGTAGTTTCCATATTGTATACTCAGGCCATTTTGTGATGACTAAAGCGCTCGTCTCGTGGGCGCGTGATCATGGCTTTTCTTTTCTGGTCCAGCTGACCCTGAAATCCTTCTTGCAGACAGGCAGCCTCAATTAATTCTATTAGAGTTTTGAATGGCCGTGAGACTAGGTGTGCTCTAATAGAATCTCTCAGACCTTTCATGAAGCGGTGACACTTGGATGCTTCCGTTCTCACTAGATCTGGAACGAACCTTGACAGTCTCCTAAATTCTTGTTCGTAATCAGACACTGACTTATTTCCTTGGACGAGATGAAGGAGTTCATCCTCTAAAATTGCTTGTGCTGAAGCCAGGATGAATGCTTCACAGAACGCTTCCATGAACATATCCCATGGAATATCACAGACAGATTACCTCAGAATTAGGACATTTAATTAAGGCCATATTCTTCTCTACCAACTTTATCCATGTTACTGTATCCATGGGGTTTAATGCCCTGTTGAATGTGGGAGTACGGAAATGAAGAAAATTGTGTAAGACTCCATCCCCTGAATTATAAGAAGAAGATCCGGAGGATTGTTGTTTGACTGAGAGGATGAGAGATCGTGTCTCCAGCACCTGTTGCGCGTTGCTGTTAATTAAAGCTTTTATTAAATTGGTCATAAGACTTGACTCCTCAGGTCCGCTTGATGATGGGATCGTCTTTTTGATAGGAGTGGGAGCAGAGGGGGAACCAGGATTCATAGCTGCAGTTAAAATGTACATTATTAGAAAATTTCATTCATTTTTAAGTTCTTTCTCATAAGAGAAGATACATGGATACATCAAAATATATAAACAAGATAACAAGAAATGACATAAGGAAATTCCTAGGATCTAGTTATAATACTCTACCCAGAAGGCAGTACAAAAGTCATCATATGTGACTATGTGACCTTTCTGAGCTAATCTCTTATCGACCCAATACCACCAACGACTCGTTGATCCCCTCAGTAGAATCTATACAATCTCCAGGCGGTACTTCTCTGGACAGGCTGTCTCTCGAAGTGCCATGGTAACATGATCCAGCCACTCTTTGGTGAGTGCCGAAAGACTGGTACCTCTGAATGATGAAGGAACCAAGATCTTGTCCAGTACCGCGACTCCTCGGGGTGATACTCCATCTACCGTCCTCCCGTAGATCTGACCATCTCGAAGGTCGTCTATCCAATAATCATCAAACCTCCTAAGGTAGAACAGAAATGCTGACGGCGAGTATTCCATCTCCTAAAATAGTTCAACCCATAAATATTTCATTCATTTATCTCTTTCAAAATTTGTTCGAATCCTAAGATGTCATTTTAAGTAATCTTTTTACGTGCGTTTAATTCCTAGGGTGTCAGTATTGTAGACATAATCTCCCTTTCTATTTCTGAGATAGCTTAATGAACCTTTTGGATGGTTGCTTTGCACTACACATAGTAATTGTGATCTTGTCATAATGCAGAGAACAGGTTATAAAGTAGATAGGAACAAACTCCTTATCTGACACTTTATAATACTTCTCTGATACCAACTGTAACGCCTCGTCCCGTCGCCATGTGCAAAAGACAAGTATCATTTTATGGTTCGGCGGCGGAACGGTGCGCTACTCGGGAGCGGTGGGCCATACAGTAAACCCCATCATCCCGAATAAGCTAAAGAGACAAAGCCATACTGAAGACCACTGACTCGAACCCTAAGAGTAGGTTCGAGAGTCCATATCTAAGATAAGAACGAGATGCTTATCTTAGGTATTAGACTGGCACATACATAAGGTTCAACAGAGCGAGAAAGAACCCATGTACATTATAAAATACATTAGCATTCCTAGTACACCGATCACATCACAATACTATGTATAGCAGTATAATAGAGTGCGGAAGCTAAAAGCAAAACATCCAGAATACATTCATCTCAAGCAATAGTAAATGTTCATCTCAAAAAAGAAACTAAAATACATAGTTTATTACAAACCATTAAAATGCAGAAATATAAAGAGTCTAGCTAGAATACTAGAAAGAACTAGAAAGTAATAGTAGGTGCTCAATCCCCTACAGCTCCAATTACTCCTCCTGAGTCTCTGGGATGTCCTCCTGATCTGCCTCCAACAATTGCTCGGGATCTAGCAAATTGCCGGATCCCAAAAGTACCCCGTGTTAGACAAGAAGTCTAACACAGCGAAGCTAGCTATACAAGCTAAACTAAACATAACAAATGTGCAAGAGCGTAAAGTAAAAGTGCAGGAAAACTTGTAAGGACATCAAATAACTGAACTGTAAGAACTAAGCAAAGTAAAATTACATCAAAATTAAATACTTAAAGTAAATGAAAATGTCAGATGCTCATAAACCAATGTGAAAGGTATGTCAAATGCTGAGAAGGATGCTATAAGCTGCACTATATGCCACTGAAATAATGCTCACAAGTATGCTATACCACGGTATATCACAGAACTATCACTAAAGATTTATGAGCAATACGGTCCAATGTAAGCACAACAGTTATGAAGTCAGTGTGGTGATGCAGATGCACCCTGAAATTCCCCAGTCTTTGTATATAACATTCTGTATCTCATACTATATCATTGATACCCAAGTGTCATAATAGAAGGAATGAGTTCAACTCATGTTTATGCTTATGCTTATGCCACTATGTTAATGAATGAGAAATCCAGAAATCCATGAATAATATTATAAGAAACAGTATTGAATCCTAAGTCTCCACTGTACAGAATCCTGCTAGAAGGATTCTAACTCCAAATTTCTAAATTGATATTTAGTTAAAGTTGCTTAGTTACTTAAGGATCACTGGGTGGGGCGATTGTATACACATATTGAATATGATGCAAGGGTAAAACTCACAAC
Source organism: Gastrodia elata (assembly GCA_016760335.1). Taxonomy (NCBI): domain Eukaryota; kingdom Viridiplantae; phylum Streptophyta; class Magnoliopsida; order Asparagales; family Orchidaceae; genus Gastrodia; species Gastrodia elata. The sequence goes on along the minus strand of CM028670.1, from coordinate 32,485,739 downwards.
ATTTAGTTTGATTACGCCACCCTAATGAAGCAATGTTCATTAAGAGGCACCATCCGATGATGATTTTGAGTCTCAAACTAAGCATTAAGTCACTAAACTCACAATCATACTTAGCGTCTTAAGGAAGGTGAATCCCATTACTTAGTTTATTTGAGCTAAACCTATTGAAGCGATCTTCGCTAGGAGGCATTTCCCGATGGCAATTTGTCTTTCAATTAAACTAAGGAATGGGCACCTGTTTAATACACTTAGGATTGATTAATTTACTCTAAGCGAGGTTATATCCGCCTAAGCCCGCAGGATAGCAACAAAGATAAATCTTACTTAGAGTGACTCAACCAATCCTGAATATTACTAGGGACCAGTAATATGGGTATACTATACTACACTATCCAATAATCCAAGTTCAATCAAATCTATTTGATAAAACAAGGATTTATCAAAATTACAAGTCTTAAACTAATAAGTAAGTCCTATACAAAGTTTCATCAAGTGAATGTGATCCAAGATCACTCAATATGGATTCTACCACAATGAGATGTATCTCTTCTAATGTCTTAAGTGATTACTACCACAAGGAGAATAGATCAATCTCTAAGGTGATGGGATCTTCTATACTTCTACCTCAAGGATTCATACAAGGCCTCCTACCTCATGATATATGAATTTAGGTCTTTTAAATAATTCAAGATGATCTTATGAAGAGAAACTTTAAGGTTCTCTCCTCTAAATGTTAACATTAAGCTATCAGGTTATGATTCATATTTAGGTTTAGGATGGTTTGATCAGATGATTAGGTCATCTGATCACTCTCAATCTAAGATCATGGGATCTAAATCAGGAATATTTTTAAGACTTAGATCGCTTAATTGATCAATATGATTTTATTGATCTTCATATGCTAGTCATCTTACTTTAGGAGCAAATCAGGGATCTTAAGGTTTGATTCAGATCAAGAAGTCACATAGGATTATCCTTAACCCTAATTTGTCTAATTCAATGTTTAGAATCAATAATGAATCAGATGTATTATTGGAAAATATTCAATTCAAAGTCTTGTAATCAATATAATTAAGTTAGGGTTCTTATGATTTTAGATTTTTCTTAAGTAGATTAGGGTTTGACCCCTTCTCATATCTTAACCAAAATCAAGTGTGGATTTAAAGATCAATGTCAAATCAGTAGATTAATTATGCATTATTGGTGGCAATCTCAGACCTAAATCAAGTCTTAAAAGCTTGATCCAAATCTTAAGATTTCTTAAGTTAATTAAGATATTTAAGATTCTAAATCTTTGGATTTATTCAAGTGTATTTAATAAGGTTATAAAGGATGATTTCATCTTTTACTTAGCTTACTATTAATAGTCAGAATAACAATCAAAGTTTAATAAACAGAGGTTACTTAGTGCTAATCAAACCCTAATTCCAATCAAAAAGGATTAGCACATAAGCAAAAATCCAACCATTCAAATTACATGATTTTTGGCATACAAGCTCTAATTAACCATACAAGTAATCAGAGACTAAGTTTGCTAAGATCCAGTAAGTATAAACCCTAAAATGCACTAATCATGTTTTAACAAAATTAGGGCATAATTAAGAGTATAGAATTCAGAAAAATATTCTACTTAGCACATGCATTCTAATCATCCTAAGTAAACTAATAGCACCCCAAACTTGCAATTTAGATAAGTGGAATGGCTAATTTTCCCTAATTAAGATCCACTGTAATTAGGCAATAATTAAAGATCTAACCATCAGATGCACGATTTTATTTTATATTCAGGTTCCTTGTATTTTTCTGATCATTTTCATATATGATATTATAGGATTTGGTCCAGTGGATTAAAAGTTATTAAGAAAATACATTCTGTATTTTTTCTATTAAATTTTTCCTAATTTTCTTAAGGAAAATAATTACTAAAATAGTTATTAAATATTTAAAACGGCGCCGGCCCGATCCCTAAATGCGCGGGTCGCTCGGGCCTGAAGGCCCGTCACTGTTAGACAGCTCGGGTCACGGGTAGACCCGACCCGTGTTGTCGTCTTCTTCCCCTCGCCTGGCCCCGATTGAGGATGGTCAGGGTGAACCCTAATCGTCGAAATTCTCAGTCCTTGAGCCATGCCAGGTCATGAGAATGATAGCTGCGCATTCCTGGGACCATGGCTAACCTCAAGAAACCTAAAATGCTAAATGGGGTGGACTAATTCCTCTGGAGTCCATTTCCCCATTTCACTCGAAAGGCGCTCACTGTGAGGAGAAATTCTCCTCACAGGGGGCTTGCCTGAGCTAGGGCTCGATCCGTTCACCATCAGGGCGTAAGGATGGATCGAAGCCCTATTTAGACGTGTCCTGGGAGGCTCTAGATCTTTGGGACCTTGCTCAGTCCCGAGCTCCAAGAGGCGGATAGCCCGTTCGATCGATACGATCTAACGGACCTCCCCTAACCCATCAATTTGATTGCAAGCAATTCGCCAAAGCTAAAATGAGCTCAGCGATCAAAATTGAGAAGGAGCTGAGCCCATACGACTCAGTCCAGATTGGGGATACCTGGTTTTTGCTGGACGTAGCATGGTTGGCAGACGGAACGTGGTACGCTGCAGCAGAGAGGCTCTTAGGGGTCCTGAACTCCAGGAGCAACCCTCTATCAGCTGTGCGCAAGCTCGGGAGCATCTGGAGGAAGCCTGGCAGAGCAGCAATGGCGAGCGGAGGAAGATGTTGGAATGAACTTACTTGAACAGCAAAAACCTGCTAAGGGAGACCTAAGGCTATTTATAGCCTTAGGAAGGCATCTAAAAGGGATACTGAGGCTTGGGCTTGGCCCGATAGCTCAGGTCATGAGGAGCTCTCAGAGTTTCCAAAACTGGGGGTATCGGGCTGGAGAGCCTGTCTCGGAGGCCTTACAGGAATAAGGAAGCCTCTAACGACTATGCTGAGCTGGCGAGGGGAGTGGGGGACAAGCTCTGCCTGTCGCGGATCTGAGCGGAGCGAAGAAGATGATGAGCAGTGCGGGGTTTACTGCAGCGGTCTGATGGATCGTTCGTTGGAGCAGGACGGTCCAGATCCTCAGACATTTAACGGCCGAACGCGGGGAGCAGATCGCCCGTTGGATTCAGATCTTTGGATCTGACGGATGGATCACGCTACTTACTGTGGGTGGATGGATACCGTCCGATCCTTTGATCGAACTGCGTAACGGCCCAGGTGGATTGATCCTGAGTGAAGGCGCAGGCCGCACGATCTGACCTAAGAAATGGACGGTTCAGATAGCGCCCGCTGTTTTAAAAAAATGGCCGAGGGTAAGTTTGCAAATTCTAAATGTTTGGAACCCCTTTTTGCAATTGAACCTTTTCAATTTAAATTGAATTATGGCCCAAATGAATTTTAAATTGCACTAAAATTTCACCTTTAGCTAATTTGGAGGTGAGGAATTCAAAAATGCAATCAGATTTTAATTCTGAGATTAAAATATTTTGGGTTAAGACTAGGGATCTAGACTGATCAAATTACAATTTTTGACTCAGAAAAGTCCAATGGACTTCAATTTTTTTCCAAATAGGCTTAAATGGATATTCTAAAGGCAATGGTACTAAAAGTTGAATTAAACAACCTAAAATTAGCATGATAACAACCTAGGGTTGTTATAGGTATTTTGGAAGTGTTTGGAAGTCATCGAATTTTCCTCGAATATTTTAATGATTTTTAAATACCTAAAAATAAACATAATTAAATTGACCTTTGATCAAAAATCCGATTACATTTTTGAGTTCCCCACACCTCAATTAGGTAAGGATGAATTTTTAGAATTTTTTAGAGTGTATTTAGTTATTTAATTTTATTTATTAAATTGTGTATAATTAATTAAATATTTATAGTAATAAATTAATTAATATAACTAATAGTTATTAATTCTTATGGTTTAATTATTTGAATGGCGGAGATCCGCTGTAAGGCACGAGGCGCGGGACAACGGTCTTGTGCAATCAAGACAGTTAAACTGATATGATCTAATCCATCAGAACGGATCTTTCCCTGAGCGGGCGGTGATTAAATCCATGTCGTTAGATCTCTAGCTCGAATCGACAGCTGGGATTGCTCGCCTGCACGCCATCTTCCTTTTTGCATGACCGAGCCCAGAAGGCCAGAGGAGGTGGCGTACGTCATCCTCGGCCCTCTAGTTCTTCCCGAAGGATTCAATTATCCCCTTTGTATTTTTTATTTTTCTCGTTTTGGGGGATCCTTCTGGAGTTCTGGAGGAGTTGGAACCTTGCTGAAGCCGGGACAAATAAATTTGTGGAGCTCTGTGTCCTCCATTGATTCCTTCGAGCTCGAGGTACCTCCCTTCGCATATACCTGAATTTCTTATTAAGATGTTATACTTATTCCTTTATCTATCAAATTTCAAGTTCGATTTGAGTGCATAACATTTAATCTAGCGATAGAGGATTATTAAGTATGGCCATCTAAAATTAATGCATCAGTTAGATCAATGATTCCCTTGTCCACTGGCCATAATCAGCTTCCACGATGATTCATCTAGATGAGACCTCCTCACCGATATACGAATCACCCTAGAGGAAGTCGTCGGAGTCGACCCTAAATGAAACCTTAAATTCTATTCGCCGACACCTTGCGCAGCGAACCGGTTCGATCTGACATCTCATCGAGTTGAGTATTTACAATGGACTAGGACCGGTTCACCCTCGGTTCGACGCGCCGTCTTACGTGATTATTGGGAGACGCGTGTCGATCCCAGTGAATGCCACGTTTGTTAGAAATCATGCAATGAATTCATGCTCCTAAATTTACGTCGCCACCTTTTCTGAGAGTTCGTGCCAGCCATATAATTATGTGCCCTTTTTCATGTTTTCCTTATTCTCTGTGCTGCTGCTGATTAATACAGATTAATGTAATTATTAGTTTTGTATTTAATAAGTGTTATTTATTCAAATTTATTTCAATTATAACTTTAAAAATACCAATGCAAATAATATAAAATTATAAACATTTTTTATCACAAAATTGAGTAGATTAATTATATGCAATTTAATTTCTATTTTAATAAATATTTTAATTAGTCAATATTTAAGATTAATTAATTAATTATAAACTAATTTCATCATTTCATGTGACTTAATTGGATCATTTAATATCCAAATTAAATGATCAAATAGTCTATTTCACTCACAAAAATATGAGGAACAATAATATGAAATCAAATTTAACATTTGAACCCTATATTTTTAATCAATTTTTAACCCTAATTAGGAGTCCCGAAAACCTTAAATTTCAAACGTTGTCCAAAATTGACCTACTTAGTGTCATTTTTTTCCTTATGAAATAAGGATTTCAATAATATGTAAATCATTTCCATTGGATAACAATTAGCAATTTTAGGTTATTGACTCTTAATTAAGTGTTATTGTGATAATTCTAATTTCCTAGATGGCATACTTTAGGTATTATAAAACCCTAGGATAGCTAATATGTCACATTTATTATTCCCCATGTAAGATTATATTACTTTTGTTTGAGCTTAGTTCTCATTTTCTAGTTATGTGAATTAATTGCTAAGTGCTTAATTCACCTTTCAACCCTAAGGTAGAAACCCTAGGATTGATTTAAATTTAATTTATAGTTAATCTCAAGAATCTATTAGTTATACTTATTAAGACTAGTTAACCTTAATTCTTTTGTAATTGTAGATTATTGAATCAACTAGATACACCTTTAATGATTAGATTAGAACTTAGTTCATTCATCTTAATCCCTAAAGCACTCTCTTGATTTTTTTAAGATCTATTAATAGGAATCCCTAGCTTAGATTAGTTTAGGAATCCTATTAAATTCCTTAAATATCAATTATTAGAATACTTAGAACTTATAATTCTTAAGTCCTATCAACTACTTACCTTAAACCTTTCATTTTATTATAACTTAGCTAGATTAGTACTTGATTGGTTAGATCTTTCAAATTATAAATTAGCTAGGGAACCATAGTGAATTTACCTTAACTTCTAATTTATTAAGCTAGATATTTTTTTTATCTTAATCACTTCCTACTAGACACCTAAACTTTGAGTTAATTATATAATTGAATCTTATAGTTTATGATATGAATAAGAACTAGTTTCTAATGGTATCAATTATACTTATAAATTATTTTGTCATATCACACCAATTGAATTGAATCTACTACTTTCAAAACCCCAACCACTACTATACTTATAATTAACTTGAGATCAATATCTCAAAGTTAACTGGGAGCTCGATTAGCTCTAATTATTAAGTAGATCATTAAAATTAGATAATTTTGGATATCACTTTAGTTACAATTATTAAATTTCCATTGAATAATTGCTTAGCTTTGACCTTATCCACTTGAATCATTCATATAAGACATTGTGCATGAGTAAACTTTCACATTAAAATTAATAGGGGTTTATATTGGAAGATCAGTCTAGGGCAGGCTAAAAAAGGAGTAATAAGGAGACCTCACATTTTTAGAGGGTAAATATGAGTGTTTTAGGTTTTGACCCCGCTTTTCATTAGATATTAAACATACGTGTTTAACTCCTCTCTTTATTCTGAATATGCCAACAGAATGAGTACAAATTAAAATAACTTCAATTAATTAACATGTGCTATCTTCTTAAATCTTATAGATTATTAAGACTCATCATAACTTTTAGCTATAATACATTCCAAAGTTCTAGACTATGTGAATCTTAGACTAATAAACTAAGATCTTCTTTTAATTTTTATACTATGCATTTTCTATGATTCAGTACTATACTTTACTTGTTTACAGTTTACTTAGATTACAGTGAATGTTGTTAAATATTACATTTAAATGCTTCACTATTTCTTTTCCTTACTTAGCATAAGTTTATTTGAATATATATATACTTTACTTTATTTACTTTCATATGTACTTTAGTTTCTTTCTAGCCTATTTAGGATGCTTTTACCTTTGTTCTATTTGTAGGCTATGATGTACATTTAAGTGAGTATTCTAAGTCACTTTGTCTTTTCCTTACTTCCTTTTCCACACTTGTACGCTTACCTTTTTGCACCCATGCTTGTGCTTATCTTGTAACTAGTAATGATATCCAATTAAACAATAATATGCTTAACAAATCTTAAAATATACTTAGACTGTTCCGCGGATGTGCCGGAATTTGGTGATTAGGTTTTTCCTAGTCGGCCTCTTCCGCGGGACGAAGGATCGGGGACGACGACACTGTGCGGGCCGGGTCAACCCACTACCCGCGCGGTGCGATAGTGCTGGGTCTCCCGGGCCTCGGTCGACCCGCGCATTTTCGATTTCAATCCGAGCTATTTAATTAAATCAAATTAATGGAATTATTTTCCTTAAGGAAAATAATTCGATTAATCAAATCATAGGATTTTGATTAAATAAAAATACATAATGTATTATTCAAATAACTTTTACTCCATTAGTCAAAATTTTATGATATTATATATGAAAATATTCAAAAAAATCTCAGGAACTTAAATATAAAATAAAATCATACATCTGATGGTTAGATCTTCACTTATTGCCTAATTACAGTGAATCTTAATTAGGGTAGATTAGCAAATTTACTTGTCCAAATTTCATGTTTAGGGTGCCATTAGTTCACTGATGTTAATTATATTGTATGTGCCAAGTATAACATTTTTTTGAGTTCTGTAATTGTAGTTATGCCCTAATCTTGTCAAATAATAACTAGTGAATTTTAAGGTTTATATACATTGGATCTTAGCAAACTTAGTCTCTGATTACTTGTATGATTAATTAGGACTTGCATGCCAAATTTCATGTAATTTGAATGGTTGGATTTTTATATATGTGCAAATCCTTTTTGCTTGAAATTAGGGTTTGGTTAGCACTAAGTAACCACTGTTTATTTGACTTTAATTATTATTTTGACTTATAACAGTAAACTAAATGAAATGAAATCACCTTTTATAAACCTATTAAGCATACTTGAATAAATCCAAAACTATAGAATCTTAAATATCTTAATTAACTTAAGAAATCTTAAGATTTGGATCAAGCTTTTAAGACTTGATCTAGATCTAGGATTGCCACCAATAATGCATAATTAATCCACTGATTTGACATTGATCCTTAAATACACACTTGATTTGACTTAAGGTTTGAGAAGGAGTCAAACCCTAATCTACTTAAGGAAAATCTAAAACCATAAAAAAACCCTAACTTAATTATATTGATTACAAGACTTTGAATTGAACACTTTCCAATAATGCATTTGATTTACTATTGATTCTAAACATTTGAATTAGACAAAGTAAGGTTAATAATAACCCTTTGTGATTTCATAATCTGAATTGAACCTTAAGATTCCCGACTTTCTCTTAAGTAATAAACCTGCATTACAAGATCAATAATACTAGGTTGATTTAACAAGTGATCAAATCCTTAATAATATGTTTGATTTACATCACATAATCTTAGTCTAAGTATGATCAGATGATTCTACCATCTAATCTAATCACCCTAAGATCTAATTATGAACCAGAACCTAATAGTCTAATATCAGCACCTAAAGGAGAGATCTTGATATTCTCTTCAAAAGATCATCTTGAACTAATTAAGAGACCTAAATTCAAGTATCATGAGGTAGGAGGCCTTGTGTGAGTCCTTGAGGTAGAAGCATAGAAGATCCTATCACATTAGATGTTGATCTATTTCTCCTTGTGGTAGTAATCATTTAAAGACCTTAGAAGAGATACATCTCATTATGGTAGAACCTATATTATGTGATTCTTGATCACCTTCACTTGATAAATCCTTGTATAGGTCTTACCTATTAGATTAAAGAATTATAGTTTTGATAAATCCTTGTTCTATTAAATAGACTTGATTGAACCTTGATTATTGGGTAGTGTAGTATACTATACCCATATTACTGGTCCCCAATAATTATTCTGGATTGGCTGAGTCACTCTAAGTAAGATTTATCTTTGTTGCTATCCTGCGGGCTTAGGCAGATATAACATTGCTTAGAGTAAATCGATCAATCCTAAGAGTGTTTTAAACAGGTGCCCATTCCTTAGTTTTATTGAAGGACAGTTGCCATTAGGCAATGCCTCCTAGCGAAGATCGCTTCAATAGGTATGGCTTAAATAAAACTAAGTAAAGGAGAATTACCTTCCTTAAGACGCTAAGTATGATTGTGAGTTTAGTGACTAAATACTTAGTTTGAGATACAAAATCATCATCAGATGGTGCCTCCTAATGAAGATCGCTTTGTTAGGGTGGCGTAATCAAACTAAATGTTGTGTCCTATCTTTGCAGCATATTTAATATGTGTATACAATCACCCCGCCTAGTGACCTTTAAGTAAATAAGCAATTTTAATTAAATATCGATCTAGAGATTTGGAGTTAGAATCCTTTTAGTAGGATTCTACATAGCAGAGACTTAGAATTCATTTTTGTGTCTAACTATACTCTTCATAGATTTCAAGATTTTTCATTCATACCATACAATGGCATAAGCATAAGCATAAACATGAGTTGAACTCATTCCTTCTGTTGTGACACATGGTTATCAGTGATACAGTATGAGATATGGAATGTTATATACACAGACTGGGGAATTTCAGGGTGCATCTGTGTCACCATACTGACTTCCTAACTGTTGTGGTTATATTGGACAGTACGACTCATAAACCTTCAGTGATAGTAATGTGATATACTGTGATATACCTGCGGTTATGTATGTTGGATTTTTCTGGATCCTGGGAAGAGCATAACCCTTTAGTGGAATTTGCATATAACAACAGTTTTCAGTCAAGTATTAAGATGGCACCATATGAAGCCCTATATGGAAGAAAATGTTCATCCCCACTAGCATGTCTGAGTCAGGAGATACTCAATTATATGGATCTGAGCTGGTGGAAGAAATAAATAAAAAAGTAAAACTCATTCAACAAAGAATCAAAACAGCTCAAGATAGGCATAGTAAATATCATAATAATCGTCATCATCCTCTAGAATTCAGTGAAGAAGATTTTGTGTACTTAAAGGTGAGCCCGATGAAAGGAGTCTATTGTTTTGGAGTTTCTGGAAAGCTCAGTCCAAGGTACACTGGACCTTTCAAAATTTTGCAGAAGATAAGTTTAGCAGCGTATAAATTAGAGCTACCAGAAGATTTTGCTGCTGTTCATAATGTTTTCCACATTTCATCACTAAGAAAGTGTCTTCAAGATCCTTCTCATCTTATTGAACATCCTGCCATCGAAATTCAGCCTGATCTTTCTTACACCGAAGAACCAATTAAAATCTTAGATCGTGATCTGAAGAAATTAAGGAATCGATCTATTCCAATGATAAAGATTCAGTGGAAGAACCAGTCTTGTAACAAAGCCACCTGGGAGAAAGAGGTGGTTATGCGTCAGAAGTACCCAAACCTTTTTCAATCAAGGTGATTCTTCAACTTTATCTTATTTCAAATCGTTTCTTTATATCTGCTTAATTACTTTTTCTCACTTGAGTAATGTCGAGGACGACATCATTCTTAAGTGGGGGAGTTTGTAACAACCCAAGTTGTTACTTTACTCAATTAAGACTAATCTAAGTCTTAATTAAGGTTCTAAGTCACTAATTAAGTAATTTAGAACTCGCCTCTGAAACCTAGGTCAAATCTAATTAAGTTATAATTAGGACTTGGCCAGTCCTAATTATCTTCAACTAGTATGATTGTGATTTTAAGTTACAGAATGTGTAAGAATTAATGATTCTGAAACTTATGTAACTTAGAGTAGACAGAATGAATAAAGTAGATAATAATGGATATCACCTGTGATTTAGATAGAGTTTCTTGCACTTTGATTTTGATGCTTCGCATTCCTTGATTTTGATCCTTATACCTTGAACATGTGTTATGTACTTAAGATATTTGATAAATATCTTATGTCAACCTTGATCATTCATAAGCAGCATTATGTTTTCATTTCACAAGTAGTTTGTAAGGTGTAGCTTGATTAGTATACCTCTTCGATCAACTCGTTCGGGGTCGGCAACCTTTCGAGGGTTTAATGTCCGACAGTCTATTGGCCATGCCTAGTCTGAGTGATAGGATGGATAGACTCTCGCCCTACTGACTATAGATTCAGGATTCTGATATGGATATACTAATTCAAGTACACTTACATTCAGTTCTGTCTTAGCTTATCAGGCTAAGAGTTTTCAGTGATGTTCAGTTAAGAGTTTCTTAGCTCATCAGGCTAAGATTTGATGAGTATGTTTTCAGTTGAGTGACTTAGATGGTCACTGCAGTTTCCATTTTTAGTTACTGTTTTACTTATATATTCTGCATTTTAGCACTGTTTTACTTACAGCTTTCCTGCACGTATTATATATATATAGGATGCTAGTTTTACTTACTATTTTCTTATGCTCACCTAGGATGCTAGTTGTTTTCAGTTTATACTGTTCAAATTATGTATGTCACCTAGCATATTCTGTTTGATCATAAGCATGTTTAGGTTGTACTTTTCTTACAGTTTTGTTTAGTCTTTTGCTTACCTGTCTTTGTTGTAGTTGCTTGGAGGCGGAATGTATTACTTCCTAATTGCTTTAGTTATAAACTGTTTGTTTATAACTTATTACTATTCTTTTGGTACGCTTTTTGCACCTTTTTGCTTCAGTTTTAGGTTGATGGTGATATTCAAGTAACTTAATAAAATTATTTGCCCTAAAATGTACTTAGACATATTGTCTAACCAGTTTTTCTTTTATTGGCTGGGGCCCTACCATTATGAAACTGATTATGGTAGGTTCTGAGTTTGTTGGAGCATCAGATCTAGTAGAGAGCTTGCCATTGGAGGATGAGCCCATTCCTGAAGATCTATAGTTTTAGTTTTCTTTCTTTCAATGAGATTGAGAGTTTCCTTTCAGTTCTTTTAAACTTATTAATTGTTGTAATAATACAGGTTTACATTTCTCTTTCAACACTTTACTTATTTTGTAATATTGTATTTATACTGTATTGGATGGATGTTATACTTTTTATGCTTCCGCACTCTGAGTTCATGTATAGTCATTTAGTGATAGTTCTTATGGATTGAATGGCAAAGTTCTTATTTAAGTTGGGTTAGAACACGTGTCTAATTCAATTCTAAGTGGGGACTTTGTCATTTGGTAACCCCTCCACCATAATCATGTTAACGTAAGGGTTAACAGGACCACGGCGGGGCTGGGCCGCCACAGTTGGTATCAGAGAATTCCATAATGTGTCATATTGGAATTTGCATTCCTTTCTACCTAGTGGACTGTTCTTCTGCCACTTGATCACTAAATGAATACTTGAATTGACATCTATCACATTATGAGTATAACTCATAATAAGTTAAGTTATTAAATAACTATAAAAGATGATAAACCATAAATATAAAATTATGTATATATATATGCTCATCAAATCTAAGAAGAATGATTATAATTGTAGGAATAAAAGATCATCTAGGAATGGCATTCATGACATACTTAAAGGAGTTCGAAACTATTTGGAAATATGAACATAAGTTAGGAAAGAAGCAAGGAAGAACGATTGAAGGAGTATCAGAACAAGGATCACAAGTAATAGATAAACTACTGAAAGAAGGCATCTATAGAGGCCTTGATTTTCTAGTATTAGCCAAGGAATGGCTAGCGAGAGTTGACCATATATTTGATGTTATGGAGTGGCCTAGTCACATCAAACTAGAAGTGGTGCTATGTCTTCTGCGTATGCAAGCAAAAGAATGGTGGATTATGTCATACGGAGAATTGTTTCATAAAGCACAAGAGGAGCATAGTGAAGTAACTTATGAAGACTTTCGTAGAGTATTTTTCACTAAATATATAGGATGGGAATAGTATCATAAATCTATGATGATGTATTCTATTATTTCAATAAAATTTTAAATAAATCAGAAAAGCAGTAATTATCTTACATCTTGTTTTAATAAAGAACTCAAGATAGTTGTTTTGATTTTAGGAAAATGAATCGTGCTACTTCTCCAAATAATACTCCACTCAACCCTCAACCATCTATGAGTAACGCTCCAAACAATACCGTGGCCGCTTCTAATACTATAGATGAAATAACCTCTCTAAGAAATATGGTTACAGCAATGCTAGAGAATCAAAATCAGCAGGCTCTAGCTATTCAAAAGTTAGTATCTGTAATACCCGCCACTAATGCCAGCACCTCTTTAGCATCTCCCGCTCCACAAGTTCCCAATACCTTTCGACAGTCTGCAGATGGAATACTTCACAGTTTCCTAAGACTAAGGCCTCCTACCTTTGAAGGATCTGAATCCTCAATGGATACTTTGGCATGGCTGAAGTCTATAGAGAAGAACATCACTAGTCTTGGTTGTTCAAGCAACCAATCTGTAAGACTAGCTACTCATCTTCTGTAAGGAGAGGCAGAACATTGGTGGGAGCAAGAAAGGAATACGCATTTTGAGGAATTCGAATTAGATGAAATAGAATGGAGCTGGTTTGTCCAAGCATTCAAGGAATCATTTATTCCACCATCCACTAAGAACATAATTGGCGAATCATTATTAAAATTAACCCAAGGAAATCGATCAGTAGCTGAATATACCTCAGAATTTCGAAAGCTCATACGATTTTCACATCACTTGGTTTCTACTGAAGCAGATAGATGTTTCAGATTTGAGAATGGACTTCGAGAATCCATTAAAGATCACGTAATTCCCCTATAACACACCCAGTTCGAGAAATTGGTTGAAACAGCACGAGTTATAGAGCATCATCAATCAGTTAAGGACATGAAGAAAAAGGCTTTCAATATGAACAAATACCCTCAGAACTTCAAGCAACAAAGAATAAACTAAGGAAGGGTATATCAGATGGAGACTACTGAAACATCAAGCCAAACTGCCACCTGCAATAGGCCACATCCTTATGGAAAATGTTATTATTTTGGCAGAGTATGTTTTACTTGTGGAAGGCAAGGTCATGCGTATAGGGACTGTCGATCAAATAAAATGATTGATGGAGTAACTATTGAACGGAATCGTACGAATAAAGTATTACGTGCCACTCCCATCAATTTCAGAGAACCTCAGAGGACTCTTATGCCACCTCCTGCTCAAGAGTGAACCCTTGCAAAGGTTTAATATGCTGTAAAGCCTTCAAATCCAAATCAATCAACAGCCCAGACATCTGACAGCAGACCTGCTGGAAAGGCAAGAGTGTACAATCTCACTCTTGTAGAAGCAGCAGAAGATAACAACGTAGTCTCAGGTATAATTTGCAACTTTTGCTTTTCTTACTAAATTAGAACTTCCTAAAATTTATATTTTTATTAGGCACCCTATACTTTAAAGATGAGCCCTGTAGTATATTGTTTGATACTGGGGCTAGTCATTCATTTATCTCTGAAAATTTTGCTAAGAGATTAGGACTATCATGTTACAAACTTGCAAAGATCATAAGTGTTGGACTTCCTTCTGGAGCCCAACTTAGTGCGAATAAATTTTATGATGTTCAAATACTAGTCAATAACCATACCTTCCAAGATAAGTTAATTATGCTACCTATAGTAAATTTTGATATCATACTAGGCATGAATTAGCTTAGTATGCATAATGCTACTATTAACTGTCAAAGGAAGAAGGTTATCCTGCAAACTCCAGGAGCTTCAACAATGTTTATTGGGAAGTTCAGCACTAGTAGCTCCTTAATCAATGCAATTCAAGCAGAGAAAATGGTGTGCAAAGGCTATAGTTGTATTCTGATGGTGATGATGGGTAGTAACAAAGAAGTAACCCCAATCTCTAAAATAAAAGTTGTTAGAGATTTTGAAGATGTTTTTCCTGAAGATCTGCCTGGTTTACCTCCAACTAGAGATGTAGAATTTGAAATAAATGTAGTTCCGGGGACACAACCTCTATCAAAAGCACCATATATAATGGCCACGAAAGAACTGCAAGAGTTAAATGAGCAATTACAAGAACTGCTAAATAAGGGGTTTATTAAACCAAGTACGTCCCCGTGGGGAGCTCCAGTATTATTTGTAAAGAAGAAAGATGGGTCTATGAGAATGTGCATAGACTACAGGGAGCTGAATAAAGTCACTATTAAAAATAAATACCCACTTCCTCGTATCGATGATATGTTCGATCAACTTGTCGGTGCTGTAGTGTTCTCTAAAATTGATTTAAGTTCAGGGTATCATCAAGTGAAGGTAAAGGACTCAGATGTAGAGAAGACAGCATTCAGAACACGATATGGGCATTTCGAGTTTCTTATAATGTCATTTGGTCTCACTAATGCCCCATCTATGTTCATGGACTTAATGCAAAGAGTTCTGAAATCTTATCTAGATAAATTTGTTATAGTATTCATTAATGATATCTTAATTTACTCCAAGACAGTAAAGGATCATGAAGAGCACTTGAGATTGGTTCTGGAGAAGCTTAGAGAGCATGAGTTATATGCTAAATACTCTAAGTGTGAATTTTGGCTAGATTCTGTATCATTTCTTGGACATGTGGTTGATGCTCGTGGAATCCAAGTAGACCAGAGTAAGATTAGTGCTATTCAGGATTGGGTTCAGCCCAAGACAGTTACTGAAATTCATAGTTTTCTGGGTCTAGCCGGATACTATAGAAAGTTTGTTAAAGGCTTCTCCCAGCTTGCCGCACCTCTTACAAAATTAACTCAGAAGGCAGTTCCATTTGTTTGGACAGAAGAATGTGAAACTGCATTTCAGTCTATAAAGGACGCATTAACTTCTGCTCCAGTTTTAGTTCTTCCAAAAGAAGGAGTCAATTATCAAGTGTATACAGATTCATTTGGAATTGGGTTAGGATGTGTATTAATGCAAGAAGGCATAGTTATAGCATATGCATCTCGCCAGCTTAAAACTCATGAAAGGAACTATGCTGTACATGATTTAGAATTGGCAGCATTAGTTTTTGCATTAAAAATCTGGCGCCATTGTTTGTACGGAGTTCAATGCTGTATATTCACAGACCACCAAAGCCTGAAGTACATCTTTACTCAGAGAGAATTGAACTGTAGGCAAAGAAGATGGCTGGAATTAATTAGTGATTATGATTTAGATATCCAATACCATCCAGGAAAAGCTAATGTGGTAGCTGATGCGTTAAGCCATCACACTGTTCTTAATAGCTTAATTTCAAAAAGTCTGTTGGTGAATGAGTTTCATAAAATGGAAATTTCTCTTGCTAAGGGAAATTCAGTCAGTACCATGATATCTATGAATAATATAGAACCCACATTCCATAGAGATGTTTCAATCTCTCAAAGCAAGGATGATGAATATTTAAAGCTTAAAGTAGCAATAGAAAGTGGTGGTCGTCCAGAATTGCAGTTTAAGAAAGGTACTATTTACATGAATAATCGTCTCTGGATTCCTAAATCCATGCAGAAAGAGATCTTGATTGAAAGTCACAATTCAGGATATCAAATTCATCCAGGAAATTCTAAGATGTATCAAGACCTAAAATAATCATTCTGGTGGCCAGGGTTGAAGAAAAGTATTGCAGAATTTGTTGCAAAATGCCACACTTATTGCTTAATAAAAGCAGAGCATCAAAAGCCTGGTGGTTTATTGCACCCACTAGAAATCCCAGAATAGAAATGGACTGATGTATCCATGGATTTTGTCATGGGTTTGCCCCGTGCTAGATCTGGAGCTGATTCAATATGGGTTATAGTAGATCGCCTTACAAAATCTGCCCATTTTATTCCAATCCGTCAAACTGACTCAGTGGAGAAATTGGCTAAATTATATATTAAGGAAATAGTCAGATTGCACGGAATTCCTAAAACAATTATATCCGATAGAGACAGACGTTTTACTTCTAAATTTTGGCAGGCTGTCCATTAAGATTTAGGCACAACTTTGGCCATAAGTACAGCATTCTATCCACAAACAGATGGCCAAACAGAATGAGTAAATCAAGTCTTAGATGATCTCCTGCGGTTATGTATGTTGGATTTTTCAGGATCCTGGGAAGAGCATATCCCTTTAGTGGAATTTGCATATAATAACAGTTTTCAGTCAAGTATTAAGATGGCACCATTTGAAGCCCTATATGGAAGAAATTGTTCATCCCCACTAGCATGGTCTGAGTCAGGAGATACTCAATTATATGGATCTGAGCTGGTAGAAGAAACAAATAAAAAAGTTAAACTCATTCAGCAAAGAATCAGAACAGCTCAAGATAGGCAGAGTAAATATCATAATAATCGTCATCATCCTTTAGAATTCAGTGAAGAAGATTTTGTGTACTTAAAAGTGAGCCCGATGAAAGGAGTCTATCGTTTTGGAGTTTCTGGAAAGCTCAGTCCAAGGTACATTGGACATTTCAAAATTTTGCAGAATATAGGTTCAGCAGCGTATAAATTAGAGCTACCAGAAGATTTTGCTGCTGTTCATAATGTTTTCCACATTTCATCACTAAGAAAGTGTCTTCGAGATCCTTCTCATCTTATTGAACATCCTGCCATCAAAATTCAGCCTGATCTTTCTTACACAGAAGAACCAATTAAAATCTTAGATCGTGATCTGAAGAAATTAAGGAATCGATCTATTCCAATGATAAAGATTCAGTGGAAGAACCGGTCTTGTAATGAAGCCACCTAGGAGAAAGAGGTGGTTATGCATCAGAAGTACCCAAACCTTTTTCAATCAAGGTGATTCTTCAACTTTATCTTATTTCAAATCGTTTCTTTATATCTGCTTAATTACTTTTTCTCACTTGAGTAATGTCGAGGACGACATCATTCTTAAGTGGGGGAGTTTGTAACAACTCAAGTTGTTACTTTGCTCAATTAAGACTAATCTAAGTCTTAATTAAGGTTCTAAGTCACTAATTAAGTAATTTAGAACTCGCCTCTGAAACCTACGTCAAATCTGAAGTCAACAAAGTCAAACCAGAAATTCTGGAAAATCCCAAACCCTAGAAAATTGACTTTTTATCTAGACCTCAGATTGAAAATCTGACTTCGCCATTGCGTTCAGAACGCCCAAATTAGCTAGGGGTGAAGTTTTGGAGGCATTTGGAAGTCGTTGGATTTTTGCCGAATATTTTAATAATATTTAAATATCTGAAAATTTAAATAAATAAATACTCGTCGAAACAAAAATCCGAGTACGCCGTTGCGTTCCTTACCCCTCAATTAGCTAGGGGTGATTTATTGGAATTTTTTTTTTGGGATACATTTAAGCAATTAATTTTAATTAATAAAATGAATACAATTTAATTTAAATAATATTATTATAAGACATTAATGGCTGCCGTCAATCCATTATTGACGCCATCCCATTTCCGTCAAGTGCCATTTGGAGCGATGTCGAGCCATCCAGACCGTCTGATTTGGACCAAATCGGACGGCTGGCGAGTCGTCACCTCCGCGCGTCTACGCGTGTCGCAGGAGGCGATACCTCGCACGCAGAGGACTCCACGCGTCAATCTCCCGTCCTCCTCAACCGCTTAAGCTCCATTTAAATCCTCCATTTGACCTGTCTTCCCGGTTTATGCAAATCTAATCATTAAGAAGTCGAACAAATTTGAAGATCAAACTCTAGATCCATTTGCGTCTATTTCAAAGAAGGTACGAACCCTCCTTTCTTCTTGAGTTTTTATTTATTCATCCTTGTAATTGATTATGCTATCCTATTCTTAAGATTGTGAAGCGATCGATTGATCGATCGATCGCACCACCGAAAACCCTAACCCTAACGTGCGATCTCAGGGAAGACGAAGAGTCATCCCGAGCGAACCGGCCACTCCGGACCGGTTCAGCGATCCGACCGCACCTCGGTCCGGTTCGGGAGGAAGGCGAATCGCCACCTCTGATCTGCCGTCGGATCTAGGATTCAGATCCAGCCATTGGATCTAAATCAATTTTTAGATCATTGATTTTTTTTTTTTTGATTTATTATGAGCCGTTAAATCTGTCCAAACGATTATGGTTCGTTCGATTCTTCTGTTTCGGGTTTGATTTCTTGAACCGGCACCACCGGTCCATTTAATTGATCGAACTGGCCGAGCCGGTTTAAGTATATCATGTGGCGTAAGCGTGGGACCCACTCAGAAGCCTCTGCCATTGGGATCGCGACACGTGGACTTGCACTTCTGCCATCTGACCCGTGGGGCCGCCGCATTCTGCCCAGCCAATGAGGCTCTGCCACGTGTCCTTCATTTAATTAATAAAAACATATATATATATATATATATATATATATATATATAACAGATATATTAAATAATCAAAATTATATATAAATATATATATATATATATAACAGTTATATTAATTTAATTAAATCAGTAATTATTAATTAGATTAATACCAAATTTCAAACCTTAATAACTTGCAGTTTATGCATCCAAATTATGCAAATAAATATATCAAATTGATCAGAAAAATATGAGAAATTTATTGATGCCAATAATTTTGCATTTGGACCTATATTTAACAATGTGATTATTTAGGGTTTAATTTAAGTTAAATTAATTGTCACAAATCTTACCTAGCTCATAACTTTGCACCCATTGATCTAAACATACCCAATATGGGTCTTAAAGTGATTAGAAAACCCTAAGAATTAATTTGATAATGTTCATTTTACTGTTTAGATTAGTTTTAGACTAATCACTTTTAGAACCTAACCCTAATTACCCTAATTAGATTTAGAACTTCAATTGGCCATAACTTGGTCAATTGAGCTCCAAATTGAATAATCCAAATATTAATTTAGATCAGAAAAATGTAATTAACAGTAATATGTAAAAATATTTTAAATCCAACGATTAGATTTGCTAATCACCCTTAATTACTCTAAATCTTGATTAGTGAATATTAGCAAGTCTAGTAAACCAAATTGAGTGATTTAAGTTTTAGAGGACTTATAGAGTCATTTAAAACCTATCTGTAAGGTTGGATTAATGTTTGAGTGATTAATTTTACTAATCACTCACTAATCACCCTAAACCCTAATTAGGTCATAACTTAGTCAAATAGATCCAAATTGAGCCTACCACATGTCATTGTGATCAGTGGACTAATTGTAAACCATAGCCATTAATTTTACTCAATTTGGGCACTAATTGGAAAAGTTAGGATTTTTGACCCATAATTAAGAATTTCTTAATCACCCTTTTAACCCTAAATCTTGTATTGGCCATAACTTAGTCAATACTTATCAAAATTTAGCAAATTTAGATTCTATCGAAAGCTTAGATAGTAAAGAACAATAATCTGAAAGAAAATTTAACTTTCATATAGCCAAATTACTAATCTACCCTTATAAGTCAAATTCACTAATATGATCTCATATGGCTTAATAATCACCCAAAATTAGTTTAGTTGATGTCTAATCTTACATTAGACAGTAAGAAGTACTTTCCAAAAGAAAATTTTAGAATTAAAGTCTTAGATCAAAATTTGATCTTTTGAACCGTTAAGTAGGGGCAAAATGGTAATTTTGCCCAAATTTAGGGTTTAGCCTTCAAAAGCCCTAAAATCAATTTATAATCATATTAATCATTAAATATAATGATTTATAGCTAAAATTAATCAAATCCAAGTCTAAATTAAATTTTTGATTAAAATCTCAACTTAGCCCTTAAAGAGATTTCCTAAGTAAATTTTGAGTGATTCTCCTTCCTAAATTATTCTTAGATCATTCCTTAGGTCTTATAACATTAGTTAGGATGTGTGTCTTGAGAGATACTCTTAGTAATTAGGAGACTTGATTCTTAAGATTAGGGATAGATCTTAAGTTAGAATTAATCTATTGAGTAAATTGGGTTACTCAATAGGTGAAACCTTGAGTTTTCTAATTTATAGATTTTCTTAATTTATTAAATGATTATTTGATCTTTAAACTCTAGAATTAAGAATAGAGATCTATCCTAATGAATTGATTTATCATTAGGACTTGCCTTAACTTAATCTGTGAGATTTGGGTTCTAAACTTAGACCCTTATATTATACCTTTAGATTAAGTGATTAGACCCCATCATCTGGAGTCTAATTCTTAATCTTTTCATCATGATTTGGCTAATCAAGATGAGGTTGGGATGAATTAAATTACAAAATTAGGTCGATGATTTATTCATTTTAACCAAATAGTCATCTTTTGATTAAGTTATAATTAGGACTTGGCCAGTCCTAATTATCTTCAACTAGTATGATTTGTGATTTTAAGTTACAGAATGTGTAAGAATTAATGATTCTGAAACTTATGTAACTTAGAGTAGACAGAATGAATAAAGTAGATAACAACGGATATCACCTGTGATTTAGATAGAGTTTCTTGCACTTTGATTTTGATGCTTCGCATTCCTTGATTTTGATCCTTATACCTTGAACATGTGTTATATACTTAAGATATTTGATAAATATCTTATGTCAACCTTGATCATTCATAAGCAGCATTATATTTTCATTTCACAAGTAGTTTGTAAGGTGTAGCTTGATTAGTATACCTCTTCGATCAACTAGTTCGGGGTCGGCAATCTTTCGAGGGTTTAATGTCCGACAGTCTATTGGCCATGCCTAGTCCGAGTGATAGGATGGATAGACTCTCGCCCTACTGACTATATAGTCAGGATTCTGATATGGATATACTAATTCAAGTACACTTACATTCAATTCTGTCTTAGCTTATCAGGCTAAGAGTTTTCAATGATGTTCAGTTAAGAGTTTCTTAGCTCATCAGGCTAAGATTTGCTGAGTATGTTTTCAGTTGAGTGACTTAGATGGTCACTGCAGTTTCCATTTTCAGTTACTGTTTTACTTATATATTCTGCATTTTAGCACTGTTTTACTTACAGCTTTCCTGCACGTGTTATATATATATAGGATTCTAGTTTTACTTACTATTTTCTTATGCTCACCTAGGATGCTAGTTGTTTTCAGTTTTATACTGTTCAAATTATGTATGTCACCTAGCATATTCTGTTTGATCATAAGCATATTTAGGTTGTACTTTTCTTATAATTTTGTTTAGTCTTTTGCTTACCTGTCTTTGTTGTAGTTGCTTGGAGGAGGTATGTATTACTTCCTAGTTGCTTTAGTTATAAACTGTTTGTTTATAACTTATTACTGTTCTTTTTGTATGCTTTTTGCACCTTTTTGCTTCAGTTTCAGGTTGATGGTGATATTCAAGTAACTTAATAAAATTGTTTGCCCTAAAATGTACTTAGACATATTGTCTAACCAGTTTTTCTTTTGTTGGCTCGGGCCCTACCATTATGAAACTGATTATGGTAGGTTCTGAGTTTGTTGGAGCATCAGATCCAGTTGAGAGCTTGTCATTGGAGGAGGAGCCCGTTCCTGAAGATCTATAGTTTTAGTTTTCTTTCTTTCAGTGAGATTGAGAGTTTCCTTTCAGTTCTTTTAAACTTATTAATTATTGTAATAATACAGGTTTATATTTCTCTTTCAGCACTTTACTTATTCTGTAATGTTGTATTTATACTGTATTGGATGGATGTTATACTTTTTATGCTTCCGCACTCTGAGTTCATGTATAGTCATTTAGTGATAGTTCTTATGGATTGAATTGCAAAGTTCTTATTTAAGTTGGGTTAGAACACGTGTCTAATTCAATTCTAAGTGGGGACTTTGTCATTTGGTAACCCCTCCACCATAATCATGTTAACTTAAGGGTTAACAGGACCACGGCGGGGCTGGGCCGCCACAGTCTGAGAGATTCTATTAGAGCACACCTAGTCTCACAGCAGTTCAAAACCCTAATAGAGTTGATCGAGGCTGCTCATCTACAAGAAGGGTTCCAGAGTCAGCTGGACCGGAAGAGAAAAACCATAGGTACGCACCCACGAGACGAGCGCTTTGGCCATCGCAAAACGGCCAGAGTCTACAACATGGAAACTACACAACCCCAACCTCAGAATTCTGAATGCAAGAAGAAGCATATGTATGGGAAGTGCTACCACTTCGGTGGTGTATGTTTCACTTGTGGCCATAAGGGCCACCTCTACTATGAGTGTAGGGAGAAAAAGACCATCGATGGTGTGTCCAACGACCACTCCCGCCATAAGCAAATCTTTCATGCTCAACCTGTGAACCAGCGGGAGCCCGCTCCTGCCATAATGCCGGCTCCTATGACGAACTCAAGGGCAAGTGTACCGATGCAAAGGTCATCATACAACCGCCAAGATTCAGGAACCCAGAACAAGAAACCCTCGGCACCTGCCCGAGTGTATATGTTAACTCCAGCTTCTGCTCTTGAAATAATGACGTGGTATCAGGTACGCCTTAAATCAATTCTCTTTCTTGCTGTATTAAAATATTTGTCCCTTACTATTCCCATATTTCAATGAACTATCCTTATGCAAATCATCACAACTATAGGCACATTAACCATAAACGACACAACTTGTAATATTTTATTCGATACGGGAGCAAGTCATTCTTTCGTATCGGAAGAGTGGGCTAAAACACTTAAACTACAGACACATCAACTAGCCAGTTCATTAAGTATTGGGCTACCTTCTGGAGCTCGTATACAGTCTCAACAATTCTGTAATCTAGATATTCCTATTGAGGGTCAAAACTTCAGAGCTAAGCTAATTCTACTGCCAATTACCAACTTCGACATAATCCTAGGTATGAATTGGTTAAGCCAACATGGTGCGTCCATTAACTGTCAAAAGAAGAAAATAACTTTGGGTAGTGGAAGAAACTCCAAATCTTTTGTGGGAAAACTTAGCGCCCAATCGTCGTTAATCAACGCCATGGTGGCAGAGAGACTAGTACAGAAGGGATGCAATGCATACCTTGTAACAATGCTGGGAGAAAAGAAAGAAATCATACCTCTTTCCGAGAATCGTATAGTTTGTGAATTTCCTGATGTTTTCCCTGAAGACCTGCCTGGTCTTCCTCCGAATAGAGAAGTAGAGTTCACCATAGAAGTAATTCCCGGAACTCAGCCACTGTCAAAAGTTCCATACTGCATGGCGCCAAAAGAACTCCAAGAGTTGAACAACCAACTACAAGAATTATTAGAGAAGGGCCTCATCTGTCCAAGTTCATCCCCTTGGGGAGCACCGGTGCTGTTCGTTAAGAAGAAAGATGGATCGATGAGAATGGGCATCGAGTATAGGGAGTTAAATAAAGTAACTATTAAAAGCAAATACCCATTACCACGTATCGATGATTTATTTGATCAGTTATCTGGAGCAAAGGTCTTCTCCAAGATAGACTTGCGATCTGGGTATCATCAATTGCGAGTTAAGGATTCTGATATTGAGAAAACAGCATTTCGAACTCGTTATGGACATTATGAATTCTTGGTGATGTCTTTTGGATTAACAAATGCACCATCCATTTTTATGGACTTAATGCAGGGTGTGTTGAAAGCATATCTGGATAAATTCGTCATCGTCTTCATCGACGACATACTGATTTATTCCAAGAATAAGACCGATCATGAGAAACACCTTCGTATAGTACTTGAAGAACTCAGGACCCACGAACTCTATGCTAAGTATTCTAAGAGTGAATTCTGGCTTGACTCTATCGCCTTTTTGGGTCATGTCATCGACTCTCAAGGGATCAGAGTGGATCAAAACAAAGTAAGCGCAGTTCGAGATTGGTCACAACCAAAATTTGTGATGGATATCAGAAGCTTCTTAGGACTGGCAGGCTATTATAGAAAGTTCGTCAAAGGTTTCTCACAAACTGCGTCTCCTCTCACCAAACTGACTCAAAAAGTAGTACCTTTCATTTGGAGTCCGAAATGTGAGAAAGCGTTTCAAATATTGAAAGATGCTCTTTCCTCTGCCCCAATTCTCGCCTTACCCAAGGAATGATTGAATTACCAGGTCTATACTGATGCATCCGGTATAGGTTTGAGATGTGTTTTGATGTAAGAAGGAAGAGTTATAGCCTACGCATCTCGACAATTGAAACCATATGAAAAGAATTATCCTGTTCACGATCTTGAACTAGCATCAGTAGTCTTCGCTCTAAAGATTTGGCATCATTATATGTATGGCGTCCAATGTTCCATATTCACCGATCATCAGAGTTTGAAATATATTTTCACCCAACATGAGTTGAATTGTTGACAGCGAATATGGCTCGAGTTAATAAGGGACTACGACTTAAGCATTCAGTATCACCCAGGAAAAGCGAACGTCATAGTAGATGCACTCAGCCGTCATGCGGCGCTATCTTCTATAATTTGCACTAGTGCATTGGAGGAAGAATTCTGAAAATTTGAAATCAAGCCAGTGCGCGGAGATATGTTAAGCACACTAATATCTATGAGCTCAGTTGAACCTACCTTCCATCATGATGTCTTCATCTCTCAAACCAAGGATGAAGATTATTTGAAGTTCAAAGTCGATATCGAGAGTGGACGTCGCTTTGATCTACAGCTTCGTGGTAACATAATTTACTGAGGTGATCGTCTATGGATTTCCAAATCCATAAATCAAGAGATTTTGGTCGAAGGCCATAATTCAGGCTACCAAGTACATCCAGGTAGTACCAAAATGTACCAAGATCTGAAGAAGTCATTCTGGTGGCAGAATTTGAGGCAAAATGTCACACTTGCAGTCTAGTCAAAGCCGAGCACAAAAGCCTGGAGGACTCCTTCACCCTCTAGCAATTCCTGAATGGAAATGGTTCGATATTTCTATGGATTTTGTTATGGGTTTACCTAAAGTAAGATCCAGGGCGGATTCGATTTGGGTCATTGTTGATCGATTGACTAAGTCAGCTCATTTCATCCCTATGCGTCAAACTGATTCTGTGGAAAAATTGGCCAAGCTTTATATCAAGGAAATTATCAAGCTCCATGGGATTCCGAGATCTATTGTATCTGATCAAGATAGTCATTTCACTTCAAAATTTTGGCAAGCAGTACATCAAGACTTGGGGACTACTCTAGCTATGAGTACCGCCTTTCATCCTCAGACAGATGGACAAACTGAAAGAGTCAACCAAGTTATGGAAGATCTCCTTCGTCTCTGTATTCTGGACTTTGGAGGTTTTTGGGAGGATCACCTTCCACTTGTAGAATTCGCATACAATAATAGTTTTCAAGAAAGTATCGATATGGCACCATATGAAGCTTTGTACGGCAGAAAATGCAGTACGTCATTAGCATAGTCTAAAACTGGAAGTGTTCAGCTTTATGGGTTAGAATTGGTTGAAGAAACAAATCGTAAAATTCAGCTAATCCAGCAAAGAATCAAAGCAGCTCAGGATCGGCAGAGAAAATATCACGACGCTCATCATCGTGCCCTGGATCTTGATGTGGGAAAGTATGTGTATGTAAAGGTCAGCTCAATGAAAGTTGTTTATCATTTTGGTGTAGCCGAAAAGTTAAGTCCTCGCTACGTCGGACCTTTCGAGATACTAGAAAAGATTGGTTCTACAGTATATTGACTAAAGCTTCCTGAAGATTTCTCTGCAGTTCATAACGTATTCCACATCTCCTCTCTGCAAAAATGTCTACGTGATCCATCTCACTTAATTCAACTTCCAACCGTATCACTACAACCAGATCTCTCTTATGCAGAAGAGCCGATTAAGATCTTAGCTCATGATCAAAAGCATCTAAGGAATCGCTCAATCCCTATGGTGAAAGTTCAATGGAAGAATCGCTCTTTAGAAGAATCCACGTGGGAGAAAGAGGTGGATATGAGAAAGAAGTATCCTAATCTCTTTAAATCTTCAGGTACTCTTTAATGCTAAAATCTCATTCGCGTTCTTCATTCTTCTCGTAATTGTCTTCTCATCAGATGATGTCGAGGACGACATCATTCTTAAGTAGGAGAGTCTGTAATAACTCTAGGTTGTTACCATGCAAAATAAATGTTGATTGATTCAATTTTTAGCATCATTGCCTTTAGAACATTAATTTAAGCCTATCTGAAAAATTTAAAGTCTATTGGACTTCTCTAAGTCAAAAATTGCAATTTGATCAGTCTAGATGCCCTAGCCTAGACCCAAAATATTTTGATCTCAGAATTAAAATCTAATTGCATTTTTGAATTCCTCACCCCCAATTTAGCTAAGGGTGAAATTTTGGTGCAATTTGGAATTCATTTGGACCATAATTCAATTTAAATTATAATGGTTCAATTGCATAAAAGGGTTCCAAACAATTTAATTTTGCAAAACTATCCACTTAACTAAATTAACAGCCGGGATCCGCTGTGCGGACCGCGGGCGATCCGCTGCGGAGCCGGGGCACGCGATAGCGGGATCCCGCGCATCTGACCAATCCGCCTTTTATCTAACGGTCGGGATTTAAACCCGCAGAAGCGCTGATCCGCCGTTAGATCCACCTGAGCGATCCTACGGCGTGGATTTTATCTGAATCGGCTGTTAGGATCCAGCTGATCAGGGCCATTGCGTCTTTCTGATCGATACACCAGATGGTCCACAGTGCACCCGCACTGTGGATCTTCGTCTTCGCCACGCCCGCAGCCGACCGAAGGAATCCCGCGGATCCACGCCAGCCTGGCCGGTCCCCCACTACCCAATCCACCTCAGCAAGCCGTTGGGAGCCTTTCCCCAACGGCATATCAGCCTCGGTCGGGCCTCGTGACCCGGCTGAGCCAAATGAAGAAACGGAGAAGCCCGGCCATGGCCCGACCACTCCGGCCCTCCTCAGCCCAATTGAAGCCTCTAAAAGCTTCACAACACTTCCTTTAGGTTATAAATAGCCTCAGCTCACCTCCAATTGATCCTTGCTGATCAATTGGAGTCGAGCTTACTTCCGCCATTCCCGAGCTCCATTGTTATCTGTCCGAGCTCCCTAGGCGTCCAGGCGTGCGTACCGCTGATAGGAGAGTCTCTTGGAGTTCAGGAACTCTCAGAGGAAGCTCAAGAAAGCTCATCTAGCCCAGCATTTGCTCCCGCGATGCCTGCTCACCCTTCGGCCAATTCAGGTATCCCAGTTGTAGGTTCTGAGCCAATAAGGCTCAGACCTTATTCCTTTTGATGCGAATTTGTACCTATTGTCATTTCGAACTCAGTCGTATCGTATTTAGGGCCTAAGCTAGCATCGATCGATCGAATCGATCGATCAGGCTAGTTTCCTTCTGGATCGCCTCGGTCGAGTAAGGACCCGGCGATCCAGGCCACCCTAGACCCCCAGACCAGAGGGCTTCGATCCGCCTCACCTCCCTGATGGTGTAGGGATCGAGCCCAGGGTCTGGCATGGCCTCTGTGGGGAGAATTATCTCCCCACAGTAACTCAAATGGCGAACGCCTCGGGTGAGTAAGGTCTGGCTGATCGAGACCATCTCACAAGGGGCTTCAGGTCCCAATCGACGCGTCTGGACATGGTGATGGTGTAGCAATCAAATGCTGGCCGATCCATGGACCGGATGCGCCGGAATTTGGCGATTAGGTTTTTCCTAGTCGGCCTCTTCCACGGGACGAAGGATCGGGGACGACGACACTGTGCGGGCCAGGTCAACCCACGACCCGCGCGGTGCGACAGTGCCGGGTCTCCCGGGCCCGGTCGACCCGCGCGTTTTCGATTTCGGTCTGAGCTGTTTAACTAAATCAAATTAATGGAATTATTTTCCTTAAGGAAAATAATTCGATTAATCAAATCATAGGATTTTGATTAAATTAAAATACATAATGTATTATTCAAATAACTTTTACTCCACTGGTCAAAATTTTATGATATCATATATGAAAATGTTCAGAAAAATCTCAGGAACTTAAATATAAAATAAAATCATACATCTGATGGTTAGATCTTCAATTATTGTCTAATTACAGTGAATCTTAATTAGGGTAGATTAGCAAATTTACTTGTCCAAATTTTATGTTTAGGGTGCCATTAGTTCACTGATGTTAATTAGATTGTATGTGCCAAGTATAACATTTTTCTGAGTTCTGTAATTGTAGTTATGCTCTAATCTTGTCAAATAATAACTAGTGAATTTTAGGGTTTATATACATTGGATCTTAGCAAACTTAGTCTCTGATTACTTGTATGATTAATTAGGACTTGCTTGCCAAATTTCATGTAATTTGAATGGTTGGATTTTTATATATGTGATAATCCTTTTTGCTTGAAATTAGGGTTTGGTTAGCACTAAGTAACCACTGTTTATTTGACTTTAATTATTATTTTGACTTATAACAGTAAACAAAATGAAATGAAATCACCTTTTATAAATCTATTAAGCATACTTGAATAAATCCAAAACTATAGAATCTTAAATATCTTAATTAACTTAAGAAATCTTAAGATTTGGATCAAGCTTTTAAGACATGATCTAGATCTAGGATTGCCACCAATAATGCATAATTAATCCACTGATTTGACATTGATCCTTAAATACACACTTGATTTGACTTAAGGTTTGAGAAGGAGTCAAACCTTAATCTACTTAAGGAAAATCTAAAACCATAAAAAAACCCTAACTTAATTATATTGATTACAAGACTTTGAATTGAACACTTTCCAATAATGCATTTGATTTACTATTGATTCTAAACATTTGAATTAGACAAAGTAAGGTTAATAATAACCCTTTGTGATTTCATAATCTGAATCGAACCTTAAGATCCCCGATTTTCTCTTAAGTAATAAACCTGCATAACAAGATCATTAATACTAGGTTGATTTAACAAGTGATCAAATCCTTAATAATATGTTTAATTTACATCCCATAATCTTAGTCTAAGTATGATCAGATGATTCCATCATCTGATTTAATCACCCTAAGATCTAATTATGAACCAGAACCTAATAGTCTAATATCAGCACCTAAAGGAGAGATCTTGATATTCTCTTCAAAAGATCATCTTGAACTAATTAAGAGACCTAAATTCAAGTATCATGAGGTAGGAGGCCTTGTGTGAGTCCTTGAGGTAGAAGCATAGAAGATCCTATCACCTTAGATGTTGATCTATTTCTCCTTGTGGTAGTAATCATTTAAAGACCTTAGAAGAGATACATCTCATTGTGGTAGAACCTATATTATGTGATCCTTGATCACCTTCACTTGATAAAACCTTATATAGGTCTTACCTATTAGATTAAAGAATTGTAGTTTTGATAAATCCTTGTTCTATTAAATAGACTTGATTGATCCTTGATTATTGGGTAGTGTAGTATAGTATACCCATATTACTGGTCCCCAGGAATTATTCTGGATTGGTTGAGTCACTCTAAGTAACATTTATCTTTGTTGCTATCCTACGGGCTTAGGCGGATATAACCTCGCTTAGAGTAAATCGATCAATCCTAAGAGTGTTTTAAACAGGTGCCCATTCCTTAGTTTTATTGAAGGACAGTTGCCATCAGGAAATGCCTCCTAGTGAAGATCGCTTCAATAGGTATGGCTTAAATAAAACTAAGTAAAGGAGAATTACCTTCCTTATGACGCTAAGTATGATTGTGAGTTTAGTGACTAAATGCTTAGTTTGAGATACAAAATCATCATCGGATGGTGCCTCCTAATGAAGATCGCTTTGTTAGGGTGGCGTAATCAAACTAAATGTTGTGTCCTATCTTTGCAGTATATTTAATATGTGTATACAATCACCCCGCCTAGTGATCTTTAAGTAAATAAGCAACTTTAACTAAATATCGATCTAGAGATTTGGAGTCATAATTCTTTTAGCAGGATTCTGCACAGTGAAGACTTAGGATTCATTTTTGTGTCTTACTATATTCTTCATGGATTTCGAGATTTTTCATTCATACCATATAATGGCATAAGCATAAGCATAAACATGAGTTGAACTCATTCCTTCTGTTGTGACACATGGTCATCAGTGATACAGTATGAGATACGAATGTTATATACACAGACTGGGGAATTTCATGGTGCATCTGCATCACCATACTAACTTCCTAACTGTTGTGCTTACATTGGACCGTATGACTCATAAACCTTCAATGATAGTTCTGTGATATACCGTGATATAGCATATCTGTGAGCATTGCTTCAGTAACATATAGTGCAGCTTATAACATCCTTCTCAGCATCTAACATTTTCATGTACTTTCAGTATTTGGTTTTGATGCAATTTTTCTTTGCTTAGTTCCTACAATTCAATTATTTGATGCTTTACAGTTTTTTTCTGCACTTTTACTTTACGTTCTTGCATATTTGTTATGTTTAGATTAGCTTGTATAGCTAGCTTCGATGTGTTAGACTTCTTGTCTAACATGGGGTACTTTTGGGATCCGGCAATTTGCTAGATCCCAAGCAGTTATTGGAGGCAGGTCAGGAGGACATCCCAGGGAATCAGGAGGAGCACTTGGAGCTGTAGGGGATTGAGCACCTACTTTTACTTTATAGTTCTTTCCAGTATTCTAGCTAGCCTCTTTATATTCCTGCATTTAAATAGTTTGTAATAAACTCTGGATGTACTTTTACTTTTCTTTTCTGAGATGGATATTTACTACTGCTTGAGATAAATGTATTCTGGATGTTTTGCTTTTAGCTTCCGCACTCTGTTATACTACTATACATAGTATTGTGATGTGATAGGCGTACTTGAGACGCTGATATATTTTATAACGTACATGGGTTCCTCCACTCCCTTGCACCTCATGTACGTACTAGTCTAATACCCAAGATAAGTATTTCATTCTTATCTTGGATATTGGCTCTCGAACCTACTCGTAGGGTTTGAGTCAGCGGCCTTCAGTATGGCTTCGTCTCTTTATCCTATTAGGGACGATGGGTTTTACTTGTATGGCCCACCATTCCCGAGTAGCGCACCGTTCCGCCGCCAAACTATGGATTATACTCATATTTTGCGCACGACGACGGGATGGGGCGCTACACTTACAATCCACAGATCCAAATATATTAAATATATATCTTATTTTAATCATCAAAATTCATGGAATATTATGGTAGTTTCTAATTTCCATTTGGATAAGTATTTAGCATAGTGGTATTTCAGGACCTTCCTTAATTACACCATTAACCCTAGAATTTTATCTAACCATAATTTGATTATTATAACTCCAAATTAGGTCATCCAATATACCATTCTAATCAAGAGAATGTGTAGATTAGTAAACTGTAAGAATAGTTAGGTTTTGATAATTATATTCCCTAATTAACCCTAATTACCCCAAATCTTGATTAGTACATAACTTAATCAAATGGAGTTCAAATTGGGTCTATTCCCAATCATTGCACTCAGTGTGTTATAGAGAAGCTATAGCCACTGAGTTTATTGAATTTGGACATCAATTGAAAAATTAGATTTTTGGACCTTTCCTAAATTCCCTAAATTGCATAATTAGACACTAATATTATTTTGGCCATAACTTGTCCAAATGACATCAAAATTTAGTGATCTTAGAGTCTATAAAATTCTTAGGTAGTAAACAACAATAGTATAACTAAAATTTCATATTATACTACATAAAACTTTAAATTTGCCCCTAATGAGGTAAGTCTTTAATTTGAGCTCATTGGCTTAATCTTGGCCGATTTAGGTGTACTTATTGTCAATACTTATATTATACAGTAAGTAATTATTTAGCACTAATAAATTACAATTTGGAATCCTAAAATAAGGGCAAAATGGTCATTTTGCCCAAAATTAAGTTTAAGTATCCTTAAACCTTAGAAACTTTATCCAATCAATAAAATTAGTAAGGAAATTGATTTAGAATCAAATTTAGATCTCTTAAACTTAATAATTTGGATTTTAAGTAAAACTCAAATTTTTCTCTTAAAATTTCCTAAGTCTTAAAATAAGCTTCATAAGGTGAATTTAACCCACCTTATGCTTTCCATAAGTTGATTACATTAGAGAAATATATTAAGATTAATTATCATCAATGCTTAAATTTTCACTTTTATCCTAATTTAATTTCTTAGGATTTCCTTCAACTCTAGGTTCATCTTTCTTAAGAATTAGTGAAAGAAATTATGTTAGAATTCATTTATTGGGTAAATGGGTTACTCAATGGATGAAACCATGATTTTATAGCTTTCAAGAATTTCATCCTTTCTTTATGATTATTTTGTATCTAAACTTTAGTCTAAGTTTAGAAGATCTATCTTATTAAGCTTAACTTTGCTTAATTAGATAACCTTAATATGTAGAACATGAAAATTTGGGGTTAAGCCTTAGCCTCCAGAATCACTTTTGGATTAAGTGATTAAACCCTAATATTGGGAGTTTAAATCCTAATCCATCAATCTTAGTTTATCTTAATCAAGATTTGGTTTTGGTCACTGAAAATAATAAAACTAGGATGATGGATTATTTATTTAACTTATGTAGGCAATATTGATTAAATCATGTTAGAGCCTGATCAGTTCTAATTGCTTTTAACTTTATAAGGCTGTAAATTTGAGCTTATACTATATAGTAAGGTTTTAGAGATCCTTAGCTTGTATAAACTTAGAATAGTTAGAATGGATAAATTAGACAATAACAGATGTCATATATATTTAGTAGAATTTCTTGCTTACTATTGAACTTTGTTGCTTTGCATTCCTTGTGTTTTGAGCCTTTTACCTTGAGCATATCATACAAGACAATATTGGCGCATCAAATGAAAATATAGAAAATTAGAACAATACTTGCATTGGGTTCATTACTAAATGAGCGATTGTGTATACACATTACAGCCAATGGACAAGCGGTAAGGAAAAATAAGGATTTCCTGATATGTACTCATTGGGGAGAGTTGTGTCTAAGTTTGGGAACCCACCTCAGTCTTGCAGACGTGCTTGACTCCTCAACTACTTCTGGACATGTCCACATAAGTAAAGTAAGATAACTAAAATTTATTGCATACGTATTTATGCCTCTTTAGTTCAGTACAATTTTTGACCTTAACTTTGAGAAGCTAAGTGATATGCAATGAATAGTTCAATTACAGTTCAGTGGCTTGTTTAGTTAATCCTTCTGATATGACAGCATTACATGTTTCTTTTTCTACTTTTTATTACTTTTATTGTAGTTCAGTACTTGCTTGCTTATATATGTTAGGATGTTAGATTTGCTTCTGTTTACTTAAATGTATCACAGCTCAGTTTACTTTTAGTTAATCTATATAATTTCATATGATCATATGCATGTTAGAATGAGTCTTGTTTTTAGTATTTACAATTATTTCATATATGTATTTAATGCTTAATCTTGTTACAGCTTTTGGGTTGAGGTATGCTCTTTTACCTCACTTTGTTTAAATTATAAATGCATTGCTTATAGCTTTCCCCTATTTCTTCATAGCTTGTTTCACCTATTGCTTACTTTGGTTGTTAATGTCAATGGTGATATCTTAAAAGACTACAAAATTAATAATTTCCTAAAATGTACTTAGGCAATTTTGTCTAACCAATTTTTCTCTTTTTTGGCTGGGGTCATGTCATTATGAAACTGACAATGGCAACATCTGAGCTATTCGAGGTGGTAGAGCCTTCTGAGGAGCTAGTTCAGAAGGAGAAGCATTATGTTGCTGAAGATCATTAGTTTTCTTTATATTATTTGCTTGTGTTGATGAGTGTTATTCTATTTTTAGTTAAACTTTAAATAATGTAATAATACATGTTCTGATTATATTTTCTTTTACTGCACATTTATTCTGAGTTAGTCATTTTTTATATTTTCTGTATTATGATTAAGTGGACGTTGTTTATTTTATAATTCCACACTCTGATATTCATGTATGATTGTTTATTGAAGGATTTCAGTTAGTGCAAAGTTCCTTAGTTATAAAGGATTAAGGTAAGACCTGATATGACTATAAATGAAGAATCTGTCATTTTGTGACCACCTCACTATAATCATGTTAACTTAAGTGTTAACAGAACTACGGCGGGGCAGGTGCCACATGCAAGCCCTCTCCCATCATCATGGGGAGAGGCTTGCTTGAGTAAAAAAGGCAGAGAAGGCACCGAACATGAGAGGGGAGTAGGTCCCAGGCCCAGGAGAGAAAATAAA
The DNA here is from genome assembly GCA_016760335.1 of Gastrodia elata. Classification (NCBI taxonomy): domain Eukaryota; kingdom Viridiplantae; phylum Streptophyta; class Magnoliopsida; order Asparagales; family Orchidaceae; genus Gastrodia; species Gastrodia elata. The sequence continues at coordinate 32,450,759 of CM028670.1, read as the reverse complement.
GGATTTTAAGAAATTAACTAAATAAAATTTAATTTTAATTAATATATTTCTCAAATTAAAATTGGATGAGTAAATGGACTCCAAAAAATCCTGAAAACTCATTCCTAGTGAATTTGAGGGTGAGAAACTCAATGGCAAAGTTAGATTTTAATTTGGAGATCAATTTAATTATCCTAATTTTTTGGGTATTTAAATACATTAAAATATTCAAAAAATTTCGACGACCTCTAAATACTTCCAAATCGTCACTCATAGCTAATTTGGGGGTGACGAGCACAATGGTGAAGTCAAATTTTAATATTGAGGTCAAATAAAATATCTCTATTTTCTAATTAGTTAAATAATATTAAAATAATCCAAATATTCGATTGAGCTTCGTATCGCTTCAAATCTTCAGTTTAGCTCTAATGGCCAAATAAACTCAATGAAATGATAATTAGGATACAATTAAGCTAAAATAAGGATAAGTAACAACCAGATTGTTACAAGTCCCCTCCCCATCGAATCTAATAGCCTCGATTATGGCATTATAGTGCAAGCAAGGCATCTTGACCATAGGATGATGTAGCGATCAAATCCTAGTGTTGACATGGATCGAGCTGTAATAACCCAAGGTTATTACCCTGAATAATCGAGACTAAACAAAGTCCTAATCTTTATTACAATAGTCTTAATAAGTCATTAGGAGCAAGCCCTGAAATTTTGGTCCAAATCAGGAGTCAATCGAACCATACCCCTAATTCTAGAAAATTCGAATAATCAGGAAAATGAGTTAATTAATTTGAATTCAAATAAAAAATTTGACTTCTTCATTGCACTCATCACCCCCAAATTAGCTAAGGCTGATGTTTTAGAAGTATTTAAAAGTTGTCAAATTTTCCCTAAATATTTTAATATATTTAAAATACCCAAAAAAATAAAATAATTAAATTCTCATTAAAATCAAAATTTGACTTCGTTGTTGTATTCCACATTATTGTAAAGCATATAGTATTGAATCAAAAGTGAAATGGTGTGTATCGATCAAGAATTTTGCAACCTATCCATAGTAGTCTACAGTTTCGTTTTGCTACGACTCTTGTTCGAACATAGTTAGCTAGAGTGGAGTTTTGCCGACATTCCCGACCTCCATCAGCAAGGTCCCGGTCATCAATGGAATGGTCTCTTCAAGACCTTTTGTAACAACCCTAGTGTCGTTACATGTCAATTAGTAACCTAATTGACTCTAGTCATTTTCCATTAGTCTTATAGTAGTATTAGGAGTATTTATTTCAAATTTTGTGTTATTTGGAGATTGTTTGACAATTTTCAATATTTCCTGGTTTTCTGATAATTTTGAGAATACCTAATTTATTTCACCTCAGAGTCGAAAATGAAGTCCACCATTGGACTCACCACACACAACTTAGCTAGGGGTAGTATTTTGGAAGTGTTTGGAAGTTGTCGAATTTTCCTCGAATATTTCAATAATATTTTAAATACCCAGAAATTTAAGATAATTAAATTGACCTCAGATCAAAAATTTGATTTTATTTTTGAGTTCACCACACCTCAATTAGGTAAGAGTGAATTTTTGGGATTTTTTGGAATGTGTTTAGTTATTTAATTTTGATTAATTAAAATGTGTACAATTAATTATTTAATAAAGTATTTAATTTAATTAATATAAATATTAAATAAAATATTAAAAATAGATATTTTCGAATCCACGCTGATCCCGTGCGTTAGGCCAGTGCACGGGATAGCGGTCCGACGTAATCTTAGCTGTCGATTGTTTTTAAGTATATATCAGATGGCCTGGATTCAATCGGATCTCTCGTGCCTGATCTAGTCGTTCGATCAAAAAATCCAACAAATGGCCAGATCAAAATCCTGTGCATCTTCCACCTTTTCGTAGGCGTAGTACTCTATCGAGCGAGTGGAGGGGTATGACGAAGCATCTGGATTCATTAATCCCTCAATCCCTCCACTAATTTTTGTTTTCATCTTTTCTAGGAGAAAGGGAGGTCGAAGGGAGCGCTAGGGAGTTAGGATTTTTTGTCATAAGCTACAAACCCTAGCCGACAAATCCAATGAGGTACGTCCTCAATTGCTCAGCTATAAGCTTGTATTTACTTTTAACTATGTATGCGTCCTTATTTCAGTCATTGCTTAAACATCTGGTGATGTTTGATTGAGCTCGATCGACTTAGATCGAGCTCAATCAGCATACCGTCTACAGTAGTTTTTAGGGTTCTATTAGGGAGACCTAGGGAATCATCTAATCTCCTCTCAATGCATCATCTGGATTCGATTTTTAGCTTGGGTGAACGACCTCGGTGAGATCTTCTCGCCGGCATGCAGGTCGTACCCAGATACCGTCGAAATCGTGTTTGATGGCTAACCCTAATTCCTATCCTTCGGCTCATCATTTGGGACGAAGCGGTTCTTGCATTAAGTGAGCCCGGTTTAGTTTAAGTACCTAAACCGAACCGATCTACCTCTAATAACCCACGCTGTCTTCCATCCTTCGAGGAGCAGGCGAGTCGATCTACGGGATCGACACGTCAGCACCTGAATTTGTGCGCAGCGCTGATTTCAGCGTTGTTAAAATTTTTGCGCCACCATCTCTTTCTAAATTCTATGCCATCATTAATTCAGCGTATGGAATTTAGTGCCGGCTATTAAATCAATTGTAAATTTAAATTAATAAATTCTAATTATAATTGAATTCTTAATTTAATTATAACTTTAAAAATATAAATCCAAATAATACAAAATTATACACCATTTTGATCACAAATATGAGTAGATCAATAACATATAATTTAATTTCTATTTTGATGAATATTTTAATTAGTCAATATTTAAGATTAATTAAATAATTAAAAATTTAATTCATCATTTCATGTGACCTAATTTGATCATTTAATGTTCAAATTAAATGATAAAATAGTCCATTTCACTCATAAAAAATGTGAGTAATAATAACATTAAATCAAATTTAACATTTGAAGCTTAATATTCTTAATCACTTTTTAACCATAATTAGGAGTTACAAAAACCCTAATTTTCTAATGTTATCCAAATTTAATATACTTAGTGTCATTTTTCTTCTTATGATATAAGAATTTCAATATTATATAAATCATTTCCATTGGACAACAATTAGTAATTTTAGGTTGTTAACACTTTATTAAGTGTTATTGTGATAATTCTAATTTCTTAGATAGCATATTTTAGGTGTTATAAAACCCTAGGATAGCTAACATGTCACATTTATTATCTCCCTTATCAAATTAGATTACATTTAGTCTGAGCTTAGTTCTTAATTTTCTAGCTATATGAATTAATTGCCAAGTGCTTAATTCACCTTTCAAACCTAAGGTAGAAACCCTATGAATGATTTACAATTTGATCTATAGTTGATCCTTAGATCTATTTATTACACCCATTAAGAATAATTAGTCTTACTGCCTTTGTAAGTATAGATTATTGAATCAACTAGATCTAGCTTTAGTGAAAAGATTAGAACTTAGTTTATTAATCCTAATCCCTAAAGCCTTCCCTTGATTATTTTAGGATCTAGTAATAGGAATCCCAAACTTACTTAGATTAGTTTAGGAATCCTATTGAATTCCTCATTTTATCAACAATTAGAATATTTAGAACTTGTAGTTATTAAGTCCTATCAATTACTTACTTTAAACCTTTCACTTTATTATAACTTACCTAGATTATTACTTGATTGGTTAGATCCTTCAAACTATAACCTAGCTAGTGAACTTTAGTGAATTTACCTTAACTTCTAATTTCTTAAGTTAGACATTTTCTTATCTTTATCTCTTCCTACTACACCTAAATATTGATTTAATTATATATTTGAATCTTATAGTTTAGGATGTGAATAAGAGTTAGTTTCTAACTGTACTAATTATACTTATAAATTATTTTGTCATATCATATTAGTTGAATTGAATCTACTACTTTCAAAATCCCAACTACTACTATATTACAATTAACTTGAGATCAATATCTCATAGTTAATTGGGAGCTCAATTAGCTCCAATCATTAAGTAGATCATTAAAATTAGATAACCTTAGATATCACTTAGTTGCGATTATTAAAATTCCTTTGAATGCTTGCTTAGGTTTGAGCCGTATTCATTTGAAACCATTCATATAAGACATTGTGCATGAATAATACTTTTACAGGTTTATATTGGTGGATCAGTCTAGGGCAGGCTGAAAAAGGAGTAATAAGGAGATATCATATTCTCAGAGAGTGAATGTGAGTATTTTAGGATTTGACCCCATTTTTCATTAGTGGTTAAACAAATGTGTTTAACTCTTTTCTTTCAATTTATAACTTCCATTGGAATGGAAGTCTTGTATGTCTATTTTGTAGGTGTTTCTTTAGCTATTTATAAAAGAAACTCTACCAAAAAATTTTAAAATTTTAGGACTTGGAATAATTTCGTAAAAATATAGACTTATAATTCACATGTTAAATACTCATTAAATATCTAGAATTTCATGTCTAAGATTGTAAGTATTCACTTCAATTGTTTTGAATTACATTCTCATGTATCCTTACTTGTATCACATGTCTAATTTTATTGCATCTTCATATATAAATTACTTAACAACCATTCATAATTTCCCTTCCATCTTAACTTAAGACCCTGTTCCAAATCCTTGGCCAAACACAATATCTAATAATTTGGATTAGTTTTCTTCTAATCTAGTATTAGGTATTGTGGTGACGTATCAATGTTGAGTTAAGTAATCCTCAATATTGGGGTCATCACACCTTTCCATCATCATGTAGGCCAGCCTCCGGCGACGTCGGAGAGCCCCCATTTTTTGTGCCTTAGCTTCTCCGTCACCGGTCCTGCCGAAGAAGATGATGCCCCTTTGCCTCGGCTCAGATCGGGTCAGACCCAGCCTGCATGAAATCAAGCGGGCTGCCACATGTCAGTCTCTGTCATGTCTGGTGGGCCCCGTGTAATGCCCTACCTCGTCGCCGTGCGCAAAAGTTTACAAGTAAAAATCAGCGGCGGAAGCGGTGTGCTACTCGGGATAGACGAGCTTATAGAACCCATCTTCCCCGAATAGGCTAAAAGACTGAGCCACACTGAAGGCTGCTAACTCGAAACCTAAGAGTAGGATCGAGAGTCATTACTTAAGATAAGAGTAGATTACTTATCTTAAGTATTAGACTAATACGTACATAGATTTAGAAAGGTGAATATGAATCCAATATACATTATCAATATATCAGCATTTATAGTATGCTGATCACATCATAATACTAAGTATAGTAGTATAACAGAGTGCAGAAGCTAAACAAAATATCTAGAATATATTTATCACAAAGCGGGTAGTAAACATTCGTCTCAAAAAAGAAAAGTAAAAACACATCCAGAGTTATTACAAATGATTAAAAGATAAAATGCAGAGTCTATCTAAAGTATTGAAAGTAAGGCAGTAAGAAAAGGTGGAAGGCTACTCCACTAAGGGTTCACGTACTCCTCCGGTATCTCTTATAGGTTCTACTGCCCTGTCTCCACAAGCTCCTCGGGATCTAGCAAATTATTGGATCCCAAAAGTACCTTATGTTAGACAAAAAATCTAACACATCGCAACTAACTAAATAGTTCTAAAGTAAATGCGATAGACTATAAAGTAAACACAACTGTATGAAATAATAGTAAAGGCACTATGTAACTAAAACTGTAAAGACTAAACAAGTAAAACTGAATACTGAAAGTATACGGAAATATAAACTGCTCAAAAATCAATGTGAAAAGTCAAATGAATGTACTATATGTCACTGAAATAATGTACCCAAATATGCCATAACACGGTATGTCACAGTATGTCACAGAACTATCACTGAAAGGATATGAGTCGTACGGTCCAATGTATACATACACTCAGTTGGGAAGATAATAAGGTGATGCCGATGCATCCTAAGATTTCTCCAGTCTATGTATGCAACATTCTATAACCCATAATTTATCACTAATACTCATGCAACACTGCTGAAATGATTCATCAAACTCATGCTCATGTATATGCCCATGCTTCCATTCTATATAAGTAAATATCAGAAATCCATAAAACTTTGAATACCGATAATGAATTCTAAGTCTCCACTGTACGGAATCTTGCTAAAAGGATTCTAACTCCTAGCTTTTAGAATGAAAATGGGTTTAAAGTTGATAAGTTACTTAAAGATCATTATATGGGATGATTGTATACACATATTTAGCACGTTTGCAAGAAAGGTGGATCTTATCATTTAGTTTGATTGAACCACCCTAATAAAGCGATATTTGATAGGAGGCATCGCCCGTTGGCAACTGGTATCTCAAGCTAAGTCATTAAGATGACTAAACTCACAATCACACTCAGTATTTAGAGAAGCTGATTCTAATTACTTAGTTTGTTTAAACCATACCTATTGAAGCGGTCTTTACTATGAGGGCATCGCCCGTTGGCGATTTGTATTTTAATCAAACTAAGGAATGAGTACCGTTTAATACACTCTTAGCTTTGGGAGATTTACTCTAACGGGACTATATTCGTCTAATCCCTTATGATAGCACCTGCTTATAAGTCCATATTAGAGTGAATCAAACAATCCTGACTACTACTGAAGAAGTTCAGTACTAGGTATAACCATGCTACACCAACTTCTAATCTAGGTTTAGACAGTTCTATTTAATATACAAGTATTAATCCAGACTACCATTCCTAAACAAAATAGGTAAGTCCTACAAAGCTCCAAGAAAATGTGATCAAAGATTACTCAATATAGATCTACCACAAGGAAAGGTATCATTCTAATATCTTAGGTGATTCCTACCACGAGAGGTTAAGACCAACTTCTAAGGTTAAGGGATCATCTAAGCTTCTACCTCAATGAGTTACATAAATTCTTCTACTCAATGTATATTTGAATTTAGGTTTTCTTAAATTATTTCAGAAACTATCTTAAGATGAGATACTTCAGATCTCACGCTCATAATTTTAATGCTAACACTTGGTTTTACTTACCATTAGACTTAGAGTGATCAGATCATATGATTAAGTCATCTGATCATTACTTATTCTAAGATTATGTAATTTAAATTAAGGATGTTATTAGAGTTAGATCACTTGTTCAATCAATCTAATTCTATTAATCTTCTTATGTAAATAGTCTTTTTTAGGAGAAAATCAAGGATCTAAAGTTTAGATTCTTATTTAAACAATCACATAACTTCATTATTAACCCTAACATGTGTAATTCAAATGTTAAGATCAATATCAAATTAGATGCATTATTGGAATAATGTCAATTTCATTATCTTGTAATCAAATCACTTTAATTAAAGATAAAGGCTTTAGATCTTACTTAAGTATATTAGGGTTTGACCCCTACTCATATCTTAATTAAGATCAAGTGTTCATTTATAGATCAATTACAAATCAGTGAATTAAGTATGTATTATTAGTGGCAATCTTAGACCAAGATCAAGTCTGAAAAGCTTGATCAAAGTCTTAAGACTTCTTAAGTTAATTAAGGTGATTAAGTTCTCTAATTTCATATTTATTCAATTTATACATCATAAATTAGCATACATTATTTTCATATATTTACCTTACTGTTATGAAGCATGTTATCAGAAAAATTTATAAAAATAGAAAGTAATTAGTGCTAATCAAACCCTAAATCAATCCAAAAGGATTAACACATAATTACAAATCTAGCCATCAGGATTTCATACAAACTGGCACATAAGTTTTATTTAATCATAAAATTAATCAGAGACTAAGTTTGTTAAGATCCAATATATAAAATCCTAATTTTTACTCATCATGGTTTAACAAGATTAGGGCATAAGTTAAAGTACAGAAATTAGAAAAATAATTCACTTAGCACATTCATTCTACTCTTTATAAGGAGACTAATGACACCCTAAACATGCAATTTGATTAAGTATAATTGCTAATTCACCATAATCAAGATCTACAATAATTAGGTAAAATCAAAAAATCTAATCATTAGATGTTCGATATTATTTTATATTCAGATCCCTAATGATTTTCTAATCAATTTCATATATGATATTATAGGGTTTTGACTAGTGGATTAAAAGTTATTTAATTAATACATTTTGTATTTTTCCAATTAAATCTTCCTATGATTTGATTAATTGGATTATTTTCCTTAAGGAAAATAAATCCAATTAATCAGATTTAAAATTAAAATGGGCTCGGCCTGGTAACAAAAGGCGCGGGTCGGTCGGGGCCCGAAGACCCGGGACTGTCGCACAGCGCGGGTCATGGGTTAGCCCGACCCGCACAGCTCTTCGTCCCCAAGACTTCATCCCGACAGAGGGATCTGATTAAGGAAACCATAATCGGCCAATTCTGGCTTATCCCGACCATGGCACGTCCAACCAATGATCGATACATGTTCACCGTGGTCAGGTGCATCGAACAGGACCTGAAGCCCACTGTGAAACCATCTGGATCGACCGAACCTTACTCACCCGAGGGCTCCTTTAATGAATCTACTATGGGGAGACAATTCTTCCCACAGAGGCCATGCCAGACCCAGGGCTAAATCTCTACACCTTCAAGAAGGTGAGACGGATCGAAGTTCCCTGGTCTGAGGGCCTAAGATGGTCTGTAACGCGGGACCTTACTCACTCGAGATGTCCCTTAAGGGATTTATCCCGATCGATCAATTCGATCGACCGGGGCTAGCTCCAAGGCGCAATTATGATAGCATTAGGTTTGATTTAATAATATGCAGTAATACGAGTCAAAAGAATGAAGGTCTGAGCCTCGTTGGCTTAAAACCAGCAAGTCGGGGGTACCTAGTTTGACGGGGGCACTCGGAATGATCGACTGAGGGTTCAGCATGCTTAAGCTAATGGTTCTACACGCTGTAGAAGGATCCTGAACACTAGGAGAGCCTACTATCAGCAGTTTAGGAGCTCCTGGGATCGTCTGCGCAAGCTCGGACAGATGGCAATGGCGGAACTTGCAGAGAGCTCAATTGATCAGCAAAGGATCATAAGGTGGAATATTGAGGATATTTATAGCCTCAGCATGGAATGGGGAAGCTTTCAGAGCCATTGGCTCAGGCTAGAGAGACCCGAGAGGTCGGGCCATGGCCGAGCTCTCAATTTTCATAATTGAGCTCGGTCAGGTCACGAGGCCCGATCAGGACTGATATGCCGTTGAGGGAAGATTTCCAATGGCCTGCTGAGGTGGAGCGGGTAGTGGGGGAACAGACCAGACTTTCCAGGATCAGAAAGATTCCTTCGATTGGTCGCAGGCGTGGCGCAGACGAAGATCCACAGTGCAGGTGCGCTGTGGACCGTCGGATGGATTGATCAGGACCGCGAAACGGTCCTGATCCTTTGGATCCTAATGACCAGACCTGATTGAATTCACATCATAGGATTCACAGGGCGCATCTAACGACAGATCTTCAGTTCCGTGGGATCTGATCCTAGCTGTTCGATAGGAAGCGCAACGGTGAGATGTGCGGACTCCGCTATCGCGCGACCCGGGCTCTGCAGCGGATCGCCCGCGGTCCACACAGCAGATCACAGCCGTTATTTTAGTTGTAGGGTAAAATTGCAAATTCAAATTGTTGGAAATCCCAAAATGCAATTAGACCATTTTAATTAAATATGAATTATGGCCTAAATGATTTCCAAATTGCACCAAACATTCACCCCTAGCTAATTTGGGGGTGAGGAATTCAAAAATGTAATTAGATTTTAATTCTGAGATCAAAATATTTTGAGTCTAAACTAGGGCATTTAGACTGATCAAATATCATTTTGGACTTAGAGAAGTCCAATGGACTTCAAATTTTTTAGGATATGTTTTATTGGATGTTCTAAAAGCAATGGACTCAAAATGAATGATTACTTAGACCAAAGATTACCAGGGTAACAACTTAGGGTTGTTACAGACTCCCCCACTTAAGAACGATGTCGTCCTCGATATCATCTCAAGAGAGAAGACAAACATGAAAAAATTTAAAGAATAGAATAAAATTCAAAAAATTAATGAGTACCTAAATTTTCGAAGAGACTGGGATACTTTTTTTTCATATCCGCCTCTTTCTCCCAAGTAGATTCTTTTAGAGAGCGATTCCTCCACTGAAACTTTACCATTGGAATTGAGCGATTTCTCAGCTACTTTTGATCACGAGCTAAGATCTTAATTCGCTCCACTGCATAAGAAAGATCTGGTTCAAGAAATACTGTCGGAAGTTGGATTAAGTGAGATGGGTTACGAAGACATCTCCGCAGAGATGAGATGTGGAATACATTATGGGCTGCAGAGAAATCTTCAAGAAGATTTAATCGATAAGATGCAGAACCAATTTTTTTCCAATATTTCAAAAGGTCCGATGTAGCGGGGACTCAACTTCCCAGCTACAACAAAATGATACACACCTTTCATCGGACTGACTTTAAGATACGCAAAATTTCCCACATCAAATTCCAGAGTATGATGAGCATCATGATACTTGCTCTGGCGATCTTGAGCTGCTTTGATCCTATGTTGGATCAGTTGAATCTTACGATTTGTTACTTCAACTAATTTTGACCCATATAGCTGAACATTGTCTGTTTCAGACCATGCTAAAGGAGTACTACATTTCCTGCCATACAAGGCTTCATATGGAGCCAATACTAGCCTAAAAATTATTGTTGTATGCAAACTCTACGAGAAGAATATGATCTTCCCAGAAGCCTCCACAATCTAGAATACAGAGATGAAGGAGATCTTCTATAACTTGATTGACTCTTTATATTTGACTATCTGTCTAGGGATGAAAAGTGGTACTCATGGCTATGATAGTTCCCAAGTCTTGATGCACTGCTTGCCAAAATTTAGAAGTGAAACTGCTATCTCGATCAGATACAATAGATCTAGGAATTCCATGTAGCCTGATAATTTCTTTGATATACAACTTTGCTAATTTCTCCACATAATCAATTTAACGCATAGGAATGAAATGTGACGATTTGGTCAGTTGATCAACAATGACCCAAATTGAATCGGCACCGGATCTTGATTTGGGTAAACCCATAATGGAATCTATAGAAATGTCGAACCACTTCCATTCAGGAATTGCCAGAGGATGAAGTCCTCCAGGCTTTTGGTGTTCAGCTTTAACTAAGTTGCAGGCATGACATTTTGCTACAAATTTAGCCACACCCTTCTTCATTCCAGGCCACTAGAATGATTTTTTCAGATCTTGATACATCTTGGTATTGCTAGGATGTACTTGGTAGCTAGAGTTATGACCTTCTATTTGAATCTCTTGATGCATGGATTTGGGAATCCATAAGCAATCTCCCTTATATATTACATTACCTCGAAGCTGAAGATCAAGACAACGACCACTTTCGATGTCCATCTTAAACTTCAGATAATCTTCGTCCTTGGTTTGAGAGATAGAGACATCGCGAAGAAATGTAGGTACAACTGAACTTAAGGTTATCATGGTGCTTAGCATAGCACCACGTGCTGGCCTGACTTCGAGCTTTTAAAATTCCTCTTCTAAAGAACTTGATAGTATCGTAGAAGATAGAGTAACATGACGACTGAGTGCATCTGCTACAACATTTACTTTTCCTAGATGATATTGGATGCTTAAATCATAATCACTTATTAACTCGAGCCATCTCCGCTATCATAAGTTTAGCTCACGCTGGGTGAAGATGTACTTTAAACTCTGATGATCAGTGAATATGGAACACTGGACGCCATAAAAATAATGACGCCAAATTTTTAGAGCAAGAACTATGGCTGCTAATTCGAGATCATGGGCAAGATAATTCTTTTCATGTGGTTTTAACTGACGAAATGCATATGCTATAACTTTTCCTTCCTGCATCAGCACACATCCCAAACCTATGTCGAATGCGTCGGTATATACTTGGTAGTTAAGACCTTATTTAGGTAAGGCTAGAACTGGTGCAGAAGAAAGAGCATCCTTTAATGATTGAAACACTTTCTCACATTCTGGAGTCAAGATAAATGGTACTGCTCTTCTTGTGGGGCCCCCTACTGACAATAAGGAAGTACGGTGCTCCAACTGTGGCAAATCCCCAACTTAAGTAAAGTTAGGCGAACCTAACTTGCCTTAAGGCAAGTACTTGCCACCAAGTGCTATAACATTCATCAATATAGATATCAAAGTGGCAGAAGCAATATAAAATAGGGTAACATCCACAAGCATACATAGTAGGAAAAGAAAATGCAATATATAACTCATCATAATACAGAAAGTAAAGTACATCCAGAAAGTTTAATTATTACAAACTGAAAATGAGTAACTAAAAATTAAAGACTCTCATCCTCACTGGAATAACAAGACAAAGCTAGCTAGACAGCAGCTGGAAGGTCCTCCTCCTGAACTGGCTCCTCCTCAGCGACACTGCCCACGAACACGCCTGAATCTGACATTTGTCGGTATCACAAATGTCAGGGCCCCAGCCAACAAAATAAAAAGGTTACAGTTAAACAATTGTCTAAGTACATTTTAGGCTATTTAAAGTGAATTGAATATTAAGGGATATCACATTTAAATTTAACTATACATGCAGCAGTAAAGGGGTGCAATAAGCTATGAAAGAACTGTGATACTATAAACTATATATTTATAGTATGCAACAGGTATGTAAAGTAACATACAGACTCAAAATAAGTAAGGTAAGGCTAAGAGCAAAAATAACTGCAACTATGGAATAAACATGATCCTAACATGATTATGATCGAAGTAAAACATACTGAGTATAAAAGAACATGAGTACTGAATGTAATAAAATTCTAGCATCCTAAACATGCCATTTATATATATCTAAGTCATGAAATTTACATACAACATGCAGATTAATCTGAAAAGAAAGGCCACTGAAACATGTGGCAAAAGCAAAGCGATATATGATAAGTGAAGCCATTTAGACATGTGGCAAAGTGAGCAAATACTGAAAATAAGGCCACTGAAGTATGTGGCAAAACAAACCAGAAACTAAAACAATACAATACAGGTAAAGTAGTAATATGCCTAAGTTCTAGTACTGTCATACCAGCCTATAGGCCATACAGGGCCTCCAATATCAATCAATCGATCAATCCCCAGCCTAGCCATCCAAATATGCTAGGTTTGAGTCCAGTCTATACAATACTACTACTGAAGAGGCAGACTAAACTAGATCATATTCTACTAACTGTGACAAAACAAAACTGAATGATATGCAAATTCAATACTAGCTTAGGATACCTCATCCTAAGTTTTCCTATTATGCTCAAGGGCTAAAGCTCAAAATCGAAGGTATGCAAAGTAATATAATCAAAGTAAGCAAGAGACTCAATCTAGACTCATGTGATATCTGTTGTTATCTAATTACCCAATCTAACTACCCTGAGAAGGTACAAGCTTAGGATCTCCAATATCCAGCTATCGAGTAGAATCTCAGATTTACGTCCTTAAAGTCAAATATTAGAACTTAACAAGTTCTAATCAAAAATCATGTGACGACTATATAGTTTAAGTAAGCAAATCAATGACCTAATTTTATGAATATTTTACTCTCTTACCCAAATCTTGATCAAATAAATCAAGATTTATGGATTTAGAACTTAAACCCTATACTGAGTTCAAATTCCAAATCCAATGTGATACTAAAATAGGATCTAGGTTTCTCACTTAATCCCAAAGGTAAAGGTTCCTATAAGTTGAAAGATTCAGGAGCTACGATCTTAGTGGAAGGCTATTCTATTAATTATAAGATAAAATAATCGATTAAGAACTTGAGAATATAAGATCTATATTCAATCTTTAAGATAATTTCATTATCTTATTGATTGAATCATCCTACACCCACATGGAAGGTTTCAAAAGATTAAACAATCAATCATTTAAGAATTTCAATTGGAGGTGGTTTGATTCAAATTGAAGATCTAAGTCTAAGATCTAAGATCCAAAGATCTGAGATTTGATAACTTTAGACATTAAAACTAGATATTAGCTTAGGAGCTTTAATTTTATGCTTCTTTTGGAATTTAAACTATATTGCACTTAGTAAGATGATGCTTTAACCATTCACTTCCCTTGATTAACATTTAAGCTTATAGTCATCTCTTTAGATTACTAAGATCTAAGAGTCTAAGTTTTGATCACTTTAGATCTTAAACTAGGTTTTTAACTTAAACATTTCTAATTTCTTATCTTTCAACACTAAGTTCTTAAGTTATCTTTAATTAACTTATCAATGATATAATTGACTATTTTTCTTATTAATTTAAAGGTTAAGTCCAAATGATCTTTATAAGAAAATACTTAAGATCTAATTATCTTAATTATGGATTTCAATAAGGATTTCATGGATTAAGGATCACATTAACACTATTTTTGTTCTAAGATCTCAGAGAATATAACTAACCCATTTTATGGTGGTTTTACTGAAATTTTCAATCCTCAAAGTACATTAAATCATATTTTGGTCAAAATGACCAAAATGCCCCTCTTAAGGCTAAAATTGGGATTTTTGGGTTTAACTATCCAAATTAAATATAATCTATTTTAATATGTTTCATATTAATTTATGAAGTGGGGAACACCCAAAATTTAGGTTTTGAAGACCTAATTGATCTTAATTAGCACTAATCACTTAATTAAGCCTCTTAGGAGATTAGTGAAATTAAGGCAATTTAGGGCAATCCAACTCTACACTTAGATTCTAATTGACTTAATATAAGGTTAGGAACAACTCTCACTCAATTTAGAGGCTTAATTAGGGTTAAGTTCACTAATCCTTAATTAGGGTGATTAAGGAGCAATTAAGAAAATTAATTACCTAAAATAGATTTTAAGGGTTTAGAATTGTTCCTTAGGTCATAAGGAGCAATCAGAGCCCTTAAACTCACAATTTGGATAATTAGGTGATTTTATATGATTTATTTAAGAACAGAAAAGTTTTAGTTAATATTTTTAAATCCAACCATTGGATCTAGAATTTTATTTTAGATTCAGATTCTTAGAATTTTTCTGATTCAAATGGTATATTGGATCATACCAATTGGATGTGTGGATTTAAAGTTATTCAATTAATATATTCTGAATATTTATTTAAATTAAAACTACAGGTTTCAATTAATTTAAATCATAACTATTAAAAATACACTCCAATAAATATTAATTAACCGCGACCCAAAATCAGAACCGCTCGGGTCAGCGGCCAGCCCGACCCGGACCCGCGACTTCATCTTCAACCTCTCGACGGGCCCTGAGCCCGTCAAATTTCAAAGCTGAAATTCTCGGCGCTCCGACGACGGCAGGGGCTCAAATCGATCCCTACACATTCCCTGAGGGAAGACACATCGATTGGACCAAGAACCCCCATCTAGATCCCTCTAGATCGATGGGGTCTAGGTCGCCCGTGACGTTCTTCAGAAATCCGTCTCAAGCCACCTATGAGGGAGAAATTCTCCTCACAGAGACCACGATTCGACCGGGGCTCGATCCCTACACGTTCAGGGAGTCAAAACGCATCGAACCCACAACCTATCTTAACCTGGGGTGCAGCCAATCGCTGGGTCCTTGGTCGGACTCAGCCATTGGTTCGCCCGCTAGCTCAATCAATCGATACGATTGATTCGAGCTAGCTTATCCCCAAGCAACAATCACGGGAGTTTCCTAAGTGGCTAAAGCACTTAGACGACATTCAGAGCTCAATCCAGATGACAGAAATGAAACGGAGCTTCATAAATTTTAATGGCGGAAGCTGTACCTTGAACCGGGGATACAGGCCTTGCCGAGGGAAATTGGCGGGTGCTGAAGTTTCCTGAAGACTAGACGAAGCTTCCCAGGGAGTCTGAACACCAGACGGACCCTCTATCAGCGATTCAAAGCTCTGCAACAGCCAAGAAATCACCGAGGGAAAGAGAGCTCCAGCAGGCCTTCTACCGGGGAATTAGGGATTCATAGTGAGCAAAGGGACTCACTGTGAAGTCCTAGGGGTACTTATAGGCTTTAGGAAGGGTCAGGCAAGGAGGCCAGGGCTCGGGCTTGGAATTCGGCTTGGCCCGAGGCCCTTCACTGGTTTCCCAAAATTGGGATGGTCCAAACCTCCTGGCTCAGCCAGCTCGGCTCGGCCACTTACGGGAATGTGCCAACGGTCAAGCTGACCTGGCACGGGGAGTGGCAGACAGGAATTACGTGGCGAATTTCTGCAAATTTTTCCTCTCAGGGCGGATCCTTTGGGGATGAAGATGAACAGTTGCAGGAGGGTTGGGAGCCGTCTGATGGATCGTCAGTTCACGCGGAACGGTCCTGATCTCCTGACATCTAATGGTCGTGCGTGGGATTGGATCGGCCGTTGGATCTAATCCGCGGATCGAACGGGCGATCGGCTTACTTAACGCGGATGGATTAGGTGCCGTCGGATCAGATCTCAGAACTGCGGAACGGTCGAGATCTGCTGGATCCGATCGACAGCGCGGGCCGTTGGATTGAAGCGCGCTAAGATGCGTGCTAAGGATCCTACGGGTGCAAAACGGCGCACCGCTGTCGGGACCCCGCAGCGGATCTGCCGCGGTCCCGACAGCAAATCCCAACAGTGATTTTAATAATAAAAATTAAATTTAATTAAATTAAAAATCATTTAAATAAATTTCAATTATTCCAAAAATTCCTAAATTCAATTTAGGTCCAAATGAGCTCCAAAAATTCACCCTTAGCTAATTTGGGTGTGAGAAATTCAAAAATGAAATCAAATTTAAATTTGGAGATAAAAATAATTTAGGTATTTTTCAGAGCTTAAAAATAGCCAAAATACCAAATTCTCCAAATTAGCTCCAATTGGTTTCAAACTTCTAGGTTTAGGTTTAATGATCCATTGAACCCAATCGAATCAAAATCAAACATTGTTTTAGCTTAATTAATCTAGTTTTAAGCTAGGGTAACAACCTAGGTTACATTTCTGCATCATCAACTTTGTGAGAGGAGACGCAATTTGTGACAAGCCCTTAACAAATTTCTATAGTACCCTGCTAGTCCTAAGAAACTCCTGATATCGATCAAGAATTTCGGTTGTGACCAATCTTGAACTACACTTACTTTATTTTGATCGACTCTGATTTCTTGGGAGTCGATGACATGACCCAGAAAAGCGACTGAGTCAAGCCAAAATTCGCATTTGGAATACTTACCTTGGAGCTTTTCTAGTACTAATCTTAGATGATTCTCATGATCTATTTTACTTTTTGAATAAATCAGAATATTATCGATGAAGATAATAACAAATTTATCTAAATATTCTTTCAACACGTGCTGCATTAAATCCATGAAAATGGATGGCGCATTTGTTAAGCCAAAGGACATTACTAAAAATTCGTAATGTCCGTAGCGGGTTCTAAATGCAGTTTTCTCTACATCTGGATCTTTAACTCGCAATTGATGATATCCCGATCGCAAGTCTATCTTTGAGAAACTTTAGCTCCAGATAATTGATCGAATAAGTCATCGATACGAAGAGGATACTTATTCTTGATGGTTACTTTGTTTAATTCCTTATAATCGGTGCACATTCTCATCAATCCATCTTTCTTTTTACAAACAAAACTGGCGCTCCCCAAGGAGATGAACTTGGACGAATAAGACCTTTCTCCAACAGTTCTTGAAGTTGCTTGTTGAACTCTTGAAGTTCTTTTGGCACCATACGATACAGAACCTTTGATAGCGATTGGGTTCCGGGAATTATTTCAATTGCGAATTCTACTTCTCTAACTGGAGGAAGACTGGGTAAGCCTTCAGGGAAAATATCAGGAAATTCACAAACTATACGATTCTTAGAGATAGGCACGACTTCTTTCTTCTCTCCGAACATCGTTATGAGATACGCATCACATCCCTTCCTGACTAGTCTTTCTGTTGTCACTGCATTGATCAGCGACACTTGGGTGCTAAATCTTCCCACGAAAATGATTTTGATTTACTTCCACTGCCCAAAGTTATTTTCTTCTTTTAGTAATTTATAGAAGCACCATGCTGGCTTAGCCAATTCATGCCTAGGATTACATCAAAATTTGTGATTGGCAATACATTTAACTTAGCCCCATAATTTTGTTCACCGATAGGAATATCTATGTTGCAGAATTATTGGGACTGCTTGCAGGCTCCAGAAGGAAACCCGATGCTTGACAAGTTGTCTAACCGATAGGTTGGTAGCTTAAGAGTTTTAGCCCAGTTTTCTGATACAAAGGAATGACTCGCTCCCGTATCGAAAAGGATGTTACAAGATTTGTTGTTTATTCATAAGGTGCCTATGATTACATTAACTTAATAAGAATAGCTACTCAAACAGTTAAAATACTAAAATGGTAAAGACTGATTATTGAAATAGTGATAATTGAATAAAAATTTAATTTAAAGCATACCAGAAACCACATCATTGTCTTCAGGAGTAGAGGCAGGAGTTAACATGTATACCCTTGCCAGTTCTGAGGGTTTTTGTTCTGGAACCTTTAACCCTGACGATCATAGTTCAGCTTTGGAGCCGGTACAATTGCTTTAGAGTTTACAGTGGTAGCTGGCATTATAGCAGGAGCAGTCTCACAGCTGTTCCTTGGCTGTGCGCAAAACTTCTTTATGGTGAGAGTGATTCATAATCACTCCGTTGATTGTATTCTTCTCACTGCATTCAAAGTAACGATGGCCTTTACGACCACAAGTAAAACATACACCACCGAAGCGGTAGTATTTCTTGTACAGGTGCATTCGTTTGCATTCAAAATTCTGAGGTTGGGGTTGTATGGTTTCCATGTTATAGACCTTTGCCTCCTTATGATGGCCAAAACGTTCCTTCCTCGGCTGCGTTGCTATTGCCTTCCTTTTCTGGTCCAGTTGACCTTGGAATCTTTCTACTAGATGGGCAGCCTCGATTAGTTCTATCAGAGTCTTGATCTGATGAGATACTAAGTGGGCTTTAATAGAGTCTCTCAGGCCCTTCAGGAAATGATGGCATCTAGATGCCTCCGTTCTAACTAGATCTGGAATGAAATGCGACAATCTCAGAAACTCTTGTTCGTACTCAAATACTGAATTATTGCCTTGCGTGAGATGAAGGAGTTCATCTTCCAGAATTGCTTGAGCTAACACCGGTATGAATGCTTCACAGAACGCTTCCAAGAACATGTCCCAACAAATGTCCTCTACTTCATAATCATCAAACCTGTTATTCCGCTCATTCTTCCACCAATACTCAGCATCTTCTTGAAATAGATGAGTTACTAGGTGGACGGCTTCGGAGTTAGGGAACTTGATATTGGCCAAGTTATTCTCGGCCATCTTAAGCCAGTTTACGGTATCCATAGGGTTCAATGCTCCATTGAACGTAGGAGTTCGGAGACGGAGGAAACTGTGCAGAATTCCATCGCCCATATAATGGGAAGATGCTGAGAACCCTAACTGGGGTGCAGGTTGTTGCCTAACAGAAAGGATAAGATCATGTGTCTCTTGCGCCTATTGCGCATTGCTTTCAATTAGGGCCTTCACTAAACGGCCATAGGGTCAGACTCCTCAGGTTCGCCTGACAATGCGACCGTATTCTTAATTGGAGTAGGAGCAGATGGGGAACTAGGATTTATGACTATAATTATAAGTATAAACTTTAGAAACATATAATTTTACTATAATTTCATTCATTCATTTCTTTCTCAAAACAGAAAATACATGGATTCACAAAATATATAACTGAGATGAAAGAAAATGACATAATAAGATATCCAATCATCCTAGTGGCAATACTCTACCCAAAAGGTAGCACAGAAGTCATAATATGTGATTATGTGGCTCTTTCGAGCTAATCTCCTATAAACCCAATACCACCAACGGCTCGCTGATCCACTTAGTAGGATCTCTACAATCTCTAGTCGGCACTCTAAGGACAGGCTGTCTCTCGAAGTGCAGTAGTAACATGATCCAGCCATTCCTTGCCTCCAAAGGATGAAAGGACAAGTATCTTATCCAGCACCTCAACTCCATGAGGCGACACTCCATCGACGACCCTTCCGTAGATCAGGACATCTCGAAGGTCGTCTATCCAGTAGTTGTCAAATCTCCTAAGGTAGAATAAAAATGCTGACTGCGAGTATTCCATTCCTAAGATAATTCAACCCATAAGTATTTTATCCGTGTTTCATTACTACTTTCAAAAGTTCGTTTAAGTCCTAAGATGTCCATGTTAAAAAAATGCATAGTTTCAATCAAATTACTATCTGCATTAAATTCCTAGGGTGTCAACATTCTAGACATAGTCCACCCATTTCATTTCTGAGACAACTTAATGAACTCTTGGATGATTGCTTTGCACTACACTTAGCAACTTGTGATCTTGGTCTGATCTAGAGAATAGATTATAAAGTAGATATGAACAAACTCTTTATCTGACACTTTATGATACTTCTCTGATACCAACTGTAACGCCCTACCCTGTCACCGTGCACAAAAGTTTACAAGTAAAAATCAGTAGCAGAGCGGTGCGTTACTCAAGATAGACAAGCTTACAGAACCCATCTTCCCAAATAGACTAAAAGACTGAGCCGCACTGAAGGCTGCTGACTCGAACTTAAGAGTAGGATCGAGAGTCATTACTTAAGATAAGAGTAGATTACTTGTCTTAAGTATTAGGCTAATATACACAATGGATTTAGAATGGTGAATATGAATCCAATATACATTATCAATATATCAGCATTTCCAGTATGCTAATCACATCATAATACTAAGTATAGTAGTATAACAGAGTGTGAAAGCTAAAGTAAAACATCCAAGATACATTCACCACAGAGTGGTAGTAAACATTCATCTTATAAAAGAAAAGTAAAATACATCCAGAGTTATTACAAACTAATTTAAAAGATAAAATGCAGAGTATATCTAAAGTACTTAAAGTAAGGCAGTAAGAAAAGGTGGAAGGCTGCTCCACTAAGTCTCCACGTACTCCTCTGGGATCTCCTGTAGGTTCTCCTGCCCTATCTCCACAAGCTGCTCGAGATCTAGCAAATTGCCGGATCTCAAAAGTACCCCATGTTAGACAAAAAAGTCTAACACATCACAACTAACTAAATAGTTCTAAAGTAAATGCGATAGACAGTAAAGTAAACACAACTGTAGGAAATAATAGTAAATGCACTATGTAACTAAAATCGTAAAGACTAAACAAGTCAAACTACATCAAACTGAATACTGAAAGTAAACGGAAATAAAACTACTCAGAAATCAATGTGAAAAGTCAAATGATGTACTATATGTCACTGAAATGATGTACCCAAATATACCACAACATGGCCCTGCCCCGCCGTGGTCCTGTTAACCCTTAGGTTAACATGATTACGGTGGAGGGGTCACCAAATGACAAGGTCCCCACTTAAGATTGGATTAGTCACACATCCTAATCCAATTTAAATAAGGACTTTGCCATTCAATCCAGAAATATTATCACTAAATGATCATACATGAACTCAGAGTGCAGAAGCATATAACATAACATCCATCCAATACAGTATAAATACAACAATACAGAATAAGTAAAGTACTAAAAAATAAAATATCCTGTATTATTACAACATTTAATGAGCTTAAAAGAACTGAAAGAAAACTCTCATCCTCACTGAAGATAGAAACCTAAGCTACAGATCCTCAGGAACGGGCTCCTCCTCCAATGGCAAACTCTCCACTGGATCTGCTAAACCAACAAACTCAGAACCTACCATTATCAGTTTCATAATGGTAGGGCCCCAGCCAACAAAAGAAAAACTAGTTAGACAATAAGTCTAAGTACATTTTAGGGCAGAAGTTTATTTAAGTTAACTGAATATCACCATAAAAACAGAACTGAGCAAAATAGGTGCAGAAAAGCGTACAAAAGAGCTGTAATAAGTTATAAACCATAGTTTATAACTAAACAAAAAGGAAGTAAAACATACCTCCTCCAAGCAACTACAACACAAAACAGGTAAGTAAAAGAAGTGTAAAACTGTAAGAAAATACAACCTAAATATGCATATGATCAAACTGATTATGCCAAGTGACATATAATACTGAGTACACTAACATCCTAAACAAGCTTAAGAACACAGTAAGTAAATCTAGCATCCTATATAAAAACACGTGCAGGAAAGCTGTAAGTAAAACAGTGCTGAAATGCAGAATATACTAGTAAAATAGTAACTGTAAACTAAAACTATAGTAACTGTATAAGTCATCTGAACTGAATACGAACTCAGCAATTCTTAGCCTGATGGGCTAAGAAACTCTGAACTGAACATCACTGAAACTCTTAGCCTGATGAGCTAAGACAGAACTGAATGTAAGTGTACTTGAATTAGTATATCCATATCTGAATCCTGACTCTGTAGTCAGTAGGGCAAGAGTCTATCCATCCTATCACTCGGACTAGGCATGGCCAATAGACTGTCGGACATTAAACCCTCGAAAGGTTGCCGACCCCGAACAGGTTGATCGAAGAGGTATACTAATCAAGCTACACCTTACAAACCACTTGTGAAACGAACACAATGCTTTTTATGAATGTTCAAAATTGACATAAGATATTCTTCAAATATCTTAAGTACATAATATATGTTCAAGGTATAAGGCTCAAAATCAAGGAATGCGAAGCATCAAAAATTCAAAGTGCAGGAAAACTCTATCTAAAACACAGGCGATATCCTTTGTTGTCTACTTTATTCGTTCTATCTACTCTAAGTTACATAAATTTCAGAATCAACAACTCTTACACATTCTGTAACTTAGAATCACGAATCCTACTTGTTGAAGATAATTAGGACTGGCCAAGTCCTAATTATAACTAAATCAAAAGACGACTATTTGGTTAAAATGAATAAATCAGCGACCTAATTTTGTAATTTAATTCATCCCAACCTCATCTTGATTAGCCAAATCAAGATGAAAAGATTAAGAACTAGACTCCAGATGATGGGGTCTAATCACTTAATCTAAAGGTATAATTAAGGGTCTAAGGTTTAGAACCCAAATCTCCCAAATTAAGTTAAGGCAAGTCCTAATGATAAATCAATTCATTAGGATAGATCTCTATTCTTAATTCTAAAGTTTAAAGATTAAATAATCATTTAATAAACTAAGAAAAATCTGAAAACTAGAAAACTCAAGGTTTCATCTAATTGAGTAACCCAATTTACTCAATAGATGAATTCTAACTTAAGATCTATTCCTAATCTTAAGAATTAAGGCTCTTAATTACTAAGAGTATCTCTCAAGACACACATCCTAACTAATGATATAAGACCTAAGGATGGGTCTAAGAATAATTAAGGAAAGAGAACACTCACTTAGGACTTAGGAATTTTCTAAATGAGTAAATTCTGAGATTTTAATTAAAACCTAATTTAGAATTAAATTTGAATAATTTCAGTTCTAAATCATTCCATTTACTGATTTTAATGATTAAAACTGAAATTAGGGTTTCAAAAGGCTAAACCCTATATTTGGGCAAAATGACCATTTTGTCCCTACTTAAGGGTTCAAAAGATCAAATTTTGATCTAGGGCTTAAATTCTAAAATTTTCTTTTGGAAAGTGATTCTTACTGTCTAATATAAGATTAGACAGTAACTAAATTAATTTTGGGTGATTATTAAGCCATATGAGATCAAATTAGTAGATTTGACTCATAAGAGCAATTTAGTAATTTGATTAAGTGAAAGCTAAATTTTCTTCTAGATTATTGCTCTTTACTGTCTAAGCTTTCCATAGAACCTAAATTTGCTGAAAATTGAAAAGTATTGGCCAAGTTATGGCAATACAAGATCTAGGGTTTAAGGATTAATTAAGGGATCCTTAATTATAGGTCAAAAATCCTAACTTTTTTTCAATTAGTATCCAAATCAAGCAAAATCAGTGACTATGAATTACAAATAGCTCACTAATTTTTAATGATATGTGATAGGCTCAATTTGGACCTAATTTGACTAAGTTAAGACCTAATTAGGGTTTAGGGTAATTAGTGAGTGATTAACAAAATTAATCACTCAAAAACTAATCCAACCTTATGGATTGATTCTATATGGATCTAGGAGTCCTCTGAAATTTAAAACTCTCAAATTGGGTTACTAGATTTGCTATTATTCACTAATCAAAATTTAGAGCAATTAAGGGTGATTAGCAAATCTAACCGTTGGATCTAAAATATTTTTATAGATTACTGTTAATTAGATTCTTTTGATCTAAATTGATATTTGGATCATCAAATTTGGAGCTCAATTGACCAAGTTATGGTCAATTGAAGATCTAGGGTTAATTAACCTAATTAGGGTTTGGTCCTAAAAGTGATTAGGCTCAAACTAATCCAAACAGCAAAATAAACACTATCAAATTAATCCTTAGGGTTTTCTGATCACTTTAAGACCCATATTGGGTGTAATTGGATCAATCTACACAAAGTTATGAGCTAAATAAGGTTTGCGACATATAATTTAAATTAAATTAAACCCTAAAAATCACTTTGCTAAATACAGGTCCAAATACAAAATTATTAGTACCATAATATTCCTCTATTTTTGCTGAATCCAATGGTATATAATTTTGCATATTTTGGATGAGTAATTTAGGAATTATTTAGGGTTAAAGTTTGGTATTTACTTAATTAATTATTACTGTTTTATTTATATTAATATAACTGTTTATAATTTATATATAAATATATTTAATATATATCTATCTGTTATATATTTATATATATAATTTATTTTATTTCTGCAGGTACACATGGCGGCTGCTCATTGGCTGAGCAGACAGCGGCGGGCCCCACGAGTCAGTCCGCTGACGCGCAGGCCACGCGTCGCGCCCGGGTTGGCTGGCGCGCTGCACGTGGGTCCCGCCGCGCAGCTGAAGCGTCGCGGCACGGGCACGGGCCGGGCCCGGGCCGACCCGACCGGCCCGAAGACCCTTCGTCTTCACGCGATCGCCCCGACGCTCGGATCCTAGGGTTTGAAAAACGACGGCGAAGACGGCGGTGCCAGATGACGAGCCATACACCGATCGAAAGGTCTGGTCGAGACCTTTCCTTTGCTACCCTAAACGCCACCGGAGAAGGCCTACAACTCCGGCAAATGTCAACCCTAAAATCCCTATGTTCGGCTAACGGTTTGTACTGTTTAGGATTTTGCACATCTGAGCTAACCCGACCTGATCGACTCAATCGGAACTGGTAGATGAACAATCAAGCATATGAAATTGAGAAACGAAACCTTAGATGCAATTTTTGATGAATATTGGAGGTAGTGCGTACCTTTAGACGAACGGCTGAAAGCAGTCGAAGCTTGATCTTAGGTTTTTGGACCTCCGGTTTGAAAACCGGGCAAAACTGAGGTCTTAGGGTCTTTAAGTAAGGAAGTTAAGGCGGTGGCTGGAGGCGGTGGAGAGGCCGGGAGGGACGCGCGGAGGTTCCTCTGCGCGATACGTGTCGCTTCTCGCGACACGCGGAAGCCGCGAGGACGAAAGGCACGGACCGTTCGATCTTCGATCGAACGGTCAGGGATCACCGTCAGATCCGACGGCGCTGCGTTAATTGAATTAACGGCGTTACTTAATACAGACGGCGCCATTTAAATACTTAAATTAATTAAATAATATTTAATTAATTTTCAGTTTTAATTAATTAAATTTAGCCTATTAAATGAATCCCAAAAATTTCCAATAAATCACCCTTAGCTAATTGAAGGGTGAGGAACGCAATGGCGCACTCGGATTTCGTTTCGACGAGTAT
Organism: Gastrodia elata; assembly: GCA_016760335.1. Classification (NCBI taxonomy): domain Eukaryota; kingdom Viridiplantae; phylum Streptophyta; class Magnoliopsida; order Asparagales; family Orchidaceae; genus Gastrodia; species Gastrodia elata. Next base: position 32,424,937 of record CM028670.1, on the reverse strand, counting down.
TTAATTATTTGATTATTTAGGGTATTTAAATAATATTAAAATATTTGACGAAAAATCAAGACTTCCAAATGCCTCCAAAATTTCACCCCTAGCTAATTTGGGTGTTCTGAATGCAATGGCGAAGTCAGATTTTCAATCTGAGGTCTAATAAAAAGTCAAATTTCCAGGTTTTGGGATTTTCCAGAATTCCTGTTTGACTTTGTTGACTTCTTGGTTTGACCTAGGTTTCAGAGATTTGCTTCAAATTACTTAATTAGTGACTTAGAACCTTAATTAAGACTTAGATTAGTCTTAATTGAGCAAAGTAACAACCTGGGTTGTTACAAACTCCCCCACTTAAGAATGATGTCGTCCTCGACATCACTCAAGTGAGAAAAGAATTTAAGCAGATATAATGAAATGAATTGAAATAAGATAGAGTTGAAGAATTACCTTGATTAAAAAGGTTTGGGTACTTTTGGCGCATATCCACCTCTTTCTCCCAGGTGGCTTCATTACAAGACCGATTCTTCCACTGAATCTTTATCATTGGAATGGATCGATTCCTTAATTTCTTCAGATCATGATCTAGGATTTTTATTGGTTCTTCAATATAAGAAAGATCAGGTTGAATTTCAATCGCAGGATGTTCAATAAGATGAGAAGGATCTCGAGACACTTCCTTAGAGATGAAATGAATACATTATGTACAGCAGCGAAGTCTTCTGGAAGCTCTAATTTATAAGCTGCTGAACCAATCTTCTGTAAAATTTTGAAAGGTCCAATGTACCTTGGACTGAGTTTTCCTAGAACTCCAAAACGATAGATTCCTTTCATCGGGCTCACTTTTAAGTACACAAAATCTCCTTCGCTGAATTCTAGAGGACGATGACGATTATCATGATATTTACTTTGCCTGTCTTGAGCAGTTCTAATTCTTTGTTGAATGAGTTTAACCTTCTTATTTGTTTCTTCTACTAGCTCAGATCCATATAATTGAGTATCTCCTGACTCAGACCATGCTAGTGGGGATGAACATTTTCTTCCATATAGCTTCATATGGTGCCATCTTAATACTTGATTGAAAACTGTTGTATGCAAATTCCACTAAAGGAATATGCTCTTCCCAGGATCCTGAAAAATCCAACATACATAAACGCAGAAGATCTTCTAAGACTTGATTTACTCGCTCTGTTTGGCCATCTGTTTGAGGATGGAATGCTGTACTCATGGCCAAAGTTGTGCCTAAATCTTGATGGACAGCCTGCCAAAATTTAGAAGTAAAGACTGTCTCTATCAGATACATTGTTTTAGGAATTCCGTGCAATCTGACTATTTCCTTAATGTACAATTTGGCCAATTTCTCCACTGAGTCAGTTTGACGGATTGGAATAAAATGGGCAGATTTTGTAAGGCGATCTACTAAACCCATATTGAATCAGCTCCAGACTTGATCGAGGCAAACCCATAACAAAATCCATGGATACATCAGTCCATTTCCATTCTGGGATTTCTAGTGGGTGCAATAAGCCACCAGGCTTTTGATGTTCTTTTTATTAAGCAACAAGCGTGGCATTTTGCAACATATTCTGCAATACTTTTCTTCATTCCTGGCCACCAGAATGATTGTTTTAGGTCTTGGTACATCTTAGAATTTCCTGGATGAATTTGATATCCTGAATTGTGACTTTCAATTAGGATCTCTTTCTGCATGGATTTAGGAATCCAGAGACGATTATTCATGTAAATAGCACCTTTCTTAAAATTCAATTCTGGACGACGACCACTTTCTATTGCCACTTTAAGGTTTAAATATTCGTCATCCTTGCTTTGAGAGATTGAAACATCTCTATGAATGGGGTTCTATATTATTCATGGATATCATGGTACTGACTGAATTTCCCTTAGCAAGAGAAATTTCCATTTTCTGAAACTCATTTGCCAACGGACTTTCTGAAATTAAGCTGTTAAGGACAGTGTGACGGCTTAACGCATCAGCTACCACATTAGCTTTGCCTGGATGGTACTGGATATCTAAATCATAATCACTTATTAATTCCAGCCATCTTCTTTGCCTACAATTCAATTCTCTCTGGGTAAAGATGTACTTTCAGACTTTGGTGGTCTGTGAATATAGAGCATTGAACTCTCCGTACAAATAATGGCGCCAGATTTTTAATGCAAAAACTAATGCTGCCAATTCTAAATCATGTACAGCATAGTTTCTTTCATGGGTTTTAAGCTGGCGAGATGCGTATGCTATAACTTTGCCTTCTTGCATTAATACGCATCCTAACCCAATTCCAGATGCATCCGTATACACCTGATAGTTCACTCCTTCTTTTGGAAGAACTAAAACTGGAGCAGAAGTTAACGCGTCCTTTATAGACTGAAATGCAGTTTCACATTCTTCTGTCCAAACAAATGGAACTGCCTTCTGAGTTAGTTTTGTAAGAGGTGCGGCAAGCTGAGAGAAGCCTTTAACAAACCTTCTGTAGTATCCGGCTAAACCCAGAAAACTACGAATTTCAGTAACTGTCTTGGGCTGAACCCAATCCTGAATAGCACTGATCTTACTCTGATCTACTTGGATTCCTCGAGCATCAACTACATGTCCAAGAAATGATACAGAATCCAGCCAAAATTCACACTTAGAGAATTTAGCATATAACTCATGCTCTCTAAGCTTCTCCAGAACCAATCTCAAGTGTTCTTCATGATCTTTTACTGTCTTGGAGTAAATTAAGATATCATCAATGAATACTATAACAAATTTATCTAGATAAGGCTTCAGAACTCTCTGCATTAAGTCCATAAATAGAGATGGGGCATTTGTGAGGCCAAATGACATTACAAGGAACTCAAATGCCCATATCGTGTTCTGAATGCTGTCTTTTCTACATCTGAGTCCTTTACCTTCACTTGATGATACCCTGACCTTAAATCAATCTTAGAGAACACTACAGCACCGGCAAGTTGATCGAACAGATCATCAATACGGGGAAGTGGGTATCTATTTTTAATTGTGACTTTATTCAGCTCTCTGTAGTCTATGCACATTCTCATAGACCCATCTTTCTTCTTAACAAATAGCACCGGGGCTCCCCACGGGGACATACTTGGCTTAATAAACCCCTTATTTAGCAGTTCTTGTAATTGCTCATTTAATTCTTGCAATTCCTTTGGAGCCATTCTATATGGTGCTTTTGATAGAGGTTGAGTTCCTGGAACTACATTTATTTCAAATTCTACTTCTCTGGTTGGAGGTAAACCAGACAGATCTCAGGGAAAACATCTTCAAAATCTTAACAACTTTTATTTTTGAGATTGGGGCTACTTCTTTACTATTGCCCATCATCACCATCAGAAACACAACTATAACCTTTGCACACCATTTTTCTGCTTGAATTGCATTGATCAAGGAGCTACTAGTGCTGATTTTCCCAATAAACGTTGTTGAAGCTCCTGGAGTTTGCAACACAACCTTCTTCTTTTGACAATTGATAGTAGCGCTATGCATACTAAGCCAATTCATGCCTAGTATGATATCAAAATTCACTATAGGTAGCACAACTAACTTGGCTTGGAAGTATGGTTATTAATTGGTATTTGAATGTCGCAAATTTGTTTGCACTAAGTTGGGCTCCGATGGAAGTCCAACACTCAAGGTCTTCGCAAGTTTATAATATGATAGTCCTAATTTCTTGGCAAAATTTTCAGAGATAATGAATGACTAGCCCCAGTATCAAATATACTGCAGGGCTCATCTTTAAAGTACAAGGTTCCTAATAACAACAGTATAGACTTTAGAAAATTCTAATTCAATAAGAAAAGCAAAAGTTGCGATTTACCTGAGACTACATGGTTGTCTTCTGCTGCTTCTACTGGAGTGAGATTGTATACCCTTGCTTTTCCAGTAGGTCTGCTGTCAGATATTTGAGCTTTTGATTGATTTGGATTTGAAGGATTTGCAGCATATTGAACTTTTGCAAGGGTTCGTTCTTGAGCAGGAGGTGGCATAAGAGTTTTCTGAGGTTCTCTGAAATTGATAGGAGTGGCACGGAATACTTTATTTGTACGGTTCCGATCAATAGTTACTCCATCAATTGTTTTATTTGATCGACAGTCTCTATATGCGTGACCTTGTCTTCCACACGTAAAACATACTCGGCCAAAATGATAACATTTCCCATAAGGATGTGGCCTATTACATGTGGCAGTTTGGCCTGATGTTTCAGTGTTTCCATTTGATATACCCTTCCTTGATTTGTTCGTTGTTGCTTGAAGTTCTGAGGGTATTTATTCATATTGAAAGCCTTTCTCTTCATGTCTTTAGTGTTTTGATGATGCTCTACTACCCGAGCTGTCTCAACTAGCTTCTCGAATTTGGTATGTTGTAAAGGAATTACATGATCTTTGATAGACTCTCTGAGTCCATTCTCATATCTGAAACATCTATCTTCTTCAGTTGGAACCAAATGAGGTGAAAATCGGATGAGCTTTCGAAATTCTGAAGTATTCTGCTACTGTTCGACTTCCTTGTTAACCTTAATAAAGACTCACCAATGATGTTCTTGGTGGAGGGTGGAATAAACGATTCCTTGAAGGCTTGGACAAACCAGCTCCATTCTATTTCGTCTAACTCGAACTCTTCAAATCGTGTGTTCCTTTCTTGTTCCCACCAATGTTCTGCCTCTCCTTGCAGAAGATGAGTGGCTAGTCTTACAGATTGGTTGCTTGAACAACCAAGACTAGTGATATTTTTCTCTATAGTTTTCAGCCATGCTAAGGTATCCATCGGGGATTCAGATCCTTCAAAGGTTGGCGGTCTTAATCTTAGGAAACTGTGAAGTATCCCATCTGCAGACTGCCGATAATATTGGGAACTTGAGGAGCGGGGGATGCTGAAGAGTGCTGGCATTAGTAACAGGTATTATAGATACTAACTTTTGAATAGCTAGAGCCTGCTGATTTTGATTCTCTAGCATTACAGTAACCATATTTCTCAAAGAAGTTATTTCGTCAACAGTATTGGAAGCGCCACAGTATTATTTGGAGCATTGCTTGCGGATGGTTGAGGATTGAGTGGAGTATTGTTGGGAGAAGTAGCAGGATTCATTTTCCTGAAATCAAAACAACTATCTTGAGTTCTTTATTATAACAAGACATAATATAACTACTAACTACTACTAACTACTAACTATAACTACTCTACTACTACTACTACTACTTTATTAACTACTACACATACTACTACTACTCTAACTACTTACTACTCTGCTTTTCTCTGTTTATTTAAACTTTTATTGAATAACAAAATACTCATCATAGACTTATAAAACTATTCCCATCTATGTATTTAATGAAAAATGCTCTACGAAAGTCTTCATAAATTACTTCACGATGCTCCTCTTGTGCTTTACGAAACAGTTCTTCGTATGTCATAATCCACCATTCTTTTGCTTGCATACGCAAAAGACCAGCACCACTTCTAATCTGATGTGACTAGGCCATTCCATAACACCAAATATGTGGTCAACTCTCGCAAGCCATTCCCTTGCTAGTACTAGAAAATCAAGGCCTCTATAGACGCCTTCTTCAGTAATTTGTTTATCACTTGCGATCCTTGTTCTGATACTCCTTCGATCACTCTTCCTTGCTTCTTTCCTAATTTATGTTCATATTTCCAAATAGTCTCGAACTCCTTTAGGTAAGCCATAAATGCCATTTCTAGAATCTTCTTCTACTCCTACTCCTACATTACATTCTACTTAGATTTGTTGATCATATATATACATATATATTTGATAATTATCATCTTTTATGGTTATTTAATAATTTAACTTATTCTGAGTTATACTCATAATGTGATGGATGTTAATTCAAGTATTCATTTAGTGATCAAGTGGCAGAAGAACAATCCATTAGGTAGAGAGGAATACAAATTCCAATCTAACACCTTATGGAATTCTCTGATACCAACTGTGGCGGCCCTGCCCCGCCGTAGTCCTGTTAACCCTTAGGTTAACATGATTACGGTGGAGGGGTCACCAAATGACAAGGTCCCCACTTAAGATTGGATTAGTCACACATCCTAATCCAATTTAAATAAGGACTTTGCCATTCAATCCAGAAATATTATCACTAAATGATCATACATGAACTCAGAGTGCAGAAGCATATAACATAACATCCATCCAATACAGTATAAATACAACAATACAGAATAAGTAAAGTACTAAAAAAGAAAATAAAATCCTGTATTATTACAACATTTAATGAGCTTAAAAGAACTGAAAGAAAACTCTCATCCTCACTGAAGATAGAAACCTAAGCTACAGATCCTCAGGAACGGGCTCCTCCTCCAATGGCAAACTCTCCACTGGATTTGCTAAACCAACAAACTCAGAACCTACCATTATCAGTTTCATAATGGTAGGGCCCCAGCCAACAAAGAAAAACTAGTTAGACAATAAGTCTAAGTACATTTTAGGGCAGAAGTTTATTTAAGTTAACTGAATATCACCATAAAAACAGAACTGAGCAAAAATAGGTGCAGAAAAGCGTACAAAAGAGCTGTAATAAGTTATAAACCATAGTTTATAACTAAACAAAAAGGAAGTAAAACATACCTCCTCCAAGCAACTGCAACACAAAACAGGTAAGTAAAAGAAGTGTAAAACTATAAGAAAATACAACCTAAATATGCATATGATCAAACTGATTATGCCAAGTGACATATAATACTGAGTACACTAACATCCTAAACAAGCTTAAGAACACAGTAAGTAATCTAGCATCCTATATAAAAACACGTGCAGGAAAGCTGTAAGTAAAACAGTGCTGAAATGCAGAATATACTAGTAAAAAACAGTAACTGTAAACTAAACTATAGTAACTGTATAAGTCATCTGAACTGAATACGAACTCAGCAATTCTTAGCCTGATGGGCTAAGAAACTCTGAACTGAACATCACTGAAACTCTTAGCCTGATGAGCTAAGACAGAACTGATAAGTGTACTTGAATTAGTATATCCATATCTGAATCCTGACTCTGTAGTCAGTAGGGCAAGAGTCTATCCATCCTATCACTCGGACTAGGCATGGCCAATAGACTGTCGGACATTAAACCCCGAAAGGTTGCCGACCCCGAACAGGTTGATCGAAGAGGTATACTAATCAAGCTACACCTTACAAACCACTTGTGAAACGAACACAATGCTTTTTATGAATGTTCAAAATTGACATAAGATATTCTTCAAATATCTTAAGTACATAATATATGTTCAAGGTATAAGGCTCAAAATCAAGGAATGCGAAGCATCAAAAATTCAAAGTGCAGGAAAACTCTATCTAAAACACAGGCGATATCCTTTGTTGTCTACTTTATTCGTTCTATCTACTCTAAGTTACATAAGTTTCAGAATCAACAACTCTTACACATTCTGTACTTAGAATCACGATCCTACTTGTTGAAGATAATTAGGACTGGCCCAAGTCCTAATTATAACTAAATCAAAAGACGACTATTTGGTTAAAAATGAATAAATCAGCGACCTAATTTTGTAATTTAATTCATCCCAACCTCATCTTGATTAGCCAAATCAAGATGAAAAGATTAAGAACTAGACTCCAGATGATGGGGGTCTAATCACTTAATCTAAAGGTATAATTAAGGGTCTAAGGTTTAGAACCCAAATCTCCCAAATTAAGTTAAGGCAAGTCCTAATGATAAATCAATTCATTAGATAGATCTCTATTCTTAATTCTAAAGTTTAAAGATTAAATAATCATTTAATAAACTAAGAGAAAAATCTAGAAACTAGAAAACTCAAAGTTTCATCTAATTGAGTAACCCAATTACTCAATAGATGAATTCTAACTTAAGATCTATTCCTAATCTTAAGAATTAAGGCTCTTAATTACTAAGAGTATCTCTCAAGACACACATCCTAACTAATGATATAAGACCTAAGGATGGGTCTAAGAATAATTAAGGAAAGAGAACACTCACTTAGGACTTAGGGAATTTTCTAAATGAGCAAATTCTGAGATTTTAATTAAAACCTAATTTAGAATTAAATTTGAATAATTTCAGTTCTAAATCATTCCATTTACTGATTTAATGATTAGAAACTGAAATTAGGGTTTCAAAAGGGCTAAACCCTATATTTGGGCAAAATGACCATTTTGTCCCTACTTAAGGGTTCAAAAGATCAAATTTTGATCTAGGGCTTAAATTCTGAAATTTTCTTTTGAAAGCGATTCTTACTGTCTAATATAAGATTAGACAGTAACTAAATTAATTTTGGGTGATTATTAAGCCATATGAGATCAAATTAGTAGATTTGACCTCATAAGAGCAATTTAGTAATTTGATTAAGTGAAAGCTAAATTTTCTTCTAGATTATTGCTCTTTACTGTCTAAGCTTTCCATAGAACCTAAATTTGCTGAAAATTGAAAAGTATTGGCCAAGTTATGGCCAATACAAGATCTAGGGTTTAGGATTAATTAAGGGATCCTTAATTATAGGTCAAAAATCCTAACTTTTTTTTTTCAATTAGTATCCAAATCAAGCAAATCAGTGACTATGATTAACAAATAGCTCACTAATTTTTAATGATATGTGATAGGCTCAATTTGGACCTAATTTGACTAAGGTTAAGACCTAATTAGGGTTTAGGGTAATTAGTGAAGTGATTAACAAAATTAATCACTCAAAAACTAATCCAACCTTATGGATTGATTCTATATGGATCTAGGAGTCCTCTGAAATTTAAAACTCTCAAATTGGGTTACTAGATTGCTATTATTCACTAATCAAAATTAGAGCAATTAAGGGTGATTAGCAAATTCTAACCGTTGGATCTAAAATAGTTTTTATAGATTACTGTTAATTAGATTCTTTGATCTAAATTGATATTTGGATCATCAAATTTGGAGCTCAATTGACCAAGTTATGGTCAATTGAAGATCTAGGGTTAATTAACCTAATTAGGGTTTGGTCCTAAAAGTGATTAGGCTCAAACTAATCCAAACAGCAAAATAAACACTATCAAATTAATCCTTAGGGTTTTCTGATCACTTTAAGACCCATATTGGGTGTAATTGGATCAATCTACACAAAGTTATGAGCTAAATAAGGTTTTGCGACATATAATTTAAATTAAATTAAACCCTAAAAATCACTTTGCTAAATACAGGTCCAAATACAAAATTATTAGTACCATAATATTCCTCTATTTTGCTGAATCCAATGGTATATAATTTTGCATATTTTGGATGAGTAATTTAGGAATTATTTAGGGTTAAAGTTTGGTATTTACTTAATTAATTATTACTGTTTTATTTGTATTAATATAACTGTTATATAATTTATATATAAATATATTTAATATATATCTATCTGTTATATATTTATATATATAATTTATTTTATTTCTGCAGGTACACATGGCGGCTGCTCATTGGCTGAGCCAGACAGCGGCGGGCCCCACGAGTCAGTCCGCTGACGCGCAGGCCACGCGTCGCGCCCGGGGTTGGCTGGCGCGCTGCGCGTGGGTCCCGCCGCGGCAAGCTAAAGCGTCGCGGCTCGGGCCATGGGCCGGGCCCCGGGCCGACCCGACCGGCCCGAAGACCCTTCGTCTTCACGCGATCGCCCCGACGCTTCGGATCCTAGGGTTTGAAAACGACGGCGAAGACGGCGGTGCCAGATGACGAGCCATACACCGATCGAAAGGTCTGGTCGAGACCTTTCCTTTGCTACCCAAACGCCACCGGAGAAGGCCTACAACCTCCGGCAAATGTCAACCCTAAAAATCCCTATGTTCGGCTAACGGTTTGTACTGTTTAGGATTTTGCACATCTGAGCTAACCCGACCTGATCGACTCAATCGGAACCGGTAGATGAACAATCAAGCATATGAAATTGAGAAACGAAACCTTAGATGCAATTTTGATGAATATTGGAGGTGTAGTGCGTACCTTTAGACGAACGACTGAAAGCAGTCGAAGCTTGATCTTTGGTTTTTGGACCTCCGGTTTGAAAACCTGGCCAAAACTGAGGTCTTAGGGTCTTTAAGGAAGCTCTAAGGCGGTGGCTGGAGGCGGTGGAGAGGCCGGGAGGCGACGCGCGGAGGTTCCTCTGCGCGATACGTGTCGCTCTCCTCTTCTCGCGACACGCGGAAGCCGCGAGGACGAAAGGCACGGACCGTTCGATCTTCGATCGAACGGTCAGGGATCACCGTCAGATCCAGACGGCGCTGCGTTAATTGAATAGTAACGGCGTTACTTAATACAGACGGCGCCATTTAAATACTTAAATTAATTAATAATATTTAATTAAATTTTCAGTTTAATTAATTAAATTAGCCTATTAAATGAATCCAAAAAAATTTCCAACAAATCACCCTTAGCTAATTGAAGGGTGAGGAACGCAATGGCGCACTCGAATTTCGTTTCGACGAGTATTTAATTATTTGATTATTTAGGGTATTTAAATAATATTAAAATATTTGACGAAAAATCAATGATTTCCAAATGCCTCCAAAATTTCACACCCCTAGCTAATTTGGGTGTTCTGAATGCAATGGTGAAGTCAGATTTTCAATCTGAGGTCTAAATAAAAAGTCAAATTTCCAAGTTTTTGGGATTTTCCCAGAATTCCTTGTTTTGACTTTGTTGACTTCTTGGTTTGACCTAGGTTTCAGAGATTTGCTTCAAATTACTTAATTAGTGACTTAGAACCTTAATTAAGACTTAGATTAGTCTTAATTGAGCAAAGTAACAACCTGGGTTGTTACAATAATTGAGGGAGGGAAAGAAATTTTTGTGTGCTCATGAATGAGGTGACATAGTCATTGAGCCCAATATATTAAATCCCTCATTTCAATTATGTGCGATGCGAGTGAAGCTCTTAGTGGAACCAATGCTTATAAGTTCTTAAAATATATTAATCCTCATCTCCTTGATCAAGAGATAAGATGAAAACTACAAACCTAAATTCTTATAAGAATCTTGTGCCAAAATAGAATCGACTGTGTGTTCATTTCGTGCACAAGATTTGAACTTGTGAAACCTTGAGATATAACTCAAGGAAGAATAATGTGCACTAATTTAAAGTAAATGAAAGATAATGCTTGAGGAATCATCATCCATTAGTAACTTATCATGACATACGGGATGAACCCAGCTCTCCTCTTCCTTTTATCTGACTTAATTTCTATTAGTGATTATTGTGCTTAGTTTAGAACCAACTCAAACCAATTACTCATAGCTTAAACATTAGTGAGGATAGATACACCTTAGTAACAAAATAACCAATTCTCTATGGTTCGATAAATTCCATAAACTAACACTTTTAACTTATTACTTCAGACCACGTATACTTGCGTGCAAACGCAAATATATATTTACAGTCTGTCAAGTTTTTGGCGGCCGTTGCCGGGGAATTGGAATTTGTTTCATATTAAGGATAATCTTTAAATAACTAGTAATTTAAGTATTTCCTTGCATATACTTTTAATTTTATTTTTGTAATTATAGGAACTAACAACTTACTTATTTTGTTGAATTTCTGAACATTATTGTTAAATTTGTTCTTGATAGCCTAATTATTGTAGTGTTTGAGTAGAAGAGTTTGCACGAATTATCAGTTTGACCCAAAAATTAAAAGAACCAACTTGCAGGCTAGGAGAGAACAAAACCTTTCAAACCAACAAGCTATTATGGATAATGATGATGAAAATCTTGTAGAACCATTAGGAGAGCTAATAGGAGTGGCTAGGAGGAGAGCACTAAGAGATTATGCACTTCCCACTGTTAGGGGAATCCCCCATGTAATTGTTAGGCCTAATATTGAAGCTAATAACTTTGAGATCAAAACCCTCCACACTGAGTATGGTGCAAAATAATCAGATTGGGGGATTAGCCCACCGAAGATCCGAATTCACATATTTCAACTTTCCTTGAAATATGTGACACCTTCAAGTTTAACAGCATCTCTGAAGATGCAGTTAAATTATGGCTTTTCCCATTCTCTTTATGAGATAGAGCCAAGAGTTGGCTCAGCTCTCTTCCAAGCAATTCCATCCGGACGTGGGACGATTTGGCTAAGAAATTCTTAGCCAAATATTTCCCTCCGACGAAAACTGCTCGATTCAGAATTGAGATAACCAACTTCACTTAGTGGGAAGGGGAGACACTCTATGATGGATGGGACTGATTTAAAGAATGCCTAAGGCGTTGCCCACATCATGGGTTTCCTTTGTGGATACAAGTGCAAGCATTTTATAATAGTTTGAATGCTCCTACAAGGACACTCATTGATACAGCTGTCGGCGGCTCTATTAGCGGTAAAAACCCAAGAGGAAGCTTACGACCTCTTGGAAAAATGGCTAACAATGCATATCAATGGCCTTCTGAAAGGCTAAAAAAGGAAACTATTAAGGTAAACAAGTCCAACCAATAACGGCATTACAGCAAGAAATACACGCCTTGAATGAGAAAATTGAAAGAATGAATGTTAATGTTGTTTCGGAGGTACATTGTTGAGTTGTGCGAGGGTAGGCATAACAGTGAAAGCTGCAACTTAAATAACCCATTTATACAAACAAACACTGAACAAGTCAATTATCTAAAAAACAACAACTCAATGAACAACCCTTACTCCAATACCTATAATCTAGGGTGGAAAAACCATCCTAATTTCTCTTGGAGTAACAATAATAATAATAAAAATCAATATAGGAGAAGTTCATTAAATCAACAAGGCATAGATAATAGAAATAATAATAATCATCATCACCCAAACTTAGAAGGAGCTTTCAACTCCTTCAAGGCTGAAACGATCCAATTTTTGCGCTGCAGCGAAGCCACTATCACGCGCCACGATGCCTCTATCCAAGGGATAGAAGCTTCCCTTAGGAATATAGAAACCCAACTGGGGTAAATCTCCAAGCAGCTAACCATTCGGCAGTAAGGGACTCTACACAGTTTCACTAAAGTAAACCCTAGGGAGTTGGTTAATGTAATTCATTCGGAAGAGGTGCTTGGGGGAACTAATACTGACAAAATGAGTGCAATAGATCATGAGCTAGAGGCATGAGAAGGAGAAAGGGGAAATGAATGTGAGAAGCTCACAGCTCCAAAATGTGAAAACCCCGAGAGGTTGAGCATTCCATGCATAATTAAAAACGAAGTATTTTTAGATCCTTTATGCGATCTTGGTGCTTCGATCAACGTTATGCCCTATCATATTTATGAACAACTGAAGGTAGGAGAAATGGAATACACCTCCATGATTTTAGAGTTTGCCAATCTTGAATCCCTTACCCCTCTCATATGGTAAGGAATGTTGTAGTCGAATTGGGAAGTTTTATTGTTCCTATTGATTTTTTTTTGTGTGAGTGGGATTGATGGAATAAGAATTCCACGATCATTTTCGGGAGACCCTTCCTGATGAGTGTAGAAGCCGTTATTGATATAGGCCATGGGGTTATGAGTGTAAACTTCAAGGGAAAAACTGAATTAATTGACCTCAAACCTACCATCTTTAAATGAAGAGAAATGGAAAAAGAAGTGAGGAAGAAATTAAGAAAAGAAAGATTATGGGTGGATAATATTCTTGAAGATCTGGTGTTAGAAGAGAAGAATTTTGATAATAGCTCAACTTCTTCCTCGAAAAAGGGGAGCAAGGAAGGAGTAAGAAAAAGAAAAGCCAGAGGAGGAAAAAGAAAGAAGACTCCCCCTAAGCCTGAACTCGAAGAAGTCAATCCGATGAGGGAAGTATGAGATGGCGAGGGTTCAAGCTACCTTGAGGGTTGTGCTCACTCTAGCATCTTAGCTTATGGAAGAAGAAACCTCCGGATCCGAATAGCTGATCATTAGCAATTCTAGCTAGGGATGTTAAATTAAGCGCTTATTGGGAGGCAACCCAATTCAAAAAAAAAAAATATTTTGCAGCACTGCAGTGGGTATACCGCGCCACAGCGAAAATTTTGCGACAGCACGTTTGCAGCAGAAATCCCGCGACAGCACACCATAGCCAAATTTCCACTGCAGCGTGTCCAGTGCGCTGCAGCGATTTGCTCCTGCTATAGAAAATTTTTCTCTGTATTGGGAATCATGCAGTCAAAAAGTCATAAAATTTGGGTTCCCAATGTAGTCAAAAAGTAAGGCTGAAAAAGTTGCCAGCCCCCCTTCACATGGATCACCACATTTATGGCATGGGGAAGGCCCATTGACCATACTCTCTTGCCTTGGATTTTCTTGGCTATATAAGGGTGGAAATTGGGGGGTTATCCTTGCACCATTCTTAACTCTCTTACTTCCTCACAACTCTTGCTCTCTCTAGCTCTCATTTAATATCTTCATCATGTTTTCCGGGAAAAAAGCAATTCCTAGAAAAGAGGCCAAAGCCTCTTCTTCCGAGGGAACCCTTAATAAAAAAAGGTTCTCTTCCACTGAAGCCGAGCAACAATTTTATTCAATGTCTTCTCAACGGAAATTAATACCCGAGAGGAGTTTCAGCGGTGCCTTGCCCATTTCGATAGAACAAATCGACCCTCGATGATGGAGGGAGATGGTGACTAAGAGATCTCCTACGTACCCTGCTATTGTCCAGGAGATATATGCAAATGCTATCGATGCGGCCGGACAGCGGGTCTTTTGCTGAGGTAAGGGTGTCACCCTTGGGATTGCTCAAATCGAGCAATTCAATGGGCTCGAAGAGGTAAGTTCTTGCTCTTACCTTGAACTCTTGGAGTCTCTCCAAGACCCCCTTGATCTCGTGTCGGAACTCGTCCATGAAAATGCTGATTGGGAAGGAGGATTAGCCAACATTCCTCATTTCGAATTAATGGATATGAGTAGAGATTGACTAATCTTCATTTCTAGTTTTATCATGCCTACGAGTCACTTGACTGAAGTGACCCATGCCAGAGTATTCCTCTTGTGCTCATTAGTTAGGCTAGGTGAGATCGGCATCTCGAATATTATTTTTTAGCAGCTTTGGAAAGCTCTCAAGGGTCCTTGCGCTGCATTGGCCTTCGGGTCTTTGATATCATGGCTTTGCGAGACCCAAGGGGTCAAAATTCTCTCCTCTGACACCATCGTTCTCTCCGGTTGCACCCTTAATTCCTTAAATCTGAATGCCCAAGCAAGTGAATGGAAGCAGGCCAAGAAAAGAAGGGACGTGCAAGGGGAAACGTCAGCTTCGTCCATCCAAACCCTCACCAACAAGCTGCTGCTGCGTCTCCACAACCAGCAGGCTGATCTTAGCAAGGCCTTGGCCACTGACATGCTGTTCTTTAAACAAGAACTCGTTCAGCAGTGCTAGTTTCAGTCCGAGTTTCATGAAGCCCTCGGGCTAATGTTCGAGGATTGGAGCTTGCAAGGTGGACCGGACCCTTCCGTGTTGCCAAGACCACTGGTTGGTACCCCCATTCCGGACTCGCACTACCCTTGCGAAACCGCGTACGTGGAAGAAGTGGAGGAAGAGGAGGAAACTGAAAATTAAATATGTTATATTTTTCTTTTTATTTTTTTTGTATTAGTTGTTTTTCTTTGCACTTTTCATTTTATGTGTTTTATTTTGAGATCTTAATTTATGAATTCTCATATTCCCTAATTTTTCTAGTATCCAAAAAATGACAAATTTTTCTGAGTTTTTAACGAAATGAAAGTCACAAAATTTCAATAAATACAAGGATATGAAGTAAAAGGGTGCTTAACAAAAAATGATCAAATGCATTGATAGCATTAAAACCTTTTAACCAAGGAATAAATTAAGGTTAATCTAATCTTCAAAAATTTAAATTATGCTATGAACTAAATGTGGGAGAAAGCTTGGACTAAGACTAGAGATTTTGGTGAGTACTATAAAAGAGTGTGCTATGCTCCTGTAGAACTTCATGATCACAAAGAGGTGAATTGAGGATGAAGAAAAGTATCTCTCCTTAAAATTAAAAAAAAAAAGAGAAAATATAAAAAATGGATGATGAACAATATCTCTCCCAATTGAAAGAAATAAAAAAGAATGATAAAAAATATCTCTCCTTTAATCTATTCATCTTTGTGATTCATAAAAAGGGGCACATATGACACAATACTCTCGAGTATTTTATTACCTCTCTAGTCTAGGTTTTCCATGGAACCTCCCTCATTATCTAGTAACATGCATAAAAATCAAATACTTAGAGATTAATTGATTAACCTTACTTCATATCCAAGGTTAGAACATCTTAATGCCAATTGATTTGAATCACTTTAGTCAAGCACATGTCTTGACTTACATATCAAAAATCTAAATTAATATCTTTTGTTGACTATCATACTTCAAAAAAACAGAAAATACTATTTTAAGCTTACTCGAGCACGAGCAAGAAATTAAGTGTGGGGGTGTGATGAATCCATAAATTATATCTAAATTAAAAGGAAATTTCATTCATTTTTTATCTTAAACTGCTCCCTTAATCAAATTTTATCTATCTTTTCAAGAAAAGTGTCTATCCAAAGAATTCTGAGCCATTGGTGCAAATTCCCATTTTTTTTTCAACGAAGACCGCTGGCGCACGCTGCAGCGCGGTACAGCGCGCTGCAGCAGGTCATTTTGCAAAATTAGGCGTTGACGCGCACTGCAGCGGGTCTGTTTGCGAACCACAGGAGCGATCGCGCGCTGCAGCAGTTTAGTTTGCAAAACCGTGGGCCCGATTGCATGCTGCAGCGATTCAGTTTGCAAATTGCGGGCGCGATCACGTGCTACAGCGGTTCAGTTTGTGAACCGCGGTCGCGATCTCACCCTGTAGCGGGTCATCTTGCAAACTGTGGGCGCGATCGTGCACTATAGCGGAGCTTTTTATGAAATGCTGCCGCTACAGTGCGCTGCAGCGGTCTGAGTTACAAATTCTGGTACTACCGCATGCTGCAGCAGAGCATTTTGTAAAATGCTACCGCTCCAGCGTGCTGCAGCGGTGCGATTTGCAAAACGCTAGTGCCACAGCGCGCTGCAGCGGGTCACTTTGCAAAAAATGAACACGGTAGCGCACGGCAGCGGGATACTTAGCGGAATTAGCTTGCGCCATTGCACACCGCAGCGAGCTATAGCAGAAGCATTTAATGCGTTTGGGACAAGACCCCCAACCAGCATCTTATCCCCAGCCATCATTCCCTCTGCAGCTGCTATGTTTTTAAATGGAAAGGATGCTTATGATGAATTGCTGGTTTGGATCTTAAGGGTGATGAATGCAACACTTCATCTATAAATACCTCTCCTCTTGACTAGAGGAGGGTTTCCATTTTTGCTCAAATCACTTAAGTAAGGAAGAGGGTCGCATAGTGGAAGAGAGGAACTCCCCAAAGGTGGAAGAGCCAATTTACCAAGGAGAAGAAGAAGGAAGGCAGCACTAGCGACCTAAGAGAGGAACTTCAAGAAGGAGAAGAAGGATCCGGAGAACTTCTAAGGAACATTCCTAGTATCTTCTAAACTCTTCTTTTGTAATTTCTTTTCTTAGTTGATCATAAAAGGGTCTTTATCCATGTATGTGTTTTTTTTCATCTCTTTTGTAATAGATAGCTAAATCTCTCTTGGGGAGAGTTAGGGTAATCCTATGTGTTTGATAGTTACATTTTAATTATATGAAGTTTTCCTCAAGCATCAATAAAATGTATGAACTCAATGACTTGCTCAAGAAATGCTTATTATTACTATAGTCTTGATTGTGAATTAAAAGAAAATGAACTTATGAACTTAAGAACTAAAGTATCTTGTGCTCCATAGCTCACCTTGGGTTAGATGCTAGATTTATGAGTGCATGAGAGCTTATAACTATGTGAGAAAGTTCTTGAGCTTAGTGCACCTTAATCTAAGCTCAACTTAAATGTTGATGCATGTGATGCTAAGACCCACTAATTAAGCCCCTTAGCTCCACATAATTGAGGGAGGGAAAGAAATAGTTGTGTGCTCATGAACGAGGTGACATAGTCATTGAGCCCAATATATTAAATCCCTCATTTCAACTATGTGTGATGCGAGTGAAGCTCTTAGTAGAATCAGTGCTTATAAGATCTTAAAAATTTAATAATCCTCATCTCCTTGATCAAGAGATAAGATGAATATTACAAACTTAAATTCTTATAAGAATCTTTGTGCCGAAATAGAATCAACTGTGTGTTCATTTCGTGCACAAGATTTGAACTTGTGAAACATTGAGATAAAACTCAAAGAAGAACAATGTGCACTTGATTTAATTTAAAGTAAATGAAAGATAATGCTTGAGAAATCATCATGCATTAGTAACTTATCATGACATACGGGAAGAACCCAACTCTCCTCTTCTTTTTATATGACTTAATTTCTACTTAGTGATTATTGTGCTTAGTTTAGAACCAACTCAAACTAAGTACTCATAGCTTAAACATTAGTGAGGATAGATAAACCTTAGTAACAAAACAATCAATTCTCTGTGGTTCGATAAATCTCAAAAATTAATACTTTTCACTTATTACTTCAGACCACGTACACTTGCGTACAAATACAGACATGTATTTACAGTCTGTTAAATGTTATTAGAGTTAGATCACTTGTTCAATCAATCTAATTCTATTAATCTCTTATGTATCAGGAAAAACTCAAGGATCTAAAGTTTAGATTCATATTTAAACAATTACATAACTTTATTATTAACTTTAACATGTCTAATTTAAATATTTAAGATCAGTATCAAATTAGATACATTATTGGAATAATGTCAATTTTATTATCTTATAATCAAGTCAATTTAATTAAGGTTTAAGGCTTTGGATCTTACTTAAGTAGATTAGGGTTTGACCCCTACTCATAGTTAATTAAGATCAAGTGTTCATTTATAGATCAATGACAAATCACTGAATTAAGTATGTATTATTGGTGGCAATCTTAGACCTATATCAAGTCTTAAGAGCTTGATCAAAGTCTTAAGACTTCTTAAGTTAATTAAGGTGATTAAGTTCTCTAATTTCATATTTATTCAATTTATACATCATAAATTAGCATACATTATTTTCATATATTTACCTTACTATTATGAAGCATGTTATTAGAAAAATATATAAAAATAGAAAGTAATTAGTGCTAATCAAATCATAAATCAATCCAAAAGGATTAGCACATAATTACAAATCTAGCCATCATGATTTCATATAAATTGGCACATAAGTTTTATTTAATTATACAATTAATCAGAGACTAAGTTTGCTAAGATCCAATATATATAAATCCTAATTTTTACTGATCATGGTTTAACAAGATTATGGTATAAGTTAAAGTACAAAAATTAGAAAAATAATTAACTTAGCACATTCATTCTACTCTTTATAAGGAGACCAATGACATCCTAAATATGCAATTTAGTTAAGTATAATTGCTAATTCACCCTAATCAAGATCTGCAATAATTAGGTAAAATCAGAAAATCTAACTATTAGATGTTCAATATTATTTTATATTTAGATCCATGATAATTTTTTGATCAATTTCATATATGATATTATAGGGTTTTAACCAGTGGATTAAAAGTTATTTAATTAATACATTTTGTATTTTTCCAATTAAATCTTCCTATGATTTGATTAATTGGATTATTTTCCTTAAGGAAAATAAATCCAATTAATCGGATTTAAAATTAAAACGGGCTCGGCTCGGTAACAATAGGAGCGAGTCGGCCGAGGACCGAAGACCCGGGACTGTCGCATCGCGCGGGTCACGGGTCATCCCGACCCGCACAGCGCTTCGTCCCCAAGCCTTCGTCCTGACAGAGGGATCCGATTAGAAAAACCCTAATCGAACAATTCTGGCTTATCCCGACCACGACACGTCCAACCAATGATCGATACACATTCACCGTGGTCAGGCGCACCGAACAGGACCTGAAGCCCTCTGTGAAACAATCTGGATCGGCCTGACCTTACTCACCCGATGGCTCATTTAATGGAGCCACTATGGGGAGACAATTCTCCCCAGAGAGGCCATGCCAGACCCAGGGCTTGATCCCTACACATTCAGAAAGGTGAGACGGATCGAAGCCCCCTGGTCTAAGGGCCTGAGATGGTCTGGGACACCAGGACCTTACTCACCCGAGACATCCCTTACGGGATTTAGCCCGATCGATCAATTCGATCGACTGGGGCTAGCTCGAGGTGCAATTACGATAGCATTAGGTTTGATTCAACGATATGCAGCAATACGAGCCAAAAGGAGGAAGGTCTGAGCCTCATTGGCTCGAAACCGGCAAGTGGGGGTACCTGGTTTAACAGGGGAGCTCGGGACGATCGACTGAGGGATCGGCTTGCTTAAGCTGAGGTTCCAGATGCTTCAAAGGATCCTGAATACCAGGAGAGCCTACTATCAGTGGTTCGGGAGCTCCTGGGATCGCCTATGCAAACTCGGATAGATGGCAATGGCGGAAGTTGCTGAGAGCTCAATTGATCAGCAAAGGATCATAGATGGAACACTGAGGATATTTATAGCCTCAACATGGAATGGGGAAGCTTCTAGAGCCATTAGCTCGGGCTGGAGAGACCCGAGAGGTTGGGCCATGGCTGAGCTCTTAATTTTCATAATTGAGCTGGCCGGGTCACGAGGCCCAATCGGGACCGATATGCTGTTGAAGGAATATCCCCAACGGTCTTCTAAGGTGGAACGAGTAGTGGGGGACAGGCCAGGCTGTCCATGATCCGAAGGATTCCTTCAGTCGGTTGCGGGCGTGGCGAAGATGAAGATCCACAGTGCGGGTGCGCTGTGGGCCATCTGATGGATCGATCAGGACCGTGGAACAGTCCTAATTCTTTGGATCCTAACGGTCGGACCCGATTGAGTTCGTGCTGTAGGATTCACAGGGCGCATCTAACATCAGATCTTCGGTTTCACGGGATCTGATCTAGCCGTTGGATAGGAAGGCGCAACTGTGAGATGTGCGGGACTCCGCAGCAAAACCTAAAATTTTATTTTGACCCTTTAGGAGGGGCATTTTGGTAATTTTGCCCAAATTTTGAATTAAGTGCCCTTAAGTCCTGGAATCACTTCAATTTCCCTTTAAACCAGTAAGGGAAGGATTTTGAAATCAAATTTAAATCTTATGGTAAATAATAATGTGATTTATCATCATGATAAAAATCTTAAACTCTTTTGATTTTCTCTTAAATATAAGAATTAGCATAATTTAGCTTTTATTAAATCAATAAAATATGCTTGATTATAAAATGATCAACTCATAATAATTAATGATTTCACCCCATAATTTAATTATATAAGTTAAGATTAGGAGCTTAATGAATTAGTATGCTTGATTTATATTTTAATCAAGTGATTGAATTTATGAATCTTCATGTGATTACATCTTAATTTGATATCTTAAATTAACTCATGCTTAAAATATAGATGTTGTGATTATAAACTTTAAACTTCTTAATGGTTATATTAGATTTTATAATTTAAGTATTTTGCATCTTAAGTTAAGGAAATCTTGAGGTAGGAAGTGCCTTATTATTCATACACTAAGGTAGACCTATAGATGAACCTCTTGAACTCTAGATAATTAATATTTTAGTTTGTGGTAGTAATAACCTAATAAATTATAGATTGAGCTTATACTGATGTAGTTCACCTAATTTAAGTGACTTATACGTCACAACCTTGGAACCTTATTGTTTAGTACCTTTAATGGAGAATGGATTCTTTAGTCTGAATTTACTTGAATTCTAAAATAGTTAGTATACAAATGATAATCTTTGTATTATCATATGGAGATTGTAGTGCATATCCATAAAGCTAATTTGATTCAACAAGGATGTAAAATTGGTTAATTCATTCTGAATAAAATTGTTTATTCTAATATTGTGCATTAATAAAATTTTATAACATTAACCTTAGGGGTTTCATATGGTGGACTATATGCTAAGGTATGCTATATATTAATAAAGAGATCATATATATCATTGAGAGGGAATGTGTATGTGAAGACCCACTTAAGTAATAATAAGTGAAACTCTTAAATATCGAGGCATCTTTTCAGATAACGGTGGAGTTCATGATAAGAACTCCAAAGTTAAGTTTGCTGAGGTGGGAGCACTCCTAGGATGGGTGACCTACTGGGAGGTTATCTTCTGAGGGCAAAATCGTGAGACCTTTCTGACCAAAGCGGATAATACATTGGTGCTTAAGAGTTTGGACTATTACAACTTCTCTTACTTGATGCAAGCTAAAATAAACTATTTTTGAGTACTTACTTTCCTTAGTTACTTTATTGCTTTTACATACTTTCATATCCTTTCAATTTGATGCTTAGTGCTCCATTTAATCAAATAACTATAAAAAGCTAATGAGATAAATGCTCAAAAATCTAAATAAAACTTGGTGTAACCCTAAAATATAATTAGACTTTTTAAGTCTAATCAATTATTTTTAGTTTATTTATTGTGCCATACCGTATTAAATACCAAATACAATAGATCATGAGAATCTTGTGGAGCTTAGAGTTGGGACGAGTACTAGCCGTCAATAGCTTAAAGACTTACACCTTTTACTAATTTTGTGAGAATGAGTGCATTTGGTAACATTTAATTCTATTTATAATAACTTTAATTCTGGATATTTTTACTTTCTTTTTTCTGTGATGTGTACATTTACATTCTTATATTTGCGCTTGATTTGGATGATGGATGTGGATGTTCCTACACATATATTACTTGCTTTTCAGATTTGCTACAATTTTCTTGCCTCAAGAAAATTCTTGGCAACATAAATTTAATTGTGAGTTCATTTTCTACTAATTCAGTGTTAAGTACTATAGTAATGCCTAGTGTTGGGTTATACTTCACTAACTTAGCACCGAGTTGTTATGGTGCGAGGTGGGGATGATGATGGATAATGTCGGGTGCTTTATCCACCGTCTGATTTCGGTCAGAAAATGCGGACCAGTTCTGATCTTCCAGATGTAACTATTGATCACCAGTTAAACGTGGTCATTGGATCCGCGACGCGATTTGACGGTTGCAATTTGAGCATAACAGACAACAGTGAGATGGCTCAATCAGAGCCATTTGATCAAATTTACAAAACGCGAAACGACCGAGATCCTCTGAATTCAGTGCTCTGTGTTCAGCCTAGCGCAAAGGATTTTGGCAGTTTCAAATAAACAGGTTTAATAAATTCCAAAAATTGATTTGATTAATTAAAATGTTAAAGTTTTAATTTAAATAAAAATAAAAATTGTATTTTGTGTATTTTTCTAAAAATACAAGTCATAAAATTATGAAATATGTACATCTAGCTTATTTTGATACGAGGAGCTCAAATATGCCCTCAGATTTATGATTTGAGGTCAATTTAATTTAGCTAATTTTTAGGATATCTAAATTAGTTAAAATAATCAAGAAATAATCCTAGATCATTTAAACTTCAAATTTCTGAGATTATGTTCTAATGATGTCTAGAACATAATGATGACAAATTTATGATCTGGATAAGCCTAATTTAGACAGGGTAACAATTTGAGTTTTTTTCAATCACATTTTAATTAAAGTTTAGCAATTTTATTTGATTTTACGTGCAAATTTGTATGGAGTACGGACTAATGTGCCTTGCTTTGAATAGTCGTTCCAGATCCCGTGTTCCATATCCGGCCTGGCGCAAAAGATTTCTGTGGTTTTGAATAAACGGATTTAATAAATTCTGAAAATCAATTTAATTAATTAAGATAATATAGTTTCAATTTAAATAAAAATACAAATTGTATTTTGTGTATTTTTTCAAAAATACAAGTTCAAAAATTATGAAACTTGCATCGCTAGCTTATTTTGATGTGAGAAAATCAATTATACCCTAAAATTTAGGATTTGAGGTCAATTTAATTTAACTAATTTTATGATATTTAAATTAATTAAAATACTTAAGAAATAATCCTTGATCATTTTAACTTCAAATTTATAGGATCATGTCTTAATAATGTTTAAAACATAATGATGATAAATTTATGATCTAAATAAGCTTAATTTAGATAATGTAGTGAACTGGGTTGTTACAATTACATTTTAATTACAATTTAATTAAGCAGGCGTGAAATGATAAAAATATTACAAATATATATATTAAATATGTTTGATTGATATAATGTAATCAGTGAAAGTTGTACTTTAAACTGAAAGTTATTTTATAATTAAAAATAGTAAACTATAAAAATATTTAATAATGAGGATTGTATTGAGCTGTGAACTTACAACTATCAATAGCTGTATCTGAAATTATAAATTCAATAATGTATATTTTAAGCTATCTTATTTACTATCTTATCATGTGGACAAATACATAATAAGGGAAGAGTGAAGCATATTTACTAGACCATCTAATGTTAAGTTCATGTACAACTACATACTTCCCCCCCAATAATAAATATAGTATTCTTATTTTTTCAATAAACCTTCTTTGTCTATAAAGTGTTTGTACATATTAACTCAACCTGATGAACTCTCTCGGCATACTTTCCTTGTCTATAAAGTGTTTGTACATATTAACTCGACCCGATGAACCATCTCGAGTCAAGTTCTTAATGCATGTTTTAAGACTTATAAGCTCAATACGCTGCAACACTTGAATTTCAATAATAATTATAATTTGTGATATCCCTTGTTATGTCCTAAATTATGAGCCATTAATTACTATCATATTTACAACTTAATGTATGATTGGAAATGTACAAAATCAAGACCTATCCAGCATAATGATCTATATTTTCAGATCAAGACCTATCAACACCATTTTGTCTTAACCAGAAATTGATTATAATTACATCAAAATCTGTGCTTTGGAGAATTACAACCCGTTAACTGGTATGCTTAGGCGTGGTTCAAACATTATAAACTTATATTATCTAATTTTAATTGATTCAATTTTATTCTCTTTCACAAATTGTTGTAAGGTAATTTTCTATT
The DNA here is from genome assembly GCA_016760335.1 of Gastrodia elata. Taxonomy (NCBI): domain Eukaryota; kingdom Viridiplantae; phylum Streptophyta; class Magnoliopsida; order Asparagales; family Orchidaceae; genus Gastrodia; species Gastrodia elata. Next base: position 32,399,997 of record CM028670.1, on the reverse strand, counting down.
TCCTCAGATCGCAATCTTATTTCAATTTGAAGATGCTAAATTTCTTTGTAACCAAGGCTATGATGATCTGGAGTTCATCTAAGAGTAGGGTGGTAAACTTCACTTTCAGTTAGCTCATAAAATACTACAAATAAGTTATGAACTGAGCATGCATCCGCTTGCAAAGTTGTACTTTGTCTCTCTATCCTTAGCTTCCTTTAGTGTTTTATGTTTGCCGTTTGAGTCTATTTCTTAGCTCCTGTTGGTGTTTTGATATAATTGTAATTTCTATTTTATGATTTAAAGTATAAATTTTGGTTCAGGCCCTTGGCAGCTTAAGAAAAAAATTGCAGACAGTTAGTCCGGTTCAATCTCTTCGCACGCTTCCATTTTTTTCCGAACCTGGGCAAACTGGTCTGTGAAATCAGGAACGTCCATTTTATACTACCCTGGTCCGTCGGATCTGTCTCCCAAATCTGGACACAGCAGAGCATGTACTGCGTCCGCTGCCCTTACTGATGGAGTCCCAAAGTAAAAGAGAAAAATAAATAATTAATTAATTTAAAAAAAAAAAACAACGCTTTTGGGCGCCTTGGGTCTCCGGCCGCAGCGGAATAAAGAAACGCATCAGAACTTTCGCTGGTCTTCGCCGCCTTTTCTATCCACTTTCATGGTGCATCTTTCCCCTGCTGCTTTAAATTATTTTCATCTATATTTTATATTCGAACTCGATTCGCTGCAGTCCGTCCGATCGCTCTGATCTCTAATGGATTACTTTTCTCGTTTGAATTGATCCAGCTCGTCCTGATATTCCGATGCGACTTGCGTTTTAATAGGCGCCATTAATGCCCTCCAGAGAAGGACGAGGCGTGGTTTGATGAGTTGGAAGAGGCTATGAAATGCCTCTGAGCATCTAGCGCTCTAGCGCTCTTGACGGCCGCTGAGGTATAGCACTATGCCTCGTCTAGGGTTTATGTGCTGTTGTTTTGGTTCTGACTTGTATAGTTTTTATTTTTCCAGTGAGCTTGCCTTTCGATTGGAGCGAGAGCGAGGGAATTGTGTTGCAGGAGGCGCCTAGGGCACCGTGCCTCCCGCTCGTGTTCTGCTGCTTGTTCCGCCGCGGCCATTGGTTGCGGATCTCGAGGAGGTTCACGCTTGATCATCTGTCATTTATTTATATAATTTTATACTTTTTTATTCTAAGGTTGGGAGTGAGATTTGATTTCTTCAAAAAAAAAAAAAAAAAAAAAAAAAAAAAAAAAAAAAAAAAAAGATTGGAGTGTGGAAGACGGTGCGTGTTATATATATATATTTATATATATAACACATTTAAAGAAATGCTTCCGATTTCGCAGGGGTTTGGCATAGAGTAGCCGAGGAGTTTCTGATTCCGGGAGTGGATGCACGAACTCGAAGGGTCGACTTTATTACCAGGGAATTCAAGGTTGCTTTCGCGCTCTGTTCTCCATTGAATCTTGTTGTTTCTGAATCTCTTTTTGAATTCTTCTTTTAAGCCTTTAAACTGTGCAGAATCGGATTTCTTAAAATATATTATTATTGCCAATCGTCATGCGAGTGGCATTATAGTTTTGAATTCTATTTTTTTTTGGAAACCATGGGTTTAAATCCCTTGGATTAAAATATGTTTCTAAAAAAATATTTCTTGTTATGGCGTTTTTTCTTACCATTTTAGAAGCGGGATTCTCAGGCTTCTTGCTTTGTATGCCCTGTTTATAATATTTGATTTGGTTTGATTTGATTTCTGGGGAGTACTATCTAATACAGAGGGGCCTTTGAGAAGAGGCCCTAGAAGGCAACTGGTCTTTTTTTAGAAGGAATTATCTAATTTTATGTCAAAACGTATTCTTATACCGACGATTGGGCGTCGCTTTTTTCATGAATATAAATTAATTGAGACGTGCTGCTTCAATTTTTCAGATTTTAATGTATTTACAAGTTTTAGAAAGGCATTAGTGCCTCCTTTTTTGTTAAGACCGGTTGCTTTTGTAACTCAAAGAGGAACTGCCTTATTTTTCGTGATTGCATTTCTCTTTATTTATTTTTGGCTCCCTGGATTCTTCTCCTGATATTTTTTAAGTTTTTGATTCAGGGAATTCTGTTATAATTCGCTTTTATTTTTAATATTTGAGAACTCTGTAATTTTTTTTACCTTTATATGATATTTAATTTTTCTTTCTGCTAGTAACTTTTGTTCTGTTATTCATCCTTATCCTTTTTTTTTCCCCGCAGTTGAGCATTTTTGGTGTCATATGATGTTCGCAAAACATGCTTTAAGAGCGTCAGTGGCGTACAAGGATAGGTCTTTCTTTGCAATGGTTCATCTATGGTGATTTGCTGGAAGCTTGACAGTAATTCTTAGCAAATAATAATGCAGAACTCTGATGTTCAGGGGGAAGTCTTTTTTGAATCCTTTGAAAATGCTAGGACCTCTTTTGATTCTATATCATCCTATTTCTCCATAGATGAAGAACCCCTAACTAACCTCAAAATGTTGGATACTCAATTTTGGACAAATGGCATGATGTCTGTTAGTGAAAGACGAAGAAATTTTGTGCGCTTGATGGGTTTTGATGAGTATGTTTCTTCTCAGGATAAGGCCTCTCCTGATTCAGCCAAACCCTTGAGTGATATTTTGGCAGATAATATTGAGCTTGAGAGATTATCAGATAGTAGCAGTGTTGCTGCTTTGAATTCTGTATCAACAACTAGTGATGGAGTGAGGGATTCTCTTTGTTTCATAAGGGATCTAGATAGTGGAAAAAGGTTCGTTGTTCATGATTCTGATGAAAATAATCTGTCCACTTCGATCAGAGAAGTAGGTTCAGAAAAAATTTTGACTTTTAAGGATTTTGAAAAGTTAATTGGATTATCCCATCATGTTCTTAAGCTGATGAGGAGGGAAGCTCCTTCTGGAGAAAAAAATGGTCTCGGTTTTCCTGGAAGTAAGAGGCTACTTAGGAGTTGGTGGCGAAGGTTGATCTCAAAGAGGACTATGTCAGGATTGTGTAGGAATAACGTTTACATCAAAAATTCCCAAGTGCCCCGAACTATGACCACTAAGGTTTTGCAGCATCGGAAAAGCTGCAGAGAGCTCACAGCTTTGTTTGTTGGGCAAGAAATTCAAGCTCACAAGGGCTTAATAAGAACCATGAAATTTAGTACTTCAGGGTATTATATAGCTAGTGGTGGTGAAGATTGTGTTGTTCGAATTTGGCAGATCAGGGAGTTGGAAGCATTTTGCGAATACACCAGAGGAGATAATCCAGTTAAATTTATTGATAAATTTGAAAATGTCAAATCCTTACTTGGAAGAAAGGGTGCTGACCCTGCTCCAATCGTTATTCCCAAAAAGGGTTTTAGAATCATTGAAACTCCTTTTCAAGAATTTCTTGGGCATACTAGTGACATACTTGATCTTTCTTGGTCTCACTCTAATGTAAGCTATTTTGTGATCTTCCTTGTAGTTCTCAAGGAAAATAGAAATTTACAAGTCTTAGATATTATGTGCCTCATTTTCAAGCTGATATTTACGTTATCAAAAATAATCTTTATATGCTTATTCATTTATTTTGTGGTGTTTGTCGTAGCTGAAGTTTGGCATTTGATTGTTCTACTGCTGTTGATTTTGCAAGTTCAATATACGCAGCATCTATCATAATTTCTATTGGCACTTTTCCCTTGCAGTATCTTATTACGTCTTCTATGGATAAAACTGTGCGAATGTGGAAAATTGGTTTTGCTGGATGCCTTAAAGTTTATCAACACAAGGATTATGGTAATTTATAAATTTTTAACATGCAATATTTTATTTGCTTCTGGATATTCGCTTTAGCATTATTTGCATCATCAGCTTTGTGCTTTTTAATTATTTTCATTTATACGTTCTTAAACTTGCACAACTCCATACTCTATGCATATACTAGTCCAAATTAATTTTATTGGGTTTTGGTTTTTGAAATGTAATCTCACTTTTAAGCTATATTCCCGGTTCCTACAGCTTTATTCTTGTGCTTTAATAGCGGTAGAGCATATTTTTTCTATTTTTTCATATTACACTTTATATTTGCCTTTGCTATCTCGTAAATTCTTGAATTTCTCAATGGAAACCAGTGACTTGCATCCAGTTCAATCCAGTTGATGAAAGATATTTCATCAGTGGTTCTATAGACGGAAAAGTGCGCATTTGGAGTGTCTCTGAAAATCAGGTTGTTGATTGGGTAGACATACGTGATATTGTTACTTCTCTGTGCTATCGCCCAGATGGAAAGGTTTATCTCTTTCAAGCATTATTTGAGGAACTGTTTGCAATAATGTAGAATACCTTTTATGAGCTATAATTTCTCTATGTTCTTATTCCTTAAGATTGTATTTCTTATTGCTGTAGGGATTTGTTGTTGGCTCCATTAATGGGAATTGTAGGTTTTATGACTACTCAGGTATTCTTTTCTTTTGTGGCCCACGTATGTCAAATCTTAGTTTTTTGGTTTTATTGAATCATGCTCTTATGTGGCATATTCATCTTTTTTTTTTCATCAATTTGTTCAGTGCTTGTATGTAAATAGGTAACAGTATCAAGCTGGATACACAGTTCTGCATTGGGGGTAAAAGGAAACCTTCTGGAAAGCCAATTACTGCACTGCAGGTGTGATTTTTGGGAACATTCTTATTTCCTTAAAATCAAAGGGCTGTTAATATCTTTGCTTTTGATATCCACGCAGTTTTCTCCTGAAGATCCAGAAAAGATAATGATTTCATCAGCAGATTCCAGAGTTAGAATATTTGATGGCCGTTGTGTTGTCCACAATTTTAAAGGTGATTCTTTACTTTTGTTAGCTGTAGAGAGATGCAATCTTAGTTGTTTAAATTTGTTATATTCAAGAGTTTTAGGTGGTGTCAATAGTGTTAGTGTGCATTCCGTCTGCTGAAATCCGTGTTTGTCTGGTGGACATTTCTTAGAATTCATGCTCACGCATAATAAATAGTTTTTGCTATTCTGGTGCATTGAGTTTTTCAATAGTAATTTAGACCTATTTTATCATCATAAATTTTTTTTTTTGCTGAAGTGGCCGTGATTTCTGTAATGTCTTACTTTTTCTTTCTCCTAAGTTTGTAATGTGCAATATTTCTTTTTGACATAGTGAAGTGTTTTATTGCTCTTGCTCACCCATGATTTTTTTTCTTAATTATTATAGTGATTCTATTCTTCTGTGTTTTCTTATTTTTTTGTGGTTGCACCTTTGTTTACTTTAACAACTTCTTATTTTAATGTTTTCTCCATTCTTTCTACAACTTAGAGAAAAGAGCTTTTCTGTTTGTCATATCGACACCCTTCCCTTGCTTTTCTTTGCTTTATCATCAGGGCTCTGCCTTTATTGAAAATGCTCTTTGGTTCAACTGATCACTAATCAAAACATGCATCTGATTTTGTAAGTGTCTGCTCTTATTGTATTGAACAAGCGCTGTTGGTTACTAGAATCGATGACACCTTGATTAATTATTATAGGTATAATAATAGATGCTATAATTATTGTTTTTAATAATAATAGATGTGTATTTATGTGTAATTGATTTCATCAAATTGGGAGAAGGGTAATCTTAGTGCTAATGATGCAAATTTAAAACTCAAAGATCATAATGAATCTGAGAAACTTCAGTAGAGGTAGATGTTGCCATCTAATTATTTTACGTTATGCATCTTTCTGATTTTGGCTTTCATCATAGATTCTGATGATATTTCTAAAGAAACATAAGCATCGAATGCAGGCCTTCGGAAGACAAGGAGCCATCTATCTGCATCTTTCACTTCGGACGGGCGGTACATAGTCTCTGTCGGCGAAGACTCCAATGTCTATGTATGGAACTGCGATTTATTGAGCAGGACGCCACCCTCTAAAGAAGCGAAATCAGTTCGCTCTTTTGAGCTCTTCTTCTCTGAAGGCGTGTCGGTCGCAGTTCCGTGGCCTAAAATGGAGCGGAGGGGTCCCTCAGCCAACGGGCTTCTTCCCTCGTCGCCCCTCAAAATCCTGGAGCCCTCAACTTGGCTCTGGGATTCAGAGTGCTTCTACTTGGGCTCATGGCTATTTGCTGACGGTGTATCACGGGTCGGCCCAGAGGAGAAGCTTCCTGCTGCGTCTCCTTGGGTTTCACCAACATTATCAACAGCGACATCACTATCATTGTATTCAGACAACCCCGAGACCGCCAAACCAAAGAAGGAAATGGTCCGTCATTATCGACAGCTTACATCTCTTGCTGCCATATGGAGCCTAGTGATTGTTACTGCCAGCTCTGATGGGCGCATCAGGTCCTTCCATAACTACGGGCTTCCCGTCTTGTTGTAGGTGGAAGAACTGCCAGGGCAAACGCTTGCTGCATATTTTTTGTAATTGGGTTGCATTTTTGGCCTCCACAGAAGAGTCGATTGATCTCATTGTATTCAAATTTGTAAGGTTAGAAGATGTTGGTGGGGCTATTGCTAAATTGTAGATGGAAACAAGGTAAGTCAGAGAAATTAGCTTAACTAGAATCAATTGTTTTTTTTATTTTTATATATATATTTTTGGGTGGGGATGCTTTGTTATTCTGTTCGAGTAACACTGACGATCGAATTTGAAGCAGTTGAGATCGAATTTGAAGCAGTTGAGAAATACTGCCAATTCATATTAATGATATATATATATATATATATATATATATTTGTTTATCATGCTGAAAATTATGTTTTTTCCATGAATTTATATAGAGCACATAAAATGCAATTTTTTTTTGTAAAAGTCATCTAATACAATGAATCTTATTAAATAAATAAAGTTTGAGTGGTAAACTGGCTGGCATGTTTGAAATTTTGCCTTTATACTATGTTGTGCGGATATATAGATGGCTCTTTTTATAGAGGCTAGATGCTTCCATGTCAGAAAGTATAGTTCGAACAAAACATTTCTGGCTAGGGTTTATGGAGGAGGCGATTCCTCAATCGCCACCTCCCAGATTCCCACCTTTGATCCCTCAATTCTTGGGTATTTTTTGTCTCTCAGAGTTTGCGAGCCTAATGCTTCAACCTTCTCCGCTTCTTCCCAATTTCTATTATCATCTTCAATTTAGAGGAAGATCTCAATGTGGGTTCTTAGACATTGGAATTTCTGTTTACTTGGCTCCTTTTAGGGAAAAAACACTCACTGATCTGATCTGCATGATCCTCTTCGGATTTGGATATTTGGGTCGGATTTGGACTAGTCCAAATACAGTAATTAAAAACTTGTAAAATATAATCGGATTGATTATACAAAATTTGTAAATTTAATATAACTGATGTGTGAGTTTAATTCTAATATTATGCCTTTTCATTTCTATTTCGAGTTTTGATGATATTTTACAAGCACACCAAATTCTAAGAATATTATCTTAATGCGCGTGTGAAGCTGATGTGGATATTGTTATCCACGTCACCTAACATATTCCCTGCCCTGCTGCAGTCCTCCCCCACGCAGTTTGAGCTGCGAAAGAGCCCCAATAAACCGAATCGCATTACTATTGCACTCCAGCAATCACGACTATGGCGCCCGAAGAAATGCGAAACCTAATCGCTGCTTTTCGCATTTCCCCGTGGCAAAGTTGAGCACATTCTCGCCTGATTTATCAATTCAAGTTCAAGTTAAATCACTTTAATCAAGTTCAAGCCCAGATTTGGCAGCCTGTGAAGGAGGAGAGTCAACTGCTCAGTCTCTTTTATATGAACAGTTTTATTATTCATAGTATGAGAAACTTTTATAGTGTTTCAACTGTAATAAAATTTATGTATCTAAATAATTTGAAAGATTCTCTCTTAGTCTTGGTCTTTGGAACAAATGCTTATTATTAGATACTGTTTTGGAAGGAATATCCCAAGAGTCATGGGCTCCGTCCTACTCTTTTTAATCGAAACGCTAGTCTCATAATTTTCTATGTTGTACTATGTATTTTAGTTTTGAGTTCAACTGCAAAATAAAATCTCATAACAAATAATTAAATTCATTTTTAAGTTTGATGCTGATAAAAAGTTATATATTTTAAATATAAATTTTTGTATGAATATTTTTTTTGAAGAAATTTGGAGTGGAATCATTTTTTTTTTTTTTTTTTTTATAAAATGGTGGGACGAAGTTGGTGCCTCACTTCTTCATCAATATAATTAAAATATTTAATTTTGATGTTAACTCATAATAATTAAAATTTATTATTAAAAATAAATATTAAAAATTAATTAATATAAATTAAATATAGGAAAATACTTTTTAGATCCGCTTAGGTGTCACTCAAGAAAATTCATCAAATTAGGTTTGAGCAATATTTAATAAAAATATAATACAATATTACTCGCATCTTATTGGACAGGCCTTTCTGAGTGTGTCAATTGCGGGACTCCTTACTCTTTATTATATTGAAAAAATTTTAAAATATTTATAGATATTCAAATATTTAAGAAAAGAGTATTGCAACACTAATATACATCAAAATATATAGATGATGTGCTAATCAAATATATAAATAGATTATCTGTTGAATGCATTTTTTGATAAGATCTATATATAAAAATTATAAAAAAAAAAATTTTAATTAATCTTGAATATTTGATGTATAATCTTAATGTAATCATAGCATTTCTGTTAATAAAAACAAAATTGTGAAACCACGCGGCCACGGGGCGTCACAATATCCACGTCAGAAGTATCTTTCCCAGCGGAGTCAGCCGGTTGATCGATTCATTTATAACTCTATTTGGCAATATTATGGGTGTCCTCACCCAATTTAAGAGAAAATAAAAAAAAAAACGATTCATTTTCGTGGGCATTTTCGTAATTTCTGTGAGACAGCACAGCCAGGATCACCCGCCGCACAAGTCCCCTGCGACCAACTCGACCTCGCCCTCCATTTTGCCGAACTCCCGAAAGACTGGCGCAAGTTGCTTTTCGACATCTCTGAACAAATCGCATCGCCTTCTCGCAGAAAATCGTCTTCGACTTCTCCCGATCATGAGTCGCGCGGCGGCGCAATCCGTCCCGTCGTCGAACGGCTGCGTCAGGAAGCGGACCGCCGCGCCGCCTCCATCGAGCGGGAGAAAGCACAGATCCATGGAAGAAATAATGCGAACGGCGAAGCCATCATCGCCCATCACCGAAGACTATTACTCGGATCTCCTCTGCCAGCAATGCCGATTGGGCGAAGAGGAAGATAAGATTATCATTTGCGATCGATGCGACGTCGGATACCATCTCTATTGCCTTCGCCCGATCGTTGCGAGGGTTCCAACTGGCCCCTGGTTTTGCTCTAGCTGCAACGAAGATAAAACAGTTAGAAGTATGTGTAAAATTATAGGAGTGTTGGTATTTTGGATTTGGTGTCAGATTGTTAGGAGCTCTGATTTGTCCTTGTTGGGGGATTACAGGATTCCCGCCTTTGCAAAAGACGATTGTCGATTTCTTCCGGATTCGAAAGTGTGCCAATGAGCCGTATAAGGAGCATTGTGGGCCCTCGAATGGTGGTTAGTGTCACTTGTTATGGTTTTTTCTTGTACCCTACTGGTTTGTACGTTAGGGTGGTTAGGTAGAAAGTTTGATCTTACTGATGTGTGTGTGTGTGTTAACTATACTTGCGGCTGCTTGGCTTTATGCTTTGACATTAAAAGTGTTGGGAGGGTAGGTAGTAAATCGTATTGGCAGACGATTTGAGTGTTGTTTTTAGGATTTGAAAATTTAAATGGATATGAAATATAACGTGGTAGGATAAAAGGGCAAAAAACAAAAGACAGCAGGATAAACACAATAATGTGACCAATAATAGATGTTAAAACATAATAAATAGTAGTTTTGTAGAATAATATTTAAAAGATGAATCTGCTAAATGCTTGACTAGCAATCTAAACAGATTTCTTAAGTAAAATAATGTAAAATATTATATATTTCTCGATTAGATAAGAAGATTTCATTAGCAATAAAAACACATTTCTAAAGGCACAATTTAAAAGTCAATTTCTAAATAAGACAGAATGCTGTGTATTTGGGAAAGTTTGTTATTGATTTAGGGTTCAATAGTTGAGATGATGTGGATTGAAAGTGGGGGATTAGATACTGGCCAGAATGCAAGTTACTATATTGGAAGGCTGAGGAGAGTGACAAAAATGATTCATCATCCTTTTCTTTGTTTTTTGCTCTTACAGCATGAGCTATTATCATCCTATTATTGCATATGAAATCACTATACTAACCTAGCAAAGATGTTCCTCTTGCTACATGTTGTATTAACTTAATCCTAATGTTTCATTGCTAAAGGACAAATCTTTACTCTGATTGGGCGCACATATTGGTCTTATAATTAACTAAGGGAATATAACTCTAATTTGATTAACACACTTATTACTAAATTCATCATATTTGCGATTAACTCCAAATTTTTGTGTTACAATGTTCCTTCATCAATTCAAAAAACAATGAGGATTGGGTTGTGAAATGCAAATTAGATTTTACTAGAGACATTGAGGAAATGATCTTCGTGCTCTCACATGCCAAGGAAATGACGAGGTCCTCAAAATCTACAGGTGCCATATGAATGCACCTTCAAAGCTTATAGGCAATGAAGCAAGCCATTTCACATTGCATTTAAGAACCACCAAGTATGAGTGACACTAGCTCATAAATTGAGTGAGAATTTTCTCAAGTTAGTTTTTTCATCATACAACCATGATGGGGGACACCATAGATGAATCCAACAACTAGAGTTTACTGTGCATGTTTGAAGTCATGCTTGCTTGTACTTATTAATTGGAGATAAAGTTGGATGTTCGTTCTTTTATGTCAAACCTATGATTTGTGTGCTTCTCTTAAATTAGAGCGAGTCCACCCAAAGCCTAAGCATACCAATTCATGCAATTTACCTTTTGTATTTTTGATTGTCATTTGAGAGAACGTGTGATCTTCTACCCTTTATAGTATTGAAGATTAATTAGGGTACAAAAATTGAAGTGCAAATTTCTCATTAGGTTTAAAATTGTTTGTAGTTTAGTATTTATGCCAAAATATCTTATGCAAAACTCATAGTATTGAAGAAATTGCACAAATGCACTATCTTATTACGTCTACCATTGAAGAATTACTTGCCGATCTCACCATTTAAACACAACATTTTTAAGCATCTTTTTTCATGACGCCCACACCTGAGCCTGTTATACCACATAAGGATGATTTCTCTTAGATCATCATGATCACCACTCTATGTCCTTGCATTAATATGTGTAAATAATGTAATCAACTAACACACTCTCATGATAATAAATCATCATAAAGAATATTATCACACCCTATTCTAAGAGAGATAAGCATTAACACAGAGGTGATCACTTACCTATAGGGAGAGATTCATACTTGACATAGGTGATTACATACCTATAGGGAGAGATACATACTTGAAACATTATAAATGTTGGTGTCATTTTGATTGTTCTATGCCTATTATGAAACTCGAGTATTGCTATCACCTTATAGATATTGATCACCATCGTAGAGGATTCAAATGGACAGTCCCATTAGAGGAGATCCGATTGTCAACAAGCTAGGGACTCATGAACCAAAGTCAAGGTGGATGCATCCACTTTTGTTGAAACATAATTCAAATAAATGTTTTTTGTTTTGTTGACTTAGATTGAGGATTTTTTGATTGGTATTGTATTAATGATTACAAACACACTATATTTGCAATGAAATTTACTAGATAAATCTTTTAAAGAAGAACAACATAATGATAGGTAAGACATCATATTGCCAAAAATTTGGATATTTTGGATGAAAAATATTCTCTATTAAATCATGACAATTTTTTTTTTCATGCGTAGCTTCTCACACTTAAGCAAGGCGATATGAATGTCACTGATTGCTTAAATCATTTCATGAACTTTATTGTTATGATTCACTTACTTGATGTAGAGTTGTTGCTTGCGAGAAAGCTTGTTTTATGTCTTAAGAGTGAGATTAGGACTGATGTTGAGTTGTTAGATCTTCATACTTTTAGCAATACTTTCATCATTCTATTTTGACAGAGAGACACAAGAAGTTGATGCCTAGGTCTATTATTGGCATGCCTTCCCATCCATTCAAATTTTAGCCCATACTCAAACGCATACCATGAGGCTTATTCATAGTCTAATCCCTCATTTTTGTGAGCTTTTATTGCACACCATATTAGGGACACTATACAATTACGAACATATAAGAGTGAAAGATTCACAGTGATGATAATTTTAAAAGAGAGAATTGACTGCAAGCTTGAGCATTTGACAATTGTTGATGATAACCTCATTTTAAAGGACACCTCTTTGATGTTTAGCCTTTTTTGAGAAATGTCGTTTAGATGCCACCTTGTTTGAATATAAGAATTTGCATTATAGGAGAATTTTTTAGAAGAATTCTTTCAACAAGTAGTGTAGGTTGGTGTGATGAACACTATTTTCTCTTGAGCACTTGAGTTAGTGTGATGCCCAAACCTTGTCCACTACCCTTTCCTGTTAGATGGGCCAATCAACTTTCATTTTATATAAGTTTCTAACTTTTTGATGCTTGGTTCCCCTTAAATTAAGTGCCAGGAGAGCACTTCATATGATGTCATTCCAATGGACATGCCACATATTAATAGGTAGTTTGTGGATTTATGATCACACTATCACTTATTAATGACATTTGGAGCATTTGTGCTTTATTTTGGATTGCACTAAGAACTTGTGTATAAATTATTGGAAGTATTTGTTCATTCTCAGTGAGTTTTTCATTTTAGCCTTCAAGACTCCATTGTGCTTGTTGTGTTTTCTTCTTTATTTGTAGTTCCTTAGTGTTTTCCCACAATTCCCCCAACCTGACGTAATGCCAAACCCAAATCGTGCATCATGACGTAGCTTCGTTCACTTGTTTCTCTACATAAATTTTATAAAAATCATAAAAAAATTATTGTTTTTGTTTTATATTATCAAGTTCATCATCTCACTAAAATTTCAAGCCATCCCAACTCTGTTTGATTCACCAAAATCCTTCCCAAAGTCTCACGTGTTAAATTTACAATCCTCCAAAATACCCTTATCATTTTTAGTATTAGAGATAGATTTGTTGGCTAGGATTGCTGAATATTGTGTTTACATTTATTTTTTGTAATATTTGGAATTTTGTTGACCCTATTTCAACCCTAAAAACCCTAAGGGGGTCATTTTTTGGTGACCACTTATAGCCGTTGTCGCCGTCGTTGCCACCATCTGCCGTCGCTGTAGAACGAACCGCCGGTTCTCGAATTGTTTTTCCACCAAACTGACGTGACTCGTGTCGCACCCATTCGCGTGAACCGTTGGCCCATCGATCTGGTCCGGCTTAGCTCTCTCCATGGCTAGTAGGTCCAATCTAAGACGACCAAGCCCATCCCACTCCGCAAAACGCTTTGCGACCCGCCCGTTAGCTCACTTGCGTGCAGACACATGCATGCACGAATGATGGTTAGAGCATGCAGGCATGGCAGTCAGCACATGCACGCATGCTAGCTAACGAACGCACGCATGCCAGCGCTTGCATGCAAGCATGCCAGTGCTTGCATACACGCACGCGCCCGTGAGCATCCCTCCTTCGTTGCCCCAACTTCCGACTCCCCATTATCTGCCGTCCAAACTCTGATTTGCAAACTATTTTTGCCGTTGAAAACAGATAGCAATGCTCACACACCAGTGACAATTTTGAAGAATTACAATACTCTAGTAAAGAGAGGAGATCCTAAGAATATTCGACACGTGAATGGGATTCGTTTGCCTTCACAGAAGGTATGCATTTCATTTTCTTGCAATATTTTGAGTTGTTAGTCTCTGGAATTTGCGTCGATATTGATAGCTTGAACCCTTTTTATGTGGCTAATTGAATGCAAAATTTGCATTTTATGCCCAATTTAGTGTACCTCCACTTTGAATTAGCCAATCAACTATCCTCAAACCCTAGCCAATTTTGAGGGACCACTTGTGAGGGTGTGTTCCACTCAAATAGCTCACATTGCTGTGATTGAGTTACATTTGAGCTGCATTTATTGTTTTAACTTATTTTACGTGTGTTTTAGTTTAGTTTGCTTATCTTTTATTTATTCGCATATTTTACTGCTTAGAGTAGATGTTGCGTTTTAGTTAGAAACTTTTTTTGCATTTAAAACTCAGCATAGTAACAACAAAGAATTTAATGGGAATGGTTTAAATCGACAAGTTGAGGGCTTGGAAGCTTTTATGGCTAGGATAGAAGCCTAATTTAAACAAGTGCTAGAAACACTAAATGTAAGAAATGATCAACACCCTCCACCATCACCTGAGTACCTTGCACATCAAGCTAGAACTATGGATGATTCTATTTATGAGATTATACATAAAGCAAATTATTGGAGAGGTAGAGTCCCTAGGAATATAATTTTGAGGATAACTTTGATGAAATGTATCTTAAAGGACTTATTGTCAGACAGGAGTTAATATATGTGGGATACCTAGGGTTGATCCTTCACTTCTGCTTGGTACACGTGAGAGAGGTCATCATGATAAAGATATTTTGAGCATGATCAAAATAGAAGCCTCTACTTATGATGACACTCACGACCCTGATAGTTTTATTGATTGAATGACTCAAATTGAGTTCTTTGACTAGCACGATCTAGTTGATTATCGGCGAGTCACATTCATTAGAATGAAGCTGATTAGACACACTAAGATTTTTTGGAATAGTTATATCTTGTGCTGATGCAAAATTCACACCATCATAGTGAATAAGAGTGGTCGAATTTCAATTTATCACCATTTTCACTCATTTAATTTCACATGTTTCTACTTATAGAGTCCGAGTTTCACCTCCTTGAGCCAATTGTGGATATGATAGGATATCACACTCTCATGAGAGAGTTTAGTAGCTTAGAAGGGGTACAATTATTTTGTATGAAAGAAGTGACCCCTGTCATTGATGGTGTTATCATTCCTCCTCATGTAGTCAATCTCTTGAGGGATTTTTCTGAGACCTCACTTGAGAATCTTCTTGACTCTTATCTCCCCTTAGAAACCTTTAGCATGTTATTGATTTAGTTTCTGAATCATAATTACCTAACCTAACACATTATCAATTAAATCTAGTGAAGCAAGTTGAGCTCCCATGGTAGGTTAATGAGTTGTTAAAGAAAGAATTTTTGAGGGAGAGTTTGAATCCTTTTGCTATTCCAGCCCTCCTTACACCCAAGAAGGTCGGCACCTGGAGAATGTGTCTAATAACTGCGCTATCAATATTACAATAAAGCATATGTTCCCATCTCACGGTTAGACGAGATATTAGATCTGTAGCTAACTCTCAATTGTTTTCAAAGATTGATCTTAAGAATGGGTATCATCAGATTTGTATTCGCCCTGACAATAAGTGGAAGACAACATTTAAAACATTTGAATGCCTTTATGAGTGGATGGTGTTTCCTTTTGGCATTTTCAATGCACCTAGCACATTCATGTGCTTAATGAACACAATTCTTCATCCTTTTTTAGGAAAATTTCTTGTAGTCTACTTTGATAATATATTGATCTTTGGCATTGATGAGAAGCACCACTATGATTATCTTATGCTTGTTCTTGAAAAGCTTCGTGAGTAAAAGCTTTTCCTCAACAAGAAGAAATGTTTAATCATGCATCATGAGGTAACTTTCTTAGGATTAATTATCTCATCTTTAGGGATAAAGCTAGACTTTGCTAGCTACTGCTGGGCGCCTATCTCTTGGCATGTAGCTGCTGCTGTTGTTGGGTGCCTGTCTTGCTGTTGGCTGATGTAGGCTTGCCCCAGAAACCTTCGGGACTCCAATTACATTCCTTTTGATGATCCAATTGGTCTCCACACCATAATAATCTTCCAATTTGAGACAAATTGCGATCTATCCATCTTCAACCATGTATTTATTCATCTTGATTTTCATCCTTGCAAAGGATGTGGTGTGGCTCACCCCGCCTTCTCATTATGTTTCAAGGCTAATTGAAGCTGCACACAACTTTAGTTTCTTTGCTATCACTATCTTCGTGAGCATGTCGGCTGAATTCTTTGACATATGAATTTTCTCCAATGCCAATTGACCATCTTCCAGTAATGATAGAATGAAATTGTGTCACAACTAATTGTGCTTTGTCATGCCATGATGCATTCTTAGCTAGATGGATAGTACTCATACTTTCACTATGTATTCCTTCATTAATCCTTGTCCAACTCAGCCAGAAAACCCTTTAACCAAATTATTTCCTTGCTCGCTTTAGTGATGATGACATATTCTGCCTCTGTAATAGATAAAGCGATTATCTGTTGAAGCGGATCTAGCTCACCACAACACTATCCAATGTAAACACATATCTGGTTGTGCTTCTCCTGTTATCAATGTCTCTGACTAAATTGGAGTCTACATATTCTTGTAGTTCTATCTTGGATTTCCCAAAGCATAGGGTTTTGTCCACGGTGCCTCTCAAATGTCTGAGTATCTACTTAATTTCCTCCCAATGGGGCTTCCTGAGGTTGCTCATGAATATACTAACCACTTCCACTAAATGGTTTGTCTGGTCTCATGCATATCATGGTGTATATCAAACTCTTAGCTGTTGAAGCATAAAGAACTTTCTCCATATATTCTCATTCTACTTCAATTTTTAGCATATGCTCTTTTGATAGATTGAAGTGACTTGCAAGGGAGGTGCAAAGGAGCTTTGTTTCATTCATGTTGAACCTTTTGAGCACTTTTTCAACATACTCTGCCTAAGATAGCTTCAGTGTTCCTGCACTCCTTTCTATACTGTCATCATCCCAAGTATATGCTTCGCTTGGCCCAAGTCCTTTATGTCAAATTCTTTTGATAGCTGTTTCTTTAGTCTCTTGATTTTCGTTATATCAAATTTTATTATCAATATATCATCTACATTCAGAAGTAGAATGATATAAGAGTTCTCAAATTGCTTTATATAACAACAATGATTTGTCTGACATCTCTTGTACCTAGTGTTTGACATAAACTTGCCAAATCTTCTGTGTCATATTACCTTGGCAGTTGTTTCAAGCTATTTAAAATTTTCTTGAGCTTATAAACTAGCTCTTCATTTCCTTGAGTTTCATAACCATGTGGCTGCATCATGTATAGTTCTTCCTCCAGATCACCGTGTAGAAATGCAGTCTTCACATCCATCTATTCCAGATGTAGACTTTCCGTTGCTACAACATTCAACACTAATTTAATAGTAGTCATCTTCATTATTAGAGCAAAGATCTCACTGTAGTCCTGTAATGATCCAAAATCGTTACTTTGCGAATTAGATCAAATTTTTGACTCTAACATTAGGACCCTGGGGAATTTCAATTTAAGGCAAACAAAATTACCATAGATAAGAATAATTTCAAAAGATTAAAGTGCCCTAGTTTGGGAAAATCCGAATAACGGAAGCTCTCGCCTTATTTTTGAAATTATTTAAATTCTATAAATTAAAAATATTGAAATACGTGTCTGAATTCATCGTTTTCAGTGTCGTTGTGTTAAGTATATTATTTAAAAGCTGCTCGAGAAGTTTCATCAAATTCTGAGCGCCGATTTGATCATGGTAAACTTTCGAAGTTTTAAACTTCAAAAAATTTAAAATAAAATAAATATTGCTCCAAATCAAAAATTTTCGACGCGAGGGCATTCATAATGTCTCAACACACCTAGGTGTCAAGTTTCGTTGTATTTGAACCCCAAACGGTGAAAAAATGCGAAAAATTTAAATTTAAGTTTTTTTTTTTAATTCCCCTGTTCTTACACTGTTTTCCCATTCGCCCTATCCCTCCCCCCCTTACGGTCGATCCCGATCGCAAAACCTGCGATCGCAGGTGGAAAGTGCTGCCTGCTACCTGCGCCATTTTTGGTGCAGGTTGGTCGGCCCTCTGGGCCGATCACCCCCTCCCCCCTTCTTTTGCGCCCAGAGCTCCCATGCGCGACCCGTGCATTCAATGCACAGGGGGATTGTCCCCTACGCCTCCTCCCCTCCCTCTCCCTCCTTATCTATTTAAAGCAGCCCCCATTCCCTCTTCTCCCCACACAGCAGCCTAGCCCTCTCCTCCCTCCTCAGCCAGCCAGCCGCCGGCCAGTAGCCCTACCAGCTAGCCAGCTACAGCAGCAACCACTTTGCCAGCCAACTACCTCCTTCGACTGACCAACAACAACCCTGCCAGCCCTCCACCAGCCTCCGGCCACCCCGCTCCGGCCTCCCTCCGTTTTTTGGCGATTCTAATCCTAAGGTTAGAGGAGTTGGAAAGGAGAAAATTGTAAGGAAAACTTTGCTAATCTGTTACTATATACATTTAAAACATTGCTATAAAAGAATTATATTTTGTCATTCACATTTTGATCATTCTCATTAATTAATAATGGGAACAATTCAAATGTTATAAAATAACTACGATTTTTATTTAAGTATTTTTTCATTTATATCTTTACTCTTTCATATAGTAATATTATCATAATGATAATACCAAGTGCCTTAAAAAATATAGACTTAAATCATCATATGAATGAGAAAGAAAAAGACAATAGAACAGAAGAATGTATAAAAAAATTTGAAATATCACATCATTTTTAAAAAGACTAATTTAAAGAAATATCAGAAACTTAAATGCAGATTGAGCGAATTGTCACTTAACCGAACTGTTGAACTTCTGAACTTAAGAAACGAAGGTACCCAGTACATGACGAATATTATATTTTGCACTTTTATTGCTGCTTAGCTTATTTGCTTTGAGCCAATTTCAATTGAAGCTTGATTGGTAGTTCGGAACCAATGTGATATTATTCGGGGTTGTTGCTGGAAAATGGCATCAGTAATATTCGGGGTTGTTATTGAAAAATGACATCAATAATGTTCGGGGTTGTTACTGGAAAATAATATCAGTAACATTCGGGGTTGTTATTAGAAAATGACATCAATAACATTCGAGATTGTTATTGAAAACTGACATCAGTAATATTCGGGGTTAATTACTCGAAAATGATATCAGTAATCTTTATAAATAATACTTGTTGCAGGAAATTGTTTATTTCACGCTATTGCCTTATTTTTTCTGCATTTTATTACCGCTTTATTTTCGTTAATCGCATTTTTTTAAAATATAAATATTATTGTGTACTGCGGTACTTAGAGTATTATCTAATTACTGGAAATTCAAATTCCGGTATTGTTTTCTGTACAATACTAGGTCAGGTGCTTATGGGGGAATACACGCAAGAACCCTAAATGCTTACAATGTTCAAATTGTTGATAAATCCACGGTACTATTTTGCTTATTTATTTTTTTATCTTTTTCTTTATTTTCACTTTTGTATGAGGAGTATTGAAAAGATCTTGTAATATGAACATTAAAATAAATGAATAATATCTTTAATTTTTTTATGTGTGTTACTTTTCTTTCTCAAACTACTCAATATGATAATGCGGTAAGTGAACATCCGATGTCGGAACAGTTTTCGCTAAACTGGCGTCAGGACCTCACAAGTCCACTCCAATTTTTTGCTGAAATCGTTTTACCACATGCCTTACTTTGTAGCGCTTGCTTCCATTCGATTCTTCTTTTAACCTGTAAACCCATTTATTGTGAAGAGCATTCTTCCCATTTGGTAGTCTAGCCAACTTCCATGTCTCATTTGATATGAGTGATTTCATCTCATCATCCATGACTAATTCTCACTAGATTGAGTCATCAATATGAAGCATCTCTTCATGGTATTTTGGTTCACCACAGTTTATTAGTAACATATAATATAATGAAGGAGAGTTACTCTTTGGAAGCTGTGAAATCTTGGTGAATCTTCTCAGGTTAGTAATAAAGTTTGAGGAATTGTCTGTACTCCATCATCATGAGCTCTTAGCTGTACTTGTTCATTTTGCTTAACGTTGTCATCTATTTCAATATACTCTGGCACATCTTCTAAAGCTTTTTTGAATTGCTTTGGAGTCTATTCCTATCCTTATACATCTCATTCTCGTTGAATATGACGTCACTGCTTCTGATAATTTTCTAATTTTGATAATCCCAAAATTTGTGGTCTAACTCTCCTATTTCATATCCTATAAAGGTGCACTTGATTGACTTTGAATCAAGTGTGCTCCTAGAATTTGCATCATTATGCACATAAAATGAATAACCAAATACTTTTAGGTGGGATAATTTCACCTCTATACCACTTCAAGCTTCATTGGGTATCCCTTCTTTCAGAGGAACTGAAGGATCCCTATTTATCAAATACACTATTGTATTTATTGCCTCTGCTCATAACTACTTTGGTAATCCTACATGCAGCCTCATACTCCTGCATGCTCTGTGATATTCTTGTTCATATGCTCTGCAATACCATTCTGCTGAGGTGTTCCTGAAAAAATGAACTCCCACCTGATCCCATTCAAAGCACAAACTCATTGAACTCTTTATCACAATATTCTTTGTTATTATCATATCTAAGGCACTTGAGCCTCAAGCCTGCCTCATTTTGAACTAGAGCTAACCACCACTTGAACACATCAAACACATCAAATTTGTGCTTCAGAAAGTATACTCATACCTTCTTGGTATGATCATCTATGAATATGACAAGGTAGGTGGCTCCACCCAGAGAAGAGGTGGGAGCTGGGCCTCACATATCTGTGTTCACTAACTTCGACTTCTGAGACTTAAGGTCTCTCCCACCACTCTTGAGAAACTAGACTTCTTTTGCTTGCCATAAACATAGTTTTCACCAAACTCTAAGTCCATAAATTTCAGCCCTAGAATATTCCCTCTGGATAATAGTGATTTCTCTTTCTCACTCAGGTGACCGAACCTTTGGTGCCATAAACGAGCATCTATCTGTTCTACTGCTACAATAGAGTCAAACATTTTATTGATCAGGTAAAATGTCCCATCCTTACTGCCTCAAGCTACTACCAATGCGCATTCACATGCTAACTGACTGACAAAAATTAAGTTTCTTTTCAAACAAGGAACATGTCTGCCATCTTTCAACTTTCATATCGATCCATTTGGTAGCTGGATATCCACATCACCCTTACCAACGATATTGCAGGCTTTGTCATCTCCTTAGTAAAATTTTCTCATATAACCTGTGGTATAACTTTTGAATATTTTCTTGCTAAGAGTTGCATGAAAAGAAGCACCTATATCCACAACTGACGATTCAATGCTAACCAATGACAAGATCAGTGCATCATGATCTTCTGCTGAAACTTTGCTGAAGCATTCATAAATGGGTTCTTGCTCTTATTACCACCTACTGACTTCTTCAAGGAAAAACAATCTTTCTTGAAGTTTCTTGATTTTTCAAAATTCCAACATTCTGTTTTTTCTTTTCCAGGCTTTGATTTTCCACATCTTGATTTGACCTATTCTGTTGAATTTTCGAACTGCATTTCTTCCTCTAACTTCAACATTTTGGGCTGAAGTAAATTCTTTACGGCTAGATGTTTTCTGTACTTCATTCAACATGAGCTCGACAATGCTGCATTCATTGCAGTAACCAAACTGTCCCAACTATCCAGCAATGAAGCTAGAAGTAACAAAGCTCTCACCTCATCATCGAACTTGATGTAAATGGAGCTAAATTGGCTTCTCACAATATTGAACTCATTTAGATGTTCTGTCATTGAACTGCCATCCACCATTTTTATATTGAATAACCTCTTCATCAAGAAAATCTTGTTGGAAGTTGAGGGCTTCTTATATACTCTTGTTAGGGCTACTATGAGATTCACTGTTGTCTTCTCATTCACTATCTTGAATGCCACAAATGAGGATAAAGAAAGGCGAATCAAGCATAGTGCCGTTCTATCATGAACTTTCCAATTTTCTTCAGACATAGTTTTAAGTTTCTTGCTGACTCCTTCCAATGGCAAGTACAACTTCTTCTAGTAGAACAAATCCTCGAACTGCATCTTCTAGTATGCAAAGTTCATGTTGTTGAACTTCTCGATCTTGTGTCTCATTTCGTCGACCATTGCTACCACTCAAACTTAACAAACCTTAAATTCACTCTTTGATATCACTTATTAGGAGATGGAACTGGGGTTTGACCGCTGAGTCACTGAAGCAACGCACGAAATATAAACCAGCACAAGCAATAAATAAACGCAACACAACAATTCAAAGCACAAATCACGAGCATGCAAACACAAGATGTTACGGGGGAAATTCAAGAATGGGAAAACTACGGAGCCACACTACCGTAAAAAAATCCACTATTAAAGAGATGAATACAGAGTTACACAGAACTTATCATTCACTTAGAGAAAGAAAGGAATTGTCGCCTTTGAGTTTCCTCTTCTTTTCCTCTTAAATTTCTCATTGTTTTCACTCTAGGGTTTCAAGCTCCTTAGCCACCACAAATCTTTCTCACAGAAATATAGCACACATAAACCTAGCAAAATACTTTTAGCTTATATATGAGACACTAAACAAGCCATAAAGTGCCCTAAACAGCTCACGGGACACATCACAAATAGGCTAATTTGCTTAGATGCCTGGGGGCGCTTGGGCGCCCGCCTTACTCTCGATTGCTGTTTTTGGGCGTCTGGCTTACTGTCTGCTCCTATTGCCGAGTGCCAAGAGGCATGACCGGGCACTAGATTCTCTGCTAGCTGCTGCTGGGCGCCTAGGGACGCTCCTGTCTAGCTCTTGGCATGTAGTTGTTGTTGGGCGTCCAGGTGTGCTGAGTGCCCCCTAGGTGTTTGTCTTGTTGTTGCTGATGTATACTTGCCCCGGAACCCATCGGGACTCCAATTATACTCCATTTGATAATTCAATTGGTCTCCACACTATAGCACGTACGTCCATACACGTTTTTCTCAGTGGTGAGTTGTATTTTGATAGTATGGCTGGATATTTAGGGAGAGACAAATCCATACATTTAGTGGAGATTAAATTTTTTGGCAATAATTGAAAAGAGATGTGAGCAAGTTTGTGTCCCAATGCTTAACATGTAAACCCAAGTCTCATAAACAGAGATTAGGGAAATACATTGCTTTACCTATGTCATATCAACCATGAGAAAATTTATCCATGGATTTTGTGCTAGGAATTCCCAAGTCTACACGACATCATGATAGCATTTATGTAATGGTGATAGTTGTTTAAAATGACACTTTATTCCATGTTCAAAAATAAATGATGCCTCCCATATAGCTAGACTATTCTTTAGGAAAATAGTTAAGCACCATGGGTTACCTAACATTATTGTGTCTGACCGATATGTAAATTTGTTTCATATTTTTGAAGACCTTATGACACCTTTTGGGTACTTCCCTGAAAAGCTCTTCTGCATTCCACCCACAAACAGATGATTAGA
This sequence comes from Gastrodia elata, assembly GCA_016760335.1. NCBI lineage: Eukaryota > Viridiplantae > Streptophyta > Magnoliopsida > Asparagales > Orchidaceae > Gastrodia > Gastrodia elata. The sequence continues at coordinate 32,376,609 of CM028670.1, read as the reverse complement.
CTGAGGTAGTAGTATAATTTTAGAAAATTTATTGAGGAGTTTTGTTGATGAAAACTTGGGTATTTGGGATCTTCATTTGCAAGCTGCCGAATTTGTTTATGATAGAATCGTCTTTGGGACAACCAAAAAAACACTATTTGAAATCGTTTATGGGCTTAATCCTAGGAAGCTAGTAGATCTAGTTAGTTTGCTCAGCCATGCTTATTCAAATGCTACCTTTATATTTGCAAAAGATTTTCATAAAATGCATTATGAAATAAGAAGTCAAATAGAGGAATCAAATGAAAATAGAGAAAATTATTAAATTGGTCCCTAGGTTCTTGCAAAATATTCAAAATAGCCTTTAATTCTTGTAAATGTTCATTTTGGTCCCTCGACTCTTGTTTAAATATTTATTTTGGTCCATACGGTTTAGTACACCGCTCATTTCATTTACTTTTAGCAATAATCGACTTTCAGCGGCTAATTCCCGCTGGAATCGGCCACAGAATCAAGCGGCTGGCCGGATCCAGCAGCAATCGACCACCCGCTGGATTCAACAGCCCATTCCCACTGGAATTGACCGCCCGCTAGATTTAGCTGGAATCGGCTGGTGGAAATGGCTGCCGGATCTAGCTGTCATTTCCAGCAGCTGGAATCCAGTGGCCTGCCGATTCCAGTGGGAATCGCTGCTAGAAATGGCCGCTGGATCCAGAGGGAATTGATCGCTTTATCGAACGACCATTTCCAGCGGGAATCAGCCGCCCGCTGGATTTGGCCGCTTGATTCAGCGGCCATTTCCAACGGTCAATTCCCACTAGTCGGCCGCCCGATCTAGCTGCCATTTCCAGCCACTGGAAATGGCAGCTGTATCCGGCGGCCATTTCCAGCGGTTGATTCCCGTTCGAATCAACTGCTGAATTTAGCGAGTGGCCGATTCCTGCCAATTCTAGCGGGCATCGGCCGCTGGATCTAACAGGCGGCCGATTCTTGTTGGATTCGGATGATCACTTGATTCAGTGGCCGATTCTGTCGGGAATTGGCCGCTAAAAGTAGATTCCTGCTAAAAGTTAACGGAATAAACGATGTATTAACGGTAGTGACCAAACTAAATATTTAAACAATAATCAAGGGGCCAAATGAACATTTACAAGAGTTAAGACTATTTTGAACATTATGCAAGAGCTAAGGGATCAATTTGATAATTTTCTCAATGAAAATATATGCCACTAAGGCTAATGTTACTATATCAAATAGAACAGTTAATGTAGCGATCTTGCTCTCATTTGCATTTGCCCGGAGCATTATTTCACTACAAAATATAAGAAAAGCATGATAGAGCGGCTGGATCATTCAAGGTCCTTAAGAAGATCGGGACAAATTCATGTTTGATTGATTTGTCATTGGATATGCTAATTAGTCTTGTATTTAATATTGATGATTTAATTTCATATACTAATGAACTTATGCATGAAAATACAGATGTTATTTCTGCGAAGCTGAATAGTAAATCCTTACATAAATATCCCAAAGTCTCTTTCTTTGATATTGGTGCTATAATTTTTGTTGAGGTCATCACAGGTGAGCATAGGGAGCATATGTTTTTTATGAAATGGAAAGATAAGCCACCATCAGAAAACACTTGGTTGACTACAGAAGCTTGTTGATTTCTTGAATGACTATGTAGACTACAACTCTATGGAGCAGAGTTCTCGTGGAATGTGTGAGTTTGATGTAGCACGGATGCGTACATGGATTCATGTGATGACATGAACATACTTGAGGAGCTTGAAGAAGGTTATCAGATCATGATTGATTGTGTTATGTTATGTTTGTAGACCCATCATCTTATTTATGTATTTTCTTGGTAGTGCTAGTACTTATTTTGCTTTAGCATGTGTAATCAATAGGTATCAACAGTCGTACGAAAAAAAAAAAATTATACTTGTGTCGGGAATGCAAAAGGTCACCCGGGGAAGTGTACAAGCTTTTATTATCATTGTTAGCGCCGCTATGTTAGAATTCGGGTTTGGTAGCTTTATATACATCATGCAAACCCTAAATTCATGGTTCATTGAATGCTAATTCAGAAAAGAGGCTTGAGAGCTTGTTTGGTATGGATAACCAAAGGAAAATTCATTTTGATTTGCATAATTGAAGGCTTTGAAGGTGTGCATAGCCTTCAAGACTCTAAGGTGTGTATAATTTTGGAACTATTTTATGTTTATTGTGTTTTTTTCTTCATTTGTGTCTTCTTGCTATTATCCATCATTCTTCATTAATTCCTTAGTGCTTTCCCTCCATTCCCCCCACTTTACGCAAATCCGAACCTAAATCATGCGTCGAGATTTATTTTCGTTTACTTTGTTTCTCCATTACATAAAACCCTTTAAAAGTCACAAAAAAGTTATTGTTTTAGTTTTATAACATCAAGTTCATTATCCCCCTAAAATTTCAAGCCATTACGACTCTGTTTGATTCACCAAAAATCTCCAAAGTCTTTGGTATCAAATCTACAATCCATCCAAATCACCCCTATTAATTCTAGGGCACAATAGCATTTATGTGGTTGGGGATATATTCTCAAAGGTGACCCATCTCATTTTTTTTGTTTTAAAACAAATGAAATGACATTAAGGAGATCCTTCATGTATTAAACTCATTTTCTTTAAATGTTTAATAGACAAACTTCTGTGTATTTTTTTGAAAGACATTATAGCTTCAGTTTGCACAAATCTAAAATTTTTTAATATTATTAATATTAAATTAAAAATGATATATTTGCTACACTGCCATGGCGGTCTTTACAAAGTAGCATGCGATAATTGAAACGAGTTTGGTTGACGTATTGCCGCAGGGAAGGCCAACTAAAAGGTTGCTCAATGAGAGCAAAATTCTTATTCCACGAAAATGGCTAGAAATTTCTTCTAAATGGAGCCCAATTATAAAAAAATCACCTAATGATATGTGGTACTCACAAAATTGTAAAAATATTTGAGTAGAACTAAAATATTTTGTATTACTTGCTGATATGCATATTATACTATTTTTAATATTAAAAATCTCTTGCTATATAAGGGTCTATGCTACAAATTTGTAGGCTAAATGGTTTGTAGTAGTAGATTTTTTGGGACCATTGTCATCACTTTCTTCTACTCATTTTTTGGAGGTTAATAGCGTACCATTATTTGTATGGATGTTTCAACATAAACAGATAGATAATACATATTTCTTATCATTTGGAAAGATCATCCAAGAGGATAATTAATTGACCAAACTATGGACACATCGCACATGATATAACAATTGTCTATTTGAATTTTAACTCTTTGGTGCATAGTTTTCATGTCATGGGATAGTTGATCTTGTACCGTTCTATCAATTGATGTAGTATGTTCATATTGGCTGATTACATCGCAGACTCAATCCCCTTAGTTAGCCACAATTGCATAAATGCATCTAGATCTACTACTTTGAATCATTTTTTTCTCTTGAGCTATTTAGGTCTAATTATGTATTAATTGTTGTATTGATTTTATTTATGATTTAGTTATTATGTTAAGCTTATTCGAATAGTAGTCTTGCATCATGTTGCCAAATTTTTGTATTAACTGTGAGTCTATCAATACACATAACTTGTACTTATTTAAAATTATAATTGAATAAGAAAACAACTTCAGATTTCTTGCTCATCTTGGGTGAGGTTCAGGATTCGATTGGGCTTGTTCATCTTTCAGTGAGGCCATGATCTTCTTTTCTTTTTTAGTTTTTTTGAATTTTCTTTTTACCCTCCTTAGCTGAATCCTTTTACTTCTCAAATCCCTCTTAGCCTCTTTTTCACTTAGCCATTTTTTTCCACTTCTTTTCTTCCCAAATAACAACCATCCTTTCTCTTAAACTCCCTTCCAAATCCTCATCCTTTTCTTCCTTTCCTCTCCCTCTCTATTTTTCCTCCTATATTCTATCCTTTCTGCAGTAGCTTACTTTTTTACGTCAAGATTCTGTCTTCTCTTTCCCTTTTCCAATCAGCAAACTTATTTCAAATTCTTTCCAAATGTGCTTTTTCTCTTCTTTACTGTTCTCCCCACAATTAAGCCAATCCTCACTTAGCTGTTCTTTACCGTTTTTTACTTTTAAGTTCTTCCAATCAGCAATTCTTCTTATTTCCCACCTATATCTACTGTCAAATATCATAGAATCAGTTATATTATGAAGACTAACCGTCTCTCTTCCTGCAAATACCTGCACCCATCAATTGAATTTTTCTGCATCTAAAAACTTTTCTTCAAACCTTTCCTTTCATTTGAACTACATTAAGGAATAGAATGAACGAGTGCTTGGTACATGCTTATTCGAAAAATGATATTGCACAAGATTTTGCTAATTATAGAAGAATCAAGTTACGGAGCCATACTTTGCAAGTTTGGGAGGGAATGATTATATATAAACTATGGCGAGAAATTGATTAATTTGATTTTACGCCAGATATATCAATTATAAAAGCCATCTTTTGTTCAATGACCTGATGGAGAAATTAAATAGGGAAAAGATCTTTTGATTTTGAAAAATTATAAAATAAAATACTTGAAGTTTTATGAATAATAATAAAAAGAAAATTGGTTTGTATTGCTTATATTAAAGTCATTGAAGACATGCATAAAGGAACATTAACATGTATTTAAATGCATGATGATTGATTAAATGATTTTTTTATTTCAAACGAACTACAATAAGGATTGATTATAAGATCATATCTTTTTGCATTGATTATGGGTGTTATTATGGAAGATGTCTAATAGGTGCTTTGGTGCTTGTTTTTCACCAATGCTGACTAGTGACATGGCTGAGCAAAGCTCGTAATATGAACTATCTTAAATTTCAAAGGGTTTCCTTTTCATAGTTCAAAATAGAATATAGTGGAAGTTTAATGCAATTTAAAATTTAGAAATGAAAATTGAAGATCATGCTTTTAAGAATGCTGGTTTCAAATATATTAGTTCTATCATACAAATTAATGATAAATTAGATGTTGATGTATTTAATAAAATCCAAACATATTGGATGAAATGAAGAGCATTTCTTGGGTGCTTTGCAGTTGAAAAATCCCTTTCAATTTTGTTGGGAAGTTTTATAGAACAATTGTAAAACTTACAATGTTATATATGATTAATGCTGGCTTACAAAGAATATATATATATTAATAAAATTTATGCGTGGACATGTGAATGCAAAGGTGGGTAATTATGCATGCATGAAAGAATATGACTAAAATTTAGTGCATTTATAGCAATCTCTTAGTAACTCAAGTCAATACCACTCACTAATTGCAAATATGGTTGCATATACTAAAAATCATTAATTTGTGCTGCTTGAATGATCATTTGTCATAATTATTATCAGAATGAAACATAATTTTTGCTTTAACAAATACTAAAGAATCAAATAAATACATTAAAACAAAAAATTTTAGCATGACAATTTATCTCACAATTATTGATATGATTTAATTATCTAGTTAGAAGATGATGAAATGATGAAGCTTTATGAATGAGCTTAGATTTAATCTAAACGTCTTTATAAATCTTATAGTTATTTATTAGTTTAAAATTCTACTTCATATTTTGGATAACTCAGGATTATTATAAGAGATACTTGTGAAGTTTAATTTAAAATCCTACTTCAAATTTTGGATAACTTGAGATTATTATTAGAGATATTTGGGAAGTGCAAATTCCATCATTAATGGATTCCAAGTTTTAGATGAAAATGGAGGAGGGCTGTATAGGTAGTCGACTCACAACAAAAATTTGTCAAATCTTTTATGGTATGAATCTTCTTAGAAGTTGGGCTAGAGCTAGGGCTTCTTTTAGTAGTGATGTGTGGCATTGCTTGAATGTAGTGAAAAGTGTACAAATGCTACAACTTAAGTGTCTAGGTGTACTATCATACAAGGAAGGGTTTCACATTTTAGACAAATACAGGTAAACAAGTAAGTCCACGACACTAAATTAAGATTGTGTAGTTGGAATATCAGTGTTCTCACTTACAAGCTTTTTGAAGTTGTAGATATTATGATTAACATGAAGATAAATATTTTATGCTTTTAAGAAATTGAATTACTGGAGAGAGAAAAGTAAATTGTTAGTTTATATTTTAAACTATAGTATTCAGGTAAAAACCACCATAAAAATGTAGATATTATTCTGGATATAAATTTAAAGGATGATGTAGTGGAGTTAAGAAGGTTGGGGGATAAAATTATGTTATTAAAGTTTGTTATAATTGTGAATATTCATATTTCTCAAATATGATTGGATACAAGTAAAAGTAAAAACTTCAACATGAATTGGACGAATCGGTTCAATGAGTACCACAGGAGGAGATGTTATTTATAAGAGGAAATTTAAATGGATATTTTGGACAGATGACTAAAGATTTCAATAATATCTTTGGTGATTTTGGTTTTGAAGAGATTAATGATAAAAAATAAAACCTTGAAAATTTGTGCTAGAATTAGATATGGAATCTTAAGAAATATAATATAGATATTCTTTAGAGTAAAGCCTTAAAACTTGGATTATGGGTTTGTGAGAGTAAAACTAATTTTATGTGAAATTTAATTGCTAATTGTATTTGAAAGGCAGCTAAAAATATGCTTAGAGAATTAAAAGAAAGCATTTAATAGTAAAGACACTTGATGATGAAAATAAGATATTTATGTAAAAAAGTAAAAAGTATTATAAAAATAATTTAGTTGTAAGAATGATGAGAATTGGAAGATATATCAATAACTTTATCATGAATTTAAATAGCAGTTTGTGATGTTAATATTACAACACTCGAAGATTCATATGATAAATTTGAAATTGTTGAGGGAGAAATACAAATTCAAGCTGAGGGAGAGAGATGCACCTTAAGATAAATTTTTTTTAGTGATGAAGATATTTAATATAGATAAATTAGTTATTTACTAAATTTCTTAGTGAAAGTAGTACCAATATAATTAATCTTAGAGTTTAATGATTATACAAATAATTTCAATTGCACTTTCTTTCGATGGGTCATTAAAGTTGAGTCTTAAATATAATGAGAAATGAAAATTTCTTAGGATCGGTTGACATCCCTATCGATTTTTGGAATGATTTGGGTGAGTATGAAGGTTTTTGGCTGCCAAATTTTGTAATATATTTTGAAGATTTAAACAAAATTTCTTGATGAGTGGAGTTTTGTTGTACCTATATATAAGATTAAAGACGATACTCAAGATCCTGCAAATTATATGAAAATTAATTGAATGAGCTATACATTGAAATTTTGGGAGAGTAGTTGAAAATATATTATGAAAGAATATTTTTTCATAAAATCAATTTGGTTCTATACCAAGTTGATCTATTATGGAAGCCATACATTTACTAAGTGGTTAGATGGAGAAATTTGGAGAAGAAAAGGTTTTATTTAGTTTTTTTATTTTTTTATTTTGAAGAGGCTTATGATAGAGCACCATAAATTATTTGTAGAGTTTTGGAGAGTTGAGTTTTGGAGAGAAGGATATATGTGGCTTTTAAGGATAAAATGAAAAATGAATTAATTTGTAGCATTGTTAGAGTGGCTCCATTAGTAGATAATATTAGATAATGTTGTCTTGGATAGTTTGGGCATACTAAGTGCAGATCATTCGATGTCCTTATTAGAAAGATTGAGTTTATGAATTTTGCTCATGTTTAAAAGGGATGTGGGTGATTGAAAAAGAAATGGGAAGAAACTATTAGAAAAAATCTTCTCTTTTGAACTTAGGGAGGGGCATCTATTTGATTGCCCACAATGGAATCTAAGGATTCATGTAACTAAACTCACATAGTAGGACTAAAATTTGGTGGTGGTGTTGTGTGGTATGTAGCTTTGGAAATACTCACTACTCTATATTCAGCTAAGATACTTCATTAAGATGTAGCACAAAGTTAAAGAAAAAATGACATATTCGCACTATCTAAATTAGAGATTGCACCCTTTAGCACGAGTAATGCTTTATTTGCACATTTAAATTAAAATTGCACTCTCTAAATAAAGATTATGACTCTACCATTAGGCTCATGATTACCTCTCTTTCCATTTTCATCTCCTTCCTTTATCTATGCACAAACTATTATATGAGGACTTGGTTGCCTTCGATGCCCATAATTTAAATAATAACTCCCATTTTTTCAACTACTTTCAATATTTGCTAACAAGTTCACTTTAATAATTGACAAAATTTTGCACCATTAGACAAGTGTTCAAATTGTGTGAGAAAAAAAATTGTTATTTATTTTGTTTAAATGTAAGATTTTATATATTATTTTTGTAAAAATATTTTTATATATTTTATATATTATTTTTATTATTTGAATGATTATTCACATCCGATAAGTATTTATTATAACTTAAATTTTTTTAACAATTGATCATAGTGTGTTTGAACTCATGAAATATGCTGAGTGTGTGTGTATGCAATTATAGTTAGAAGAAGTTATATACATAGTTTATGAAAATATAAGTTTTGTATATATGTTATGAAAATACATAGTTTATATGTGTGTGTATTAAATTAATATGGAATTTATTAATATGAAAATTATATTATAATTACAAATTTCGTGTGAATAGAAGCACTTTCTTTAGAATTATTTGTTGCATGTACATAAAATACTTTAATTTTATTTAGTTGCTTCACATGCCTACTTTTTTTTTACAAGCATACATTTTCTTGCATTAAATATTTATTGTTCTTAAAAATCATAAATTCATAAGTTTTTCTTGTTGTCATTCGCAGCAAGTTCTTACTTCAGCTCTTGAATTTGCATGAATACATTTTTCTTATATGATAGTATATTTTTCTTTTGAACATAATTAATGCCTTAAAAGTAGCTATATATTTTTTAAATAAGCTCTTAAAAGTAGCTATATATTTTTTAAATAAGCGAACCTATACCGCTTGATACACGATGTCTTGCATTGCTATGATACCCGTGTTTTGATATAAATCTACTATTGATGGATTTATAGTGCTACAGTGCACGTATCTTGATATAAAATTAATAATGAAGGGCACGTACCGCTATTACACATGTGTCATATTATGCAAGTTGATGTGCTTGGACTTTAAAATATTAGTTCCTAATTGAAAATCTTAATGAAATAATGATATTTTCTTGTATTTGGAAATTAATTTAGTTTCTTAGCTCCTTGAATTTTACTCAAGTTCAATTAATGAATAAAATTCTCTTATATAAAGGTTCATTTATCTTGAATGCACTTTTAGTAAGCAATTATTTTATTTCATTATTAGCATGATATTATTACAAATTATTTCCATTTAATACATTTATAATTTATGTACTTAACAATCTTAATGAATTTTCATATAATATTTTGTATACTTAGTTCATCACTAATATTTTTAATGTGTCAGTTTTAGGTGCGAGTAAAGGAGCTTAGTTGTTGGACCTATCTTTGAACCAGAGGCACAATTTATTTATATTATTATAATTTGTTTACTTTAAATATGAAATAATGAAAAGATAATATATTATAATGGATTTGTATTTGTAAATATATTTAGTTTTTTATTATTAAAATTTTGATATCTATTTTACTTAAATTATCTTCATAATATAATCTTGTGGCTATCGCACATTGCCACCTCAAGTCAGTATTAGATAATTTTAGCCATCTTAGCAACAAAAATATTTTAACTTAACAGCTTTGCTTAGTTTGGCTTGCTGGGTTTAAGCTAAACTAAGCCTAAAACAACATTTCACTTATGTTCTTAGCATCATTTAAATTAAATGTACATGATTTGACCAAAGTTCATTAGATCTACTTAGTTGTGCTTAGTTATATCAACTTATCATAATTTTAAAGTATCCAATTTATCTCCAAATGGATCATGTTCTGCCAAATCAAATCTCAAAAGAGTTTGATATGTTCAAATCTTCTAGAACATACGCTCTGAGATTATAAGATTGATAGGTTTATGATTGTTAGATGAAATGAATGCTTCTAGGGTGTTGTTCGATCCAAAATTTGAATAAAACAACCCCTATGATCTGCACATTGTTATCTTAGGTACAAATGTTGTTTTATGGATAATAATGTTATTAAAATAAGTGTTGTAGATATGAGAATGCTAAGGGATGAGTGGGATATACAGGGGATATGCTGAGTAATGAGTACAATCATAACAAGTTTGTAATAGCTCCAATTGAGGATAAGCTAATAAATGTTCTCTTTGATGCTGAGTAATGAGTACAATCATAAAAATTTCACCTTGATATATACTTTCATATATCAGCAAGCCAAACATCTAAAATTTTAAATTCTGTGTACATAAATACTCAACCTTAACTTTCTGCAATCCAAATAGCCCCTTAATACCATTTTGAAGAATTACTAGTTGTTAGATGAGTGGAGTATTGATCTTCCTATTTACAAGAATAAAGACGATGCTTAAGGATATGCAAATTATAATAAAATTAAGTTAATGAGTTGTATGTTTAAACTTTGGGAAAGTGGTTGAATACAAATTATAAAGGGATACTCGTATTTCAAAAATTCAACCTAATTTTATGCCAGATAGATATACCTTGGAAACCATACATTTACTAAGTAGTTGACAGAGAAGTTTAAAGAAATAAATATTTTTCATTAAATCTTTATTGATTTTGAAAAGGTGAATGATAGAATACCAAGAGAAGATTTTTGGAGAGCTTTAAAGGATATTCTCTTTGGTAATTAGGGAGCGGCTTTTATTTGATTGCACACAATGAAAACAAAAGGGTTCATGTAATTGACCCCACCCAGTGGTACTAAGGTTTGGTGGTGGTTGTGGTATTTATAAGTTTATATATAATAAGTATATAGAATAAGTAATATTTAAATAAATAAATAAATTTTATTATTCTATGTTTTGTATCGTCATTGGATACATTTGGGCAGAGGAAGGCATCAAACATAAGGGAATAAGCACAGGAGGATGAAATCAAATGAAGATGCAGCAGTATTTCAAAGTTTGATTTAGATTTTTTTAACCTTGTGTCAATGCCAGGAGGTTAGTGCATCCTTATTTTTTTCTAACATATGTGGGCATTTTGGTTGGTTTTAGTTTTTCCCAAATCATAACAAGTTTGGCCAAAAATTTTGGCAAATTAAAGATCATTAACTATTTTAATAATTTGAATAAGGCTTGGTGGGATTTGAAAAATATATGTGCTTAGTTGAATTTACAGTAGAATTTTGTATATAAATTTCTGTTTTATTTATGTAATTTAGATAAATGTCAATTTATACATGAAAAGTTATAAAACAAAGTTATAACATTTTGGGTGGTATATAAAATAAGTTTCTAGGAGGTGGCTTATTATTTCCCTACTTTTAGGTAAATTAAAATGATAAATGAAAAGTGTAAGTTTAAAGGACTGAATATTATATACAAACATGCATAATTTCGTATTATAAATATTTTGAGTTTATGAAAAATTGAAAAAGCATTTTTTTTCTTACTAAAATAAGAAAAATGTAAAATGAAAATTTAGAAAATTAAGCTTGCAGGATTGCACCATAGATAAACATAGAATAATATTTTTAACTTATTTGGAGTTGAAGAAAAATTGAGTTGATAGAATTTGATTAACAACAAAAATCTTTCTTGCATTTAAATACTTTGCATTTCATATTTGTTAAATTTTATAGGTTTTTATTTGGAATGTTAAATTGATTTCATCTCATGCAATTAGATTTTTTTCGTTTATTATTTGTTTCTCTATTTATATTGCACACATTAAGATATTTTTTTTAATTATTTATGCTATTTATTGTTATTATAATATCACTTGAGATGTATTCTTATTGGAATCGCATTCTAAATATATTATTGTTACAAGCTAAAGATACAAATTATTGCTTCATGTTAAAGTTAATGAAAAATGTTAAAAATACATAAGATGTTTAAGTATAATAAACATTATATATAATAACTTAGACGTCTTTTAATAGTGCAACTCTAGTAAGACAATTGCATTTGTGCATATAATGACCATACAATTATATTTTGAGGGCTAATACTTTTGTGAGACTCAAGGTAGCTAAGATTATATAATATTAATTTCTTCCTCAACTTGTTCTTTTATTCTTCCTCAACTCATTATTTTATTATACATCATATCTTAAATTTTTAATTTAAGTAAAATTAATTAATATTGAATTATTCAAACTTAATAGTCATATATTTAATTTATACTAATCACTATTTATATGTTAACTTTTATCACTTATTTAAATTTTTCTTAATTAAATAAAATATTTTATAATAATAATAATAATGTAATATCTATTTATCTATCTATTAATTATTAATTAATTTATGTGTATATTTTAAATATTCTTAAAAGCTTTTTTATTTATGAATTTGTTATTAATGGCTAATTAAAGTGTGATATTTATTATGTATTTATTAATAACTAATTAATTAGTTAATTAATTAGTTATTACCCATTAATTAGTATTGATTAATTGTTTATTTTTAATTAGATATTTATTTTCATTAAATAAATTGTATTATCAATTAATAGTTATTAAAGTAACTATTAATTGATTTTAAAACATTTTTATTTGTACATTTAAAATTTTCAATAACTAATTAATATATTATTTTAATGTGTTTTAAAATAAAACTGACTTTATTTTATTAATAACTATTAATTATTTATGATTACTTTAATAATATCATCGGTATTTGTAGTTGATAAATTTAAGCTAGCTTTAGTTAATTTTATAGCCAAGCATCTTTTGCTTTGTAGCTGTATGTGCTATGTTTATCACACTTTAAGTATGAATTTGACAATTCTTGAGGATTATCTTATGATGTTCCATCAAGAAGTCAATCACAAATTTCTGCATTTACTGAGATAAAATATGGGGCCCATGCAATGTAAGTTTTGTAAATCCTTCATCTTGGGAGAACATGCGACCTCTGTGATTTCTTTTTAAAATTTCAATCAATTCTGACGCTTTGTAATGGTTGGTTTGTGTTTCTTCCAAAACCTCTCAATGGACTTTAGCCATCCACATTTCTGGTCAGTCCTTGTGACAAGCTCATCAAACATAATATTTTCTTACTTCAATGCTTAATTGTTAAAGAATCAAAGAACCAGATAAGGAAAGCAACCTCGATCAAAATCCACAGGTTGCTCATGGCTTAATATGAAAGCTCAGTCAACATTCATTTGTTATGTCAACTTATTCAACATTCTTCTACTTCTCAAGCCCAATTTGGGACTCTTATAACCAATCAAGAAGGAAATACACATAAACTTAATAACCTCTCAATTTGATTTCTTCCTCAACATATTCTTCTATTCTTTATGTTAAAGGGCCCTTTTTCTTAAATTTTGATTTTCTATAGCAAAAGAATAGTGAACGTTTTCTTGATTTTTACACAATTGAGCCACTACAAAACTAATCCGTCTTTTTGTAGTATCTTAGCCTATAAATGATTATTTTATATATTAAATTTCTTGAGATGATTTGGATGAAGTATCTATCACTTCTGTTTGTCATTGACACTTGCACATGCAACATGATTTCCCGCTGACCCTGCCATTGATTTCTCGGCTCCTTGTTCACTATTCTTACTGCTCTTCATCCAGGCGTTTTCCTCTCTCACAACTTCTTGGTGTAAAATCTCTTGGCAGCTAGTCACTCCAGTTGGTTAACTTTTTTCCTCAGACATTGCCGAAGCCCTTAACAAAAGGTACTTCATGAACCACTGCTTGAGGGCATCAAAGGATCCCACCTGGAGGTATACAGGGATCCTTTGATACTGTTGACCACATTGACGCATTTGAGAACATGATGCCTCTGTATCATGTTTTTGGTGACTTTAAGTGCCATCTCTTTCACTACGCATTATGAATGAGCTCAGGCATAGTTGAAAAACTACATGATGGCTCAACTGACTCTTTTCAATGGCTAAGCTGTAGGTTTATTGCCCACTTCACCATCTCTCAGTGGCTGTTAGTTAGCTCGCATGAACCTCTTCTCTCTATGACAAGTGGTATTAGTTAGCTCATGCGAACCTCTTCTCTCTATGACAAGGAGAGAACAAATCCATGCGGTCCTATCTGGCTGCTTTAACAAAGCTTCCTGATATGTCATGAGGAGCACACGTAACTGACCTGTCTTGCCTTCATGCACAGGCTCAACTTGAGAAGCTCTCGCTTCTTCATGGAAATTTTTTTTTCATGAAAATTGTTTCTAGGCTGATTCGTCAAGTATATTCATGCTAAAGAGATTGCATGTTTACTTATGCAATGTAACAAGTATTAACCACTAAAGGGTGGTCAACGACTGGATTTTATAGCCAGTCACCCAGATCACCCATAAATTTCATTAAAAAATTTCCTGACAAAGTGGTCAAGTATATTTACCCTAAAGAGATTGCATGGTTGCCCATCAGTTTGATAGGTCTTGATCATTTAAGGGTGGTCAGCCATTGGATTTAACAAAATTCATCCTTCTACCTGCGCATGTGCTTTTCATTTGGTGGCTGGTTCGATTGTGCTGATTGGTTCTGTGATACCCATAGAATCATATTAACAAAATTTAAGCACGGTAGAAATATAAACTTTCGTTCATAAAAAAAAATTGTCATCACAGCATAATAGATCTGCTTTAGAACCAAATAAAGCTTCAGTACAACCGGAATTGAAATAAACTGAAAATATAGCAAATATTAAAATTTGATGGCCTCTCAAAATGTTAGCATTGGCTTCTTTATGAATCTACCTTGAGTCCTAATTTCCTCGATCTGACATGTGAAAATTGTCAAAGAATTGAATTCGGTTAAAACAATCTAAAAGAGGATATCAAAGCTTACATTAAGAACAATTATGCAATGTATGGTAATTAGGTACTAAGTAAAACCACATTTTATGGCCAAAAGCATTCATGCCAGCATTTTTTCTTTGCATCAAGTCAAGTGTGCTACAATAAATAAAATGCATCTTAAAAATGCCAAGTCAATTATCATACCAAAATATGAGGGCTTGAAATATATGCGTGTTAAAAATAAATAATTTTGTTATTGTCATTTTACAAATATTTGACATCTAATTTTCACTGTATTTTCGAAGCGGGCATTCTCGTAATCAAGAGGATTTGTACAAGCATGTTTGTTTGTCCACGATTCATTTAATGTCACAGCACAACTTGTACTAACTCTCCTTAATGGTTGGTGGTACCAGCCTTCTTATTCCTCTAGGGTGGACAATAATACCAAGTTCAATATCAGTCACCTATTTTATATAAGACAAATACAAATTTTCATGTTGATTTGCGAGACAAAATGGTAACAAGTGACAATTGGTTAAAATGATAATTATAATAAGAACATGAATCTAAATAACAAAAATAACAATATAAGTGCGATACCTGCATACTCGGAACCATCAAAGCAAAAAAAAGTGCAACAAAAAGAACTCAGTGTCTCC
Source organism: Gastrodia elata (assembly GCA_016760335.1). Taxonomy (NCBI): domain Eukaryota; kingdom Viridiplantae; phylum Streptophyta; class Magnoliopsida; order Asparagales; family Orchidaceae; genus Gastrodia; species Gastrodia elata. Next base: position 32,361,106 of record CM028670.1, on the reverse strand, counting down.
ACAAAATCTATAATTTCTAATGGTTTAGAGTTGGATTAGATTTTAATTTTAATATGCTAGAATTATTATATAATTTTATTTCAAAAAGATATTCTTAAATTGGCAAGATTATTTATATTTTTTGTGTACATAAATATATATGCATATATTCATGAAATTCTCTGCATATTTGATTTCACACATTTTCATGTATATATATATACTTATGTATATTAGAATATGTATATATATATATCCTCTGTTTCCATGCATAAATATTTATATGTTCAATAACACGTCATATATCTATACTTCTTGAGTGTAATTTCTTTTATGATTTTGTACATTATTGAGCTTTTAATCAATTCATTATACCATAGTTTAGATATGTATTACAATTCTAAAGGGAAAGATGGTGACTTAGCTTAGGTGCTAACTAACTAGGTGGGTAATCCTAACCTAAATTAAGAATGACTAGCTTTAAAGGTCACCAAAATCTTAATGGAACAATCTAATGGTTAGGTTCTAGGCTTCTTAACTAGAGATGGGGCATAGGATGGTTTACTCAAGGGGCCTTAAGCTTAAGTGGAAAATTATCAAGCTCAACACACTTGAGTCTAGTCTTTGGGGTACTACAATCGGGATAGTTTGAGTTGCCCAACTATAGACCTAATGTGAGGATCTAAGAATAGCAAACTCAAATATTCCCAAACTAAATCCAAACGTATGGAGGTGGTGTGGAGAAGGTGGGGAGTGAGCAATAGGTTAAATCCTCTTCTTATTGTCTTATGGTGACACTAATTGGTGAGGGAAGTTGTAATGGCCCATGTTAGGTTGGTAACAACCAATCTAACATCGGGCGAATTTTTTCGCAGGATTATATTGATGGTTAAGTAAAATTGCAGTTAAATAACATCCAGAGTCACAGAAGAATAAGGAAATTTCATTCATTCAATTTAAAATAAATATCATCCAGATTATTACATATTTGACATCATACTAAATAGAAATATTTGCCTCATAAAAATAAAAAATAAAAATATCTTCCACGCCACGAACATCTTTAAACTACATCAGCCTCCTCTAGCAAGATCTGATCTGGCATTATAAAAGTAATGCTTAGTGCACATTCTAAGTTATAAGGATATTAAATAATATGCTTTTAAGCAAAAAAAAAGCAGAAGACAAAAATGAGATAATAATCATTGCAGGAAAATAGGGTAAAATGCAAATAAAAAATAATCATTACTTTTGCAAATAAATATTTATTTGTCATATGCCAAATTTTTAAATAGTAATCGCATAAAAATTCATGTTTATGTTTATGCTATTACTTGATATTATGAAGCGATGGAAATAGTTCTGATGGGCAAAGTCAGAATTTTGAGGTTGGGTTTAATAAATGCATAAAAGCATAATCTTCACCTGGGCCCCCTAAAAGACTTCAGATGACACCCTTATGTATCCCGAAAACTAGCCCCGTCCCTAGCCTATTCATGCTCCATTTTGGAACCCTTAGCAACATTCACAAGATACATAAATATTATTTTGTTTCTCTTATATCATTAGTAATAAGAATAACACATTAAGTGACAATATGAAACAGGCTCAAAGTGATGTTTAAACAGCAATAAAAGAAATAAGAGTATGAATTAATATCCAGTTTACCTTTATGTAGACTTAATAAGATGATTCACACACAATTTCGATATAGTACGAAGAAATTTGATGTGTCTGCAAAAATTATATTTTGTAACTGTATTTGCCTTGTAATCTTACCAAATTACAATTATAAAACAAATTGTTTAAATTGAGATTATAGTTTGATCACAATTCAGTTCAGTTTATGGATTGACTATTACCGCATTTCAGCTGAGACTTAACATTTCCTTAGATGAACATTAAACTGATGAGAATTTATGGTTTCAGATTCTGTAAGAAAATTTGATTCTGGTGGAATTAATCTAAAAGAATTCTAGTTCTTGACCTAAAGATAGAGATTTAGACTGTAGCTGTAGCTTCTAGTGAAGTTATAGAGGATTTGAGATCATGAGATTATCCAAGGAATGGACCCTAAATTTGAATTTTGAAGCATATTAAATCAATTTCAGCTAAGTGCAAATCAATATAGGACACATAGCATTGCATATGATAATAGAATTGAGTGTGGAGTACCAAGGTCTTAACTCACACCACAATACTATTTAACTTCTACCATTAAATGAAATAATTTTCAAAACCCAATGTATTATATCCAAAGCTTACTAATATTAAATTAAGATTTCTTCAATAGCTGGGACTAACAAGACTCACATCAAACAACAACTAAATTGATGGTGCCAAATAGGACGAGTGCTGAATATCAATATAAGTGTGTTCTGGTGTTCAAAGGGAATAAGATCTAATTAGTACTTCAGAAACTATATTTTGCATATAGATCTGTTATACTTTACTGATAATTAGGTTCCCATATGCTGCTAGGAGTTATTCAACGGACTGTAAGCTTACAAATTGTGGTGATGAAAATTATTAAATTCCTTATTGAGTGTAGAAACATATTGTATTACTAATAATTCAATTGCTTAGAAAATTCAAGCTCAGTTTTATTATTTAAAACAAAATGAAGTAATTTTAATCCTAAGTTACTATTAAGTATTTTAATAGCAAAATTAAAAGGAAACTCATACCTTAAGAATCGAGAAGTCCTAAATCAAGCAGAAGGAAATTGTGTGAAGCGGGTAACCGTGAGGATCAGATGATCATGCGAAGCTGATGCCGATTGTCTCATGCACGGAAGGGTGGTTGTCGGCTTCTCGATCGATTGCTGCTTCTGTCTCTATCACAAATCATTCCAGTCTGCTTCGATGTTAACGTCAGCGTTGCTTCCGCAGGTATCCAATGTTGTCTCTGTCGGCGGGTTGGGTCGAGAGGCTTGGTCGGCTGAAAGGAAAGAGCAAGGGGTAGATAGAAGCTTGTTGTAAGGGATCGTTGGTTCTGTGGGGGTTTAATAGGACGTGCATACGTAATGCACATCCGTTCCTTGTGGCGCGAGCCACGGACTGGGCTCGTCAACTCTCGCATATGAAAGACACATCCTTCCAAAATCGTCGGCTCTTTTATGTGTCGCTCGTAGGCAGGGTGGTGGCGTTCCTTTGACCTTTCTAAAAGGATCGTCTTCCTTGATTAATACTTGGCTTAATGAGGTAAGTAATGCTTAACTAATTTGAGTATGGGTTAATGATAAATCTTAATTTCTATTTTAGCATTAATTGAGTTTGAAAACTTCCTCAATCAAGAATGGTAACAAATTTTTTTTGACGAAAACGGATTTAGCGGGAGATGTAACAAAAAACTGAAATTTGCGGAAAATCAACGGAATTTAGATATTTTGGGAAAGTAACGTCTCCCTTATAAATGACCTAGGGTCATTATAGAAGTGCACTAGGTTTCTAAAACTCAAACATTGTATTAGAGTATCTTAATTAAGGTATGGTACAATAATTAATAAATAAATATTAAGGGTTTATGCTAGCATTGAGCTGGGCTTAAAGTCTTAGTTGCAAGCTAGGGCTAAATGATTAACTGATGCTTAATTTAATGTAATTAGACATTTCAATGATAAAGAACAATGGCAAAACAATACTTTTGTAATATGATTAAGCATGAATCCATGAATGAAATAAGTTCTAGACTATTAAGCCTTCATCCAAGGTTTAAGAGTTTAATCTTACCTCAAACAAAATTGAGATCCCCTAGGTCTAGGTTTAGTTCTTAGATTCAAAATGAGGTCTTAATTGCAATAATTAACCATTGATTAAGTCTTTAAGAATATAAACCATGGAACTATGTATACAAGGCACATCATGAAGTATATGAAATAGAATAAACCATTAATTGATTATGCAATTATCACTAGGCCTAGGTTGAAGTTAATTGAACTAACTTTAAATACAGAAGTATTAGGCTTTGATTAATTTATGAATGCATGAATTAAGTATAGATTAGATTAAGGATGCTTCATGAAATTTGACTACATGAGAATCTATGTCAAGGAATACAATTTGTCCTAAAAATAATATTCCATGGAAATCAAAGTCAATATGAATGTAAATCAACCTTTAACATAATGGTAAAGACTATAAGCAAGTTAAATTCAACTCATAAGTGACTTAACTAAATATTAGATAGTATATAGATCATATGGAATCATGCTATATGAAAGGTTAAATCAAGTGCATGGGATCAAGCATACATGATTTCATACATTCGATCCATACATTATCCCTATTGTTTAATCCTTAAATAACATGATAAAGATCAGTATCAACTAATTTTAAGCTTATGTGAATATTGGTTAAGCATAGAAGAGCATATATGCAACTTTAATGAACATGGTTTCAAGCTCAAGGATGTATATAATTATTCATACTTGCACAATTAAATGAATCCATGCAACAATTCCCATAGCTTAAGTATTAATACAATAATAGGTGTTCATATAAAGCTCCAACTATCATTTGAAAGGATTTCATTAACATGAGATAGCATTAAATAATACATGGAAATGGAGCTAGATGGGAATCCAAATATATGTGTATCAATTAACTAGTTGTTAGCAACAAGTTGAATTTATCAAAGATTCAAGCTAACCACATTCTAATCATACTAATAATGAGTTTTTGTAACTTTAATTGAGGTTAGGAAATGGGTTACTTGAGTAATGATTGAAGCATAATATCCTATTAAAACTAAACTAGGAAGCAAGGGCTTAAGTTAGGGAATTGAGCTTACTTAAGTGAGTCTAGCATTGAGCTGGTTCAAGAGTCTTCAATGGGCTTCTAGGAATAGTCTCCACCCTAACAGCACATCCTAAGTTTAAGGAACAATGAGCTCAAGTGTGGACTAGTTGGGAATGCTCAATGTAAAGGGAAAGTTCACTTGCTGACTTAGAAATATCCAAGGATTTAGGAGTTTAGGAATTGATTTGAGGGAATTGAGGTGAGCTCAGGGAGTATGTGGTGCCCTGAAAGCAGCTAGATCACCACTGGATGCCTAGAACATAGACTGATGCTCAGAGTAGGGAAATTGGGATGAATGGTTCTAGGGTTCTCAGGGAATTTTGTTTCTATTACCATTTGGAGGTTAAGTGGGATTAAATTGGCGGGCGATCCTGGCTGTCCTAGAGTTGTTAGGAGATTAATGTTTGTAACCGACTAGAATGGATGAAAGGCTCAGATGGATATGCCTGTGTACAGGAAATTGGCTTTGGTTATGGGCACATGGGCCTGAAGATTCTTAGTAATGTTGGAGCACAAAATACCTAATGAAACTTGTTGAGTGATTCAGGAGCTCACCCCTGAATTCGAGTTAAAATAGATTCCTACCTTTATGAAGAAAGTGTGGTTCTTGGGGCACATGATTAGTTCCAAAAGTTTTATGGGTTCACAGTGAATGTAAATGATTCAAAAGTTAGGCAAAAGGGAATTGGGTTCACCGGAATTATTAGAAAAGGCTCATGAGGTTAGCTAGCTAATTAAATTTTATTAATGGGAGTTAGGCCTTAATTAGGATCCTGAGTCATACCTTAAGGACCATCATTTGATTTTGAAGTAGAATTGGATTGATTTGTTGAGTCATGTGAAAGCCCCAATTTTTGGCATTAGGGCATTGAAGCATCGGGTCGCCATATCAGGTTTCAAGTTTACAATGATAAATGGTAGATTAAATCTATGTCGTCCGTTCACTTTTATTTAAAACTTACATATAGTAATAATCCATCGGTTACATCTTAACCATAGCCATCGGATGTGATATGTTGATCTAACAGTTAAATCACTTCTCCCGTTTTAATAAAATTATATATGTATTTAAAACAATATAAATCATAGAAAAATTAAATCAAATTAATATTGAATGTATTATGTGATTAATTTTATCAATTCATATCTAAATTCCATGAAATTTAAATCAAAAGTCTAGAAATATTTAAGAAATCTAAATATACAAAAATATCTAGGTTTTGATATATAAATTAATTTATTTTATTTTTTGAAAATATAAGCTTCAATAAATTATATAAAATAATTTGTGGGTCACCAAAATATCAAAACATTCACAATAATTTTATAAAAGTATACTTTAAATATTGGCCAGTTAAATTGGCCTCACTTTTTTAGCCATCTCATGACTATGATTAGCAATATCTTTCATAGTACTTCTTTTGCAGTGAAAGTTTTAAAAAGTGAACGACTTATTATTCGAGTGAATTTCGAAAAGTGACGTAAGGTCGGGGAGATCTTGTAAATTTGTGTTATTTTATTACTTTTTTTAGCTTTAGTTCTTGCTTTTTTGTTTGTGTTTGCATGTTATTTCTTAAATAATTAAAATAACTTAAACTCGCTCATAAATTAAGTAAATTAACCCTTTCTTAGTAGTGTTGTTTGACCTAAAAAATTAATGAGTTGTCTCATAGTGTTTATTTACTATGCTAGGATCTAATGGCCTTGTAAAGTAAAGATCCATTTCAAATGGCACTATTCAAAGAAGGGAATGTTCAAGCAAACAAAGCTGCTTTTTATATTCTCCATTCATCATTCGACGGAATAAGTTTTGACATTTGGAAAAAAAACTTTATACATTCCATAGATTATCATATATGGGTTATGATAGAAGAAGATTATACTAAATCTACTGCCCCATATAGAGAATGGATGGATTGACAATTAAGATATGTATATATAAATACTTAAACTCTTGCTTTTAATATGCACCAAAGCAATAAGATTAAATGAGAATTTTATTGAGCAATATTGGTAAAGAGATTTGAGATACTTTAGTTACTACATATGAAGGTACTAATGATGTTAAGCAAACTCGTATTAATACTTTAACCTCTTAATATAAATCTTTAGGATTAAATATGGAGAATTCGAGAAATGTATATGATATTAACTAAGATCATTACTGCTCTTCATTCCTTAGAAAAAGTTTGTACTAATGGAGGGAATGTTCAAAAAGTTCTTAGGATTCTGCCATCTAGCTTGGTCTCAAAAGTCCAAATTATAGTAAAAGCTAAAGGTCTTAAAACCTACTTGTTTGATTATCTACTTAGTTATCTTGTGGTTTATGAATATATACTCAAACCATAAAGAAATAGAAGAATATCCAAAGGAAAATGAATCTATATTAACTTAAGAACTAAAGTAGTCAAAATTTAGGAGGAAGTTAAAATTCTTCTAATAGTGTTGATCTATATGATGAGCAAATAAAGAGTTGACGAAAAAGCTCAAGAAGTACTTGAAAGATTGTCACAGTAAAAATTGGCAAGATCTATAGCTCTTTAGTTTCTCCTTTCTCTAGCATTTCTATTTGATATGAGTGTAACGAGAAAAGAAACATTAAGTCGAGTATCTTAAGTTGAAGAAAAAGAAAAAGTGCACAAGGAGAAATGCATCCTTTGCAAACTCCAAGTTAGAAATTTCAGAAGATAGCTTAATCGAGGAGAACAACCTTTACCTAATAATATTTGAAGAAGAGGGTTCAACTTTAAAGTCAATATCAGCATCTAAGTCAAAATTAGCATCTTTAGAAGATGAGGTATGTAATGATTATCTAAGAAAGAATTCTTATCATTTCTAGAGGAATTTCATGACTCTTATGTTATATTGAAAAATGAACATAAGAAACTGAATATATCATTATCAGAATTTAAAAATTATTAAATGCAACTCTTGTGGATGAGCTTAACTCCTTCAAAGAGAAGTTTAATGACCTAGCTTCAAAAAATGCTAGTTTTGAATCAAATGAGATTGATTAAGAGGAAAATCTTAGATTGATTTAAGAGAATAAATAATTAAGTATATTTTTTAATCCTTGAAAAATAAACTTAATAAATATAAAAGCTATATTAGCTATATGGCATCCATGAATAGAAGGAGATTTAATCCTTTTAGATATCCTTTCACCCTAATATTTTGTTACACTTGTGACGAATTAGGACATATAGTACCCATGGTTCTGGTAATTTGAATAAAAATTGCTTGGGTTCTTAGAGAAAGAAGATCCGACTCAAGTTGGGTTATTCATCTTAACATTTAAGTTTTGCAGAAAGTATGTTTCACGAAGAGCTAGTGAAAGCATGCATCTGATTAGAAAGCTTGTTCCAAGGCTTGATTATTTTGATTGTTAATTTTTTTTTGTGCTAGTACTTATTGCTTAAATTCAACTAGTAGTATTTTGATTAGCTGCTTAGCTTTCAATTTGTTTAATAATCTTTGTCATTGCATGTTTTCATGCAAAATACTTTTTAATCTTGTTATTATTATCTATCTAACAATGGTATCGAAGCTTATTAGTTTTGCATATTTTTCAATATACAACAACAACAACACCAAGCCTTAATCCCACTAAGTGAGGTTAGCTATATTAATCCTTTTGTTTCTGTTGGACACGATCAAATATAGGCCCTTCTCTAAGTTCCAAATAGAAGTCCCTCCCTAAGTTTCAATATAATTGCTATCAAATATTTATTTTAGCACTTTACCACATGTTTTCATATTATTGATTAGCTTGCTTTTCTATCTTATTTGCAAGGGGAGAAAAGCTAATTCTCTTTTTCTTTGTTTGCTTAGTGTACATTTTCTATCTTTCTTTGCTTTTTTATGATTATAAAGGGTAGACCTTGACTTTTTTCTATCTCACTTTACTTTTTAATGATTATATTTATTTTCTTTGTTTGCTTAGTGTATATATTTGTCACACTTTGCTTTTATTTTATTTTTGTAAAAAAGTCATGTGTTACACTCATAAAAAATTGGGAGTTGGTTGACTTTAGTGTTTAGTTCAACATGTCTCTTAATTTGATTTTGATAATTTTATATTTGCTTGTATACTAATGATTTTCTTAGGAAAGCTCAGAAGCTCCAAGCTTAGTCAATCTCAGCCTCAATTAAAAATCTGTTGTTTAGTATTTGCTTAGTTTTTTTTAATTTTGTACTCTTGATATATTGTTTGTGTATAAATTACTAAAATTTGAGAGGGATCAAATTAAAAGAGCTAGCTGTAGCGCCCCGCCCCGTCGCCGCACGCAAAATAAACTAAATCGAATCAGATTCGGCGGCGGAGAGGCACGCTACTCGAAAAGACATAACTAAAGAAACTAGCCACACTGAAGGCTGTTGACTCAACCCAAGAGGATGGTCGAGAGTCAATACTTAAAATAAGAGTAAGATATTTATCCTAAATATTAGACTAATACATACATTGGATTATAAAGACAAGTAAGGAATCCAATATATGTTCACAAATATCAGCATTTTCAGCATGTTGATCACATCATAATACTAACTATAGTAATAGAATAACAGAGTGCAGAAGCTAAAGCAAAACATACATAATACATTCATCACAGAACAGTAGTAAGCATTCAACCTCAGAAAAGAAAAGTAAAAGTACCCCGTGTTAGACAAGAAGTCTAATATATCGAAACTAAATTAAATAGTTCTAAAATATTTACAATGTAACAGTAAAGTAAACAAAATTGCAGAAAAATTATAAAAATAATTGAATAACTGAAACTATATAAAATTGAGTAAAGTAAAATTGAACTGTAAATTGAATGCTGAAAATAATGAAAAACAATGAATGATCTGAAACTGATGTAAACACTCCCAACACTGTGCTATATGCCACTAGAATCATGCATCTGAATATGTCACAATACTGTATGCCACTAATATGCAACAAAATTATCACTGAACTTCTATGAGTTGTACGATCCAATATACACATACATCCAGTTGGGAATACAGTTTACTGTGATGCCGATGCATCATAAAATTCCCCAGTCAATGTATGCAATATTTCGTAACCCATAAATCATCACTGACACTCATACATCATCACTAATACTCATACATCGTGCTTATGCTCATGCTCATGCTTTTAAGCTACATGAGTTAAATCCAGAAATTCAAAAATATTTTGAAAACTGATAATGAATTCAAGGTGTTCATTGTGCAGAATTCACTAAAAGGATTCTAACTCCTAGATTATAGTTTCGATAATCGGTTAAAGTTGAAATTTTTACTTAAAAATTATTAGTTGGGAAGGTTGTATACACATGATTAGCATGTTTCCAAGAAGGGTGGTTTTTAACACTTAGTTTGATTATGCCACACCTAACGAAGCGATCTTCGATAGGAGGCATCACCCGATGGCGATTTGTATCTCAAGCTAAGCCATTAAAATACCCAATTCACAAGCACACTTAGTATTCTAAAGAGGGTGACTTTAATCACATAGTTTGCTTGAAGCACACCTATGGAAGTGATCTTCGATAGGAGGCATCACCCGATGGTGATTTTTATTCAAACAAACTAATGGTCTAAGTCCCTAATCATGACACTCTTAAGATTGAATGCTTTATTCTAAGTAGGACTATTTCCGACTAAACTCGCAGGATATAACACAGACATAATCCTACATTAAGATGAATCAACCAATCCTGAATATTACTAAAATAATTCAGCACCATGAGCATACTCTACTGTACCTAATTAATAATCTGGGTTCAGATGATTCTATTTAATTAATAAGGATTTATCAAAGCTATCAATCTTTACTCTAATTAGGTGAGTCCTACACATGGCTCTAAGGATATGATCAAAAAATCACTCAATATAGATTCTACCACAAGGGAGAAGTTTCATTCTAAGTACTTTAGGTGATTCCTACAACTAGGTGTTAAGATCAATTTCTAAGGTTAGGAAGGATCATCTAAGATTATACCTCAATAAATTACAAAAGTTCTTCCCCACCTCAATGTGTCAATATTTAAGATCTTTTAAATATTTCAAGAATGATCCTATGGCAAGATATTTGAGATCTCACTCTTCTAGTACTCAAGCTAACATTCAAGGTTTACTTATTAACTTGGATTAAAGTGATTAGATCAGATGATTAAATCCATCTGATCCCATTCTATTCTATAATTATGGGATAAAATCAAAAATATTATTAGAGTTAGATTATTTTCTAAATCATTAGAATTCTATTACCCATCTTATGCTAATAGTCTTATATAGGAGAAAATCAACAATCTAAAGTTTAGATTCAGATGATTTAATCATATATATTCAATATTAACCTTAGTATTTCTAATTTAATGATTTAAGATCAATACTAAATCAGATGCATTAGTAGAATAATGTCAATTAGATTATCTTACAATAAAGTTGTTTGATTAAGTGATTAAGAATTTAGATTTTAATCAAACAGGTTAGGGTTTAACCCTTATTCTTATCCAACTAAGACCAATTATTATTTTATAAATCACATGTCAATTCAGCATATTATTGATGTATTATCTGTGGCAATCTTAGATTGGGATCAAGTATTAATAATTTAATCAAGATCTTAAGATTTTTTAAGGTTAATTAAGAATTTTAATTGCTTAATTCCAGTTTGTTAAAAAGATCAATTGTGTATTAGGATAAATGAGTTAAGTTTATTCACCTTACTATTATAAGGCATATTAATAAAAAATTTCAAACAAACAGAAGGTAATTAGTGCTAATCAAACCTTAATCCAAAATAAAAGGATTAGCACCCAATTACAAATCTAATCATTAAAATTTTATACAACTTGATAGATACAATCCATACAATCATGTGAACAATCAAATAAGATTACTAAATTTGGATAATAAGAAATTCTAATTTTTCCTAATCATGCAATTACAAGATTAGGGCATAATTTGGAATACATAAATCAAAAAATTAAATCACCTAGCACATACATTCTACAAGACATAAGGAATACAATGACATCTAAATCATGCAATTTGGCTAATCAACCCTAATTAAGTTCTACAATAATTAGGCTAATTCAGAAAATTCAACCATTAAAAGTTCAATATTTTTTTTTATTTAGATTCCTGATAATTTTTTGATCATTTTGGTATATAAGATCATAGGGTTTGAACCAATGAATCAAAAGTTACCACATTAATTTAATTTGCATTTTTTCAATTAAATTTTCCTATAATTTGATACTTTAAGAAAAAAATTAAGAACAAAATTTCCCTATGATTTGATACCATGCATAGATTTTAAGAACAAAATTACAAATTCAAAATTTAACGGATACCTGGATCTTCAAAGAGACTGGGATACTTTCTTCGTATATCGGCTTCTTTCTCCCAAGTAGATTCTTCTAGAGAGCGATTCTTCCACTGAACCTTTACCATTGGAATTGAGCAATTTCTCAGCTGCTTTTGATCATGAGCTAAGATCTTAATTAGCTCCTCCGCATAAGAAAGATCCGGTTGGAGAGATACCGCTGGAAGTTGGATTAGATGAGATGGATTATAAAGACATCTCCGCATAGAGGAGATGTGGAACACATTATGGACTGCAGAGAAATCTTCAGGAAGCTTCAATTTATAAGCTGCAGAACCAATCTTCTCTAGAATTTCAAATGGTCCGGCATAGTAGGGACTTAGCTTTCCAGCTGCACCAAAACGATATACACATTTCATTGGATTGACCAAAACGATATACACCAAAACGATATACACCTTTTATTGGACAACTAATCTTCTCTAGAATTTTAAGGTACGCAAAATTTCAAACATCGAATTCCAGAGTACGATGATAAGCATTATGATATTTACTATGACAATCTTGAGCTAATTTAATTCTCTACTGGATTAGCTAAACTTTATGATTAGTTTCTTCAACTAATTTCGAGCCATATAACTGTACGTTGCCAATTTCAGACCACGCCAGGGGAGCACTGCATCTCCTGCCGTACAAGGCTTCATACGGAGCCATGCCGATACTCGCTTGAAAATTATTGTTATATGCGAATTCCACCAATGAAATATGATCTTCCCAGAAGCCTCCGAAATTCAGAATACAGAGATGAAGAAGATTCTCTAGAACTTGGTTGACTCTTTCTGTTTGACCGTTTGAGGATGGAAAGCGGTGCTCATGGCTAGGGTAGTCTCCAAGTCTTGATGCACTGCTTGCCAGAATTTAAAAGTGAAACGGCTATCTCGATCAGATACAATAGACCTTGGAATTCCATGGAGCATGACTATTTCTCTGATATATAACTTTGTCAAATTTTCTACGGAATCAGTTTGACGCATAGGAATAAAATGTGCTGAATTGGTTAGTCGATCGACAATGACCCAGATTGAATCGGCACCAGATCTAGATTTTGGCAAACCCATAACAAAATCCATAGAAATATCATACCACTTCCATTCAGGAATTGCTTGAGGATGGAGAAATCCTCCGGGCTTCTGATGTTCTGCTTTAACTAGACTGTAGGCATGACACTTTGCTACGAATTCGGCCATGCTTTTTTTCATTTCAGGCCACCAGAATGATTTCTTCAAAACCTTGGACATCTTAGTGCTACCAGGATGCACTTGATAACTAGAATTATGGCCTTCCACCAAAATCTCTTGCTATATTTGGGAATCTATAGACAATCTTCTTGAGAAATTACATTTCCTCGCAGTTGCAGGTCGAATCGGCGACCACTTTTGATTTCCATTTTAAATTTTAGATAGTCTTCATCCTTTGTTTGGGAGATGGAGTGTAACAGCTCAAACTCTTAACACCAAGGTATTGTCTACTTTGGCCTAAAAGGCCTCACGGTTTTGCCCTCAGAAGATAACTTCCCAGCAGGTCATCCATCTTGGGAGTGCTCTCACCTGAGCACGCTTAACTTTGAAGTTCTTATCAAAAAATCCACCATTATCTGAAAATGCGCCTCGATGTTTAAGAGTTTCACTTAATACTACTTAAGTGGGTTCATCACAATCTCCCCAACTTAAGTAACTGATGTCCTCGTCAGTATCCACACACAGATCCAAGAACCATCCATTGGGTAGATAGGACTAGAGGTGACCCCTACAGGCACAAGAGGTACCCACAATCATGTAGCACCTTAACCATCATGGGTTCAAGAGGCTGCTCACATGAAGTGGTACTTTGCCCTATATAGCACTTAACTCCTATCTGATACCCTATAGTTTGCTCTGATACCATTTGTAACAGCCCAAACTCTTAACACCAAGGTATTGTCCGCTTTGGCCTGAAAGGCCTCACGGTTTTGCCCTTAGAAGATAACTTCCCAGCAGGTCACCTATCCTGGGAGTGCTCCCACCTGAGCACGCTAAACTTTGAAGTTCTTATCAGGAACTCCATCGTTATCTGAAAAGGCGCCTCGATGTTTAAGAGTTTCACTTATTACTACTTTAGTGGGTTCATCACATGGAGACATCGCGATGAAATGTTGGTTTAACAGTGCTCTTGGATATTAGCTCGCTTAACAAGGCACCACACACTATCTTGATGTCGAGCTTTCTAAATTCTTCTTCTAGAGAACTTGATGCTATCATGGATGAAAGTGTAGTATGACGACTGAGCGCATCAGCCACAACATTTGCTTTTCTCGGATGATATTGGATACTGAGATCATAATCACTTATTAGTTCGAGCCATCTCCGTTGATGGTAATTGAGCTCACGCTGGGTGAAGATGTACTTTAAACTCTGTTGGTCCGTGAATATAGAACATTGGACGTCATGCAAATAATGACGCCAGATTTTTTAGGCGGAAACTACAATGGCTAATTCGAGATCATGGACAGGATAATTCTTTTCATGTGGTTTTAGTTGACGAGACGCATAAGCGATGACTTTTCCTTCCTGCATGAGTACACATCCCAAGCCCATCCAGACGCATCGGTATAGACTTGGTAGTTGAGATATTTTTTTGATAAGGCCAGAACTGGTGTAGAAGAAAGATCATTTTTTAGCGATTGGAATGCCTTCTCACACTTTGGACTCCATATTAAAGGTACTGCTTTCTGCGTCAACTTTGTGAGAGGAGACGCGATTTGTGAGAGGCCTTAACAAATTTCCTGTAATAATCAGCTAAACCCAGAAAGCTTCTGATATCAGTCACGGACTTTGGCTGTGACGAATCCTGAACTGCGCTTACTTTCTTCTAATCAACCTTGATTCCTTGTGCGTCTATGACGTGACCCAAGAAAGCGACTGAGCCAAGCCAGAATTCGTACTTAGAATACTTAGCATATAATTCATGGCTTCGAAGCTCTTCTAATACTAACTGCAGATGGTCCTCATGATTAGCTTCGCTTCTTGAATAAATCAGGATATCGTCGATGAAGACGATGACGAATTTATCTAAATATGCTTTCAATACGCGCTGCATTAAATCCATAAAAATGGACGGCGCATTTGTTAAGCCGAAAGGCATTACTAAGAATTCATAGTGTCCATAGCGGGTTCTAAACGCGGTTTTCTCGACATCAGAATGTTTAACTCGCAGTTGGTGGTAACCTGATCGCAAGTCGATCTTCGAGAAAACTTTAGCTCCAGATAGTTAATCAAACAGATCATCGATACGCGACAAAGGATACTTATTCTTGATTGTTACTTTATTCAGTTCTCTATAATCGATGCACATCCGCATCGATCCATTAAAATTGGCCCAAGTGCTAATTTGATATGCGTCCAAACGCAATGCGCTCAGACACATCAATCACTCAATGGGCTGATTTGTTGGTTGGTGGAATGTGAAGGCATAATGTTGGTTCAGCGAGAACTGTTTCGGCATTAGGCATTCACAAACTGCAGGATCCTACTGAGCAATTTAAAGGAGAAGGTATCACATAAAGGCCAAATGATATTTCTCATTCTTCAAAATTCCATATTAACAAAATAGCCACCGTACATCTCATACAATGTTCACCATTTTGAACCAAAAGTTAAACAGAAACAAAAATAAAAATTAAAAAATAAAGTAGTGCTGTAGATCCATCAGCAATTTGAAAATTTATGAATTAAAGTTGTTTGAATTCTCTCAAAAGTATCTGACCTGGTATTATAAAAATAATAATACTGGGATTGCAATTCACAGTAATTAAAGAATACTCGTATCATAGTAAATAGTAAAATATTACATTTTATAATAGCAGAGATGCGATTAGTGGAAAAAATGTGATAAAAATATAGGAAAAATAAGACAATAGCGCAAACGGGATAATTAATTTCCTGCAAAAAGTATTATCACAAAGATATATGTTGCTGATATCGTTTTTCTAGTAACTAACAAATTTATGTTACTGATGTTATTTTTCCAGTAACCAATCAGTTACGTTACTGATGTTATTTTTTCAGTAACCAACCACTTACATTACTGATGTTATTTTTCCAGTAATCAATCGTTTTATAAAAGGATATTGGCTTTAAACAACCAACCAAGAATTAATATGAATTTGGCTCAAAGCGAAGTTAAGCAGCAGTAAAGTGTAAAAAGTAATACACGTATATATATTAAGTACCTTTTTCTTTAAGTTTCAAAAGTGCAACAGTTGATTGAATCTGCACAAGTTTTTGATATTTAAATTAGCTTTTATAGTTAATATTTAGAAATTTATAAGACAGTAGTATGATATTTTAGGAATATTTAATATTTTCTTTTATAATCTATTTTTCTTTCACTCTTTTCTTCATAGAAGAGAATATTAAGTTATTGAGGATAGTAATGATATTTATATTATTATTATCATTATTTAATAATAATAATGTATGAAATAAAAAGATAATGGAAATGACTAAATTGAAATTGACTTAATAGAAATAGCAGTCATAATATAATATTTTCACTGTTATTAATATTGATTCATGACAACAATAATGAGGCTAATGACATTTTAAATATAACATAGTTATTATTATGAAAAATGAAAAAGAAATAAAGAAAATAAAATAATAAAAAGATGCAAAAAAAATGTTCTTTTCTATCTATATTTCTTTCTGCTCTCACCTAGGGCTAGGGTTGCCGGGAGCTGGAGGGAGGCCAGACGTGGCTGAAGGTGGCCGGAGGGGGTGGCCGAACGGTTGGCAGGTGGCTGGTTGGCTAACTGAGGGTGGGCTGAGGGCTGAGAGAGGTTAGGCTGTTGTTTGGGAAGAAGGGTTGGGCTGAGGGCTGAGAGAGGTTAGGCTGTTGTTTGGGAAGAAGGGTTGGGCTGAGGGCTGAGAGAGGTTAGGCTGTTGTTTGGGAAGAAGGGTTGGGCTGAGGGGTATAAATAGAGGAGGGAAGTTGTAATAGCCCAATATTGTTACTTCGCAAAATTAGGTCAAATCCCATCTCAGAAATCAGGATCCTATGAAACCTTAATTTAGGGCAAACAAAAATATCATTAGATAGAAATAATTTTTAGATCAAAATGCTGTAATTTGAGAGAAATTCGGATAACGAAAACTTTTAATTTTAAGTTTCATTATTTTTCAAGGTCAAACGGTGGAAAAATGCGAAAATTTTAATTTTTAGTGATTACTTATATTTTTCCTCAAGTTTTTTTCTTCTATTTTTATCCCCTAGCGACATCAGGCGCCAGGCGCAGACTCTGTCGCTGGAGTAGACGAATTAAGTGCCATGCGTGTCGCCCTGTTGGGCTGACCGATTGGCCAACCCACCCTCCCTCTATTTATACCTCACTCAGCCCCTTCCTTCCCCAAAATAGCAAACCCTCCTCTCCCAGCTAACAGATTCCCCTAGCCAGCAGACTCCTCCAGCCAGCCCTCCTAGTTGGCCAGCTCTCCTGCCAGCCAGCCGCCACCCCCTCTGCTCCGGCCCCCTTCAGCCACGTTCGGTCTCCCTTTGATTTTCGGCAACCCTAATCTTAGGTAAGAGGAGGAAGATAAAGGAAAAGAGGGGGAAAATGAGGAGAATCTTGGTTATTATTTATTTATTTTATTTCTTTTTCATATATATATATATAATAATCATAATAATGATAATTACTTTATTAATATTTTTATTGTTCTCATTAATTAATAATGAAAACAGTACAAATATTGTAAAATGATTACTATTTCAATTCTGTCAATTTCAATTTAGCCATCTGAATTTTGTTATTACTATTATTGTTATTATTATTTTCTACAAATTTTATAGTCATTTGCATTCTATCTTTTCCTTTCATATATTATTATTATTATATAATGATAATAACAATATTATTATAAATATTATTGCTACCCTCAATAACTTAAAAAACTATCTTCTATCAAGAAGAGAGTGAAAGAAAGGCATAATAGAAAAGAAGAAAGTAAATATTTTTAAAAATATCATCACTTTTATTATAATTGGCTAAAAGGCTAATTTAAATTATCAAAATTTTAAATGCAAATTTGATAAAACTCTTGCACTTTTAATTTAAAGAAAAAAGTACCCAGTATATGAATATGTATTACTTGTGCATTTTACTGCTTAGCTTGGCTTTGAGCCAAATTTATATTAATGCTTGGTTGGTTGTTTGAAACCAATATCCTTTTATTCGTGGTTAGTTACTGAAAAAATGATATCAATAATATTCATGATTAGTTATTGAAAAAATGATATCAGTAACATTCGTAGTTAGTTAATGGAAAATAACATTAGTGATGTTCGTGGTTAGTTATTGGAAATGTAATATCAGATACATTTGTGGTTGGTTACCGGAAAAACGACATCAGTAACTAACATCTTTGTGATAATACTTGTTGCATGAAATTATTTATCTCGTTTGCGATATTACTTTATTTTTCCTGTATTTTTATTACACCCTTATTTTCGTTAATCGCATCTTTATAAAATGTAATATTTTATTGTTTACTACGGTACTTAGAGTATTTTATAATTATTAGGAATTCCAATACCGGTATTGTTTTCTTTACAATACCAGGTCAGGTACTTTTGAGAGAATTCATACAAGAAACCTAATTTTTAAATTTTCGAAACTTTTGATGGATTTATGACACTACTTTACTTTTATTTTTATTTTACTTTTGTTTCAGTTCTTCTTTTGTTCTAAGAAGATGAACTTTGTAAGATGTATACGTGGGCTACTTTGTAAATTAGAATCTCAATAAATGAGAAATATCACTTGGCTTTTATATGTGTATTCGTTCTCTTTTAAATTCCTCAATATGATCCTGCGGTACATGAATACTCGATGTTGGGACAGTTTTTGCTGAACCGGCATCGGGCCCTCACAGAAGGAGAGGGAGGGGGATAGTCGGCCAGCTAGTCGGCCGCCGACCAGGGCAGCGCACGTGCGGCTCCGCCTGCTCTGGCAGGCTCTGTCGAGAATTGAACAAGGAAAAAAACTTAAATAATTAATTTCAATTAAATTTTTCATATTTTTCCATCGTTTGACTTTTAAAAATAACGAAACTTGACACAGATGTGTGTTACGGCGAGACGAACACCTTCGCGCAAATTTTTTTCGATTTGGAGCAATTTTTATTTTAAAATAATTTCTGGAGTTTGAAAGTTCACAAATTAATCACGATCAAATCGGAGCTCCAAATTTGATAAAAATTTTAGCATAGCCTTTAAATAATATACTTAACCCAATGACACAAAAATCAATGAATTTAGACTTTCGTTTAATTTTATCAATTTATTGAATTTAAAAAAATTCAGAAATTAAAGCAAGAGTTTATGTTATTCAGATTTCTTCAAACTAGGGCATTTTGATCTAAAAGTTATATCTATCCAATGGTAACTTGGTTTGCCATAATTTAAAGTTCCCCAGGATCCTGATTTTTTGAGTCAGGATTTGACCTAATTTTGCGAACGACATTGGGCCGTTACAAACTCCCTTACTTAAAAATGATGTTGTCCTCAACATCATAAGAATAAAATAAAGTCTTAAAAGGAGTTTTGGGTACTTTGATTTGGAAATAATTTTGGATACTTCGCATAATATCTTCTTTTTCCCACATGGCTTCCTTTGCAATATGGTTATGCCATTGAACTTTGATCATCGGGATCGTTCTGCTTCTTAATTTTAGGCAATTTTTTTTAATGATTTTAAGATATTTTTTAACATAAGTCAAATCATGCTGAATTTCGACTGTCAAATCTGAAATTTGCTGAGTGGATTTATGGAGACATTTGCGGATTGCTGATACGTGGAATACATTGTGAACGGATGTAAATCTTTTAGGAAGTTTAAGTCTATAAGTTGAGCTTCCAATTTTTGCAGTTACTTTAAAGGGTTCAGCATATCTAATAAGGCTCAGCTTGCCAGTTACCCCAAAGCGATGTATTCTTTTCATAGGGCTAACCTTTAGATAAGCACGACCACCAATGTGAAATTCTAGCCTCTAGTGTTTTGTGTCGTGGTATTTTTTGTCGATCATGGGCTGCCTTAATTCGGCTCTTAATTAGCCTCCGGTGTTTTCATTTTTTCAATTAACTCAGAGCCATAAATTTGTACATCTCCAACTTGTATCCAAGCTAAAAGAGTGTTGCACTTTCTCTTATATAAGGATTCATAAAGGGCCGTCTTAATGCTCGACTGGTGGCTATTACTATACGCAAATTCTATTAAATGTATTTGCTCTTCACAGCTACCACCAAAATCTAAAATACTTAAATGCAACAGATCTTCAAGTATTTGATTAACTCTTTCAGTCTGCCTATCTATTTGTGGATGGAAGGCGGTGCTTAGAGCTAGCACGATTTCTAAATCGCGGTTTTTTTCCGCTTACCAAAAATCAGGAAGTAAATCTGCTATTTCGATTCGAGACTGACTTTTCAAATTTCGTGGTTTGATTATTTCTTTGGTATAAATTTTGGCTAGCTTTTTAATGGTGTCTGTTTGCTTAATAGGAATAAAATGGGCTGATTTAATCAAACGATCCACTATTACCCAAATTATATCTGCTCCTGAATGACTTTTGGATAATCCTATGACAAAGTCTATAGAAATGTCAGACCATTTCCACCAAAGTTCTTAGCCATGCCGTTGGATTTGATATGATTCTTGAGGTCATGAATTTCATTTTGTAGTTTGATGACTAGTTGTTTCTGTATGTCATCATCATTTCTTTTTACTCCCCATTCTAAAGTAGACATTTTTCCATGTAAGGTACCCTTCAATTCTTGAACTTCCATTTTTAATTCTCTGATTCTATTCCTAGATACTAATTCCCACCAGGCTAGGGCACTCTCAACCTCACTTAGCTTTTTTGCCATCGCATTTTCCTTTGCTTCTGCTGCGGGGGCATCCAAATTTGTACTAAGCCTAGTCACATCGAAATGCGATGAGTCACCATCACTACCTTCATCCTCAAAGTACTCAACCATATCGTTATTGAGATCCATCTATATTTATAAAAGATAAGATGAATAATAACATCAGATATATTGTACTAGCACTTCCAAGTTCTACTTATAACGATGAATGGAAAGTTATTTAATATATTTAAAGTTATCAATCCCTCCTAACTTCTCATAGTACTAACCATTATGCTAAATGACAATTCTAACATTTTTAGAATGGATATATCTTTATTTTTGTATGTATATTTTTTTCCTTTCAAATGTGCTCAATCATGCTTTGATACCAACTGTGAAGGCTCAATGCCGGTTCAGCAAGCTGTCCCACATTAGGTATTCACAAACTGTAGGATCCTATTGAGCAATTTAAAAGAGAAGGAATACACATATAAAGGCCAAATGATATTTCTCATTCATCAATTACAAAATAGCCAGCATACATCTCGTACAATGTTCATCATTTTGAAATAAAATTTAAACTGAAATAAAAAAAAAAAAATAGCGCCGTAGATTCATCAGCAATTTGAAAATTTATGAATTAAAGTTCTTGTTCGAATTCTCTCAGAAGTGCTTGACCTGATATTGTAAAGAAAACAATACCAGGATTGAAATTCCTAGTAATTAGAGAATACTCTAAGTACCGCAATAAATAATATAATATTATATTTAATAATAGCAGAGATGCGATTAGCAGAAAAAAAATACGATAAAAATGCAGGAAAAATAGGCAATAATGCAAACGGGATAATTAATTTTCTGCAAAAGTATTATCACAAAGATGTATGTTACTGATGTCATTTTTTCAGTAACTAACCAACATATGTTACTGATGTCATCTTTTCAGTAACCAACCACTTACATTACTGATGTTATTTTTCCAATAACCAATCACCTATGTTACTGATGTAATTTTTCCAGTCCCAACCATTTTATAAAAGGATATTGGTTTCAAACAACCTACTAAGCATCAATATGAATTTGTTTTAAAGCGAATGTAAGTAGAAGTAAAGTGCAAAATGTAATACATGTATATATAGTGAGTACCTTTTTCTTTAAATTTCAAAAGTGCAACAGCTGATTGAAACTGCATAAGTTTTCGATATTTAAATTAGCCTTTATAGCCAATACTTAGAGATTTATAAAATAAAGTAGTATGATATTTTAGGAATATTTAATATCATTTTTTCTATTTTATTTTTCTTCTCTCTCTTCTTGATAGAAGATAGAATATTTAGTTACTGAGTGTAGCAATAATATTTATAATAGTATTATTATTATCATTATTTAATAATAATAATAATAATAATAATAATGCATAAAAGAAAAATACATAATGGAAATGATTGAATTGTAATTGACATAATGGAAATAATAGTCATAATATAACACTTTCACTGTTATCATTATTGATTAATGACAACATTAAGGATGGTAATGACATTTTAAAGATAAAATAATTATTATTATGAAAAATGAAAAAGAAATAAAGAAATTAAAATAATAAAAAAATGCAAAAAATTTTCCTCTTTTCTTCCCATTTTCTTCTCCTCTCACATAGAGTTAGGGTTGTCGAGAGCCAGAGGGAGGCTGGACGTGGCTAAAGGGGGCCGGAGGGGGTGGTCGGACGGCGGCTGGCTGGGTGAAGGTGGGTTGAGGGTTGAGAGAGGTTTGGATGCTGTTTGGGAAGAAGGATTGGGTTGAGGGGGTATAAATAGAGAGGAGGGAAGGAGAGGGAGGGGGTGGTCGGTCAGTCGGTCGACCACCAACCAAGGCGGCGCTCGTGCGGCTCCGTTTGCGTCTGGCAGGCACTGTCAAGAACAGAGGAAGGAAGGAAAAAAACTTAAATAATTAATTTCAATTAAATTTTTCGCAATTTTTCGTCATTCGACTTTCAAAAATAATGAAGCTTGACACAGAGGTGTGTTATGATGAGACGAACATATTCGCGCCAAAAATTTTCGATTCGGAGCAATGCTTATTTTAAAATAATTTATGAGTTGAAACTTCCAAAATTAATCACGATCGAACAGAAGCTCTGAATTTGATGAAACTTTTAACATAGCCTTTAAATAATATACTTAACCCAATGATACAAAAATCCATGAATTTGAACTTGCATTTAATTTTTTCAATTTATTGAATTTAAAAAATTTTAAAATTAAAGTAGGAGTTTTCGTTATTTGGATTTCTCCCAAATTAGAGCATTTTGATCTAAAAATTATTTCTATCCAATGGTAATTTAGTTTGCCCTAATTTGAAGTTCCTCGAAATCCTGATTTTTGAGTCGAGATTTGATCTAATTTTGCGAAGTAATGACATTGGGTCGTTACATGAAATTCCTCTCAAATTTCCCTCCATAGTGTGCCTAAGCGGGTTCCGACCCACGTTTAAGTGGCTTGTCAAGAAAAAGTTTAAGACACTGATCACCAGTCACACGCCCAGCTATGCCAGAACGCTCTAGATTTTTAGCTTTACTTTAAATCAACCCTCTCTCCTCACCTATAACTAAGGTCATTTAGCCAGTCTTATTCGACATCTTAACAGCTAGAAAATCTTTTCTTAAGCTCTATTAAGATGTAAGGTACTCTAATAAAGGAAACTTTCTCAAAGTTTTGGAAGTTTGAAGACTTTACCTCAAACTTTGTAAATACTTTATTTTTGAAAATTTCTTTTATTTCTTACCTACTCTTGTAGGGTGCTTAAGAGAACTTTGGCAACTTCTCTAGGCATAATATGTGGAGGGATCAACCCTAGCACTACTTTTGGGAAAGAGGTAAGGCTTCACAACTTCGTGGCCAAAGAGTGTGAAAGAAGAATCGAGAGGACACTTGGCTTTAGGACAGCTTTGGGAAGGATGGGACTTCCGTAGTTCTACTATCAAAGCATCTAAAGAAGTAGTTGTAAGGGCTTCTTTACCTATTATGGTATCAATAAAGGAGCGACACATTCTTATAGATTTTTGGAAGAGGTAAATTTTCGAAGAGGGAGTCGTAGGTTACAGAGACCCGAACCACTATAAATTTGTGTTTTATTTCTTTCTTTTCTTTTAGCTTTAATTAAAATTCTTAAGTTCAATTTATGTAAGTTAGAAAACAAACTCACCCTCTTTTTTTAGTGTTGCTTGACCTCAAAAGCCAAAACAATTCATGCCTTTATTGACATTTTATTAATTGATTGCTATAGAATGTTGCAAGAGAAACTTGAATGACCAAAATGCTTTTGGGGACACTAGTAATTGTAGTTGACGTCAAAACCTTGTAGGAAATATAAATTAGCGAGATTTAGTTTTCTGATTTTTAAGAGCAACTACTGTTCTATCCTTCGAAGAGGAGTAGAAACCATGGGAGAGGAGGATAGGAGGAGAAAGCTTGTGGAGGTGAAGTGGGTGGCCTGTGATGATGGTTTAGAGTTGACGAATTGGGATTGTAACATTTTGGCTCCATGTGTGACTGGTTGCTTGTGGTTACAACTATAGTTGTTGCTTGCATGCTGAAAGGGGAGGCTGAAGGAAGGGAGATGAGTGAGTGAGAGAGAGAGAGAGAGAGAGCAATCAAGGGAGAGACTTGCAAAGTGGAGGCTCTTTTTTGTTTCTTGGAAAGAACCAACTCCTCGCAAGTTTACATTCATAAAAAACCATTGGGAGGATGGGCTAGTGATCAATAAATGTCCAAGGCATGTTTATAAAATTGATTTTAGGGTTTTCTTTTAAAATCGTATAAAATTTAAGTTAAATCTAAAAAACATGAAGCTTGCACCTAAAGTCATCAAATTGAATTTTGCATGCAATAAAAAAAATTACATTTTGACACAAATAGTTTGAAATTATAAAAGTACCATAGAGAGAAAATCTTAATTTCTGCCAAAATAATTAATATAAAATAAAATACATAAAATTGAAAATTACGCCAATTTGATCAAAGGCCTTACAATCAACCCGTATAAAACTTGTCTAGAAAATTGCATTAATTAAAATATTAAAGCCTTGGATACAATAATCATGATAATACATGAAGACAATCGCCTGCTATATATCTGGCTGTCATTTACACGCTTATTTGAATCTGATTGAATTAATGTATAGACTTGAGGCTGTGAGCTCTTCCATTCTTGAATCTCTGATCAAAAGCTAACATTCCTTTAGCCTAGAATTTATGTGCAGGCTTTTAATTACACAAACAGAAAAATTTAGAATGTGTCCAGGCTTATGGTACTAATAACATGTGCTTGTTTTGTAGAGACATTCTCCTTGTGTGCCTTTTTATATTGTGCACAAGTTTTCGTAGAACTGTTTTTCTCTTCAGTTGTTCTAGCTTTGAACTTCTTGAAGTTTTGGTTTTCTGAGTTTGGTTCTCTTTGAATATTCAGTTCTTTACTCTTAAGATTTTTACACCTTTGAACAGTTTGTTGATCCAATCTAATGTCTGGATTTCTTAACTAATATTGAGAAGTTCCTGATTTCAAAAGGAACTAGTGGTTGCCTGATATCCTTTAATCTATCTAAAAAGCAATTGCATTTCTTGTCAGCGATTGAGATTTAGATGCAGAGCATACTGAGACAATTTAGTATAATCTTCTTCATATTGAGAATCAGTAGACTAGTACCCATTTTTGAAATTTGAGCTCATCTCGAATCTGGTCGTTGGTGGCATGTACCATTCTCTGGAGGTTGCTGTGAACTTTTCCTATGTTATAGTTGAATTAGATGATTTACTAAATTTCTTTTATTGTTGGCTCCAACGATCCAGCTTCAACTCTTAGAACAAATGCTGCTAAAGCACTTTTCCATTGCTAGTAGTTAGTCCTAAGCTACAATTGATTTGGCTGCTCCAATGATGCAAGCATGACACGTCTTGAAATAACTTGAAGCACTTGTTCATTGTCATTCTAGAATTTTGATTGGCCTGAGAATGACAATTCTGCATAAATTGGCTCATTATAGCCATCATCTGTGTGAAGACTTCTGCATTGGTCTTTACTGTGCCACAAGTTTCAATTGATCAGGTTCTCCTAGCTCCTCTCTGCCTGAAGCTCTTTGACTTTTTCATCAGCCTTAATTTTCTCAATTTTTGAGAAGTCTCTAGCCCTACGATGGAATAAATCCAAATGTAAGCACACTAGGATAATAAAGGAAACCTATAACCTTAACTAAACATAAGATTAACTTCTCCCTATGATCTAAATGTTGGCTTTGATGTTTCTATTGTTGATATGTGTCATATATGCGAATTTTTACTCTTTGATCGATGTATCATTAAAATAAGAGATAGACAACAACACGATATTATTTTATGGGCATGTCATAACTTAAGAGAGGGTTAAATAAGTTTTTGTTTACTTCTTAGAGAATGAAAATATTTTAGTGAAAGTTCAAATAAAATAAAAGGATTAAATGCAAATCAATTCAGAGAAAGAAATACAAATACAGATGAGAAATCGTTTGAATCCAAACTTAGTCTTACATTCATTGTTTGAAATACCCTTAACTCCAATTCTTCCACTATTCTCTCATTTGCCAATCCTTTTATTAAAAGCTTTTGTAGACCTCTTATTGCTTGAGGTAAAAGGACGACACCCCTTACACAACCCGCTATGTAGAATTGTTGCGTGCAGGAATGTGCAAGAAAGCAAGAAGTTCAAGAAGATGTTTTTAAATTAACTTCAACATCTCAAAAGTTCTCCTTACAAAAAAAGTTTCAAAGTTTTGAGTTTGACTAGAGAGAAGTGATATTTTGTAGAGTTTTTTAACTTGTAAAAATCTTTTATGCGCTAGTGGGTGGTAATTATACTTTTATATAACATCCAATGAATATACACATTTATGGTAAATGCATTTATTTAATTACAAAATACTAAAATTGTATCTTTTGTTTGATTGGAAAACTTAACTGGTTTGCTCAACGATTCTTTGTGTCCAAAACAATTTTTGTTGTTCAGATCATCTCATATGGCTAGTTGAATCAAAGTGCTAGGAGGATATTGGCATTTCCTTAACGAGTTAACATGATCCAGCTGCTATTAATGATGATTTTGAGACAGGCAAGTTGATTATGACTAGTTGTTAGTCTTTCCTACTGGATTCGCTTAGCAAATGTGGTTTTCTTGCTCAACAACTCTGCTAAATCACCTGACCATTATTAAACAGTCTATGAGTCAACATGATGTATATGTATTCTCTCAGCAAAACTAGGATGTCAGATCTTTGTGCTATTGCAAATTTTACTTCTTTTGCTCTCATTTCCTAAGCTTAAAAATTAGGATACTTTATGGATTATAAATAAAACAAAAATGAAAAACAAAGTCAAACGTCAATTTCTTGTAGTCTTGAATTTCTTAACATGATCTTTAAATTACGAAAAATTGAGTGCTTAAAATACATAAAATAATAGATTCTCTAAACAAAATTGTATATTTGAAATCAACAAAATTAATAGACTCATTGGGTTCTCTATTATGTTAGGGTATGATTACAGTGCTGAATATATATATACATACACACTGCTGTTGGGCTGTGATTGAGATCTATTAGACAGCTTCGATTGAACTGAATCTTGTTAACATCTTAAGTGAATATATATTGTCATGTAAATTATGTTGTTTTGACATTATTAATTAATGACTATAATCCAGAATTGAGAAGCGAAAGCAGCAATGCAAACTGTGCTATGCATTTACAGTTATCATAATTGACATAATGACACTGTAATTCAGTTGAATTTCCTTGATATAAAAAAGGCAGGAAAAGGAGGAGGCGATCCATTTTCTTAGCCACCCAGAAGAAACGGAGGAGGATATTGCCCTTCTCTCCGAGCAAAGATTCGAACCGAAGGCTCATGCAAATGGCCTCCCTTGCCACTGCTCTTACTTCATTGAATATGGAGTTCAGCAACGATCTGACTTACATTTCTGGAATGGCTATTAGATCTGCCAACTCCTCAGTCCTAGAGACGGGTGGCATGCAGGTTTAAATATGTTTTCAAATCGCTTCATTTATTTACAATACTAATTAAAAGCCATTTTTATTTTCTAGTAAATGTTAATTGTTATTATTATTGTTGTTGTTGTTTTTTGATATTGGTAGGTGCTAGCCAGAGAAGATAAAGAAACACTAAAGCTGTGCAGAACTATGTATAGAAGAGGGGAATGCCCTCCCTTGGTGGTGGTTTTTGATTCATGTGAAGGGTAGTTGTCTTAGCCAAATTATCATTTCGTATGCTGCACAAACCTCCCAAATTTGATTCTTGCTGTCATTGACATTCTTGGATGTGAGAAGATGATTGATGAATTACACAATCAATAATTCAACATCTAGATCTTTGAAAAATGCTACATTTCCCAATAAATCTTTTAAATGTCATCCTAATAATGCAGAAAAGATAGAGAGAAATAAGGTGTGGCTCATTTTAAATTGCATTACATAAACTGTACTTAAATTTGCCATGACTTGGGAAGTTTAGCAAAATTAGGGTGGTTATATAGTTTCTTTGTTATAATTTTACATATATTAGGGGAATCTGAAGAGATTTTGGACGCAGCATAGCTTGTTTTTCTCTTGCTCTTGGAAATAAATATAATAAGTTATTTTGCCTGGCTGGTGCAGCTTCACGGTCCACGCTGATGAGGACATAAAGGACATGACGCTCATCTCAGAGTACACAGGGGATGTGGATTATCTTGAAAGACGAGAAAACGATGATTGTGACAGCATGATGACTCTTCTCCTTGCGACGAATCCGTCTCACAGCTTGGTCATTTGCCCTGATAGAAGGGGGAATATTGCTCGCTTCATCAGTGGAATTAATAATCACACCCCGTAAGCACTGTTCTGTAGAGTATGTCTGTTCCTAGCTGCTTCTGAGCTTTTGAATTTGATCATCTGATAGGTTAGGGGTTCAAATCCATCCGGCCAGATACTATCGCTCATCAGTGGCCGAGAGGATGAGACCCGGCCCCAACTTGCTTCATTTGAATCTAAGTTTTCGTCTTTTAATATTTTTTGTAGGGAGGGTAGGAAGAAGCAGAACCTTAAATGTGTCAGATACAGTGTGGATGGGCAGTGCCGAGTCTTGCTGGTGGCTTGCCGTGATATTTCTCGAGGGGAAAGACTGTACTACGACTACAATGGATATGAGCAGGAGTACCCGACCGAGTATTTTTTCTGAGTTTTTTTTTGCGAGAACTTCAATTTATTAACTCCCACGCCCCCTTCTTTTCTTTCCCTAACCTCCTCATTGGAAGAAGCCTTGATTCTTATTAGGCGTCTGAGGACTGTTTTTGTATATTTGGTGCCTCGCTTTCGTTTTGCCGTTGCAGTCCTCAAGTTTTTTCCAAAAGCTCGCGTATTTTGGCGTCCATTTAGCATTTTTTCTAGTTCCATTAACTGATGGTTCAATTGTTCAGTAATTTACTAATTGTGATCGACATATTTTATATGAAACCCAAGTTTTGTTGGTAGCTATTTGGTTAATTATGTCTTGAATAATGTTTGACTGTCTGAAGTGCAGCCAAACGTCGCAAGCGAATTGCCCATCCCCTTCCCCCGCCAGCACGTCTGTGCGTGAGATACGTGCAAGTGAATAGCATTCTGCGTGCGTGCGGTAGCAAATTACTTGTATGTGCAGTGGAACAAGCTTGTTAGCCTGGAATTTTGATTCTTCCTTGGGATGGACTTGGAGGACTTGCGTGGGCCCATGCTCATTGCATGTTTCTTATTGGTTATTAGAAGTGTTTAAGAGTCAAAATGATAGCTCAAAATGCATAAAAAAAATATTCCTAACCATTGAATGGGAAGAGGGGTAGAATAGTATTTTTTGTGTTCATTTCCATGCAATTTAGGCTATTATTTGGGCAGCAAAAGTTAAGTCTTTAAAAAATATCCAACTACATTTAAGTAAGATCTAAGTGAGTTGTAACTTTATTGGAATCATATGTTCATTATTTGCAAAGAGAGATAATGAGTCTCTTATCATAGTTTAGTGAGTGGACTCAAATGAGTCAGCATCTGAGTCAAAGAAGGGTGGAGATGCGCATTCTCTATAACAGTAATTGTACTATTTAAATATATTATAAAATTTTATTTGAATTAAGGGATATTATAGAAATTTTATTCCATAATTTGAGATAAAATTTCTATTAGAGTTAGATCGCAAAAGAAACTAAATTATGCTCACTTTTTGAACTTTGCAACGTTCTATTTAGAGAGGTTAAAAACAATTATGTTTATATCATAAACATATATACATATATTCATAATTTCATTAAAAAAGTCTTAATTGTTATTTAACAAGTATGTTTTAATTTCTCAATTGGCTATCTTTTATTTTAGAGGCATCATTTGTGCCCAAATGTCATTCTTCTCAAGGGCTTCTTATTGCCATTAACTAACATGTTTGGACTTCCTTAGACTGTGCCAACAAATACATGCATAACCTTTTAATTAAACATTTTTTCTGCATCAAATACAGCATACACAATTTAAATTATTTTATTGAACTTTTGTGATGCTTTAATCACTCTCCTTGTCCTATTACAAGAAATGGAATAAGATGGCACCATTGAGGTCATGGCATCTTAATTTTTGAGATGTTCCTAGATGAATCTAAATGAATGTGAGGCTCAATTTTAACATTTAATTTCTTCTAGGTGTCCAAACTAGTAACACTTGTACTTGAGTTGTGAGAGAAGTTATATCATTTTCATTAAAATTGGCATGGATACCAAATATCTTCAAGATTAAATAGTTCAACGAATAACTTCACCATTTTCTTACTTTATGTCAATAGAAAAATAGAAAAAGTAGCTTACTAGGTGGTAAGTAATCAAATCAATTTTAGCCTAAAACTCTCTTCAATCATACAACAAAGTGCGTGTGTTGACCTCTTTAAAATGTTTTACTAGTACTCTTTGTTTTTTCAAAGTGTTATGATTTTCTAGCAAAAATATGGTGCCTTACAATATTTTCACCTTTACAAAATTCTATGCATTTTTAAAGCAAAACTAAAAATAATTATTAGTGTGAATTGTTAATAAAATTTGTCATTTATTTCTCAATTAATGTTGTTGTCCACTGCTTGGTTTCCTTTTAATGGCATCTTAGAATGACCTTAGATCATTATCAAATTAATTAAGTGCTAAATTGACATAATTAGGATTGAATTAATCCAAATCTTGATAGTTCAAACACCAAGCAAAATAGTATTTAAAGATCTACTTCAAATGATATACATGAATGAAGAAAGAAAAATATCATGAATAATTATGCTTTTTTGGAAGAATTAAATAGGAGAAAATTAAGAGATAATTTATTGGTCATAATCCAAATTAAGTGTACATTTGAATTCCTCACACCGAATATGCTATCGGTGAAAATTAGGATTTAAAATGAAGAAAATATACACGAAATTCATTTGGAATTAAATCAATTTGATTTTCCTATGATATTTGAATTTAATTATTCCAATTACTAATTTAATTAAAGTCGGGTGGAATAATCACCATCGGATCGAATCCTCGATCAGCCTGTCAAGATCCTCAAAACTATGGGTTATCGCCGTCGTTAGATCAAATCAAATGAGATATGACGACAAATCTAAACATAAATAATATATGTAATCGTGCTCGTCAAATTTAATAGATGATGCTTAGTGTTTATTTATAAACGTGGAGCATATCACATTCGTCGGATCTCGGGCCAAGATCCAATGGTTGTTATATACGAAGGTGGATTAGCTCCACCATCGGATAGGGACCCGTTTGGATCTGACGGTCATTAAAACTCCACTATATATCTTCTCCTCTTGACATACTGTGGTGCCCTGCCCCGCCACTCCGCGCAAAGGGAGTGTAAGATAACGATGGTACTATTCATCACTGAGAGATAACCCTAGTATAGCATTAACAAAGTAAATGTCTATTAAGAGACCATTTACATTGCTAATACTAATACTACTAAGATGTCTAAGTAATCAACTACTTAGACATACGACTGTGCCCCGAATTATCATATAATGATAATTATAATTTGGTGTAAAAATGGCAGGTGCAATAAATAAACAAAGTGCGGAAGCTGGCAGAATTAAATTACATCAATTCATCACATTTCAGTAATAACAGGAAATATAGTGAATAATACATCCCAATTGATATAGTATTAAATTAAAAGCATACAGTGTAGAAATTAATTATTACAAGCCATTTGAATAGCTCTAAAGGAAAGAAAGGTTGAAATAAAATAAAACACTCTCTCCAACAATAAAATAAAATTTAAATAGCTGTAGAAGGATCATCTTCATACTCCTGCTCCTCACCTGAATCTGGCTCCTCAAGCTAGTCTAAAACGGACATATTGGTTTTTACATGCCATGATCCTAGCCAAGAAAAGAAAATTTTGGTTAGACAATTTGTTTAAGTACATTTTAGACTGATGATTTATTAAATATTAGGTCACAAATCATCCTAAGCTATAAAGGAGATACAAATCATCAAATAAAATGATATATGCTATAAACGGTACATTTATCACTTAAGAAAAATATGAGGTGAGTAAACATACCTCAAATTAAAACTACAGAAAAGATTAAGCAGTTGTAAATGTAAACTACTAAATATAAATAAAAGTCCTAAGCATATATGACCAATTTACACATATTGATTTTTCAAATAAAAGTGCAATATAAGTAAAATAATACTGAAATTAACATTTTAATATGTTTGCACAGAAAATTCTACATAAAACCAAAAAATTGTTGAAAATGTATAATATTGAAAATAATGTAAATGGTGTAAATATTAAAAACTGAACTGAGTTGAACTGAAAATAGCTTTTTTCATTTTAATTGGACATGTGCCTAGATTAATCCTGCCATAATAGAAGCTGGCTAAATCTAGTCATAGAACAAAAATCCCCACATATTTCATCTTGACCACTAATGGCTAGATTCAAAATGAACAATAGAATCAGACATGTATCATCCAAACCCTCTCATGGTTGAATCCTAGTCGATTATATCTCAAAAATAGAACTACATAGGCAGACTAACTAGAACACACTCCATTGATTTTGTTATTTGAATTTGCTGATTATACTAATTATTAATACCAATGATATATGCATTTCAAAACTAATATAGGATATTCATCATATATTTTATGTCTTAACTAATGTGTCAAAATAGTAAATGTTCAAATCACAAGGAACAGTGCGTACAAAATAAAGAATATAAAGCTCAGGATTTATACAAGCTCTAACTACACAAAAATATGTGATATCATTTATTTTCTAATTTAATTATTTTAACTATTCTGAGATTATACAAGCTCAGGATATCTAATATCATGCTATCCAGTATAAATTCAGAGTCATAATCTTATAAAGCCACGGGGCGGTAGTTAGTTGGTCTTGCCTTTAAAAAAGGGCAAATTCAATTGTTCAATAGCTGTCTCAAGGTGTAAAAATAATCAAGTTCTAATTTAAATCAATTAATGTTACCTACAAAAGTTAAATAATAAATCAATCGCCTTAATTGATGAATTTATTAACCCAAATCAATCTTGATTACGACTAATCAAGATTCAGGGATTAAGAGTTAAACTCTAAAATGTTGGGGTTTACACCTCTTATTCCATAGGCACTAAGCTCTAAGGATTTAATATTTTCATAACTCTCATAAAGTAAGGATTAAGGCAAATTTATTAAGTATAATTAAACTTAGTAAGATGGCTCTCTCTAATCTTAAACTAAAGTCAAAAGATAAAATAATCGAAAGATAAATCTAGAAATTTAAATCAATGATTCATTCCATTGAGTAACCTATTTACCCAATAGAATGAGCACCAACCTAAATTTACAACTTAAGCACTTAGGAAGGGATTACTAAGATTTCATAAAAAGGATTACTTAAGGTAATTTCTTATTGAAAAGACTTAGGAAAAGTCTAATAATTGAATACTAAGATTAATATTGATTTAATTAATATTGAAGTGATTAGGGAAAGCATAATGTGTGTTCAAATCCACATTATGAATTTAACAATTTTACTTAAGAAAATATTTACTTTACTTATTTTAAGAAAAATAGCATATTTATAGGGCTTAAGAGCACTTAAATCAAAACTTGGGTAAAATGACCAAAATGCCCCTCAATAAGAGTCAAAAATGAGATTTTAAGATATAAGATTCCAAATTAATTTTTCTTAATTTCAAATAATTCCTTACTGTTTAATATGAATATTGGCACTAAGAACACCCAATTTGGCCAATAATTAATGATAATGAGCTCAAATTAGAGTTTAATCTCATTAATTGTTGATTAGCAAAATTAATTAGGGAAACATAAATTTTATGCTATACTTAGGTTCTATTCAGTCTAAGTAATCCATTGATACTAAGTTTACTAAAATATGAGGTCAAATGACTTAGTTATGGGCTAATTAAGAAAAGCCTTAAAAGGGTAATTAAGGGAGGGGTCAAAATCTCATTTTCACTAATTCATGTCTAAATCAAGAAAAATCAGTGGCTATGAGTTTTCTACAGCACGCTGAGTACAATGATAGTAAGTATGCTAAATTTGGACTTCAATAATTAATATAAGTCATAATCATTGTTTATGATAATTAATGAGTGATTAGTAAAATTAATAACAGAAAAATAATTTTTACTTCACAAATATTTTTTTCTCTGTTTAGTGAGTGATCAGAGGCTTAATTTTTGAAGACATTAGACCTTAGTTTCGTCTTTAAGTTGTTCAAAAATCACCCCAAAGTTGAGGAAAAATTTTATTTTTATTTAAATATTTTTTAAAGAAATTTCTATCTTTCTGTCATCTTTGGAGAGCTGTAACTTTTCAACCACTAAGATATGAGTGTTGTAACTTTGCATGATTACTTTTCAATGTTTTATGAATAATTTCACACAAGAGATTGCCAATCTATTTGGACTCTAAGAACACCATTGAAATCCAAAAATTAGTTTCATATAGATTTTAAAAATTTATTGTTATGTTGTTGCTGTCATACATCAAATCTAACCAATTGGATTTAGCTGAATATTGGCTTGCTTACTCTCAGTTATGTTAAGAACAACTTCACCTTTGAACATAAAACCTAGTTGTTCCATTTAAGTCTTCATATTTAGATCCAAAATTTGAAAAATAATGTGATTATTTCTTTGAAAATTTCAAGAATAATTAACTTTTTTTTCAAACTTTGCACATTCATAACTTTCAAAATACTTTGAATCAGTATCTAAAATTTGACATGCTTAATCTTCAATCCACCAGGAACAAATTTTATTTAAACATCAGTAGTTAAAAGTATCATTTGGACTTTCTTTTAAGGGTCCAAAATTCACTAAAAATCTTAATCATATCACCTAACCAATTTTAGGATTTTTACCCAAACTTTGTAAACCCAAAATCTTTATATTATAATTTTCTAGGTTTTAAATAGTAGATTAATTTATAAGAATTAATTTTTAGCAGATTTATATAAGAAAAGATTTACTGAGTAAACAAACAGATCAAGTACATAAAATTATTTTTAGTATTATTTAAGCTTCCTTCCTTTGAATGTATACAATACCCCATTTTTATGCTAGGTTAAATTCCATTTGTACTTTCCATATGACAAATATATATGGTGAGAGTCTTTAGAGGTAGAACAAAACTGAATCTATACAAGCAGAGTTTGCTAGTAACCCATGAAAAAATGAGGGATCTAATCAACTAGGAAGGGGTAGAAAATCCAAAGAAAAGACTCACCAAAATTATATTTATGTGAATAATTATAGGCAAATAATTATATATCTTCATAGAATAATTTTGATGCTAATATCTAAGTCTCCCAATGAAGCTGGGGGTCCTAGGCCCAAAATAATATATTTATGTCACATAGTAATTTATGCTAAGTTATTCTCATTCGTACTAATTTAATTTATGTTAGGTTATTCCTATTCGTTCCAATTTAATTTATGCTAAGTTATTCCATTCATACCAATTTAATTTATGTCAAGTTATTCCCATTCATATTAATTTCTTTATGTTAAGTTATTTTCATTTATGCCTATTTATATTTATGATAAGTTATTTTCATTTACTTGGGGTGTTACAGTTGGTATCAAGAAGTATCATAAAGTTTCAGATAATGAAAGTGTTCCTATCTACTTTATGATCTATTCTCTGGAACAGTTATGATTACAATCACCAAGTGTAAGGAAAAGCAGCATCCACAACCTTATCAAGTCAAGCCTCAGAACTAAAAACTAAGAATGTCTAGAAAGGACACCTTATGAATTGAACGAAACTTAGAATGTACTTAAAAGTAAAATACAAATAACAAAGGACATCTTATGATCTGAATGAACTTTAAGGAGTAAACTATATGAGTGAAATACTTATAATTATAATGAGTGGAAAGCCATAAATAACAATTGAATGAGATATTAGGAATGGAATATCAACAGTCCGAGTACTACTACTACCTTATATTATTCGACGAGTATTGGGCGAATGATTTCCAAGATGGAAAAGTCTATGGAAGAATCGTGGAAGGAGTGTCTCCTCACAGAATAGAAGTTCTAGACAAAATATTAGTTTGCTCAACTTCACAGGGACCAGTCTCCTTATCCTTGCCAAAGAATGGTTGGACCGAGTCGCCACTGCTTTCCGAGAGATGACTTGTCCAGATGATTGCCGCCTTTAAATTTTGGGAACTCTACTTGAAGGTTCAGCTGATAGGTGGTGGTGCTGAACCTATAGAAGGCTTTCAAGAAGGCGTCAAGTAGTCTCATACGATGATTTTTGTGCTGCTTTTAAAGCATAATATTATAGTTGATGTTCTTAAGATATCTCATGTATCTTTTTTTTGCATTAGCTTGTTTTTTTTATCTATCGATGTAACTTCTCCTTTGAGAAAGTGATTGAAAGAATTAGTGAATTTTTATTTTGTATGTTGAATTCATGCTTCTGGATATTGTAGTCATGAATCCAAGTTCCCCCTCAGCTCCTACACCCATCAAGAACACAGTCTCGTCCTTAGGCGGACTGGATGAAGTTAACTCCTTTGCTAGTTTAATGAACGCCTTCATAGAGAGTAATGCGCAGCAAGCGCAAGAGACTCACACCCTTATAATAAACTCTCGTCAACAGCATTTTTCTCAGATGGGAGCCCCATATGCACCGCACTTCTCGGGAGATGGAATTCTCCATAGTTTTTTGCATCTTCAAACACCTACCTTCAATGGGGCACTGAACTTAATGGACACCATCAATTGTCTTAAGTTAGCAGAGAAGAACTTAGCAAGCATTAAGTTACCGAATTCTGAATCAATCCGTCTAGCCACCCACCTATTCCAAGATAAGGTCGAATATTGGGGGGAGAACGAACATAATACCAAATTCACCGATTATGAATTATAGGATATCTCGTGGGATCAATTTGTTGATCAAGGAAGCCTTTATTCCAATATATGTTCAG
Source organism: Gastrodia elata (assembly GCA_016760335.1). Taxonomy (NCBI): domain Eukaryota; kingdom Viridiplantae; phylum Streptophyta; class Magnoliopsida; order Asparagales; family Orchidaceae; genus Gastrodia; species Gastrodia elata. The sequence goes on along the minus strand of CM028670.1, from coordinate 32,323,499 downwards.
GCGATACTTGAAGATGAGCTGCTCCATCTGACTCAGGGTGGAAGATTAGTGGTGGACTTTGAGCTTGAATTTCACCGACTATCACATTTCACTCCAGACTTTGTTAAGTCTGAAGATTCCCATTGTCATTAATTTATGAATGGACTGAGAGATTCCATCATGGCTCATTTAATTTCTTAGTAGATTATAAGTTTCCCTAAACTAGTTGAAGCTACCCGTCTATAAGAAAGTTCTCAAGGGCAAATAGATTGGAAGATAAAGGCCAGCTTTGTGTAGCCCAGAAGAGAAAACTTTGGTCATCAAAAGGTTTCCAAGATGTATAATATGGAAGCAGAACAACCCCAGGAAAAACTTTTTGAATGAAAGCGCTGTCATTCGTACAGGAAATATTACCATCAAGGTAACGTGTGTTATACTTGTAGTCATCAGGACCATCAATTTACCACTGCGAAGCAAAGGTTACTATCCACAGAGTATCCATCACTAGCTTTTGGCATGATAAAGTGTTCCGTGCCCAGCGACTAAATAGTCGAGCTCCTGCCCTGGCTATGATGTAAGCCTTAACTCCTCCTACTAATCCCAAGGCAACAACACCTGCTCCTAAGCCAGCCTATAACCTTCAAGGACAAAAGCCTCAGAACAAGCAACCAACAGCTCCAACTCGAGTCTACATGCTAATTCCTGCTTCTGCACTATAAGATAATGATGTTATTTTGGGTACGTCTTAAATTTACTTTAAATTTATGTACTATCATTTTAGCTTTTCCTGAATGTTTCGAATAGCAATTTTATTATTGTTATAGTCATAGGCACCTTATTAATTAATGGTAAATAATGTAATATTCTTTTCGATACTGGAGCAAGTCATTTATTTGTATCAAAAAATTGGGTTAAACCCCTTAATCTACCATCATATCGTTTAGCAAGCTCATTAAGCATCGGGTTACTTTCTAGAGTCCACATTGAATTTTAGCAATTCTATAAAATAGAAATCCCTATCAGTAAACAATAGTTCAAAGCAAAATAAATCATGCTGCCAATTGCTAACTTTGATATAATATAGGGAATGTATTGATTAAGTAAACATGGTGCTTCTATAAATTGCTAAGAGAAAAAAATCACCCTAGGCAGCGGAAGTCAATCAAAGACGTTCATTGACAAATTTAGTACCCAAGCTTTGTTAATCAACGCAATGAAAGCTGAGAAGTTAGTCAAGAAAGGTTGTGATGTGTTCTTAGTAATAATATTAGGTGGGAAGAAAGAATAAATTCCTATCACAGAAAATTAAGTAGTGTGTAAATTCTCTGATGTATTTCCTGAAGACATACCTGGTCTTCCCTCTGTTCGAGAATTAAATCTAAGAACACAACCTCTATCAAAGGTTCCTTATCTCATGGCACCTAAGGAGTTATAAGAGTTGAATAAGCAACTTTAAGAGCTACTCAAAAAGGGTCTTATTTGACTAAGCTCATCTCCTTGGGGAGCACCCATATTGTTTGTAAAGAAGAAAGATGGATCGATGCGCATGCGTATCGATTATCGTGAGCTGAACAAGGTAACCATCAAGAACAAATACCCATTGTCTCGAATTGATGATCTCTTCGATCACTTATTTGGAGCTAAGGTGTTTTCTAGGATCGATCAGCAATCAGGCTATCATTAGCTAAGAGTCAAGGATTCTGGCATAGAAAATACAATATTCAGAACTCATTATGGACATTACGAGTCTTTAGTAATGTCATTTGGTTTAACAAATATGACATCTATTTTTATGGACTTAATGCAACGTGTGCTAAAGGTATACTTAGATAAGTTCGTTATCATCTTTATCAACAATATTATGATCTATCCGGAAAGTAAAGCGAAACATGAAAACCACTTAAGAGCAGTGTTAGAAGAACTGCGTAATCATGAGCTTTATGCCAAATATTCCAAGTGTGAATTTTGGCTTGACTAATAGCATTTCTCGGTCATATGGTAGATGCCCAAGGAAATAAAGTAGATCAGAATAAGGTCAGTATCGTTCAAGATTGGTCGCAACCAAAATTTGTGACTAATATTAGAAGTTTTCTTAGATTAGCAGGCTATTACAGAAAGTTTATAAAAAGCTTCTCTCATATAGCATCAGCTCTAACAAAGTTAACTCACAAGATAGTACCTATCATCTTGAGCCCCAAGTGCGAGAACGCATTTCAATTACTAAAAGATGCTTTTTCTTTTGCACCAGTTCTTGCCTTAACTAAAGAGAGTTTGAACTACCAAGTCTATACCGATGCTTCTGGCATAGGCTTGGGTTGTGTTCTAATGCAAGAAGAGAAAGCTATCGCATATGTTTCTCATCAATTAAAACTGTATGAAAAGAATTATCCTATCCACGATCTTGAATTAGATGCTGTAGTTTCTGCCTTGAAGATCTGACATCATTATCTCAATGGCATCCAATGTGTTATCTTCACTAAGTACATCTTTACTTGGCTAGAACTTAATTATTGTCAGCATAGATGGCTTGAGCTGATAAGCAATTATGATGTATCTATCCAGTATCATCTTGGCAAAGCAAATGTGGTAGCGGATGCACTCAGCCATCATACTACATTATCTGCCATGATTTCTTCAATTTCATTAGATGAGGAATTCTGAAAACTTGAAATCTCTTCAATTCATGGGGATATGCTAAGCTCAATGTTGCCTAATATCAATGTGGAACCCACATTCCACCAAGATGTCTCCATCTCGCAAACTAAAGATTATGATTATCTGAAGTTTAAAGTTGACATTGAATGAGGTCATCGTTTTAATTTACAATTGCATGGTAATGTAATCTATCAATGGAATCATTTATAGATCCCCAAATCCATGCACCAATAGATTCTTGTTGAAGGCCACAATTCAAAATATCAGGTTCACCCTGGCAGTACTAAGATGTATCAGGATCTAAAAAATTATTCTGGTAGCCTAGAATGAAGAAGAGTATGATAGAGTTTGTTGCAAAATGTCATGCGTGTAGTCTTGTCAAAGCAAAACATCAAAGGGCTAGAGAACTATTTCATCTTCTAGCAATCCCCGAATGGAAATGGTTCGATATTTCTATGAACTTCGTCATGGATTTACCCAAGTCAAGGTCTGGTGCTAATTCTATCTGGGTCATAATCGATCAACTGACCAAGTCAGCATATTTTATCCTAATGCGTCAAGTAGATTTCGTGGAGAAATTGACAAAATTGTACATTAAAGAAATTGTTAGGCTCTATGGTATTCCAAGATCTATCGTTTCTGATCGTGATAGCAGATTCACTTCTAAATTTTGGCAAGCAGTGCATCAAGACTTGGGAACTACCCTAGCCATGAGCACTGCCTTTCATACACAAACTGATGGACAAATAGAATGAGTCAATCATATTCTTGAAGAACTTCTGCAATTATGTATCCTGGATTTTGGAGATTTCTGGGAGGATCACATTCCCCTAATGGAGTTTACTTATAATAACAGTTTCCAAGCGAGTATTGGCATGGCACCGTATGAAGCCTTATACAGAAGGAAATGTAGTACTCTATTAGCATGGTCTAAAGCAGACAGTGTTTAGTTATATGGATCAGATCTAGTTGAAGAAACAAATAGGAAGGTGCAAATGACCCAATGGACAATCAAAGTTACATAAGATTGCCAGAGTAAATATCATGATGCCCATCATCGTCCTCTGGATTTTAATGTTGGAGATTTTGCTTATCTCAAGGTCAGTCCTATAAAATGAGTATTCTGTTTCGGTGTAGCTGGGAAGCTCAGTCTTTGCTATGTCAGACTTTTTGAAGAATTAGAAAAGATAGGCTCTGCGGCTATAAACTGAAGCTCCCTGAGGATTTCTCTGTAGTCCATAACGTGTTTCATATTTCATCGCTGCAGAGATGTCTTTGTGATCCATCTCATTTAGTTCAACTCCCAACAGTCTCTCTCTAGCCGTACCTTTCTTATGCGGAGGAGCCTATCAGGATCTTAGCTCGTGATCAAAAGCAGCTGAGAAATCGCTCCATTCCTATGGTAAAGGTTCAGTGGATGAATTGTTCTCTTGAAGAATCTACTTGGGAAAAAGAGGTTGATATGTAATGAAAGTATCCAAGTCTCTTTGAAATTTTAGGTGCATTTAAATTCTAAGTTATGTTCTTAATTCCTTATATTTTCTTCCCTTCTTAGGATGATATCAAGGACGACATCGTTCTTAAGTAGGGGAGTTTATAACAACACTAGGTTATTACTTAGCTAAATATAAGCTTAATCGTGTTCTAACTATAGTTTCATTGCATTCAATATGTCATTATAAGCTAACCCTAAAAATTTGGGATCAATCAGACCTCTCTAAGTTAAAAAGGCATTTTGGTCCAATCAAGTACCATAATGTAATAACCCAGGTTGTTATCTCAATTAATTAGGACTAAACTAAATCTCACCAAGAAGTTCTGGTCTAATTCAGGGGTCAAATGGATCAAACCCTGATTCTAGAAATTCTAGGAACCTTGAAAATTGACCCAATTATTTTTACCTTGAAATTAAAATCCAACTTCGTTATTGCGCTTATCACCCCCAAATTAGCTTAGGGTGATATTTTGGAAGTATTTGGAAGTTGTCGGATTTTCTCAAAAATTTTAATATATTTAAAAACCCTAGAAAATGAGAAAATTAAATAATGAAATCAAAATCCAATTTTACCATTGCACTCGTCACCCCTAAATTAGCTAGGGGTGATATTTTGAAAGTATTTGGAAGTCGTCGAATTTCCTCGAATATTTTAATATATTTAAATACTCAGATAATTTAGATAAATAAATTAATTTCCAAATTAAAATTTGACTTCACCGTTGAATTTCTCACTCTTGAATTAGCTAGGGATGAATTTTTAGAATTTTTCGGAGCTTGTTTATTTATCCAATTTTAAATTAAAAAATTTGGTAAATTGAAAATTAGAAATAAATAAATAATTATTTATTTAAATCCATTTTCTTTTTCCCCAGGCTGGCTCCATACCCTATTCGGCACCTCTTGTCCCCTATTCGCACATAAGGGCCTTCCTTCTTGATAAGGGGAGCCTTCTCCTCCATGCCTTGGATGGGATGGCTCCTCTCATCTCATCCTAGCCATGCCTGCCACCTCATCTTCTCCTCTTTTAAAATGGAGCCTCAACCCTCCTTCCTTTCCTATCAAGCTGAAGCTCCTCCTCTCCTTCCCTTCACTTGCTATGCTTGCTACTGAAGGAACCTTCAAGCCCTCAAGCACCCAAGGAACTGGCAGAAATCAACCTCCATTATTACAAGCCAAAGTACCTATTGCTATTATCTTCCTTGTGCTCCTTCCTCCATTCTTTTTAAGGCCAAGGTACCTCTTTGGTACCTCTTATTTTTATCAAATAGTTGCTATATTTATCTTATATATCTATTTTATGCTGATAAGAACCTATGTTTGAGATGTAGAGATTATTAGAGCTCATTAAGATTGTAAATTTTAGGGTAGAAGAAAAGCTCCGATTTTTCTTATTCCTATATACTTGGACCTTTAGCCACATTATTTGTATTACTAAAATAAATTTTTTATATCAATTTTGGTATCAATGGAAAGGCCATGGAAAGACATTTCTATCGGTATATGGCACCGCTCATGAGGTGCTCTAAATCAAGAGTATTTGGGTGCCAAAGGGGACACATTTTGATTTTCACACAAGCAAAATCATCGTTGAGCGCTACAACGCGTCGTAGCGCCTGACTCTCAAACTTGAGGCACTACAGCATGTTGTAGCGCCCATGTCTCTGGCTGGCTATGTCGTAGTGTACCATAGTGCACCACAGCATATTGTAGCGCCTGGCTCTCGGTCAGGGGACGCTATAGCGCGCCGTAGCACCCAATTCTCAAGAAATCTGGCACTGTAGCGCACCGCAGCGCTTTTAGGCATTGCGGCATGATGAGTGCCTATAAGTGTTGCTGCGTACCATAGCGCCCATGCCTCAGGAAAACTGGTGCCATATCGTGCCGTACCGTCTAGCTCTCGGTCAGGGGGCTCTACAGCGCATAGAACTGTCTGAAATAGCCTAAACTTTACATTTTTCTCATTTTAATGACTCTAGGACCCTAATGGGGCCAAAATGTACCATAATCGAACTTAGATTTAGTAATATAAAGCATTGTATGAATTTGGAGGTGATTTTGAATATGGAAATCTACCATTTACCTTAAATGGCATGTTCTAAATCCTAAAGTTTTGCCTTTAGACCTTGGAATGGTTTTGGTCATAACTTAATCATTAGATATCAAAATTCAGTGTACTTGAACTTTATGGAATCCTTGGACAGTAAACAATAATAAACCAACTAAATTTTTAGACTTTATTAGGTAAAAATACCAATTTGCCCTTATAGGATGAAATCCTTAATTTGAACCCATAAAATTTAATAATTGTCCAAATTTGATGTACCTACTATCTATCTTCATATTAGACAGAAAGGAAGCATTTGACATCAAGAAAATCTAATTTGGAGCCCTTAATTAAAAAGTAGCATTTTAGACCCTTAAGTATGGGCAAAATAATCATTTTTGCCCAAAATTTAGTTTAAGTGCCCATAATCTCTAAAATATCATTTAAATTATTAAAACCAGTAATAAAATTAATTTGGAATCAATTTAGAACCCTTAACCTCATAATTAATTAATTTGATAAAAATTCCCATTAAAGACTTGAAAATTTCCTAAGTAAAATCTATGAGTTTCTAACCTATTTTAAGCCTCACATCGTAACTTCCTTAATCAAATCAGACCTAAAATTAAGAATAGAATGTAACAATTATTATCAACTATTAAAATCCCTAAATCATCCATTAGGAGTTCCTTTAGGATCTGCACTTCACCTTAAGATCTTTTCCTTAAGATTTAGAATAGATGCTATGTTAGATTTCATTCATTGAGTAAATGGGTTATTCAATAGATGAAACTTTAGTTTTATTAGTTTTTGATTGAATCCTGGAGGAAACATGGCCTCTATGAGGAGAATTGACTATCCACAGTAGCTCAATGGCGAAGCTCTCGGGCGAGTAAGTCCGGAAGTTCCCGACCTCCTCACAAGGGGGCTTTGGGTCCTAATCAACCATCTGGTCATGGTGAGCATGTAGCAACCTTCATGTGGTCGTGCCATGGCCTGTATGCTCGGGAATTTTGTGATTAGGATTTCCCTAATCGACCTGGGTGTCAGGTGAGGGATCAGAGATGATGGTGTTGTGCGAATTGGGCCAGCCCATGACCCGCGCGGTGCAACAGTTCTGGGTCATTCGGGCCCCAGCCAACCCGCACCTTTTGGTTTTTGGGCCAAGCCCATTTAATAATATTAATAATAATCATAATTATTTTCCTTAAGGAAAATAATCTGAATATTTAAACCATAAGGAATTTAATTAGAAAATAAATATTTAATTAATTGAATAACTTTTAATTCACTTATCCAAACCTTATAAAACTATATACCATTTTGTTCAGAAAATTATAAGGAATCTAAATATAAAATAAAAATCACACTTTCTGTGGTTGGATTGTTTGATTTAGCCTAATTACTCTAGAACTTGATTCAGGTATATTAGCTTATATACTTAACCAAATTTTATGATTCAAGTTTCATTATGTTTCTTATGCTTTTTAGAATGCATGTGCTAAGTGAAATACTTTTTTGATTATTATTTAAATAATTATGCGCTAATCTTAGAAACATATAATTAGTGAAAATTAGGGTTTACACTTAATCAAATTTAGCAAACTAAGTCTCTAATTGTTCACATAGATAAGTAGAATATAATTGTCAATTTTCATAAAATTTGGATGATTAGATTTGTAATTAAGTGCTAATCCTTTTTTGCTTAATTTTGGGTTTGATTAGCCTTAATTACCTCATGTTTTGCTTAATTAAATGTTTATATGCTTCAATAATAGTAGTATGCATGATAGAAAACTCAAACCCTAATTTGGACTATTTAATGATTAATTTGATATTAATCAATTTCCAACACTAAGAATCTTAAAGAATGATTAAGATAATCAATATAACCTTAAACTGGAAATGGACATCAATAATGTACAAATAACTTACTAATCTTGTCATTGGTCATTAACTCAATATTTGATCTTGGTTTGGTCAAGTTAGAAATTATATTCTAACTTAACTAAATTAAGGTCTAAAACCTTAATCACCTTAAATAAGATGCTTGATTTGAACAATTAAAGGACTTGCATGATTTCAATAATACATACTGATTTGACATTGATCTTAAACTATTAAACTATAAATATTAAGATCTATAATGAATTTATGTGATTGATTATCTAAGCCTATACCTTAATCTTTGATTTTCTCCTATGTAAAACCTTTAGCATGAGATAACTCATAAAATGATAATGATTTGTAAAATGATCAATTATTAATAAATTATATGATTTTATCCCATAACTGTAGGATAGGTTATGATCAGATGGGCTTACCCATATGAATTATGTAATTCAGTCTAATAATATAAGAATTGAAAACTTAATATAAATCTTAGATCTTAGATTATAATTTGTACCTTTCAGTCTATAGCTTTAATATTGTGATTTAATGATTATAATTTAATAATTGTTAAGCCTTATCAATAGATGAGTTATTGAGGTAGGAAGAACTTGTTGTCTAATCTTGAGCCAGAAGTTTAGATGCACCTCCTTAGCCTTAGATACTTAATCCTAGATCATTATGGTTGGATAACCTAATATTTTAGACTAAGGTTATTTCCTTGTGGTAGTATCCTGAATTGAGTGACTTTTAAGTTATATCTTTAGAACCTTTGTGTAGGATTCACCACAATAGAGAATGGATTCATTAGTTTGATATTCCTTGATTATTAAATATAATTATTAAAATCAGTAGAACTATCAGTTGGAGGTGATAGTGTGTACCCATAGAACTAAATTATTTTAGTAGAAAACATAGTTGATTAATTTATTTTGAATGGAACTGTAGAGTCTCGATCTTATCTTAAGTAATTAGATAAGTATAGTACAGATCAGGATAAACATCCCAAGTTCGATAGTGTTACAAGTAGGGGATTGATACTTAGTTTGAAAGAATAAACTGTGACAAGGTCATTCCCCTTACCATCATGCATTTCGATAAATGCAGTTAAACAAACTAAGTATTTCAGGTTATCTTTCTTAGGACACTATAAGTATGCTTGTAATTAAGGTATTTAACAACTTAGTTTGAGAGAATAAACTGTGATCGGGTCATGTGTTTTGATAAGTGCAGTTAAATAAGCTAAGTGTTAAAGTCACTTTTCTCAGAAATATACCAACTATGTATATACAACCTTTTCAGTTGATGAATTTAAGTTTAATATTAGTTGATTCCATATAGTGGATTAGACTTAGGAGTCAGAATTCATTTAGATGAATTCTGCACAATAGAGATAAATGAAATGATCACTTGATATTGCATTGATTTCTATATTTTGATGATTTAAAAAGCATATAGTCATAAAACCTTGGAATATCATGAAATGCATAAGTCATGTTAGCATTAGTGGAGCGAATGAGCTCACCTAAGGACTCTATTAGTGGAGTGAATGAGCTCACATAGGATCTGTGGAGTGTCATGTGACACTAAATCAACATATGAGTGGCATACAGTTGTGTGGCATATTCAGATGCATAATTATGAATTCAGTGGCATACAACACAGTTTTAAATCATCATTTTACTCAGTTTCAAATTATTTACTGCTTTCCCTACATTTCAGTATTCAATTTGTTATTTTGGTTTACTTACTGTTTTCTCCACATTTCTGTATTCAGTTTGTAGTTTTAGTTTTACTTTACTTTCAGATGTGTATTGTTTTGAGTTTTCAGCTATTTTACTATCTTTTCTACAGTTTTTACTTAAACTATTTAAATGCTATATAGTAGATAACTATTGTAGAAATTTGAAGAGAAAATATGAAGGAACATAGACTCAAATTATTTTGTGATAATTTTTATAATGAAAGAAAGCATAAATAAATAGCATATAGATGTGAGACAATTTTGGAATGGTGCACTATCCTCGGATAGAATTTCTCTTACATGGAAGTGAATAAAGTACCTTGTTATAATTACTCCTAAATCAATTATAATAAAGGCTGTATATTATACTAATTTAATAAATAGTAAATTAATTATGATAAAGGCTGTATATTATACTAATTTAGCAAATAGTAAATCAATTATAATAAAGGCTATATATTATACTAATTTAGTAAATAATAAATCAAATATAATAAAGGCTGTATATTATAATAATTTATGGAAGTAAATAGTAAATTAATTATAATAAAGGCTTGATTTCCAACACTCCCTCTCAAACCGCATTGTAGATATTGATCATTACAAGTTATTTTGTCAGATCTTCGAAGTTAACTCGAGCAAGAGCTTTTGTGAGAATGTCAGACATTTAACAGTTTGTCGGAGTGTAGCTGACTTTGAAAACTCCTTCTTCAATATTTTCCTTGATAAAGTGTTGATCTATCTCCACGTGCTTAGTTCGATCATGATGAACATGATTCTTAGCGATACTTATTGCAACTTGATTGTTGCAGTATAACACCATGGGATGCTTCAATGGAACTCGTAATTCTTCTAACAGACTATTTAACCAGATTCCCTCATAGATACCCTGTGCCATAGCACAAAATTCTGCCTCAGTATTGCTATGGGTTACCACTTACTATTTCTTGCTTCGCCATGTAACCAAGTTCCCCCAGACAAATGAACAATAGCCTGAAGTTGATCTCCGATCAGTCACTGAACCTGCCCAATCTGCATTTGAAAAATCTCAATCTCTTTCTTTGTCATTTTTCGAAAGAAGAGACCCTTTCCTGGTGTCATTTTGAGGTACCTCAATATTCTGGTCACAGCTGTCATTTGTTTTTTAGTTGGATTATTCAAGAATTGACTTACCACACTAATGGAGAAGCAGATGTTTGGCCTTGTATAAGAAAGATAAATGAGTTTCCCTACAAGACATTGATATCTTTCTTTATCAACTAGTGCACTTCCATCACTTTCTTCCAGTTTGACAATTGTATCCATAGATGTTTCTATTGGCTTGCATCCTAGCATTCATGTTTCATTCAATAAGTCTAGAACATATTTGCGTTGTGAGACTACTATTCCTTTCTTTGACCTAGCCTCTCCATTGCAAGAAAGTACTTGAGGTTTCCAAGATCCTTGATCTCAAATTTCTTTGTCAGTAATTTCTTATGTAAGTCAATTTTCTCTTTATAATTACCTATCAAAATTTTATCGTCCACATATACAATGATAATTGTCAGCTTCCCTTCTAGGAAGTGTTTCACAAATAATGTGTGATCATTTTGACATTGAATGAATCTGTACCCTTTCACTATCTTAGTGAACCATTCAAACCAGGCCCTGGGAGATTGTTTGAGACCATACAAGGATTTTCAGAGTCTACAAACCTTGTTAAAATTTGATGTTGTCTCAAGTCCAGCAGGAATGTCCATGTAAACTTCTTCCTCTAAGTCACCATTGAGGAAGGCATTTTTCACATCAAGTTGGTGAAGTGACCAATCGAGATTAGCTGCCAAGGATATAAGTATATGAACAGTATTGAGCTTGGACACTGGAGCAAAAGTTTCTTGATAGTCAATGCCATAGGATTGGGTGAATCCTATGGTGACCAACCGAGCCTTATACCTGTCCACATTACCTTGTACTTTACTGTGAAAATCCACATACACCCAACTGGTTTCTTATCTCTTGGGAGGTCAGTAATTTCCTATGTACCATTCTTTTCCAACACCCGAACTTCCTCATCAGCTGTCACTTTCCACTTAGGATACTTGAAAGCTTTTTGAATATTTTGAGAAACTTGTATCTCTATGATGCTAGAAGTGATGCATGAAAAGTAGGTGATAGCTTATCATAAGAAATAAAATTTTTAATGGGATGCTGAGTGCACGATCTAACTCTTTTCCTCCAAGCTATGGGCATATTAAGAATATCATTTTCTAACTTGGAATCAATAGTACCATCAGGAGCATTGTTACCTGGAAGTTTGCTTGGATTAGGACCCAATTCAACCTCATGGGTTTGTTAAGAAAATGCTCCTTCCTCCATTTCCTCTTGGATGTGCTCCTTATCCCACAAGTCAACAATGGGTTTGGGCTGATTAAATGAATCTGGAGGAATATGATTTTCAATGGTGATGGGTATGGGTTCAAGCTGATTAAATGAATCTGGCAGAATGTGATTTTTAGTGGTGATGGGTGACTCACTAAATGACTCAAGATCCAAAAAATGATATTCTTGAGTTGAATTCTCCCTTTGAATATCATGTTTGGGATAATAAGGGTGGGTTTCAAAAAATGTGACATCCATTGAATTGTAGAATTTTCTTCTGACCAAAGAGTAACACTTATACCCTTTTTGATTTGAAGAATACCTAAGAAAGATGCATTTGAGTGACCTAGGATCAAGTTTACTTCTATGTTGTTGCTTGATATGAACAAAGACAGAGCACCCAAAAAATTTGGGTGGGATGATTGAGATATGACGAGTAGTCGAAAAGGATTTTAAGAGTGTTTGACAAGGTGTTTGGAATTTTAGTACCCTAGAAGGCATCCTATTGATGTGGTAAGCTGCCGTAAGGACAGCTTCCCCCCAGAATAATTTTGGAACATTTGTGGAGAACATTAGCGATCTAGCCACCCTAACAAATGCCTATTTTTTCTTTCAGCAATTTCGTTTTGTTGTGGGGTATCAACACATGAACTTAAGTGAACTATCCCTTCTTGTGCTAGAAATTCTCCTAGAATGGAGTTGGAATAATCCCTAGCATGACCCCTTCCTTCTTTACTGGCTATTGGAGGATCACCCAGGCTGACACCCTAGCAGCCATTCATCATTTCTTTGATGGTGGGTGGATGCCACAATGCTGGCATGATACTTAGGTTATTCTTTTACCAAAGAAGGAAGGGGCCTCCACTCCAAGGCAGTTTCGCCCAATTAGTCTTTACAATACTATCTATAAGGTGGTGGCCAAGATCTTGGTCATGCGCCTTAAGGCAGTGATGCCTTCTTTGATATCCCGAGAACAGGGCGCCTTTGTTCCCAGGAGAGATATTAGCGAGAACTGTCTCACGGTCCAGGAGATCCTCACGAGGCTCTCATATTCAACTTCGGCAATCGATCATATGGCCATCAAGGTGGATATGGAGCGGGCTTATGACCGCATGGAGTGGGGGTATCTTCACTTAATGTTGCAGCATTTTGGCTTTCCGCAGTGATGGACATATTGGGCCATGCAGTGCGTGGAGTCCCCTAGGTTTTTATCATTATTGGTGAGCACCGGCTCCCCTGGATAGTAGGGAGGAGAGGCTTTAGGCAGGGATGCCCCTTCTCTCCCTATATATTCATCCTGTTCTCCGAGCTCTTTTCTCTTTTAGTTCGACGGAAACAGCGGATAGGTTGCCCGATTGGCATCTGGCTGGATCGGGGTGGGCCCAGTTTCTCACACCTCATGTATGTCGATGATTTGATTCTGTTCACACTAGCTTCTATGCAGCAGGCAGGGAGGTCCAGAGCATACTTGGTCAGTGTGGCAGTTTGACTGGACAATCTGTGAACTCGCATAAGTCACAGATTATATTTAGCTATCATACCCCAGCTTACAAGAAGCGTAGGCTAGCAGCCCAGCTTGGTTTTCAGAGAGGTGATTCCCTCCACTATCTTGGGATTACAGTCACTGGTAGACCTCAGAGGAGGGCTGATTTTGCAGCAGTCACAGAGCAGGTCAGAAGCAGATTGAGCTCATGGAGCACTCGCCACCTTTCTCTTGTCGGTAGGCTTAGTCTGATCATGTCAATTCTAGCTACGATTCCTAGTTACCAGATGTTAGTGGCTCCGATTTCGAATTCTTGCCTTGCGGACATTGAAGCTATCCTCCGTAAGTTCTTTTGGGAAGGAACAAAGGATAGCAGTCTATACTATGTGCGATGGCAAGAGGTCTGTGACCCGCTTGAGTTTGGCGGCCTTGGGATATGAGATTTATGGCTCTAGAGGACAGTATTAGCTGCCTGCCACATTTTTAGCTTTGTCAGCAGAGAGGATCTCCTCTGGGTGAGAGCCATGGAATTCTGTTACCGCGCCACAGTGAGGACTTTACAATCCAGTGCGCAGACTCAGCTATTTGGAGACTTTTTAGATATGTCTGGCCTATGATTCAGCGCCATACTCATATGGAGGAGGGGACCTTGTAGTGGCAGGTTGAGATATTTTCTGAGAGTCGGGCCAGCTAGATATACCGACTGGAGCGAGGGGGTCAGCCCTGGTAGTTTTCAGCTATGTGGGAGATGGCTTTGGGCCCCAGGAAGGCCTGTTTTTTTGTGGAGACTACTTAGTGATGACATACCAACTAGTAGATGGCTTTTCAGAAGATGGCTCACACAGTCGACAACTTATGTCTGGGGCTGCGATGCAGAGGAGGACAGGGAGCATTTTATTGTGCACTGCAGCTATACGAGAGCCATTCTAGAGACCTTTGTGAGTTGGAACTTGCTTTCAACCATATTGGCTACTTGGAACCAGTTTACTGTGCTATTCTTGACCTCTACAATGTCTCACCACCATCGCTTTAGCTGCCAAATTGTGGTCTACTCCTTGTACCAGGCTTGGAGGATCAAGACGGGGTTCACGCATGGACGGGCCCATCTTACGTAACTGGTTTACGTAGGCTCGATTCTTTATGCTTTGGTTAGTGCTGGTTTGCATGATGGGTGCGACTACTGGGGTTCCACAGCCTACCAGGGCCCCTCCACTTCCTTCAAATGGTGCACCCCCCCCCCCCCCCCGCCCTATTGGCTGAAAGCCAACATTGATGCAATGTACAGTTATGGAGAGCTGATTGCTTTTGGAGCTGCAGTAGTTCGAGATTCAATAGGAGAGTTTCTTGCTGCTATTGGTACGAGCTTGCAGGCAGGGTCACTACTACAGGTTGAGATATAAATGATCACTCTACTGCGATAGGCCCTACCAGCCATGGAGCTTGATATGGATGGTGTCATCATTGAGAGTGATTGTTTGGGAGTGATCTGACGACTTAGGTGACTTTGGGAGAGGACCCTCCATTCATGAGGCAAAGAGAGGCATGCTGATCACCTAGCATTTTGGCTTGACGTACCTCATATTATCTTTGCCCATCGGTCATACGGTGCGAACCGGATGGCTGATTTTTGTGCTATATATGCCCTCCAGGGTGATTTTTCTTTTGTTAGGGGAGATGTGCTCCCCTGTAGGTTACTTGACCTCCTAGCTCAGGACATCGTGGAGTTTGATCCCGATTTAGTTTGTACTTTTGATTATATATATATATACGCATAGGCTACAGCTATCCCTTCATGGAATAATCCCTAGCATTATTAGACTTTAGAATTTGTATTTTTGACTGGAATTGGGTCTAAATCATATTCTTAAAATTTTTCAAAATTTGACTCGTTTCATATTTTCCTTTCGTGAGGAATACCCAAGTTAATCTAGTGTGATCATCTATGAATGAGACAAACCACCTAGTACTAGTTTTATTTTTATTCTTGAAGGACCCCGAATATCACTTTGAATCATTGAGAATGGACTAGACTCTTTATAAGGTTGAATGGGAAAATGAGATCGAACTTGTTTTAATAATTGACAGATTTCACACTCAAAGGATTTTGGAATTTTATTAAATAATAAAGAAAATAAATGCTTGAGATACATAACATTGGGATGACCTAAGCGATAATGCCACAACATTATTGCACTAACATTATTTTGATATGAAACTGAAAAAGAATTATTATCAACTACTATTTGAGGTTGTTCTTGTGGATCGTGGTGCTCCTTAAGGATGTAGAGTCCAGAGCATTCCTCAGCATTGCCAATCGTCTTCCCCGAATCAGTGGAGAAAAAATTAGTAATACACCTCTTTTCCTTAGTGAGTTTACAAATTGACAATAGATTACAGTCTAAGTTAGGAACAAGGAGAACCGAGTTGAGAGTAAGATCCTTTGATAGCACAACTGCACTTTTACCATCAATCTTTAATAGTGATCCATCTGCTATTCGGACTGCTAAATTATTTTGGCATGAGCTATATGTATAAAAAATTATCGCATCTCTCGTCATATGATCAAATGCTCTTGAGTCCACGATCGAAGATTTTTTACGTTTCTTACCAACAGTGAAGGCACTCAAAAAATTATCTTTGTGAGCCAAGGTTCCAAAACCAAAGACCTGGCTGGAAGAAGAGCCAGTTTGTGACTGAACTAACAGAAGAGGAGGCAGTAGTTTCTAAAGCATCTTCATTTGCTTCTTATTAAAAGAGCTAGTTTTAGGTTGTGGCAATTATTCATCGGTAGCCACATGATTTCCTCGTCCTTCTTTCTCAAGTGGTTAGCGCGGCTTCCAATCTACTGGCTTTCCATGAATCTTCTAGCAAGTTTCTTTTGAGTGTCCTGACTTTCTGCAATGATCACACTAAGGTTTACCTCCTTTAATTTTTTGATGGTTGTCAAAAGGAGCAAATTGAGTCTTAAAAGTCGAGCTTTCTGCCATATTCAGTTACTGATGGGATCCCATCATGAGATTTTTCTGACTTTCTTCGCGACGGACTTCAGAGAATGCCTCTCTAAGGCTAGGTAGAGGTTTTACTACCATAACTCTTCCTCTAAATTCATCAATATTTTTGTTCAAGCCTAACAAAAATTTAAGCACATGTTTCCCTTCGATAATCATTTTATACAACAAACCATGAGTACCACAATTCCAGTTATGAACCTCAAACGTATTAAGTTGATGCCACAGACGAGTAAGGGCATTGAAATATTCAGTTATCGTAAGGTTTCCTTAATGCAAATCATGGCGGATGCCTTCAATCTAGATGATTTTAGATGTGTTTTCTTTGTCTGAGAAAGTTTCTTTTGCTATGTCCTAGATTTCTTTGGCAGTATCAAATGATAGAAAATTTTCGCGAATGTCAGTGGTCATAGAGTTGACTAGCCAGGACATGACCATATTATTTTCTACTATCCATATTTTGTAAGCTGATGCTGTGGTTTTTGGTGCCTCCGAAGCTCCGGTGATGTAGTCAGCTTTCTCCTTTCCCCGTATAAATATTAATATGGATTGAGATCATTGCAAATAATTTTTCCCATTCAATTTATGGGCTATGATTGGAAGATGAGAGGTTTCCATCTGCTCTGATACCATGTAGAAATTTGAAGACAAAATATGTAGGAGCACAGACTCAAATTATTCTGTGATAATTTTTACAATAAAAGAAAGCATAAACAAATTGCCTACATATGTGAGATAATTTTGGAATGGTGCCCTATCCTCGGATAGAATTTCCCTTATATGAAAAGTGAAAAAAATATCTTGTTACAATTACTCCTAAATCAATTATAATATAGGCTATATATTATACTAATTTAGTAAATAGTAAATTAATTATAATAAAGACTGTATATTATACTAATTTAGTAAATAGTAAATTAAGTATAATAAAGGCTATATATTATACTAATTTAGTAAATAATAAATCAATTATAATAAAGGCTGTATATTATATTAGTTTATGGAAGTAAATAGTAAATCCATTATAATAAAGGCTTGCTTTCCAACAACTATAACTGTTAGAGTAGCTTCTGATGTGTTAGACTTATTATCTAACACATGGTATTTTTGGGATCCAGCAATTTGCTAGATTCAGAGCAGCTTGTGGAGCCAGATCAGGAGCCTTCACTGAAGATCCAGAAGAAGTTCTTGGAGTATTAAAGGACTCTTCATCAGCATTTATTTTCTACACTAGTTACTTTCAATTCAGTATTTAGATTATTTTCTAAATTTTTATTAAATAAACAGATGTAATAATTTTAGATGTATTTTCTTTTTTTTCTAAGATGAATGTTTTACTTAGCTTCTGTGATAAATGTTTCTAGATGTATGCTTTAGCTTTCTCACTTTGTATTTATTCTTACTTATACTTAGTATTGTGATGTGATCAGGATATAATTAAAATACTAGTATTCGTATAACTTGGATCTTACCTTTGTTCATAATCTAATATGTATGGGTACCCTATCTAATACTTAAGATAAGGATACTATACTTATCTTAAGGATTAGTACTCATCCCTCTTCTCTTTGAGATTGAGTCTCAGCAATTTTTGTACTCAGCTGGTGTATTAGGGGAGGTTCAATTTCCCTTCTCAAGTAACGCACCGTTCCGCCACCAATTGTTATTCCATAAACTAAACTATTGCGCACGACGATGGGATGGGGCGTTACAATTTCCATTTATGCTAATTTAAATTTATGCTAAGTTATATCAATTTAAGCCAATTTATATAAATGCCAAGTTATTTTCATTCATGCCATTTTATATTTTTGCTTTAAAACTATTTGATCTGCTTGAGCATTATTAGTTACTTATTTTTGAAATTGGCATAACCCTCAAATTATAATGATGATGTTTTTTTCATACTTTATTACATTAATTTTGTAACCTATATAGGATGCTAGAAATTTATACTTTTTGATACTCTACGTACTCCTACCTGATTGACAATATTGATAACTAGTACAGGTTGTGAGAATTAGAAGCAAAAGCTAACTTGAATTTAAGAACTAGAAATGATTGTATTATCAAGTGTGAGATAGTGACTCATTATTTAAATTTTATATCATTTTATATATAAGTTAGGACAATTTGTATAACTCTAATTTAACTTTTTGGCTATGTGATGTATGGATATTATTTCATTTAGTAGTTTTTGTAACGAATGTTTATTCTCAAATAATTACTTGAAATCTCCCAGCATCAGTCTTCAGTCATCATAATTGGTATTAGAGCCAGGTTGGGAAAACTTAAGTGGTAATTCGAGCATAGCCAGGACAAATAAAATAAAGAAATATAGATTAAATGCTAGGAGTTTAGTAGCAAAGCATTAATTATAGTGTTCTTATTAGTAAAAATCTTATCTTCCATGTTGATGGATCACCAAAACCAAATTACTTACTCTTCCCCATATGTTATAGGTCATCAAACAATTCTGAGCACTAATGAACCACCTCATCTCATCAAGATATTGTCTATCCATTCAATCATGATGGGACAAATCAAATGTTACAATTTTTGAGCAAGATGGCTTGATTTGTAAACAATCAGCAAACTCAAGTAACTTCACCTACACCAATTCAAGTTAGGGACCCATAAAAAGAAATGAAGTCCTTTCGTAGATTGCAACCCCAAGGTTCGATGGAATGGTAAATCCTTCCCAAGTGGAAGAATGGATTCAAAGGATCAAAAGGGAATTCAAATGTGCAAGAAGTGTCAAGGACCAAAAAGTAGCATTGACTTCTTACCTTCTCATCAACTCCATCGAAAAGTTATGGAAAACTGCAATGATCACTACATTTTAAGGAATAGTTGAAGAAGAAATTTCTTAGCCAAAATTTGTGAAGGCATTCCTTGGAAGTATATACCTCAATATGCTCATCAAGAGATGAGGAAGCAACTGCTCAATTTAAATAAAGGAGGCCATACATTGACTGAATACGAAGTGAAGTTCACCTGTCTAGCAAGCTTTGCATCGGAGATAATAGCCTCAGAAAACATCATATGCCATTTAATCCTTAGTGGCTTAAGAGACTCCTTCTAACACATTCTCACACCTTTTTAGATATTTAAAGTTACTCAATCGGTGGATAAGGCTAAGTTAATAAAGGCACAGGAGAACCAATCACCTCAGAAATTCAAAAGGCAAGGTATGGTGGCCCATTCTGTTCCACATAGGAAGTCTCACTTCTCTAGATTTTAAGGGAGACTTCACAACATTCAAGGAAATACTACTCAAGGTCTCAGAGAGAATAAACCTGTGGCCCTCAATGAAACATCAATTATTTGCGAATATGCACATCGCTTTCCAAAGGAAATTCCTGGCTTACCTCCCCCAAGAGAGGTAGAGTTTAGAATTGAACAAATACATGGAATGAATCCTATCTCTAAAGCACCTTATAGGATGGAACCAAAAAAATTATAATAACTTAAGGAGCAACTTCAAGAGCTATCCAAAAGAGGTTTCATCCAACCTAATAGTTCTCCCTGGGGAGCTTCAGTGTTGTTCATCAGAAGAAAGATTGAAGCATGAGATTATATATAGATTACTGTGATCTTAATAAGGTAACTATTAAGAATACATGCCTGCTACCTAGAATTGACAATCTCTTTGATCAACTAGCTAATGCCATAATATTCTTAAAGAATGATCAAAGATCTAGTTATCACCAATTATGTATAAGAGAAGATGATATTCCTAATTTGCATTTAGAACTCATTATGGGCATTATGAGCTTTTAGTAATACCCTTTGGCCTAATCAACGCCCCGTCTTATTGTATTCATCAATGATATACTAATTTATTCTAAGAGTTCTATGGAACATGAAGAGCACCTTAGAATCATTTTAAGCCTTCTAAGATAATACCAACTATATGCTAAATTTTCCAAATGTGAATTTTAGTTGCAGTCAGTAGAGTCCATGTGATTAGCAAAGGAGGAATATCAGTTGATCATAATAAAGTTAGTGCAGTCCAAAAATGGCCACATCCTACTTCAACGACTAAAATTAAGTTTCTTGGGTATAGCCAATTACTACTGCAAGTTTATAAGGAATTTCTCCCAAATTATTGTCCCTCTCACCCTTCTAACTCCAAAAGGGTGTACCTTATGTATGGGAACCTTCATGTGAAAATGCAATCCAGAAGCTTAAGGAGTGTCTAATAACAGCCCCAGTCTTAGTCTTACCTATAGAAAAAAAAGAAATACCAAATTTAAAGTGATTCCTCACTGAATGGTTTGGGTTGTGTGCTTATGCAAGAAGGCCATGTTATAGCATTCACTTTCAAATAACTAAAGTCCATATAAAAATCTATCTAGTTTATGAGTTATAATTGGTTTCAATAGTTTTTTCTTTTAAGATTTGGAGACACTGCCTATAAGGAGTAAAGTGTGAAATCTTTACTAACTATCAAAGCCTAAAATATATCTTCACGCATAAAGTAAATAAATTTAAGTCAATGAAGATGGTTGGAACTGATTAAATACTATGATTTATCAATCAATTTCCACTTGAGAAAAGCAAATGTTGTAGCTGATGCTTTGAGTAGAAAGAGAACAATCAGCTTGCACGTGTTGACTTCTACACCATTATTACTTAGAGAAATTGAGGAGTTACAACTGGAGGTGTTATTACCTTCAAATGCCATTTTGTATTAGGAGAACTTAGAGTTCCCATTAATTTTCAAAGCATCACAAGCAAAATACAAGGAATATTCCCTTTTAGTTGCTTTTATTAAGGAAGGAAGATGATCATAATTGAATCTAGATTCAAATGAATGCATTTGTTGTGGACTCAATATTTGGATACCTAATGAGTCTGAGTTAAGATCTAAATTGTTAAATACACTATCCATCCAGAGAATAACAAAATGTATCAAGATAGAAAGAGTCGCTTTTTGTGGTCAAAGATGAAGAAGGATATTGCCGAGTTTGTGTCTGTAATAACCCTAGTATTGTTACCCATTAATTTGTGACCTAATTGACTTTAATCTTTTTTCATTAGTCATATAATAGTATTAAGAGCCTTCATTTCAATTTTTGTGCGATTTGGAGATTATTTGACAATTTCCAGCATTTCCTAGTTTTCTGAAAATTATGAGAATACCTAATTTATTTAGACCTCAAAATTGAAAATAGAGTCCTCCATTCGACTCTCCGCACTCAAATTAGCTAGTGGTGGTATTTTGGAAGTGTTTAGAAGTTGTCGAGTTTTCCCTGATTATTTTAATAATATTTAAATACTCAAAAAATTAAGATAATTAAATTGACCTCTGATCAAAAATCCATTTACATTTTTTAGTTCCTCACCCCTCAATTAAGTAACGATGAAATTTTAGGATTTTTTGGAGTGCGTTTGATTATTTAATTATGAGTATTAATTTGAGTATAATTAATTAATTAATTAAGTAAATAAATTAAATAATATAAATATTAATTAAATTATTTGACGAGTATTATTTTGAAAAGGCAGAGATTCGCCGTGGGAAGCCGATCACGGGACAGCTATCTCGTGCGATCTGGGCCGTAGCACCTTTTCCTTAGCTGATCGAACGGCTGAGGAGCGACCCAACCCGATGGACTAGATCCAGCTGTTAGATCGTTCGATCTGATCAACAGCTCAGATCACTCCCAAGTACGTCATCTTTCTAGCTTGTCCACGACCGCCTAGTGACTGTCGGCCGTAGCACAAATCGTCAGTCCAACTCCTTCTAGCCTACACTAGAGCCCCCATTCCTTTCCTTATGCCTTGTTGATCTTTTTGGGACTATTACCTAGAACTGGGAGCTGCGGTGTTATCGTCAGGAGCTCGCCAAAGTTTATCATGACCGAGACCTTCAAAGTCATCCAAGTACTCATCCACTCTCCTTCCTTTGAAATTGATTGTGTTAATATCTATTTCGTGCGATGACCTTTCAATCCGGACCTTGATTGGGCTCAATTGAGTCAGATCGAGCCCGGATGGATCGAACCATCCATAGTTGCCTCTGTGGTTCCATCTAGGGAACCTAAGACATCGTCCCGTTGCCATCAAAGTCGACCCCATGAGCCAATCTTGAGTTCGTTGGGTTGGTCTCAGCACGGGATTCATGTCGGTGTGCGGGCCGTCGCGTGAGACCCTCGGGTCTGACCGAAAGGTCTAAACATAGGGCATCCCTCTCAGACCCCTATCAGGGATGAAACGATCCAAGCCATGCTTTGGCTCCTAACTTAGAAAAATTTTTCATAATTTCTAATTTCCATAAATTACATGTTTTAGCTAATAAAATCTTAAGATAGCAAACATGTTACATTTATTACTTCTCATATAAAATTCAATTGCATATTTTTGAGCTTAGTTCTTATAATTTAATAGTTTGAATCATTAGCAAATTATTTGATTCACCTTTCAACCTTAAGATAGAAATATAGGATTAATTCATAACATGATTTGCAAATGATCCTTAGAGTTATTTATTACATCCATTAAGTGTAGTTAACCTTAATGCTTATGTAGTTGTAGATTATGAATCATTTAGGACTAACTTTAAGTGACTATTTTAGAGCTTAATTCACTTCACCTTAGTATTTAATTCCTCACTTAAGTCCTTTAAAGACTTGTAACAGGAGTCTTAAATTTATTTCGAATAGCTTATGAATCTTATTGATTTTATTAACCTTCAAATTATAAGAAATATAGAGTTTATAATTTACAAATCTTTCTTTCCTATGCCTTTAACCCTTTCCTTTTTTATTAACCTAGTTAGATTAGTAGTTGATTTTAAATAAGATCCTTCTAATTCAACATAGTTATATGAGTTTAGTGTATAGAACCTTAACTCTTAACTTCCTTAATTGTAGTGTTTACTTAAATCTACCTTACCTATCTAGTTTCCTAAGCTTTGATTTAGTTGACATATTTAAATCTCATGGTTTAGGATAAGAATAGGATTAGTTTCATTTTAGTATTGTTATACTTATAAACTATTTTGTCATCTCATAGAATAAAATTAAACTACTATTTTCAAAACTCCAATTACTATCTCTTACTTAAAATTGACTTGAGATCAACATCTCAAAGTCAATTAGGAGCTCAATTAGCTCAAATTATTAAGGATATCATTAAAATTAAATAACTTTGGATACCACATAGTTTAAATTATTGAATTTTTCTTGAATACTTGCATAACAACCCTAGTATTGTTATCCATTGATTAGTGAATTAATTGACTCTAATCTTTTTTCCATTAGTCTTGTAATAGTATTAGGAACCTCCATTTCAATTTTCGTATGATTTGGAGATCATTTGGTAGTTTTCAATATTTCCTAATTTTTTGATAATTCTGAGAATATCTAATTTATTTAGACCTCTGAATTGAAAATAGAGTCCACCATTGGACTAACCACACCCAAAATAGCTATGGTGGTATTTTGGAAGTGTTTGAAAGTCATCAAATTTTCCTTGAATATTTTAATAATATTTAAATATTAAAAAAAATTAAGATAATTAAATTGTCCTCCGATCAAAAATCCATTTGCATCTCACCCCTCAATTAAGTAAGGGTGAATTTTTAGGATTTTTTGGAGTGCGTTAGGTTATTTAATTTTGAGTAATATTTTGTATATAATTAATTAAAATTAATTAAAGTATTTAAATTAATATATATAAGAAATTTAATTAATTAATCCTACGGCTACTATTAGACCGCGCAGATCCCGTGTACGAGTCTAACGCACGGGACAGCCGCGCAGTGCTATCTCGTTGTCAGATCATTTATAACTCTGTATGTAAGGCTGGATTGCGCTGATCAAATCAGACCATCAGATCGCGCGATTGAACCGACACCTGGATCGAACCATTGTACGTCTTCTCTTCCTTTTTGCCTGAGGGAGTACTCTGTCGTTGGGACTGGTGGTACTGTGGAGCCCCGTACCCTCCTTGGCCATGCTAATACTGATATTAGCATAAGCACGAGGAGTGCGGTGCTCCAACTATAGTAAATCCCCAGGTTAAGTAAAGTCAGGTAAGACCCAACCTGCCTTAGGCCAAGGACTTGTCACCTAAAACTATGGACATACATCGATACAAATCAAAGTAGTGGAAGCAAAAAATAATATAACATAACATCCACATCACAGCATAGTATAAAAGAGTAAAAGAAACAGTAACTCGGTTCAAGTGCGGAAGGTAAATACATCCATAGTTTAATTATTACAAACTGAATTAAAGGAAGAAAAGAGCTCTTAATCTCACTGCAGAAAAAGGAAAGTCTAACTAAACGGTAGGAGGAAGGTCCTCCTCCTGCATTAGCTCCTCTTTTGCAGAACTACCAATGAACAGCTCCAAATCTGATATTTGTTAATATCACCAATACCAGGGCCCCAACCAACAAAAGAAAAAGGTTACTATTAGACAAATTATCTAAGTGCATTTTAGGTTATTTAAGTGTACTGAATATTTAAAGAAATCACATTTAATTACTTTTAAACATGCAAGTAATATAGGGTGCATCAAGCTACAAGGAGAAGGATAGCTATAAACTAATGATTTATAACTGAGCAACAAGTATGCATAAGAACATAAAACTAAGCAAGGTGAGGCTAAAGAGCAAAAATAACTACAAGTACTGAAATAAACTGATCCTAACATGCTTATGATCATATGAAGACTTGCTGGTCTTATAAATGTAAACTATACTGAAAAGTGCTGAAATGAACATATGAAACTAGCACCCTAAATATGCTAATATCTAATACTACTCAATATAAACATATATATAAGCATGCCGATTTAAATATATAGAAGGCCACTAAAGCACGTGGCAAAAACAAGCTAAGTACATGAACAAGATACAAAGTAAAGTCACTGAGACATGTGGTAAACCAACTGAAAACACAGAATTGTAAGGCCACTGAAGCATGTGGCAAAGCAAAATAAGCACTAAAATTGAACTGAAGTAAAAGTAAGCATAAGACATAGTACTGCATACCAGAAATAGGCCATACAAGGCCTCTGGACAGAAAGTTCAACATGTGTCCATCCTAGGCATCCTAAGAGCTAAGTTCATGTTGAACCTATAAAATAAGACATGCATCCATCCTAGCCAAGCACTGGGCTAGGTTTGAGTCTATTCTATAATAAAAATAAAATTGAGGAGGCAGATTAAGCAAGGACATATCCTACTGGACTGAAAAGAACTGAATGTTATGCTTTTCAAATACTAACTTAGTATCTATCTTCCATATCCCAAGTTCTCCTATTATGCTCAAGGAACAAGGCTCAATATTCAAGGTGTGCAGAGCAAACAAAGTCAAAGTAAGCAAGAGACTCAACTAGACTTATATGATATCTATTATTATCTAAATTATCCAAGTTTAACTATTCTGAGAAGACGCAAGTTTAGGATCTCCAATATCCAACTATCGAGTATAATCTCAGATTCACGACCTTAATGTTAATATTAGAGCTTAACAAGTTCTAATTCATAATCAAATAATGATTATGAAAGTTGATGTAAGTAAATCAATGACCTAATTATTATAATACTCACTTAACCTAAATCTTGATCAAGTAAATCAAGATTGAGGATTTTGGATCCCAACTCCACATATGGGGTTCAAATCCTGAATCCAAGGTAATATTCTAATAAAGATCTAAGGTTCACTCTCAGATATAATCTAAATGTGCAATACCTTATAAGCTGAAGGATTTAGAAACTATGATCTTAATGAAAGGTTATTCTAATATTATAAGATAAAATAATCATTCAAGAAGAAAGAATCAAAGATTTATATTTAATCTGTAGAATAATTATATTATTCTATAGATTGAATCAATCCTACACCCACAAGGAGGTTCCAAAAAGGATTAAACAGTAAATTAATTAAGGAATTCCAAAGAAGGTAATTCAATTCAATTAGATGATCTAAAGTCTAAGATCTAAGATCTAAGGCTAGTCACTTTAGATCTAAACTAAGAACTAAATTTAGGAGTTTACAAGAATATTTACTTAAGATTTAAGGCTTATGAATCAACTTAACAAGGTAATTAAACTAAAGATTTAGTGTTATAGCTATTTAGGTTTACTCTCTTGAGGAAGTGGTTCTGAGTACTCTTAAGATCTTAAGATCTTGATTAGAACTTTTTAAGTTTTCCTTACTTAACTTCACCCTTATTAACATAAGATTTCAAAAAGGTTTTAATGAGTTTATTAGAGATACTTTACTGGAATTGTCAAAGCTTAAGGGGTACTTAAACCTATTTTGGCCAAAATGACCAAAATACCCCTCTTAAAGCTAAAAGTGGGATTTTAAGATTTAATAATTTAAATTGATTCAAGTCTATTTTAGTGAGTTCCATATTGATTAATGAAGTGACTAAAACACTTAACTTAAGATTTTGATGTCTTAATTAGCTTAATTAGCACTAATCACATTAAGAGGTCCATTAAGGTGATTAAGGGATTTAATGCATATTAGGAAGATCCAATTATATTTTTAAGTTCTACTATACTTAATAAGACATTAGGAACTAGATTCACCAAAATCAGAGACTAATCTAAAGCTTAATTCACTAATCCCATTTTAGGGTAATTAAGGAGTGATTAACAAAATTAAAGATCTTAAATTATTTTTAATAGTTTACATAGGTCCTTTATGGTCTCATGAGCAATCAGAGACCCTAATTAACATTTTTGGACATTAATTAATTTATTATGATTTAAATGCAAATAGAAAAGGATTAGGCAATTATTTAAAATCTAACCATTGGACTTTTGATTTTATTTTATATTATTGTTCCTTATATTTTTCTGATTAAAATGATATATTGAATCATACTATTTGGATAAGTATAATTAAAGTTATTTCATTAATTTAATCTGTAGTTTTATTTAAATTGAGATCATAGGAAAATCATTTATATTTATTAATCTATCATTTTAATAGAAGGAATATAATTCCCTAAATCCAAAATTAATCGACAGCCCGAAATCGAAATCGGTTCCGCTACTGTGTGTCGTCCCCGCATCGCCTGCCGATACCAGGCCTCCTAGGGCTCACTTTTGACACGCAATTCTCCACGCACAAGCCATGCCGTGACCTAATCTCAATGGCTACACCATCAGGGACCCAAGACACATCGATTGGACAAGGAACCCCCATATGGGGCGCGCTGGATCGCCAGGGTGCTACTCGACCAAGACGACTTCTGAAGCGGACCTGTGATGATTGAATTCTCCTCACAGAGCTAACGACGTGGGCTGGGCTCTAGACCTACACATTCAAGGATTGAAGGGGCATCGATTGGGCAACTCGATTGGTCCCGAGCATGGAAGGATCAATGGGGTTCTACTCGTGACATTTTACGGACGTAGGCTTGCAATTAGTCTACAATCACTCCAGGAGGGATTTAGATTTTACGATAGGGCTCAATGCCTTGGGAAGAAGCCGATCTCCTGTGACTTAAGGATCGATTGCCAGTGCACACTCAGATGGGATTACGGCATCTGGTTCACTACCGGCCTCCTTCCAGAAGTCTTAGGCGCCTATTAGGGAACTAAGGTAAGGCCCTATCACAGCATCTAAGGTCCAACTGAATGCAAGTCAAGCTAAAACCAACTTGATAGAAGAATGGGTCAATGGCTGTACTTGAACTAAGACAGAGAGATGATGAGCTGCACACAGCAGGGACCACTGGAATGCTCGAGCTCCTCCTGGATGCTTGGGGGTTTGAACACCAAACCACACCCACTATCAGCGATACAAGCTACAGGTTTAGCCGAGATTGTCGAGAGCTTCACGAGAGATGCAGCATGGAATTAGGGGATCACAGTGAGCAAAGGGGCTCACTGTGATTTCCAGGAGATATTTATAGGTCGAGGGAAGGTCTAGGGGTGGCTACCGAGGTCAAGAGCCAAGGCACAGGCTCGGCCCAAGCTGTCTCCACCACTCAGTCCTAAGGGGATACCGCCAGCCTCCAGGTTGTCTAGGCAGGCTCAGCCAAAAATAGGAATATCCTAACAGTCTAGGTGACCTAGCAGAGGAGTGGCAAATAGGATCAACGTGGCTCGTACGAGTGAAATTGCTCTGTCAGGTTGGGGATCTCACCGGGACGTAGGTGAACAGGGCGGGGTTATTGACAGTCATCTGATGGCGAAGTCATGAAGATGGGCGAACTGATGGAGCTTCCAAATAATAGATCTACTAGCAAGATCCTGATTATTGGGTACACACGGATGATCTGATACTCCAAATTAAATTACAACTTATTTTATCCTGCCGTTGGAAGGGGGTGCTGAGATGCGTGCTGATGCATCTGGTGGCTAGGAACTATGCGCTGCTGTCAGGACCCCGCAGCGGATCTGCCGCGGTCTCGACAGTGAATCCCACTTTAAAATTATAGTTATTTAATTTAATAAATATTAATTCATTTAATAATTATCTTTAATTTTAATTAATTTTATAAATTCTATTTAGGATCAAATGAGCTCCAAAAAGTCCCAAAAATCTACCCTTAGCTAATTAAGGCATGAGGAACTCAAAAATAAAATCAAATTTTAATTTAGAGATCAATTTAATTTAAGTATTTTCAGGGCTCAAAAATAGGCCTGAGCCGCTCATTCTATCCCTTACCTTTCCAAAAATATCAAAAATTTTAATTTAGCTCTGATTGATCCCAAGCTTTTAGGGTTAGGTTTAAACGACCCATTGAGTGAAATGGAATCAAAATTAGAGCTAGGTTTAGCTTAATTAATCTGGATTTAGCTAGGGTAACAACTAGGATTATTACAAACTCTCTCACTTAAGAATGATGTCATCCCCGACATCACTTAGTGAAAAAGTACTATAAGGATTGAAAATTTAAGTGGAACAGATAAGAAGGAAAAGAACGGTACCTGGACTTTCAAAGAGCTGAGGATGTTTATTGCGCACATCCACTTCTTTCTCCTAAGTAGATTCTTCCAAAGATCGATTCTTCCACTAGACTTTGACCATAGGAATTAAATGGTTTCTTAGCTGCTTCTGATCATGAGCTAAGACTTTGATTGGTTCTTCGGCATAGGAAAGATCAGGTTGAATTTATACTGTTGAAAGTTGAATGAGGTGAGAAGGGACTCTGAGACATCTTCTTAATGACGATACGTGAAACACAATTGTGAACAACTGCAAAGTCATCAGGAAGATTTAACCTGTAGGTAGATGATCCTACTTTGGCCAAAATCTCAAAAGGTCCAACATAGCAGGGACTGAGTTTCCCTGCTACACCGAATCTATAAACACCCTTCATTGAACTGACTTTAAAATAAGTAGAATCTCCCACATTGAATTCTAGGAGACGATGATGCGCATCGTGATACTTGCTCTGATGATCTTGAGCTGAACAAATTCTCTGCTGAATTAAATGAATATTCTTGTTAGTTTCTTCAACTAACTCTGAACCAAAAAGTTGAATGTTTCCTGTTTCTGACCAAGCTAGCGGAGTACTGTATTTTCTACCATACAATGCCTCATAAGGAGACATTTTAATATTGACTTGGAAACTATTATTGTAGGCAAACTCCACTAACATATTATGATCTTCTCAAGAACTGGCAAAATTAAGAACACACAACCTAAGAAGCTCCTCCAGAACTTGTTTCACTCTTTCAGTCTGACCATCCGTTTGATGATGAAAGGTTGTACTCATAGTTAGAGTAGTACCCAGATCTTAATGCACAGCTTTCCAAAACGTAAAAGTAAATCTGATATCTCTGTCGGATATGATTGATTTTCGAATACCATGCAGTCTGACAATTTCCTTGATATAGAGCTTTGCTAATTTCTCCATAGAGTCAGTCTGATGGATAGGAAGGAAGTGCACTAATTTAATTAAACGATCTACTATAACCTAGATTGCATCGGCACCAGATTTTGCACGAGGCAAACCCATGATGAAATCCATCGATATATCAAACCATTTCCATTCAAGAATTTCTAATGAATACAGAAGACCACCAGGTCTTTGATGCTCAGCCTTTACCGAATTGCAGGCATGACACTTAGCCACAAAATTGGCTACGTCCTTCTTCATACCGGGCCACTAAAATGATTGCTTTAAATCCTTGTACATCTTGGTACTGCCTGGGTGAATGTGATACCCAGAATTATGACCTTCAATCAACACTTCACGGTGCATGGATTTAGGAATCCACAAATGATTACTTTGATAAATTACGTCGTTGCGCATTTGCAAATCATGACGAGGACCACCTTCAATATTTGCTTTGAATTTCAGATAATCATCATCTTTAGTCTGCGAGATAGAGACATCTCTATGGAAGGCAGGTTCCACACTGATATTTACTAGAAGCGAGCTTAGCATATTGCCACTGACTGGAGAAATTTCTAACTTAAGAAATTCTTATTCTAAGGAATTAGAGGCAATCATGGAAGATAAAGTAGCATGACGGCTAAGGGCATCGACCACTACATTTGCTTTCCCTGGATGATACTCAATGCTCAGATTATAATCACTAATAAACTCTAACCATCTTCTCTGACTGTAGTTCAGTTCTCTTTGGGTGAAGATATATTTTAAGCTTTGATGATCAGTGAAAATTAAACACTAAACTCCATATAAATAGTATCGCTAAATTTTTAGAGCAAAGATTACAGAGGCAAGTTCAAGATCATGAACTGGATAATTCTTCTCATGGGGTTTTAACTCACGAGAGGCGTAAGTGATTACCTTACCATCTTGTATTAACCACAACTTAGAACAATTCCAGATGCATCGGTGTACACTTGATAGTTCAAGCCTTCTTTGGGCAGAACAAGTACTGGGGCGGTGGAGAGTGCATCCTTCAGGGTTTGAAATACTTCCTCGCATTCAGGACTCCAAATGAACAGAATGGCTTTCTGAGTTAATTTAGTCAAAGGCAAGGCAATCTGGGAAAAGCCCTTAACAAACTTTCTGTAATATCCAGCTAATCCCAAGAAGCTTCTAATATCAGTGACTGACTTAGGCTAAACCCAGTCCTGAATAGTGCTGCTTTGTTTTGATCTACATGAATACCCTGGGCATCAACTACATGTCCCAAGAATACAATGAACTTGAGCCAAAATTCACAATTGGAAAACTTGGCATACAGTTGATGTTTACGCAGAGATTCTAATACTGACCTCAGATGATCTTCATGATCTTTTAAGGTTCGAGAATAGATGAGAATTTTGTCATTAAAGATGGTTACAAATTTATCTAAGTATGGCTTAAGAACTCGCTGCATCAAATCCATGAAGATTGATGGCGCATTGGTGAGTCCAAAAGACATCACTAAGAATTCAAAATCACCATAGCGAGTACGGAAAGCAAGTTTTTCGTACATCTTCTTCTTTTACTCGCTATTGATGATATTCAGACCTTAAATCAATCTTAGAGAATATGACAGCTCCAGACAATTGGTCGAACAAATCATCAATTCTAGGCAATGGGTATTTATTCTTTATAGTGACTTTATTTAGTTTGCGATAATCTATGCACAATCGCATAGATCCATCCTTCTTCTTTACGAATAGAATGGGCGCTCCCCAATGAGACATACTTGGCCTAATAAATCCTTTATTCAAGAGCTCTTGTAATTATTCGTTGAGTTCTTTAAGTTCCTTAGGCACCATTCTGTATGGTGCTTGAGATATAGGATGGGTACCTGAAATTAATTCAATAGAGAACTCTACTTCTCTGGAAGGAGGTACACCAGGCAAATCTTCAGGGAATACATCGGCATAATCCTTAACTACTTTACAATCAAAGGGGGGGCACTTTCCTTTGCTTCACCCATCAATTTCTCAGGTTTAATAGCATTGATTAAGGATAGTTGTGTACTGACTTTTCCTATAAATGTTTCAGACTTGCCCTGGGAATGAAGAGTGACGTTCTTCTTAAGGCAGTTTATCACGACATTATTATCACTAAGCCAGTTCATCCCAAGGATAATACCAAAGTTTGCTATTGGTAGGATGATTAATTTGGAATCAAACTCCTGATCATTTAATGGGAGTTTGACATTATAGAACTTATGAGCACTGAGTTGGGCTCCAAATGGAAGTCCAACACTCAATAATTTTGCCAAATTGTACGGGTGTGGTTTAAGGATGTTATCAAAATATTCAGAAATAAACGAGTGACTAGCACCAGTGTCAAATAACACATTGCAGGGCTAGTCATTAAAGTATAGTGTGCCTAATTTATTTATATGAATTGCATTAACAAAGTATAATAATTAAGGTACAGAAATGCAAATAACAAAGGAGAAGGTCAGAAATGTGTACTTGAAACCACATTATTGTCTTTTGTGGCTTCCAGAGGCGTTAAAGCATATAGTAGCGCAGGACCAGTAGGACGATTGTTTACCTGCTTCCAGGGATTGTTCTGGGACTTAGGAGCTGAGGGCTGCTCTGGAGAAACTTCAGATGCAGGGGCTGGCATTATTGCCAAACCTGGTTCTCTTCTATTCAGCGAAGTTGCTCTGAATACTTGGCTCTTTTGATACTGCTTAATCTGGACTCCATCCACTATCTTTGTGTAGGTGCAATGATAGAACAAGTGGCTTGGATGCCCACAAGTGTAGCACTTATGGCCAAAGTGGTAACACTTTCCATAGGGATGAGGCCTGTTACAGCCTTAAATTGGTTTAGCAGTGGGTGCAGCTTTGATTTGGTAGACCTTTGTAGAGTGAGGTCTATGCCTTTTGAAGGCTTCATGACTGAGAGGAGTTGATTGCATCTTTCACTTGAGATCTTTTTTTGAGTGATGATGCTCAAGCACCTTAGCTATCTCTATTAGCTCAAAGAAGCTAGTCAGGTAAGTGGAACAATCTGATCTTTCAGTGAATCTCATAGTCCACTGAGAAAGCGATGGCACTTAGCCGATTTGGAGTGGGTAATCTCTGGAGCAAAATAAATCAACCTACAAAATTCACTTTCGTAGTTAGCAACAAAATGACTTCCCTAAGTTAATCTCAAAATCGTGTCTGCTATGATATTTTGTGTAGACGGGGGAATGAATTCAGCTTTAAATGCTTCTACGAATTCATCCCAAGGGATGTCTTCTAGTTCAAAGTCAACAAATTTTGTATTACGGATATCATCCCAATAAGATTCTGCTTCTGCATGAAAATCGTGAGACGGATGACTTCTAAATTTGGGATCTTCAGACTAATTAGATTCTTCTCGACTGCTTTTAGCCATTCGGTTGTATCCATTGGTGATAAGTTCCCACCGAAGGTGGAAAGCCTTAGTCTTAAGAAGTTATGGAGAAGACTATCCATAGAGTGATGTGAAGGAAAAGTATGTTGCAAAATAGGAACAGTAGGAGCAGTAGCAATAGCTGGTACTGGGCGATTGGACATCATCTCTTGCATTACTAGTGCTTGTTGAGCCTGATTCTCCAACAAGGTTGCCACCATTGCTCGCAGATGAGCTACTTCATTAGAAGAACTGCTCAAAGCGATAGTATTCTGGATTGGGGTAGCAGTAAGAGGTGATCCATAATTCATTCTAATTAAGCAGTACAAATCTAGATTTCAGAATCATTCTAAGGAAGATAGTAATTAATTTTCTAATAGATGTCAACAATTCTCATTACTTTTGAAATGAGGGATTACATAAGATTTAGAAATTGCCAAAAGTCACAGCACTACTAAAATTAAGAAATGACAATTACTTTAATTAGCACTCATATTTCCTTAATGTACTCAGTCTTAAATACAACACAAAAATCTTCAAAGGTCTCTTTCTGACGCTTTCTCTTGCATTTCTGTTCGAGCTTCTTGATGGTATCGTACCACCAGACTCCCGCATAGTCTAGCATCTAATCTATTACTATATCAACCCAGAGGGTCTCTAGACACTCTATATACCTCAGGACTGACTCTACTCAATTCAACCACTACTGTGCGTAGATGGGAAAGTCAAGCCCTCTGTACGCCATTTGATGTAGAAGTTTGTCCAAGACTAGGGTTCCTTTTGTTGAAACTCCTTTGACCTGCCATTTGCTCTCTTGTCTCCATTTGAAACTATAACTCCAAGCCAACTCAAAGGCATGTAGATAATAGTCGAAGTCAAACCCTTCATGATCTATTTGATTCTTATAGTAGAATATATTTGTTTTTGTTAACTATAGATGACTAGATATTTAGGATATGAGTATTTTCATTCTACATTTTTCAGAGAGTTACTAATAGTACTATGTTATAGATGTTATATCTTGATGTTTGCACTTCAGAAGAATGGTCCATTAGGTAGAAAGGAATCACAGATTGCATTCTGACACCTTATGGTGTACTCTAATACCAACTGTGGGGCCCCATACCCTTCGTGGCCATGCTAATACTGATATTAGCATAAGCACGAGGAGTGTGGTGCTCCAACTATTGCAAATCTCTAACTTAAGTAAAGTCAGGTAAGACCCAACCTACCTTAGGCCTAAGACTTGTCACCTAGAACTGTGAACATACATCAATACAAATCAAAGTAGCGGAAGCAGGAAACAATATAACATAACATCCATATCACAGCATAGTATGAAAGAGTAAGAGAAACAGTCACTCAGTTTAAGTGTGGAAGGTAAATACATCCAGAGTTTAATTATTACAAATTGAATTAAAAGAAAGAAAAGAGCTCTCAATCTCACTGCAAAAAAAGGAAAGATTAACTAAACGGTAGGAGGAAGTCCTCCTCCTGCACTGGCTCCTCTTCTGTAGAACTACCAACGAACAACTCCAAATCTAACATTTGTCAGTTTCACCAATGCCAGGGCCCCAGCCAACAAAAGAAAGAGGTTACAGTTAGACAAATTATCTAAGTACATTTTAGGTTATTTAAGTGTACTGAATATTTAAAGATATCATATTTAATGACTTTTAAACATGCAAGCAATATAGGGTGCATCAAGCTACAAGGAGACGGATAGCTATAAACTAATCATTTATAACTGAGCAACAAGTATGCATAAAAACATGAATCTAAGCAAGGTGAGGCTAAAGAGCAAAAATAACTGCAAGTACCGAAATAAACTGATCCTAACATGCTTATGATCACATGAAGATATGCTGGTCTTATAAAAGTAAACTATACTAAAAAGTATTGAAATGAACATATGAAACTAGCATCCTAAACATGCCAATATCTAATACTACTTGATAGAAATATATATACAAGCATGCAGATTTAAATATCTAGAAGGCCACTGAAGCATGTGGCAAAAATAAGCTAAGTACATGAATAAGCTACAAAGTAAAGCCACTTGAGACATGTGGTAAAGCAACTGAAAACACATAAATGTAAGGCCACTAAAGCATGTGGCAAAACAAAATAAGCACTGAAACTGAACTAAAGTAAAAGCAAGCATAAGACATAGTACTGCCATACAAGGCCTCTGGACAGAAAGTTCAACATGTGTCCATCCTAGGCATCATTAGAGCTAAGTTCTTGTTGAACTTATAAAATAAGACATGCATCCATCCTAGCCAAGCACTGGGCTAGGTTTGAGTCTATTCTATAATAAAAATAAAATTGAGGAGGCAGATTAAGCAAGGACATACCCTACTGGACTGAAAAGAACTGAATGTTATGCTTTTTAAATACTAACTTAGTATCTATCTTCCATATCCCAAGTTCTCCTATTATGCTCAAGGAACAAGGCTCAATATTCAAGGTGTGCAGAGCAAACAAAGTCAAAGTAAGCAAGAGACTCAACTAGACTTATGTGATATCTAGTTATTCTCTAAATTATCCAAGTTTAACTATTTTGAGAAGATGCAAGTTTAGGATCTCCAATATCCAACTATCGAGTATAATCTCAGATTCACGACCTTAATGTTAATATTAGAGCTTAACAAGTTCTAATTCATAATCAAATAATGATTATGAAAGTTGATGTAAGTAAATCAATGACCTAATTATTATAATACTCACTTAACCTAAATCTTGATCAAGTAAATCAAGATTGAGGATTTTGGATCCCAACTCCACATATGGGGTTCAAATCCTGAATCCAAGGTAATATTCTAATAAAGATCTAAGGTTCACTCTCAGACATAATCTAAATGTGCAATACCTTATAAGCTGAAGGATTTAGAAACTATGATCTTAATGAAAGATTATTCTAATATTATAAGATAAAATAATCATTCAAGAAGAAAGAATCAAAGATTTATATTCAATATGTAGAATAATTATATTATTCTATAGATTGAATCAATCTTACACCCACAAGGAGGTTCCAAAAAGGATTAAACAGTAAATCAATTAAGGAATTTCAAAGAAGGTAATTCAATTCAATTAAATGATCTAAAGTCTAAGATCTAAGATCTAAGGCTAGTCACTTTAGATCTAAACTAAGAACTAGATTTAGGAGTTTACCAAAATATTTACTTAAGATTTGAGACTTATGAATCAACTTAACAAGGTAATTAAACTAAAGATTTAGTGTTATAGCTATTTAGGTTTGCTCTCTTGAGGAAGTGGTTCTGAGTACTCTTAAGATCTTAAGATCTTGATTAGAACTTTTTAAGTTTTCTTTACTTAACTTCACCCTTATTAACATGAGATTTCAAAAAGGTTTTAATGAGTTTATTAGAGATACTTTATTGGAATTTTCAAGGCTTAAGGGGTGTTTAAACCTATTTTGGTCAAAATGACCAAAATGCCCCTCTTAAGGCTAAAAATGGGATTTTAAGATTTAATCATTCAAATTAATTCAAGTATGTTTTAAGGAGTTCCATATTGATTAGTGAAGTGACTAAAACACTTAACTTAGGATTTTGATGTCTTAATTAGCTTAATTAGCACTAATCACATTAAGAGGTCCATTAAGGTGATTAAGGTATTTAAGGCATACTAGGAAGATCCAATTATATTTATAAGTTCTACTATACTTAATAAGGCATTAGGAACTAGATTGACCAAAATCAAAGACTATTCTAAGGCTTAATTCACTAATCCCATATTAGAGTAATTAATGAGTGATTAACAAAATTAAAGATCTTAAATTGCTTTTAATAGTTTACATAGATCCTTTATATGTCTCATGAGCAATCAGAGACTCTAATTAACATTTTTGGACATTAATTGAATTTATTATGATTTAAAAACAAATAAAAAAAGATTAGGTAATTATTTAAAATCTAACCATTGGATTTTTTTGTTTTATTTTATATTATTATTCCTTACATTTTTCTGATTAAAAAGGTATATTGGATCATACTATTTGGATAAGTATAATTAAAGTTATTTTATTAATTTAATCTGTATTTTTATTTAAATTGAGATCATAGGGAAATCATTTATATTTATTAATCTATCATTTAATAGAAGGAATATAATTCCCTAAATCCAGAATTAATCAGCGGCCCGAGATCGAAATCGTGCGGGTCGGGGTCTGGCCCAGACCGTTACTGTGTGTTGTCCCCGTGTCACATGCCCGATGCCAAGCCTCTTAGGGTTCACATTCGACATGCAATTCTCCACGCACAAGCCATGCCGTGACCTGATCTTGATGGTTACACAATCAGGGACCCAAGACACATCGATTGGAAAAGGAACCCCCATCTAGGGCGCACTAGATTGTTGGGGTACTACTCGACTGAGATGGCTTCTGAAGCGGACCTGTGAGGATTAAATTCTCATCACAGAGCTAACGATGCATGTTGGGCTCTAGACCTACACGTTCAAGGATTAAAGTGGCATCATTCAGCAACTCGATTGGTTCCGAGCATGGAGGGATCAATGGGGTGCTACTCGCGGCATTTTACGAACGCAGGCTCGCTCTGAGCCAATCGATCTTAGTTGAATTGATCGATCAAATTGAGCCCAGTTATTGCAATTAGTCTACAATCACTCGAGGAGGGATTTAGATTTTAAGATAGGGCTCAATGCCTCAGGAAGACGCCGATCTCTCGCGACTTAAGGATCAACTGCCATTGCACACTCAGACGGGATTATGATGTTTGGTCCACTGCCGGCCTCCTTCCAAAAGTCCTAGGCACCTATTAAGGAACTAAGGTAAGGCCCTATAACAGTATCTAAGGTCCAACTGAATGCAAGTCAAGCTGAAGCCAGCTTGACAGAGGAATGGGTCAACGGCTGTACCTGAACTAAGATGAAGAGATGATGAGCCGTATACCGCAGGGACCACTGGAATGCTCGAGCTCCTCCTGGATGCCTGGGGGTTTGAACACCAAACCACACACTCTATCAGCTGTACAAGCTGCAGGTTTAGCCGAGATCACCGAGAGCTTCAGGAGAAATACAGCTGGGAATTAGGGGATCACAGTAAGCAAAGGGACTCACTGTGATTCCTAGGAGATATTTATAGGTCAAGGGAAGGTCCAGGAGTGGCTGCCGAGGTTAGGAGCCAAGGCACAAGCTCGGCCTAAGCTGTCTCCACCACTCAGCCCTAATGGGATGCCGCAGCCTCTAGGTTCTCTAGGTGGGCTCGGCCAGAAACGGAAAGATTCTAACGGTCTATGTGACCAGGCAGAGGAGGGGCAGACAAGATCAATGTGGCTCGTACGAGTAAATTTCCTCTGTCTGATCGGGGATCTCACCGGAACGAAGGTGAACAGAGCGGGGTTCTTGGCAGTCGTATGATGGTGAAGTTGTTGGAGATGGACAGCCTGATGGATCTTCCAAATAACAGATCCGCAAGCAAGATCCTGATCGTTGGATATGCGTGGATGATATGGCGCTTCAAATTAAATCATGGCGTGTTTTATCCTGTCATTGGATGGGGGCGCTGTGATGCGTGCAGATGCATCAGGTGGCTAGGTACTATGCGCCACTATCGGGATCCCACAGTGGATCTGCCGCAGTCCCGATAGCGAACCCCACTTTAAAATTAGAATTATTTAATTTAATAAATATTTATTCATTTAATAATTATCTTTAATTCTAATTAATTTTATAAATCCAATTTAGGATCAAATGAGCTCCAAATATTCCCAAAGATCCACCCTTAGCTAATTAGGGCATGA
Organism: Gastrodia elata; assembly: GCA_016760335.1. NCBI lineage: Eukaryota > Viridiplantae > Streptophyta > Magnoliopsida > Asparagales > Orchidaceae > Gastrodia > Gastrodia elata. The sequence continues at coordinate 32,283,808 of CM028670.1, read as the reverse complement.
GGAATTCAAAAATGAAATCCATTTTTAATTTGGAAATCAATTTAATTTAGGTATTTTCTAGGGCTAAAAATAAGCAAAAATACTAAGATTTTCAATTTAGCTCCGATTGATCCCAAGCTTTTAAGGTTAGGTTTAAACAACCCATTGAGTCTAATGAAATCAAAATTAGAGCTTGGTTTAGCTTAATTAATTTGGATTTAGCTAGGATAACAACTAGGGTTGTTATAGGTATGAACATCCAGTTGTCCTATTTCTAGCCCATAACAATTCCTCCATTCCTCATTACCCTCCATTTGGCTCTATCGCATTCTGAAGCTGGTTGAGGGAGGAGGGAGGAGCGTATCGAGTTTTTCCTACAGAGAAACCCTATGTTTCAATCGACGTTTTGTCTCCAGGTACCCTTTTTTAAATTACTCCTATTTTCAATTATGCAATTAGCTCGTTCAAATCCTAAGCTACTTGATCTTCTGCGAGTATATGAGATCGAATCGAACTTAAGTTCAATTTGGTCCCTTCGGTAAGCGACATTTTTGCTAGATTTAGAGCATAGTCCTTGTCAGCCTTAAGTTCGATAATCGATGAAGCCTATGAGTTCAGCATGCTGCCTAAAGTATTATCTTCTTGTTATCATTCAATTTGGCCCAAGAATGGTATTGAGCTGACTAGGGTTTGCAACCCTAGTTTTATTCCTCTGTCTCAACTCGCGAGGATGAAGCGATTGAGCATGGGTTGTTTGCGGTCCAGAATTTATTCTTAAACTGAACCGGTTTGGTCTCTAAACTACGAGCTATGATTGTTTAGGAGGTGGGCCCAGCGTCGCCACGCAACCCTCGCTGGAGCTGCTGTGTGTTGCGACGGTGCCCCGTGTTTCGTGCTTCACTAAATCCTATGCTGTTGACCGCAGCCTTCTTGATTTGAATACCTTCATTTTCAATGCCATTGTTATCCGTGCAGTTTTTTTAAATTCCTGCATAATCATGAATTGATAATTGATATAATTTAAGTAATGTTTAATTATTCCAAATTTCATTTTAATTATATCTTTAAATATACCCATCCAAATAATACAAAATTATACCATTTTGATCGCAAGAACGCGTAGAATAATAATATGTAATTTAATTTCTATTTTGGGGAATGTTTTAATTAGTCATCATTTTAGATTAATTAATTAATTGTAATTAATCTCAATTCTTGTTTGTATCATAACTTGACAATTAGGAATCCAAATGTAACGTTTAAATAGTCCATTTCACTCACAAAAATGTGAAAAATAATACTATGATATAAAATTTAATATTCGAACCCTAATTTTCTTAATCACTTTTTAACTCTAATTAGGAGTTCCAAAAATCCTAATTTTCCAATGTTGTCCAAATTTGACCTACTTAGTATCATTTTTCTCCTTAAGCTAAAAAGATTCCAAATTTATGTATATTATTACCATTGGACAACAATTATTGATTTTAGGTTTTTGGCTACTTAATTAGTGTTACTGTGATAATTTCTAGTTTTCTTAAATTGCATGTTTTAGGTATTTAAAACCTTAGAATATCAAACATATCACAATACTTTCTTCCCATGTCAATTTCATTTGCATGTGGTTGAGCTCAGTTCTCATAATTTAGATACTTGAATCAATTGAAAAGTGCTTGATTCACCTTTCAACCTTAAGATAGAAACTATATGATTAATTTATAACTTAATTTGTGTATGATCCTTAGAGCTACTTATTATATCCATTAAGTGGAGTTAACCTTAATGCTTTTGTAGTTATAGATTTTGAATTAACTAGGACTAGCTTTAAGTGACTAAACTAGAGCTTAGTTTACTATATCTTAGTCTTTAAGTCCACATTTAAATCCTTTAAGGACTTGTAATAGGACTCCTAAATTCAATTAGAATAATTTATGAATCCTATTGATTTTCTTTAACCTTCAACTTATAAGAAACATAGAGTTTATAGTTTGCATATCTTTCTTCCTAATTCCTTAAACCTTTCCTTTTGAATTAACCCAATTAAATTAGTAGCTAATTTTAAATAAGATCCTTCTAATTTAACCTAGTTAGATGGGTTTAGTAAATAGAACCTTAACTCTTAATATCCTAAATTTTAGTATTTACTTCACCTTATTTTTTTCCAATTATTTCCTAAGCCTTGATTTAGTTAACCTATTTAAATCTTATGGTTTAGGATAAGGATAGGATTAGTTTTATTTTAGTATAATTATATTTATTAACTATTTTATCATATCATAAAATGAAATGAAATAACTATTTTCTAAAACCCCAATTATTACTATTACTTATAATTGACTTAAGATCAATATCTCAAAGTCAATTGGGAGCTCAATTTGCTCTAATCATTAATGAGATCATTAAAATTAGATATCTTTGGATATTACATAGTTGTAATTATTGAATTTTTCCTTGAATGCTTGCTTAGCTTTGAGCCTTATTCATTTGAATCATTCATATAAGAAATTGTGCATGAATAAAACTTTCACATTAAAAACTATAGGGGCTTACATTGTTAGTTAAGCCAAGGGCAGGCTAATTATGAGTAATAAGGAGACCTCACATTCTTAGAGAGTGAATGTGAGTGTTATTTGTTTTGACCCCGCTTTCCTTTATTTGTTAAACAGGCATGTTTAACTCCTCGCTTCATTCTATATTTGTCCGTATAATGAATACTTTCATAAAATAACTTCAATTAAATAATATGTGAGATCTTCTATAATCTTATTGATTGTGAAGACTCATCATCGCTTTTAGCTATGTTACTTTCCATAGTTCTAAACTATGTGAATCTTAGACTAATAGTCTAAGATCTTCCTTCAATTACCATACTTTGCACTTTCTATATTTTTAGTACTGTACTTTACTTATTTATAGTTCACTTAGATTGCAGTGAATATTGTTATAATTACAAATGCTTTATTATCTTCTTTTCCTTACTTAGCATAAGTTTATTGAACATATACATGCTTTATTTCATTTTCTTCTATATGTACTTTAGTACTTTTCTAGCCTATTTAGGATGTTATTACCATTGTTTTACTTGCATGCTAAAATATATATTATGTGAGTATTCTTACTCACTTTACTCTTCCTTTCTTTTTCATACTTTCTTTTCCATACTTATATGCTTTCATTTTTGCACCCTTGCTTATGCTTAAATTGTAACTAGTTATTATATCCAAAATAAATATTAAAATATTTAGCCTAATCTTAAATTATACTTAGACTGTTTATTCTAACCATATTTTTTTTTATTGGCTTTGCCCTATCATATTTAAATGCCAAAATGTGATAGATCGGGTGCACTTGGAGGCTAGTGGAGTTGGACCAAGAGCTTAAATAAATAAAATTGCTTCCGCCTAAATATTAATTTCTTGTTTTGTATTAAATGTGAGAGAGAGACTTTTATTTCTTTACTTTCTACTATGTATTTTGGCATGTAATAATTAAAGTCATTTATTTTGTATTTACTATGTTTGTGTTGGAATTTAAATCTCTTACTTAAATATTTGGTTTGGGATGAATGGATATATGAATGGATACTCAATAAAAATTTAGTTGCATATTTAATTGGAAATTAACTATTAATTTCTCATTTTTTAAATTATGTAAATGATGTAGGATATGTGTATCCTAGGATAAAAAATTGCTTCATATGATTTTATCACATATAAGTTTGAATAGAATGTTTAGACTTTAACTATCCATGAATGTGATGAATGTAAATGATATAGGATGTGTGAATCCTAGGATAGCAAATTGCTTCATATGATTTTTTCTCTTATAATTTTGAATAGGATATTTAGACATTAACTATCCATGAATGTGAGGAATGTAAATGATATAGGATGTGTGAATCCTAGGATAGTAAATTGCTTCATATGCTTTTCTCTCTTATTATCTTGAATAGGATGTGTAGATCTTACATATACATAATTGTGATGAATATTAATATTTAATATTCATTTATGTTGAATTCATCCTAATGTATAATTATTTAGGAAAGATCCCATAAATGAATTAAATTATACATACATCTCATATAGTATACTCATAATGTAAGTGCACATTATTAGCATCTTCGTACATTAAATTTCAAGACTTAAATCTCACACATTTAAATTCATATGCATCATAAGTATCTCATGCATTGTTCTATAAATATTTTTCCCATCTTAACTTAAGACCCTCTTCCAAATTCTTGGCCAAACACAGTATTTAATGATTTGGGTTAGTTTCTTTCTAATCCAGTATTAGGTGTTGTGGCGATGTATCAATGTTGAGTTTAGTTACTACTCAATATTGGGGTCGTCACATCTTGCTTAGCTTTGAGCCTATTTCATTTGACACATTCATATAAGATATTGTGCATAAATAAAATTCTCACTTTAAAGCTATAGGAGTTTATATTATTGGTTAAGCCAAGGGCAAGCTAATTAGGAGTAATAAGGAGGCCTCATATTCTCAGAGGATGAATATGAGTGTTATTTATTTTGACCCCGCTTTTCTTTACTTGTTAAACAGATGTGTTTAACTCTTCGCTTCATTCTGTATAGCGGACATCCTTCTGGAACATGTCCGCGATAGCTTGCTGCAGCATATGCCTCCACGAACTTTGACCACTGTAGTGCGCTACAGGGCACTATGGTGGACCATCAGAGAAAATGCCCAGAACGCCACAGTGCATCTCCGCTGACCACTTTACAAAATTCGACCGTTGTAGTGCACCACAGCGCGCTGCAGCGATGCACCAAATTTCTATCTGAGCAGGGCATTTATTGCAGCTGGAAAAGACCCCCAACCTGCTCCTTGTCTCCCAACCATCATTCTTTCTATAGTAGAATTGTTTTTAAATGGAAAAATGATATTTTGAAGTGATGTGGAGATTAAAGAATAGAAAAGTAGAGGTCACTTCACCCCTCAAGTTGGATTTGCAATCATCATAGCATAATTTTGGAAGAGGAAAAAGCATATTTTGAAAGGGAAAAAGAGGAATGCAACCCCTCTATAAATACAGTTATTCTTCATTTAAGAAGGGTTCCCAACTTTGCTCAAGAAAAATCCTAAGTAAGGAGAGGGCTGCATAGAAGAGAATGAGAACTCTCCAAGGGTGGAAGAACTTCTATTGCCACCCATATGGAAGAAGGAAGAAAGGCAGCACTATGGACTAAGGAGAAACAACTAAGAGCAAGAAGAGGAGAAATCCTGAGAACTTTATCAAAGGAACGTTTCTAGTACTCACTAACTCTTGTCTTGTTTTTTTTTCTTAGTTGATCATGAAAGGGTCTTTATCCATATATGTGTTCTTTTTTATCTCTAGTTTAATGGAGAGCTAAACTCCCCCTTGGGGATGGTTGGGGCAATCCTATATGAATTGAAAGAGATTATTATGTATGAAAAATTACCTCAAGTATTAATAAAAATTTGTGAATTAAATGACTTATTAAAGAAATGAAAAGGCCTATTATGAACTTGAATGCGAACCAAATGATGAAGGATTAAATGACTTCAAGGACTAATAAGTCTTGTGCTATATAGCTCACCCTTAGTTTGGAGTTGGAATCATGAGTGCACAAAAGCTTAGAACTATGTGAGAAAGTTCTTGAGCTTAGTGCACCTTGATCTATGTTCAACTAAAGTATTGAAGCGTGTGAGCTAAGGCCCACTAAATGAGCTCCGCTGCTCAGCATACGTGAAGGGAGGGAATGGATTCTTTGAGAGCTCATGAACGAGGTGACATAATCATTGACCCCAAGTGAAATCACTCCTTTATCTAAACTGCACATGACACATGTGATGCTCTTAGTGGAATCAATGCTTATAAGATCTTAAATAAAGAAACAACTCTCATATCTAGAAACTATGAATGAGAGGAAAACCAATAATCTAAAATCTTTTAAGGGTCTTTGTGCTAAAATAGAACCGACTGTGTGTTCATTTCAAGCACGAGATTTGAACTTGTAAATCTTGAAGTTAAACTCTAAAGAGGACAATGTGCACTTGATTAAGTTACATAAAATTAAGTAAAAAAGACCAATGCTTGAAGAATCATCATACATGAGTCACCTAACATTTCATATGGGAGAGACCTAACTCCCATCTCCTTTTTATCCTAGTTACTTTCTACTAAGATTTGTTATGCTTATTTAGGAACCAATTCAACAAAACTCGCATAGTTTAAACATTATTGAACATAAATATACCTTAGTAACAAAACACCTAATTCCCTGAGAATGATAAATCTCAGAACTCACATTCCAAATTATTACTTCAAACCACGTATACTTGCATGCAAGCACAGACGTGTAATTTACAATATATTATACTTTCTTTGTTTATTAGTACTATACTTTACTTATTTATAGTTCATTTATATTGCAGTGAATGTTGTTATAATTCTATTTAAATGTTTCATTGTTTACTTTTCTTACTTATCATAAGTTTATTAAACATATATATACTTCATTTTATTTACTTTCATCTGCACACTTTAATATTATTTTAGCATATTTAGGATGCTTTACCCTTACTTTAATTGCAGGCTAGAATATCTATACTTGTGAGTATTCTTACTTACTCATTTGCTTTTGTTATTCTTTACAACTGCTTAATTCCCTTTTACATTTGTATAATTTCACTTGCTCCCTTGCTTATGCTTATATTATTAATTAGTTGTCATATCCAAATGTAAGTTTAAAATCTTTAGCCTAAATCTTAAAATGTGTTTAGACTGTTTAATCTAACTACACTTTTCTTTATTAGCTTCTCCCTATCATGATTAATTACCAAAAAATGATAGATCGGGTACATTTGGAGGCTAGTGGAGCTGGGTCAACAGCTTAAGCTAAAAGATTATATTTTGCTTCCACATAAATTAGTTTACTTGCTTTCATTTAAATGTGAGAGAGAGACTTACTTTCTTTACTTTCTTATTGTTTAATTTGGCATGTAATAATTAAAGTTAATTATTTTGTCTTTACTATTCTTATGTTGGAATTAGAACTTACTTAAATGCATGGTTTGGATGAATGGATATTTAATTAGAATTTACATGCATACTTAATTAGAATATTAGATGCATACTTAACTGGAATTTAGATGCATACTTAATTGGAATATTAGATACATACATAACTAAAATTTAGATGCACACTTGACTAGAATTTAGATGCATACTTTATTCGAATATTAGATGCATACTTAATTGGAATGTAGATGCATACTTAATTAGAATATTAGATGTATACTTAACTAGAATTTAGATGCATACTTAATTGGAATATTAGATGCATACTTAACTGGAATTTAGATGCATACTTAATTAGAATATTAGATGCATACTTAATTGGAATTTAGATGCATACTTAATTGGAATTTAGATGCATACTTAATTGGAATATTAGATGCATACTTAACTGGAATTTAAATGCATACTTAATTGGAATATTAGATGCATATTTAATTGGAATATTAGATGCATACTTAATTGGAATTTAGATGCATACTTAATTGGAATATTAGATGCATACTTAATTGGAATTTAGATGCATACTTAATTAGAATTTAGCTACATACTTAATTAAAACTTTAGATTTATGTGATTGAATTGTACATAAATGTCATGTTCATTGAACTAATTGTCGCATATTGCATTCATTTCTACACGTAGTATTATTATATATACATCTCATATTGCCTACTCATATTGTATGTACATATCATTATCATCTTCATACTTATAATTGTAACTACTTTAATCATATACATTTGAATTCATATTTGCCATATGTATCTCAAGCATTGTCCTTTCTATATATTTTCCCATCTTAACTTAAGACCCTCTTCTTAATCCTTGGCCAAACATAACATCTAATGATTTGGGTTAGCTTCCTTCTAATCCATTATTAGATGTTGTGGTGACGCACTGATATTAGGTTTATCTCCTACCCGCTATTGGGGACGTCACAGTGTCTAAGTGTGGATCTTGTAACCTTATCAAGGCTAAACTTCAAAAGATGAGAGGATTATTACAACCATTATCTATTCCTTAATGGAAATGAGAAGATATCTCTATGGATTTTGTTATCGGTTCTCCTCGTTCTCAATCAGGTAATGATGCGACATGAGTCATTGTGAAAAGGATAACAAAATCTGCACACTTTATACCCATTCAGCAGATAGACCTTGGGACAAATTGGCTAAGCCTTACCTCAAAGAAATATTCAGATTGCATGGCTTCCTAAAGACTATTGTATCATATCGTGATAGTCGCTTTACATCAAAGTTTTGGCGAATGGTCTAATGAGACATGCTCACAACTCTGTCTAAGCACCGTCTTTCATCCTCAAACAAATGGGCAGATCGAATGAGTAAATCAAACTTTGGAAGATCTTCTTCGCCTTTGTGTCTTATATTTTGGAGGCAATTGGAATGAACATCTCCCATTAATTGAATTCGCTTACAACAACAATTTTTAAGCAACCATTGCAATGGCTCTATATGAGGCCTTATATGGGAGAAGATCTATCACCCCACTATCTTGGAATGGCATCAGTGAGGGCAAATTTTTGGGCTCAAATCTTGTGATTCAAGTTATGGTGAAATTAGATTAATTCAGCATCAAATGAAGGTATCCCAAGATAGGCAAAAGCAATACTTTGATTCAAGTCATTATCATGTCAAGTTTGTAGTGGGAGACTTTGTGTACTTAAAGTCACTTAGTACAGGGGAGTTTCAAGATTTAAAGTCTCCAAAGAATTAAGTTCAAGGTATAATAGCTCATTTAAATTTTTAAAAAGAGTTGGGTTAGTTGCTTATCAGCTCAAATTGCCTCCACAATTAAGTTTGATGCATAATGTCTTCCATATCTCATCCTTAAGAAAGTGCTTGTCATAACCAATACTATGAATTGAAGTAGAAGAAATAAAACTACAACCAAATCTCAGCTTTGTGATTGAACCTAAAGAAATTCTAAATTGAGATGTAAGGCAATTATGTAGCAAATCGATTCCCATGGTCAAAGTGAAATTGAGGAATTGCCGAAATGAGGAAGCAACTTAGGAAGAAGAGTCTAGTATGAAGAAAAATTTTCCCCAACTATTTACCTAAGAAATGTAAGTAACTATAATATAATTTTCTTTCTTATCAATTATTGGATTAGTAAAATTTTAAATTTGATGTCGGGATGATATTTTCTTAAATTGGGGAGAATGTAAAATACCAAGATTTTGAGTAAATAAAATTAATGTTTGTTATCTTATTTAATTTGAGTCATTTATTATATATTTTTGTAAATGGAAAATATCATGTTGTTAAGAATAATTTTAGAGAATTTTGGTAAATTTTTAGAAAATTTTCCATAAGAGAAATATCATTGGTTATTTTATTATGAATTTAAAAAAATAATAATTATAAAAAAAAAATTAGTGCTAAAATTGAAATATTTTTGAATTTTTGAATTCTACAGTATTCAATTAGCCAGTAACATAAATTTCATAATTTTTGGAGCTAAAATGGATGAGTTATGACAAAAATACATTTGCAATTAAAAAAAAAAAAAAGTTATTATGGTGTCGACAAACTTGATTTTGGCTAACTTCAAACTCAGATTTTGGGACAACCACTTGGCTAAATTGGACAATTTTGGTATCTATGGATTCCTCTCAATGATATCTATATTCTTTAATCTTAAATTTTAATTTTTGAGGTACACTTTTTATTAATTTTTAAGAATATTAAAAAATGTTTTAGCCAAATTAGGCAATATTGTGCCATAATTTTTAGAGTTTTTGCATTTTAATTACCTAATTAAAGATATCAATTGATATTCCACAGAAATTATTCTTAATTGAGAATGAATTTAAGTCAAATTATTTTAATCTATTCAAGTTTCACAATTATCAAACTTACACAATTGGATGTTTGCTAAAGCCTTATATGAACTTGTAGACCTTATAATCCTAATTAGAAACATAAAATCATGTCTCCCTTTCTTTCTTACATCCATTTGAAAGTATTTATCAAAATCTCTTCCATTTCCTCTTCTCCTTCTCTCCAAACTATAGGAACTTCATCCATAAGCAAATCCCACGACAAGGAGAAGAGCTTGGAAGCTCTAACCATCTAAGAAAAAAAATTTAGGCTGCACTACCTCATTCTTTCCATGGCATGGAGGAGATCTAAGCTTCATCAAAAAAATTTGCTTCAAGATAATCTCTTCTTTGATTCACTTATTATTTCTATAATTTACTAAATTTATTTCATGTTTGAATATATATAATAATTGAATAAATTATTATTGCAATATTAGTATGTTCTATGCACATCCATAATGATATTTTAGTTTGCACAATTCATATGTGCAGATTCCTAGGATTTCAAGAAAAAAAAAATTTATATTTATTCAAATATTTTGAAATTTTTATTCATTAATTCGTGCTATCATAATTCTTCTTTTACTCAAAATTAGTTATAGTGTTGCACACACATTCTAATATGTACTATTAACAAATCACTAAAAGACACTACAGCTTAATTTTTCCTTTAAGATATTTAAAAAGCACCCCAAAGTTGAGAAAAAAATTCTATTTTTATATTAGAATTTTCTTTTTTTTTTTTGTCAACTTTATAGAGTTGTAACTTTTCAATTACTAAGATCTGAGTGCTGTAACTTTGCATGATTACTCTCCTATCTTATGTGAGAAATTTCACACTATATATTACTACTTCATTTGGACTCTAAGATCACTATTTAGGCACTCAAACTTCAGCAAACACCCATTGAAATCAAAAAAATAGTTTTTGTCAAATTTTAGAAATTTTTCTGTTATGTTGTTGCTATCATAACTCTTAATCTAACTATTGGATTTAGCTGATTTTTGGCATTGATTAATATATGTTATGTTAGGAACAACTTTAGTGTTGAACACAAAACCTAATTATTCCATTTAGGTCTTCATATTTAGGTTTAAAGTTTGGAAAATAATGTGACTGTTTCTTAAAAAAATTTAGAAATAGTCAAAATTGGACATTCATAAATATCAAATTACTTTGAACTAGTAGCTGAAATTTGGCCTGCAATCTCCAATCTATTAGGAACAACTTTTATTTAGACATCAGTAGTTGAAAATATCATTTGAATATTCATTTAGGTATCCAAAGTTCACTAACAAATCTAATCTCATCAACTAATTAATTTTAGAAGTTTTCACCTAAACTTTGTAATGTTAACCCAAAAACTTTATATTATAATTTTTTGGGTTATAAATAGTATATTAATGTATAATAATTAATTTTTAATAGATTTATATAAGGAAATTTTTGATAAGTAAATGAACTAATCAGGTACATAAAATTATTCTAATTATATTATTTTTAGCATTATTTGAGCTTACTTTCTTAGAATGTATACAGCCATTGCATAAACCCCAATATTATGCTAAGTTAAATTCCATTTTTACTTTTCATAAATATTTGTGATAAATATATGTGATGGGTGTCTTTGGAGGTGGAACAAAATTGAATCTGTACAGATAGGGTTTGTTAGCAACCCTTAAAAAAATAAAGAGGGATCTAGTGAACTAGAAAGGGGCAGAAGATCCAGTAGAAAGACTCACCAAAATAATTTTTATGTGTACAATTACCGACGAATAATTGTATCCCTTCCTAGAATATTTTTGATGCTAATATTTGGGTCTCATAGTGAAGCTTGAGGGTTTAGGCCTAAAATGATATATTTATATCACATAATAATTTATGTTAAGTTATTCTCATTCGTATTAATTTAATTTATGCTAAGTTATTCCCATTTGTACCAATTAACTTATGCTAAGTTATTCACATTCATACCAATTTAATTTATGCTAAGTTATTCCCATCCATACCAATTTAATTTATGCTAATTTATTTTCATTCATGTCAATTTATATATATGTTAAGTTATTTATATTCATGCCAATTTATATTTTCGCTTTGAAATTATTTGAGCTGCTTGAGCATTGTCAGTTACTTATTGTTAAAATTGACATAACCCTCAAACTGTAACGATGATGTTTCCTTCATAATTTATTACGTTTATTTTATAGCTTATATAGGATGCTAGAAATTATTACTCTTAGATAATCTACGTACTCTTGCCTGATTGACAGTCCTGATAATTAATACATGTCATGAGAATTAAAAATAGAAGCTAACTTAATTTCAAGAGCTAGAAAGGATGAAATTATCAAGTGTGAGTAGGGATGGCTTCGATTCGAGTTCGAGCGAGTTAGGCTTAACTCAAACTCGAAAATTTCGAGTTAAACTCGACTCGTCTCGAACCGAGTTCGAGTCCAGTCAAATTTGACTCATTCAAATTCGAGTTCAAGTTGACTCGAACTGAGTTCGAGTCAACTCGAAAAAATTAAAACATTATTTCGTCATTTCGGGGATTCGGACCGCAGCCAGTCGGGTGTCGAGCGAGCGTTGCACCCGACTGTACTGCGGTATATTTCAATTAAGATATGCGGCTTTAAATACTTATGCATTAACCGGCAGTATATTTCGAGTTGACTCGAACCCAATTCGAGTCGAGTCAATCCTAACTCAAACTCGACTCGAATTGGGTTCGAATCCAAATATTCAATTCGAAAATTTCGAGTCGAGTTCAATTCGACTCAAAATTCGAGCGATTTTCGAACGAGTTTCGAATTTCGGGTAAAATTGCCACCCCTAAGTGTGAGGTAGAGACTCAATGTTTATGTTTTAAATCATTTTATATTTATTTAAGTTAAGATAATTTATATAATTTTAATTTAAAATTTTAGCTCTATGGTGTATGGATATTATTTTATTTAGTAATTTTTGTGATGAATATTTATTCTCGAATAATTACTTGAAATCTCCTGACCCCCCAGTCTTTGAGTAGTCACAAGAAGTTCCCTTCCCATGTTTGGTCTACAACTATTGATTTTCTTGCACAAAGAAGGTAGCTTGCAACTAGATACATCTTAGATTCAATGATTTGGGGCTCTTTATATCTTAGATATTATATTGCCTCCTAATAACCAATTATCCATATCTTTGGATCGAAAATGGCATGCTCCTAACAACCCTAAAGTAGCATTTTGGAATTTGATTATTCCAATTCATTATTTTATCTTTAGATTGAATGAATTAATAATCTTAATTTGGATATCTATAAGGCTCCTAATTATTTCATTGTTGTCTTTGGGAACTTATTTTGACTTTAATTCTAGGAATTTATGTATTTGAATTTACATATTCCAAATTTGAATTTTTAAACCGTTATTTGGTATTAAATAAGTAAATAAAGTTATATATATAGGTAATGAAAAATGATAAGCTTACACAAAAATAATCTATTTACTGATTGGATTGACACATTATCTATATATTTTAGTGTATATTAGTGCACAAGTATAGCAATGCTCATAGATAATGCATCAAAACTTTTCACCAAAAAAAAAAAAAGTGGAATAAGTTATATTGCTTTCACTAATATATACTAGACAATATAGCATATATATTTTCGATCTTGAAACAATGCACTTTGAAATGAGCTCACTTCTTATCTATCTTCACTCTCTCTTAAATTTTTTATAATTTTAATATAAAATTTAATGTATATAAGAAAGTGTAATATCTATAAAAAAATAAAAAATAAAAAATAAAAAGTATATGAAAGAGTGCAAACAGAAGCACCACGGCACACCAGAACTCAAGACATAAATGGCATGACATATGCATGTGGATGGGGAATAAAACCTTAATGGGGCCCACTTCAATTAAACTGTGCACATGACCATCACCATCACCATCCATCCTAAGCGGGCAGAGGCCGTATCTATGTTTGGATTGATGGCTGGATGATGGATGATGGCATGTGTTGGACCACATCTACATAAGCTGATTATGGAGTTGGCCTTTTGTAGCTTGCTAGGCTGTACTTCTGTGGGAGGAGATGCGATAATGGGTGGATGGAAGGATGATGGATGGATGGATGGGTCGGGCTTCGGTACTACTCGATTCATATTCAGCCCTGATTGGGCTTTTTTATACATCAAATAGAAACTTATCTGCTTGAAGTTAATCCTCTGTTTACGAGTAAAGATGATATGAAGGCAGGCTATTACTAATATTATTGTATTTTATAGTCCATCTGCGTTATGAAAGTGAAGAGCTAGCTAGCCTTTTAGTGAGAACGAGGGGAGGCATATTAGGAGATAATCATGGCACTTGCTCTATGCTTATCTTGTTAATGAGCCAATAAGCTTCCAAGGCTAACAAGAAATTGTTGAATTGGAAGAATAAAAAGTTCACGTAATAGTTTGGATCACCAAAGAAGACGTCGACGGTGTTCCGTGGCGGTGTTCGGGTGAGTTTCAGGGTAAGGCGTCACTACCCGATAGCGAGTCGTTCGCCCAGGCGAGCCCCAGTACCATGCAGCAGAGGTCTGGGCGCCCAGTCGCCTATAAACAAGAGAGTTAGGCTCTCAGGCGCCCATTAATAGATTAATTAGTTCAGTTAGTATATAATCATAACTACAAGCAAATATGTATAGAGCCTACCAAGCATCTACAGTGTAAACGTACTCAATTTTCAATATACATTTTCATTTATACTTACTCATCTATTTTAGTATTCTCATCACTCTAATACTTATTTTTTTAGTACACTTCATATAATAATAAAAAATTAAAATCTAAAACTAAGATATAATGTTTCTATTTAAGAGATTTTTAGTACACTTCATATAATGTTTCTATATAAGATTTTCATCCACTTAGCTGACCCTAAACCCTAAACCTTTAACAGAAAAGTAATCTCTATGATGTATCAAGAATATTCAGAGGAGTTATTGATAAATCTATCATCTTTTGGAAGAAACTATTCATTAACTTATACGATAAATTATATACCAAAATTTATCTTTTCATTTTGTTCTAACTGATTGCTTTGGAATGCACCACCATCCCTTAGTATTGGAAATCCCTACAGCAATTCTTTTCTTAATTATCTGTAGATGAAAATTATACTTTTGTGTTGGATTCTGCTAAGAATTTGGATGCATTCCAAAGAGGGGCTTGTCTAATGTGCATATGCTCCTTCATGCACTTTTACTTAGCCATAATTTGAAGTCAGGGCATTATTGACTTCTCAGCTTTTAACATATCCAATAAAACCAAAAGAACTCATATGGGAGGGAAAAAGACCAAATAGCAGCATAGTTGCATAATGATTTCGATAATAAAGAGAATCTTTGTTCTGCTCATTATTTTAATCAATATTACTGCAGACCCGAAACTTTATTGAAGAAAGGAAGCAAAAACACTTAAATTATAGGTAAGTTGTTCAATAGAAAAGTAAAATGTTGATTTGATGATTCTTATGCGTAAGAATAAAATGACTGTGATGCGCTTTTGACTATGCGCTACCATTAAATATCTCCTACATTTTCATAAATGATAGCATTTTTATCAAAAAATTTATTTTCTTGGAACTGATATATAGTATTTCTCTTTCTTATTTTTGGAGGAACAACTGGACGTGGGTTTTAGTTAAATCAAAGCACATATTGCATTTGTTAGGAGGTTAATTAAGACACATTGGAGCACTCGTAATGCTAGGATTTGTAAAGGAAAGATGGAGATTAATCACAATTACTGTCCACTTATGAAGATGATAGGCTGTTTAACCTATTCTCACAAGTATCCTGTTGTTTTCATAGGAGGAGACCAACTGATTTAGGCACCCAGATGATTTGGATTTTGCATTTAATGATTTCATTAATATACCTAACGCTAGATTAAGAATCTATCTATAACAATCCAAGATTATTACTCTGTTCAATCGAGACTAAACCAAATCCTAATCTTCATTCTAGTAGTCTTAATAAGTTAATAGGAGCAAGTTCTGAAGTTTTTGTCCAAATCAGTAGTCAATCGGATCAAACCCTAATTCTAAGAAATCCAAATAATCTAAAAAATGAGCTAATTAATTTGACTCCAAATCAAAAATCCAACTTCACCATTACGCTTATCACTACCAAATTAGCTATGGGTGATATTTTTGAAGGGTTTGGAAGTTATCGGATTTTCCTCAAATATTTTAATATATTTGTAACTCCCAGAAAATTAAAATAATTAAATTGTAGTCGAAATCAAAATCCGACTTCGTCATTGCGTTCCTCACCTCAAATTAGTCAGGGGTAAAATTTTTGGATTTTTTAGAGCCCTTTTAATAGTCCAATTTTAAAAATGAATTTTTGTATAATTTAATTTAATTATTAATTATTTAAACCCTTTTAGTGGGGACCGCCATTTCTTAACGGGTCGGGCCGGGCCCGTTAGGATCCAAACGGAGCCTTCTACGCAGTTCGATTGGGTCGTCTGATTGGACGGCCCCTATTGCTCCGTCCCCGATTGCGCTACGCGTGGCGCCCAAGAAGACACACGGCCAACGATGCGTGCATGTGTCCTTTCCACTGCTCAAGCCCCTCTTTTAGCTAGATAGAGGGATGATTAATGTTGGCTACCATTCTGGATCAAGCTAGCACTCCAATTGAACCCTAGTCGAAGTCGTAGGATCTCGTCAGCTTCGCCCTTTTCTCCCAGTCGTTGAATATAGATACCGTTGATCTTCAATTCCTTTCATGCAAATTGCAAATCTTCAATTTGATATATTATTTCAATGCTTAGATTAAGGTTTTATCGAGTTCAATCAGGTTTGACCAAGTCCAATCGAACTAATTCGGTTTAGCATTCACAGTTACCCGCAATGCCTCATCCGGCCTCCCGCCTTCCATCAGAATCCTCTTAGGGTTGCTGATTGTTGGAGCTCCAGTCCATCTCTAATGACGGTCTAGTAACCAAACAAAAGGTCTCCCTGAGACCTTTCCAACAATGTACGGGTTGACATCTAGCGACAAAGGGAGGGCCAGCGATTTGGCTTCCCTAGCGTCTATGCCTCAGTCCCGTCTCGTTCGTTCGTTTTTTTTCCTTGGGTCGGGTCAAGTTGGAATCGACCCGTGTCTTTGCGTGCGGGCTGAAGAATCATTCAAAGTGGTAGTCCCCCCCTTTTGCAGAGCTGCCACATCATGTGGGCCCCGTCTCGCTGTCATCTGTTGACTACCGCGCCATGGGACCCGCAAGTAATTCACCCACTGTATTTCGTGTTGCGGGCCCCGCTTATACTGCTGACTCATCCCTTGGGACCTACCTCCATTTGGATTAAAGAATAAAAAAATGGAATTAGTTTAAAATAGCTAAATTAGCTTAATTAATTCAATAATTTGCAAAACTTTAATCCCGCATAACTTCAGATCTAGAACTCCAAATATAGCAATGTTATATCTCATTTTGTTCAAAAAAATATGAGAATTATTATGGTGGTATTTAATTTTTCATTGGATTTATATTTATTTTAATGCTATTTTAGGCCCTCTTAGACCCTCATTTAACTATAAATCTTCATTAGCTTATAACTTAGTCAATTTAACTCCAAATTTTATGATCAAATATACTATTTTGATCAAAAGAATGCACAGAGCAGTAAACTATAATAAAATTTTAGTTTTAGTGGATAAATTTTTGAGTCAAGTTTAATCCTAATTATCCTAGTGACGAGTTGGGTCATTATAGGGGCGCGCTGTAGCACGCAGAATTCTTCATTTTCATTAATTTTCATCTTTTTTGTAATATGATCACTTCCAAACTGTAATGACAATAAAACATAATAAAATAATGATTAGTTTTAAGAAAAACATGTATTTTAAACAATAAAATGCTATAAATATTGGGCTCATGATAAGTAAAAAATTCAATTTCTAAAAATTGTATCTGAATATGCAATCTAACAAATTGTATTTGAACTGAAGTGTACAATACTAAGAGATTGTACAAAAATGCAAATATTTAAAATTATATCTTATTTTATTGATGTGTTCTGTGGGCACTATACTAAATAACTGAGGAGTTAAGCACGTCTGCCCAACTATCTGAATCTGAGATTCTTGAATAACATACACACTCCCCCTCTAAAATATATGCAGTCTTCTGATCTCTTCATGGCCTTCCGTGGCTCAATGGTGTACATACTCCAATCCTCCCTGAGTAAACCTCAATATATACATTTCATGTTTATTTTTATTTTATGCATCAAAGTTTATCTAACTGATATGTTCAAATGGATTTGACACAAATGTATTACAGCAACAACATAATAATCAAAATAATTGTTTGTAATTTGTGATATCATTCTGTTATGTACTAAATTATATGTCCTTACAACGAAACCATGAATTAACAAGTCATTCTTTTAATCTCTAATACAGATCCAATTTGCACAAATAATAAGAGTTTAATTAACCTAATCTGAATTAAAAAGTTTAATACTAACTATCTTGATATATAAGCAACTACAATCTACGACCTACGATTTTACGAGAATTTTGGTTCTTGATCGATTAAATTATGACTCTATTTTTTAAAAAAAAAATTGAACTTATAATTGTGATTAGTAAACATGTTATTTTAGGATGGATTAAAATTCTTAAAGTGATTAGAATTCTAACAATATCTTGTTTGGCTAAATCGGGGATTGCCACACTAATCAAGCAATAATTAAATTAATTATGATTCAAAATATAATTTACAAATTTACCACCCAAACTATTCAATACTAATGTCATTAGAAAGGTTCCACACACACCTTATTTTTTTAATTCATAGCTCAACATGTTAATCAAGACATAATTAAATTAACTAGGGTTCATAATTATAATTTACAAATTTATCACCCAAACTATTCAATACTACTATTATTAGAAAGGTTATCTCACATTAAATCCATAAACACATTGTTTGCTAAATTCGGAGTTCAGAACGCTAATCGAGGCATAATTAAATTAAGTATGGCTAAAAATTCTAATTTACAAATTTACCATCCAAACTATTCAATACTATTATCATTAGAAAGATTATCTCACAAGAAATCTATAGACACATTGTTTTTAAATTTGGAGCTTGACATGATTCAATAAAACATTCACAATATCAAATAACTTATCGACATGGTCCATAAAAGTATTGGCAGATATCGGATCTTTTAAGGGTGTTCTGACGATCAAAGATGGATCTTCATGATCCATCTGAAAAATAGGATTTTTGTTATTATACTTTTATTGAAGTAGATTTACATAAGTATCATTATCAAATACTAGATGAAAATCAAAGTATCACTATTAGCTAGAAAAAAAAATAATAAATAACTAAAAGTATATTATTTTAGCTAGGTTATACATCTATTCTTTTATTTTCTTTTCTATTTATATAGATTTTGAAAATTCTTACTTTCTATATTTTTCTTTTATTTATTTTGAGATTCTAATTGCATAAATAATGGCTTATAAACTTTTATACTAATTTTCTCTCAATCCTGCTCTAATACAAACTGTGGCGACTCACCACTACGTCAGTATAGCTAATCCAGCATTAGATGCTCATTCCACAGGATCATATCGGTGTTTAGTATAACACTGTATTTAGAGGCGTATAAAATGCATACTTTCACATTCATTGCAATATTCAAAAATATCATATTGATAAAGGAAATATATTTCATTACAAAGTTAATATTTTTTATAAAATCTATTACACACTATCAAAAATTTTAAAATTTTAATAAAATCAGCATCTAAATTGCTCTATCATGCATCATTTCCTTCTCAAAGACTTAATCTAAAGATTATTCCTAAACTGCCATATATATATGACACGGCAAACCAAAAAAAAAGAAAAGAAAAGAAAATATTAGAAAATATATACATATATAGAAAAAAGGAAAATGACAAAATGACAGTTGTAGAAATTAGAATATATATATATATATATATAAGAAAATAACATAAATAAAAGGTGCATAAATTAAAAAATATATACATATATAAAAAAAATAATAGAAATGAAAGTTGTAAAAATTAGAAAATATATAAATATATAGAAAAAAAAGAAAAATGATAGCAATAAAAGTTACAAAAATTAAGAATATATATATATATATATATAGAAAAACAGAAAATGATAGCACTGAAAGTTGCAAAAATTAGAAAATATATACATATATAAAAAAAATGATAGAAATAAAAGTTATAAAAATTAGGAAATATATACATATATAAAAAAATGACATAAATGAAAGTTGTATAAATTAGAAAATATATATATATATATATATATAAAATAAATGACAGAAATAAAAGTTGCAAGAATTAAGAAAATATATACATATATAAAAAAAAGAAATTGACAGAAATGAAAGTTACAGAAATTAAAATAATATATATATATAGCAAAAAAGAAAATTTGCATAAATGAAAATATAATAATAATAGTAATAATAATAACATTAATAATAATAGTAATAAGATTATTATTATTATTAAAAGATAAAGAAGAAATGAAAAAAAATAAAAATAAAAATTCATCTCTTTCTCATTTTTTACTCTATCTTAATGTTGATAAGCTTTAGCAGAGGTCGGCGGGGGGAACCGGTGGTGATAGAGGAAGAGAGAGGAAAGTGGAGGGGGGAGAGGGCTGTATTTATAAACTTTTTTTATTTTTTTCTCTCATCTTTTATTTGAATGAAAATAAATTTGTCATCTTCTTTATAATTTTTTTGAGTGTTCAATTTATCTTTCTCTTCATCCTTATTATCTCTTATTTCTCTCTCCCCTTTCTCTTTTTTCTTTTTCTCCCTTCCAATTTTTTTCAAAAAATAATAAAACTTAACACGGAGGTGTATCTTGATGAGATAAATACACTAGCACAAATTTTTTTTTATTTGGAGCAATATTTTATTTTTTATTAAAGTTGAAGATAAAAGCTTCAAAAACTAATTATGGTCAATCCAGAGCTCTAAATTTGACAAAACTTTTTATGTAGCCTTTATATAATATTCTTAATCTAATAATACCAAAATTATTGAATTTAGACTTATATTTAATTTTCCTAATTTTCTGAATTTAAATAATTCAAAAATTAATTCAAGAGTATCTATTATTCGAATCACTCACAAATTTAAGTATTATGATCATAAAAGTATAATATAACCAATTGTATTATTAGTTTGCCCTAATTCTGAAGTCACTTAGGATCTTAATTTTTTAGTCGGGTTTAGTCATAATTATCCTAATAACAACTTGGGTCGTTATAGTGGGGCGCTGTAGTGCGCATAATTCTTCATTTTCATCTATTTCTATCTTATTTGTAATATGATCACTTCCAAGTAGTAATGATAATAAAACACAATAAAATAATGACTAATTTTAAGAAAAACATATAATTTAAATAAAAAAATTGCTATAAATATTGGGCTCATGATAAGTAAATAATGCAATTTCAAAAAATTATATCTGAATATGCAATCTAACAAATTGCATTTAAACTAAAGTGTACAATATTAATAGATTGTATAAAATATGCAAATCTTTAAAATTACATCTTATTTTACTGATGTGTTCTGTGAGCACTATACTGAACAAATGAGGAGCTAAGCATATCTACCCAACCATCTGAATCTGAGGTTCCTAAATAACATACATACTCCCCCTCTAAGATATGTGCAATCTTTTGATCTCTTCATAACCTTCCCTAGCTCAATGATCTGTACATATTCCAATCCTCTCTGAGTGAACCTCTATATATACATTTTATGTTTATTTTTATTTTATGCATCAAAGTTTATCTGACTGAAATGGATTTGGCACAAATGCATTGCAGCAATAACATAATAATCAAAATAGTAAATTATAATTTGTGATTTCCCTCTACTATGTACTAAATTATATGTTCTTACAATGAAACCAAGACTTAACAAGTCTTTCTTTCAATCTCTAATACAGATCCAATTTGCACAAAAAATAAAAGTTTAGTTAACCTAATTTGAACTTAAAACTTTGCGTACTAAGTATCTTGATATATAAGTAACTACAATCTATGATCTACGATTTCACAAGAATTCTAATTTTTGATCGACTAAATTATGTACTAGATTTTTTCAAAAAAAAATTGAAATTTTAGCTTAGATTTGTAAATCTATTATTTTAGAATGAATTAGAATTCTTCAAATGACTAAAATTCCAATGATATCTTGTTTGGCTAAATCAAAGCTCAGCATGCTAATCAAGGCATAATTAAATTAATTATGGTTCAAAAATATAATTTACAAATTTACCACCAAAACTATTCAATACTAATGTCATTAGAAAGATTCAACAAACACCTTATTTGTTAAATTCTGTGCTCATCATGTTAATCGAGGCATACTTAAATTAATTATGGCTCAAAATTCTAATTTACAAATTTACCATCCAAATTATTCAATACTACTATCATTAGAAATATTATCTCATAAAGAATCCATAGACACTTTATTTCTAAATTTGGAGCTCGACATGCTCCAATTGAGTATTCACAATATTAAATAACTTATCGACACAGTCCATAGAAGTATTGGCGAGTATTGGATCTTTTAAGAGTGTTCCGACGATCAAAGGAGAATCTTCATGATCCATCCGAAGAATAAGATTTTTATTATTATACTTTTATTGAAGTAGATTTACATAAGTATCATTATCAAATATTAAATGAAAACAAAAGTATCACTATTAGCTAGAAAATAAAATAAAAAATAGTTAAAAGTATATTATTTTAGCTAGGTCATATATTTATTCTCTTATTTTAATTTTTATTTATATAAGTTTTAAAATTATTACTTTCTACATTTTTATTTTAATTATTCTGGGATTCCAATTGCATGAATAATAGCTTATAAACTTTTATAGTAATTTTTTCTCAATCCTGCTCTAATGTCAACTGTAACGACCCGCCACTAGGTCAGCATAGCTAATCCAGCATTAGATGCTCACTCCATATGATCATATCGAGGTTTAGTATAATACTATATTTAGAGGAGTATAAAATACACACTTCCACATTCATTGCAATATTCAAAAATACCAAAATCATAAAAGAAATATATTTCATTACAAAGATAATAATTGTCTTATAAAATTTATTGCACACTAAGAAAAATTTTAAAGCCTTAAGAAAATCAATATCTAAGTTGCTCCATCATGCATCAGCTCATCCTCAAAGACTTGATCTAGAGATTGTTCCTGAACTCTTATATATATATATATATATATCTGTGTGTGTGTGTGTGTGTGTGTGTGTGTGACAGGTGAATTAAAAAAATTAAAAGAAAAAAAAAATTTAGTTAGACACAAAAGTCAAGGTAAGGTTTGTAGGATACCAAAATTTACATATAATATTAAGCGGCATGATTTTGTATGAGAAGCATATACAATAAAATGTGATATTTAAGTATGACATGCTTGTAAAATTATCATGATTATGAATGTAATATGAAAAAAAAAATATAGCAATAAAAAATATTTATTATGTTGGACAATATTACAGAATAATTGAGGAGTTATATACATCTATCTAACTATATGAGATGTGTGTTCCTGCCTAACTACACATTCTCTCTCAACGGCTATATGCAGTCTTCTTGTTTTTCTAGATATTAGCTTGTCCTAGCATAACGTATTATCTGTACAGACCTGAGATCAAACTGAATGAACCCATGATACTGATTTATGATCATTTATTTTAAGTGATGAGCACAAAATCTCATATAAATATATCAAAGTGGGTCAAAGCTAAATAGTGATGCAAAAGTTGCAAATGAAATAATTAAATGAAAAGAATGATATTCTTCATTTTATTTTAGTAAAAATATTAATATTAATATTATATTAGCTATTTGTTTTTATATATTAAAAATAATAATTTTTATTATTATAAGTAATATATATACTTATTTATTTAGTTATATCTATTAGATAAAAGAAAAATTTTTGAATTGAAAGTTGTAGAAATATATATATATATATATATATATATATATATATATATATAAAGAAATGATATCAATTAATATCATTTTTAACAAATTCCTTTATGGGTGTAGCAAAGGCTCAAAGTTAATCTGAACCAAATGGGAAAATCTCTCTTTCCCCATTAAGGAAGGGGGCCTTGGAATAAGAAATCTTAAAGCTATTCACAACGTGTTTTCAGCCAAACTTTGGTAGAACTTCTGAACCAGGAAAAATATTTGGGTGGATATCCTTAAAGCCAAATACTGTTCCACAGTTCATCTGGTCCTTGTGCCTAAGAAGATAACAGACTCTATAACTTGGAAGAGGATGTTGGATTCAATAAATCTTATGGAACATTTAATTATTTGGACAAATATTGACTCATCTTCCTCATTCTGGTGTGATGCTTGGAGTGATTTTGGTCCCTTGCATTTAATCTGCAATCCAACAATTCCTAAGCTTACTCTTGGGGATTGTTACAATTGCGACAACAATTGGAACACCAACCTCATTAATTCCATCATTCCTTCTAACTTTCAGGACCTCATTTTGAACTCCAAACCAAATTTGGTGGCCGAGAAGTTTGCAATCGCTGACATTATAATCAACGATAAATTTAATCTTAAGTTAGCTTGGAACATTCATAGAAAATATAAGATTTCTAATTTTAAGTCTTGGTTTTGGCATCACAACGTCCCTACGCTCATTAGCTTATTCATCTGGAGGCTTTACCATGACTTCATAAGTGTTGATGAAATTATTATGTCTAGAGGATTTAACCTCCCTCTAAATGCCAATGCTGCCACTTATCGGTTGCGAGCTCTGAAAGTACTAGCCACCTATTTTTCTCTAACTCAATAGCTTAATTCTTATGGTCCACTTTCAACAACATCAAAATTCGCAACCATCTTGTGTATGATCTTCCTTCGATGGAATGATAGGATTACAAAATTAAGGAAGTTGCAGCTCTCAAACTTAATTGATGCTTACATCTTATGGAACATTTGGGTGGCCCGAAATAGGAAAAAATATCATGATGTTGCTTGGAACTGCATGAAGTTGAAACTAAATATTATTTTTGGCATCAATTCCATCATTAACACTTTCCCTAAAAAGTCGATCTGCTGGAATAACATCAATATAACTCTTTTTGCTGAATTATTTAATGTGGGAGTTTCTTAAAATTTTTGGATGCCTTGGTTGTATGATTGGATTTTATTTTATTTGGCTGTGCTTTTCCTCTTCAATTGTAATTTGCCGCAAGACTTTGTTGAAGGTTGGTTTTTGTTCTAGCTGTCGGCCCGTCATTGATCTTGTTCGCAAGAGGACCGGTGAGCCGCAGTACTCGCTGAAATGTTTTGTCATGATACAAGTTCTAGTGGGAGCCCGGCTTCACGGCGGCAATGTCTTCGATCAGGCTTTGGTGCATTTTATGTGGGATGATTACATGTTATTAATTATTTGGAATTTATGTGAGATGCTGGCTGGGTATCAATTCAAATGGGTCTATGGATTTATGGAAGAGATATTGTTATTATTTTTTGTATTATTATCTGTTATGGTTTAACGTTGAAGAGGTTTAACTTGTCTATTGGCTCTTTGCTCGTGGTTTATCCTTGTACCATCTATATTAATTATTATCAAATCGGTGGGCTGCAGTCTATGCTTAGAAATCTGTTGGTATTTGGGTTTTTTGTTGCTAGGAAATGTGATGGTGCCGTGGGTTTGGTTATCAATTATATGAGGACTAAGCTCAGTTTGATTTTGGGCCTAATCTGTGTGGCTGCTAAGAATTTGTTGGCAGGGATCTGTTTGTTTAAGTGGAATTCTTGCCTTATAGTTTTGAAAAAATATATTTCTCTTTATGATTCTAATGTGAATAATTATTTGGATAGAGAGATTTTAGTATATTTGGATCTAATTCCTACTGCTATCGGGATATCCTCTTGGGAGGGCATTTGCGTTCCCTGGCTGATGCGAGATTTCTGTATTTTCTCTTTTGAGGGCTGGAGAGTTAGCTTTTATAGGTTGTTCTGTTGGCTGGGTGCTTATAATCTTTTTTGGAGTATCATTGATATGGGCACATTTAATTGGAAGTATGTCTCTACGTTTCCTTGTGATCAGTGGCTCCTCCCTTATCACGGACTTCCTTCTTTGGTTGCTGCTAATAATTTCTCCACAAGAAGTTATCACCTTGCTCTCGAATCACCATACATGTTTCGGTCTTTTAATCCAGTGGTTTGTACCCAGTGAATGGTTTGGGCTACTAACATGAATCTCTTGGTGCATCATTCAGGTACGCCTTTAAATTATATTGATAAAACTATTTGTGAGTCTAAATTGCAGGTCTTTAATATTATTTGGATTGGGTGTCCTGAAGTAGTTGATTGCTATCTTGGCATGGTGCCTTTATTCAATCTCTTGGATTTGTATTTTCTTTTATGGGTGATCCTTTTAGGTTATACCCTGGGATCGCCTGCTTTTGGGTTGGCTTTTGGATTTTTTAGATATATGTTTTCTTTATAACCACCTAACCCTTTTTGTATCTTTAGCTTTTATCTTAATAAAACTTATAAGTTTTTGTTAATATATATATATATATAAAGAAAATGAATAAAATGAAAGTTGCAGAAATTAAGAAATATATACATATATAGAAAAAAAAATGATAGAAATGCAAGTTGGAGAAATTAGAATAATATATATATATATATATAAAGAAATTTGCATAAATGGAAATATAATAATAATAGTAATAATATTAATATTAATAATAACAATATTATTATTTTTATTATTATTAAAAGATAAAGAAGAAATGAAAAAAATATTAAAAAATTCATTTTTTTTCATTTCTTACTCTATCTTAGTGTTGATGAGACCTTACAAGAGGTCGGCAAGAGGAATTGATGGTGACTGAGAAAGAGAGAGGAAGGAGTGGAGGGGGAGAGAAAAGGGAGAGCAATGGTGGAGGATAATGGGGAGCGGGTATATTTATAAACTTTATTTTTATTAATTAAATTTTTTATTATTATTTTATCTCTCATTCATTATTTGAATGAGAATAATTTATCTTCTTCATAATTTCTTTGATTGTTCAATTTAGCTTTCTCTTCCTTCTTATTATCTCTTCTTTCTCTCTCTTTTTTCTCTTCTTTCATTTTTTTTCAAAAATAACGAAACTTGACACAGATGTGTATTGTGATGAGGCAATTCTAACGATACCAAAATTATTAAATTTGGACTTATATTTAATTTCCTAATTTTTTGAATTTAAATAATTCAAATATTAATTCAATAGTATCTATTATTCGGATCACTCCCAAACTTAGGTATTATGATCATAAAAATATAATATATCCAATGACATTTTTAGTTTGCCATAATTTTTGAAGTCACTTAGAATTTTGATTTTTTAGCAGGATATAGTCATAATTATCCTAGTAACGATTTGAGTCGTTACTGTGGAACGTTGTAGCGCGCAGAATTCTTAATTTTCATTAATATCCATCTTTTTTGTAATATGATTACTTCCAAGTTGTAATGAAAATGAAGCACAACAAATAATGACTAATTTTAAAAAAATATGTATTTTAAATAAGAAAATGACTATAAATATTAGGCTCATGATAAGTAAATAATATAATTTCTAAAAATTGTATCTAAATATACAATCTAACAGATTGCATTTAAGCTGAAGTGTACAATACTAAGAGATTGTACAAAATATGTAATATTTAAATTATATCTTATTTTACTGATATGTTTTGTGGTCACTATACTAAACAATTGAGGAGCTAAGCTATAATGACCCAAGTCATTACTAGGATAATTAGGACTAAACTCAACTCAAAAATTAGGATTTTGAGTGACTTCAAAATTAGAAAAAACTAAAAATACTATTGGATATAATATATTTTTATTATTGTAATGCCCAAGTTTGGGAGCAATCTGGATAACGAATACTCTTGAATTAATTTTTGAATTATTTAAATTCAGCAAAGTGGAAAAATCAAATACAAGTTCAAATTTAGCAATTTTAGTGTCGTTGGATTAAGAATATTTTAAAAATGCTACAGAAAAAGTTTCATTGAATTTAAAGCTCCGGATTGACCAGTATTAATTTTTTAAGTTATTATCTTCAGAAATTAATAAAAAATAAAATATTGCTCCAAATTGAAAAACTTTTGTGCGAGTATATTTTTCTCATCAAGATACACATATATGTTAAGTTTTGTTATTTTTTGGAAAAGAAATGGAAGAGAGAGAAAGTAGAGAGAGAAAAAAGAGAGAAAGAAGAGAGAAAATGTAACAAACTAGGTTGTTACCTGTAACAACCTGAGTTGTTACTTAAGTTACTTAGGACTAATCCAAGTTGTAATTATATTCCTAGTGCACTGATTAAGTTACTTGGAACTCATCACTAAGGCTTAGACTCATTTAGGAATCAATTGGATCAAATCCTGACTTATGAGAAAAATCTTGAAACCCTGGAAATTGACCCAATCATTTTAACTTCTAATCAAAAATCGGTCATCGCCATTGTATTCACCACCCCCAAATTAGATAGGGGTGATATTTTGGTGGCAATTGGAATTCGTCGAAATTTCAACAAATAATTTAATATTATTTAAATACTCTAAAATGAGAAAATTAAATACTCGTCGGAATCAAAATCCGATTTCACCGTTGTGTTCCTCACCTCTCAATTAGCTAGAGGTGAATATTTGATGATTTTTGGAAATCATTCAATTAAGTAAGATCAATTAATAAAAACAATTAGAAAATGAATTATTTAATTCGAATATATATATATCCATTTTTTTTATTATTCCTCATTCCTTATCCTAAAAGAGAAGACGCATGCCCTAAATCCCCAACCGTGCCGAATGCAAGGGATCGCTCGACACCTCACCCTCTCGCTCGACACTCTCCTCTTCCTCGTTCGGCACGCGTCCTCTCCTCTTCGCAATCCTCGTCTCTTATTTCCTAAGGTGTCATAAGCTAAGGGGCGAGCACGAGAAGCTGAATCCCTTAGTGCCATTCAAGTCAACCCTCTCGATCGCGAGTCGTGCGGCTGTCCTTCTCTTCCCCTCACGGCCGAACATTCCTCCAATCGCAGTCGCCTCCTTCTAAGGATGTCGCCGGCAAGGTACCCCACTTCCCAACTCCTTATCTCAACCTAATCTAAGTACGCACTCCACCCAATCTTCACTTCTTATTGCAATATTCATTTAATTATATGATGATTTTTTTTTAGCTTAAGTTTGATGATAATTCATTTTTCCATTCAGTTAATATTCTTAAGTACATGCGATTTCATTTTTTTTTTCTAACTGTGTTATCCTAAATTTCCCTGACAGCCCTGCTGAGAATAGTAATCCACAACATTTATAAGTAGTTCGATATGGGCAGGCATCGTGATGTTTCTGATTGATGACATTTGTAATTATTTGGAAGCAAAAGATAGCCGAAAATTGTTCCATTTTCTATCATTTATATCATATGTTTGTCCTTTCTAGAATCATTTTGAATTCAGCTTCGATTGAAGCTATCAAGAGCGCTAGTGGATTTAGCCTTGTATGTATTTAACTTGAAGATTAGCTAACATCCTTTTTTTTTTAAAGCTTTATAAAACTACCACCTGGATACTCATTATTTCTTATAAGGATGATTATTTGTTTGAATTAATTTTGTGAAATATTGTGATTAAATGCTTTCTAGACATAATAAAGTATATCTAAAAATTGTTTATATAGTCCATTGCAAACTCTTTATTTCTTTTTATATATCTTGTTCTTTGATTCAACAGCTCATATATTTTGTTTTAATACATTCCAACTTTATACATATATATATATATATATATATATATATATATATATATATATATATATATATATATATCATTGTATGTGTTTTAGGAAATGGCATTTAGCATTTTATTTTTTTGGGAAATTTTATATATGCTGTCAAGATTTTCCTTTATTGCATACATAACACCTAAACTAAGATATTTAATAATCATCTCACTCTACTCTATATCATTACAAGTTGATGATATTCATAATATTAGGTTTCATTTGTGAAAATATTAATATTTGAATGTTATATTCATAAATACTAAATGTTAGCCTAAAATCTCTTTGTATTTCACTTCGCCCATTAAATTCTAAATTTCAGATTCCTTGTGAATTACTTTGCTTTGTTAGAACAACCAATTTTGACCAACAGTATCTATTCTTAGATTTGTATGCCGTGGATTGTGTTGTTTTAAGCGCAAAGCAAAAGAGAAGATCAACTCCTCATGCCTTTTATATTGTTGTTATCATTTTGTTATTCTTTTGGATGAGAATTAAAATATTAAGAAAGATAATTATAGATGGAAAATCATTTAGTTATTCTTTTGCAATCTTAGGAAGTTCACCCATGCATTATAGAAATCTTACCCTTTGATCATTTGGTTATGTTGATAAAGAAGCGTCATGTGTAGCATATGGCAAGCTTGCTCGAATTTTGTTTGCATTTGGAATAATAGTAGTGAATTGTGAACTGTTAAAACTAATATGAAGGCTCTCAAGAGCTTAACTACGTTGCATAGAACCAACAATTAATTAGTTGTGCACACATTTATTTTCAGATGGTGTATCATTACAATCATAAGTGAAATTGCTAAGATCAAGTAAAGGATAAACAAAATTTTGTTGTTGCTATAGGAATACCTATGCTTGCTTTCAAATCTCTCTTATATTTCAATATGACTGTTTAAATATTCTTTGTGATGCCGTAATTATAATTTGGACGGCCTACAAGTAGGCAACCATTGTAATTATGCGTTATACCTTCCTGTTGTTTTACCGTATCAAAATTAAAGTAATTCAAATTAAATTTGCTCATGTTAACTATAATAGAAGTTGTGGAAAAATAATCGTAACAATAATATAAATAAATAATGAGGGCGGCAAATTAAATAAGTAATAGTACAGTATCAAGTTTACATGTTCAATTGCAGTCTTTCTTCTTTTATAAAATAATCAAATTTCATGATATGAGATCAATCTCATATCATACCTTCTTAAACTTCTCTAATCTTCTCCATTTCATTCTCAACCTTCCTAATAATATTAGTTAGGATTTGTTTTTGAGTGTTAATCTTAGAGATTAAGAACCATTCTCTTAAGATTAGGAATAGATCTAAAGTTAGAATTCATCTATTGAGTAAAGTGGATTACTCTTTAAGGTGAAACCTTGATTTTATTAGTTTATTAGATTTTCATAGTTTATTAAATAATTATTTGATCTTTTAATCTTAGAATTAGGTTTAGAAATCTATCCTATTGAATTTGATTTATTTTAATGGGATTTGCCTTAACACTTAATCAGTGAGATGGGATTAAACCTTAGTTCTTAAGATGACCTTATGATTAAGTAATTAAACTTCATTCTTTGGAGTTTAATTATTAATCTTTTAAATCTTGATTTGGCTAATCAAGATTTAGTTTGGGATTTATAAAATAATAACTTAGGACTATCGATTTTACTTATTTAACCTTTTAGGCGACATTGATTCAGTTATAATTAGGGCGTAGCTAATCCTAATTATGTTCAACTTATAGGTTCATGATTCTAAGTTATAAACAGTGTAGGAATTGATAATTCTAAATCTTATGTAACTTAGAGTAGTTATAATGATTACATTAGAAAACAAGTGATATCACAAAGTTTGTGTAGTGCTATTTATTACCTTGAATTTGAAATGCTATGCTTTCCTTATTTTGAGCCTCTTTACACTTTAGGACATATTTTAGAAATACTTGATAAATATTTTATGTTATACATTGAATTACATTTTTATAACATTTGCCTAACTTAAAAAGAAAACTTAAATAAAACAAACTTTACTTTGTGGGTTATATTTACTTAGTCTGCCATTTAGTACAACTTTGCTTTATGATAGCTTTTGCCCAGGACACTTTCCTGGATGATTACTTTACTTTTACCCATGATACTTTCCTGGATGATTACTTTACTCTTACCCAGGACACTTTCCTGGATGTTTGCTTTACTTTTGCCTGGGACACTTTCCTGGATGATTAAATGGACGTTACCTTGTGACTAGGATACTTTCCTAGCACAATCTAGGATTTTTATCCTAGATGGGCAGATGGACTTTACTTTGTGGCAGTACTAAGTAGAAGTATCTCACACTTTACTTATAACTTATGTTTTACTTTAGTTTTACAGGCATCTTACAGTTATATTACTTTTACTTTTCAGTCATTTTACAGTTGTCATTTCAATTGTCTTACAGTTATTTTACATGTTTACTTTACAGTTCAGACTTTCTTTACTTTACAGTTCAACATATTTTCTTTCATATTTTTTTCATTTTCTGTAGTTTCTTTACATTTCAGAACTTTATGTATGTCAATCATTTTACTTATTGAGAGCATATTAGGATATTAATCTTTATTTTCAGTACAGTACTTTTACTTATACTATAACCAACATGTTTAGTTTGATCATATTACTTAAGACTTTCCTTTATACTTATTAGATTACATTTGTACTTTACTTACCTTTTTATGCAGCCTGAGTTGAGGTATGTTCCTACCTCATAACTTGTTTAAGTTATAATTTCTTATTATAACTTACGTTCCTTTCTTTGTTACTTTACTGTTATGCTTTGCTTAAATTTCAGTTGTGATATCATTAAAATACATTAAAATTTATTACCTTAAAATGTACTTAGACATTTTATCTAACTAGATTTTTCTTTTGTTGGCTGGGGCCCTATCATTATGAAACTGATAATGGTAGATTCTGAGCTTTTCGAGGAGGTTGAGCCTTTAGAGGAACAAGTCCAGAAAGAAGTGCAGATTGATGAAGATCATTAGATTATGCTTCCTAGTTCACTTTATTTATATATCTGAGAGGATGAGAGTCTTTATTTTGATATTTCAGCCTTTAAACTAATGTTTGTAATAATACATGATTAAATTGTACTTTACTTTTTTTGCATTGTATATTCTGAGATGGATGTTTTACTTTGTAATATGGATGAATGGATGATTATTCAATTTTTACTTTTCTTTCGTACTCTGATTTCATATTATACTCATTAAGTGATTGTTATCATTTGCTTTATTATGAAAAGCACATCTTTCTCTTAAGATTTGATTGGAGTCTTAAATTCCAATCTAATGTTAAGTAAGGTATGTGCTTAGTGACGACCACACCCTAATCCTTATAATTAAAGGGGGCGGCTGCCACATTACCTTAGTCAATTAGGACTAATCTTAGTCTTAAATGTAATCATAAGTGCTAATTAGGTCAATTGGAGTCAAACTCTAAGACCTAGTCCAAATCAGGAGTCAAATGGATCAAATCCTGATTTCTGGAAAATCTGAAAATCCTAAAATTTGACTTAGTTAAATTGACCTTCGATCGAAATATGAATTTCGCCATTGCGCTCATTGACCCCAAATTAGCTAGGGGTGAAGTTTCCATGTCAATCAGAAGTCGTCGAAATTTTGACGAATATTTTAATAATATTTAATGCCTCGAAATTTGAGAAATTAAATACTCATCGGATCAAAAATCCGACATCACCGT
The DNA here is from genome assembly GCA_016760335.1 of Gastrodia elata. NCBI lineage: Eukaryota > Viridiplantae > Streptophyta > Magnoliopsida > Asparagales > Orchidaceae > Gastrodia > Gastrodia elata. Next base: position 32,250,231 of record CM028670.1, on the reverse strand, counting down.
TGCGTTCCTCACCCCTGATTAGTTAGGGGTGAATATTTGAAAATTTTCTGGAATCAATTTAAAAATTTAAATTAAATTAGGAATTTATTTATTAAATATTAAATAATAATAATTTATTAATATTTTTCAAACGGCGCCGTTCCACGCCGTTCGTCCGCATGTGACGTCGTCTCCCCAGCCATAAGACCCGATTGAGAGATAGGGACCGTCCGATCGGGATCGATTGAATGATCCTCGGCCCGTCTTCCTCGGCCCCGTCGCCCGCGCGACACGCGGCGTGTCGCCGCTCGCCTCGCCCAACCCGCGGCCTCCCCTGCCTTGTGTGCTCCGTCCCGATCCCCCATAAAGACTCGAGACTCACTGCCTGGCCGTGACACGCGAACCCACTGAAGCTGCCGAGCCTCCGTCGAACCCTAATCGCAAAGCCATTCAATCAGGTACTCTTCCTACTCCCCCTCTCGTTGGTTTTTATGCCAATCCAACGCCTGGAGATTGTGGATCTGAGGTTGGATTGGCAATCAACCGGACCTGATCGACCTTGATCAGGTCTGATCGACCCAGATCACGGCTCGAGTCCCTCGAGCTCCACCTCGCACGTTCACACCGTAGACCTAGGATTAGGGTTATGATTTGCCGATGTAACAACCTAGGTTGTTACCGTAGTTAATTAAGACTAATCCTAGTCTTAATATTATTATAAGTGCTAATTAGGTCAATTGGAGTCAACCTCTAAGACCTAGTCCAAATCAGGAGTCAAATAGATCAAATCCTGATTTCTGGAAAAATCCAAAAACCCTAAAAATTAGACCAATTTAAATTGACCTCCAATCAAAAAATGGACTTCCCCATTGCACTCATTGACCACAAATTAGCTTGGGGTGAAGTTTTCGTGTCAATCGAAAGTCATCGAAATTTCGACGAATATTTTAATAATATTTAAATGCCCCGAAAATCAATGAATCAAAATACTTGTCGGATCGAAAATCCGACCTCATCGTTGCGTTCCTCGCCCCTCAATTAGCTAGGAAAAATATGTTCAAAAATTTTTTTTAACAAAAAAAAAAATTATTACTTAACGGCGTTTTTAACTATTTAACCCCTGCTGTTAACTGTAGCTATAACAACCCTAGGTTGTTACCCTAGCTAAAACTAGATTAATTAAGCTAAATCAAGGTTTGATCTATTGGATTCAATGGGTCATTTAAACCTAAACCTAAAAGTTTGAAATCAATCGGAGCTAAATTGAAAAATTTGGTATTTTTGGCAACTTTTAAGCTCTGAAAAATACCTAAATTATTTTGATCTCTAAATTGAAATCTGATTTCATTTTTGAGTTCCTCATACCTAATTAGCTAAGGGTGAATTTTTGGGAATTTTTGGAGCTCATTTGGTCCTAAATTGGATATAGGAATTAATAGAATAATTAAATTAATTTTAATTAATTAATAATTTTATTTATTTAATTAAAATTACTGTTAGGATTTGCTGTCGGAACCACGGCAGATCCGCTGCGGGGTCCCGACAGCGGCGCATAGTCTTTAGCCAATAAGGTGGCCAGCACGCATCTTGGCGTGGCTCCTCAGCGGCGCGATCCACCCCGCGCGGAGGCCAGATCCTAGCCGCTCGATCGATAGCCCAATCCAACGGCCTCCCGTGTCCCGCCTTAAGTAGCTCAGATCAAGCATTGGATCAATTCAGTTTGATCCAATGGATGATCTGTGTCCCAATCGACCGTTGCCGATCGAAAGATCAGGGCTACCCGGTTGTAACTGAAGACCCATCGAACGGCTGCGCCTCACCCATCACTGTTCATCATCGTCCCAGGTGCGTTCTCGCTGGAATCTCCTGACAGAATCCCAACGTCCTGCCCTCGTGGCAGTATGGGGATGGAATCTTGTCCCCCACGATCTCCTTCGCGCCATAGCTTGGTGATCCTCCCGGATTTTCCCTTCCCCGTTCGGAGCCCCATTCGCAGGTATGAGCCGAAGCTGCTGGCTCAGCTAAGGCTTTGGAAGCCCTTCTGTGGCTATAAATAGCCTTAGAACTTGCCTATGTCTCCCTTTGTTCATCCTGTATCTTCTCTGAAGCTCCCTCTTCTTCTTGCTAAGCTCAAAGACCCCTGCGACCAATCGGTGAACCAGGTCCCTTCAGTAGAGTCTGAGGGTGAAACTTGGCGTTCAAGTTCCCTTAAGCTGCGCCTGGAGCAGAGAAGGGGGACTGTCCTCTGCATATCCCCAATTATGCACTCGACGACGATCAGGTACAGCCTCTCCCATTTCCAGTAGAGCTAGTTTTTAGCTTGTTTCGCACTCAATTAAGCTTAGGTGCTGTGCTAGGACCCTACCTTAGCTCCTCAATGAGCGATCGAGTCGAAAGAGGTGGCCTAGCAGTGACCCAGATGACGAATTCATCGTCTGTGCGCACCGCCAGGCGAATTTCCTGGTTTGCCTAAATCGGCGTTCCAGCTAAAATTGATTGCCCATTCGGCCCTAAGCACGTTTGGACAATCTTGGTGAGCGAGGAAATTTCAAAAGGCACGGGTCTAACCCCGCGAAAGTATATCAGCTGGAAGTTGCACCTACAACTGAACAAATTCAGAACTGTGCCAAGCCACATCCATATGGCAAGTGTTATCACTTTGGCCAGAGGTGTTTCAATTGTGGGCGCACAGGCCATCAATTTTATCAGTGCGACCACACAGAAACAATAGACGGAGTTCAAATGAAGCCGTATCATAAGAAGTAGGTGTTTCGAGCAACTCCGCTGAATCGGAGAGAACCAAATATGGCCATAATGCCAGCCCTTGCTCCTGAAGTGGCTCACACCCAGCCACCAGCACCCAATTATCAGAATTTCCAGCGACGGCAAAATAACAATCGTCCTGCTGGACCTGCCCGAGTGTATGCTTTAACTCCTATGGAAGCCGCGGAAGATAACAACGTGGTTTCAGGTACACACTCTTTAATCCCTCTTGTTATATTGCCTTTCTGTATGTTAAATCTTTTCAAGCTGTTAATGCAAAACTGTGTAATTTATGCACACTTTATTTCAATAACCAACCTTGTAGCGTATTGTTCGATACGGGTGCCAGTCACTCATTCATCTCAGAACAATTTGCTAATAATCTTAAGCTCCACACATGCAACCTAACGCAAAGATTGAGTGTTGGACTTCCATCAGGAATCCAACTAAGTGCCCAGAAATTTTGCAATATCAAAGTCCCGATAAACAATCAAGAATTTCAGGCTAAGCTAATCGTTCTACCAATAGTAAACTTTGACATCATCCTCAGGATGAATTGGCTTAGTGACAATAATGCTGTGATTAACTGCAATAAAAAGAGAGTCACTCTCCACTCTCAGAGTAAGCCTGAAACATTTGTAGGAAAAACTAGCATGCAGTTATCTTTAATAAATGCCATTAAAGCAGAACAGTTGATTGTCAAAGGTTATAGTGCCTACTTAGTCACCATGATGGGCGAAACAAAAGAAAATATCTCCCTTGCTGATTGTAAGGTAGTCAAAGAATTTGTCGATGTATTTCTAAAAGATTTTCCTGGTGTACCTCCTTCCAGAGAAGTGGAATTCTCCATTGAATTGATTCCTGGTACGCAGCCAATATCCAAAGCACCTTATAGAATGGCACTTAAAGAGCTTCAAGAACTCAATGAGCAGTTGCAAGAGCTCCTGAATACAGGTTTTATTAGGCCAAGCATGTCTCCTTGGGGAGCGCCAGTTTTATTTGTGAAGAAGAAGGATGGATCTATGCATATGTGTATAGACTATCGTGAACAAAACAAGGTCATCATAAAGAACAAATATCCACTGCCCAGAATTGACGATCTGTTCGATCAATTATCCGGAGCCGTGATATTTTCTAAAATCGATCTAAGGTCTGGATACCATCAGTTGCGAGTAAAAGAAGACGACGTAGGGAAGACTGTGTCCCGTACTCGTTATGGACACTTTGAGTTTTTGGTGATGTCGTTCGGACTCACCAATGCACCGTCAATCTTTATGGATTTAATGCAGCGCGTGCTAAAACCGTATCTGGATAAATTTGTGATCGTCTTTATTGACGATATCCTCATTTACTCCAAAACTCTGAAAGACCATGAAGAACATCTAAGGCTAGTGTTGGAAACCTAGCGTGAGCATCAACTTTATGCCAAGTTCTCCAAGTGCGAGTTCTGGCTTAACTCCATTGCATTTTTGGGGCACGTAGTCGATGCTCAGGGAATTCGAGTAGACCAGAGCAAAGTAAAAGCTATTCAGGATTGGGTTCAACCTAAGTTTGTCACCGATATTAAAAGTTTTCTGGGATTGGTAGGATACTACAGGAAGTTTGTTAAGGGCTTTTCTCAGATCACTTCGCTGTTGACTAAACTAACCCAAAAGGCTATCCCATTCATTTGGAGCCCAGAATGTGAGAAAGCGTTTCAAACCCTTAAGGATGCTCTATCTACCGCTCCAGTTCTTGTTTTACCAAAAGAAAGTTTGAACTATCAGGTGTATACCGATGCCTCTGGGATTGGTCTAGGTTGTGTTTTGATGCAAGAGGGTAAGGTAATTGCTTACGCCTCTCGTCAACTAAAACCCCACGAGAGAAATTATCCAGTTCATGACCTTGAGCTTGCAGCCGTAATTTTCGCCTTGAAAATATGGCGTCACTACTTATACAGAGCGCAGTGTTCAATTTTCACCGATCATCAAAGTCTGAAATACATCTTCACCCAGAGAGAGTTGAATTGCCGTCAAAGAAGATGGTTGGAACTTATCAGTGATTATGATCTCAGTATCCAGTATCATCCCGGAAAAGAGAATGTTGTGGCCAATGCTCTTAGCCATCGTGCTACCCTAACTTCTATGATTGCCTCCAATTTCTTAGAACCTGAATTTTGTAAGCTCAAGATTTCTCCAATTAATGGCGATACGCTGAGTTCACTATTAGCAAATATTAATGTGGAACCCACTTTCCAATGAGATGTCTCCATCTCGCAAACCAAAGATGATGAGTATCTGAAATTTAAAATAGATATCGAAGGTGGTCATCGTCAGGATTTGCAGTTGCAGAATGGTGTAGTTTATCAGGGCAATCGATTGTGGATACCTAAATCTATGCATCAAGAGGTTTTAGTCAAAGGCCATAATTCTGGGTATCATATTCATCCAGGCAGTACTAAGATGTATCAAGATTTGAAGCAATCATTTTGGTGGCCAGGCATGAAGAAAGATGTAGCTGACTTTGTGGCCAAATGCCATGCCTGTAATCTAGTAAAGGCCGAACACCAAAGACCCGGTGGTCTTCTGCATCCGCTCGATATTCCTGAATGGAAATAGTTCGATATATCCATGGACTTCGTCATGGGATTGCCTCGTGCCAAATCTGGTGCCGACGCAATCTGGGTTATTATTGATCGATTAACTAAATCAGCGCATTTCCTTCCTATTCATCAAACTGATTCAGTAGAGAAGTTAGCAAAACTCTACATCAAGGAGATTGTCAGATTGCATGGAATTCCAAAGTCAATTGTATCTGATAGAGACAGCAGATTTACTTCCAAGTTCTGGCAAGCTGTGCATCAAGATCTGGGAACGACTCTAGCTATGAGTACAGCTTTTCATCCTCAGACGGATGGTCAGACTGAAAGAGTAAACCAAGTTCTAGAAGATTTGCTTAGGCTCTGTATTCTTAATTTTACTGGTTCCTGGGAAGTTCACATCCCATTAGTGGAGTTCGCCTATAACAACAGTTTTCAAGCCAGTATTAAGATGGCTCCTTATGAAGCTCTGTATGATAGAAAATGTAGTACTCCGCTAGCCTGGTCTGAAACAAGAAGTGTTCAACTGTTTGGTTCAAAATTGGTAGAAGAAACAGCAGCAAGATCAAGTTAATTAAGCAGAGAATTCATTCAGCTCAAGATCGTCAGAGTAAGTATCATGACTCTCACCACCGTCTCTTAGAGTTCAGCATGGGAAATCCTACTTATCTGAAGGTCAGCCCAATGAAGGGGGTTTTCGGATTTGGTGTAGCTGGGAAACTCAGTCCCCGCTATGTAGGACCTTTCAAAATCTTGGCCAAGGTAGGGTCATCTACTTATCGACTAAGCCTTCCTGATGGCTTTACAGCTGTTCACAACGTGTTTCATGTATCCTCATTGAGAAGATGTCTTCGAGACCCTTCTCATCTCGTTCAACTCCCAGCAGTAGAAATTCAACCTGATCTTTCTTATGCCGAAGAACCTATCAGAATTTTAGCTCGTGATCAGAAACAGCTGAGGAATCGTTCAATTCCTATGGTCAAAATTCAGTGGAAGAATCGATCGTTGGAAGAATCTACTTGGGAAAAAGAGGTGGATATGCGCTATAAATATCCCCAACTCTTTGCAAACTCAGGTACTATTCGTTTCTTATCCTTCAATTGTATCTAAACTCATATTATCGCAGCAGGATATTTCTTCACTTAGGTGATATCGGGGACGACATCATTCTTAAGTGGGGGAGTCTGTAACAACCTTAGGTTGTTACCCTAGCTAAAACTAGATTAATTAAGCTAAACCAAGGTTTGATTTTGATTCCATTGGATTCAATGGGTCATTTAAACCTAAACCTAGAAGTTTGAAATCAATCGGAGCTAAATTGGAAAATTTGATATTTTTGGCTATTTTTAAGCCCTGAAAAATACCTAAATTATTTTGATCTCCAAATTGAAATCTGATTTCATTTTTGAGTTCCTCATACCCTAATTAGCTAAGGGTGAATTTTTGGGAATTTTTGGAGCTCATTTGGTCCTAAATTGGATATAGGAATTAATAGAATAATTAAATTAATTTTAATTAATTAATAATTTTATTTATTTAATTAAAATTACTGTTAGGATTTGCTGTCGGGACCGCGGCAGATCCGCTGCGGGGGTCCCGACAGCGGTGCATAGTCTTTAGCCAATAAGGTGGCCAGCACGCATCTTGGCATGGCTCCTTAGCGGCGCGATCCACCCCGCGCCGAGGCCAGATCCTAGCCGCTCGATCGATAGCCCGATCCAACGGCCTCCCGTGTCCTGCCTTAAGTAGCTCAGATCAAGCGTTGGATCAATTCAGTTTGATCCAATGGATGATCTGTGTCCCGATCGACCGTTGCCGATCGAAAGATCAGGGCCACCTGGTTGTAACTGAAGACCCATCGAACGGCTGCGCCTCACCCATCACTGTTCATCATCGTCCCAGGTGCATTCTCGCTGGAATCTCCTGACAGAATCCCAATGTCCTACCCTCGTGGCAGTACGGGGAAGGAATATTGTCACCCACGATCTCCTTCACGCCATAGTTTGGTGATCCTCCCAGATTTTCCCTTCCCTGTTCGGAGCCCCATCCGTAGCCATGAGCCAAAGCTGCTGGCTCGGCTAAGACTTTGGAAGCCCTTCTACGGCTATAAATAGCCTTAGAACTTTCCTATGTCTCCCTTTGCTCATCCTGTATCTTCTCTGAAGCTCCCTCTTCTTCTTGCTAAGCTCAAAGACCCCTGCGACCAATCAGCGAACCAGGTCCCTTCAGTAGAGTCTGAGGGTGAAACTTGGCATTCAAGTTCCCTTAAGCTGTGTCTGGAGCAGAGAAGGGGGACTGTCCTCTGCATATCCCCAATTATGCACTCGACGACGATCAGGTACAGCCTCTCCCATTTCCAGTAGAGCTAGTTTTCAGCTTGTTTCGCACTCAATTAAGCTTAGGTGCTGTGCTAGGACCCTACCTTAGCTCCTCAATGAGCGATCGAGTTGAAAGAGGTGGCCTGGCAGTGACCTAGATGACGAATTCGTCGTCTGTGCGCACCGCCAGGCGAATTTCCTGGTTCGCCTAAATTGGCGTTCCAGCTGAAATTGATTGCCCATTCGGCCCTAAGCATGTTTGGACAATCTTGGTGAGCTGGTATCAAGGGTTAGGTTCAACTAGATCGATCAATTCAACCGAACTTGATCGATCCAGTCGAAGCGCTGAACGGCAGAAAATGCCGAGTAGCACCCCGACGATCTAGACCATCTCAGGATCCCTCGTTGTGCCCTATCGCTCCCTCTTCGATCCCTGAACGTGTAGGGATCGAGATATTGGTGGCTCGTGGGCTCAGTGAGGAGAATTATCTCCTCACAGGTGCACCAGCCGAAGGATTTAGGCCGAATATGTATCCAGCGAACCAGAGCGTCCCAGTGAGGGCTTCTTAATTCAATCGACGCGTCGGAGATCAGGGAACATGTAGCCATCGAAATCGCGGCGCGGCATGACCGGAGTGCGGCAAATTTGGCGCTGGAAGTCCGCCTTGGGAATTAGGGCTGCGGGCGCGATCGAGAGGAAGACGAAGACGCGATTTTGGGCCGGGCCGAGCCCCGACCCGCGCGATTTGGTATTTGGGTCGCGGTTAATTAAACAATTTTTGGAATGTATTTTTAATAGTTATGATTTAATGTAAATAGATTCCTATAGTTTTAATTTAAATAAAGATTCATGATGAATTAATTAAATAACTTTAGTTATATAAATCTAAATGGTATGATCCAATATACCATTTGAATCAGAAAAATTCAAAGAATTTGAATATAAAATAAAATTCTAGATCCAATGGTTGGATTAAAATTTATTTGCCAAACTTTTTATATTCTTAAACAAATCATATAAAATCATATAATTATCCAATTTATGATATTAAGGGCTCTGATTGCTCCTAGTACCCTGAGGAACAATTCTAGACCCTTAAAGTTGATTTTGGATAATTATTTTTCTTAATTACCTATTAATCACTCTAATCAAGGATTAGTGATTTAAACCCTAATTAAGCCTTTGATTTGGGTGGGGATGGTTCCTAATATTATATTAGACCTAGTATAACCTAAGTGTAAGGTTGGATTGCCCTAAAGTGCCCTAATTTCACTAGTCACCCTAATTAGCTTAATTAAGTGATTAGTGATAATTAAGACTATTTAGGTCACCAAAACCTAAATTAAAGGTGTTTCCCACTTCATTAAGTAATATGAAACATATTAAAATAGATTAGATCTAATTTGGATGAGCAAACCCTAAAATCCCAATTTTTACCTTAAGAGGGGCATTTTGGTCATTCTAACCAAAATGTGTTTAAATGCTCCCTAAGACCTTGGAAATTCAGTAAACCACCTTAAGATAGATTAGAAATGTTCTTTGGACCCCTTTTTGATTGATGATACTAATAATATTAATATTGAAATTATGAAATCTTCAATTTAGCCTTAATTAAGACATTTAGATCTTGTGACCATAAAGAAGTCACTTAAGCTTAATACTTAAATGTAATCATTTCAAAAGACACTTGATAAGTTCAAACTAGTTAAATTGTAAGCTTAAATACTAAAAGAAACAATAATGGGACATTCTAAGTTAAAATCTAGCTTAAAGTTTAAAGTGATCAAAACTCAGACCCTTGGATCCTAAGTAACCTAAGAAAGTTAATATGGGTTTAATGTTAATCTAATACTTGAAATTGTCAATTTTAACCTTAATAGGCTCCTTATAGTTAATTATGAACTTAGATCTTAATTAACTTTAATTAAAAGTCTAAAGTGATCAAACTTCAGATCTTTAGATCTTAGATCTTAGACTTAGATCTTCAATTTGAATCAAACCACCTCCAATTGAAATTCTTTAATGATTTATTGTTAAATCTTTTGAAACCTTCCATGTGGGTATAGGGTGATTCAATTAATAAGATAATGGAGTTATCTTAAAGATTGAATATAGATCTTAGATTCTCAAGAATAGCCTTTCACTAAGATCTTAGTTCCTGAATCTTTTAACTTATAGGATTCTTTATCTTTAAATTGGGTAATAAGTGAGAAACCTAGATCCTATTTAGAATTTCACTTTGGATTTGGAATTTGAACTCAACATAAGGTTTAAGTTCTAAATCCTTAAAATCTTGATTTATTTGATCAAGATTTGGGTAAGAGAGTAAAATATTTATAAAAAAAAAAATTAGGTCGTTGATTTGCTTACTTAAACTATATAGTCGTCACTTGATTTTGGATTAGAACTTGTTAAGTTCTAATATTTGACTTTAAGGACGTAAATCTGAGATTCTACTCGATAGCTGGATATTGAAGATCCTAAGCTTGTACCTTCTCAGGGTAGTCAGATTTGGTAATTAGACAACAACAGATATCACATGAGTCTAGATTGAGTCTCTTGCCTACTTTGACTAGATTGCTTTGCATACCTTGGATTATGAGCTTTAGCCCTTGAGCATAATAGGAAAACTTATGATGATGTATCCTAAGCTAATAATAAATTTACATATCATTCAGTTTTGTTTTGTCACAGTTAGTAGAATATGACCTAGTTTAGTCTGCCTCTTCAGTAGTAGTATTGTATAGACTGGACTCAGTCCTAGCATATTTGGATGGCTAAGCTAGGGATTGATTGATATTGGAGGCCCTGTTTTGCCTATTGGCTGATATGGCAGTACTAGAACTTAGGCATATTACTACTATTACATGTATTGTATTAGTTTAGTTTTCTAGTTTGTTTTGCCACATGCTTCAGTGGTCTTAATTTTCAGTATTTGCTCGCTTTACCACATGTCTCAGTGGCTTTACTTATCATATATTGCTTTGCTTTTCTCCACATGTCTCAGTGACCTTTCTTTTCATCTTAATCTGCATATCCTATGTGTACTTTTATGGCTTAGGTATATATATGAATGACATGTTTAGGATGCTAGAATTTTATTGAATTCAGTACTTGTGTTCTTTTATACTCAGTATATTTTACTTTGATCATAATCATGTTAGGATCATGTTTATGTAGTAGCTGCAGTTATTTTGCTTTTAGCCTTACCTTGCTTATTTAGTGTTTTGTATGTTGCATGCTATAAATAGATAGTTTATAGTATTCCAGTTCTTTCATGGCTTGTTGCACCCTTTACTGCTTGCATGTATAGTTAAATTTAAATGTGATATCCTTTAATATTCAGTTCACTTTAAATAGCCTAAAATGTACTTAGACAATTGTCTAACTGTAACCTTTTTATTTTGTTGGCTGGGGCCCTGGCATTTGTGATACCGACAAATGTCAGATTCAGACATGTTCGTGGGCAGTGTCGCTGAAGAGGAGCCAATTCAGGATGAAGACCTTCCAGCTGCGGTCTAGCTAGTTTTGCCTTGTTCATTTCAGTGAGGATAGAGTCTTTTATTTTCAGTTATTCATTTCAGTTGTAATAATTAAACTTTCTGGATGTACTTTACTTCTGCATTGTGATGAGTTACTATATTTCCCTACTATGTATGCTTGTGGATGTTACTCTATTTTATATTGCTTCCACTACTTTGATATTTATATTGATGAAAGTTATAGCACCTGGTGACAAGTCCTTGCCTTAAGGAAAGTTGGGTTTGCCTAACTTCACTTACAGTTGGGGATTTGCCATAGTTGGAGCACCGCACTTCCTTATTGTTAGTACGGGGGCCCCATAGTTGGTATCAGAGAACACCATAAGGTGTCAGACTGGGATCTATGATTCCTTTCTACCTAATGGATCGCTCTTCTGAAATACACGCATCAATATAAGTGACATCCATAACATGGTAGTGCCAGTAACTCTATGCACAATAAAAGAGGCAAATACTCCCAACCTAATAAATTTATTCATTCAGAGTCTAATACAAATATAGTAAAATTCTGCTCCCAGAGTCAGATGGGATCTGAGGAGTCCGATATAGACTACTATCAGCGTATCTTCAGGAGTGCTTGGGACAGTAGCTTCAAATGGAGGCAGGAAAGCAACTGGACAAATCGAAGGAGTTTCATCAAGAGGAATTTTGGTCTTGGAAAAGCTTCTACGACAAACTGTATCGAGGGCTCAACTTTCCAGTGTATGCGTAAGAATGGCTGAGCCGAGTAGAGTCCCTTTTGGAGCACATAGAGTGTCCCGAGTCACTCTATGTAGATATGGTGACTGACTTGATGGTGGACTACGCTGGAGTATGGTGGTACGAGACTATGGCAAAGCTCGAGAAGAAGCGTAATAGGAAGCGGCGAGAAGTCACCTTTGAGGATTTTTGTGTAGCCTTTAGGGCTGAGTACATTGATAAAGTCTAAATAATAATTAGATTAAATGTTATTTTAATTTCAGGCAAACTTCATTTGGTTTACAGTTTGGCATTGTAATTTCAAAATTTTATAATTAATGAGAAATTTTGATTTCCTTCCTTAGAGTAAATTCTGAGTTGCACTTTTCTTAATTAAAACTAGAATGGATTATGGATCACCACCCACTGTTACTCCAATCAAGAACACTATGGCCTCCAGTAGTTCTAGCGATGAGGTGGCTCATCTGCGAGCCATGGTGGCAACTCTCCTAGAAAATTAAGCTCAACAGGCACTGGTCATGCAGAAATTGTTGAATGATCGCATAACTCCAGCAACTGTCGCTGTTCCAACAGTCCATGCTCCACAAGTTGCTTCATCTTCACACCATACAGCAGATAATCTCCTCCATAATTTCCTGAGGTTAAGGCCTCCAACCTTTGGCGGGAATTTGTCCCCAATGGATACGGCCGATTGGCTGAAGGCCGTAGAAAAGGATCTAGTTGGTCTGAAAATTCCAAACTCTGAAGCCGTCCGTCTCACCACTCATCTGTTTCACGCCGAGGCGGAATATTGGTGGGAAGGAGTCAGGAACACCCAGTTCGTCGATTATGAATTAGACGACATTCCTTGGGATGCATTTGTTGAAGCCTTCAAGACTAAGTTCATCCCCCCGTCCGCACAAAACATGATTACAGATACGATCATGAGGTTGACACAAGGAAGTCGCTCAGTGGCGGAATACGAGAGAGAGTTCCGTAGATTAATCCATTTTGCACCAGAAGTCACCCACTCTGAGTCAGCGAAGTGTCATCGCTTCCTTTGTGGACTCAGAAGTTCGTTGAAGAATCAGATAGTGCCACTCTGTCTAACTAGTTTCTTCAAACTAGTGGAAACGGCTAAGGTGATTGAATATCACCAATCCGAAGAAGATCATAAGCGAAAGGCGCAAACCAATCTGAACCAGCGAGGAAATTTCAAAAGGCACGGCTCTAACCCTGCGAAAGTATATCAGCTGGAAGCTGCACCTACAACTGAACAAATTCAGAACTGCGCCAAGCCACATCCATATGGTAGTACTAGAACTTAGGCATATTACTACTATTACCTGTATTGTATTGTTTTGGTTTTCTGGTTTGTTTTACCACATGCTTCAGTGGCCTTAATTTTCAGTATTTGCTCGCTTTGCCACATGTCTCAGTGGCTTTACTTATCATATATTGCTTTGCTTTTCACCACATGTCTCAGTGGCCTTTCTTTTCATCTTAATCTGCATATCGTATGTGTACTTTTATGGCTTAGGTATATGTATGAATGACATGTTTAGGATGTTAGAATTTTATTAAATTTAGTACTTGTGTTCTTTTATACTCAGCATGTTTTACTTTGATCATAATTATGTTAGGATCATATTTGTACAGTAGCTGCAGTTATTTTGCTTTTAGCCTTACCTTGCTTAGTTAGTGTTTTGTATGTTGCATGCTATAAATAGATAATATATAGTATTCCAGTTCTTTCATGGCTTGTTGCACCCTTTACTGCTTGCATGTATAGTTAAATTTAAATGTGATATCCTTTAATATTCAGTTCACTTTAAATAGCCTAAAATGTATTTAGACAATTGTCTAACTGTAACCTTTTTATTTTGTTGGCTGGGGCCCTGGCATTTGTGATACCGACAAATGTCAGATTCAGACATGTTCGTGGGCAGTGTCGCTTAGGAGGAGCCAATTCAAGAGGAGGACCTTCCAGCTGCGGTCTAGCTAGTTTTGCCTTGTTCATTTCAGTGAGGACGAGAGTCTTTTATTTTCAATTATTCATTTCAGTTGTAATAATTAAACTTTCTAGATGTACTTTACTTCTGCATTGTGATAAGTTACTATATTTCCCTACTATGTATGCTTGTGGATGTTACTCTATTTTATATTACTTCCGCTACTTTGATATTTATATTGATGAAAGTTATAGCACCTGGTGACAAGTCCTTGCCTTAAGGAAGGTTGGGTTCGCCTAACTTCACTTAAGTTGGGGATTTGCCATAGTTGGAGCACCGTACTTTCTTATTGTTAGTGCAGAGGCCCCACAGTAGCCGACGGCGCCGTCTGATCAGCCGTCTGATTAGACGGCGCCATCGCAGCCATTGGATCTGGATCAGATCCAACGGCTACAGAGCCATCATCCTCGACGGCTCCATCCCGTGCAACACGCGGCACGCCCGCCGCCCTCCGGGCCAATCCGGCGCCTCCCCGGCCTCGTCGAGGTCGTCGACGGGCCTATAAGGCCTCGGCCGACCTCTGGGCTCCGGGTTTTGCGAACCCGACCCCAGATTGAGCCAACTCCGTCCTGCCACCGTCCAGCCCCCCCGATCTCTCCCATCTTGACTCCATTTCTTTCAATTATTGTCTCTATACCTATTGCATGTGCTGGATTATTGATCGAACGCTTCCGATCGGGGCTAGCCCGACCGGATCGTCAGGATTTAGATTTAAGTCCACAGTAGAAATCGTTAGGATCTTGTAACCCGTAACCCTAGGACCTAGGGTTGGGATTTGCTGGTGATCCCGGCCACCTCCGGCGAAGGTCCGCCCACCGACGTGTAGGCCTCGTCGAGGGCTACCGTCGGCCGTGCGGGCCGAGGTGGTCCGGCGCCGGGAAGGCCGGCAAAAGCCGTGCCCTAGCCCGGCGCTCTCGGGACGTCTCTACGAAGGAGACGAAGGCCGGCAAAAGCCGTGCCCTAGGCCGGCAAAAGCCTGCTGGCATGCCACGTCGCAGCCAGCCGGCACGCCGCGTGTCCCGTGGGGCCCACAGCCCTATCCCGCGCGGCGCTTCGGCTTCCCTGTGGGGCCCACAAGTGCCACGTGGCAGTCTCTGGGCCCGCCATGTGTCAAGTGGGACCCACTGCCCAGTCACCCGCGGTGTTTCGGCTCCCCTGTGGAGCCACAGTGCCACGTGGCAGTCTCTGGCAGTGTCACGTGCTAGGTGGGGCCCACTGCCCAGTCACCCGAGCCTACTCGGGTCCCCTGTGGGGCCCACAGTGCCATGTGACAGCCTCTGGCAGTGCCACGTGTCAGGCGGGGGCCCACTGCCCAATCACCCGAGCCTACTCGACTTCCCCGTGGGGCCGTAGTGCCACGTGTCAGGTGAAGCCCACTGTCTGTTAATTAAAATAAATTAATTACTGTTAGCCTAGTTAATTACAATTATTAGTTAATTAAATTAGGATTAGTATTAATGACTTTTGAACAGTAATTTTATAATTAATTAACTGTAATTAATAATTAAGAGATTAATTAGGATTATTTTAATATTAATTAAACTTTAAACAGTAATTAGAATAATTAATGATTATTAAACAGTAAACTATACTTAATTATTTTTAATTAGATATTAACAGGTGATTAAGGTTAATTAAATAGTAATTAGTGCTAATGACTTTTCAACAGTAAAATAAAAATATTATATAATTTAGTTAATTAATTAAATAGATTAATTATTATTAATTAGTAATTAAGTTTAATTAATCACAGATTAATTAAAAGTTAATAAATTCAGAAATTATATATATAAACTTTAGGAATGAACAGTAAAATCATTTAATTTGAATAAATGAATAGTAAATTAATACAAATTATATTTTTGAATAGTAAACCTTAAAAGTTTAATAACTTTTTGTAGGATGATCCAAACATAACCAATATAGGTCTCAAAATATTCAGAAAAATGTAAGGAATCAAATTACGTAAGTCAAAAATTAATTTCGGGGTACGCATAATGAGGTAATATTTTAGGACCTCTTTAGAACCTCATAACTTTTTACTCAGTTATCAGAACATAGTCAATATAGGTCTTAAAATGCTCAGGAGAGCGGCCCCATCACTGTAGTAGTATTAGTTTTCTCATTTGGACATCAAAACAAAAAGTCAACCCTAGAATTCTTAGTGAAAATGACTAAAATACCCTTAGAATTCAAATGATCATAACTTGGTCAACTCAACTCCATGTTCAAAAATTTAAGATGCTAACTAACTTAGAATTTCAATGTCATTAATAAACTGAAATAATATTTAGGGATCTGAACCCTATAAATTTAGATAAATGACCAAATTACTCCTGACCTTATTTTGGTCATAACTTGACCGTTTGGAGTCCAATTTGGATGTGTTTACTGTCTATCTTCAAGTTAGACAGTAAGGAATTAGTTGGGACTAAGAGAAATCAATTTAAGATGAGTCAAAAGTTGACTTTTTGACCCTTAGAGTAGGGGGAAAAATAACCATTTTTCCTTAAGATTGGACTAAGTACCCCTAACCTTTAATTAACATTCCAAAACATTGAAACTAATGTTATAATCATCTTAGTGACATTTAGGTGAGTGAAATCAACCCTTAGATCAGATTCCAGTAATTCTCTAAGTCTTTAACACTATACCTTAAAGACCTTTTCTGAGACTAGGACTAGATCATAGGTTAGAATTCATTCATTGGGTAAATGGGTTACTCAATGGGTGAAACCTTGGTTTTATTAGTTTCTAGACTTTTCTTTTATTTTATAATTTATTCAGATTATTTTGTCTTTTAACCTTAGATTTAGGATAGGAGATTCATCCTATTAAGCTTGATAACTTAATAGGATTGGCCTTAACTAGTAGATCACTTATAGAATAAAACCTAGAACTTGGGCCTTATCCCTTTTAGATCATGTGATTAAACCTAAATCTCATAGTGTTTAATCCATAATCTATAGGCCTAGAAGATCTTGATCAGATCTTAGTTAGAACATCTAAATTCACCAAACTAGGACGTATAATTTATTGTTTTAACTCGTAGTCGTCTATCTGATTGAACTAGATTAGAACCTGATCAGTTCTAATCCTTTTAACTTATAAGGACGAATTTCTAAGTTACACTCGATAGTAGAAAAACAATGATCCTGAACTTGTGTAACTTGGAATAGTTAGAATGGTTAAGTAGAAAACAAATGATATCACCATGTTTAGTAGAGTCCCTTACTTACTTTGATGATTGATGCTACGCATTCCTTGATTTTTGTACCATAATTTTGTGAGCATGTCATATAAGATTTTTGATGCATGAATAAAATGTTAGGAAAATATGGAGACTCCTTAGATTCTTTGTAAGGATATTAAAGTGATTAATGAGAAGATAATAATTGGATGTGTTTGAGCTGCCTCTCAGTATTACCTTCTGATTGCCTAGTCAACTTATGTCACTAGGGGAAGGCCTTTGTTTTGTTGTGTGCTGTTTGCCTAGTCTCCTTGTTGACACTAGGGGTACACCGTTGGTGCCTTAGCCGTACTGGTGCTAAGATCCTTCGATTATACTATTGGTGCCTTAGCCATACTGGTGCTAAGATCCTTCAGCTTTTCTGGTGGGCTAGATTAGCTCTTTTCTGTATGGCAGATTGTTCACGGATGCTTATATACAGCTTGATGTTTTTGCTACTTTTCAGTATTTTTATTCAGTCAGCTATTTCTTTGTACTACTTTTATATATTAAGATGTTAGAATCTTGCTGTTATTTATATGTACCACTGCTGAGTTGTTTTATTTTAAATTGGCATGTTTCTTTTAATCACTAGTATATTTAGGATGTAGTATTTTTCTTACAGCACTTGTTTAATTATGTATATTTATATGTTGTATCATGTTTAGCTTGCATTTGAGGCATGCCTTAGCCTCCATTTTTGCTTAAAGTTATAAATGATGGTTTATAGCTTTTCCTTCTTTTTTGTATTGTTTGCTGCTCCCTTACACATTGTTGCTTAAAAGTTACAGAATGGTGATATTACTTAACACGTATAAAACTTATCAGCTTAAAATATACTTAGAGAATTGTCTAACCAGATTTTTCTTTTTTTTGGCTGGGGCCCTACATTGTGAAACTGACAATGGCAGATCCTCTTCAGTTGGACGATCAGGATCTTGGTGTGGAGCCATACCCGGAGGAGGAGCCTGTGGAGGAAGCAGCTGTTTAGTTTTATCTGTGAAAATGAGTGTATTTGCACTTTCTTTTATTTAAACTTTTAAATGATGTAATAACACAGGTACTGATGACTGTGCATTTGGATTTTATACTTATATTCTGAGATACATTTCTTTATACTTATGTTGTGATGCTTGGATGTTATATATATGAAAATTACTTCCGCACTCTGTATGTTTACTTAGATAGTGACTGAATGTTTGATTCTATGCTTACTCCTTCCCTTATTATGTGAATTGTGGATTTCATCATATTCCAATTATAAGTGAAGGGTTAGCTAGAGTAACACACCACCCCTTAACTTAACTCTTGTGGATTAAGGGGTGGGGCACCACAGCCGGTGACCCCGGCCACCTCCGGCGATGGTCCGCCCACCAACGTGTAGGCCCCGACGAGGGCTACCGTCGGCCGTGCGGGCCGAGGCGGGAAGGCCAGCAAAAGCTGTGCCCTAGCTGGCACCCTCAGGACGCCTCCGCGTAGGAGGTGGAGTCCGGGTCGAGCCGGGTCGCCCGAGCCTGACCCGCCTGCGGCTGGGTCCGCGTAAGCCCAGATAAGGCCCCTAGCGCCACGTGGCAGCCTCCAGGCATGCCACGTGTCCCGTGGGACCCACCGCCAGAACCCGTGTCCCTTCGGCTTCGGCTGTGGGGCCCACTGTGCCACGTGACAGCCTCCGGGCACGCCATGTGTCACGTGGGGGCCCACATGCAGAGCCCCGCGACTCTTCGGATTCCACTGTGGGACCCACTGCGCCACATGGCAGTCCCTTGGTGCTGATTGCTTAGTCTCGTATGACACTAGGGATACACCGTTGGTGCCTTAGCCGTACTGGTGCTAAGATCATTCGATATTCAGTGGGCTAGATTAGCTCTTTTCTGTATGGCAGTTAATACATGAACGTTTATATATATGCAGTCGTGATGTTTGTTTACTTTTCAGCATTTTTATTCCGTCAGCTATTTTTTTGTTCTACTTATATACATATTTTAGGATGTTAGAATTTTGTTGCTATTATATGTATCACTGTTGAGTTATGTTATTTTAATTTGCATATATCTCTTGATCACCAGTATATTTAGGATATAGTATTTTCTTTTAGTACTTATTTAAATATTTATATGCCTTATCTTGTTTAGCTTGCATTTGAGGCATGTCTTAGCCTCTCTTTTGCTTAAGTTATAAATGATTGTTTATTGCTTTTCCTTCCTTTTTAGCATTGCTAGTTGCTCCTATATTTGTATGATTATTGCTTAGAAATGGTAAAATGGTGATATTACAAAACACATAAAAACTTATCAGCTTAAAATGTACTTAGACAATTATCTAACACAAGATTTTTCTTTTTTTTTGCTGGGGCCCTATATTATGAAACCGACAATGTCAGGCTTAGAGCAGGCTAAGGTTGCAGTACTTGAGGAGGAGCCTTACTTGGACGAGGAGCAGCATATTGGACTTGATGATATCTAGCTGTTCTTACCTGTGAGGATGAGCGTGCTTTCTCTTCTATTTGTTTAAACTTTAATGTTGTCATAATACAGGTACCTGTGACTGTGTGTTGGGATTATTATATACTTATATTCTGAGTTGTATTTCATTTTATTTATAATGTGATGTTTGGATATTTTTTATTATAAATCGCTTTCGCACTCTGTATGAATTTTTATTAAGTGACTGAATATTTGATTCTATACTTTCTCCTTCCCTTATTAGGTGGATTGTGGATTTCATCCAAATCCAATGATAAGTGAAGGGTTAGCTAGAGTGACATACCACCATTTAGCTTAATCTTATGGATTAAGGTGTGGGGCGCCACAGAAAATGAGAGCGAAAGAAGGGATAAGAAGGAGGAAGTAAAGATCAAATTGAATACTCCAACAATTATGATAAATTTTTTCTCATCCATCTCATCCAAATAATAGATGAGAGAGAAAATAAATAATTAATTAATTAATTAAAAAATTTTATAAATACACCTCCCGCCCCCTCCTTTTTCATATCCCCTCCCCCATTCCTCCTCTCCTCCCCCATTCCCTTCCCCACTCCCTCTTTTCCCCCAACCTCTCTTCTCCTCCCATCTCCCCCTCTTCTTCCTCATCCACCACCAGTTCCCCCGTTAACCTCTAGTAAAGCCTCATTAAATGTCAATATAGGGTAAGAAATGTGCAAGAAAGAAAAAAAAATGAAAGATTTTCTATTCTTTCATTTCTTCTTCTTCTTTGAATAATAATAATATTAATAATATTATTATTATTATTACTATTATATACTTTTATTTCTATCATTTTTTGCAACTTTTATTTTTGTCATTTTCTTTTTTTTATATATGTATTTATTTTCTAATTTCTGTAACTTTCATTTCTATCATTTTCTTTTTTTCTATATATGTATATATTTTCTAATTTCTATAACTTTCATTTCTATTTTTTTTTCTCTATATGTATATATTTTCTAATTTCTGCAACTTTCATTTCTGTCATTTTTTTTCTATATAAATATATATTTTCTAATTTTTACAACTTTCATTTCTGTCATTTTTTTTATATATGTATAAATTTCTTAATTTGTGCAACTTTCATTTCTGTCATTTTTTTTTTCTATATATGTATATATTTCCTAATTTTTGCAACTTTCATTTCTGTCATTTTCTTTCTATATATATATATATTTATTTATGTATTATTTATAATAATAAAATTTATTATTATATAAAGATAAATAATCAAGATAATATTAATATTAATATTTTTAAAATAAACTAAAGAATATTATTTTATTTATTTAATTATTTCATTTGCAGTATTTGCATCACTATTAAACTTTGACTTACTTTGATAAATTTATATGAGATATTGTGCTCATAATTTAAAATAAATGATCAGAAATCAGTATCATGAGTTCATTCAGACTGATTTCAGGTCTGTACAGATAATACGTTAGGCCATGATAGGCTGATATTTAGAGAATATAATGAGACTGCACATAGTCGTTGAGGGGAAATGTGTAGTTAGTCAGGAACCCACATCTCAGATAGTTAGATAGACGTATCTATCTCTTCGAGTATTTTGTAATTTTGTCCAACAAAATATATATTATATATTATTGTATTTTCTTTCAGAATGAGCACATATCTTAAATATGCATATTGCATTAATAATCGTAAGCATATCATACTTAAATATTACATTTTATTTTCTCAGGCAGAATCATGCCGCTTAAATGCAAATTTTGATATCCTACAATCCTTACTTGACTTTTGTGTCTAATTAAATCTTTTTTTTTGTTTACCGTGTCATATATATATATATGACAGTTCAGGATCAATCTCTGGATCAAGCCTTTGAATAGGAGCTGATACATGATGAAGTAACTTAGACGTTAATTTTCTTGATGTTTAAAATTTTGGCTTAGTGTGTAACAAATTTTGTAAAACAAATGAATATATTTCCTTTATTATTCTGGTATTTCTGAATGTTAGACTAAATGTGGAAGTGTGTATTTCATACGCCTCTAAATACACTATTATAATAAATCTCGATATGATCCTGGAAAGTGAGCACCTGCAACTGGATTAGCTATGCTGACTCAGCGGAGGGTCGCCACATAAGCACATCTGCCTAATCATTTGAGAGCTTCCTGAATAACATACACACTTTCCCTCTAAGATATGTATAGTATTTTGATATTTTCATAGTCTTGCTTGATTTAATGGCTTGTACAGACTCCAATCATCCCTAAGTGAATGCCTATATATGCATTTCATGTTTATTTTTATTTTATGCATCAAAATTTATCTAATATGTTAAAATGAATTGGCACAAATACATTGCAGCAACAATATAATAATCAAAATAATTCATTGTAATTTGTGATATCTCCACGATAGTCGCTATTTTGCCGTAAAAAAAAAAAATTCATGAACATAAAAGCATGAAAATATGTGAAAATTTAAATAAAAATATAATTTAACATATGATAAAATCTATTTATAAAAAAAAATTAGTAAAATGCATTTTTATATCTCTATAATTTTTAACAATTAATTGAATTTTAAAATAATTATAATATATTTAATTTGCTGAAACAGAACAGATTAGCAGTAACAAAGTTCTCGCCTTGTCAATCATTCAATTGAACAGGAAGCTTCTATTCAAGCTATGGAAGATCTTTTCCATCATACAGGACAGAATTGTATTGGAAAAGATCCTTCTTGTCCTCAGTAATCAGCTGAATTACGAGAGTGCCACCAGCTGGTGGTCCTGGCCGTCCGCTTCACAGTTCCATTTACATCGCCGTCTCCCAAAAAGACACCCCCAGCTCGTTCTCCTTCTGGCGCCCTCTCACGTGATCTGGCCTCTCCATCGCCGTCAGATCATGGCCCACTCCTTGTACCTCGCCGCGTGCCCTCGCTGTCACGACTGGGGCATTCTCGTAAATGCACTCCCCCACTGGAGCCGTCCAATTTCACCAAAATCAATTAAAAATTAATTTAATAATAGTTTATTTATTCTCTGTAAATGTATAAGTATTATTAAAATGACGTACAAATATTTTAAAAATAATATTTATATTATTTTAATATTAATAAATACACTATAAAATGATGTCAAAATCTTATTAGATGAATTGTTTTGGATACCACGTCTAAATAGTATTTCTCTTACTATTTAGGCCCGTTGACGTGGCACCCAAAAATACTCATCCAATTATATTTAAATATAATTTCATAAGTATTTATTTATTTATATTAAAATAATATAAATATTATTTTTAAATTTTGTATTGAAATGATATCAAAATCTTAGTGAATAAGTTATTTTGGATGTTACATCAGCTACTCTAAATAACATTTCTTTATTTTAATTAATTCACTTCAATTTATTTATCGGTTAAAAATAATGAGTAAATAAATATTGAAGGGCTTAATTCCCAATTAAAGAAATTAAATAAAACTAACAGCACCTAATCTATATAACTATCTTCATGCAACTACTTCACTATAAATACTTCTCTATAATTATCTTTAAGTAACTAATCCTCTATCAACAATCCTCATAACTACATTCAATCACTATCACTAATAATAATTATTCATATAATATATATATATATATATATATATATATATATATGTACTTACAAAAGATACTACTTTAATTTCATTTATCAAAAGAATTATTTGCAAAACACTCTTTACCCTCCCAAAACACTCTTTACAAAAAAAAGAAACATCTCTTCTACCAAAGCTCACATCCCAAGTCAAGAAAAAATAAATTTGCTAGGCATAATTAACTTGCCAGTCTCTCAGATTACATCATCAATTCAACGCAATCTGAAATTCTTAATGAATAATATCAAAAATATAATCACAGTCTCCTCACCACCGAGACATCAAATCTTTAGAACTTATATCTTTCAACTATTTCACACCAATAATCTTCATGAACACCTGAAAGGATCGAGAGCTCAACCTCTTTCAACAAAATTTGACAACAATGGCAATTGTACTACAAATCCAAGGTACATAGAATGAACCTCAATGATTGAAACCACATCTCTACTCTCTAGTCTACCATATTACCAACTATTCTTCAATATGTTCTCAATTGCGACATATGCTACAAAGTTTGGCTCACTCTTGAACGTCGACTCCAATCAATAAATCGCTCTAGAATCATACAACTGAAAAATGCACTCCACAATATTGCTCTTTAAGAGAACTGCTTATCTAACCGATATCAAATCAATAGTAAAAAAAATTGATGATGCATGCTCCAAAATCGATACAGAGGACATCATATTCTACACGCTCAAAGGACCGCCAACCTCATATCAAGTCTTCAAAACAACCTTTTGGACAAAACTCGATCCAATCAGCCTCAAAGACTTATACTCCTTACTATGCAATGAAGAAATCAATGTAGCACATGACCTAAGCAGGGAATTATAGCAACCACACTATCAAGAAGCCATACACACCATACAATCTGCTCTAACTCAAATTCTTGGATGGTGCAGAGGGCCTTACAATCGCAATCATGGTCATCTATGCACATGTCCCCATGCTAGAATAAATGTGCATTTATCTACCACTTTCATAAAATGTCAATTTTGTTGCAAGAAAGGGCACAACGCAGCAACATGTTAGCAACACACAAACTTCTCATATGTCAATAAAAAAACATGCCCAACTAGAGCTAGCATTTTGACTCGAAACTTGAACAGTTTGACTCGAGCTCGACTTGACCTCGAACTCGAACGAATTCGAGTCGGTCTCAACTTAAAAATTTTTGAGTTCAAATTTGTGCTAACTCGACTTGAACTTGACTCGATTCAGCCCTATGCCCAACCCATAACCCTTATCTCCTATCAGAAAAGTAGCAGTAATTGGTACTTGAACTTGGATATAGCAACCCTCAATCTCGGGTCAGTGAGTACCCAGAGTCAGAGGTATGTATTCCGAGGATCATAGTCGAGATTTGGCAAAATAATATAAAATATCATATATAGTCATTTATCCAAAATTGAAAAGTGAAAATATGATATTTTATTACAATATTTTAAAATATTTTGACATGAGTATAGCTGTATTTATTTTTAATAAATAAATAAATAAAATAAATAACTAAAAAGTGAAAAGTAAGAGTGTAGCAGTTGATCAGCTCAGCTTGATTCAATTCTTCCTCAAAATCCTGACCTGATATTTACAACAAAAATGTCAGAGTTTGAATCCCTATTAAAGAGTACTATAAGCACTTTGGATATCATTAATTATATTATATATATAAGTGATATGCAATGACATAAATATTAACATGATAGAATAAGGCTTAAGATTTTGCAATATATTTGTGACGTCCCGTAATCCTTATTCCTAGCATGGGTGCGTGGATTGGGGTGGCAATATTGGGAATTTGCCGGGGAATTATAGTCGAGATTTAAAATAATAACATAAATATCACAACTTATTGCTCAATTATTTTGAAAATAATAAAGTATTTTTATTTTGATACAGTAGTAATAACAAGAGTATATTTTTCCTCTTTATCTAAAATATATGAAGAAAATAAAAAAATAATAGTGTAGCAATTGATTGATCAATGTTATTCCAGTTCTTCAGCGACGTTCTGTAACAGCCCAAACTCTTAAGCATCAAAGGTATTGTCCGATTTAGCCTAATAGGCCTCACGATTTTGCTCTCAGAAGATAACTTCCCAGCAGGTCACCCATCCTGGGAGTGCTCCCACATGTGCACGCTTAACTTTGGAGTTATTATCAGGAACTTCACAGTTATCTAAAAAGGCATCTCGATGTTTAAGAGTTTCATTTATTACTACTTAAGTGGGTCTTCACAATCTCCCCAACTTAAGTAACTGATGTCCTCGTCAGTATCCACACAGAGATCCAAGCACCATCCATTGGGTAGATAGAACTAGAGGTGACGACTACAGGCTCAAGAGGTACCCACAACCATGTAGCACCTTAACCATCATGGGTTCAAGAGACTGCTCACATGAAATGGTACTTTGCCCTGTATGACACTTAGCTCATATCTGACACCTTATAGTTTGCTCTGATACCATTTGTAACAGCCCAAAATTTTAAGCATCAAGGTATTGTCCACTTTGGCCTGATAGGCTTCACGATTTTGCCCTCAGAAAATAACTTCCCAGCAAGTCACCCATTCTGGGAGTGCTCCCACATGAGCACGCTTAACTTTGGAATTCTTATCAGGAACTCCACCATTATCTGAAAATGCATCTCGATGTTTAAGAGTTTCACTTATTACTACTTAAGTGGGTCTTCACACATTCTAACCTGACATTTACAATAAAATGCCTGGGTTGAACATTCATTAGAAAAAATTCTAAGTACTTTGGATATCATTAATTATATTATATATAAGTGAAAATCATATAATTAAATTTGTTATTTGCAGAGAAACAAAGTGATAGGTATTGAAAGATAATTATCGTAGCTTTCTCTATAAATCAACATTGAATAATAATTAAAGCAGTGATAAAAGCAATCTGTTACCAATAAGTAATACTATATTAAAAATTAAATATTTTTATCTCAAACTGAATAAATGATAATAATAATATCGTTTGAGTGGGTAATTCTTAAACTTGAGGAATCAAGCATGTCTGCTTAATTATCATAATTTAGGTTCTAACGTAATATATATATATATATATATATATATATATATATATATATATATTCACATATGCTAGTCCCCTCATAAGCATAGTCATAGTATCCTTATATCTTCTAAAATATGATGATAGTGAACTAGCTCGTTCTAAACATAAAATTACATTTTATATAAATTGTAAATAACTCCAACGAAATCTCATTTTTATTCGTTCAAGCATGTTACCTATTTTTGATAGTATATCAAATAGTGATGTATACTTAAATCATGAAATTTGCATGGCCAATAAATTTGTAATTAAACTAATAAAAATTTATGAGTTTCAAAGTGGATCAAACAACATGTAATTAAATCAGTATATGTAGATATATTTCATGATATCCGGAGTACCTATTTTTCTTATTAAATTGATCATTTGTAAATTTGTGTGTAAAATTTTTCGATTAGCAAGGAGAAGAAGAAATTTTTATAAAATTCAGACTTTTATTATATTCTATTGCTCTCAATTTGTTTAAATATTAGTAAGAAGAATAAACAAAAATAGGAAGAGATGATGATTAGGATGGCGAAGAAATATGGTAACGTAGATAATAATGATAGCAAGGAAATTTTTTATAATAATAATAATAATATTATTATTATTATTATTTTTAAATTGAGAATATAATATGAATATTATTTTTATTTAGAGAGAGGAATAATAATATATATATGTATATTTAGAAAATTAGTGATAATAATCAAGATTAATAATGATAATAAAATAATATAATATTATTATTATTATCATTATCATTTATATGATAATTTACATGTAAAGTGTAGTATTTTTATGATAATTATATGCGCATATGCTTATTTTAGAGAGAGAATATTAGGATATTAATATGATGATAATAATTATTATTATCTTACTATTAGCATTATTATTTTATGCAACAAAAAGAATAATAAGTACAATAGTAAATTTATTATTATTATTATTATTACTATTATTATCATTATTATAAATGAATATGGAAAGATATTATTATTGTAACAACCCAAGGTTGTTACCTAGTCGATTTAACTTAAATTTGATCAAATTAAATCAGAAATTAAGATCGATTTAAGACAAATAAAAAAATTAAATAAAAATATCTTCAAGTTTAAATATACAAAAATTTATACTTCAAGAGCTGATAATAGATAAAATATAAATTGAAATTTAAAAATTTTTGTATATTTAAGTTAAGCATCATATGATAATGCTATGTTTTAAGTTTTGCAAAATTTCAAACTACGGATTGATCGTAGTAAATTTTCAAAGTTTTTCACTTACAAATTAATATAAAATAACATACTCATCCAAATTTAATAATTTTTGGGCGTGTGCGTTTGTGTCGTCATGACGCTCAATCAGGCCAAGTTTCATGAATTTTGGAATCCAAATGTCGGAGCGATAAATGTGAAAAAATGGCAAAATTTTAATCAAATAAATATTATTCTTTTTTTATTTATATATAATGCAAGATTATTATGACAATATTTGGTTTCGTGTTAATTATAATTTTTTTTTTTTATTTTCTTTAAAATATGATTTATTACCATAATTAATCATTTTATATAATAATTCATATATTATAAGTTAATAATTGCATGTAATTATAGTTGTAAAATATTAATTAGATATATTTACATTTAAGTAATAAATTTACGTAATAAACAGATAATAATGTATAAATTTAAATATTTTATTTTTATTACAATTGGTATTAAATATATTTAACTAAATTTTATAATTAAATAAAGATATGATCATAATAAAAACATTAAAATTAACTAGCCAATTATAATGTAAAGAGTTTGAATAAGATTAAAAATAAATTTTTACAGTTAATTATTGTTTGCACTTCTTCTATCTCGAAATGTTGCTCATCTTCAACTCGTTGCTTCGTGCTTCTCTGATTTTGGTTACTTCTCCATCCCATACCTTTATTTATTAACATGTAGTTATATGGAAATGTTAATCAGCTTTGAATCAAGCCAAGTATGGCATCTCATTTTTAAGTTCCTTTTTTTTTTTTTTATGTTAATCCAGCTTCATATCCATATTTTCTTTGTTCTTTGTATTTATGTTTTAGTTCTTATCAAATGCCTACCACATCTCTTTCAGTTATGTAGAATTGCATATATATATATATATATATATATATATATATATAATCCAGCCAATATCTTTCCTTAATGCATGCTGATTTTTAGCAAGCTAGTGATGCGCCTTCATCTTAGAAAGCTAATTTCGTGGTAGATGCTGTTGTCAACTTAAAAGATGCTGATGTATATTCATTCTCCCTACTTGCACTAAGATGTTGCTTATGCCTTAATATTGTCATCATTTTAGATTAATTCCATACTTTCAAGAAATTTGAATTTTTCTTTATTTATGCTGAGCTAAGTTTAATAAAAATGCACGTATTCTTGTGGTCGTTAATGGCTTCTTTTAAGTGATACCTATACGTGTAGCCCCTTTATTGTGAGGGTATAGTAATATCTCTACTAAAACTATCCATTTATATTTTGATTAGCTAGAGAGTGCATAAATTTTAGTTATGAAAACTTTTCAAATCTTCTATTTTATTTACTAAAGCGCATTCCATTTAGAAGAAGTTAAGGCATCAATCATGATAATGAGAATATGTATGCTTGCATGTGAATCTAACTTAACTTAAATATAATAGAGTATTTTAAAGTATGAGTTCAACACTTGAATAATTATGTGCTACATGCTTCGTTATATCTATGTTTGCATGCCGTCTTATTATAGATTATATACTCGCTCATCCGTATGAATAGTTAGTTAATAAGTGAGATTGATTGTTTTATTTTATATTAAATCACGTTATTACTTATTGTAGCATGAAGTAAATGCATGTTTGTTCACTTAGGAGTTCCTTAGTGTATTGAATCTGTATCTACTTTCATGCACTAAATTGGTCTCATGTACATTTCAATTTGGGTTATTACAACACTACTAATCTATTCATGCAAGTTGAGATGGTTTAATAATGGATTCCTTCCATCTTAAGCCCTATGTAAGCATATTGTATAGTTTCTTATGTTAACTTTATTTAATCGCTCATATAAATGATACTCTTGCTTTCATTAAGATCTTAGTTGTTGTCCTTATCAAACCTTATGCATGCAACCCTCGTTTTATCTTATTAATTATGTAAGAATTAGTTATATTAGTAGTGTATGTATACATCTTTTGCAAGGGTTAGGTCATGCAATATGGGGAGTTGTGTGTTCTCTCAAATAAGAGTTTTGAATGGATATTCATGAGAGTTTAGTTAAATGATTTATTAATCAATCGCATGATTTTCCACTCATTGTTTCTCTTAGTTATCATTAAGATTCGCATGAATAAGGTAGCTTAGTGATGAGTCTAAATTCATTTCCATCAATTTTTATTAAAGCATGATCAATGTATCTCCATGAATCTCTCATAAGAAATAGTTGCTTTTACTCATGCTAACTTGAAGATCCCTCCTTAGCATGTTGTATTTCAAATATTCTAATTGTAGTTGTTGAGTAATTTGGTTTGAGATCTCATGGTTTGGCATGTTATTAGCTTGTCAAAGTAATTATAGTTAGTCGCTTTCTACCCATTTGGTGCAAGTATTGTGAATGTTGCCTCATCCTAACCAAGTAATAAATTGCAAGCTCATATCATAAGTGCAAAGTACGTAAGTACTTAGAACTCGTAATGAGTTCTATAAATTAAATTATTTATTTAGTCATATGTTAAGTATATACAACACTTGCATAGTTCTTATTGCCGTTTTCGCACTTTCATTTTCTTGAATCTTATGCTAGTTTCTATTTAGTTTTGCAAGTTGTTTTAGGGGATCAAGTGTTTTGATTTTATCTTGAATACTTTATTTCATTAAACTCTCATTTATCCCTAATTAAACTTAAGAGATATTAAGGGATTATTCAAGTGATTTACACTTAATCTAGATCTTAGATTGCCGTCAATAATTCATTAATAATTCATTTGATTTGTCATTGATCTGTAATGTAACTATTGGTACTAAATTGATAAACTTAGGGGTTAACACCTAATCTATCTAATTTAAATTCAAACTCTTAATCACTTAAGTAATCTACCTAATTATAAGATAATTTGATTAACATGATTCCAATAATTTATTTGATTTAATATTAACTTTAATCCATTGAATTAGAAGTGCTAAGGAAATTAAAGAACTAGTAAGATTAAGCATCTGAATTTGAAACTTAAGATCTTTGATTTTCTCTTAAATAAAACTATTAGCATGAAATCAACTATAAAATCTATGATGATTCATTACAAGATCAAATCATAATAAGATTTTTGATTATATTTCATAATTATAGTCTAGGACTCAATTAGATAGGGCTACCCATCTGATCTAATTAACCAAACTTAATGAATAATCCTAAGATTATATTAAGTATTTAGATATGTGAGATCTTGATGATCTTACATTAGGTTTTATGTGATAATAATACTAGCCTTAATCATCTTTAAACTAATGAGGTAGAAAATACTTATTATATTATCATGAGGTAGAAGCTCAGATGATCCTACTTGACCTTAAAAGTTGATCTTAAATCCTTGTAGTAGAATTACATAAACTACTTAGAATGAGATTTATTCCATGTGGTAGTATCCTATGTTAGGTGACCTCTTGGTCACATCCTTGAAACCTTGTGCAGGATGTATCTCATTTAAATCTTAGATTCATAATTTTGGTAATCCATGTCGATTAAATAGCATTAATGTAACTTAGATTGTTGGCTGAGTATAGCGTTGTAGATCCATAGAGCTAAGTCACTCCAGTAATATTTAGTATTGGTGAGTTAGTCTAAGTAAGACATATTTTGTGCTATTCTGCGGGCTTAGGCATATACAGTCCACTTAGAGTAAATCAATCAATTCTAAGAGTGTTATAATTAGTGAACTAGATCCTTAATTTGAAGAAATAACTGTGACAGGGTTCTTGTGGCGGCCGCCCCTTCTAATCACATGTCTTAAGGAGAGGTCGTCACTAAGCACATCTCATACTTAACATTAGGTTGAAATTTAAGACTCCAATCCAATCTTAAGGAAAAGAGGTGCTTTTTTGAATAAAGTAAATATTAACAATCACTTAATGAGTATCAGAGTGCGGAAGAAAAGTAACATCCATTCATAAAATAAAGATATCCAGCTCAGATTATATTCAATGCAGGAAAGTAAAGTACAAAGTTCTGTATTATTACAAATGTTTAAAGTTTACTGAAATCAAAAGAGTCTCTCATCCTCACAAAATAAAGTAAAGCAATTAGAAAAACTAAGGTCCCTCAGTAGTCTGGATCTCCTCCTAGACCTGCTCCTCAGAAGGCTCTATCTCCTCAAAAAGCTCAGAATCTACCATTATCAGTTTCATAATGGTAGGGCCCCAGCCAAGAAAATAAAAATCTAGTTAGAAAAATGTCTAAGTACATTTTAAGGTAATAAATTTTAATGTAATTTTAATGACATCACAACTTTAAGTTAAGCAAAATATAGCGGTAAGCACAAAGAAAGGAAGAACAAGTATTGAGGTAGAAACATACCTCAACTCAGGCTGCAAAATAAGGTAAGTAAAGCACAAGATAATACTACTAAGTACAAAGAATGGTCCTAAAGAATATGATCAAGCTAATATGCCAGTATAGTATAAGTAAAAGTAATGTACTGAAAGTATAAGACTAGCACCCTAACATGCTCTCAAATAGGTAAAACGGTTGATATACAAAAAGTTCTAAAATGAAAAGGAACTGCAAAAAATGAAAAATATGAAAGAAAGAAAAATGTACTGAAATAATAAAGTAAAGTACAGTAAGTCTGAAATGTAAGGAAAGTATGTAAAGCAACTGTAAAATATCTAAAATGTAAATGTAAGTAATGTTTATTAATTTGTTGTACTTGTGAGATACTCTTACTTAGTCTGCCAAAAAGTAAAGTCCATTTGGTAATCTAGGAGAAACATCCCAGATTAAAGTAAAGGTCATCAAAAAGAGGCATCTAGGAAAAACATCCCAGATCCTAAAGTAAATCCACAAAGTATCTAAAGGGCAAATAGGAGAAGCATCCCAATGCCAAAGTAAAGTACCATAGGAGAAATTCCCTAGGCAAAAGTAGTCCTAAAGTAAGTCATACTGAGTGGCAGATTAAGTAAAACATAAACCACAAGTAAAATGTTATTTATTAATGTTTCTTTTAAAATTATGCAAATGAAATGTGAATGAAATTCAAAGTATAATATAAAGTAAGTAACAAGTATTTAAGTAAGTCTCAAGGTATAAAAGGCTCAAAAGCAAGGAAAACATAACATTTTCAAATTCAAGAAAATAACACTACACAAACTTTGTAATATCACCTGTTTTTTAATTTAAACGCTCTAACTACTCTAAGTTACATAAGATTCAGAATTATCAATTTCTACACTGTCTGTAACTTAGATTCACGTATCTACTTGTTGAACATAATTAGGATTAGCTACATCCTAATTATAAATAAATCCAAGTCGCCTACAAAGTTAATTAAGTAAATCAATCATCCTAAGTTTATTATTTTTATAAATCTCAAATAAATCTTTGATTAGCCAAATCAATAGTTAAAGGATTAAGAATCAAATTCAAAGAATGAAGTTTAATTCTTAATCACAAGGCTATCTTAAAGGACTAAGGTTCAATCCCATCTTACTGATTAAAGGTTAAGGTAAATCCTATTGAATTAAGTCATATTCAATAGGATAGATCTCTAATCCTAATTCTAATGTTAAAAGATCAAATAATCAATTAATAAACTATGAAAATCTAATAAACTAGTAAGATCAATATTTCACCTTAATGAGTAACCCACTTTACCCATTAGATGAATTCTAATCTAAGACCTAATCCTATTCTTAGGAATTAAGACTCTTAGATACTAAGAATGTCACTTAGACACACATCCTAACTAAGGTTATAAGACCTAAAGGATGGTCTAAGAAGTTCAAAAGGAAATAAAAATTTTCTCATATTTTACTTAGGTTTTATTTACAACTTAACTTAAGGTTTTCTTCAATTTTCTAATTAAAGACTTAGAATTATCTAAATCAAAGTCTAAATCAATTTTTATTTACAACTAAGTATTTCAAATTACCCTATTTAAAATATTAAGTATGCTTATAATTTAGATATTTAACAGCCTAGTTTGAAGAAGTAACTGTGAAAGGGTTCTGCCTCCTATCGTTGTGCTTGGCGATAAGTGCAGTTATAAGCAAACTAAGTGTTAAATTCACTTTTCTTGGAAATATATAACTATGTGTATACAACCTTCACAGCTGATGATGTTAAGTAAAGTCCTAATTAAAACTAATTATTAAAATTAGATTTAGGAGTCAGAATTCATTTAGATGAATTCTGTACAATAGAGACTCTTGATTCATTATTTGATTTACATTATTTTTTTTTCTGGATTTTGAGCTTTAAGTTATGTAGGCATAGAAGCATAAGCATGATCATAAGTATGATGTATGAGTATTAGTGATGATTTATGGATTATGGAATGTTGTATATATATTAATCATGGAATTTGTCGAATGATTAGTACTGAATTCCCAAATGGATATATATAAGCATTGTACCGTACGATTCATAACAGTTCAGTGATATATTGGTTACATATCATGACATTCAATTCAGTGGCATATACAGATACATTTATTCAGTGGCATACATCATACCTTGTGATGACTCACTTAAGTAGTAATAAGTGAAACTCTTAAACATCGAGGCGCCTTTTCAGATAACGGTGGAGTTCCTGATAAGAACTTCAAAGTTAAGCGTGCTCATGTGGGAGCACTCTCAGGATGGGTGACCTGTTGAGAAGTTATATTCTGAGGGCAAAACTGTGAGGCTTTTTTGGCTAAAGCGAACAATACTTTGGTGCTTAAGAGTTTGGGCTGTTACATACCTTCACATATACTTTATTTAATTTCAGATTATTTACTGTCTTTTCCATTTTCAGTATCCAGCTTTACATTTCAGCATTACTTTACTTTACTGCAAATTTCATACAATTTTAGTTATTCAGCGCCTTTACAGCTTTTCTATAATTTTACTTTACTTTACTTTAATTTTGTACAGTTTTATACTTTCAGTTATTTTATAATATTTCTATAGCTTAATTTCTGTCTTACTATTATGTTGAATAACATCTTTTAAATGCAAGTATATGCTATTTTCCAGTTTTATTATACTTAGATTTTATAAGTCTAATATTATTTTTCCTTTGTTGGCTTGGCCCTATCATATATGTATAGATGACAGCATCATATTTTAGCTCAGATCTTGTGCTTGAGGGTGTGCTTATGATAGAAGGCCAGATAAGATTGGTATTCTACAAAGAAGAAGAAATTATTGATAGTAATCTTTCTATTGCCCTTATGTAAATTTAAATATAATAAATGAATTGCCTTTTTATTATTATGCATTTTCTATATTGTATGTGAATGAATATATGCGGATAATGTTGAATGCCTTCTTCTTATTTTCTGCACTGCTTTACTTATATTTATGCTAAGGTCTTGCTCACAGTTTGATTAATATCATGAATATATATTGTCTATTATCTGTGGTATTAGTTACAGTCACCACTTGATCGTAGTTGAGTTAGTGTTACTCGATGACGGTCTAGAGGCGGCCGCTATAATTATAATATTATTAGTATTATATTTAATATATGATAATAATAATAATAATAAGTAAAGTAATATACTTATTATTATTATTATTAAAAGATGATAATAAAGAGAGAATAATATAATACTATAATATAAGAAATACTTACTATAATAAAATTTGATAACAATAATAATAATATTGTTATTATTATTATTATACACATAATAATAAGTATAATAATTTAAAAACTTATTATTATTATGATTTATCATTATTTTTTAATGATAATGATAAAACTATTTATTTCTTATCATATTTATGAATTATTGTAATTATTATTTCTTTCATTAATAATAACAATAATTATGATAATAATAAAAATAACAAATTAATATTATTATTATCATTATAACACAACATAATATTATTATAGTATATATATATATATAATAAAATTAAATAAATAAAATAAAAATTAAGAACAAACATTGCATAAATAAGATGTTAGTAATAGAAAAATAAAAATTAGTGGAGAAATAGAATATTTGGACCAGGAAATTAACAGTCAGTAGCAAAAATAAATGTTATTGGCAAAAGTAAAATATAGTGGTTAGTAGGTTAGAGATGTTATGAGTCAAATTAATTTTTAATTATTTTTATATCACATTTAAAAATTTAATATTTCAATTAACTCATAAATTTTTACTCACTCACAATTTTTTTTTGTTCTTTGTGGCCCTTCTCCCCGTTCTAAGGGGGCTTGCCGAGGGGAGGCGGTAACTTGCTGAGGAGGTGGGGGACGCCTTGGGAGAAGTTTGGCAGGGTGTCAGCAATGTGTTGGCATAGGTGAGGTGGCGGGGCCAGGGGTGGTTGTTGGCCGAGGAGGAAGACGAATAGGGATAGAGGAGGGGGAAAGCCTTGGTGTTGCTAAAGGGAAAGGAAGACGGAGTCTTGGGGCTGCTTGCAAGGTAGGGAGGAGGAGGTGGTGGTCGGCGGTTTGCCGAAGGCGGAGTGCTTATTTGTGAGTGGGGAAGAGAGGAAGGGGAGAGGAGTTTTATAGAGAGAGGAGTGAATGGGAAGGGAGGCGTGGTCGCCCCAAGTGGAGGGCCAAACCTTGCCGCCGCGTGCAGGGGCACACGGTGTGCCCTAGGGGGTCTGACTGTTTAAGGGAAAGGAAAGAAGGGGGAGGAGAGAAAAAAAATAGGAAAAAAAAAATAGAAAATATTAATTGCATTTTTTCACCATTCGATTCCAAATTTTTGATGAAACTTGATCGGGAAGTCCTTCTTGATGAGACTAACATCCTCAATCAAGATTTTTTCAATTCGTAGTTATAATTTATTTTGAATTAATTTTTGAAGTTAAAAATTTCAAAATTTAATTACGGACAATTTGACTCTCAAATTCAATGAAAATTTTTGTGTAGCCTTCTTTTATTATTACAAATCCAACGACATCAAAAATTTTGAATTTGGACTTATATTTTATTTTCCTAATTTTACGTATCAA
The DNA here is from genome assembly GCA_016760335.1 of Gastrodia elata. NCBI lineage: Eukaryota > Viridiplantae > Streptophyta > Magnoliopsida > Asparagales > Orchidaceae > Gastrodia > Gastrodia elata. The sequence goes on along the minus strand of CM028670.1, from coordinate 32,213,750 downwards.
AAAATTCAAAAATTAATATATGAATATCCATTGGTCAGATTACCTCTAAAATAAGGCATTACGATCACCAAAATATATATTTTCCAATGATATATTTGATTCCATCTAATTTTGAACTTGCATAAGATCTTGATTTTGTCCTAATTGAGTCGTCAATTTGACCATAATTACTGTAATCAGGATTTAAGTTGTTATAATATTTTCTACAAAATAAAGATCATAGTGCAACATTATAGAATAATTAAAATTATATAATTGCTAAAATATTCTATTTACTATCATAATAAATAATTGTTATCACTTTAAGATACTAAAAATATATTTCACGTATCACTAGTAAACTTTGTGTTTAACTTAGGCATCTGTGTGTAGAATGGGAGGTATCAAGAAATGTCCACTGTGATCTAGTAAAACTGTTCCTTATATTTCACTTCAACTAATACCAACCTGCTCTAGAGAAATGACATTGTCTTCTTATATCACATGTGGGTCTGCCTAACCTAGTACATGTACAAGTGCAGTAACAAAAAATCCTTTTTTTTCGGAATATTTATTTTTGACGATATAGCTTAATATTAGACATCATAACTTTTCTCAAGAATGTGACAAATATTTGTAAAAGTGAGAATAAATTCAATAGCAATTTTCAAAAGTAATTATCAGCTTGCCAAAAATAAAAATTATGAAGCTCAAAGCGAAGCGGTAGCATATGAATGTATTTCATTATTTGTGCTTATATTAATTTCTTGTGAATCAATGTATATGAAATTTTTGTTAGAAAAGTGATAATATATTTTGCATTTATAATTTATTTATTTAATTAATAATAATATTTTATTATTATGATAATTATCCTTCTTATCCCTCCCCCCTCTCTCTCTCTCTCTCTCTTTCTCTCTTATCATAATTCTTATCATACTATTAGTAAAAATAATAAAAGGATCCATGATAAGAAATAATTAATAATAGTTTAAGATAATAATGATAATAATAATAGCTAAAAGAATTTGATAATAATAATCAAAATTGATTATTATTATTATTATTATTATCAATAATAATAATAATAATATACAAATAAAGATGATGATAATAATGTAATATGATTTGGATGATAATAATAATAATAATAATATGTGATATTATTATTATTATTAGGAAAGAAATATTAATTTTAATAAAGATAATATATTAATAAAATAGAAAGGAAATATTATTACTATTATCATTATCAATAATAAAGATGATAATGATAATAATAGTATTATTATTATTATTATTAAAATAATATAAATAAGGGTGATAATAATATGAATATTATTATTATTATGAAGAGGATAATAATAAATTAATAATTTAGAAAGGAAATATTACTATTATTATTTGAAAAGAAATATAATATTATAAGGATGATAATAATAATAATAATAATAATACAAATATTATTATTATTATAAATATAATAATAATGAAGATTGACAAGGTTAAAATGATTCAATGGTTCCAAAACTCTGATTTATTTACCAAAAGCTTAGTTAAAATCAGAGGAACAAAGTGGGGAGATTGATAGGGCTAAAGCAGGCTAGAGAGGGGAAGAGTATGATCGTTCCACAATACCTCCACTCGCTCGGTCGTTCGTGGTCGAACTAGAGAAAATGACATTGAGCACAGTGCTACTGTAGCTCACCTCCCTTAGATCAGATTTGGTGACCCATATTAGATCCCACGGTTTAAGTAACCGAGGGTGAAGATTTGGACATTGGATCTACAAGTTGATCCAACGGCAGGATCAAGTCCTGATCGTGGAACTGTCAAATCGGTTCCCATTAGCGCATGGACAACAGAGATTTGACCCGTTGTTTTGATCAAAATGGCTAGAAAATTTTGCTTTTTTAAATAAATAAATAAATATTAATTAATGTGATTTTAATTAATCAAAATTAAATAACCCAATGAGTTCCAAAATTTTTTAATAATTCACCTTTGCTAATTCAAACGCGATGAATCCAAAAATATAATCAGATTTTTAATTGGAGGTTAAAATAATTTTCATATTTTTCTAATTAATTAAATTTATTAAAATAATCAAATGATTCAAACGATCTCTAAAATGGCTTAATTTTTTAGGGATTTCTCCAAATGATATTTGGATTCTAAAAGTGAAGTTTTTAAATTATTTGGACTACCCAAATTCAAGTAATAACACTTGGGTTGTTACACTATGACAGACTAATATCTGGAGCAATAAAAAAACTATACATAGTCTTTAAGGAGAAATGTGTAGTTAAATATGGAACCCAACATCTTAGATAGTCAATTAGATGTATCTAACTCATCATCAATTATGTAAATTTGTCCAATATAATAAATATTAAATTTAAAATATTTTTTCTTAGGATGAACACATTTCTTATGAATATATATATGTATATATATCGGCATTTGTTACAGCTCTATAAAATCTTACAGGCATATTTTTACTTCAAAAATTGAATAGTATTATCTTTATCTATGCTTTTATATGTTCTCTGTAGAATTATGACTGCTTAAGATTATCTATAAATTGTGATATCCTATAAATATTACATAGACTATTGTGTCTAATTGAATAGTTTTTCTTTCTTTCATTTTTTTTTGTTCATCGTGTCGTGTGTGTGGGTGTATCTATATATATATGGATGGTAGATCATGAGCAGTCTCTGGACTAAGTGTTTATAGAGGAGCTGATGCATGATGGAGGAGTAATTTGAGCTTGAACTTCTTAGTATTTTATTTATGTTTAATGTGTAATGGAAAATTTGTGAAATAATTCTTATCTATATTTTGAATATACATTTTTATGAATTTTGATATTTCTAAATATTGAAATGAATGTGAAAATATGTGCTTTCATATGCTCTTACTATACTGTGATTACCTAATGCTGGATTAGTTATGTTAACCTAATGATGGGCCTCAACAACTACATACTCAACAAATAATCTTGATACAGTTAAGGAGCTTTGTGAATCCTTAATACCCACACCATGTTTAGCTCTTAAAAAAATCCATCTATGATTTGATATAATCGCTGCACCAATGATAATCCACCATAACAAAATTCTTTCATGCACACCAATTTAAAACTAGCAGTGCTGATCCATCACTAATCGTATACACCAATTATGTAGATGTTATACTTTTTACATGCTCCGATGAGGAATGCATCAATGAGCTCAAATTACTACTACAACGATGACTCGAAATCAAAGTGCTAAGCTATCCTTCGCATTTTGTGGGGATTGAAGTTAATCAAACAAAGCATATACTATTCCTTTGCCAAATGACTTACGCAACAATTACACTCACAACCGTCAACATGGCCAGGCACAAACCATAACCTACGCCAGCAACTATTACAACTAATGTCGAACTCACCGTGTCGTTCAATCAACAACAATTATACATCCAACTCGTTAATTCACTTTAATTCTTAACCATCACTCGGTCGAACATCAGCCTTGAGATCAATCGAATCTGCCAGGCCAAGCATAGCCTACTACAACAAGACTTTGAACACCTCAAGCGCATTCTGAAATACATCCAAGGCACTCTTCAATTTATCCTATCAATTACAGTTATAGATTTCGTTTTCAAGGCATATTCTAACTTTGTTTGAGCTGGAGAACAAATGGACAGAAAATCCACTACCGGCTACTGCACCTTCTTAGAAGACACTCTCATCTCACGGAGCGCAAAAAAACAATTTCATGCTCGGACCTTCTCTGTTAGCTTAAGGGGGATAACAACACACTCCTCCATAACCACCTTCAAATACCTATTTCACTACCAACTCTTCTCAATAATTACTCTACTGCCAACCCTCTTCCTTAACTGCATCCAATCACATACCAAAGCAATTTTTCAGAAACACCAATTCTTTCTTGGCTCAGCTGCTAAGAGCGCAATCACACTAAAGAAAAAAAAAAAAAAAAAACTCTGTAAAGCACAAGGCGTTCATCAAGTGAGCAGTAATGGGAGCTCGCTATTGGCACGAATTATAAGCCTTTCTTCTCGCATTTCTCTACTCAGAAAGCACCACTAAAGTCCCGTCACAAAGAGCACAGCCCCGTCACTCAACTAAGTGCAAACACAGCAAATACAGTGAAGAGCACAGCCCCGTCACTCAACTAAGTGATTATATCAGCAAGTATAAACATTTCCTACACTCCTAAGTTATTATATTTACATCAATTTACTATTAATTTCTAATAAAAAATAAAAATATTTCATTATACATGAAATTATTAAACTAAATGAATGATTATTTATTCTATATTATTAAGACCATCAATTATTCGAGTATGAATGCATAAATAATATTAAATATAATAAGAAATTAATTATTTAAACTTTAATGATTAGGAGATAATTATTCACATGACACACAAAATTTATAGATTTAGATATTTATGCACGTAAATTTCAATATTTATAAAACACATACTTTTTTTCTAAATTCTATATATGAATTTTATAAAAATATAAATACTTTGATGATAATTATATTATATTTATATTAAATATATAGAAAAAATTTAGTGATGCTTATGAAAATTTTCAAATATTATTTAACGAGAAAATTACTAAATATTCAAATAAAAAATAAAAAATAAAAATTTATGTATTTGTTTTAAAATATATAATTATAATCTCAAATAAAAGTATATCACATCAATATAGTACTTTAGATAAAAAATAGTATATTATCATATTTAATTTTATTTATATTTTTGATTTATTTTTAATAAAAATGAGTGAACAAAAATGTTATAAACTATTGACTTTTTTTTCCAATATATTTTTGATAAAAAAAATATTATATTTATACAATAATATACACTAAATAATATTTATGACTAATAATTTTTTTTTTTATATATAAGTTTCACCAATAAAAAAATTATATGGAATCAATAATTTACTTACATATTAAATTAATATATTATATATATATATATATTTTGATGTATATTAATATATAAGTACAACAATATTCTTTCATAAAAATAAAAAAGAAGAGGAACAATCAAAGCAGAGAGAAATTAAATTACAAAAGGAGCAACAAAACCATTCATCTTTTAAAATATTAATTTATGCGAGCCATGCAAATATATTTATAAAGTACGTCGAATTTTTCGTCAAATCTCACTCGCCACGCTCAACAAACAATCCCGGCGATGCAGGCAATTAAAACCGTCCACGTGTTCGTAGTTCCGGAGCGGACCGCCCGGCGGTTGGTCCAGCCCGACTCGATCCGGCCCAATAGTTTCTTCTTCCCACGTGCGCGTCACATGATTAAAGAAAACGAACCGGAACCCGAGCGGCTCAAACTTTAAAGCCGCGGATCCGCAATCCTCCCCCCATACGCTGTTCTGTTCCGTCTCTCCTCCCCCCTCTTCTTTTTCTTTTAATTTCATGTTCTCACCGGAGGATCACCGGATGCTAGCCTACGCGCCGAGACCGGTGCCTTTGGATCACCAGCGATGGAAAACGACGGTAGATGTCGCCCCGAATTGCCCTCGGTGCGACTCCTCGAACACCAAGTTCTGCTACTACAACAATTACAGCCTGACCCAGCCCCGCTATTTCTGCAAGGGCTGTCGAAGGTACTGGACCAAAGGCGGTTCGCTGCGGAACGTGCCGGTAGGGGGCGGGTGCCGCAAGAACCGGCGCGGAAAGGCGGTTCGGCTCTCGAGCAGCGATTCGGTTCTAACCCGCTGCCCGTCTCATGAGATGGACGGCAACCGAACCCGGGCAGCCGAACCTGGGGTTCGACCGGACCAGGCTCTGGACGACATGTTCGACCGCTGTCACGGTCCGGAAACTGGCGGTTTGAACATCGACATGGCTGTCATGTACGCCCGGTACTTGAACCAAACCGCGCTCCCCAAGTCGGCCGACGAGGCCGAAGACTCTTACGGATTTGTTCCTGAGCTGTCTTCTTCTTCGACGCCGTCAACGGATTTGAACTGCCATCTGTCGGAATTTGGGATCGGAAACAGCTGCGGGATGGAGTCTCCGACCATTTTCCCAGCCATGAACGTGGACGCTTTTTCGATGTCCGTCTATCCGAATCTGGGATGGGCGGCGCAGGAGCTTGGCAGGACCCCACCGTCGGAATTCGGGCAGAACAATCATCATTTTCAGGAGCTTCTCATCGGGGATTGGACCTCCATCGAGCAATCTGGGTTTGAAGCTTTTTAGGGCATTCTGCATTCCGGGGGTTGTTCTGTTCTCTAGTATATCATTTCTCTTCGATGTATGTCTAAACTATTCACTTCCTTTTTTTCTCTCTGTTTCGATCTATATATGTTATTTTTTTCTTGGGGGGAGGGAGGGAGGAAGGGAGGGAGGGAGGGTCTTGCTTCGGTATATAGAAGAACAGTGCTTCGGAGAATTGAATTCAATAAGGGCAATAAAAAACAGCATCGCGCCTCATTTTCTTGGCGAGATCGTGTGAATTTATGAATATGTGTATGTGCAAATCGTTGCTTCTTTTTTTTATTATTGGTGTGATTCTCGGTTTTTAGGAGCGATGCTAGTAAAGGGGCACAGATCTTTTATATATGAGGAACATATAGAAAGAAGTCCTTCGATTCAAGCACGCACCAACACTCCAAAATGAAGCAGATGGTTAGATTTCTAAATGCTGTTGATTCCGATGGCAACGCAGATCAACGCGTTGCTAGTTCGCTTATGCCATTAACAGAAATCATGTTTTAGAAATTTGGTATTTTATCATCATTCACACCTGGAGATGGATTGTTAGCGTTGCTGCGATCTTGAGAAAAGAATGCTTTTAGGGTGGCTTGAATTCGATGGGAGGGGGGAAGTTGTCGTTGCATCCAAGGTACTTAATGGCTTCTCCCCGGCTTTCGAGATGGAGGAGTTTTCAAGAGAAATCGAATCTCTCTCGCCTGAAATGAGAAGGAAAGGTTATTATGCCTCCTTTGCAAGGGTTATATTCTTATTTGCCCAAATTTCATAAATCTCATATTCAAATGTATAACAAAAAGTCTCATCATTCTTATATATATATATATATATATATATATATATATATATATATATATATGATTATGAAATATTTTAAGATGAAATCATAAGATTGCACTTTAGCTTAAATTTGAATTGTTGTTGGTTCTCATATTTTTATTTAGCAAGAATCATTAACGATTAAGCATTAGGCAGCTTAACATTTCCTGCAGTAAAAACATTCCCTCGTGCACGCAAAGCAGGAATTAGGCGATCGTTAATAATTAATTAAACTCTTGGGATTAAGAAAGATTTGTCAACGTGACCTGCCTTAGAATTTAAAAAACGACTGCACGTGGGCACGAACCTAGATGTAGGGGCCCACGATCCAAGATACCTCCTCATGTTACAGTTTTACTTTCAATAATTGCTATTTAATGCATTATTTTATTTATTTTAACAAAATATTATATATTATATACTATATGTTTATATAATATTTTATAAGATATATTGATCTTACAAATGCACATGACCATATATAACACATATTTTAAAGTCCCTTGACTTTTTTTTTTTTTTATTATTTTCTTAAAAGACAGCTCCTAATCGTTCATACTTTTTACAATTTTTGAAGGGTTAGACTAGCATAAAGAAATAAAAATGTCCGGGACTCGAAAATCAAAATCCCCGAATACAACGAGGCGGAGCATGTGATCCATCGGGGTTGCTTGCTCTATTAATATCATAGTTATAACAACTGTTCTGGTTGGCTGTTCAAACTAAAGAATGTGGCTCCAATTTCATCATCTTCCTTCTTTGTCTCAATAATCTTCCACTTATATAAGAAATGAAACGAGGCTTGATCTCTAAAAATTTACAAAGTGAAAAAGAATGTTGACTAATAACACTTAACTTTCATTTTCAATTTGTGTGCATTTTAAATCTTATATATAAGTTTTAGTAAATATTACAACAAAAAAACCTATAGTCAATGCCACACAAAGAGCACAAGGGCTTCTCAATGCAACATACTGAGACGAATAAAGCCTTGTCTATTACACTTATTTATTTAGTTCTTGTAGCTATTTCGACCATTCATTGTAACTTTATTCTTTTTGACTACGAATGAACACATGAGCTCTTTGTCATGGTAAATTCATCAATAATTAAGTTTGATAAAAATTACAATTACAATTAATTAAGATATTACAATTTACATATAAATAGACATTCTATTGCCGTGTGTAGCCAAAGAGAAAAAGATATAAATAATCATTTGCATGAGAAAATTAAAGAGCATGAAGTAAACTTGCATCATCAAAAGAAATACCATCCCTACAAAACATAATGTAAGCTACAATACATATATTATATAAGTGTCTAAAATGTGATGAATCATCAAACAAATCTCTTATCATGATTATGGTGGGCAATTTTAGAACTTGAGCAGCCAGATACATTTTTCTGACTTTTGTATTGGGTTCTATTACTTCTCTACACCTTTCCCCTCATAGGCTAAGTGTAGCTTCTTTATTCCTCTAAATATCGATATATCTTATAATAAAATTAAACTTTGTTTAAATCAAACTCAGATCTTTTTCTTAGATTAGTTTGTAATCATTATTTTTATTTAATTTGACCTCATTTACCTTAATTTAGCCATTTAACCTTCAAGTTGACTTAGGATAATCTTAATACTCAATCTGTGTTTTTTTTGACTTATTTAGAGTTTATGGTATAAAATAATTTTATTTTCTTAACTGTTTTCATAAATGAATTATCTCCTTTAATTAAACTTTGATCTTCTTAGAAAGAGAATAATTATGTTCAACTAACCATATGACGTGTTTTCCATCAATTAGCAAAATTTCAATATGTAACATCATTATTAAATTCCTTAATATCCCTTAAATATTAGTTAACAAAAAATAACATTTTTACATCTCAAATTCTAAAGATTCTTCTATATTTAGATACATCATATTTTGTAAGTATAACAAATCACTCAAATATTTCATTTATTCATTTGAAACTATTTCTTATTAAATTCTATTTTAATTTGCCTTATTATTCAAATTAATTTTACATCGGATCCACAACGCCTTATCGTGTTGATTAATGTTTAGCATTCTCAGAAGAATTTTCCTGATGAAGCCAACTTATTCCCGATCTAGGGTTCCCACTCTTTGGCTAATACAACCCCGACAAAGGATCAATGAACCTCTAAGACATCTTAAAATAATTCTTCATTCATTTAGCATAACCACATAATGTGGCTCCCCGCACCTCAACCATGTATGATTAAGAGAGGCGGTTGTCACTTGGAAAACCCCTCACTTATCACTAGATTAGGGTATTGTGGCGCCCCACCACCTAACCTGCAGGATTATACCTAAGGGGTGGTGTGCCACTCTGGCAAATCCCTCACTTATCATCGGATTATGTGAGATTCACAATCCACTAATAAGGAAAGGATATGCTCAGAATGAATATAAAGATTCAGTCACTAAATCAAAACATAACTCGTGTACATCAACTAAGAAAATAAAATGAAACATAACTCAAAAAATAATAGTGCAGAAAGGTAAGCACAGTCACAAGTGTACCTGTATTATTATAATATTTAATTAAATTATAAATAAAATAAAGCATAACTCATCTTTAGCTCCACTCTACTGCACCTCCTCTAAATAAGGCACCTCTTCTAAATAAGGCTCCTCCTCAGGTACTGGATCTTCAAACTGCTCAAGATCTGACATTATCGGATTCACAATGCTAGGGCCCCAGCCAATAAAAAAAAATCTTATTAGACAATTATCTAAGTACATTTTAGGCTAAAAATTTGTTATGCATTCATTAATATCATCATTTTACACTTAAACAAAAGAAAACTATGTAGCATAGGAGCAGTAGGCATACAGGGAACATGATAAGTTATAAATATAACATTTATAGCTAAGCAAGAATTGAGGCAAAATTGCACCTTAGACAAACTAAACAAGAAATATGCATACATATATAACACAGTAAATAAAAGTAATAAAAATAAAGTCTAATCCTAAACATGCTAATGATCACATGATATATGCTGATTTAAAACTAAAATCTGAAAGTGGTACATATAGTAAGCAGTAAAATCTAGCATCCTATAAATATATATACAAGTGAGCAAGTAAGAAAAGGAATACAACTAACCAAAATAACATGCATCGATAATACAGTAAACAGTAAATTGAAACTGAAACAAATACGTATAACTTCCATATCAGAGAGAAATTGGCCAATCTGGCCCAATTTAATTCCCAAAGCCTTTCTGGGCTAGGGCAAACAGAATAGAACATAACAATAAAACTGAAGAGGCAATAAATACACATACAAAAATTTTTAGTTATTTTATTTTTGTTTCTGTAGACACATCCAGAAATAGCTAAGGATTCAAGCATGTCTGCAAGACTAAATGGGTTCCAAGCTTAACACACACTCCTTAATGAGTAATGTTAAGCATCCTTATTTCTCCTTACCCCTATCAAGTAGGGTAAAATATGCCATATTAACCAGTAATTGAAACCAATGCAAATGTTTTCCTAATATTCCATATTTTCATTTTTATGCAATAAAGTTTTCTTATATGACATGTCCAAGGAAAATAAGCACAAAGTTCAAGGAATGCGTAGCACAAAATCAAGTAGTAAGCAAAGGACTCTAGTAAACATGGTGATATCATTTATTATCTAATTAAATCATTCTAACTATTATAAGTTACATAAGTTCAGGATCTCCAATTCCTATTATTGAGTGTAACTTAAAAGCATGACCTTATAAGTTAAAAGAGATTAGAACTAATCAGGTTCTAATCTAATTCAATCAAGATCGATTATAAGTTAAGGAAATAAATCACAACATCTTAATTTGATGAATTAAGACATTCTACACTAAGATCTGATCAAGATCTACTAAGCAACATATTATGGATTAAACACCACAAATTTGGGCTTAATCACATAATCCAAATGGGTAAAAATTAAGATCAAGGTTTCAATCTAAATATGATCTATTGATTAAGGCAAATCCTATTAAGTAGGGTCAAACTTAATAAGATGATTCTCCTATCCTGAATCTAAGATTAAAAGACAAAATAATCAGAATTAAGTTATAAAATCTAGAAATTACTAAAACTAATGATTCATTCATTGAATAATCCCATTATTCAATGAATAAAATTAACCTATGATCTAGTCCTTATCTTAGGAATGGTCCTAATGTGATGTGTACAATCCTAAAGAAAAAACTTGAGAATATTTTAGGGAATTTAACTAATTTAACCTAATAGCTTTTTTTATTCACTAAAAAGATTCTAATACAGTTGTAATATTGATTTTAATGATTTAAAAGATAAATTAGGAGTTAAAGACGGTTAACCTATATTTTGGGCAAAATGACCATTTTGCCCCTACTTAAGGGTCCGAAAAGATACTTTTTGATTTAGGGCTCCAAATTAAAATTTCTTACTGCCAAATAATTACTTGCTATCTAATATGAAGATAGACAGTAAGTACACTCAATTTGGATAAGAAATGGGTCCTATAGGTCCAAAATAAGGATTTTGACATAAGAGGCAATTTAGTAATTTACACTTAATGAAATCAAAATGTTTATGCAGTTTACTGTTGGTTACTATTCAAAGATTTTATAAAATCTAAGAATACTAAATTATGAGGTCTAATGACTAAGTTATGGAGGTTCTAATTTTCAGGGGCAATTTGGTAATTTCTATGGGTCAAAGGGGGCAAAAACTAAACTTTTCTGTTTGAGGTTCAAATTCAGCAAACTTAGTATCTATAGCATTCATATAACACACTGAGTACTTTAATAAGGAGTAGACCCAATTTGGACTTCAATTGGTCAAGTTATGGCCTAACTATGGTTAAGGGTATTTTAGACATTTCTGGTCTTTTAGGATTCAAAACCTAAATATTATTTAATATTACTGATAACACTAAAATTCTAAGCTAGTTGGCACTTTGAATTTCTGGATTTAGAGTTGAATTGATTAAGTTATGGTCAATTGAAGACCAATGGCATTTTGGTCATTTTTGAGTGAGGGTCCTAAATGTGACTTTACAAACTAAGCTCCAAATGAGAAAACTAATATTACTACAGTGATGGGATTATTTTCCTGAGTATTTTAAGACCCATAATGCATATATTTGGAAAACTAGGTTAAAAATTATAGGGGTTTGCTTAGGACCTAAAATATCACTAGGTTAAATATACCCCGAATCAAATTTTTGAATTGTGTCATTTGATTCATTTTATTTTTCTGAGTAAAATGAGATCTATATTTGATATGTTTGGATCAATATTTTAAGAGTTACGAGGCTTTTAAGTTTTATTTAAATTAAATTAATTATATTTACTATTCAAATATACAGACTAAATAAATTTAATGTTCAAATTATTTAAATTAATTCACTATTTTAATAATTAAAAAATATTAATTAACTTAATTAACTATTTATTAATTATTGTTAATTAAATTAATTTGATGATTATTATATAATTAATTAAACAATTCCACTGTTTATTTAAATCTATTAATGCAAAATTTTTTTATTCTAATTGATTCACTGTTTATTGTTAACTATATTAATTAATCATTAATTAATTAATTTGATTAATTATCTTAACCTAATTAATATAGAGAGATTATATATATATATACTAATTTTAATTAACTAATCATATATAATGCTAACTTAATTAACAGAACTATTAATTACATAATTAATTTAATCATTCATATGCAGGAAAAGGCCAGCAGTGGGACCCTCCCTGGACACGCTGCAGGCCTTGATTGGCTGCAGTAGAGAAGGCGGGGCCCACCAGGTCACGCGGTGGGGTCAAGGTGGCCGCGGGACAGGGGGTGGGCCCCACGGCTGCGGTCGAAACGACCGCAGCTTGCCCATGGGTGACGCCTGCTGCGCCAGAGGCGGAACCCACGCGCGACACACGGACGAATCTGTGTGCGCCGGCTGGCACCGCGGGTCCCCCAAGCTGCATATGCGGACCCGAGACCTACGGGTCGAGTCTGGGTCGACCCAGCCATCCCTTCTTCTTCTGAGATAGACCCGAGCCTCTCTGGCTAGGGCACGAAATTTTGTGCCTTTCCTGATGACCAGGGAGCTCAGCCCGCACGGCCAGAGATTGGTCTCAATGAAACCTACCCAATGGCAGTCGGACCGTTAGTGCAGGAGATCAGGATCGCATGCTAGGTCTAACCTTAGTTAGTTAGGGTTCGGCGGCGTGGACTCTAACGGAAAGAACTGTGGACTAATCCTAAATTGCGAATGATCGAACTGTCGATACTTCAATCTGGCATTACATTAGAATAATCTAAGTGCTGAAATAGAGATGCATATTGACAATTGATTACTTGAAGGAGGATCAATGGAGAATGACGTACCTTAAGATCAACGGCTGGGTTTTAGAGTTCGAGCGAAGACTGGGGAAGAAGACTCAAGAGGCTTGATTTCAGGCAAACGGTGCTATGATGGGGAGGAGGAGTCTTTAATGGCTCGAAGACGGACTCTTCGAGGCCTGGGGCGCGCGGGTTGGCGGTGCGAGGCGGCGGCTCACTCGGGGTTGGCGCGGAGTGCCCGAGGTAGGAGACGAGCCCGAGCCGTTTGATTGAACCGATCGAACAGCTCAGATCGAATCATTCGATCAGACGGGGAAGAGACGGCGTAGGCTGAAACCGACGGCGCGCGGTTTTAAGTGGATGGCACCGTTAATGCTAAATTAATAATTAATTAATTTATTTAATTAATTTAATAATTCAATTTTTCATTTTGATAATTAATTTAAAATATTTAAATGGCTTTTAAAATTTTCCAAATATTCACCCCTAGCTAATTGAGGGGTGAGAAATGTAACGGTGATGTCAGATTTTTGATTCAACGAGTATTTTAATTTCCCAATTTTTTGGGTATTTAAATATTATTAAAGTATTTGACGAAATTTTGACGACTTCCGATTGACACCAAAACATCACCTCTAGCTAATTTGGGGGCAATGAGCGTAATGAAGAAGTTTTCTTTTTGATTTGAGGTCAATTTAGATGGATTAAATTCTAGGGTTTCTGGATTTCCCAAAATCAGAATTTGATCCATTTAACTCCTGATTTGGACTAGGACTTGATGGATGACTCCTAATGACTTGATTAACACTTATGATCAAGATCAAGATTGAGATTAATCCTAATTGACTAGGGTAAAACTTGGGTTGTTACAGGATTAATCCCCAATCCACTAATAATGAAGGGATGTGCACTTAAGAAGAGTAGCGAAACAATTCACTAAATACATACATTTCAATCAGAATGCAGAAGCAAGAAGAAAACAAATTTACATCCATTATACTATAATGCAGAAAATAAGAAAATATGCAGCTCATAATAAAGTAATGTAGTGAAAAAGAAAATATATAAAGTACCTATATTATTATAATATTTTAATAAGTTTAAACTGAAAAGAAAATAAACTCTCAGCCTCACAATCAAATAAGAAACTAAATATCTTCGGCAGTAGGATGCTCTTCCTCTTGATCTAGCTCCACTCATGGCTCAATCACCTCTAACAGCTCATAATCTGCCATTATCAGTTTTATAATGACAGGCCCTGTCAAAAGAAAAGAAAATATGATTAGATATATTGTCTAAGTACATTTTAGACTGATTAGTTTTATGTATTAATTGAAATCACAATTTACTTAAGATAACTAAGCAAACAAATGGGTGCAATAAGCTAAGAAGGAATAGAAAAAGCTATAAATAATGCATTTATAACTTAATAAATAGTGAGGTAAGAATATATATATTAATCCCAAAGCTGCATCAAGATAAGGTTATATATATACATATATATGTAAAATATATTGTAAGTACTGAAAAAAAAGACTCTTCCTAACATACTGATGATCATAAGGGATTATGCAAATTAACAGAAAGTAAACTGAAGCGTGATACATTTAAGTAAACTGAATCAATAGCTAGCATCATAGCATATATGTAAGCAAGCAAGCATTAAACTAAAGCTAAACTACAGTAAAAGTAAATAGAAAACATAAGAAAATTATGTACAAGCTGTCATATCAAAAAAATTGGCTAAACAAGCTACTGAACTGAACTGTATCTTATCATATCACTTAGACTAAAGTTTAAATAAGATGGATCTCTAAACTTAGACTAAAGCTTAAATACAAAATAATCTTAAATAAAGGATGAAATTTAGAAACTATTAAAAACCAAAGTTTCATCCATTGAGTAACCCATTTACTCAATGAATAAATTATAACCTAATTTATATTTTTAATTCTTAAGAAAAAGATCCTAAGGTTAATGGAAAGTCTTAAAGAAATTCCTAAAGAATGACTTAGGATTAGATTGAATAGTTTAAACATTGATGTTAATTAATTTAGCTATCATCCTTGTTCTGATCTAGATACTTAAGTAGGGCATAATGTGAGCTAAGTTCACCATATGAAGTTATTTAATTAGCTTAGGAAATTATAAGAGGATTTTATCATTTTTCTCAAAATATCAATTTTTATGAGTCTAAAAGGTCCTAAGTTGATTCCAAATCAGTTATATAACTTATTTTAGTGATTTAATTAAGATTCTAAGGCTTAAGGACATTTAAACCTAAATTTGGGCAAAATAACTATTTTACCCCTACTTAAAGGTCTAAAATGCTACTTTTTGATTAAGAGTTCTAAATTGAAATATATTAATGCAAAATGATTACTTATTATTTATTGTGAAGATAGACAGTAACTACATTCAATTTGGACAAGGAATAAGCTTTGTGATCTCAATTTAAAGATTTTAGCTCATAAAGACAATTTGGTAATTTTACCTAATGAAGTCTGAAAATTTAGTCAATTTATTATTTTTTGCTAAGGATTCCAAAGAGTCTAAGAATACTAAATTCTGAGATCTATTGTTTAAGTTATAGCCAAAATAAGTTTGGGGTTCAAAAATGTAATTCTAGGTCAAATGAGATAATTAGTGAGGGTACCCAAAAGTCATTAGTCAAATTCCAAGTTGAACAGCAAAACTAATACTATCACTACACTCCTGACATTCTCCTGATTAAAATGAGATACATATTGACTATTTTTGGATTAATGGGTACAAAGTTATGAATGTATAAAGTTTTCTAGAGTTTTGAGTTAAGTGGGAGATCCTAAAATATCAATATGTTAAATACTTATCATACTAGAAATCTGACACTACTATATTATTCCTCTCATTTTTTTAATTAAAATGAGATATACATTCGATATATTTGGATGGGTAGATTAAAAGTTATGAGGGATTAAAGTTTTATAATTAATTAAATTACCCTAACTAAATCTAAATAAATTTGATTTAACTTAAGCATTTGATTAATGATTATTCTATAGGTTTAGACAATGGTGGGACTCACAGGTGATGTGGTAGTAGATGGTGCAATCAGGTGGGGTCTACCATCATACAAATAGAGGCCAGTGGGGCACACACCTCGGCACCCGCTATTGACAGGTGGCTAGCCCCGAAGCGGGCCCCACTACGGATTGGTGGGTGACACGTGGACAACCTAGTGAACGCGGGTCGGGCCAGGGTCGACCCGGCCCGACCCCGACTTCTTCTTCTCGACACGACCGCAGGGTTGCTTCAAGGGCTCGCCATTTGGGGCTCTCTTGACGGTGAGGTGGCTCGACCCGCACACCGATGGAAAGAGCTCGAAGAGCTCTTCCTTATGGAAGAGACATTAGAGCCTGAGATGACCTGAGGCTGTAGTAAGTACTAACCCTAGTTGCTGACTGACGGGTCGGGATGAGATGCAAAGACAATACTATGGATCACTATGGATCCACAGTCAAATTAGTTCGATTGAGTTCGATTGAACCCGATCGAATCGATCAACAATTAATCCAAAGTGTGAAATAAGGAATCAAATCACTACGATAGCAAATGTGTAAGGAAGGAAATGAGTTGGCTTAGGGTTACGTCAAATGGATGGTCAGGAGTGCAGGTAAAAGAAGCTAAGCTCCTGTAATAATCCTAGGTTGTTACCCTAGCTAAAACTAGATTAATTAAGCTAAACCAATATTTAATTTTAATTTCATTGGATTCAATGGGTCATTTAAACCTAAACCTAGAAGTTTGAAATCAATCAGAGCTAAATTGGAAAATTTGGTATTTTTGGCTATTTCTAAGCCCTGAAAAATACCTAAATTATTTTGATCTCCAAATTGAAATTGGATTTCATTTTTGAATTCCTCATACCCAAATTAGCCAAGGGTGAATTTTTGGGAATTTTTGGAGCTCATTTGGTCCTAAATTGGATTTAAATAATTTAAGATAATTATATATTATTTAATTGGATTTATTTAAATTAAAATTAATTAAATTAAATCCTGGGATTCGCTGTCGGGACCGCGGCAGATCCGCTATGGGGTCCCGACAACGGCGCACGGCTTTGCACCCGTAGGATCGTTAGCACGCATCTCAGAGCGCTTCGATCCAACGGCTCGCGTCGTCGATCAGATCCAGTAGATCTCGACAGCTCCGCGGTTCTGAGATCTGATCCGATGGTGCTTAATCCATCCACCTTAAATAAGCCGATCACCCATCTGATCTGCGGATTAGATCCGATGGTCGATCTGATCCCCGCAATCAGTCGTTATTGGTCGGACGATCAGGACCATTCCATCGTAACTGAAAATCCATCAGACGGTCGCGCCCTTGCTAGCCACTGTTCACCTTCGTCCCCGAGAGATTCAGCCGACAGAAGTAATTTTTGCCCGTTGCGCCACGTCATTCTGTCTGCCACTCCCCATTGCCAGGTCATCTAGGCCGTTTTCTCCTTTCCAATTGTAGCCGAGCCGGGGGATGGGAGAACCCCATTTGAGGGAGCTAGAGGTACCTCCTCGGCCTGAGCCTAATGCTCGAGCCTCAGCCATGGTTCCTTCTTCCCTAAGCACCCTCGGCCTATAAATAGCCATTTCCCCAGTTCAGTGAGCTCGTTTGCTCACTGAAATCCTCCGAAGTTTTGTTCGTTCCTCTCAGCATTTTCCCCGCTTCCTCCAGGTGTTAGGACTAGTGATAGTGGGTGAGTGTCTGACGTTCAGACCCCTAGCTTGTTCCCGCGATCACCTAGAGTCCCAGAGCGGTCTGCATTGTCCTCGTCACAGCAAACTGAGGTACAGCCTCTCCCATTTTCAGTAGAGCTAGTTTTTCAGCTCATTCCGCTCTCAATTAAGCTTAGGTGCTGTGTTAGGACCATCCCTTAGCTCCTAGCGATCACCCTGGACTCATAGAGAGCCTTGGCAGTGCGCTAGATGGCCTAGGTACCGTCTGAGAGCACACTGCCAGTCGGGCCAATCCGCGTGAATGCGGCGTGCTCCTGAGCCATTTAGCCCTCTGATTAGTATCAAAACACTCAGAGCAATAATTGTAAGCTGGTACCGAGGGTTAGGTTTGACCAGATCGATCAATTCGACTGAACTTGATCGATCCAGTCGAAGCTCTGAACGGCGGAAAATGCCAAGTAGCACCTTGATGATCTAGACCACCTCAGGATCTCTCATTGCGCCCTATCGCTCCCTCTTCGATCGCTGAACATGTAGGGATCAAGATATCGGTGACTCGTGGACTTTGTGAGGAGAATTATCTCCTCTTAGGTGCGCCTTCAAGGACGCCTCGGTCGAGTAGTCCCCCGGCATTTCGGCGCCCCTTTGAAGCCTGAACGTGTAGCCGTTGAAATCGTGGCGTGGCATGGCCGGAGCGCGGTGAATTTGGTGCTGGAAGCCATCTCAGAAATTAGGGCTGCGGATGCGTCGGGGAGGAAGACGAAGGTGATTTTGGGCCTGGTCGACCCCCGACCTGCGCCTTTTTGGATTTTGGGCCGAGAATATTATCGAATTATTAAATAACATTTTTAATAGTTTTGAATTTAATAAATCAAAACCTAAAGTTCTGATTTAAATAAAAATACATAATGAATTAATTAAATAACTTATACAGATCCAAATGGTATGATCCAATATACCATTTGAATCAGAAAAATTCAGGGTATCTAAATATAAAATAAAATCTTAGATCCAATGGTTGGATTAAAAATTATTTGCCAAACCTTCTCTATTTTTAATTAAATCATATAAAATCATTTGATTGTCCAATTTATGAGTTTAAGGGCTCTGATTGCTCCTTGTACCCTAAGGTACAATTCCAGACCCTTAAAATTAATTCTGGATAATTAATTTTCTTAATCACTCTTTAATCACCCTAATTAAGGATTAGTGAACTAAACCCTAATTAAGCCTCTGATTTGGGTGAGGATGGTTCCAATATCATATTAAACCTAGTAAAACCTAAGTGTAAGGTTGGATTACCCTAAAGTGCCTTAAATTCACTAATCACCCTAAGTGCCTTAATTAGGTGATTAGTGCTAATTAAGACCATTTAGGTCATCAAAACCTTAATTAAAGGTGTTCCCCACCTCATTAAGCAATGTGAAACACTTTAAAACAGATTAGAACAGATTTGGATAATAAAACCCTAAAATCCTAGTTTTTGTCTTAAGAATGGCATTTTGGTCATTTTGACCAAAGTATGATTTAATGTTCCTTAAGGATTAAAAATTTCAGTAAACCACTATAACACAGATTGGAAATGTTCTATGAAATCCTAGAACAATAATAATCACCAATCCATAAGGTCTCATTAATTCCTTAATTAAGATACCTAAACCTTAAGCATTCCTCATAAAGATCCTATGGTATTAAACTTTAAGTTTAATAATTGGAATGGTCAATTATCTCATTAATAAGTTCAGTTAAGATAACTTAATAATTAAGTGTTAAAAGAAAAGTAATTGGAAATGTCTAAGTAAAATCTTAGCTTAAGATCTAAAGTGATCAAACCTCAGACCCTTAGATCTTAAGTAACCTAAGAATGTCAAAATGGGTTTAATGTTAATCTAATGCTTGGAATTGTCAATTCTTGACCTTAATAAGCTCCTTATAGTTAATCATGAAATTAGATCTAAAGAAATTCTCAAATGGAAACTCTTAAGTCAAAACTCTAATTAGAAGTCTAAAGTGATCAAACTTCAGATCTTTAGATCTTAGATCTTAGACTTAGATCTTCAAATTGAATCAAACCACCTCCAATTGAAATTCTTTAATAATTGATTGTTTAATCTTTTGAAACCTTCCATGTGGGTATAGGATGATTCAATCAATAAGATAATGAAATTATCTTAAAGATGGAATATAGATCTTAAATTCTCAAGTTCTTAATTGATTATTTTATCTTATAATCAGTAGAATAGCCTTTCACTAAGATCTTAGTTCCTGAATCTTTCAACTTATAGGATTCTTTACCTTTGGGATTAAGTGAGAAACCTAAATCCTATTTTAATATCACCTGGGATTTGGGATTTGAACTCAACATAGGGTTTAAGTTCTAAATTCTTAAATCTTGATTCATTTGATCAAGATTTGGGTAAGAGAGTGAAATATTCATAAAATTAGGTCATTGATTTGCTTACTTAAACTATATAGTCGTCGCATGATTTTGGATTAGAACTTGTTAAGTTCTAATATTTAACTTTAAGGACGTAAATCTGAGATTCTACTCGATAGCTAGATATTGGAGATCCTAAGCTTGTACATTCTCAGAGTAGTTAGATTTGGTAATTAGATAATAACAGATATCACATAAGTATAGATTGAGTCTCTTGCTTACTTTGACTAGATTGCTTTGCATACCTTGGATTTTGAGCTTTTGCCTTTGAGCATAATATAACAAACTTAGGATGATACATCCTAAGCTAGTATTGAAATTACATATCATTCAATTTTGTTTTATTTGCAGTTAGTAGAATATGACCTAGCTTAGTCTGCCTCTTCAGTAGTAGTATTGTATAGACTGGACTCAGTCCTAGCATATTTGGATGGCTAGGCTGGGGATTGATTGATTGATATTGGAGGCCCTGTATGGCCTATTGGCTGGTATGACAGTACTAGGGCTTAGGCTTATTACTACTTTAGCTGTATTGTATTGTTTTATTTTCTGATTTGCTTTACCACATACTTCAGTGGCCTTAATTCAGTATTTGCTTGCTTTGCCACATGTCTCAGTGGTTTTATACTTCATACATTGCTTTGCTTTTGCCACATGTCTCAGTGGCTTTCTTTTCATCTTAATCTGCATGTTGTATGTATACTTTCATGGCTTAGATATATGTATGAATGGCATATTTAGGATGCTAGAATTTTATCATATTCAGTACTTGTGTTCTTTTATACTCAGCATGTTTTACCTCGATCATAATCATGTTAGGATCATGTCTATTCAGTAGTTGCAGTTATTTTTGCTTTTAGCCTTACCTTGCTTATTTAGTGTTTTGTATGTTACTTCATATACATATTGCATGCTATAAATAGATAGTTTATAGTATTCCAGTTCTTTTATAGCTTGTTGCACCCTTTACTGCTTGCATGTGTAGTTAAATTAAATGTGATATCTTTTAATATTCAGTTCACTTAAATAGCCTAAAATGTACTTAGACAATTATCTAACTGTAACCTTTTTGTGTTGTTGGCTGGGGCCCTGGCATTTGTGATACCGACAAATGTCAGATTCAGACGTATTTGTGGGCAGTGTAGCAGAGGAGGAGCCAGTTCAGGAGGAGGACCTTCCAGATGCTGTTTAGATAATTTTGCCTTGTTTATTTCAGTGAGGACGAGAGTCTTTCATTTTTCAGTTATTCATTTCTGTTTGTAATAATTAACTTTCTGGATATACTCTACTTTTTGCATTGTGATGAGTTACTTTATTGTATTTTCTTTCTCTACTATGTATGCTTGTGGATATTACTTTATTTGTACTGCTTTCGCCACTTTGATATTTATTTTGATGGATGTTATAGCACTTGGTGACAAGTCCTTGACTTATGGCAAGTTGGGTTCGCCTAACTTTACTTAAGTTGGGGATTTGCCACAGTTAGAGCACCGTACTTTCTTATTACCAGTACGGGGGCCCCACAGTTCCAGCCCTCAATCATCCTTAGCTTGAGAAAAATGGGGGCTTGCATGCAGCTGGGGGGGATTAAGAGAGCTTGACGGAGCCTGCGAGGCGGCCACACACGGCGGGTGGCTGCGTGCCACAGTACAAGCACGACAAGGATTGGGGATGGAGCAATGAGGGGCCCCGCATCCTTCGCGGTCACGAACATGACTACGGAGAGTATGGTCCCCGTGTGACAACTCTCCCAAGTATAGTCGAGTCTGGTATAAACCCAACCCACCTTAGATGAGTGGCTTGCCACCTAAAACTGAAGGTCAAGCATCAAAATATCAAAGTAGTGGAAGCAAATAAGAGTATAACATCCACATCATAATAGAGTAAAGGAAAGAAAAGACAGTAACTCAGTTCAATATTAAAATGTAGAAAAAGAATTACATCCAGGATATTTAATTATTACAAACAAAATTTAATGAAAGAGAACTCTCTCATCCTCACAAGAAAAAATAAAAATTAGTTAAGTCTATGCAGCAGGAAGATCCTCCTCCTATCCTAACTCCTCACTTGAAGCAACTTCAATGAACAGCTCCAAATTTGACATTATCGGTATCACAATGCCAGGGCCCCAGCCAAGAAAGAAAAAAAAACTTATAGTTAGACGAATTATCTAAGTACATTTTAGATAGATTAAATGAGATTAAATATTCAAGATATCACATTTTACTAAGCAAGCAAGTAGTTAAGGTGCAATAAGCAACAGAAGCAGAATAATTATAAACTAAGCATTTATAACTTAAGCAAAATGAAGTATGTAAATTAACATATCTCAACCCAAAGCTGCAACTAAAGTCAGGCAGTAAATATATATATATATATATATATATAATAATAATAATAATAATAATAATAATAATAATAACTAAAAGAACTAAAAGTAAACTCATCCTATCATGTTTATGATCAATTAAATACGTGTTGTTTTGCATAAAGAAAATCTGTACTGAATTATAAAAAACGTGAAATAAAGACTAGCATCCTAAAACATGTAAGTACAGAACTGAAAAGCACTGAACTAAAATAATTGTACTGAAATGAACTGAAAATAAACTGAGAATAGGAAATATGCATAATTGATAATATATATATATATATATATATATATATATATATATATATATATATATATATATTTTGGCTAAACAAAGCCATTGAACTGAAAGAGAGTCTAACAAATACCATCCTAACCAACTATAGAACTAGGCCTGGTTAGACTTAAAAGATTAGAATATAGAAATGTATCTAAACTAGTGCTGCCATAACAGAAATGGAATAAACAAAGCCACTGAACCAAAAAGAGTTCAACAAATACCATCCTAGCCAACTATAAAGCTAGGCCAAGTTAGACTTATAGAAATAGATGAATACCAACTTAGTCAACCATAGGGCTAGGCCTGTCCTGCTCTATAACAAAAGTACTGAACTGAAGAGACAAACTAAATAGAATACACTATACTGAATTGGGCACTGAAAAACTGAATGAACTGAATATACTGGAATATACTAAATAAATAGAATTACTAATTTAAGCAATGAGGTATTATGAATTCAAGATTGACATAAGATATTCATCAAAATATCCCATGTTCAACTATAATGTTCAAGGTATAAAGCTCAAAATATAAGGCATGCTAAGAAACAAAAATCAAAGCGAGCAAGAGACTAAACTAAGCATATGTGATATATATTTTTATCTAATTTAGTTCATTTTATTTAATCTGAGATAGTATAAGCTTAGGATCTCCAATATCCATCTATCCAGTACCAACCCAAATTTATGACCTTACAATTAATATTAGAACTTAACAAGTTCTAATTTATAATCAGAATGATGACTACCAAGGTTATGTAATTTATCAATGACTTAATTATTGTATTTTGATAGGAAAAACCCAATCTTAATTATGCCGTTCACGATTAAAGAATTATAGGTTCAAACTCTAAATTGAGGATTAAATCTGAATTCTAGATACTAATATTCTAAGGATCTAAGAGTTCACACTCATATTTGTTCTAAAGGTAGAGGATCTTAAAAGTTGAAAGACTAAAGAAACTATAATCTTATAGAAAGGCTAAATCTAGTTATCATAAGATAAAATAATCAATTAATAACTTGAGAATATAAGATTTAAGTTTAATCTATAGAATAATTTCATTATTTTATAGGTTGAATCAACCTAAACTCACCACAAGGACTTCAAGGGATTCAAATAATTAACAATTTTAAGAATAGTATGATTCAATTTAAACTTGATTTATAAAATGATGAACTTCTATGGATCCAAGATTTTAAGGTTTATAAATCACATAAATTATTATAAAGTTTAAGAACTTATGATTTATTAGTCTATACTCAAATGTTAAATCAACAAGAGTTAAATAAATTCATGCAAATTAATAATTGCTAAAACAAGAAGTTCAATTTAGCCAAAATGACATCATTATCTTTAGTGCAGAAGTAGGAGTTAACATGTACACTCGTGCTAGAGTTGTTGGTTGATTATTCTGAGGCCTTTGGCCTTGCCGATTGTAAGATGGCTTGGGAGCAGGCGTCGCAGCCTTAGGATTATCAAAAGGAGCTGAGACTGGCATCACGGCTAGGCCAGGAGTTCGATTGTTTAGTGGTTGGGCACGGAACACTTGATCACTCTAGGAGAGGGTGATGGGTACCCCATCGATAGTAACCTTGGCTTCGCAGTGGTAAAAATGATGACCATAAAGGCCACAAGTACAACACACGTTACCCTGGTGGTAACATTCATCGTACGGATGACGGCGCTTGCATTTAGAAAGTTCTGCCTGGGGTTGTTCGGCTTCAATATTATACACCTTGGCCACCTTCTGATGACCAAAGTTTTATTTTTTGGTCTGCACAAAGCTAGCCTTTCTCTTCCAATACATTATCCCTTAAAATCTTTCTTGTAGATGGGTAGCTTCAACTAGTTCAGGGAAACTCTTAATCTGTTGGGAAACTAAATGAGCATTGATGGAATCTCTCAGCCCTTACAGAAATTGATGACAACGGGAAGCTTCAGACTTAACCAAGTCTGGAGTGAAACGAGACAGTCGACAAAATTCAAGCTCATAGTCTACCACTGATCTTCCACCCTGAGTCAGGTGGAGCAGCTCATCTTCAAGTATCGCAAGGGAAGATACTGGAATAAAGGCTTCCTTGAAGGCTTCAACAAATTGATCCCATGAAATATCCACCAATTTATAGGCAACAAATTTGGTATTACATTCATTCTCCCACCAATATTCAGCCTCATCTTGAAACATGTGGGTGGCCAGATGGATTGATTTAGAATTTGGGCACTTAATGCTTGCTAAGCTATTTTCAGCTAACTTAAGCCAACTGATGGTATCTATTGGGTTTAGTTCCCCGTTGAAGGTAGGTGTCCAAAGACACAGAAAACTGTGGAGAATTCCATCTCCCAAGAAGTGCGGTGTAGAGGGGGCTCCTATCTAACAAAAAGGCTATTAATGAGAGTTTAGTATTAGAGCGTGAGTCTCTTGAGCTTGCTGCGCATTACTCTCTATAAAAGCTTACATTAAACTTGCAAGGGAGTTAACTTCATTTTGTCAGCCTGAGGACAAGATTGTATTCTTGATAGGTGTAGGAGCTGATGGGGAACCTAGATTCATTATTGCAATATCCATAAGCATAAATTTAGCAAAAAATAAAAATCTACTATTTCTTTCAATTACTTTCTCAAAGGAGAAGTTACATCGATTGGTAAAAAGGATAAGCTAATTGATGAATTCATAATTTATACCCTAAATAAAGAAAAATTTCATTTATTTCTCATATTAAAACTGCTCCTTAATCCAATTTTGTCTATCTGTTTCAGGAAAAGTGCTTATCCAACGAATTCTGCGCAATTTGGAGAATTTTCCAAAATTTCTAAGGGAAAATCGCGCGCTGCAATGGTTCAGTTTGCGAACCGCGGGCGCGATCGCGCGCTGTAGTGGTTCAGTTTGCGAACATCGGGCGCGATCGTGCGCTGCAGCGGTTCAGTTTGCGAAATGCTGGCGCGATCGTGCGCTGTAGCGGGCCTCTTTGCAATTTGATTCTGCCATAGCGCGATGCAGTGGCCGCCAATTTTTCAGTATGACAGATGTATTAATTGCGGCTGGGACAAGACCCCCAACCAGCCTCTTGTCTCTAGCCATCATTCCTTCTGCTACATCTCTATTTTTAAATGGAAAATAGTCTCTTTGATGTGATGAGAAGGATAAAACAATAGAAAATATTGGTCACCTCACCCATCAATTAGAATTTGCCATCATTACTCAGAATTTTTAAAAGGCATTGCTGGTTTTAATCTTGAGTAAGAGGATGCAACCCCTCATCTATAAATATCTCCCCTCTTAACTAGAGGAGGGTTCCAAAAATTGCTCACTTCACCTAAGTAAAGAGAGGGGCTACATAGAAGAGAAGAAGAACTCCCCAAGGGTGGAGGAGCTCAAGTTGCTAAGGAGAAGAATGAGAAAGGCTAGCACTAGGGACTCAAGAGAGGCACTTCAAGCAAGGAGAAGAAGAATTTGGAGAACTTTCTAAGGAACGTTCCTAGTATTTTCTAAACTCTTGTTTTGTAATTCTCTTCTTAGTTGATCATGAAAGGGTCTTTATCCATGTATGTGTTCTTTTTCATCTCTTTTGTAATGGAGAGCTAAACCTCCCTTGGGGAGGGTTGGGGCAATCCCACATGTTTTGATAGTTACTATAAAATGTATGAAATTTTCCTCAAGTGTTAATAAAAATTGTGAACTTAATGACTTGCTAAAGAAATGTATAAGACTCTTGTAAACTTGAATATGAACCAAAGGAAAAAGACTTATTAACTCAAGAATTAAGTTATCTTATGCTCCATAGCTCACCTTGGTTTGATGCTAGATTTATGAGTGCATGTGAGCTTAGAACTATGTGGGAAAGTTCTTGAGCTTAGTGCACATTAATCTAAGCTCAACTAAAGAGTTGATGCGTGTGATGCTAAGACCCACTAATTGAGCTCTATTGCTCAACATAATTAAGGGAGGGAATGAAATAATTGTGTGCTCATGAACGAGGTGACATAGTCATTGAGCCCAATGAAATTAATCCCTCATCTCAACTATGCATGATGCGCATGATGCTCTTAGTGGAATCAATGCTTATAAGATCTTAAGAATTAACAACCCTCATCTTCATGATCAAGAGATGAGGTAAAATCTATAAACCTGAATTCTATAAGAATCTTTGTGCTGAAATAGAACTGATTGTGTGTTCATTTCGTGCATAAGATTTGAACTTGTAATTCTTCAAGATAAAACTCAAGGAAAGACAATGTGCACTTGATTAAGATCAAGGAAAATGAAACATAAATGCTTGAGGAATCATCATATATAAGGTTTCTATCATATCATGTGAGAGAAACCCAACTCTCCTCTACCTTTTATTTAACTTATTTTCTACTACTGTGATTGTCATACTTATTCTGGAACCAACTTAAAAAAGATATCGATAACTTAAACATTAGTGATAATAGATACACTTTAGTAACAAAACATTCAATTCTCTGTGGTTCGACAAATCCCGGAAACTCAAACTTTCCACTTATTACTTTAGACCATGTACACTTGCGTGAAATCCCAGACGCGTATTTTAGGTCTATCTAGTTTTTGGCGCCGTTGCCGAGGAATTGGAAATTATTTCGTATTAAGGATAATCTATAAGTAACTAGTGATTTAAGCATTTTTTTACGTATACTTTTAATTTTTGATTTTTGTTATAGGTACTAACAATATATTTTCCTGCTTTCTTTTTTTATTATTGAATCTTTAAACTTATTGCTATATTTGTTCTTGATAGCCTAATTATTGTTGTGTATGAGTAGAAGAGTTTGCACAGATTACCTTTTTGACCCTGAAATTGAGAGAACTTACTTGCATGCTAGGAGAGAACAAAATATTTTGTTAAGCCAACAAGTCGTTATGAAGAATAATAATGAATATCTTAGAGAGCCATTAGGAGAGCCATTAGGAGTGCATAGTGGAAGAGCACTAATAGATTACACACTTCCCACTGTAAGGGGAATCCCCCATGCAATTGTAAGGCATAATATAGAAGCCAATAACTTTGAGATCAAACCTTCCACTCTGAGTATGGTTCAGAATAACCAGTTTGGGGGATTAGCCACTAAAGATCCAACTTTAGCTAAGAAATTTTCCACTAAAGATCCAACCTTCCACTGAAGATCCAACTTTAGCCAAGTGATTCGATCCGGACATGGACAATTTAGCTAAGAAATTCTTAGCCAAATATTTCCCTCCAGTAAAAACTGCTCGATTGAGAATTGAGATAACCAACTTTACTCAGTTGGAAGGTGAGACACTCTATGATGGATGGGACTGATTTAAGGAATGCCTTAGGGGTTACCCTCATCTTGGATTTCCCTTGTGGATGCAAGTTCAAACATTTACAATGGTTTGAATGCTCCTATAAGAACACTCATTGATGCAGCTGCAGACAATTCTATTAGTAGTAAAACCCAAGAGGAGGCTTATGACCTCTTGGAAGAAATGGCAAATAATGCCTACCAATGGCCTCTCCATGGGAATGATCTCCATAATAAAAATGAATGTAACTCCCTCGAAAATTCACAACAAATCCTTGAGCTCTAAAAGCAAATCTCTCAACTCACTAAAAAGCTAGAATGTGGGTATGTAAACTCTTGTCAGGAGGAAGATGGTGAGTTAAGAAATGTCAATGTAATTATGAATCATGGAAGGAATAGAGAGAAATTGGAAAACTAGCTTATCGAATTTAGAACCTCCACAACCAAATTCATGAATAAAATAGATGCCACCTTGAATAGGCATGAACACACTCTTTTAAGGCAATAAGAGTCAGTAAGGAGAATAGAATAAAGGCTAAAAGAAATCATGAAATAGTTAGAATAATCTTCATTAGTGGGAGTCATTGGTGAGTATGAAGAGGAGTTAAGGAACACAGTAACCCTAAGAAGTGGAAAAATTACCAGACTGGTTGTGAGAAGTTAAAATCATGAAAACATAGAAATAACTAGAGATGAAAAGGGGGAGGAAGAAGAAATGATCAGAAAAGAGAGGAATGATGTAAGGGATTTAGAAAAGGAAGAATCAAGATATCAAACTTAAGGAAATTTCTCATATACCATATCCTCATCGTATGGCTAGGGAGAAACTTGATGTCCAATACCACAAATTCCTAGAAACGTTTAAAACTCTTCATATAAATATCCCTTTCACAGAAGCTCTTGAACAAATGCCTAGTTATGCCAAGTTTATGAAAGATATCCTCTCCAAGAAAAGAAAAATTGATGAAAAGAAAACCGTGGCATTAATAGAAGAGTGTAGGCAATCCTTCAGAGGAAGATTCCCATCAAAAAGAAGGATATGAAAAGTTTCACTATCCCTTGCACTATTAGAAACCAATCTTTCCAAAAAGCCCTTTGTGATCTAGGTGCGTCCATAAATTTGATGCCATTTTACATATTCAACAAGTTAGAAATTGATCACTTAAAACTCACCTTTGTTCTCCTTCAATTCGCCGATAGATCAGTCAAATCCCCTTTAGGAATTGTGGAAAATGTGCTTGTAAAGGTTGACAAGTTCATCTTCCCTACAGATTTCATAATCTTGCATATGGAAGATGAAAATCAAGAAATTCCTATTATTCTAGGTAGACCTTTCTTGGCCACTGAAAGAACTTTGATTGATGTAGATAAAGGGGAATTGAGGTTGCGATGGGGATGAGGAGATTAAATTTCATATGAATGATTCTATGAGACACCCATCTAAACCCAATGAGAATTGTTAGAAAATCAATTCAATAGAAGAAGCATGGTTAATGGGAGACGTGGAAGAAGAGGGATTAGTAGCAAGTGAGGAAGATGAGGATCCCATGGACACAGAAGTGATTGAGGAATTGATTAAGGAAAGGAAAATAATTCATCCTTCTATAATTGGCTCTCCATAATTAGAATTAAAACCTCTCCCCTCCCATTTAAAATACATTTATCTAATGGAAAAAGAATCTCTTCCTGTAATAATCTCCTCCTTGTTAACTCAGCATCAAGAGAGTCTTTTATGTAAGATTTTAAAAGATCACAAGAGAGCAATTGGTTAAAGTATAGTTGACCTAAAGGGGGTTAGTCCAACTCTTTGTATGCACCAAATCCTTCTGGAGGATAATTCCAACCCTTCAATTGAGCCCCAATAGTGACTAAACCCCAACATAAAAGAAGTAATTCACAAGGAAATCATTAAACTCCTAGATGCTGGAATCATTTTTCCCATTTCCGATAACCCTTGGGTTAGCCCTATACATGTGGTTCCCAAAAAGAGTGGGATGACAATTGTTCTCAATGACAACAACGAACTTATCCCCACTAGAACTGTGATCGGATAGAGAGTGTGTATTGATTATAGGAGATTAAATAAAGCCACCCGTAAGGACCACTACCCTCTTCCTTTTATTGACCAAATGCTTGATAAATTGGCAGAGAATCCCTATTTCTATTTTCTTGATGAGTATTCAGGATACAATCAAATCCTCATTTCACCTGAAGATCAAGAGAAAACTACTTTCACCTGCCCCTTTGGGACATTTGCCTTTAGAAGAATGCCCTTCAGATTTTGCAATGCTCCAGCCACCTTTCAACGTTGTATGATGGCTATTTTTTCTGACATGATTGGGGAGTTTTTGGAAATCTTCATGGATGACTTTTCTGTTATCAGGAGCTCTTTTAGTCATTGTTTGATCAATCTAGGAAAGGCTTTAAAAAGATGTAAAGAATCAAATTTAATCTTGAATTGAGAAAAAAGTCATTTCATGGTGGAAGAAGGAATTGTCCTTGGTCATCTAATTTCGAGGCTAGGGATAGAAGTTGATAAGGCAAAGGTTAACGTAATTGAAAAACTTCCCCCTCCCATCAATGTAAAAGGAATTAGAAGCTTCCTTGGGCACACATGTTCTTATAGAAGATTTATCAAGGACTTCTCCAACATAAGTTTGCCGCTCTGTAGACTACTAGGGAATGATGTCGAGTTCAATTTTGATGAAAATTGTTTAAAAGGTTTCAATACCATAAAAATTGCTTTAATCTTTGCTCCAATAATTTATACTCCAAATTGGGATTCACCTTTTAAAATTATGTGTGATGCAAGTGACCTTACAGTTGGTGCTGTGTTGGGGCAGCGAAAGTAATGAACCTTCTATTCAATTTACTACTCATCGGGTCTAGATAATGTTCAAAGAAATTATGCTACCACATAAAAGGAACTCCTAGCTGTCATCTTTTTCTTCACTAAATTTAGGTCATATCTCATCGGGTCTAAGACTATTATTTATATTGATCATGCAGCTATTAAGTATCTCCTTCAGAAGAAAGAAGCAAAACCTTGCTTGATACGATGGGTATTACTCTTACAAGAGTTTGATCTTGAAATCTGGGATAAGAAGGGGAGTGAGAATGTGCTTGCAGATCATTTATCTAGATTGAATCACCTCGATAATGATAAGTTGATTGAAATCAGTGAATCTTTCCCCGATGAAAAGCTCTATGCTATTGCTTCAAATCATTCTCCCTAGTTTGCTGACTTTGCAAATTATCTTGCAAGAGGAGTCATACTAAAAGACATGAGTTACCAATAAAGAAAAAAATTCTTTACTGATATTAAAAATTACTTTTGGTATGATCTATTTTTATACAAGTGTTGCAATGATCAACTGTTAAGGAGATGTGTTCCTGACTCTGAAATTAGAAATATTCTCTATCATTGTCACACATTCCCGTATGGAGGGCACCATGGGATTGAGCGAACAGCTACAAAAGTACTTCAATCCAGATTCTTTTGGCCCCACTTGTTCAAAAATGCTGTTGACTTTATCAAAAGTTGTGATAAGTGCCAAATAACTGGAAACTTAAGCAAAAGGGATGAGCTCCTAATCAGTGATGGGAGAAAATACTTCGCAATAGGCAATTAGAGAGTGTCTTAAGAAGCTATGGGGTGAGACATAGGGTGGGTACTCCTTATCACCCTCAAACTAGCTGACAAGTTGAAGTCTCAAACAAGGAGCTTAAGCAAATTTTAAAGAAAACTGTGAATCAAAATAGAAAAGATTAGACTTCAAAGTTTCAGGATGCCCTGTGGACATATAAAACTGCCTTTAAGACCCCTTTAGAAATGTCTCCTTATAAGCTCATTTGAGGTAAATCATGTCATTTCTGATAGAATTGGAGCACTGTGCCTTTTGGGCAATTAAAAATTAAACTTTGACTCCCAAAAAGTAGGTGCACAAAGAATGTTGTAATTAAATGAGCTTGACGAATTCAGATTAAATGCCTATGAGAGTGCAAAATTGTATAAAGAGAAAACTAAAAAATGGCATGATAAGCTGATCAAGCCAAAATATTTTCAACCTGGAATGAAAGTACTACTTCTTAACTCAAGATTAAGATTATTTCTAGGAAAACTGAAGTTAAGATGGACTGGCCCATTCACTATCACTAAGGTTTTCCCTCATGGAGCGGTTGAAGTCGCTTCCAATGATGGCACTTTTAAGGTAAATGGAAATCGCCTGAAGTTATATTTGGAGGAAGGAATTTTACAAGAAAAGGGAGGATGGACCCTTCAGGACCTCCCGGATGAAGGTATTCCATAAAAGATCTTCCTCGTGTCGGGCTGAGACATTAAAATAAGCACTTATTGAGAGGCAACCCAAGGAATAAAGAGGTTGTATTCGTTCTTTTTGCTTTTTTTTTTAAGAAAAAAATCTTCTTTTGGTGTGTTTTGAGAACTTAATTTATGAATTCTAAAATTCCCAAAATCTTTCTAGCATTTAAAAATGACAAAATTTTCTGAGTTTTTCAAGAATTGCAAGTCACAAAAATATCGATAAAGAAAATGATATGAAATAAAAGGGTGCTTAACAAAAAGTGATCAAATGCATTGATCACATTAAAAATTTTTAACTAAAGAATAAATTAAGGTAAATCTAATCTCCAAAAATTTAAATCAATGCTATAAACTAATGTGGGGGAAAGCTTTGGACTAAAAACTAGAGATTTTGGTGAGTGCTCTAAAAGAGTGTGCTAGGCTCCCGTAGGACTTCATAATCACAAAGATATGAATTGGGGATGAAAAAAGTATCTCTCCCTAAGAATAAAAAGAGAAAAACAAAAAAAGGGATGATGAAAAATATCTCTCCCAAATGAAAGCAATGAAAAAAAATGATGAAAAATATCTCTTCTTTAATCTATTTATCATTATGATTCATAAGAAGGAGCACATATGGCATAAAACTCTTGAATATTTCACTACCTCTCTAGTCTAGGTTTCCATGGAACCTTCTTTATTATCGAGTAATAAGCATAAAAAATTAAATACTTAGAGATTAACTGATTAACCCTGCTTCATATCCAAGGTTAGAATATCTAATACCAAATGGTTTGGATCATTTCAATTAAGCACATGCCTTGAATTATAAATCAAAATCTAAATTGATATCTTTTGTTGACTATCATTCTAAAAAAATACTATTTTGAGCTAACTCGATGACGAGCAAGAATTTAAGTATGGGGTGTGATGAATTCATAATTTATACCCTAAATAAAGGAAAATTTCATTTATTTCTCATATTAAACTGCTCCTTAATCTAATTTTGTCTATCTGTTTCAGGAAAAATGCCTATCCAATGAATTCCGCGCAATTTGGAGAATTTTCTAAAATTTCTAAAGAAAAATCGCTAGTCGCGCGCTCCAGCGCGTTGCAGTAGTTCAGTTTGCTAACCGCTGGCACAATCACGTGGTGCAGCGGTTCAATTTGTGAATCGCGGGCGTGATCGCGCGCTGCAGTGATTCAGTTTGCAAACCATGGGTGCGATCGCGCGCTACAGCGGTTCAGTTTGCGAACCGCGGGCACGATCACGCGCTGCAGCGGTTCAGTTTGCGAACCGCGGGCGCGATCGCGCGCTGCAGCGGTTCAGTTTACGAACCGCGGGCGCGATCGCGCACTGCAACGGTTCAGTTTGCGAACCGCGGGCACGATCGTGCACTGCAGCAGTTCAGTTTGTGAAATGCTGCCGCGATCGCGCACTGCAGCGGGCCTCTTTGCAATTTGATTCCGCCATAGTGTGCTGCTGCGGCCGCCGATTTTTTAGTCTGACAGATGTATTAATTGCGGCTGGGACAAGACCCCCAACCAGCCTCTTGTCTCCAGCCATCATTCCTTTTGCTGCAGCTCCATTTTTAAATCAAAAGTAGTCTCTTTGATGTGATGATAATAATAAAATAATAGAAAATATTGGTCACCTCACCCATCAATTGGAATTTGCCATCATTACTCAGAATTTTTAAAAGGCATTGCTGGTTTTGATCTTGAGTATGAGGATGTAACCCCTCATCTATAAATACCTCCCCTCTTGACTAAAAAAGGGTTCCAAAAATTACTCACTTCACCTAAGTAAAGAGAGGGGCTAAAAGAAGAACTCCCCAAGGGTGGAGGAGCTCAACTTGCTAAGGAGAAGAAGGAGATAGACAGCACTAGGGACTTAAGAGAGGCACTTCAAGCAAGGAGAAGAAGAATTCGGAGAACTTCCCAATGAACGTTCCTAGTATTTTCTAAGCTCTTATTTTGTAACTTCTCTTCTTAGTTGATCATGAAAGGGTATTTATCCATGTATGTGTTCTTTTTTATCTCTTTTGTAATAGAGAGCTAAACCTCCCTTGGGGAGGGTTGGGGCAATCCCACATGTTTTGATAGTTACTATAAAATATATGAAGTTTTCCTCAAGTGTTAATTAAAATTGTGAACTTAATGACTTGCTAAACAAATGTATAAGACTCTTGTGAACTTGAATGTGGACCAAAGGAAAAAGACTTCTTAACTCAAGAACTAAATTGTCTTATGCTCCATAGCTCACCTTAGTTTGATGCTAGATTTATGAGTGCATGAGAGCTTAGAACTATGTGAGAAAGTTCTTGAGCTTAGTGCACCTTAATCTAACCTCAACTAAAGAGTTGATGCATATGATGCTAAGACCCACTAATTGAGCTCCATTGCTTCACATAATTGAGGGAGGGAATGGAATAATTGTGTGCCCATGAACGAGGTGACATAGTCATTTAGCCCATTGAAATCAATTCCTCATCTCAATTATGTATGATGCGAGTGACGCTCTAAGTGGAATCAATACTTATAAGATCTTAAGAATTAACAAACCTCATCTCCATGATCAATAGATGAGAAAAAATCTATAAACCTGAATTCTTATAAGGATCTTTATGCTGAAATAAAACCGACTGTGTTTTCATTTCGTGCACAAGATTTGAACTTGTAATTCTTTGAGATAAAACTCAAGGAAAGACAATGTGCACTTGATTAAGATCAAGGAAAATAAAAGATAAATGCTTGAGGAATCATCAGATATAAAGTATCTATCATCTCATGTGGGAGAAACCTAACTCTCATCTTCCTTTTATTTAACTTATTTTCTACTACTGTGATTATCATGCTTATTCTGGAACCAACTTAAACAGTACATCGATAACTTAAAACATTAGTGATAATAGATACACTTTAGTAACAAAACATCAAATTCTCTGTGGTTCGACAAATTCCGGAAACACAAACTTTCTGCTTATTACTTAAAACCACGTACACTTACATGAAAGCGCAGACACATAGTTTAAGTCTGTCATTAATGAAAATAAGAGATACATGAGATATCTTAAGATTATCAACTACAATATTCTACCTTAAAAGTAGCACAAAAATCATCGTATGAGACTACTCGATGCTTCCTTGAGAGCTATTGGTAAGTCCAGACTACTTATCAGCTAAACCTCTAAGTAGAGTCCCCAGAATCTGATGGTGGCAATCATCTGGACAAGCCATCTCTCGGAAAGTAGTGGTCATCCAATCCAACCATTCCTTGGCAAGGAAAAGGTTGAGCGAACTAATATTTTGTCTAAAACTTTTATTCTACGAGGAGACACTATTTCAATGCTTTTTCCATAGACTTTTCCATCTTGGAAATCATTTGCCCAGTACTCGTTGAATAATCTAAGGTAGTAGTAATACTCGGACTATTGATATTCCATTCCTAAAATTTCATTCAATTATTGGTTATAATTTTATGCTAGTTTCAATTATAAATACTTTACTTGTATATTTTACTTCTTTAAAGTTCATTGAAATTCTAATGTGTCCTTTATTATTTGTATTTTACTTTTAAGTACCTTTTAATATTTGTTCAATCCCTAAGGTGTCCTTTCTAGACATTCTTAGTTTATATTTTTGAGATTTGACTTGATGAAGTTATGGATACTATTTTTTCTTACACTTAGTGATTATGATCATAATTGCTCCAAAGAATGGATCGTAAAGTAGATAGAAACACTTTTCTTATCTGACACTTTATGATACTTCTCTGATACCAACTGTAACGCCCCATCCCATCACCACGCGCAAATCCTTAAGATATGTGTAGTATCCTTATCTTGAGTATTAGATAAGGTACTCATGTATATTAGATTATGAATAAAGGTAAGATCCAAGTTACACGAATACTAGCATTTTATGCATATACTGATCACATCATAATACTAAAATATAAGTAGAAGTAAATATAAAGTGCGAAAGCTAAAGCATATACATCCAGAAATATTCATCACCAAAGCTAAGTAAAACATTCATCTTAGAAAAGAAAACAAAATATGTCTAGAATTACTATAATTGTTTACTAAATAAAAATACAGAGAGTAGTCTAAATATTGAACTGAAGAAACAAATACAGAAAAATAAAGGCTAATGGAGAGTTCTCTAATGTTCCACGAACTCCTACTAAATCACTTGTGAAGGCTCTTGATCTGGCTCCATAAGCTGCTCTGGATCTAGCAAATTGCTGGATCCCAAAAGTACCACGTGTTACACAATAAGTCTAACACATTGAAAACTACTCTAACAGTTATAGTTATCTGCTATTTAACATTTAATAGTTTATGTAAAAATTATAAAAAAGATAGTAAAATAGTTGAAGGCTCAAAATAGTACAAATTTAAAAGTAAAGTAAACTTGAAACTTCAAACTTAATGTTGGAATGTAGAGAAAGTCATAAGTAAGCTAAAATGGAGTAAATAATGATTTAAAACTATGTTATATGCCACTGAATTCATAATTATACATCTAAATATGCCATAAAACTGTATGTTACTGATATACCGACTTGGTGTCACATGACACTCCACAGATCCTAGGTAAGCAAATGCTCCACTAACAAAGTCCTTATGTGAGCTCATTCGCTTTGCTAATGCTGACATGACTTATGCATTTCATGATATGCCAAGGCTCTTATGACTATATGCCTTAATTCATGAAAATATAGAAATCAATGTAATATTAAGTGTTGATTCCATTTATCTCCATTGTAAAGAATTCATCTAAATGAATTCTGACTCTTAAGTCTAATCCACTATGTGGAATTAGCTAAGATTTGAACTTAAGCTCATCAACTGAAGAGGTTGCATACACATAGTTGGTATATTTCTGAGAAAGATGACTTTAACACTTAGTTTTTTTAACTGCACTTATCGAAATGCATGACAATAAAAAGTATGACCCAGTCACAGTTTAATCTCTCAAACTAAACTATTAAATACTTTTATTACAAACATACTTTTAGTGTCCTAATAAAGGTAACTTGAAATACTTACTTTATATAACTGCCTTATTGAAATGTGTGACAATAAGGGGCATGACCCGGTCACAATTTATTCTCTCAAACTAGGTATTCACTCCTCTACTTGTAACACTTTTGGAATTGGGATGTTTATCCTGAACTAAACTATACTTATTTAATTACCTAAGATCAGACCAAGTCTCTACAGTTCTATTCAGGTAAGTTAGCCAACTCTGTTCTCTACTGAAATAATTCAGTTTTATGGATATACACTATCACCTCCAACTGGTAGTTCTACTAATTTTAACAATACTATTTAATAATCAAGGAATATCAAACTAATGAATCCATTCTCCATTATGGTGAATATTATACAAAGGTTCTAAATATGTGACTTAAAAGTCACTTAATTTAGGATATTACCACAAGGAAATAACCTCAATCTAAATCATTAGGTTATCCTACCATAAGGTTCTAAAATCAAGTATCTAAGGTTAAGAAGGTGCATCTAAACTTCTACCTCAAGATTTAGACAATAAGTTCTTCTTACCTCAATAACTCATCTATTAATAAGGCTTAGCAATTATCACCATATCATAATATTATTGCTCTAGTACTGAAATATACAATTTATAATATAAGATCTAAGATTTATATTAAGTTTTCAATTCTTAGTTCATTAAACTGAATTACACAAGTTAGATGGGTAAACCCATCTAATCACAACCTATATTATAATTATGGGATATAATCATATAATTCTTTAAGA
Organism: Gastrodia elata; assembly: GCA_016760335.1. NCBI lineage: Eukaryota > Viridiplantae > Streptophyta > Magnoliopsida > Asparagales > Orchidaceae > Gastrodia > Gastrodia elata. Next base: position 32,175,128 of record CM028670.1, on the reverse strand, counting down.
ATTAATTATTTTGCAAATCAATAGCATTTTATGATTTATCTAATGCTAAGAGTCTTACTTATGAGAAAATCAAAGATTTAAGGGTATATGTTCAGATGATCAATCACATAGTTTAATTATAAATCCTAATATTTCTAGTTTAATGGCTTAAGATCAATGTCAAATCAAAATATATTATTGAATTATGCAAGTCCTTTAATTATTCAAATTAAGTGTTTTACTTAAGGTGATTAAGGTTTCAGACCTTAATCTAATTAAGTTAGAATACAATCCCTAACTTGACCAAACAAAGTGCAATTATTGAGTTAATGATCAATGACATAATCAGTGAATTATTAGTGCATTATTGATGTCCATTTCTAGTTTAAGGTTATATTGATTATCTTAATCATTCCTTAAGATCCTAAGGGCTTAAGATTGAAAATTATCAAATCAATCATATAAAGTGTCTGAATTAGGGTTTGAGTTCTCTAGCATGCATACTACTATTATTGAAGTATATAAGCATTTAATTAAGAAAAATATAAAGTAATTAAGGCTAATCAAACCCTAAATCAATTCAAAAAGGATTAACACTTAAATACAAATCTAACCATTCAAAATCTTTGAAACTTGGCAAATATTTCCTACTTATCCATGTGAACAATCAAAGACTTAGTTTGCTAAATTTGGTTAAGTGTAAATCCTAATTTTCATTAATCATGCATTTCTAAGATTATGGCATACTTATTAAAATAATAATAAAAAATTTATTTCACCTAGCACATGCATTCTACCAAGCATAAGAAGCATAATGAAACTTGAATCAAGGAATTTGACTAATTATACATGCTAATGCACCCTAATCAAATTCTAGAGTAATTAGACTAAATCAGAGAATTCAACTATAGAAAGTCTGAATTTATGATATATTTAGATTCCTTATGATTTTTTGAACAAAATGATATATAATTTTATAGGATTTTGATTTCTGAATTATTTTCTTTAATGAAAATAAATCATAAATCCTTTTAATTCTTAATAGGTACAGACCCAATTCCAAAACATGCGGGCTGATCAGGCCCATTGGCCCATTATTGTTAGACAGCACGGGTCACAGGTTGGCCCGACCCGTGCGGCCATCTCCTTCCCCGCGCCTGGCCTTTGACAGTGGACAATTTGGGTTAACTATAATTGTCAAATTCGCTGTCCTTAGGCCACGCTGATGGCTCAGGATGATTGACACACATTACTTGGACCGAGACTGATCAATTGAGCCCTATAGCTTCGATCAAGGTGGCTTAGATTGCCGGGAGCCTATTATCCCCAAAATTGTATAAATCCTCAATTATGATTTCTCTGTGATGATAAATTCTCCTCATATAGGCTAATCCATGGCTAGGGCTCGATTCTCACACCATGAGGGCACTGAGATGGATCAAAGCCCTATCTTGGCTAGGTCAGGGAGGGTCTAGATTTTTAGGACCTAGTCGAGTCCCAAGCTTCGTAGACGGGGCAATCCAATCAATTGATATGATTGATCAGACTAATCCAAAGTCTCAGAAACATACGTATTGAACTCATCTAGAGTAAGAGTGCAATCAAAAATAGAGTGGAAGAGGAGTTGAGCCTACACGACTTAATCCAGTGAAGAATGGTACCTAGTTTTGTTCGAGAAGCTCACAGACACTACTGAGGGAGACTTGGGCTCAAGCTGAGATGTAGAGAGGCTCTAGGGGTCCTGAGCACCATGACTACTTTTAATCAGTAGTTCACAAGTACCCAGAATGACTGGGGGAAGCTCGGGCAGACTGACAAAGGTGAATTGGGGAAAAGCTAAAATTGAACTCCCTTAGCCAACAAAAGAGCTCAAGGAAGAATCCCGAGGCTATTTATAGCTTCAGGGAATGCTGGGGTGAGGCTAGATAAACTGGAGGAGTCCCGAGAGGTTGAGCCATGGCTAAGCTCTCATTTTTCCAATTTGAGTTCAACTGGGCCTCGGGGCTCGATTGGATTGATATGCCATTGAGGGAAGATCTCCAATGGCCTGCTGAGGTCGAGGAGGTAGTGGGGGGCATGATCGGCAGTTGGCATATGGCCAAATTTTATCTATCGGGAGTGGGATGCATTTGGGACGAATATTTACAATCGCGGGACCCTGCACAGCCATCTGATCGATCGAAGGAGAAGGCGTAATGGGTCAGATGGATTAGGTCCTAACGGCTGATCACGGAAGTGATCCAGACCATAGGATCCATGGGGTGGATCTGACTATATATCCACAACTCTGCAGATCTGAATCTTAGTCGTAGGATCAGCAAGAGGGATGGTGATACATGACATAATGTTCAAAATTCTAATCATAAGAGTTCCATAATTAGAATTCTTAAGCAACTAAAATTAATATACATGTATTAAAAATATTAACCTACAGTATCACATATTATGAGCACATATACATGATTAGTACGTCTTAAAAAAGCAAATATTAGACACTTATGTTGCTTAACTGCACTTATCTTCATGCACAGGGTTAATAGACGTAAATCCTTTTACAGTCTATTCTTTCAAACTAAGCTATCCAAACCCCTACTTGAGACATACATTGGGATTGAGATATTTATCCTAAACTGAACTGCACTTATCTAATTTCTTAAGATAAGATATAAATTCTATAGTTTTATATAGGGCAAATCAACCAATCCCATATTCTATTGAGTTAAGGTCAGTCCTATGTACTACAATATCCATATGATAACACTAACTTTACAATTTTAGCAGTCTAAAATAATAATCAAGGGATTTTGAGCCATAGAAACTATTTTTCATTTTAGTAGGTTCTAATCAATAAGCTTCAAGGAAAATGAAATTTAAGTCATTCAAAATGGGTTAACTACCACAACTATATAAGTTCAATCTACATTTCCTTAGGTTCTCACTTCCACAAAACATAAGATTAATCTCTAAAGTTCATATGGTGCATCTAGAATTCTATCACAAAATGTGACAAGGTCTTCCAACCTCAAGAATTACCTTAACCATATTCTTACAAACATATTAATTAATCCTTACCTTAATAAATTTCTAAGGTTTTAAGATATTCTATTTAATCATTGCAAGTTAAAATAGTTGAAACGTCCCGTTATTAGATTAAGTAATCTAACCTGATAATAAGTATTATTGTAGTACTTAATATTGGATTAGTGAAACTAAACCCATTATTAAGTACTATAGTGAGTTAGTGATCTCTAAAGAGAAAACAAGATGCATAAATAATGAAAGTAAACATTAATACTATTTAAGTCATTCATATAATAAAAGAATAAATGCATCACATATTAGTAAAGTAACATACATCATTTAATAATATTATACAAGATCTTAATAAAAGGTGTATGTCCTCTAAAATGAGTAAAGTAAGAGATTGGAGATGAGAAGGGTACATAAGCTACAATGACTGGACACGATCCATCTTGAGTTCGAGATCCATCTATAGCTCCTAAGTCATCCATATTTGGTTTTTAATATAATAGGGCATAGCTAATAAACAAAATAAATAAGTGGTTAAACTTTAAAAAATTTAAGTACATTTTAAGGGTAAACTAAATATATTATTAAGCGGATATCACATTACCCATTTACAATTTTATTTAAGCGGAGCAAAATGCAAAAGAATGAACAGAAAGGAAAAATAGTGTCAAAGACTGTAAAATGTACAAGTAAGTTTGCTTAATATGTAGGTGTTCAATCCTGCATCAAATAGGTTAATATGTCATATAAAAATGCACTTAAACAAGTAAGGGGAGCATGTATATGTCCAAATAAAGTAAATAATATGTAATAGTAAAAGATATTATAGAGAAATATGTAAATGATAAGTAAGTAAAGCTACACTATACAAACAGTATATATATGAAGCTATAAAATAGGGTGCTACTAAAAAGTAAGCAAATAACCAATCTTAGCCTTAAGGATTGAATGCATTGAAAATCATAATCATAAAAGATTGTAAACTACAAATGTTATTTATTTATCTTATATTTGGTTCCGTGAGTGCAAAATATGTGAGGAGTTGAGTACTCTACTCAAATATAAGTAAGTGGGGTTAACTACAAATACACATATTCCCCCTCATAGAAATGATGTCGTCTCCTCATACTCCAATAGCCTGCCCAGATTTAATGACAGTTATACTAATATCCACTAAGTAAAAGCCCTTCGTAAGTATATTTAAATGTTTATTATAAGCAAAAAAATCTTAATCTATGAATTCAAGGATATGATGTTGATGCATTGCAACATTTCAATAATTAACAATTTATTGTAAATCATATAATATTAATTATTTTCTATTTTAATTATCTATCCTAATAATTGGGCTAATTAAATCCCAAATTAACTTAAGTATCAAAAGATCTCTAAGTTCATTAAAGTATAATATAGTAATGTGATTTTTGGATATTAATATATTCAATAAGCTTTATAAGATGACAAAATAATTTATTTGGAGCCCTAAATCAAAAAGTAGTTTTTGGACCCTTAAGTAGGGGCAAAATGGTCATTTTACCCAAAATTTAGGTTAAGTACCCTTAACCCTTAAAAAATACCCCTTTTCATCCATAAAATCAGTAATAGAACTAGATTATGATCAATTTAAGCCATAAAATCTCTTAATTGGTTAACTATCTAAAATCCCCAACTTAGGCTTGAAAATCTCTAAGGAAAAAGGATATTTACTTAGCTATAATCCATCCCTAACTTCCATAATTAAATAAAATCAGCAAATGTAAGAAAATTCAATTAACTCTTAGAATCTCTCTAAGTCTTATCATTAGGAATCCTCACTTCATCTTAGGATATGTTCCTTATGATTAAGGATATATATTAGGTTAGATTTCATTCATTAATTAATGGGGTTATTCAATGAATGAATTCTTGATTTTTATTAGTTTTTAGATTTTCATAATTTCATTTTTGATTAATTTATCTTTCAATCCTAGATTAAAAATAGGAGAATTATTCTATTAAGCTTGACTTTACTTAATAGGATTTACCTTAATCATTAGTTCACTTAAAACTGAAAACTTAGACCCTTAGACTTTACCTTTGGATTATGTGCTTAACTCTAATCTCGTGGTGTTAAAATTATAATCCCTAGTTTAGTAGATCTTGATTAGATCTTAGTATAGAACATCTAAATTCATTAATTAGGTCGAAGTGATTTATTATTTAACTCATAGTCGACATTGATTTAATCATATTAGGACCTAGCTAGTCCTAATAATTTTGTAATATATAAGGTCGTACTTCTAAGTTACACTCGATAGTAGTAATTGGAGATTCAGAACTTGTGTAACTTAGAATACTTATAATGGTTTAATTAGATAATAATAGTGTCACCATGTATCGAAGAGTCCCTTGCTTACTATTTGATTATTGTGCTATGCATTCCTTGTATTTTATGCTTAATCCCTTGGACATGCCATGTAAGAAAAGTTTGTGTATGAAATGAAAACTTAGAATAATTAGGATAACTGTTACCTTAGGTTCAATTATATTTTGGTAAGTTTTGGTGCATGTTTACCCTAATGGATAGGGGTAAGGAGTAATAAGCATGCTTAACATTACTCATTGAGAAGTGTATGTTAAGCTTGGAACCCGTATAGTCTTACAGACATGGTTGACATCTCAATTGTTTTTGGACGTATCCACAGAAACAAAAGTAAATTAACTAAGAGATTTTGCATTTGTATTTACTGTCTCTACAGTCCTGCAGTTCTATTCTATCTGCCCTAGCTTAGAAAGGCTTTGAGAATATCTGTTTGGGCTCGATTTGCCAATTTTCTGATATGGCACTTATATATACATATTTCAGTTTCAGTTTACTACTTACTATGTTATTGATGCAAATTATTTTTAGTCAGTTGTACTTCTCTTACCAGCTTATTTCTACATATTTATAGGATGCTATATTTTTGCTGCTTACTATATGTACCACTTTTAGACTTACTATTTTTAATCAGCATATGCCATATGATCATCAGCATGTTTAGAATTAGACTTTTCTTTCAAGTACTTTTACTTACTACATTATATCTGTATGCCTATTCCTTGCTTAGTTTGTTTGAGGTGTGCTTTTTGCCTCAATTTATGCTTAGTTATAAATGTTGTATTTATAACTTACCCTGCTCCTTGTATGCTTGTGGCTCCTATGCTAGATAGTTATTTTGGTTTTGTACATGTAAATGGTGACATTAATAATTCATGTAAGATATTAAGCCTAAAATGTACTTAAATTATTGTCTAATAAGATTTTCTATTATTGGCTAGGGCCTTGACATTGTAAAATCTATAATGTTAGATTTAGATAGGTTTGAGGAGCTAGGTGCTGAAGAGGAGGAGCTATTTGTTGAAGAGGAGCATTAGCCGGGTGATCTAGAAGCTGCCTAGTTTTCTTTTTGCATATTGTGAGGATAAGAGACCTTTTATTTTAGTCCTTTAAACTATTTATTAAATGTTGTAATAATACAGGTACCTTGACTATATTTTTCTTTACTATACTTTATACTCTGAGCTGTATGTTGCACTTTTCCTATTTATTGTGATAATCTGAATGTATATGTGTTTTACTTTACTTCCGCACTCAGATCTGTATTTGTATACAATGGCTTATCTCTTTCTTACTAGTAGATTAGGGTCTATACCTAATCCAATCTTAAGTAAGGGATTTTTCAAAGTGACACTCCACTCCTTAGTCTAATGATTGTGGATTAAGGGGCAGGGTGCCAAAATATACACATAGTTGGTAAGTTTCTAAGAAAGTTAAATTAACACTTATTAGGTTTAACTGCACTTATCAAAGCGCATGACGATAAGGGGTAAAATATGGTCACAATTTATTCTCTAAAACTAAGCTGTTAGATACCATAATTATAATCATACTTAGTGCTCTAAAAGGATGTCTTGAGATATTTAGTTTGTTTAACTGCACTTATTGAAATGTACGACGATAAGGGGCAGGATCCAATTATAGTTTATTCTCTCAAACTAAGCATCCAAGTTACCCAATTATGAAACACTTAGGCTTAAAAAAATTTACTATAAGCTGGAATGTACTTATCCAATCACATAGGATAATATTGAGACTCTACAATCTTAATTAGAGTGACTCATCTAATCCCAAGTTTTACTAAAGTAATCTAGCACTATGGATATACACTTCTACATTCTACTGATAATCTACTGATCTCAACAAATCTATTTAATAACTAAGGATTATTAAACTAATGAATCTTTACTCCATTGAAGTGGGTACTACATAAGGTTCCAAGAATGTGACCTCAAGATCACTCAATTTTAAGGTTACTGACAGATGAAAAATACACGTCTGTACTTGCACACAAGTGTACGTTAGTTGAGGTAATAAGTGGAAGGTGAGTTCCAAAATTTATCATCCTTAGGGAATGAGATGTTTTGTTACTATGTTATATCTACTTTAACAATGTTTATACTAATAAATTTTGGTTTTCAATGGCTACTATTCAACAATGCAAAGATTTTAAATTAAGATATTATTTTGATAAAGAAGGGAGAGTTGAGTTTACATCATGCAAGTTGATAAGGACTGGTGTTGTATTTAATTCATACAATGTATAATGTTCTTATTGTCATGCCGAATTATCAAGTGAGCATTGTGTTCCTTAGATTGGTCCACTAATTCCAATAAGTTCAAATCTAGTGCACAAGATAAATACATTGGGGTTCTCTCTCAACACATAGACTCTTATGAGATCGCATATAAATAATTTAGAATTTTTAAATCTAGGTTATCAAAATTGTCTTCAAGTTAGGCGATCACACAAGCACTGATTTCCACTAACTAGTATCACGCGCTACACGCACAGTTTAGATAAGGAAGTGGATTCATCGGGCTTCATGGACTATGTCACATCATCCATGAACACTCAATGAGTCCTCTTTCTCCCTTCACGTCTACTGAGCAGTGGAGCTTGATTAGTGGCTCTAGGCTCATATGCATTGACCTTTCAATTGAGCTCAAGATATGGTGCAGTTAGGCTCAAGAACTTGTCACATAGTTCTAAGCACTAACACACACATACCTAGCTTTACGCCAATTGGTGAGCCATGGTGCGCAAGATAGTTATGTTACTGAATAAACTATTCACTTCAATCCTGAGGTGTTTTACACCAAGAATCCTCGCACACGGCGAACATTGTTCGTGACAAGAACCTTTATGTGCATTCCCTCTCGGCGTGAAGTGTTTGGTTTACTTAGCATTATTTCATTTACAAGCATTTTAAATAACATAGATTTTTCAATCATTCCAAAGCATGCATTCACAAGAATAATCTTGATAAACATTTATAGCATATTTTTAATTTATTACAGAGAAATTACATACATCACCATTTATCCCATATATTTCACATGACTATGGCCTAACCCTCCCCTAGGAGGATTTAGCCTTTCATTACAGTAGAAATACAAAAAGAAACATATAAAGATAAGAACCTTTCACGATTTGACAAAAATATAATCAAGAATAGGCTTTAAGGAGAATATTAGGAACAACCCTATTGGGGGTTCTATAGATTTTTCTTGGTTCTTCCTCTCATCTTCCCTTCTAGCTCCTTAGTAGTAGTCTTCCTTTCTTTCCTCTAGCAATAGAACTCTTCCCCTTCCTTGGATAGGTCTCCTTCCTTTTCTTTTATAGTGAGTTTTGATTTTAGAACTGTAAATGTCAAAGAGTGATTTTAGAACAGTAAATGTCAAAGAGGGGAACCATCTTTTAGTCATGAGATGTGGATTAAATAGGGCAGCCTCCTTTCACTTATGACTGAATTCTACCAACTTTTTTCCAATTCCATTCTTAATGGCATGTAATGAATGTTATTCCAATATTCCCTTGAGATGCTGCATGGAATAAATGGAGTTGGAGTTTCAATAGCTGGGGAAGACAAAAGATTTGAATTTGGGACCTTCCCCCTGATGGCATTAATGCCTTAAACCTGGCTGATATTACAACTACAATGGTTTTGCTACAGGCTGGTTTTTAAATAAATGCTAGCTGTAGCGCGTTACAATGCCAGGCTCTTGGGTTTGGACCCACTGCGGCTCGCGGCAACGCTGAGCTCTCGGGTTTGGACCCGCTACGACGCTCTGCAGCACTGAGATTTTGGGTTGGACCCGTTGTGGCGTGCAGTAGTGGGATGCCTTGTAATTTTCTTCTTAAGTCTTTACCCTGTTGATCCACTATGGTGCGCGATACCGCCGGGCTCTCTATTGATTCCGCTACAACGCGTGGAAGTGCCATTGTCTCAAATTTGAGATCACTGTGGCGCGCTATAGCGAGGGCTTCTGAATGGGTGCTAAGTCTAGGTTTGGATGGCTCAGCTGCGATGTGCGACAACGTCGTGCTCTCAAGTTGGATCTACTGTGGCACCCGGTAGCGCCGAGCTCTCAGATTTAGACCCACTATGGTCCGCGGCAATGCCGGACTCTCAGGTTAGGAGCCGTTGCGGTGCGCAACGATGCTGAGCTCTCGGGTTTTGACCCGTTAGAGCAAGTTATGGCATGCCTGGGTGTGCCATGGAGGAATTCTTCCAGATTTTCAATTTTTCCCAGAATTCAGTCTGGCTTCTCATTTTTCCTAAAAACATTATGAACAAATATAAAAGAACCACATTACACAATGAATTTGATTGAAATTATTCACTCATTTTACTATAAATCTTTGATTCATCACACCACCACATTTAAGTTCGTTCTCATTCTCGAGTAAGCACCAAAAGATTTTTTCTGAATTTATTACGAGATTCAATTATAGAAGACAATGTGAAATGTTTTGTCAGTTGACTCTATGCTTAGTTGGAGTGATTTATAGATATGCAGCCTTTAATAAATTCCAAATATAAGTTCCATTCTTTAATTGCTTTTTCTAGTTTCGAATTTTAAGTTGTTTTTTTCTTATGCCACTTCTTAATTAAGGAGGGAAGTTCTCTAGGAATTCTTAATTAAGCAGGACTTGAGTGAGTGACTTGAGAGGTTTGTTGTTAACTTGATTGTACTGCTATTTATTTGTATTATTTTCTGTGTTAAAATTTCCATCACTATTGTTATTGTTGCTCTAGGAAAAATTAAGATGTTGCTTCCATCCCGGGTTGTAGGCAATGGAGTATGGATTTTGCACACTATTCTGCCCAGCATTATTGTTTCTTAAGTAATTAATTTGTTCAGTGTTAGAGGGTGCAAATGGGTTATTTAGGTTATAGTTTTTGCTCATGTGTTTCCCTCCGTATAGCTCACAGTAGTCTTCTTGAACATAGGTGACATTCATACTCTCTGTCTTGTTGTTCAGGGCATTGATCTCATTTTGAAGGGCTAGGATTTGAATAGTTTCATTAATTTGGTTCATTTCCCTCTTGTTAGGGTTGATTCTCTTAGTGGGTTATTGGTAAGCATTGCTAGCCATCTCTTCTAAGGGATCAAAGGCTTTTTCCTGGGTCTCACTACTAAGTGACCCTCCGGCAGCTACATCAATGAGTGTCCTTGTTGGTGCATTCAAACCATTATAAAAGGTTCTAACTTGCATCCATTCAGAAAACCCATGATGTGGGCATTGCCTTAGGAACTTATTAAATCTTTCCCAGCTGTCATACAAAGTCTCTCCCTCAAATTGGTTGAAATTAGTTATCTCAATTCTCAACCGAGCTATTTTTGCAGGTGGGAAATATTTAGCTAGGAATTTCCTAGCCAAATTGTCCCGAATAGAATCTCCCGAAAGTGAAATGAGCCAACTCTTGGCTCTATCTCTAAGTGAAAATGGGAAAAGTTGGAGTTTAACGGTGTCTTCAGAAATGCCGTTAAATCTAAATATATCACAAATCTCAAGGAAGTTTGAATTGTGTGAGTTAGGATCTTCTGTGGCTAGTCCGCTGAATTGGTTATTTTGAACCATGCTAAGCATTGAGGGTTTGATCTCAAAGTTATTTGCTTCTATATTCAGTCTAAGAATCGCATGAGGGATGCCTCTAACAGTAGGCAATGTATAATCTCTTAACATCTAACCCTAGGTTTTTCTAACAATTCTCTGGGATTGTCTTCTATGTTTACTCTTTGAGCCCTGCCCCGTTGTTCTCCCAATGGATTAGCTTCTAGATTATCTATTTCATAGTGATGTTGGTTAAGGATTGCTCGTTCTCTTCTAGCTCTCAAGTACATTCGCTCAATTTCAGGATCAAACAAAATATCGATGTTTTCTCTCCTATTCATGCAGTTCTTAAATTCAGCTAGACAAAATAATTACAGCAATCACAATGAACAATTTATCAATTCAATCACTCTAAAAAAATGAATAAGCTTTATTATTCCATTTCAAACAAACATTACAAATAAACTAAATTAAAAATCTAAGTTAAACTACAATTAGCACAATGTGATATGATTATAGAAAATGAAAAATATATACAAATAAGTGAAAAGTTTAAATCACTATTTACTTGAAGATTGCACTTAATACAAAACAAAACAATTCCCCGACAATGGCGCAAAAAACTTGACAAATGTAAAATACACTTCTGCGCTTGCACGCAAGTGTACATGGTTTAAGGTAATAAGTGGAAGTTAATTCCAAGATTTATCATCCTCTGGGAACGGTGGTTTTGATACTAAGTTATATCTTTTTTTAATAATATTTAGAAGATTGATTTTTGGTTTGATTTGGTTCCTAAATTATCAATGCAAATGATCTTAAGATAAGATACGATTTGTTCAAAGAGAGAGAGTTAGGGTTTCATTATAGTACTTGTAAGGACTTGGTATGGTCACTTCTTTGTTTAAATGTATAAATTGATCTATTCATGCCTAATTAAATCAAGTGATCACTATTAGAATTGGAGCAATCCTCCAATTACAATAGATTCAGATTTAGTGCAATAAGGAGAACTTCCTTTGGGGTTTTACATCGGCACTTAAACCTTTATGATATTGTGGTTTGATTTACCTTTAATTTCCTACGTCTAGGTTTCCAAATATCTTCTTTTACTTGTTAGATCTCACAAACATGATTTTCATCAACAATGCATCATGCGCTTACACACGCAGTTTAGCTAGATGAGAGGATACATTAGATCCAATGGACTATGTCATATCATCCATTAGGTTCCCAACGTCCTCTCATCCCTTCTACTTTGCTGAGCCGTGAAGCATGAGTTGATGGGAACTTGGTTCAAAAGCATCAAATCTCTTGGTAGAGCTCTTAAGGAAAAGGGGCATGTGAGCTTTGAGAACTTGTCACATAGTTTCAGCTATACCTGTGCTACCTTCCTTTCTCTTGTCCAATTGATGAGCTTAGAACTCAAGTTTCTTAATTTATGATTCTCTTAAGTTTTATTTTTAGCAAAATGGTTTGACAAAAGTTCATCCAGGCATTCCATCATAATAATAAATATAGACAATTAAATAGAAATCATTTTCATTCATTAAAACATTTCTATTACAATACCATATTATCCTTATATCTTCCTACAACTACATCCCAACCCTCTCTAAGAGGATTTAGCTTTTCATTACATAATAAATATGAGCATACATGCTAAATAAAGTAAGCCTTAACATCGGTTTACAGCAAAAAATAATAAAAAGAAAGTTTAGGAAAAATACTAGGAAGCACCCAGATATTTTCTAAGGTTCTCTTGAATTTCTTCCTGCACTTTTGTTTGACTTCTCCTCCTTTTCCTGTGCTGTCTTCTTCTCTTCACTCTACACGGATTGCTGCTAGCCCCTTGGATAGTTCTTCTCCTTTTCCTTGCTGCAGCCTTTCTTTTAGACTTTTGAATATCATAATTTAGAATGCTTGTTTAGCCTGAAATTAACCTTTAAATAGGGGAATTTTTTTGCCCCATACATTAATCACATATGACTCTTTATATTCTTCCACTTCAATGCAAGCCCTTTAATTTATCATGCCTAGTCTCCTTGGTTTCCTCAGATTTAATATTCATTCTATTTTCAAGAGGCAGGGGGGAAACTAAAGATTTTATTTTGTGGCCTTTCCCATGCTGCATTTAATGGAGATTCTGGAATTTTCTGTAGCGAGCGTTGGGGCGCGCTGTAGTGGTCATGATCCAAACACTGTTCTGCCATGACATGCAACAGCAGCTGAAGTTTAAATACTATTCCGTTGTATATTTTGAAGGTTACCTTAAGGCCGCTGCCCATCCGCTATGGCGCGCTGTCGTGGTCAAACTTTCGAAAAAGCGGAATAGTAATTATTCCTTTAAATTACAAATGGTTTGCATAAATAATCAAAAATTCCACCGTGGCGCACTGCGGCGGTTAAACTTCAGTGAACGCAGAATAGTGATTGTTTAATTAGTTCACAAAAAGTTTTTAATGATTAATTATATATGCCGTCATGGCGCGCTGCAGCAATTTTATCCTAGGTAAGTGTAAATCCTTATGAGGCATAGCTTGTTGTGGCGTGCTTGGAGCGCACTGCGGCGAATAAAATTTTGGGAAAGCAGATTGGCACTGTTTAATTATTCCATATAAGGTTCTGATTTTGCTCCTGGGAAATGACGTTGCGGCCCACAGTGGCTCGTTGTAGCTGTCTTCCTTCCAGGTCTTCAAGTACACTTTCAGGTGAGGGAATTTGATGGACCGCCATGGTGCACTGTGGTGCACTGCAGAGCGCCACAACGGTTTTCACCCAAAATTTAGTGATTCAGCTCATGCTTCCCATTCTCTTCATTTTTTCCTGGTAAAGTATAATTTCCACTCAAAGTATATGGTTATATATAATAATTTGAAAGTTTAACACTACATTTTTGCTATAAATTTCGAATATATCAACATGAATTTCTCTAGATCATTCAATTGCACAAATGAGCAGTGCCCGTGACCTAGTCACCTCACTCAAATACCCAGATGGCATGATGATGCTGGAGATGAGGACATGCCATGCATTACACGAGTCCGTGAGAAGGACTCATAGGATGTTGGCCATGGATCCTTTCCATCCTGCATCATCTCGAGTGAGGGCACTCACAATGTCTGTCGGATTGATTTCATAATTTAAAAGGGCCTGGTATGAACAATCCTTTACCGCCCTTAGCTCATAAAAATGCTCGATCTCCTCGAGCCCGAACTTAACTGATTTCCCAAGTACAAACACCTTATGCTTCTTCGCATTAATCGTGTTGGCATTCACTTCTTGTATAAGGGATGGAAGTGAGTAGGCCTGCAAGGTGACTAGCTTGTCCCAACCCCGATTGTGGACACAATGATAGTAAACCAGATAGGGAAGTTAAAATCCTCTTTCCAATATGAGCTTCCGTCGTGACGTTATTTGATTAAAGCGATGATCGGCCTCCATCGAACAGAAACATTTTTTGTTAAAGGAGCCTCCAAAAGTTGAGGCTCCTGCTTCCTTATTCACTATATTCTTCTTTTGTGAGGATATTCTAGAGGAGAGGGTTATGAAAGATATTGAAAGTGAAGTGCAAAATTTTGGATAGAGAAATAGTGCAGAATTCCCTCCTCCTCACATTAGTATTTATAATGGAAAAATTCTAGAAGGTTTCATTGTTCTTAATCACATTCAAAGCATGAATAAGGACAGTCAAAGATTGATTCAATTTCATGCAATTAATGAGATTGAATTCAGCTTTTATTTTCTGCAAAAAATAGACTTTTCGGCACACTTTTTTCAGATTTTGAGTTCCAAGGCACGTTGTAGCAACATTGAATCCTTGTGGAATCCCAAGCAGTCAATAGTTGCTTCCAGTAGTGCACCACGCGCCATGGTGTGCTGTGGTGCCTTAGACTTAAAAGTTTTGTTCAAGTGCATCCAGTTCACTGCAGCGCTCTGTAGTAGCAAAATCCACTGTAGCACGCTATAGTGGCTGATTCCGTTGCGGTTCACTGTGGTAGGTAAATCCACTGTAGCGTGCTATAGTGGCTAATTCTATTGCGATCCACTGTGGTGGGTAAATCCGTAGTAGTGTGCTACAGCGCCTTCTAAAGCAGTTTTTCCAAATTTTAACTAAACTTCCAAAACTCTTTTATTTTTAGTGATGACAGGTTGTCTTATTTTATTTTTTATTATTTTCACATTTAGACTAATCTACTTCTAAGTTCAAAAATTAGCAACAAAAACTACTAGGGTTACCTTCCAAGAAGCACTTGTTTTAAAGTCGTCAACCCGACATGTTTAAGATCAAGAAGGGTTTGAATCACATGGTGGTTTTCTTTTCCATATGTTTAAATTACATGACTGAGCACTAACAGAAGTTGCACTCAACTCATGATGTTCTTGTCAACATTAGTTTCTAACCCCACTTCAGTAATTGGCAAAGAGGTCCCCTTCTTTGTCCTCTTGCCTCGCCGTGTCACCTTCTTTTTTTTTTGAAATTTTCTCTTTACCTTCCCCTTATGATGGGGAGCTAGGTCTACCTTTAGATTCGTTTTCACTTAGTTCAAGGTTTTTGAGATCTAAAGCAAGGCACAAGTCTTCCTTCCTAATTTTTCTCTTCCACTCAGATTCTATACCCTTATGCTTGAACAGGGTAGGCTTAAGATCAATAGGCATGGATCTACCTTGGACCTTAATACTCATCATCCCCTTGACAACATTGATTATAGTATTTGTGCTAGCTAAGAAGGGTTGTCCAAAAATGATAGTGGAATTTTCATTCCACATATCCCATTCACAGACTACAAAGTCAGCAGGGACAATAAAGCCTCCTAAACCAACAGGCACATTTTGAACTATTCCTAAGGGGGTTCTAGAGTCTAAATTGGCAAACTCCAAGACCATAGAGGTGGTCTCTATCCCTCCCAGCTTAAGGTGCTTATAAGCATGATAAGGCATGACATTGATCGAGGCTCCTAGTTCACACAAGGGATCAAAAAGAACCTCGCCCTTTATGACACATGGGATGTTCAACCTACCCGGATCTTCGCACTTCACAGCCACAAGTCTACCATTTTCAATTTTTCTGGTCACTCTCTCCACCTTCGATTCAGAGTTGTTAATCCCAGATTGATTACTAAGGTGGTTACCTTCAATTCCATTGGAGTGAATTACACTCACCGTCTCCCTCAGATTCACTTCAATCAAACTAGGCAAAGCTCCCTGCTGTCTAGTGGACAGCTATTGGGAGTTTTGTCCTAATTGAATTTCAATATTTCTGAGGGGTGCCTTTATCCCTTGGATGGAGGCATCATGACGATTGATCATCAATTCAATTCTCCTTATAAATTGTATGGTCTCCGCCTTAAATGCATTAAAAGCTCTTTTAAGGTTTGTTTGTTGGAGTTGATTATTATTGTTATTATTATACCCCTATTTACTTGCATTATTCCCCACGTTATAATTTTTATTGCTGTTATTGTTATTACTTTAAGAAAAATTAGGATGATTTCTTCATCTCGAATTGCAAGTATTGGAGTAGGGGGTATTCAAATTATTTTGCCCAGCATTATTATTTCTTAAGAAGTTCACTTGTTCAGTATTTGACAGTGCGAAAGGATTCATTAAATTACAATTTTCACTCTCATGTTTTCCCCCGCACAGCTCACAATAGATGTCCTGAACACTGTTCACATTCATGTTGTAAATCCTTTGATTAAGGGCAAGAATCCTTTGAAGAGCCAAAATTTGGTTGGTTTCAGTTATTTGGTTGGTTTCCCATTTTCCTTGATACAGCCTTTCAGTAGGCCATTGATAGGTGTTGTTAACCATTTCTTCTAATAGTTCATAAAACTTTTCATGGGTTTTACAACTAAGGAACTCTCGGCTGCTGCATCAGTGAGTGTCCTCGTTGGTGCGTTCAACCCTTTATAGAATGCTTGAACTTGCATCCATTGAAGGAACCCATGATGTGGGAACTTCCTTAGGTATTCCCTAAATCTTTCCCAACTCTTCTACAAATTTTTCCCCTTGAAGTGGTTGAAATTAGTTAACTCAATTCTCAACTGGGCTATTTTGCAGAAGAGAAATATTTAGCTATGAATTTCCTAGCCAAATCGTGCCAAGTGCGAATAGAATCGCCCGGAAGTGAGCTGAGCCAACTCTTGGCCTTATCTCTCAAGGAAAATGGGAACAACCTAAGTTTAACGGCATCTTCAGATACTCCGTTAAATCTAAATGTATCGCATATCTCCAAAAAGTTGGCGATATGGGCAAAAGGGTCTTCATTCGCTAAACCTCAAAATTGATTATTTTGGACCATACTAAGAGTAAAGGGCTTGATCTCAAAATTACTTGCTTTTATGTTAGGTCTCACTATGGCATGGGGTATACCTTTAATGGTGGCCAGTGCGTAGTCTCTTAAGGCCCTACCCCTTTGTTCTCCAATAGGATTATCTTCGAAGTTATCCATAGTGCCTTGATTTCTATTCAGCAAGTTTGAGTTCACTTGTAAATCTACTCTTAACTAATTTACCCATTAGGATTTCTTGTGCAGACCACGGACAATTCGCTGTGGAGCCCAGATCGCGCGACATCAGAGTCCCATTCCATCCCGCCGTTCCTTCCGTGGATTCTACAGGTGGGATCTAAGATCCGCGGATCCGTGGATCTGCCATTGGATCTGCCTGACCAATCCTACGGCCCGGATCGCTTCCGCGATTGGCCATTAGGATCCAAGAGATCCGAGGTGTTCCGCCATCTGATCGATCGATCAAACAGCATCCAAAGGTCATGCTACTATGAACCTTCATCTTCCTCTTGCTCATGCCCGACAGGAGATCTTTCCCATACTGCCAGCTGTCGGTCATGTCTTTCACTCTCACATCCACATCAGCAAGTCATTAGGAAGCCTCCCGGATTAGTTTGGAGATCCAATCGGGCCTCATGGCCCGGCCGAGCTGAAATTAGAAATTTGAGAGCCCGACCATGGCCCGAGCCACCCCTCTAGAAACTACCTTAATCTCTGCTGAGGCTATAAATAGCCTCAATATTACTCCATCTGCCCCTTTGCTACTCAATTGGAATCAATTGTATTTCTCTCTCGTTTAACCATTATCGTCTTCCTGAGCTTCTCTATGCTGATCCAAAGCTTAGCAAACTGTTGATAGTAGGCTCTCCTGGTGTTCAGGATCCTTCATACATTATGGAAGCAAGCCGATGCCCTAGTCTCCCTCTGTCAGTCAACCGAGCTCATCGGTCAATCCAGGTACTCTCATTTGCAAATCTAGAGCCAATGAGGCTCGGGCTTATCTCCTTTTGATGTGTATGATTGTGTATTATCATTTCAAACCCAATGCGATCCTGTATGTGTCTTAAGATAGCTCCAATCGATCAATTTTGATCGATCGGGCTAAGTCCGTAAAGCGACCTGGGTTCGAGTAAGGACACAGCGATCCAGCCCACCTCAAGCTAGTGGGATTCGATTTGCCTCTCCTCCCTTAAGGGGTAATGATCGATCCTTGGGTAAATCATGGCCTCTGTGGGAAGAATTTTCTCCCCACAGTATCCCCATTATAGGAGCTCTTAGGTGTGTAAGATCAGGCTGATCTGGGTCACCTCACTTGGGGCTTTGAGTCTCTACCAGTGCGTCAGACCATGGTGAAGGTGTAGCGATCTTTGAGTAGTCATGCCATGGCTTGGGTGCACGGAAATTGGCCGATTAGGGTTTCTCTAATCGGGCATCCATCGGGATGAGGGGTCGGGGACGAAGCCACTGTGCGGGTCAGGCCGACCCGTGACCCGCGCAGTGTGACAATCCCGGATCTCTCAGGCCCCGGTCGACCCGCACCATTTGTTAACGAGCTAAGCCCATTTTAATTAAATCTGATTAATTGGATTTATTTTCCTTAAGAAATATAATCCAATTAATCAAATCATAAGGAAATTTAATTGGAAAAATACAAATTAAATTAATGTGATAACTTTTGATCCACTAGTTCAAACCCTATAATCTTATGTACCTAATTGATCAAAAAATTATAAGGAATCATAATATAAAATAATATTGATCTTTTAATGGTTGGATTTTTTATATTAGCCTAATTATTGTAGAATTTAATTAGGGTTAATTAGCATATATACTTAGCCAAATTGTATGATTTAGGTGCCATTGTGTTCCTTATGCTTTGTAGAATGCATATACAAGGTGGTTTAATTTTCTAATTTATGTATTCTTAATTATGTCCTAATCTTGTAATTGTAAGATTAGCAAAAATTATGGTTTTTGATTATCCAAATTTAGTAAACTTAGTCTCTGATTGTTCACATGATTGTATGGATTGTATCTGCCAAATTGTATAAAATTCTCAATGGTTAAATTTACTTTTGGGTGTTAATCCTTTTATTTTTAAATTAAGGTTTGATTAGCACTAACTATCTTCTATTTCTCTGAATTTTTCTGTTAATATGCCTTAAAACAGTAATTTGAATAAACTTAACCCATTTATGTTAATACACAATTGATCAATTTAATAAACTTGAATTAAGTAATTAAAATTCTTAATTAACCTTAAGAAATCTTAAGATCTTGATCAAGTTATTAATGCTTGATCCAAATCTGAGACTGCCACCAATAATATATTAATAATCTACTAATTTAACATTTGATTTATAAATCAATAATTAATCTTAATTGGGTAAGGATAGGGGTTAAACCTTAACCTATTTGATTAGGATTTAAATCCTTAATCACTTAATCAAATAACTTGATTGTAAGATAATTCAATTGACACTATTCCAAAAATGCATCTGATTTAGTATTGATCTTAAATCATTGAATTAGAAGTGCTAAGGTTAATATTGAATCTGTATGATTGAATCATCTGAATCTAAGCTTTAAATCTTTAATTTTCTCTTATATAAGACTATTAGCATAAGATGGATAATAAATTGTAATGATTTATGAAATGATCTAACTCTGATAATATATTTGATTTCATCCCATGATTGTAGAATAGAATGGGATCAGATGGATTTAATCATCTGATCTGATCACTTTAATCCAAGTTAATAAGTAAACCTTAAATGTTAGCTTGAGTAATAGAAGAGTGAGATCTCAAGGATCTTGCTATAGGATCATTCTTTAAATGTTTTAAAAGACCTTAAATAATAACCCATTAAGGTAGGAATAACTTTTGCAACTTATTGAGGTAGAATCTTAAATGATCATTCCTAACCTTACAAATTGATCTTAACACCTCATGGTAGGAACCACCTAAAGTACTTAGAATGGAACTTCTCTCTTGTGGTAGAAATCTGTATTGAGTGATCTTTTAATCACATTCTTAGAGCTTTGTGAAGGACTCACCTAATTAGAGTAATGATTGAAAACTTTGATAAATCCTTGTCAATTAAATAGAATCATCTGAAGCCAAATTATTGGTTGGGTAAAATTATGGCGCCCCACCACTTAATCCATAAGATTAAGCTACGAGGTGGAGTGTCACTGTGACTAACCCTTCACTTATTATTGGATTAGGATGAAATCCACAATCCATCTAATAAGGGAAGGAGTAAGCACATAATCAAATATTCAGTCACTTTATAAGAAATTTATACAGAGTGCAAAAGCGATTTAAATAAGAGACATCCAAGCATCACAATATGAATAGCATGAAATATAACTCAAAATAAATAGCATAATAATCCAAAACACACAGTCATGGGTACCTGTATTATTACATCATATTAAAGTCTAAGTAATTAAAGCAAATAAATACCCTCATCCTCACTTATAAAAAAACTAAGTAGCTCCTTCTAAAGGCTCCTCTAAATAAGGCACCTCCTCTAACACCTGATCTTCTACCTGATATGGATCTGTCATTGTCGGTTTCACAATGTAGGGCCTTAGCAAAAAAAAAGTGAAAATCTTGTGTTAGACAATTATCTAAGTACATTTTAAGCTGATATATTTTATGGGTTTTGTAATATCACCATTTAACAATTTCTAAGAAACATCTATATCAAATAAGGGAGCAGCTAGCATAATAAGGTAAAGGAAAAAGCTATAAACAATGTTTATAACTTAAGCAAAAGGAGACTAAGACATGCCTCAAATATAAGCTAAATAAGGGAGGGCATATAAGTATAAGTAACTGAATAAGTACTCAAAAAAAAATACTACATCCTAAACATGCTAGTAATCATAAGAATTATACAAGTTAAATAAGTAAGCTCAACAGTGACACATACATATAGCAGTAATAAATATAACATCCTAAAATATGTATAAGCAAAACAAGAAAGTAGCTGACTGAATGAAAATACTGTATACAAACCATCAATACTATATATAAACATCCGTGTACTAATTGCCATACAAAAAAGAGCTAATCTAGCCCACTGAATATCAAAAGGATCTTAGTGTCAACAAGGAGGCTAAGGCACAAAACTATATACTCCTCACGTTATCAAGGAGACTAGGCAGGATATAGGGTTTTCTCCTTACGTCATACAAGGAGGCATAGGCAGAAAACACATAAAAAATCTTCTCCTATCATCATCAAGGAGACTAGGCAAAAAATATATAAACATAGTCTCTCCTAGCGTCAACAATGAGACTAGGTAGAAGACATATCTGAGAGGCAGCTCTAACACATGCAATTATTATTTTCAATCATTTATCTTAATATTTTCATAAGAAACCTAAGGAGTCTTCATATTTTTCTAAAACTTTATTCATGCATCAAAGTCTTATATAATATGTCCAAGGAAATATGGCACAAAATATACAAGGAATGCATAGCATAAAAATATCAATAGAAGCAAGGGACTCTACTAAACATGGTGATATCATTTATTTTCTAATTATCCTTTCTAACTATTCTAAGTTACACAAGTTTAGGATCTCCAACTACTACTATTGAGTGTAACTTAGAAGATCATCCTTACAAGTTAAAAGGATTAGAACTGACCAGGTTCCAATCTAATTCAATTAAATTATGACTACGAGTTACATCAATAAATCATACATCCTAGTTTTGTGAATTTAGACATTCTATCTAAGATCTAAATAAGATCTACTAAACTATAGATTATAAATTAACTATCACAAGATTGGGCTTAATCCTGTAATCCAAAGGATAAGACCTAAGATCTAGGCTTTATTCTAAAAGTGATCTACTAATTAAGGCAAATCCTATTAAGCAAAATCAATCTTAATAGGTTGAATCTCCTATCCTAAGTATAAGGTTAAAAGACAAAATAATCAAAATAAGTTGTAAAAAAAAAGAAAAGTTTAGAAACTAATAAAACCAAGGTTTCACTTATTGGATAACCCATTTACCTAATGAATGAACTCTAACCTATGATCTAGTCCTAATCTCAAGAATGGTCCTAATGTGACATGTGATATCTTAAGGAAAAGGACTTAGAGAAGATTTTAAGAATTTTGATGGATTGACCTAATTGTTGATTTTACTCACTTAATTTTGGGCAAAATATTTTGCCCCTACTTAAGGTTCTAAAAAGTCCACTTTTGATTTAAGGATCTAATTAAAGTTTCTTACTGTCCAATGGTTTTTACTATCTAATTTGAAGATAGACAGTAAGTACGCCCAATACGGATAAGAAACGAGTCATACGGGTCCAAACTAAGATTTTTGACCAAAAGGGTAAACTTGTAATTTACACCTAATAGAACCTAAACTTTTATGCAGTTTACTATTGGTTACTATCCAAGGATTCTATAGAGTCCAAGAACACTATATTCTGAGGTCAATTGACTAAGTTATGGTCGTTTTAATTTCTAAGGGCAATTCGGTAATTTTGGTTGGTCAACGGTGATAAAAACCGAACTTTTTCGTTTAAATTCCAATTTCTGCAAACTCAGTTTCTATAGCTTTCCTATAATATACTGAGTGTGTTGATAGAGAGTAAACCTAATTTGGACCTCAAATGGTCAAGTTATGACCTAATTAAGGTTAGGGGTAATTTGGTCATTTTCTAAATTTTTAGGGTTCAGATCCTAAATTTTATTTCAGTTTATTGATGACATTGAAATTCTAAGCTAGTTAGTACCTTGAATTTCTAAATTTGGAGTTGAATTGACCAAGTTATGGTCAATTGAATTCTAGTAGCATTTTGGTCATTTTTCATAAAATTAACTGTGAGATCCAGTGTTGACTTTTTATCTTGATGTTCAAATGGAAAAACTAATACTACTACAATGATGGGGCTATTCTTCTGAGTATTTTAAGACCCATATTGACTATGTTTAGATGATTAGGTTAAAAGTTACGAGATTTAAATAGTCCTAAAATGCTACTATGTTATGCGTACCCCGAAACTAATTTTTGCATTACGCCATTAATTTCTTTTATTTTTCTGAGTAAAATGAGACCTATATTGACTATGTTTGGATCATTCTATAAGAAGTTATTAACTTTTAAAGATTTTGAATTAATAATTTAAATTAAATAATTTACACTATTTGAAAATACAAATTAAATAAATCTTCTATTCATTCATAGATTTGGAATTAATTAATCTTACTGTTTAAATTTAATTAATTGAATATTAATTCAAATAATTAAGTACTAATTACTATCTTATTTAACTTAATTGACGGGTATTAGTTAATTAAGTTAAATCAAAACTTATTAACTTTAATTAATAGAATTATCATTAACTAATTTAATTTATTAATCCACTATTTTTACTTAGCAAATTAATTAAGTATTAAATTAACTAATTATAATTTACAATTAATTTAATAGTATTTATTTAAATTATTTATTGTTTTAATTAGATTCATTAATTAATTAAACTTAATTAATTAATAATTACTGTTAAACATTAAATTAAATTCTAATTAATAATTAACCTATTTAAATCATCCTACTGCTAATTATATTAATCTAACCATTATGATTAAATTAATTAACTGGCCAATGGATCAATATTAATTAATACTAAATTAACTAACCTGATTTATTTAATCAACTAATTAAGCTTATGCCTATATTTATATTTACATTATAGTTCTGTTATAATTTAATTAAGATTAACTTAGTATTAATTTATCTATTCTAATTATAACATTATATACTAATGTATATATATATATATATATATATATTTAACTAAATCTTAATAGAACTATTTAAGATGTTATATATCATATAAGAATATAGTTGTATAATTATTCCTCTGCCAGAATTAATGGAGGTGGGACCCTCCGAAAAAACGTGGCAGCGTGTGACTGGGTGCTGCAGAGGCAGTGGTCCCCACAGCACCATGTGGCGATCCCCGAGAGGCTAAGGCCCACAGGCGGGCCCCACGGGCGTCAGCGCTGACGCAAACGCGGGCCCCACGGTCGCAGCGCAGCAACGGATCCGCGTGCGACTTCGGAGAAGCGGGACCCACCAGCGTGCGACACGTCCCGCGAAGACGCGGGTCAGGCCCGGGTCGACCCGGCCCGACCCAGGGCTGTGCCCCTTTCGCCTTCTTCGCCTCAACCCGAGTCGTCGGGGCTAGGGCGAGCGATTCACCGGCCTTCCTGGCGACGGCGGGGTCCGATCCACATGGTAGTCGACGATGCTTGCCACGGGCAATGCGACACCGGTCGAGGCTTGAGCTGAGGTGGTCTGGAACTCGGCTTAGGGCTAACCCTAGCCACGGCTTAAGCGAACGGGATCCTAACCTAGATATTATTGTGGATTGAAGCTAAAATTGCTTCGATCCACACCGGTAGGGATCGATCGGGTCCGTTGAGATAGCCATCGAAGGAGTGAAATAAAGTGGTGAAATGGAATTATAATAATCAGAATGACGAAGAGTAGGGAACGACAAGTACCTGATCGAACAATCGCAGACGGTTCGGGATGTCGAGTTCGCTCCGAACCCCAGATGCACGAAGTCCCGAGCTTTTCGTGCGGAAGGGGCTTTAGGGAAGGCAGGGACGGGGACTGCGAGGTCGGAAGTTGCTAGGACTGGCTCGGATGGCGGCGGGGACGGCCACGCAGCGAGCTAGGGCACGCGAGCGATGCGGACGAAATCTGGACCGTCTATTCGGACGGTCCGATCGATCCAAACGGGCGGACAGAAAGGAGAGGACGGCGTCAAGCATAGTAACGGTGCAGGGGTTTGAGTGACGGCGTCGTTTAAATGAAATAAATAAATAATTATTTAAATTTATTAAATTTTGATTATTTATTTATTTCTAATTAATTATTTAATTACCGAAAATTTTCAAATACTCACTCTTAGCTAATTGAGGGGCGAGGAACGCAACGGCGAGGCCGGATTTTTGATCCAACGAGTATTTTAATTTCCCAATTTTCAGAGTATTTAAATATTATTAAAATATTTGTCAAAATTTCGACGACTTCCAATTGACACAAAAACATCACCCCTAGCTAATTTGGGGGCAATGAGCGAAATGACAACTTCTTCTAAATGCTCCTCCTCTAGATAAGGCTCCACTCCTAGCTCCTGATCGTCTAACTGAAAAGGATCTGCCATTGTCGGTTTCACAATGTAGGGCCTCAGCCAAAAAAACAAAAATATTGTGTTAAATAATTATCTAAGTATATTTTAAGCTGATGAGTTTTATGTGTTTTATAATATCACCATTATATATTTTTAAGCAATAATTATATCAAAAATGGGAGTAACTAGCAATATCATAAGAAATGGAAATGTTATAAATAACATTTATAATTTTAAGCAAAAATGAAGCTAAGACATGCCTCAAATATAAGCTAAACAAGGTAGTGCATATATAAATAACTAAACAAGTGCTGAAAAAAAAATACTACATCCTAAACATGCTGCTAATCAAAAAGAAATATGCAAATTAAATAACTTAATGACGAATCCATAAATTATATCTAAATAAAGGGGAAAATTCATCTATTTAAGATCTTTATGTTGCTCCTAAAATTAATTTTTTCTATTTTTTCAAGGAAATGAATTCAAAGGAATAATAAGGCATTTCTGCAGGTTTTTAAAAATAATTAAAGGAAAACTGATACAGCGCACGACCGCGCGCCGCAGCCGGTTGCAGCGGAAATATCTGGAATTTATGAAAATTAATTGAATAGTATTTTTCGCAGAATTCACCGCTACAAGCACGCGGTCGCGCGCTGCAGCGGTTTATCGCGAAAATATTTATGATTATTAAATAGGGGCTCAACTAATTGAATAGTGTTTTTTGCGGAATTCACCGCTACAAGCGCGCGGGTCGCGCGCTGCAGCGGTTTACCACGGAAATATTTATGATCATTAAATGGGGCTAAACTAATTGATTAGTATTTTTTTCGGAATTCACAGCTACAGCGCGCGGTCGCATGCTACAGCGGTTTATCGTGAAAATACATGACTTTATAAATCGGGCCGCCCAACTAATTGAACAGTAGTTTTTCGCGGAATTCGCCTCTACAGTGCGCGGTCGCGCGCTGTAGCGGTTTATCGCGAAGGACTTGGTTATATAAATCTGGCCACCAAACTAATTGAACAGTATTTTTTCACGGAATTTACCGCTACAGCGCGCGGTCGCGTGCTGCAGCGGTTTGCCGCGGAAATATTTCTCTCTATAAAATCTGGAAAAAGAACTAATTGAACAGTATTTTTCGAGGAATTTCCCGCTACAGCGCGCGGTCGCGCGCGGCAGCGGTCTACTGCGGGGGACTTGGCTATTATGCTAGGGACCTGGGTATGCTAAAGCACGCTGCGCTGCAACGCGCTGCAGCGGCCCGCCGAATTTTTGCCCATACACTACATTTAATGCGGCTGAAGACATGACCTCTATCCTGAATTTTGTCTCCAGCCACCTTTTCCTGCAGCAGCCATTTCTTTTTGTTAAAAAGGGAAGCTTTGAGGTGATGTTTTGGGTAAAGAAAATAGATTTTTGTCACCTCACCATTAATGGAAAAATATTATAATGATGAAATCATAATTATTTATGGAAATTTTGGTTGCAATTGAAGGGAGGAGTTCAGCCCCCCTATAAATAACCCTCCTCTTGACTAGAGGGGGGTTCAAAATTTTAGCAAGAATCCACTAAATAAAGTGGAGAGCTAAAGGAAGAGAGAACTCCCCAAGAGTGGTAAGGCAAGCTTTTGCAAAAGGAGAAGAGCAAGAGTGCAGCACTAGCAACCTAAGGAGAGGATAATTAGAAGGAGAAGAAGACTTCCGGAGAACTTCTACAGAGCATTCCTAGTATCTTCTAAACACAATCTTGTATTTTCTTTTGAGTTGACCATGAAAGGGTCTTTATCCATGTATGTGTCTTCCTTATTTTCTTGTATAATTAGTAGCTAAACTCCCCTTGGGGAGGGTTGGGATGAAGTCCTATTTTGCATAATGTAATATAAATATATGAATGTTTTCCCTCAAGCATAATGTATTTGTGATTTTTATGCCTTACTAAGAAATTTTCTTCTAATTAGTCTTGATGTGTTTATGAGAAAATAATAAAAAAAAAATCCAAGATCTAATTGTCTTGTGCTCCTTAGCTCACCTTAGGTTGGATGATAGATTTTGAGTGCATGAAAGCTTAGAACCGTGTAAGAAGGTTGTTGAGCTCAATGCACCTCAACCTAAGCTCAACCAAAGAGTCGATGCAAGTGATGCTAAGACTCACTAAATGAGCTTCTTAGCTCCACATAATTGAGATTGAGTAATGAAGTGTTGAGTGCTCATGAATTAAGTGACATAGTCGTTGAGCCCAACATGTGATTCTCTCATTTCAACTATGTGAGATGCGAGTGATGCTCATAGTGGAAATCAATGCTTGTGAGATCCTAAGATTTAAGAAAATGTAAACTCTCTTTGAATAAAGAGAAAATGAATTAACTTTAAATCTCAAGAATCTTACAAGAATCTTTGTGCTAAAGTAGAACTGAATGTGAGTTCATTTTGTGCACGAGATTTGAACTTGTAAGCCTTTGAGCTAGACTAAAGGACAACAATGTGCACTTGATTTCAATTAAATTAAATGATAAGGTTTGAGAAATAAATCTACATGAGTATTATATCATTGCATGTGGGATGGTCATAACTCTCCTCTTTCTTTAATCTTGTTATTTTACTTAGTGAATATTTATGCTAATTTTAGACCAACCAACCAATACATACTATAGCTTAAATATTAGTGAGAATAGATATACTTTAGTGACAAATCAACCAATTCTCTGTGGTTCGATAAATTCTCGGAAAGTCACACTTTCCACTTATTACTTCAGACCACGTACACTTGCGTGAAAGCGCAGATATGCATTTACAGTCTGTCAAGTTTTTGGCGCTGTTGTCGGGAAATTGGTTTTTTTTTTTTTATTTGAACTAAGTAGAATCTATAAGTAGCTAGCAATTTAAGCATTTGATTTCTTTTATATTAGTAGTTTTACATTTTTGTTTGTAATTATCAAGCTAACATTTTTTAAATATATATTTTTTTGTTGTTTATTTTCATTTTTGAAAAATATTTGTTTGATCTTTATTGCTAAATCGTTCTTGATAAGCTTTATTGAAACTTGTATGAGTAAAAGAGTCTGTACTGAATATCTATTTGATCCTAAAATAGAACAAACATACTTACAAGCTAGGCGAGAATGAAATTTATCAAACCAACAAGCTGTGATGGACACTTTCACTGAAAACTTAGAAGGGCCTAGGGGTAAAGCACTTAGAGATTATGCACTGTCCACTGTTAGGGGCATTCCCCATGCGATTGTAAGGCCGAATATAGAAGCCCATAATTTTGAATCAAACCCTCTACGCTGAGTATGGTACAAAACAATCAGTTTGGAGGATTAGCCACTGAAGATCCAAATTCACATATTTCAACCTTCTTTGAAATATGTGATACCTTCAAGTTTAACGGTGTCTCCGACGACGCAGTTAAATTGAGGCTATTTCCTTTCTCACTGAGAGAAAGAGCCAAGAGTTGGCTCAATTCTTTACCGAGCGATTCTATCCGTACTTGGGATGATTTGGCTAAGAAATTCTTAGCCAAATACTTCCCTCTGGCTAAAACTGCACGATTGAGAATTGAGATCACCAACTTTACTCAAATAGAAGGTGAGACTCTTTATGATGGTGGGAACATTTTAAGGAGTATCTCAGACACTGCCCGCATCATGGGTTCCCTCTCTGGATGCAAGTGAAACTTTTTACAATGGTTTGAACGCTCCAACGAGGACACTCATTGATGCGGCCGCCGGGGGATCCATTAGTGGAAAAACCCAAGAGAAAACCTATGACCTCTTGGAAGAAATGACAAACAATGCTTACCAATGGCCTTCTGAAAGGCTTAGAAAAGAATCCATTAAAGTGAATGACTCAAATCAAATAACAACTTTGCAACAAAAAATTTATGCCTTGAATGAAAAGATAGAAAGGATGAATGTACACGTGGTTTCTGAGGTACAATGTGAATTGTGCGGAGGGAGACATAATAGTGAGAGCTGTAACTTGAACAACCCTTTTGTACAAAACAACGCTGAACAAGTCAACTACTTAAGAAATAATAACCAAACAAATAACCCCTACTCCAACACATACAATCCAGGGTGGAAGAACCACCCAAATTTCTCATAGAGTAATAACAACAACAATGCAAATCAATATGGGGGGAATTCATCCAACCAACAAGGCATGAATTATAGTAATAATAGCCACAACTACCAGCACAATCTAGAAGGGGCATTCAATGCATTTAAAACTGAAATAACCCAATTCATGCGCCGCACTGAGGCAACTATCACACGTCACGAGGCTTCTATCCAGGGAATAGAAGCCTCCCTTAGAAATATTGAAACTCAATTGGGGCAAATCTCCAAGCAGCTGACCTCTGGGCAGCAGGGGCTTTACCTAGTTCTACTGAAATAAATCTAAGGGAATTAGTGAGTGTGATCTATTCTGAAGTTGTATCAGGAGGAATGAATGATGAAATAGAGAGAGCAACAAATTTTGGATTAGAAGTAGAGGAAGAAATAAACGGGAATGATAATGAAAAGATAACCACACCCAAATGTGATGATCCAGGGAAGTTATACATTCCATGCATAATAAGAAATGAAGTGTTTGTAGATCCCTTGTGTGATCTAGGCGCCTCAGTTAATGTTATGCCCTACCACATATATGAGCAATTAAAGGTAGGATGGATGGAATACACCTCAATGATTCTAGAGTTTGCTAATCTTGAGTCCCTTACTCCTCTGGGAATGATCAAAAATGTTGTTGTGGAACTAAGAAATTTCATTGTACCAACTGATTTTGTGGTGTGCAAATGGGATAGATTGAATAAAAATTCAACAGTTATCTTTGGAAGACCCTTTCTGATGAGTGTTAAGGCTATTATATATGTAAGTCGCGGTATAATGAGCGTCAGTGTTAAGAGAAAAATAGAGATGATTGATTTAAAACCCACTCTCTTTAAAAAGAAAAAAATGGAGGAAGAAATCAGGAAAATAATTAGAGAAATGAGATTATGGGTAGATAATGTTCTAGGAGACCTGACGATAGAAAAAAAAATTCTGATGGCTATTATACTCCTTCCTCTGAAAAGGGGAGCAAGGAATGAGTGAAGAAGAGAAAAACGCGATGGGGAAAAAAGAAGAAAAAGACTCCCACAAATTATGAAATAAAAAAGAAGGATCCTTTAGTTGAGGTTGAAGATGAACAAGGTTCGAGCCACCGAGAGGGGTGTGCTCACTCAAACATCCTTAGCCTATGGGAAATGAAACCATTGAATCCAACTTATTAATCTTAAGAGAGTCTAGCTTAGGACGTTAAACGGAGCGCTTATTGGGAGGCAACCCAATCAAAAAAAAAAAAAAAAGATTTGCACTACAGCGGGTGAACCATGCATAAACGGCATCGCGATAATGCGCAGAACCATTTTCCACCCGGGCGCACCCTAAGCCGCGATCGCACACTACAGCGCGCTGCAGCGGTTTGCCGCAGTTTGCCCAGATTTTCTGCCTTGGGAAAATACAGTCAACAAGTTATGACCCTTGGGTTCCCAAGGCAGTCAAAAGTTGCTAAAAAAGCTGCCCCCCCCCCCTTCACATGGATCACCACATTAATGGCATGGGGAAGACAATTTTACTATCTTCTCTTGCCTTGAATATTTGAACTATAAATAAGGAGGGAATGGGGGGTTATCCTTGCACCTTCTCTTTATCTTCTTAGAGCTCTTAATCATCCTAAAACTCTCATCCAAGGTAATGTATTCCAGGAAGAAGGCAATTGCTAGGAAGGATGTTGAAGCTTCCTCATCTAGAGGAACTTTCAACACGAAGAAGTTCTCCTCGGCAGAGGCCGAGCACCATTTCATCTCCATCACTTCCCAACGGAAGTTGATCCCGAAGAGAAGCTTCAGCGTCGCCTTCCCCGTCCCTCATGAGTAGGTCACTCCTAGAGGATGGAAAGAGTTTGTGACCAAGAGAGCTCCCATACACGGCAATTTTCCAGGAAGTGTATGCCAATGCAATTGACGCATCCAGCGATCTTCTGTCGGGGAAAGGGTGTCACCCTAGGAATTACTCAAGTAGAGCAATTCTATGGGTTGGAGGAGGTAAGCTCTTATTCGTACTCTGATCTCTTGGACTCTCGTTTTGACCCCCGCGCTCTTGTTGCGGAAATCGTCAATGATGACACCCAGTGGGAAGGGGGACTCGCCAACATTCCTCGCTCCGAATTAACGGAGATGAGTAGTGTATGGTTAGTCTTCATTTCTAGCTATGTCATGCCCACGAGTCACTTAACTGAAGTGACCCGTGCCCGAGCACTCCTTTTGTGCTCGTTGGTTAGGGCGGGCAAAATCCGCATTTCAAGCATAATCTTTGAGCAGCTTTGGAAAGCTCTCAAACGTTCATGCACGGCATTGGCCTTCGGGTCTTTAATTTCTGGGTTATGCGAAGCCCAAGGACTAAAAATCCTCTCCTCCGACGCCATTGTTCCCCCCATCATTGCCCTGTACCCCTCGAACCTCAACGTTCGGGCAAGTGAACGTAAAATGCCCAAGAAAAGAAGGGGCCCAAAGGTGGAAGCGTCCGCATCTTTTGACTCGCATCTCACAAACCAACTCTAATGCACCTCCACAATCAAAATGTGGAGCTTAGTAAGGCTCTAGCTATCGATATGGGGTATTTTAAATAGGAACACTGTTCAACAGCGCCGGTTTCAATCTGAATTTCATGAAGCCCTCGGGATGTTGT
Organism: Gastrodia elata; assembly: GCA_016760335.1. Taxonomy (NCBI): domain Eukaryota; kingdom Viridiplantae; phylum Streptophyta; class Magnoliopsida; order Asparagales; family Orchidaceae; genus Gastrodia; species Gastrodia elata. The sequence goes on along the minus strand of CM028670.1, from coordinate 32,142,991 downwards.
TCGATGATTGGAATTTGCACGGCGGACCGGACGCCTCCATGTTGCCAAGGCCTCCAATCGATGCACCCATACCGGAGACGCGCTACCCTACCGAGAAGGCGTATGTGTCGGAGGAAGATGATGATGTGGACGAAGATAATTAATTAGGTTGTATTTGTTCTTTTTTTATTTTTTTCTTTTTATCCTTATGTTATTTGTTTTCATTTTGAGATTTCAATTTATGAATTTTCATATTTTCATATTTATGAGTTGTTCTTAATTGACATAACTTTTATGAATTTTTCAAATGCAATAAAAATCACAAAAATATAAAAATTCAAAGATAATATAAGTAAAAGAATGCTTAGCAAAAATGATTGAATGAAATAAATGCAATAAAATATTGATAGTGAGGAATGAAAGGAGGAAAATATAAATCTCCGAAAATTTTAAATAAGTGCTTGAGCTAAGTGTGGGGGAAGGCTTAGGACTTGAAACTAAAAAACTATGGTATGGATTCTGAATAGAGTGTGTTAGGCTCCCGTAGGACTTCATAGTCACAAAGATGTTATGGATGAAGAAATATATCTCTCCCTAAAGATGAAAAGAACAAAATATTTAAGAAAAAAAAAAGAATAATGAAAAATAACTCTCCCAAATGAATAAAATGAGAAATAATGAAAAAAAATATCTCTCCTTTAAACTTTTCATCTTTGTGATTTATAAGAAGAAGCACATATGGCAAAACTCTAGGAGTCTCTAAACCATATCTTTAGTCTACAAGTCCAAATGTTTTGAACCCTTCACCTATTATCAAGTATTAAAAACCTAAATATTTGGAGATTTAGTGACTCAACCACCTTAGTGACTCAATTGAAAATATAATTATTGCTACATTGTTCATTTCATTTCTGCCATTGCACACATTTTTACTTATAATTATTTTAGATTTCATTATTCTGACTTTCATCCCTTCAAAAATAGAAAAAATATATCATTTTGAGCTTACTCGAGGATGAGCAAGAATTTAAGTGTGAGGGTGTGATGAATCAATAAATTATATCTAAATAAAGGGGAAATATTATCTATTTAAGATCTTTATGCTGCTCCTAAAATTAATTTTTTTATCTTTCTCAGGAAAATGGAATTCAAAGGAATTATAAGACATTTCTGCAGATTTTTAAAAATTACTAAAGGAAAATCGCTGCAGCGCTCGACCGTGCGCCGCAGCGGGTTGCAGCGGAAATATCTGGACTTTATGAAAATTAATTAAATAATATTTTTCGCAGAATACACCGCTACAATGCGCGGTCGCGCGCTACAGCGGTTTATCGCGGAAATATTTTTGATTATTAAATGGGGCTCAACTAATTGAATAGTGTTTTTTGCAGATTTCACCACTACAACGCGCGGTCGCGCGCTACAGTGGTTTACCGCAGAAATATTTATGATTATTAAATAGGGGCTAAACTAATTGAATAATATTTTTGCGAAATTCACCGCTACAGCACGCGGTCGCGCACTGCAGCGGTTTACCGCGAAAATACTTGACTTTATAAATCGGGCCGCCCAACTAATTGAACAGTGTTTTTTTGCGGATTTTACCGCTACAGCGTGCGGTCGCGCGCTGCAGCGGTCTGCCGCGGAAATATTTCTCTCTATAGAATTTGGAAAAAGAACTAATTGAACAGTGTTTTTCGCAGAAGGACTTGGCTATTATGCTAGGGACCTGGGTATGCTAAAGCACGCCGCAGTGCGCTGCAGCGCGCTGCAGCGGCCCGCCGAATTTTTGCCCAGACACTGCATTTAATGCGGCTAAAGACATGACCTCTATCCTGAATTTTGTCTCCTGCCACCTTTTCCTGCAGCAGCTATTTTTTTGTTAAAAGGGAAGCTTTGAGGTGATGTTTTGGGTAAAGAAATTAGATTTTTGTCACCTCACCATTAATGGAAAAATATTGCAATGATGAAATCAGAATTATTTATGGAAAATCTGGTTGCAATTGAAGGGAGGAATTTAACCCCCCCCTATAATACCCCTCCTCTTGACTAGAGGGGGGTTCAAAATTTTAGCAAGAATCCACTAAGTAAAGAGGAGAGCCAAAGGAAGAGAGAACTCCCCAAGAGTGGCAAGGAAAGCTTTTGCAAATGGAGAAGAGGAAGAGTGCAGCACTAGCGACCTAAGGAGAGGATAATTAGAAGGAGAAGAAGACTTCCGGAGAACTTCTATGGAGCGTTCCTAGTATCTTCTAAACTCAATCTTGTATTTTCTCTTGAGTTGACCATGAAAGGGTCTTTATCCATGTATGTGTCTTCCTTGTTTTCTTGTGTAATTAGTAGCTAAACTCTTATTGGGGAGGGTTGGGATGAAGTCCCATTTTGCATGATATAATATTAATATATGAATATTTTCTCTCAAGTATAATGTATTTGTGATTTTTATGCATTACTAAGAAATTTTCATCTAATTAGTCTTGATGTGTTTATGAGAAAATAACTAAAAAAAAATCCAAGATCTAATTGTCTTGTGCTCCTTAGCTCACCCTAGGTTGGATGCTAGATTTTGAGTGCATGAAAGCTTAGAACCGTATAAGAAGGTTGTTGAGCTCAATGCACCTCAACCTAAGCTCAACCAAAGAGTCGATACAAGTGATGCTAAGACCCACTAAATGAGCTCCTTAGCTCCACATAATTGAGATTGAGTAATAAAGTGTTGAGTGCTCATGAACAAAGTGACATAGTCATTGAGCCAAACATGTAATTCTCTCATTTTAACTATGTGAGATGCGAGTGATGCTCGTAGTGGAAATCAATGTTTATGAGATCCTATGATTTAAGAAAATTTAAACTCTCCTTGAATAAAGATAAAATGAATTAACTTTAAATCTCAAGAATCTTACAAGAATCTTTGTGCTAAAGTAGAATCGAATGTGAGTTCATTTTGTGCATGAGATTTGAACTTGTAAGCCTTTGAGCTAGACTAAAGGACAACAATGTGCACTTGATTTCAATTAAACTAAATGATAAAGCTTGAGAAACAAATCTACATGTGTATTATATCATTGCATGTGGGATGGTCGTAACTCTCCTCTTTCTTTAATCTTGCTATTTTACTTAGTGAATAATTATGTTAATTTTAGACCAACTAACCAATACATACTATAGCTTAAACATTAGTGAGAATAGACATACTTTAGTGACAAATCAACTAATTCTCTGTGGTTCAATAAATTCCTGAAAAGTCACACTTTCCACTTATTACTTCAGACCACGTACACTTGCATGAAAGCGCAGACGTGTATTTACAAATTGTCACTTAACTTAGCAATGATATATATAATAGCAACAAAATTCTAGCATCCTAATATATATAAGCTAAACAAAGGAGTAGTTGACTGAATAAAAATACTGAAAAGTAAGCTAAGTATCAAAAATGTATATAAATCTCTATGTACTAACTGCCATATCTGAAGGATTGGCCATCAGGCTGGTGCAATTCCCTATATATATATATATATATATATATCTTTCCATCCTCATACCATAAAAATATTGTATGACTAAAGAGGCAGAATACACTATGCAAATATCTTTTAGTTATTTTACTTTTATTTCTGCTGACAGTTTCAAAAACAGCTGAGGAGTCAAGCATGTCTGCAAGACTATATGGGTCCTAAGCTTAACACACTCTCCTCAATGAGTGACATAAGCATCCTGATCTCACCTTACCCCTATCCATTGGAGTAAATGTGCACCATAAACCACCATAAACTGAACCCAAATGCAAATGTTTTCCTAATATTCTAAATTTTATTTTCATATAACAATATTTTCTTATATGGCATGTCCAAGGAAATGGCTCAAATATATAAGGAACGTGTAGCAACAAAATATCAAAAGTAAGCAAGAGACTCTACTAATATGGTGATATCATTTATTTTCTAATTATCCATTCTAACTATTCCAAGTTACACAAGTTTAGGATCTCTATTTTCCTACTATCAAGTGTAACTTAGAAACTCGTCCTTATAAGTTACAAAATATTAGGCTAGCTAGGTCCTAATATACTTAATCAAAGTCGACTATAAGAGTTAAATAATAAATCATCACGGCCTAATTAATGATTTTTGACATTCTATCTAAGATTTAATCAAGATCTTCTAAACTATAGATTATGGATTAAATACCACAAGATTGGGCTTGATCACATAATCTAAAAAGGTTAAGACCTAAAATCTAGGTTTTATTCTAAAAGTGGTCTACTAGTTAAGGCAAATCCTATTAAGTAATCAAACTTAATAGGATGAATATCTTATCTTAAATCTAAGGTTAAAAGACAAGATAAATCAAAATAAGTTATAAAATTCTAGAAACTAATAAAAACTAAGGTTTTATCCATCGAGTAACACATTTACCCAATGAATGAACTTTAACCTATGATCTAATCCTAGTCTTAGGAATAGTCCTTATGTGAGATGTAAGATCCTAAGAAATAGACTTAGAAGGATTTTCATGTATTTGATGAATTGATCTAATAGTTGATTTCACTCTACTAATATAGTTCTAATGAAGGTTTTAGTGTTTTAAAAGACTAATTAAAGATTAAGGGTGTTTAACCTAAATTTTGGGCAAAATGACTATTTTGCCCCTACTTAATGGTCTAAAAAGTTAACTCTTGATTTAAAAGTCAAATTGAAGTTTTTGATTCCAAATGATTCCTTACTGTCTAACTTGAAGATAAACAGTAAGTATGTCCAATTTGGACTTCAAACGGTCAAGTTATGACCAAAATGAGATCAAGAGTATTTTGGTCATTTTCTAAGTTTTTAAGGTTGAGATCCTAAATATTATTTTAATTTATTGATGATATTGAAAATCTAAACTAGTTAGCATATTGAATTTTTAAATTTGGAGTTGAATTGACTAAGTTATGATCAATTAAATTCTAAGGGCATTTATTAGACTTATGATTAATATTAATTAATCTTAATAACTAGTGTTCATACATTGCTAATTTATACTAATTAATTATTAATCAATTAACTAATCCTTACTATTTTAATTAACTAAATAATTAATTTTGCTAATATTTATTTGTTATTTTTATTAATTATGCTAATTAACTTATTAATCAATTAGTTAAATGGTTCTTAATGATTGAATTAATTAATATATTAATTAAATTGACTAATGACATTCATTATTTATTCCTCATTAACTTAATATTTTATTTAATATTTCTGTTTATATATATATGTAATTATTTACTGTTTATAAATAATTAGTGTATATATATATATATATATATAATTTACTTGTTAATAATTAGTTAAATTAAATCAAGTTAATTCAGCACTCACTCAAGACTAATTATCTTATTATTATTCATTAAATATTGAATTCATAAAAAAAAATCCTAAACTTTAAGCTAATGACAAATAATGGTTAATTAAATTATGTTGTTTATTAGATTTAATTATTAAGTTATTTGATTAATTAATTTAATAATTATTTTCTAGTTGAGGTAACCCAAAACTTCCCTTAAATCTTCTTTTTGTTCTTTTGATGTCGAGGACGTCATCGTTTTTAAGTAGGAGAGTTTGTACCGACCCAAAGTCGTTATTTTACAAATTAGGATAGAATCTCGCCTTAGGAATCAGGATCCCGGGGAATTTTGCTTTAGAACAAACAAAACTACCAGTAGATAGAAACAACTTTAAAAATCAAAGTGCCCTAATTTGAGAAAAATTCGAAAGATAAAAGCTTCTGTTCTATTTTCTAAAATTTCTAAATTTAAAAAAAAAATTCAAAATATTGAAATACGAGTCCGAATTCATCATTTTCAGTGTCGACGTGTTAAGTATATTATTTAAAAGCTGCTCGAGAAGTTTCATCAAATTCTGAGCCGCCGGTTTGACCGTGATTAATTTTGAGGTTTTAAACCTCAAAAATTAATATAAAATAAAATATTGCTCCGAATCGAAAATTTTCGGCGCGAGGGTGTTCATTATGTCATAACACGCTTCGGTGTCAAGTATCGTTGTATTTAGACGCCAAACGGCAGAAAAATGCAATTAATTTAAAGTTTAAGTTTTTTTTTTTTCATTTTCCTTTGTTTTCTCTTCCTACACCCCCCTTAAGATCGCATCCTACGATCTTTCTCCGGCACCAGGCGGAAGAAGCTTTCGCGCCAGGCGAAAGCCTGGCACCTGCCTGCGCCGTTTTTGGCGCAGGCTGTCGGCCCATAGGGCCGACCCCGACTTCCCCCGACCCCCCGACCCCACTTCCGCCTTCTGGCGGGAGAAGCTTCCGCGCCAGAAACCCCCCTGGCGCCTGCGCACGTTTTGGTGCCACCCTTGCGCCTATAAAAATTAGTTAATTTAATTATTAAATTCTAAGGGCATTTATTAGACTTAGGATTAATATTAATTAATCCTAATTAACTAGTGTTCATACATTGCTAATTTATACTAATTAATTATTAATCAATTAACTAATCCTTACTGTTTTAATTAACTAAATAATTAATTAAGCTAATATTTATTTGCTATTTTTGTTAATTATGCTAATTAACTTATTAATCAATTAGTTAAATGGTTCTTAATGATTGAATTAATTAATATTTAATTAAATTGGCTAATGACATTCATTATTTATTCCTCATTAACTTAATATTTTATTTAATATTTTTGTTTATATATACGTAATTGTTTACTGTTTATAAATAATTAGTATATATATATATATATAATTTACTTGTGAATAATTAATTAAATTAAATCAACTTAATTTAGCACTCACTCAATATTAATTATCTCATTATGATTCATTAAATATTGAATTCATAAAAAAAGTCCTAAACTTTAACCTAATGACAAATAATGGTTAATTAAATTATGTTGTTTATTAGATTTAATTAATAAGTTATTTGATTAGTTAATTTAATAATTATTTTCTAGTTGATTTGACAAGTAGTATCAATTAAACATAATTATATCAATATATATATATATATATATATATATATATATATATATATATATATATATATTTAATTCATGCCAATATATATAATCATTCATGTAGGATTATTATTTAGTTAATTTCTATTAATAGCACTTGACATTAACATACATGCACTTTTATATATATATTGTAACTCTCAATGTGGAATCTAACCTATTAAGTCATTCTGTTAATCAATTATATATATATATATATAAATTTTAATCTAATATTTTTCTGCAGGTAATTATGGCATATTATATAGTATGATTAAGTTAAGTACTTTTTTTAAAAGTTATTATCAAATAAAAATTTTAACAATTAAAATTAATATTTTTAATTCATTAAATTTTATTAATGACTATTTTCCATAATTATTAGATGTCAATTTTAATACAGCATTTAATGAAATTTTATAAATTAAGGACATAATTATGAGTTATTAATTATATATATATATATATATATATATATATATATATATATATATATATATTGTTTTTATATATAAATTTTATTCTAATATTTTTCTGTTTGTAATTATGGTATATTATATGGTATAATTCAGCTAAGTATTTCTTTTAAGTTATTATCAAATGAAAATTTAAACAATTAAAGTTAATATTTTTAATTCATTAAGTTTTATTAATGACCATTTTTCATAATTATTAGGTGTCAGTTTTAGTACAGAATTTAATGCGGCTCTAATAAGGAAGTTTCATAAATTAATGACATAATTATGAGTTATTAATCCCTAATACACCTAGAATGTACAGTCGAATATGACTTAATCCTCTACGTGCGGCTCATAGTTAAACCGTGCAAAAGAACTTAGAAATATTATTTATAGATGATCTTAATTTCATAAAGATTGAAGTCATAAATCTCCATTTAAAAGTAACGCCAAAAGGACTTACGAATATTAGGAAGAAAAGAATATATATATATATATATATGAAATCGACTCAACAGATTACTCATAATAAATCAAAATAACATACAGAAGAACTCAACTGATAATTCATAATGGTGACTCCATTGATAGGGATAACTTAAAAAAATCGATTATGGGGTACTTAAGCATGCTAGAGATATTAGATTAAGTTGAAACAAGAAGAAGGTGGAAAGTGGAGTACGTCGCCGACGATATTCGTATAAGAAGATGCCTGGAGGGAGGTTCGGCCGGGATGAGAAGAAGGAGAGCCGCCTAAATCGATTGAGAGAGCCAGCTCGATGGCGCTAGAAGGAACTCTCGGCTAAGCCAAAAGGGAAGGAGATGGCTGCTCTCGGCTGGATGGGGTTCGGCCTAGGAGGTGGAGAGGTGAAAAGGTGGAAAGATGGAGAGGCGGAGAGATGGAGAGGAGCAAATTTTGGCTGTGAGGAAAATAAGTAGGTTTAGGTTTAGGTTTTGGTATTTAGGAATCTATTTAAGGCAACTCTAATCAAAATCAGCCATTGGATTTAAATAGGGTGGCAGAAAATTCTCGAGCCCAAATTGATGGCCAAACAAACTCCAAAAATTATAAACTTGTATCGAAACGAGCGTCTCGATAAGACGAACACAAGCATCCAAAATTTTTTGAATTTGGACAAGTATTTTATTTTATATTAATTTTTAAAGAAGAAATTAAAAAAAATTGCTACGATTAATTCGGAGCTCAAAAATTTGCGAAACTCAAAATATAGCATCCTTATATGATGCTTAACTTAAATATACAAAAAATTTTAAATTCTGACTTATATTTTATCAATTATTAATTCTGGAAGTTTAAATTTTCTGAATTTATTTAAGACGATTCGGCATCCCGATTGCGCTCAAATTTTTGGTAGAAGGATCCCCTTAATATACTTTACTTGAGGTTATTTTTATTTAATTTCTATTTAACTTAAATCAGGATCTAAATTTTAACTTAATTTGACCAAATTTAGGTTAAATTGACATGGTAACAACCTTGGGTTGTTACAAAATATGTGTACACAACCTTCCCAACTAATGATTTTTAAATAAAATTTAAACTATAATAATTATCAAAACTAGAATCCATGAGTCAAAATCATTTTAGCAGAATTCTACACAATGGAGATTTTGGATTCATTATCAGATTTCAAAGCATTTCTAGATTTCTGGATTTAACTCATGTAGTATAGAAGCATGAGCATGAGCATAAGCATGATGTATGAGTATCAGTGCTGATATATGAGTATCAGTGATGATTTATGGGCTACAAAATATTGCATACATTGATCGGGAGATTTCAGGATGCATCGACATCACAGTAAACTGTATTCCCAATTGGATGTATGTATACATTAGACCGTACAACTCATAGTAGTTCAGTAATAGTTCTATTGCATATCAGTGGCATACAGTATTGTGGCATATTAAGATGCATGATTTTAGTGGCATATAGCACAGTGTTGGGTGTTTTTACATCAGTTTTAGATCAATCATTATTTTTCTTTGGTTTTAGCATTTAGTTTATAGTTTAGTTTTACATAGTTTCAGTTATTCAGTTACCTTTACAGCTTTCCTGTAATTTTATTTACTTTACCATTACATTATAAATATTTTAGAAATGTTTAGTTTAGTTTCGATATTAGACTTCTTATTTAATACAGAGTACTTTTGTGATTTGACAATTTGCTATATCCTGAGCAATTTTTTGAGCCATGACAGGAGGACTCGCAAGAGATCCATGATGAGTTCGTGGAGCCTTAGTGGACCCTTCTTCAGTCTTGTCACTTTTACATCTTTATTTCAGTACTTTAGTTAAACTTTATTTCTGTATTATTCAATAATCAGTTTGTAATAATTCTAGACACTTTTTACTTTTTTTTTCTGAGATTGATGCTTACTATTATTTTGTGATTAATGTATTATGTATGTTTTTCTTTAGCTTCCGCACTCTGTTATTTTATTACTATACTTAGTATTGTGCATACTGGAAATACTGATATTTGTAAACATATATTAGATTTCTTACTTGCCTTTATATCAAATGTATGTATCAGTCCAATACTTAGGATAAATATTTTACTCTTATCTTAAGCAATGACTCTCAACCCTCCTCTTGGGTTGAGTCAGCAGCCTTCAGTATGGCTAGTTTTTTTAGTTAGCCTATTCAAGGAGATGGGTTATGCCTTCCCGAGTAGCGCACCGCTCCACCGCTGAATTTGATTCGATTTAGTTTATTTTGCGCGTGGCGACGGCGTGGGGAACTACAGATAAGTTCTCTCAATTTTGAGATCAAATAAAATGTCGATGTTATCTCTCCTATTCATGCAATTCAGAAATTCAGCTATGAAGAAGAATTATAGCAATTGAATTTAACAGTTCAGCAGATGAAATTAGATAAACTAGATTAACAATCCAAACTACAATTAGCACAAAAATAATTATAGAAAAATTAAACTATATGCAAAATTTAAAATAATTCAAAATCACTACTTACTAATAGATTGTACTTAATACAAAACAGAAATCATTCTCCGGTAATGGTGCCAAAAATTTGACAGACGAAAAATACACGTCTGCGCTTACACGCAAGTGTACGTGGTCTGAAGTAATAAGTGGAAGGTGAGTTATGAGATTTATCATCCTCAGGGAACGTTTTTTTTTATGTTTTGTTAATAAGTTATATCTACTTTTAATAATGTTTAAATTAATATATTTTGATTTTCAATGGCTCTTATTCAACAATGCAATGATCTTAAATTAAGATACTGTTTTGATAAAAAGGGAGAGTTAAGTTTACATCATATGAGTTTTTAAGGACTGGTGTTGTACTTAATTCATGCAATGCATAATGTTCTTATTATCATGCCAAATAATCAAGTGAACATTGTGTTCCTTATATTGGTCCTCTAATTCCAACAAGTTCAAATCTATTGCATGAGATGAGCACACTGGGGTCCTATCTCAGCACATAGACTCCTATGAGATCACATTTAAATTATTTAGAATTTCTACATCTAAGTTATCAAAATGGTCTTTTAGTTAGGCGATCACACAAGCACTAATTTCCACTAACTAGCATCATGCGCTACATGTGCAGTTCACATAAGGAAGTGGGTTCATCGGGCTTCATGGACTATGTCACATCATCCATGAGCACTCAATGAGTACTCTTTCTTCCTTCACGTATGCTGAACCGCAGAGCTCTATTAGTGGCTTTTAGATCACATGCATAGACCTCTCGACAGAGCTCAAGATATGGTGCAGTTATGCTCAAGAACTTGTCACATAGTTCTAAGCACTAACGCACACATACCTAGCTTTGCGCCAATTGGTGAGCCATGGAACACATGATAGTTATGTTACTGAATAAAGTATCAACTTCAATCCTAAGGTGTTTTACACCAAGAATCCTCATACGGAGAACATTGTTCACGACGAGGACTTTTATGTGCATTCCCTCTAGGCTTGAAGAGTTTGGTTTTCTCAGTATTATTTTATTTACAAGCATTTTAAATAATACAGATTTTTTAATCACTTCACAGCATGCAATCACAAGAATAATCTAGTTAAACATTTAAAGCAGATTTTTAATTCATTGCAAAGAAAAGACATACATCACGATTTGTCCCATACATTTCAGTAGAAATACAAAAAGAAACATATAAAGAAAAGAACCATTTCATTGTTCGACTAAAATGGAATCAAGAATAAGCTTTAAGGAGAATACTAGGAACAACCCTTTTTGGGGTTCTCTGGATTTTCCTTGGTTCTTCCTCTCTTCTTCCCTTCTAGCTCCTTGGTAGTAGTCTTCCTCTCTTTCCTCTAGCAATGGAACTATTCTCCTTCCTTGGAGAGGTCTCCTTCCTTTTCTCTTACAACAGATTTTGATTTTAGAACTATGAATGTCAAAGAGGGGAACCATGTTTTAGTCTTGAGATGTAGTTTAAATAGGGCAGCCTCCTTCCACGTGTGATTGAATTCTGCAAGCTTTTTTCCAATATTCCCTTAATGGCATGCAATGAATGTTATTCCAATATCTCGCAAAAGATTTAAATTTGTGACCTTCCCTATGCTAGCATTAATGCTTTGAACCTAGATGATATCTTGATGGGCGCTGTGGAACGCTGCAGCCCACCCAAGTGCGCTGCAGCAATTCTGATAAAGGTTGGTTTTTAAATGAATACTCACTGCGACACGCAGCATTGTTGGGCTCTCGGGGTTGGACCTGCTACGGCGCACGGTAGCACCGGGCTCTCGGGTTGGACTCACTGTGGCGCGCAGTAGCGGGATGCTTTGTACTTTTCTTCTTAAGTATTTACACTGTTGATCCGCTGCGGTGAGCGATAGCACCAAGCTCTCTGTTTGATTCCACTATAACATGGTAGTGACAGTGCCTCGGGACTGCTACGGCATGCTATAGCAAGGGCTTCTGAATGGATGCTGAGTCTGGGTTCAGATGCCTCCGCTGCAGTGCATGGCAGTGCCGAGCTCTCGGGTTAGATCCGCTATGGAGCACAGTAGCGCCGAGCTCTCAGGTTTTGTAACAACCCAAGTTGTTACTTAGGCCGATTAAGATTATTCTAAGTCTTAATTATGGTTCTAGTATCTTAATTAAGATATTTAGAACCTACCTCTCAGATTTATGTCAAATTAGGAATCAATTGGGTCAAATCTTGATTTCTGAAAAATTTTCAAAACCTTAGAAATTTACTTTTTATTTAGACCCCAAATCAAAAATTTGACTTCGTCATTGCATTTATCACCCCCAAATTAGCTAAGGGTGAAGTTTTAGATGCATTTGGAAGTCGTTGGATTTTCGGCGAATATTTTAATATTATTTAAATACCTGAAAAAAAAAATCAAATAATTAAATACTCATCGAAATAAAAATTTGATTGCACCGTTGCGTTCAGTACCTCTCAATTAGCTAGGGGTGATATATTGGAAAATTTTTGGAATATGTTTAATTATTTATTTTTAATTAATAAAATTGAACTAAATTAATATAAAACTTATTTTATTTTATTAAGTGTTAACGGCGCCGTCCAATTCCTCACGCAGTCATCCTAATTATTCGCCCGTGCCATCTGAATTGATGAGTCACCCGCGCTGTCGGATCGTTTGATCAGACGGCTATGACTCGTCTCCTTTGCTGCAGTCGACGCGTGGATGCGCGAGGTCGGCACAGGTTGGACGCTTGACAGATGCCGAATCGACCACTGAGTAGAGGCCTTAAAGAATTCATTCTCTCTGCTTTGATCAATTCCAAAATTAGGATCAAGCGATGCCTCGAGCGAAGTGGTGATCTCTTAAACCTAAGTGCTTCCAGCGCGCCGAAGGTACCTCCGTTCCCGTTCTCCATTTCAAATTGTACTATAATCCTTTCGTTTTATTCTATCAATCAATTGCAATTATTGCAATATGAACGTTCATATTATGTAAATTTCTTACATAAAGTTGAATTAGTCTAAATGCAAATCTCTGTCAGTCGAAGATCGTTCTCCTTCTGCTATCTAGGGCATCATAGCATTTAGGGTAATAATGAATGTTAGGTTAAGATTTAAGCTTAGATGATTGCTGTAAACCATTACTTCATTTTAGCATATGAATCGTATCCATCATCACCTTCGATAGACATTTCTATCGATGCCCTAGGTGGGTTTTCTTCCCCTTCGCAGGCCATCCTCCGCAGTGAAGACGAAGGGTGGGCCCCACCTCCGTCTCGCGTGTCCTTCCCCGAAGAATCGAGTGGGTCCCTCAGCTCCGCTGGCACTAGTCGTCCGCCCAATTGTCCCATCTGTCTTCTCCAGTGGGACTCACATGCTGTTTAACTGAAATAAAACTAACAGGTATAAAATTGTATTAAGTATATTAGATATTTAAATAACAGAGAACTAATTTTAAATAGGGATATTAAATAATTGCATTCAATTAATTAAATCAGGAAAAATAAAAATAAGTAATTATTAAATATAATAATGAATTGATTTAATATAACTAACAGTAAATTAAGTTTAAACAGAATTATTAAAATATAATAGCATTTAATATAATTAAATATCTAAACTTTAAATATGCATAACTTAATAAATATAAGCCCAAATCATATAAATGAATATATCAAATTAATTAGAAAAATATAAGGAATTTAATGATGATATTTATTTTGCTGTAGGATCAATAATTTATATAGTGACATTTAGGATTATTAATTTAATTCAAATATTGTCATAATTATTCAAATAGTTATAGTATTATATCCACTAATCCAAACATCCCAATATGGGTCTTAAAGTGATCAGAAAACCCTAAAGATTAATCTAGTAGTATTCACTTTGCTGTTTGGATTAGTTTTAGACTAATCACTTTTAGGACCTAACCCTAATTAGATCATTTAACCCTATAACTTTAATTGACCATAAGTTGGTCAATTGAACTCCAAATTAGGTGATCTAAATATCAATTTAGATCCAAAAAACCTAATTTACAGTAATATGTAAAAATATTTTAGATCCAATAGTTAGATCTCCTAATCAACCCTAATTACCCTAAAACTTGATTAGTGAATATTAGCAAATTTAATAATCCAAATTGGACAATTTAAGTTTCAGAGAACTTATAGAGTAGATTAAAACCTAATAGTGTGGTTGGATTAGTGATTTGGTATTAATTTCACTAATCACTCACTAATCATCCTAAACCCTAGTTAGGCCATAACTTAGCTAATTAGAGTCTAAATTGAGCCTACCACTAGTCATTAGAATCAGTGTATCATTTGTGATCTACAGCCACTGATTTTACTCAATTTGGACACCAATTGACAAAGCTAGGATTTTTGACCTTAATTAAGGAACCCTTAATTACCCTTTTAACCGTAAACTTATATTGGCCATAACTTGGCCAATACTTATTCGAATTCAGCAAAATTAGGTTCTATGGAAAGCTTAGACAGTAAATAACCGTAAACAGAAAGAAAATTTAAACTTTATTCAGCCAAATTACCAAAATGCCCCTATGAGTCAAATTTACTAATTTGACCTCATAAGACTTAATAATCACCCAAATTTAGTGTAGTTACTGTCTAATCTTATATTAGACAGTAAGAAACACCTTGCAATAGAAAATTTTATAATTAGAATCCTAAATAAAAATTTGATCTTTGAACCCTTAAGCAGGGGTAAAATGGTCATTTTGCCCAAATTTAGGGTTTAGTATCTTTAAAACCCCAGAATCACTTTCTAAATGATTTATTCAGTAAATGGAATGATTTAGAATAGAAATTAAGTAAGTTTAAGTCTTAATTAAATTTTGATTAAAACTTCAATCTTAAGCCCTTAAGAAAATCCTAAGTAAAATTGAGTGCTCTTCTTTCCTTAATCATTCCTAGATCTTTCCCTAGGTCTTATAACATTAGTTAGGATGTGTGTCATGAGAGATACTCTTAGTACTTAAGAGCTTTAAATTCATAGGATTTGGAATAGATCTAAGGTTAGAGTTCATCTATTGAGTAAATTGGGTTACTCAATAGGTGAAACCTTGAGTTTACTAGTTTATAGATTTTCTTAGTTTATTTAATGATTATTTGATCTTTAAACTTTAGAACTAAGAATAGAGATCTATCCCAATGAGTTTGATTAATCACTAGGAATTGCCTTAATTTAAATTAATGAGTATGGGTATTAAACCTTAAATCCTTAGATATACCTCTAGATTAATTGATTAAACCCATCATTTGGAGTTTAATCCTTAATCTTTTCATCTTGATTTAGTTAATCAAGATGAGGTTGGAATTCTTAAAATTATTAAAATTGGTCGATTGATTTATCATTTAACTTATATAGTTAACATCAATTTATTTATAATTGGGACATAGCTAATTCTAATTATTTTTAATCTATAAGGACATGAGTCTAAGTTATATTCAGACTAAGAATTGATGATTCTGAATCTTATGTAGCTTAGAGTAGCTAGATCAAATAGAGTAGACAACAATGGATATCACTTGTGTCCTAGTAGAGTCTCTTGCTCAAATTTGACTTTGGTGCTTCGCTTACATTATTTTGAGCCTCATACCTTGTACACATATATTGGACATAGGATATTTGATAAATATCTCATGTTAATTTTGAATTACATGCATATCATTCATGTTTTATCGATGTTTTCAGTCTTTCAGTATGTTGTGACCTAGCTAGTATGCCTCTCTAATCCTTGAGTCCGCCATAGCACGCTGGATTGCTACTGATGGTAAGTCTATCCATGCCTGGTTGAGGTGGGTCCCAAGATGGCGAGAAATAGATTTTATGCTCATTTGACCTTATTAGTCAGGATTGGACATAGTGAGTACTAGTTTAGGGTGGATTTCTGTACAATGATTATTCAGTTTAGTACTTTTTGCCTTAGCCCATCAGGCTAAGAGGTTTCAATGATATTCAGTTTAGAGTTCTGCCTTAGCCTATCAGGCTAAGTGTTTATTTACAATTGAGTAGCTTGAGTAGCCAAGACAGATTTTTAGTTTTGATCTTGCTATTTTACTTTACTCTTTTCTGCATTTTAGCATTATTTTTACTTATAGTCATACTACACTTTTCTAGCCTTGTTTTCATATAGGATGCTAGTCTTATTTACTGCTTTCATATATATATATATATATATATATATATATATATATATATATATATATATGATGTTAGTTTTATTTTCAATATTTTTATATGTTCATTTACTTTTATGTCACTCAGCATAATCCTGTATTGATCATAAGCATGTTTAGGATGTAGTTTCTTTATAGTCATTACTTTAGTCTTTCTTTTACTTACTTGACCTTATTGTAGTTACTTGGAGGAGGTATGTGCTTACTTCCTAGTTGTATAAGTTATAAACTATTTGTTTATAGCTTATTACCATTTTTTTGTTATGCTTTTTTGCTCTTATTATGCTTTTATATGAGTTATGGTGATATCTAAATAACATAATAAACTTGCAGCATAAAATGTACTTAGACAGTAGTTTAACTAGATTTTTCTTTTGTTGACTGGGGCCCTATCATTATGAAACCGATAATGATAGGTTATGAGTTTCTTGGAGCGGTTGATCCAGTGGAGGACTTGCCATTGGGGAAGGAGCCTGTGCCAAAAGATCCTTAGACTTAGTTTTCTATCTGTACTTGTGAGGATGAGAGTCTATTTTCAGTTCTTTTGAAATTATTTAAAATGTTGTAATAATTCAGGGTTAACATTTCTTTTCAGCACTTCACTTTATTCTGAATTGTTGTATTGTATGGATGGATGTTGTATTTTATGCTTCCACACTCTGTGTTACTTGTATGATCATTCAGTGATGGGTTCTTGGAGAAATGGCAAAGTCCTTAGTTAAGGTGGATTATAATGTGTGCCTAATCCAATTCTAGGTAGGGACCTTGTCATTTAGATGATCCCTCCACCGTAATCATGTTAACTTAAGAGTTAGCAGGACCACGGTGGAGCAGGGCCACCACAGGTTTGGACCCATTACGGCGCACGGCAGCACCGAGCTCTCGAGTTGGGCACACGGTCAGCCCGGGACCCGCGCTGTGCGATAGTGTTGGGTCCCTGAGCCCCAGTCTGCCCGCACAGTTTGGATATTGGGCTGGGATGTTTAATTGATATTTGATTAATTGGAGTTATTTATTTTATTGAAAATAATCCAATTACTCAAACCTTAGAGAAATTTAATTAGAAAAATACAAATTAAATTAATTGAATAATTTTTGATCCACTAGTCCAAATCCTATGATCTTATATATCAAAATAATCAAAAAATCATAAGGAAGAAGAATATAAAATAATTGAACTTTTAATGGTTGGATTTTCTGATTTAGCCTAATTATTTTAAAATTTAATTAGGGTTGATTAGCATGAATACTTAACCAAATTGTATGATTTATAAGCCATTGTGATCCTTATGCCTCGTAGATTGCATGTGCTAGGTAGAATAATTTTCAGATTTTTGTATTTTTAATTATGCCATAATCTTGTAAATGCATGATTAGTGAAAATTAGAGTTTTTGGTGATCCAAATTTATTAAACTAAGTCTTTAATTATCCATGTGAATAAGTAGAATATCAGTGCCAAGTTTTATGAATTTTCAATAGTTGGATTTGTAATTAAGTGCTAATCCTTTTTGCTTGATATAAGGTTTGATTAGCATTAATTACCTTCTAGTTTATGCAAATTTCTATCATTATATGTTCATAATAGTAATAAGAATGTAGTGAACCTTTTACATGTGTCTTGAATACTTGAATTAATTAAATTGGCATTAATATCTAATTAAACTTAAGAACCTTAATAAGCTTGATTAAGTAGCTAATACTTATTCCAAATCTGAAAATTATCATCAATAATACATCATGAATATATTGATTTGTCATTAATTTATAAATCAAACTATTGATCTTGGTTGGGTGAAGTTAGGGGTTAAACCCTAACTTGTTTAATTAAGATCTAAACCATTAATCATTTAAATCGAATGATCTTGATTAAAAGATAATTCAGCTAGCATAATTTCAATAATACATCTGATTTGACATTGATCTTTAATCATTGAACTAGAAGTGCTAAGGCCTATAATAAAGTCATGTGATTGAAATTCTGAATACTTACTTTTTAACTCTTTTATTTTTTTTTATATAAAACCCATAGCATAAGATAAGTCATAATACTATATTGATTTGCAAAATGACCAATTCTCGATAATATACATGATTGAAACCCATGATTTTAATATAGGTGGTGATCAGATGGGTTTACCCATCTGATCTAATCAACTCACTTAAAGAAGTAATAGCTGTGAAATTAATGTTAAGCTTAGGACTTAAATTTTCTTTTTAGTGCAAGATCATTATGATCTTGCCTCAATTTGAATAAATCAGTATTTGTAAGCCTTAATTGATTAAACTATTGAGGTAGAAAGAGCTTATTATCTACATTTTTGAGGTAGGAACTTAAATGATATTTATTAACCTTAGAAGCTTGATCATCCTTGTGGTAAGGATTCTTAAGAACTTAGTATGAGATTCTTCCACATTGGTAGTAACCTAAATTGTGTGACTTTAGGGTCACATCTTTGGAACCTTGTGTAGTACCTTTCAATAGAGAAACTGTTCATTAGTTTGAAAATCCTTATTGTTTAAATAGACTTGGGGAAAATTAGCATATTGTTAGTAGAATGTGAAATTGTATATCCATAGTACTGAATCCTTTTAGTAAAATTCTAGGATTCAACAAGTTACTCTAAGTAAAATTATAGAGTCTTGGTATTATCCTATGTGACTAGATAAGTACGGTCCAGCTTAGAGTAAATGTTCTAAGCCTTGGCATTTCCTAATTGGGTAAAGTTGAATGCTTAGTTTGAGATAATAAACTGCGACTGGGTTCCACCTCCTATCGTCATGCGTTTCGATAAGTACAGTTTTAAACAAACTAAATATCTCAAGATATCCTTTTAGATCACAATGTATGATTTTGATTAAGGTATTTAACAACATAGTTTGAGAGAATAGATTGTGACCAAGTTCTGCCCCTTATCGTCATGTGTTTTGATAAGCGCAGTTAAACAAACTAAGTGTTAAATTCCCTTTCTTGGAAACCTACTAACTATGTGTATTTAATCCCTTTAACTCATAGTTATATTAATTTTAATTTAAATAACATAATAAATTAAACTCAGGAGTCAGAATCTGCAATGGAGATAAATTGAGTCATTACTAAATTTAAACGAGATTTCAAATTTGTCGATGATTTAAAGCATACCGGCAATTGAAACCCTGATATATCATAATGCATAATCATGTCAGCATTAGCGGAGCAATTTGGCTCACCTAATGTAACAACTCATGTTGTTACTTAGCTTAATTAGGACTAATTTAAGTCCTAATTATGATTCTGATATCTTAATTAAGTCATTTAAAACTCACCTCTAAGATCCAGTCCAAATCAGGAAGTCAAATGGATCAATCCTGATTTTTGAGAATTTCCAAAAACCCTAGAAATTGACCTATTTAATTTGACCTCAAATTAAAAATCTAACTTCGCCATTGCATTCACCACCCATAAATTAGCTAAGGATGATGTTTTGGATGCATTTGGAAGTCATTGGAATTTTGGCGAATATTTTAATATTATTAAATGCCCCAAAAAAAATCAAATAATTAAATACTCATCAAAACAAAAATCTAATTGCGCCGTTGCGTTCCTCACCAGTCATTTAGCTAGGGATGATTTATTTGAATTTTTCTGAGTATAATTAATTATTTAAATTACATTAATTAAATAAATGTAAATTATTTAAATAATAAGAATATTTAATATATTAATCAAACGGCACCATCCAGAATATGTAAATGCCATTCCATAATTTCTAATATAACCGTTTGATCAGACAGATTCAACAATCCGTCCAATCAAAGGATCCGACGTTCTGTAGACTGTCTCCTTCGTCCAGATCGCAGAAGCCTCCGTGCGTCTGAGGGCTCGATACGCGGCACGCCAACCGCTCCAGATGGCGTTGGCTGACCGCTTTGAGAGTAGATTAAAAACCCTAGCCCTCACCTTGACCCGGTTTCACAATCTAAAGTTGAAGGAAGGCTGAAGCGCTATCGATTGAATTCCAACATTTCAAGCCATCAAAATCAGGTACCTACTTCTCCTAAATCCATTCTTCTGATTATCAATTTCAAATTTTGATAAGTTATTTCATCTGTTAGATTAGACTTTGATCAGGTTCGATCGAGTCTGATCGAACCCGATCGTGTTAATTTGAGCCTAATGCCACAGTACTTACCGTTAAATGCGTGAGTATTCCGATAGAGGTCTCTAGGGCTCAATTTTGATGGAGTTGTGTACCTTCTCTGATGATGTTTAGGGTACCCATTGAAAGGTCTCTTTGAGACCATTCGATCGGTGTATGGTTTGATCCCCGGTGACAGCATCCAGACCGCCGATTTTTGAAGCCCTAATCCTCGGTCGTTCGGCCCGAACCCGACTGCGTTTCCATCCGTGCAGTGTTCACAGAACGCGAGGCCCACCCATGTGTGATGTCCTATCCCTGTGTCGTTGCATGAGAACGTGGGGCCCACGGCGCGTAAACCCGCGTCATTCTGGCTGCGGGCCCCGCAGTCACTTCGGCTGTCGTCGCGGGTCCCGCCTGTGCTCTGTCCTCCAATCC
This sequence comes from Gastrodia elata, assembly GCA_016760335.1. Classification (NCBI taxonomy): domain Eukaryota; kingdom Viridiplantae; phylum Streptophyta; class Magnoliopsida; order Asparagales; family Orchidaceae; genus Gastrodia; species Gastrodia elata. Next base: position 32,121,842 of record CM028670.1, on the reverse strand, counting down.
CTCTGCGCCACGCATCCTTCCCACTGCACTATCATGTCGCCGAGTTAGCCGAGGGTCCCGCTGAGATAATAAAATAAATTTTATATAATGTAACTTAAATCAATATATAATTAGTAATTAATTTGTTAGATTAATTGCTAAACTTCAATCATTAATAACTTTAAATCCTGAACTCCAAAACTAACATATTTATATACCATTGGAATCAGAAAAATATGAGGATCACATTAATATTGTCCAATTTTTAGTAGGATCAATATTTAACATAGTATCATTTAGGATCCTTACATTAACCCTAAATGCCACAAAACTTCAAACTATCCTAACTTTGTATGTGTTTACCCAAATATATTTAATATGGGTCTTAAAGTGATCAGTAGAACCTCTAGAATAATCTAATAGTGTTTAATTCTATGTTTGGATTAGTTTATGCTTAATCACTTTTAGGGCCTAACCCTAATTACCCTAATCAACCCTATATCTTCAATTGACCATAACTTGGTCAATTGAGCTCCAAATTAGGTATTCCAATATATTATTTTGATCAGGAAGATCTAATTAACAGTAAACTACAAAAAATATTTATATCCAATGGTTAGATCTCTTAATCAACTATAATCACCTTAAAGCTTGATTAATAAATATTAGCATAATTAGTGATCCAAATTAAATAATTTTAGTTTCTAATTACTCATAGAGTAGAGTAAAATCTAGTGGTGTGATTGGTTTAGTGATTCTATGATTAATTTTACTAATCACACACTAATCATCAAAATCCTAATTAAGCCATAACTTAACCAAATGAGGTCTAATTTTAGTCTACTCCTAATTAAAGTAATTAGTGGATTATAGGAAAGCTATAGCCACTAAGTTTACTGAATTTAGACTTTATTTGGAAAAGTTAGGTTTTAGACCCATTTTAAGAAATCATAATTTTCTTATACAGCCGTAAACCTTGTATTGGCTATAACTTAGTCAATACTTATCAGAATTTAGAAATTTTAAATTCTATGGAAACCTTAGATAGCAAGCTATAATAAATTGACAAAAAATTTAGAGTTCATTAAGTAAAATTACTAAATTGCCCCTATGAGTCAAATTTTTTAATTTGATCTCATAAGGCTTAATAATCTTCCAAAATTGATGTACTTACTGTTTAACTTTATATTAGACAGTAAGAAATCAGTAACCACTAAAAATTTTAAATTTAGAGTCCTAAATCAAAAAGTAGATTTTTAAACCCATAAGGAGGGGCAAAATGGTCACTTTGCCCAAATTTAGGGTTAATTATTTTTAGCCCCTAATTTCATGTCACAATTGTTAAAATCAATAAATATAGAAGCTTAGAAAGAAATTTCATTAATTTAAATATTACTTTATGTTTCACGCTAAATTATTATTTTCCTTACTTAGGAAAATTCTATATAATTCTTTAGCTATATGATGTGAGATTCATCTCACATCATACCTCTTTTCTGAACTTCCTTAATCTATCCTTAATCTTTCTTATAACATCAATTAGGTTGTGTATCTGAGAATTCATCTTAGTATTTAAGAGCTTATTTCTTTAGGAATTAAGATTAGCTCTTAAGTTAGAGTTCATGTATTGAGTAAAATGGGTTACTCGCTATATGAAGCCTTGATTTTGATAGTTTATAGATTTTCATAGTTTATTAATGATTATTTGATCTTTTAAATTTAGAATTAAGAATAGAGATCTATCCTATTAAGTATGACTTCACTTAATAGGATTTGCCCAAAATCTTAATATGTGAGTTTGGGTATTTGAAACTTAGTCCTTTATGATCACCATTTGGATTAAGTAATTAAACCTCAATATTTGGAGTTTAATTCTTAATCCTTTCATCTTAATTTGGCTAATCAAGATATTTTGGGTGGTTTAAATGATTAAAATAAGTCATTTGATTTATTATTCAACTTATAGTCGATATCACTTTATTTATAATTAGGACATAACTAGTTCTAATTATTTTCAATCTATAAGATCATGAATCTGAGTTACACTCGATAGTAGGAATTAGAGATCCTGAACTTGTGTATCTTAAAGTAGATAGAATGATAAAATTAGACAACTATGGATATCACCTATGTCTTAGTAGAGTCTCTTGCTCACTTTGAAAATTGATGCTTTACTTACCTTGTTTTGAGCCTTATACCTTATTCACATATATTGGACATAGGATATTTGATGAGTATCTCATGTCACCCTTGAATTTGCATAAATAATATTTGTATTTTTACCATTATTTTTAGTTTTGTAGAGTGTAATCTAATTAGTCTATCTCTTGGTTCCACTTCTCTCATCTTATACTTCTTATGTGGCTGTTGGCCCGATTCTGATACGGTAGTACTAGTTTTAGGCACACTTCTACTCAGTGTTTCTGCCTCTCGGTTCCACTTATCTGATCTTATACTTCTTATGTGGCTGTTGGCCCGATTCTGATATAGCAGTAAGTGAGTTCTTATATTTTCCTTTCAGCTGGCAAGTTTGGCGAGTGAAGTGTTTTAGCTTACACTTTATATTTCAATTTACTTTATTATACTTTTAGCACTTTCTTATTTACTATTTTACTGCATTACTAGCATTATTTATTTATAGGTTTTTAGTCTTGTTCATTACTTATATTATAGGATGTTAGTCTTGCTTCTCAATTATTTATATGTTTCACATGATCATTGTACTTTATGTCAATTAGCATACTTGTAATGATCGTAAGCATGTTTAGACAGTTTTCTTTTTCAGTTATATTAGTACTTAGTCTATATTTTATAACTGATCTTGTTGCAGCTATACTTGTAGGTGTGTGCTTACTTCCTATTTTGTTAAGTTATAGACTTATAGTTTATAATTGTCTTTTTCTTTCATATGCATTCTGCTCCTTTACTACTTGTTTTAAATTTAAAGTGTATGGTGATATCTAATTTAACATAATAAAATCTGCATCCTAAAATGTACTTAGACATTTTATCTAATTAGATTTTTCTTTTATTAGCTGGGGCCCTATCATTGTGAAATTGACAATAGTAGACTCTGAGCTTTTTGAGGTTGTTGAGCCTTCTGAAGACAGGATTCAGGAGGAGGTCCAAGCTGTTGAAGAACCTTAGCTTTTTTTTCTTGCATTATGAGGAAGAGTGGATTATATTTTTATTTCTTTTTTGCCTAACTTTTAAAATCATGTTGTAATAATACAGGGTTAACTTTATAAATTTTGCTACTTTATTTATTTTGAGTTGGATGTTTGGTTCCTTATATTGTAATGAATGGATGTTTATTATTTTTGCTTCCGCACTCTACTTTCTAGTACTTATCATTTAGTGATTTATACTTGGAAATTGCAAAGTCTTTAATTATGATGGATTAGGATAGGTACGTAATCTAATTATAAGTAGAGACCTTATCAATTTAGGTGACCCCTCCACCGTAATCATATTAACTTAAGAGTTAACAGGACCACGGCGGGGCAGGGCCGCCACACACAATGACTCTATTAGCGGAGCGTTCACTCACCAAGGAAATCAATGGTGTGTCCGCGAGACACCCAGTCAGGTTATTAATGGCATACAGTTCTGTCGCATATTCGGATGCATACTTATAAATTCAATGACATACAGCACAGCTTTACAGTTTTATTTACTCAGATTCATATTTCATTCTATTTTACACATATTTTAAAAGATAGTTGTAGTTTCAAATTCATTTAATCTTTTCAATTTATAGCTTAGTTTACAGTTGTAGTTATAGTTTTAGTCTGTAATTTTAGTTTTTAGTTTCAGTGTTTTATTTCAAACTTATACTATATTGGAATTTGAGTTATTTTTACTATCTGCTTTAGCTTTTTTAAATAGTTTTAAAAATTAAATAGTAAAAATTTGTAAATTGTTAGCATAGTTTTATTGTGTTAGACTTCTTGTCTAACACGGGGTACTTTTGAGATCCAACAATTTGTTAGATCATGAGCAATTTGTTGAGCCTGATCCGGAGGATACTCAGGAGATCCTGGGGTAGTTTAAGGAGCAGTAGTGGACTCTTCTTCAGTATTTTCTTCTATTTATTTTATTCTAGTTCAGTATTTAGACTTTATTTCTATATTCATTTAAAAAGTGTTGTAATAACTCTGGATGTTTTTCTTTTCTATTTCTGAGATGAATGCTTATTTCAGTTTCTATGATGAATATTTCTAGATGTATGCTTAGCTTCCACACTATGTTATCCTCACTACTTATACTTAGTATTATGATATAATCTGAATGCATAAAATGCTATTATTTGTGCAACTTGGATCATACTTGCATTCTTAATCCAATATGCACGAGTAACCTACCTAATACTTAAGATAATGATATTATTATTATTTTAAGGATTAGTGCTCAACCCTCTTCTCTTGGGGTTGAGTTGTTGTTTGTTGCAGAAGCAGTTTATTCGGGGAGGTTGTGTTTGGATCCTTCCCGAGAAACACACCATCTCGTCGCAAATCTGTTATCTCTTAAACAAGTTGTGCGTTGTGACAGGATGAAGCGTTACAAGTAGGGTCTGGGAGGTATCTAGTCACTGGGTCCTTTCTTGGACCCAGCCATGGTGGAAGGGCCTAGCCCAATCGATCGAGATGATCAATTGGGGCTAACCCAGGCCCTGAAATCAATCAGGTTGTGTTTGTCTAACATAATTGCATCAGAACAAAATCAAATGGAGAAGTGCTTGAGCCTAATTGGCTTGAGGCACGTAAGGGGGTACCTGGACAAATTGAGGTGATTGAACTGGCTAGCTACAGAGGACAGAGGTAGAACCAGGAGCTAGAGCTAATGCAGATGAGCTCCACAGGTCCTAATGAAGCTATAATGTACACCAAGCTTTACCTCTGAATCAATGGGGATTGGAGCTGGTTCACCGTCTGGATGCAAAAGGGCTCCAAAGAAGCAGAGGGAAATTGAATACAGGAAAAGATCCAAAGTGAGCAAAAGAAACTCTAGGGGAATTTCCATACTATTTATAGCCTGGGTGGGAATAGTGGAGAGCTCAGGCTGCATATATGGCTGACCTAAGAATTGAGGGTTCGGGCTGTGGTTAGGCGAGGGCAGACCCGAAAGGCAGGAGCACCAAGTCGTTAGGGATCGAGCAGTCATGGGGAGCAGGGAAGATCCCCAAACTGCCACGCTATCATCGACAGCATGAGCTGTCGAGATCCTTCAGGAAATTTGGGGACAATGATCCACAGTAGGGGATAGGCTCGGAAGTGTTTGATCGCCAATCGGTTGGAAGCTGACAGTCTGATCCTATTTCTATTAACAAACGACAGCGGGAGGGATATTAGTCATTCGATCAAAGGAGGAGTCTAACGATGGATCGGCTATACTTAAATGCTGAATCTAGATCGTTAGATCTAAGGTGCTAAGATTCGTGCAGCACCATCTATACGACGCACACGCTGAGCCATGGTCGGGGCCTCGCAGCAGATCAGCTACAGTACCGACAGTGGATCCCGACCGTTGGGAGGGCATATGTGCAAATATAATTAATTCCAAACCATAAATTGCACTTTCCCTATTTAAATTAAATTCAATTTATGCCTAATTGACCTCCAAAAATTTCCAAACTTTCACGCATTGCAAATTTAGGGGTGAGAAATTCAAAAATGAAATCAAATTTTAATTATGAGGTCAATATATTTTAGGTCTTAATTAAGGTATCTAGATTGATCAAATAGCTAATTTGCTCTAGAGATGTTCAATTGACCCCAAACTTTCAAGATTAGCTTAAAATGATATATTGAATATAATGGAACTATAATTATGATATGGTTATGCATAGATTAAGCTAGGTAACGACCTAGGATTATAACAGATAGCCTCTAACATGGAGCGTATGAAAAATTCCTCGCAATCGAGCGCGAACAGGAGAAAGAGAAGATGAACATCTTGGGGAGAAATTAGGATAGTTTGATGTACCAGCTAAAATATGCCACATCCTAATGGTCAACCGTAGGCGTGATCTCAGCCATCAGGATCACGCATGCAATCCGACGGCTGATGGTCCACCTGATCAAAGGAAACGCGCGGGCTATCGAATTTAGGGCAGAGATGCATTTCGACGATCTGGATGCAATCCGCGGTTTAGAAAAATAGCTGACCATTAGGATTTTTAAAAATAAAGAATTAATTAATTTAATTATTAATACTAAATGAATTTTAAACTCAATTTAGGACCAAATGACTTTCAAAAATTCCTAAAAGTTCACTCTTATCTAATTTGAGAGTGAGACATTCAAAAATATAATCAAAATTGGATTTGAAGATTAAATTAATTTAGTTAATTTTTTTGGAAAATTAACAAATAGCTAATTAACTCAATTGAGCTCCAATTGATCACAAATTTTCAGGATTGGGTTCTAATAATTAGGTGAAGATAATATAATGATAATAAAAGCTTGGTTAAGCTTAGACTAATTGGGGTAACAACATACGGTTGTTACAATTGTAAATACCAACTTAAATAGTAAAAGTAAGACTTTTAGACATCAAAATGCCTTTCCAGATGATGGTGGAGTTCTTGATAAGAACTCCAAAATTAAGTGTGCTTAGGTGGGAGCACTCCTAGGATGGGTGACCTATTTGGAAGTTATCTTTTTAAGGCAAAATTGTGAGGCCTTTCAAGCCAAAGTGGATAATATCTTGATGTTTAAAAGTTTGGGCTATTATAAATTGTATTAGAGTATGCCATAAGGTGTCAAATATGAGCTAAGTGTCAAATATAAAAAAGTACCATTTTATGTGAGCAACCTCTTGAACCCATGATAGTTAGGGTGCTACATGGTTGTGGGTACCTCTTGAGCATGTAATGGTCACCTTTGTTTACAATAACCCAAGTTGTTACCATAGTCAATTAGGACTAATCTCAGTCCTAATCTCGATACTAGTGCACTATGCAAGTCATTAGGAGTTCACCACTAAAACCTACTCCAAATCAAGAGTCCAATGGATTAAATCTTAATTTTTGGAAAAATCTACAAACCTTAGAAATTGACCTATCTAAATTGACCTCAAATCAAAAATTAAACTTCACCATTGTGCTCATTGCCCCCAAATTAGCTCTTGGTGATGTTTTGGTGGCAATCGGAAGTCGTCAAAATTTCGTTGAATATTTTAATAATATTTAAATACCTCAAAAAATATGAAAATTAAATACTCATCAGAGTTAAAATCCAACTTCGCCGTTGCGATCCTTACACTCGAATTAGCTAAGGGTGAAATTTTGAAATTTTTCAGAAGTCATCGAATTTTCTTGAATATTTTAACATATTTAATTAGAAAATATGAAAAATAATATGTTGTCAAAATCAAAATTTGATTTTGCCATTTCATCCCTCACCCTCAATTTAGCTTGGGGTAAATTTTTGGGATTTTTCGGAGATCATTTATAAAATATGATTTTTGAGATTAATTAATTAAATCCATTTTTTTATCTTCTTTTCCTCCTCCTTCTTCATTGGTTGGTTAGGACCCATAGCCATCCAATCCTAACTGATCCCCCTTTCCCTTTAGCCTGCCCTCTTATTTTTGTTAATTATGCTCCTGTCATCATTGTTCCCCCTCCCCTCTCTCAACCTCCTGCCACCTCCCTTATCTCCACGGCTAGGATGGGACAACTCAGGCCATCCCATCCCATGGTAGGCCTCTCCTCCATTAAATGAGTCTCTAGCTCTCAGCTCTCCATCTTCCCTCATATCATTTCCTAGCTGCATACCCCCCCCCCCCCCCATTGCTGTGTTTGCTGAAGGAAGAACCTCTCAAGCTCTCAAGCCTCCCATAGAAATTCTGTCATTGTCAAAGACAAGGTACTTTCCTTTCCCCCGTTGGATGTATACAATGACTACTTCATTTCACTTTTATGCTTAGTTTGCATCCTTAGAAATTTGTATTTAGGGTATGGAGTTCATTAGAGCTCATTAGGTTGTGATTTTAGGAAGGTGAAGCTACTCTGTTTTTCTTCCTTTTAGCATACCTAGTCCTTTAACTCTATTGTTTGCATTAATAACTTGATCATTTTGTGTAAATTTGAAAGTGCTCTAGGTTGAGAGTATTTGAGCCTGAAAAGTGAGTCATTGCGGTTTTCGCACAGGCGAAATCACCGTCAGGCACTGCGGCGCACCGCAGTGCTCGAGGTTTGAAATCGGTCTGCTGTAGTGTGCCACAGTGCACCGCAGGGCCCGAGCTTTGAGTGGAGTCTGCCATAATCCACTACAATGCCGATACCCACTGCAGCGCACCATAGGGACAAAATCCGCTGCAGTGCGTTGTAGCCCGTCGTAGCGCCAGAATTTCCTCTGTCATTCAAATGACCATAACTTGGTCATTTGGACTCCAAATTAAGAAATTTAAAGTACAGCTTTGCAAATTTCTCCACGGAATCAGTTTGATGCATAGGAATAAAATGTGCTGATTTGGTCAGTCGATCGACAATGACCCAGATTGAATCAGCACCAGATCTTGATTTAGGTAAACCCATTATGAAGTCCATAGAAATATCAAACCACTTCCATTAAAAGATTGCCAAGGGATAGAGAAGTCCTCCGGGCTTCTAATGTTCTGATAGGATAGTTCTTTTCATGCGATTTTAGCTGATGAGAGGCATAAGCTATAACTCTTCCTTCTTGCTTCAGCACACATCCCAAACTTATGCCAAATACATCGATATAGACTTGGTAGTTGAGGCCTTTTTTATGTATGGCTAGAACTAGTGCAGATGAAAGAGCATCTTTTAACAATTAAAACACTTTCTCACACTCTGGACTCTTGATAAAATGTACTGCTTTTTGACGTCAACTTCGTGAGAGGAGACGCGATTTGTGAGAAGCCCTTGACAAATTTTCTATAGTAACCTGCTAGTCCCAGGAACTTCTGATATCGGTCACGGATTATGGTTGTGACCAGTCTTGAACTGCACTTACTTTATTTTGATCGACATTGATCCCTTGAGAGCCTATGACATGACCCAAGAAAGCGACTGAATCAAGCCAAAATTCACATTTGGAATACTTAGCGTATAGCTCACGACTCTGAAGCTCTTCTAATATTAACCATAGATGGTTCTCGTGTTCAGCTTTGCTCCTTGAATAAATCAGGATATCATCAATGAAGACAGTGACAAATTTATCTAAATACGCTTTCAATATGTGCTGCATTAAATCCATAAAAATGGATGACTAATTTGTCAAGCCAAAGGACATTACCAAAAATTCATAATGTCCATAGTGAGTTCTAAATGTTGTTTTCTTGACATCTGAATATTTAACTCGTAGCTAGTGATAGCCTGATTGCAAGTCTATCTTTGAGAAAACTTTAGCTCCATATAATTGATCGAATATATTATCGATGCGAGGCAGAGGGTACTTGTTCTTGATAGTTACTTTATTTAGCTCCCTAGAATCGATGCACATTCTCATCGATCCATCTTTCTTCTTCACGAACAATATTGGCGCTCCCCAAGGAGATGAACTTAGCCTAATAAGACCTTTCTCGAGCAACTCTTGAAGTTGTCTATTCAATTCTGGGAGCTCCTTAGGCGCCATGCGATACGGAACTTTTGACAGCAGTAGAGTTCCAGGAATTAATTTGATTGTGAATTCTACTTCTTTGATGGGAGGAAGACCGGGTAGGTCTTCAGGAAAAATATTGGAGAATTTACGAACGATTCGATTCTCTGAAATGGGCACGACTTCTTTCTTCTCTCCCAACATAGTTGCGAGATATGCATCATAGCCTTTATTGACTAACCTTTTTGATTTCATTCGCGTTAATTAATGACACTTGAGTACTAAATTTGCCAATAAATAATTGCGATAGATTTTCACTGCCAAGGGTGATCTTCTTCTTTTGGCAATTAATTGAAGCACCATACTGGCTTAGCCAGTTCATGCCCAGAATTATATCAAAATTTGTGATTGGCAAAATGATCAGTTTAACTTTATATTTTTATTTACCAATAGAAATATCTATTTTGCAAAACTGCTGGGACTACATACAGGCTCCAAAAGCTAACCCGATGCTTAATGAGTTTGTTAAGCGATACGATGATAGCTTAAGATTTTTAGCCCAACTTTCAGATACAAACGAATGGCTCGCTCCCGTATCGAAAAGGATGTTACAAGATTTATCCTCTATCATTAAGGTGCCTATCATAATACTTATGATAAGAGTTATACTACTGAAGCAAAAAAGTTCAAATATAAAAACAGACATGATCGAACAAGAATTAATTTAAGGCGTACATGAAACCACATCGTTGTCTTCAGGTGTAGAGGCAAGAGTTAACATATATACACATGCAGGTGCTGAGGGTCATTTGTTCTGAGGCCTTTGACCCTAACAATCATGGTTTGGCTTTTGTGCTGGTACGATTGCCTTATAGTTTAAAGTAGGAGCTGGCATTATAGCAGGAGCAGGCTCTCGGCTATTCCTTGGCTATGCACAAAATTCTTGCTTATGACGGGAGTGATTGATAAGCACTCCATCAATGGTTGACTTAGCATCGCAGTCAAAATAATGGTGGCCGCCTCGACCACATGTAAAACATATGCCACCAAAGTGGTAGCACTTCCCATACTGATGAAATTGTTTGCACTAGAAGTTTTGAGGTTGGGATTGTTCAGTTTCCATGTTATAGACCTTCTCCATCTTATGATGACCAAAGCGCTCCTTCCTTGGTTGCATAACTATTACCTTTCTCGGTCCAGTTGACCTTTAAATCCCTTTTGTAGACAGGCAGCTTCAATAAATTCAATCAGATTCTTGATCTGACTGGGAGACTAGGTGAGCTTTAATAAAGTCTCTTAACCCCTTCAAGAAATGGTGGCATCTAGACGCTTCCGTCCTCACTAGATCCGGAACAAAATATGACAATCACTGAAATTCTTGTTCATACTCGAACACTGAATTATTGCCTTGAGTGAGGTGGGGGAGCTCATCCTCCAGGATTGCTTGTGACGATGCTGGGATGAATGCTTCACATAATGCTTCCAGAAATATATCCCACGAGATATCCTCAATTTCATAATCAGCAAACTTATTGTTTCGTTCATTTTCCCACCAATATTCGGCTTCTTCTTGAAACAAGTGAGTTACTAAATGAATGGCTTCCAAATTCAGGCACTTTATACTGGCCAGGTTCTTCTCGGCCATCTTGAGCCAGTTTATTGTGTCCATTAGATTCAAAGCTCCATTGAACGTGGGAGTTCTGAGGCAAAGGAAGCTGTGCAGGATCCCATCACCAGTAAAGTGTGAGGATGATGAGAATCCTGATGGGGGTGCTGAATATTGTTTAACAGAGAGAATCAGAGCACTGCGCATTGCTTTCAATTAAGGCTTTCATCAGACTAGCCATTGGGTTTGATTCTTCAGGCCCGCCAGACGATGAGACCGCATTCTTGATCGGAGTAGGAGCAGAAGGAGAACCGGGAGTTCATGACTGTAAATGTAAGTATGAATTTAAAAAAAAATAAAATTCTACTATAATTTTATTCATTTCTTTCTCAAATGAGAAGATACATGGATCTATAAAACATATGACTGCGAAAATGACATAATAAGATCTCTAAAATCATAGCTAGAATATTCTACCCAAAGCAGTGCAGAAGTCATCATATGTGACTATGTGGCTCCTCCGAGCTAATCTCCTATAAACCCAAAACCACCAACGACTAGCTGATCCCCTCAGTAGGCTCTCTACGATCTCCAAACGATACTCCTCCGGACAGGCTGTCTCTCAAAGTGCGGTAGTAACGCGGTCCAACCATTCTCTGGCGAGTGCTGAAGGACTGGTGCCTCCAAAGCATGAGTTGATAAGGATTTTATCTAACACCTCAACTCCATGAGGTGACACTCCCTCGATGACCCTTCTATAGATCTGGCCATCTCGAATGTCATCTATCCATTAGTCATCAAATCTTTTAAGGTAGAACCAAAAGGTTGACTGCGAGTATTCCATTCCTAAAATAGCTCAACTTATAAGTATTTCATTCATATTTTATTATTACCTTCAAAGTTCGTTCCTAAGATGTTTGTTTCATATTTAACTGTTCATAGTTTCAATGAAGCTATTATATACGTTAAATTCCTAGGATGTCCTCATTCTAAACATAGTCAAGCCTTTCATTTCTGAGATAACTTAATGAACTTTTAGATGTTTGCTTTTCATTACACTTAGTAACTTGTGAACTTGACCTGATACAGAGAACATATCATAAAGTAGATATGAATAATCTCCTTATCTAACACTCTATGATACTTCTCTGATACCAACTGTAGCGCCCCGCCCTGTCGTCATGCGCAAAAGAGGTAAATCATAATTCGGCGGTGGAACGGTGCGCTACTCGGGGTGACACAACCCATCTTCCCGGATAGGCTAGGACTGAGCCACACTGAATGTTACTTACTCGAACCTAAGAGTGGGAACGAGAGAGTCAATACTTAAGATAAGAGTAGAATACTTATCTTAAGAATTCGACTAATAAGTACATTAGATTTAAATGTAAATAGGAATCCAATATACGTCATCAATACCTCAGCATTTCCAGTATGTTGATCACATCACAACACTAATAATAATAGTAGAATAATAGGGTGTGGAAGCTAAAGCAAAACATCCAGAATACATTCATTACATAGTAAAAGTAACATTCATCTTAGAGAATAAAAGTAAAATACATCCAGAGTTATTATAAATTGATTTAAAATGATGCAAAAGTAAAGTTCATCTAGAGTACTGATAGCAAAAATAGTAAAGTAAGAGGTGAAAGATGGATCCACTAAGGCTCCACGTACTCCTCCTAGATCTCCTGTAAGTCATCCTGCCCAGTCTCAACACGCAGCTCAAGATCTAGCAAATTATCGGATCCCAAAAGTACCCCCGTATTATACAAGAAGTATAACACATCGTAACTAAACTAAGCAGTACTAAAGTAAAATGCAAGTATGCAGTAAAGTAAGTGAAACTGTAGATAAAGTATTAAAGACACTGAAACTGTAAAGACTAAACAAAGCAAAACTGAACTGAAATTTAAATATTGAAAGTAAGTGAAAACATCAAATGCTCAGAAACCAGTATAAAAATGTCCATTGTTGTACTATATATATCACTGGGATCATGCACCCGAATATGCCACAACGCTGTATGCCACAGATATGTAACAGAACTATCTCTGAAAGGCTATGAGTTGTACAGTCCAACGTATACATACATCCAGTTGGGAATACAGTTTATCATGATGCCGATGCATCTTGAAGTTCCCCAGTCAATGTATGTAATATTCTGTAACCCATAATCATCATTGATACTCATACATCACCATTAAAATCATTCATCATGCTTATGTTCATGCTCATGCTCATGCTTCTATACTACATGAGTTAAAGTTCAAAAATCCATAAAAGCTTAGAAATACCATTATTGAATTCAAAGTCTTAATTGTGCAGAATCCTACTAAAAGGATTCTAACTACTAGCTTTTAAAAGGACAATTAGTTAAAGTTAGGATTTTAGTTATAAATCATTAGATGGGGAGATGGTATACCCATATATAGCATAATTCCAAGGAGGGTAGTCCTTAACTCTTAGTTTGATTAAGTCATCCTAACAAAATGATCTTCGATAGGAGGCATCACCCGATAGCAATTCATATCTTGAGCTAAGCTATTAAAATACCCAAATTACAATCACACTTAGTGTTCTAAAGAGGGTGATTAGGATCACATAGTTTACTTGAAGCACACCTATGGAAGTGATCTTCGATAGGAGGCATCACCAATGGTGACTTTTATTTAAATAAGCTAATGATCTAAATTCCTTAATCATAACACTCTTAAAATTGAATGATTTAGTCTAAGTGAGACTATGTCTGACTAAACTCATAGGATAGAACACAGACATAATCTATACTAAGATGAACCAACCATTCCTGAATACTACTGGAATAACCTAGTACTATGGATATACCATACTATACTATCCAACAATCAGGGTTTAGTAATTCTATTTATTCAACAAGGATTTATCAAGGCTATCAATACTTACTCTAAATGGGTGAGTCCTACACAAAGCTCAAAGAATGTGATCAAAAAATCACTCAATATAGATTATACCATAAGAAAAGGTGTCATTCTAAGTATCTTAGGGGATTCCTACCACAAGGGGTTAAGATCAACATATAAGGTTAAAGGATCGTCTAAGATTCTATCTCAATAAGTTTGCAAAAGGTTCTTCCTACTTCAATATATCATTAATTAAGGTCTTTTAAAATATTTCAGATACGAACTTAATAGTGAGATCCTTAAGGGCCCACACTCTTAATTTTAATGCCAATATTCTAGGTTCTACTTATCATTTAAGTTTAGAGTGATCAGATCAGATGGTTAGATCATCTGATCACATTATATTCTAAAGTCATGGGAATAAATTAAGGATATTAATAAAGTTGGATCAATTATTAATTCAATACCATTTTATTAATCATCTTATACTAATAGTCTTATATAGGAGAAAAATCAAGATCTAAAGCTTAGATTCAGATTATTCAATCATGTGAATTTATTATTATCCTTAACATATATAATTCAATGATTTAAGATCAATACTAAATCAGATGCATTATTAGAAGAATGTCAATTACATTATCTTAAAATCAAGTCAATTAATTAAGGGTTTGGATCTTAACAAAGTAGATTAGGGTTTAACCCCTACTCTTATCCAAATAAGATCAAGTATTTATTTATACGTCAAATGTCAAATCAATGAATTAATAATGTATTATTGGTGGAAATCCCAGACCTAGATCAAGTCTTAATAGCTTGAACAAGGTCTAAGAATTTCTTAAGATTAATTAAGATAATTAAGTTCTCAATTTTAAGTTTGTTGAAGTTATCGCTTATAAATTGACATGCATAGTTTAAATATAACTATCTCACAATTATGAAGCAAAATAATTGAAAAGCTTAGAAAAATAGAAGGTAATTAGTGCTAATCAATCCCTAAACCAATTTAAAAGGATTAGCTCCTAATTACAAATCTAACCATCATAATTTCATACAACTTGTCACATAAGTTATATTCAATCGTACAATTAATCAAAGACTAAGTTTGCTAAGATCTAATGACTTGAAGTCCTAATTTTCACAAATCATTATTTTATAAGATTAGGGCATAAATTAAAATGCAAAGATCAAAAAATTTAACTACTTAGCACATTCACCTTACTAATCATAAGGAAACTAATGGTACCCTAATCATGCAATTTAGTTAAGTATACATGCTTATCAACCCTAATAAAGATCTGCAATAATTAGGCTAAAATAGAAAATCCAACTATTAAAAGTTAAATATTATTTTATATTCAAATTTTTTATGTTCTTTTGATTAATTTTATATATAATATCATAGGGTTTGGATTAATGGATTGAAAGTTATCACATTAATTTAATTTGCATTTTTCCAATTAAATTCCCCTATGATTGGATTAATTGTGTTATTATCCTTAAGGAAAATAAATCCAATTAATCGGATTTAATTAAAACAAGTTCGGCTCGAATCCAAAGGATGCCGGTCTGCCGAGGCCCGAGGACTCAGGACTGTCGCACCACGCGGGTCATGGGTCGGCCCGACCCGTACATGAGCTTCATCCCCGATCCCCCGTCTCGACGGAAGGACCCGATTAGGGAAACCCTAATCGGCTAATTCCCACTGCCCCTAACCCACGGCACGACCAACCGATGGTCGCTACACATTCATCGTAGTCAGGCGCGTCGATGGGGACCAGAAGCCCTCTGTGAGGCGATCTGGATCGCCTGACCTTACTCACCCGAGAGCTCTCTCAATGAGCTATTGTGAGGAGACAATTCTCCCCACAAAGGCCATGCCAGAATTAGGGCTTAATTCCTACACTATCAGGAAGGTGAGACGGATCGAAGCCCCCTGATCTGAGGGCTTGAGGTAGGCTGGAGCACCGAGAGCTTACTCGGTCCTGAGGCTTCTTTACGGACGTAGCCCGATCAATTAATTTGATCAATTGGGGCTAGTTCAGAGCATGATTACAATAACATTAGGTTCATTTACGCATCAAATGGAAGGGAGTCTGAGCCCAATTGGCTTAGACTGAGCAAGTGGGGGTACCTGGTTTGACATGATGGCTCAGGGGTGGTCAACAGATGGTAAGACAGGCACTGGCTGAGCTCCCAGAAAGCACAAATGATCCTAAACACTATGAGAGCCTACTATTAGCGGTTTGAAAGCTCCTGAAATTGCCTAAGGAAGCTCAAGCAGACGACAATGGCAGAAGAGGCAGAGAACGATTTGAGCTCAATTAGGCAGCAAAGGGATCAGGGGAAGAATACTGAAGCTATTTTCTAATTTGGGCTCGGTTGGGTCACGAGGCCCAACCAAGACCAATATGCTGTTAAAGAAAGATCCCCAACGGCTTGCTGAGGTGTAACGAGTAGTGGGGGATAGGCCAGGCTGTCCAGGATCTGCGAGATTTCTTTGGTCAGATGCGGGTGAGGCGAAGATGAAGATCCACAGTGCGGGTGCATTGTAAGCCGTCTGATAGATCGATCAGGATAGTGGAACGATCCTGATAGACTGGATCCTAACGGCCAGGTCTGAACTGATCCACGCCGTAGGATCACCGGGTGGATCCGATGACAGACCCCCGATCCTGCAAGGTTAAATCCTAGCCATTGGATAGGAAGGCGCAACTATGAGATATGTGGGACTCCGCTGTCGCGTGACCCGGGCTCCGCAACGGATCGCCCGCAGTCCACACAGCGGATCCCAACCGTTTATACGAGTATATGGTAAAACTGCAATTTCAAATTGTTGGAAGCCCTAAAATGAAATTAGACTAAATTATATTGAATTAAGGTCTAAATGATTTCCAAATTTCACCAAATTTTCACCCTTAGCTAGCTTAGGGTGAGAAATTCAAAAATGCAATCAAATTTTAATTCTAAGGTTAAAATATTTTATGTCTAAATTAGAGCATCTAGACTGATCAAAATGGCATCTTGACTTAGAGAAGTCCAATTGACTTAAAATTTTTAGGATTAGCTTAACTTGATGTTTTAAAAGCAATGACATTGAAATTAATAATTTATAAGGCTATAGATTAGCATGGTAACAACCTATGGTTGTTATAGTAGAGTCCTTTGCTTACTACTTGATTTTGTGCTAAGTATTTCTTAAATATTGTGCTTATTTTCCTTGGACATATCCTAGAAAAAAATATTGTTGCATGAAAATAAAAACATATAATATTAAGAAAGCATTTGCATTGGGTTTAGTTATTGGTTGATATGATGCATTTTACCTTATTGGACAAGGGTAAGGAGAAATAAGGATGCTTAACATTAATCATTGAGGACTGTGTGTTAAGCTTGGAACCCGTTTAGTCTTGCAGACATGCTTGACTCATCAGCTATTTCTGGATGTGTCCACAAAAATAAAAGTAAAATAACTAAAAGATTTTGCATTTGTATTTACTGCCTCTTCAGTTCTACTATTATGTTCTGTCTGCCCTAGCCCAAAAAAGCTATGAGAATTTCTGTCTACCCTAGCCCATAAAGGCTTTGAGAATTACACTGGGCTAGAGTGGCCAATTTTTTCTGATATGGCAATTATACGTACATGTTTCAGTTTCAACTTACTGTTTACTGTATTGTTGATGCATGTTATTTCAGTCAGCTATATTTCTTTACTTATTCGCTCACTTGTACATATTTATAGGATACTAGATTTTACTGCTTATTATATGTACCACTTTTAGATTTCTGTTTTAATTAGCATATGTTATATGATTATCAACATATTTAGGATTAGATTTTTTTTTAGTACTTTTACTTACTGCATTATATATATGCATATTGCTTACTTAGTTTGCTTGAGGTATGCTTTTGCCTCAATTCCTATTTAGTTATAAATATTATATTTATAACTTATTCCATTCCTTGTATGCCTATTACTCCTATACTAGATAGTTGATTTAGTTTGATAAGTAAAATGGTGATATTAATAATTTATATAAAATATTCAGCCTAAAATATACTTAAACAATTATCTAATAAGATATTTCTTTTATTGGCTGGGCCCTAGTATTGTGAAATCGATAATGTCAGATCCTGAGCAGTTTGAAGATCCAGTGCCTGAGAATGAGCCTTATTTGGAGGAGGCGCAGCATATCGGATCTGAGGATCCTTAGTTGATTTATATTATTTGTGAGGATGAGTGATGCTCTATTTCAATTATAACCTTAATTAAATATTATAATAATACAAGTACACTTGTGATTGTGCTTACTTTTCTGTACTATTATTTTTGAGCTACTTTTCAGTATTATTTCTCATATGTTGTATGGTGAATTGGATGTGATATTTACTTTTTATGCTTCCGCATTCTGTACTCGTATTAATTTAATGACTGATCCTTTATATTTATTATGTGCACATCTTTCCCTTATTAGTGGATTGTGAATCTTACCTAATCCAATGATAAGTGAGGGATTTTCTAGAGTGGAACACCACCCCTTAAGTGTAATCCTATGGGTTAGGGGGTGGGGCACCACACCTTTAGTCCTATATACCAAATGGATGGTTCTTTGATCTATGTGTGGATATTGACAAAGATGTTAGTTACTTGAATTAGGGAAATTATAAATACCCACCTAAGTAGTACTAAGTAAAACTCTTAATATAACAACTCTAGCTATTACCCTAACTATATTCAGATTAATTAAGCTAAAACAAGTTCTAATTTTAATTATATTGAACTCATTGAGTCATTTAAACTCAACCCTAGAAGTTTGGGATTAATCAGAACTTAATTGAGAATTTTAATATTTTTGCTTATTTTTGAGCCCTAAAAAATACTTAAATTAAATTGATCTCCAAATTAAAATCTGATTTTATTTTTAAATTCCTCATGCCCTAATTAGCTAAGAGTGAATTTTTGAGAATTTTTGGAGCTCATTTAGTCCTAAATTAGATTTATTAAATTTAAAGAATTTAAGTTAATTATTAAATGAATTAATATTAATTAAATTAAATATATATATTTTTATATATTTGGGATTCATTGTCGGGACCGCGGTAGATCCGTTGCGGGGTCCCAACAGCAGCACGTGGAATTCAACCAATGGATGCGTTAACACGCATCCTAGCGCAATCCATCCAATGGCGGGATCTCCTCCGTGGTAAAATATAATCCTAGATATCAGATCAAGCAAGTGTATTCAACGGTTATCAGCTAATCTATGGTTAATCTCTTAAGTGGCATATCAGAGCCATTCAAGACCAACGGCTCTGTGATCAGACAGTTCCCAGCTCCCTGCGACAGTGGATCATCCCCTTCCTCTCTCCCATCACGTGTCTGGTCCCCCCGACAGCCGAATCCTTTCCAGCCCTCATGGCAGTACAGGGATGGTGTCCTTCTTCTTCTTCTACCCTCGACGCGACCTCCTGTCGATAGTAGTCTCCCAGGATTACCCTAGCCATTGAGCCGAGCCTTACCTTCGGCCCGAGCCATTTTACCTGAGCCCAAGCTCTGGCTTCCACCCCTAGTGCTCCTAATGCCTATAAATACCTTCAAGATATCACAGTGAGTCCCTTTGCTCACTGTGATTCCTCACTTTCCCAGTTGAAGCCCGCAGGGGCGCCCCGTCTCTCTCGGTATCCTCAGTGAGACCAGCAGCTGCGAACCTGTAACAACCCTAGTTGTTACTCTAGCTAATCCATATTAATTAAGCCAAATCAAGCTTTGATTTTAATTTTATTAGACTCAATGGGTCAATTAAACATAACCCTAGAAGTTTGGAATCATTCGAAGCTAAATTGAGAATTTTTGTATTTTTGCCTATTTTTTAGCCCTATAAAATACCTACATTAAATCGATCTCCAAATTAAAATCTGATTTCATTTTTGAATTCCTCATACCCTAATTAGCTAAGGGTGAAATTTTGAAAATTTTTGAAGGTCATTTAGACCTATTTTGGATTTAATTTTATTTGGCTCAATTGCAAATTAAGGCTTTAAACAATTCCTAAATTGCACTTATACCCTCCCTCCAACGGTCGGCTGACCCCAAACCGCAGGCACCATCCGGGTCGTCCATTCCTCGGATCTGATCCAACGGCCACGCTTTTGATCAGGATCTGCCTCATCTCGACCGTTCCGCGGTTTCGAGATTCTAATCCGATGGCTAATCCAGCCTCCTTGCTCGGTTGTTAGATGTCGAGAGATCAGAGCCGTTCCACGGCAACTAATGATCCATCAGATGGCTCTGGAGTCCCCTGCGACTGTGGATCGTCTTCCTCCTTAGCTCATGCCCGATAGCCGAATCCCTTCATACAGCCAAGTCCTCAAGCCGGTCTGCCACTCCCATGCCACGCCAGGAAGACCGTTGCGACCTTGCCCTCGTCTCCCTAGCACTCCCAGCAAAGTTTGAGGCTCGACCCATTCCAATTTTGGAAATTAAGGGAGCACCCTCGGGC
The DNA here is from genome assembly GCA_016760335.1 of Gastrodia elata. NCBI lineage: Eukaryota > Viridiplantae > Streptophyta > Magnoliopsida > Asparagales > Orchidaceae > Gastrodia > Gastrodia elata. The sequence goes on along the minus strand of CM028670.1, from coordinate 32,101,303 downwards.
CGAGCCTACGCCATGGCTCCCGACCTCAGCAGCCACCCTGGACCTCCCACTTGCCTATAAATACCTTCAGGACATCAATGAGAGTCCCTTTGCTCGCTGTGATTCCTTAAGTCATTAGCCGAAGGTTCCCTGGAGCTCCCGTCGCACTCGGTAATCCCGATGGATCCAGCAGCTGCGTACCACTGATAGAGGGCCCGTCTAGTGTTCAGACCCCCTGTAAACCTGCATTGCTGGTCTGGTGAGCTCAGGAGCACTTCGATCCCTCTCTATCGCTGCAATCCCTCGAACCAAGGTACAACCACTAACCCATTCCTCTATCGAGCTGGTTTCAGCTCGACTCACTCTGAATTAAGCCCTATATGCTGTGTTATGACCTCACCCTTAACCTCCTCTAAGCGACCAAGAGGATATGAATGGCTTGTAGTGGACCAGAAGGGGGAATTCGTCATCTGTGTGCACTGCCAGTCAGCTTTTGATTCACCGATTTTTGTATCCTCTCAAGCAATTAACCATCCAATTGATGTTGGAATCTCTTGGCAATAATTGTAGCCTAGTATCGATGATTGGGTTCGATCAGGTCGATTGATTCGACTGGAATCGATCGACCTAGTCACAACTCATGTTGTAAAATATCGTGAGTAGCACTTCAACAATCCACCCATCCCCCGAGCTTGCTGTGTGGTGCAACTGATTCTCTCTCAGCCTCTGATTGTGTATGTATAGAGCTCGGCTAGTATGGTCAGCTCTGTGAGGAGAATTCGATGCTCACAGGCGCGCCATAATTGACGTCCCGGTTGAGTAGCACCCCGACGATCCAGCGCATCCCATATGGGGGTTCATAGTACAATCGACACGTCTCGACTCCAGGAAAATGTAGGAATCGAGTTGAGCCACCGTTGTTGCCTAGGTCACGAAAATTTGGGCGCTGAAGATCCTTTGGGGCGGAGCCCGTCGCGAGGAAGAAGATGAAGTCACGGGTCGGGCCGACCAGTGACCCGCGCCTTTTGATTTTGGGCCGCGGCTTAATAAAATGAATAATGGAATTATTTTTCTTATAATAATTAGTTAATAAATGCATCCTTATAGTTTTTATTTAAATAAAAATATATTAAATTATTTAAATAACTTTGGCTATACTCATCCAAATGGTACGATCAAATATACTATTTTAATCAGAAAAATACAAGGAATTTGAATATAAAATAAAATCACAGATCTAATGGTTATATTTTAAATAATTGACTAATCCTTTTCAATTCTTAGTTAAATCATATAAAATCTAATAAATACCCAAACATATTGATTAAGGGCTCTGATTGCTCATGAGACCCTAAGGAACCTTTGTAGACCCTTAAAAGTGATTTAGGAACCATAACTTTAGTAATCACCTCTTAATTACCCTAATTAGGGATTAGTAAATTTAACTATGATTAAGCTTATAATTTTGGTGAAATAAGTTCTTAATGCCTTCTTAAGTATATTTGAGCCTATAAATAAGATTGGATCACCCTAGGATGTCCTATTCTCAAAAATCACCTTAATTGTCCCCTTAATGTGTTTAAGGCTAATTAGGCCAATTAAGCCACCAAAACCTAAGATAAGTGTTTATTCCACTTCATTAATCAATATGAAACTCATTAAAATATATTTGAATCAATTTGGATAATTAAATCATAAAATCCCATTTTTAGCCTTAAGAAGGGTATTTTGGTCACTTTGACCAAAATGTATTTATGCACCCCCTTAAACCTTAAAAATTTAGTAAAATACTTCTAATTAATACATTTAACACCTCTTTGAAATCTTAGGTTAATAATGTTGATATCAAGTAAAGAAACCTTAAGTAGCTCTTATTAAGATCTTAAGATCTTAAGACCTTAAGTACTCTTAAAAATCACCTTATCCTAAGAGTTAAGCCTAATCATCTCAAAATGCTGGATCCTTAGTTTAATAACTTAATTAAGTTGATTCTTGAACTAGAATCTTAAGAGAAGTATTCTTGTAAAATCCTAAGTTTAAAACTAGCTTAAGTCTAAAAATGATCAAACTTCAGATATTAGATCTTAGATCTTAGACTTTAGATCTTCTAATTAAAATTGAACTACCATTTGGAATTCCTTAAGTGATATATTGTTTAATCCTTTTGAAGCCTTCCATGTGGGTATAGGAATAATTCAATCTATAGGATAATGTAATAATCCTAAAAATTGAATATAGATCTTAGATTCTTAGTTCTTACTGATTATTTTATCTTACAATATTAGCACAACCTTTCATTAAAAGAATAGTTTCTAAATCCTCCATCTTATAGGATTCCTTACCTTTAAATTGGGTTTTATTGTGTGAACCCTAAATCCTTACTAAGAATACTACCTTTGATTCAGGATTTGAACTCCAAAGTGGAGTTTGAATCTAGAATCCTTAATCTTGATTCACTTAATCAAGATTTGGGTTAAGAGAGGAAAATAATAATAATTAAGTCGTTGATTCATTTGCTTTAAATCTTTATAGTTGTCATATGATTATGAATTAGAACTTATTAAGTTCTAATATTAATATTAAGGTCGTAAATCAGAGATCTTACTTGATAGCTGGATATTGGAGGTCCTAAACTTGTATCTTCTCAGAATAGTTAGATTTGGATAAAGTAGACAACAATAAATATCACATGAGTCTAAATTGAGTCTCTTATTTACTTTGACTTGATTGCTACGCACACCTTGAATATTGAGCCTTATTCCTTGAGCATGATAGGTAATCTTAGGATATGGAAGATACATCCTAAGTTAGTATTAGAAAAACATAGCATTCATTCAGTTTTTTCAGTGCTTTCAGTTAGTAGAGTACGTCCTAGCATAGTCTACCTCTTCAATTTTAGTTTTGTTATAAAATAGACTCGAACCTAGCTCAACGGATGTCTAGGATGGATACATGTCTTATTCTATAAGTTCAACTCGGACCTAGCTCTGCGAATGCCTAGGATGGATACATGTTGAACTTTCAGTTTAGAGGCCCTATATGGCCTGTTCTGTTATGGCAGCACTATGTCTTAGGCTTACTATTATTTTAGTTTATTTGTTAGTGTTTGTTTTACTTTGCCACATGCTTCAGTGGCCTTTCTTTTAGTGATTGGCTTGCTTTGCCACATGTCTCAGTAGCTTTACTTTTGCTCATGCATGTACTTAGTTCACTATTGCCACATGTCTCAGTGGCCTTTTCATGTTAATTTGCATGTTTGTATATATGCCCTCATTGATTAGTAGTAAATATTGGCATATTTATGATGCTAGAATTGTATGTCTATTTTCAGTACTTATGTTCTTATTATTCTCAGCATGTCTCCATGTGATCATAAGCATGTTATGATCAAATTTGTCTCAGTAGTTGCAATTACTTTTGCTTTTAGCCTCACCATAGTTTAGTAGATATTTTTGTATGTTATTTTATATACCTATTGATTAGCTATAAATGATTAGCTATAGTTACCCCGTTCTTGTAGCTTGTTGCACCCTTTTTAAATGCTTACACATCTAAAACCTTTAAGTGTGCTATCTTAAATACTCAGTTCACTTAAATAACCTAAAATGTACTTATATAATTATCTAATTGTAATCTTTTTTCTTTTGTTGGCTGGGGTCCTAGCATTTGTGATACCGATAAATGTCAGATTCAGAGTTATTCGTCGGCAGTGCTGCGAGATCGGAGCCGGTGCAGGAAGAGGATCTTCCTACTGCTGCTTAGATAGTTTTGTCTCTTTTTGCAGTGAGATTGAGAGACCTTTATTTCTATTAAATTCAGTTTGTAATAATTAAATTTTGGATGCATTTACTTTTCTGCATCTGATCTGAGTTACTGTTTCCTTTACTCTTTTATATTATGTTATGCATGTGGATATTATATTATACAGTTTCATGCTTCCACCACTTTGATTTGTATTGATATATATTTACAGTTCTCCTATAGGGTGACAAGTCCTTGGCTTAAGGCGAGTTGGGTCCTACCTGACTCTACTTGAATTGGGGATTTTCCACCGGAGTGGAGCACCGTACTCTCCGCAGTTATGCTAATATCAGTATTAAATTAGCCGCAAGAAAGTACGGGGTCCCACAGAACCACTGGTAGAGGGTCCGTCTGGTGTTCAAACTCCCTACAAACTTGTGTCTGCTACTTGGCGAGCTCCGAAGCCCCTCAATCCCCTCAGTCGTGCCTGCATTTCCCTATCCAGGTACCCCCTCTTCCCATTGAGCTGCGTAAGCTCAGCCTATCAATTAAAGCTCTCAATTATCACCTCTAGATGTTGTCTAGCTCCCTTAGCCCTTTAGGAACCTAACCTGATCGTTCCCAGGGTCTAAGCTAGCTCCGATCGATAGGATCGAACGATCGAGCTAGCAGCTGAGCCATGGCTGAGTCCGAGTAAGGACCCAGCGATCGGCTACACCCCATACTACAAAACCTTGGGGTTTCAACTCGTCTCAACTCACTAATGGTGTAGGGATCCAGCCCCATCCATTTAGTGGTCTCTGAGAAGAGAATTGTTCCTTCACCGTGAACCATAACTCCCCTTCCTTAGAGCATCTTAGTTGAGTAGCACCCCGATGATCCAGTGTGTCCCGGATGGGGGTTCTTACCTCAATCGATGCATCTTAGCTCCCTAAAGGTGTAGCCGTTTAGATCAGGGCGCGATGTGGCATGTGCTTGGAGAATTGCTCGTCTAAAGCTAACCTTAAAGGAGCGGATATCGGGCATTAGGCGTGGGGACAATGCATTGGAGCATCGGGTCGAGCCTCTCCTGACCCGTGCGGTTTGGATTCGGGCCACGGTTAAATTAAGAGTTATTGAATTATATTTCTTAGGATAAATAATTGATAAATAGATTTCCTATGATTCCAACTTAAATAAAAATGCAGAATAAATAAATAACTTTAGTTATACTTATCCAAATAGTATGATCCAATATATTATTGTAATCAAAAAATGCAAGGAATAATAATATAAAATAAAATCAAGAATCCAATGGCTAGATTTTAAATAATTGCATAATCCTTTTCTGTTAGTATTAACATCATAATAAATTTATTAATTGTTCAAAAATGTTGATTAAGGTCTCTGATTTGTTATTAGACCATAGAGGACCTATGTAAACCATTAAAAGTAATTTTAGAACTTTAAATTTATTGATCACCTCTTAATTACCTTAATATGTGATTAGTGATTTAAGCCTTATATTAGTCTCTGATTTTGATGATTCTAATTTCTAATGCTTTACTAAGTATAGTAGAGCTTATAAATATGTTTGGATCTTCCTAGTATGCCTTAATTCCCATAATCACATTAATTGGCCTTAAGGTGTGATTAGTGAGAATTAAGCTAATAATGCTATCAAATCCTAAGTTAAGTGTCTTATCCACTTCACTAATCAATATGAAGTTTATTAAAATGGACTTGAATCAGTTTAGAGGATTAAAACTTAAAATTATATTTTTAGCCTTAAGAGGGGTATTCTTATCATTTTGACCAAAATAGCTTTAAGCACCCCTTAAGCCTTGAAATTCTAGTAAAGTATCTCTAATTAACTCATTAACACCTTTCTGAAATCTCATATTAATGAAGGTGAAGTTAAGTGAAGAAATCTTAAATTAGTTCTAATTAAGATCTTAAGATCTTAAGAGTACTCAAAACTACTTCCTTAAGAGAGCAAACCTAAATAGCTTTAATATTAAATCTTTAGTTTAATTACCTTATTAAGTTGATTCATAAACTGCAAATCTTAAGTAAATATTCTTGTAAAATCCTAAGTCTAGTTCTTAATTGAGATCTAAAGTGATCAAATCTTAGATCTTAGACTTTAGATGACCTATTTGAATTGAATCATCTTCTTTGGAATTTCTTAATTGATTTACTATTTAATCCCTTTGAAACCTCCTTGTGAGTGTAGGATTGATCCAATCTATAGAATAATGTGATTATCCTAAAGATTGAATATAGATCTTAGATTCTTAGTTCTTAAATAATTATTTTATCTTATTATACTATAATAACCCTTCATTAAGATCTTAGTTTCTAAATCCTTCAACTTATAAGATTCTGCACCCTTAAATTATGGTTGAGTGTGAACCATAGAACCTTAGTAGATTTAAACCTTGGATTCAAGATTTGAACCCCAATGTGAGGTTTGGATCCAGAATCCTTAAATATTTAATTACTTAATCAAGATTTAGTTTAAGTGAGTATAATAATAATAATTATATCGTTGATTTATTTACTTCAACCTTCATAGTCATCATTTGATTATGAATTAGAACTTATTAACTTCTAATATTAACATTAAGGTCGTGAATCTGAGATTATACTCGATAACTGGATATTGGAGATCCTAAACTTGTATCTTCTCAGAATAGTTAGATTTGGATAATCTAGATAACAATAGATATCACATAAGTTTAGTTGAGTCTCTTGCTTACTTTGACTTTGATTGCTCTGCACACATTCAATATCGAGCATTATTCCTTGAGCATTATAATAACCCAGGGTTGTTAATCACCATTTAATAGTCTAGTTAACTTCAAATCTCTTCTATCAGACCTTAATTAGTCATTAGAAGTGAGTCCAAAAGTTTTAGTTTAGTTGGGAAAACAAATAAACCAAATCCTAATTTTGGATAATTATTTAAATCAAGAAAAATATTTTGACCTCAGATTAAAAATCTGACTTCGCCATTGTGCTTATCACCTCCAAATTAGCTAGAGGTGATATTTTTGATGCATTTGGAAGTCGTTATATTTTTGGGGAATATTTTAATATTATTTACATATCCTGAAAAATAAGAAAATTGAATACTCGTCGGAATCAAAATCCGACTTTGCTGTTACTCTCATCACCCCTCATTTAGCATGAGGATTTGGATACTGCTTAAGGAGATAGATATATAAACTAGCTAAATTAAGATTTTGGAAAACTAAAAATTCAATTTAAAGTGTTTAAACACTGCTGGTTAAAAGATGCTTTCAGGAATGAGGATTTCTTTTTATAAATGAATAGTTTATTATCTCACTGCTATTTTCTTTTCAAGAATAAATTTGAAAGGTACTGTGCTATGATATAACCAAGCATCTTCTCCTGTAGTTTTCATGCTTCTATTAAACAAAATTTTAGTGTCTCATTGCTTTTATAGGTTAATATAATTTTAAATTTATTGACAAGAAAGTGAATTAACTAACTCAATTCTAATTCAAATTGTTTTTGAGAAATATTTGAGCCATTTCTTTCAATACAACGTAAGCTTTACATTTTTTTTAAGCCAAATGCTTAAGCTTATAAGCACGAACTTGTTGGGAGATACATGAAGCAAATAAGCACAAACATTCAGAATTTACATGGTTTGCTATCATATGCAAGGGCTGCATCATAATAATCTCCTTCTATTACTCAAAAGAGAAAGAAATGGAGATGATGCTAAGGAAAAGAATAAGTTTTTGCTTAATATGTATATCTCTCAATTATTTCATCCACTACTTGGCAAAATCAAGAAGAGTACTATTATTTCATCCATTTTGCATGAATTCTGTTAACCATACAAAACCACAAAGGCACAGTTACCCAGATAAACAATATCTTTTAATTACGATAATTTATAACTATGTTCTTAAATAAAAGAGAGCTGACCTCAACATTGATATGTTCTTAAGTACTTTAATTTTGTCTTCTTTTATTTTCGTCCTTTTAAGTTTATATGAACTTGTATTATATAGTAGCTTACAAATTTCTTTCCTATGATATTTATTTATCTTATGTTGATCTTAAAGTAATTAATGAGAACGTATGATTAACAAGAGAAAGATATTCAAATGCTTTGATTCAATTATTCAAAATTTCCTATTAGTTAAGACTTTTAATTGTACAACATTTTAGAAGAGCATTATTATTAAGAAAATGAAACCTATTTAGAAGTCTTGAAATAGAGTAAGGAAGGCATAACTTTTAATTTCTTAGACAAGTTATGCAACCACTCTAATTTTCATAAATTATGAATTGTACTTATAGAGATAGAAGAAAAGATGATCATGTGATTTTGGATGATTTATTTCCTTTTTAGGAAACTAAAAAAAAATAGCGGCGGTTATTTGCTACATAAATTAAAACTTACAAAATGAATAATAATTTTTCTATATTCCTAGTAAATTACTAATGATTAATTTATAGATTAGAAATTATTCAAATCTCTACATTAAATTTATTAAACTTGAGAATATATATTTCCTAAGTTAGCCCTAAGTCATTATGATAGTCAATCAAAAATAGAAAATAATGGATATCACATGATTTACAATACTTTGATAAAATTTTTGTGCTGCAACGCATTGAACCTAAACCTCGATTCATACATCAATATTTTGTGCATGGAATAAACATTTTAATAAAACATTTCAGATGGGTTTATATGGAGGATTTTAGTACAGCTGTTATTAAGCTTGAGCAGGCTATTGGTGTATTCGGAGACCACATAATTCCTTTGAGGGGAAATATGTGTATTTACAGTTAACCCCATTACATATTAGTTGAGTAGATGTACTCAACTCCTCACTTGTTCTGCGCCCACATAATAAAATATAAGATAAATAAATTATAAATTGCATTTATCACAATCTTATTGATTGTGAATGATATATTCAGTTCTTAGACTGAAATGACTCACAGCATTTTAAATCTTTCAAAAGTTTATATACAGCGTAAAATTTCATATAAAAATGCAGTTTTTTTTCTTACACTATTTTTCTTATTTAGCATATGAAATCCATTTGAACATATTTATATTTTCCTTTATATGCAAATAATTCAAATACAATGCTAACCTATTTGTTGCAGGATTTATAAAATTACTCAAGTACTGATAAGAAAGTTTTCTTACTTGCCATCCCTTATATTTTCATGCTTATTGCATCGCTTATACTTTAAATTGTAAATGTCTAATGTGATATCTGCTTAATAATATGTTTAGCCTACTTTTAAAATGTACTTAGACTTCTTAAGAAGTCTAATCACCTTTTTCTTTTTTTTGGTTGTGCCCTACCGTATTTAAAACCCAAAATATGGTAGATTAGGAGTAAGGATCTGGACCTGCAGTTAAGGAAGAACCTGAGCAATAACTGGGAGAAGTTAATTCACTTTTATTTCTTTATGTGAGAATCACTTTTATTTGTAAACATTTGTAAATTAAATATTTTTGTGATGTGTGTAAACTATTCTTTCATATCGTTTGTAAATTCATATTATAAATAATAAATGTTTGAATTAGAATAATTGAATTTCCTTCCACCTATAGATTTTTATAATATAAGGTAGTATTTAATGTTGAGTTAGAATCTCCTAACTCAATATTAAATACTACTGTAATACTCATTTGCTAGATTATTATATTTAATCTAATAAGCAAAATGTTACAAGCATAATAGGAGAACTTAAGATATGAAAGATACATCCTAAGTTAGTATTTACAAAGCATAACAATCACTCAGTTCTTTCAGTGTATTCAGTCTAGTAAGGTATGTCCTAGCTTAGTCTGCCTCTTCAATTCTAGTTTTGTTATAGAATATACTCGAACCTAGTTCAGTGCTTGGCTAGGATGGATACATGTCTTATTCTATAAGTTCAACTCAGACCTAGCTCTGATGATGCCTAGGATGGACACATATTGGACTTTCTATTCAGAGGCCCTGTATGGTCTATTTTTGTTATGGCAATACTATATCTTAGGCTTACTTTTACTTCAGTTCAATTTTGGTGCTTTCAGTTGCTTTGTCATATGTCTCAGTGGCTTTACTTTTTAGCTTATTTATGCTCTTAGATTGTTTTTGCCACATGCTTTAGTGGCCTTTTATATATTAAATATGCATGCTTGTATATATATTCTTATTGAGTAGTTATTAAGTATTGGCATGTTTAGGATGCTAGTTTTGTATGTTCATTTCAGCACTTTTCAGTACATTTTACATTTATAAACTCAGCATGTCTTTATGTGATTATAAGTATGTTATGATCAGTTCATTTTAGTACTTGCAGTTATCTTTACTCTTTAGCCTCACCTTGCTTAGTTTCATGCTTTGTATGTTATGTTGCATATATGTTGCTCAGTTATAAATAAATTATTTATAGCAAATTTTCTTTGTAGCTTGATGCACCCTATATTGCTTGCATTTTTAAAGTAGTTAGTGTGGTACCTTTAAATATTCAGTTCACATAAATAACCTAAAATGTACTTAGACAATTTATATAATTATAACATTTTTCTTTTGTTGGCTAAGACCCTGACATTTGTGATACCAATAAATGTTAGATTTGGAGCTGTTTATTGGTAGTTTTGCAGAAGATGAGCCAGTGCATAAGGAGGATCTTCCTACTGTCATTTAGTTAGATCTTTCCTTTTTTCTTGCAATGATATTGAGAGATATTTTCTTTCTTTTAATTTAGTCTGTAATAATTAAATTCTGGATATATTTATTTTTTGCACTTGAATTGAGTTACTGTTTCCCTTACTCTTGTATACTTTGTTGTGACGTGAATGTTATGTTATACTATTTTCTGCTTCCGCTACTTTGATATATTGATGTATGTTTACAGTTCCGGGTGACAAATCCTTGGCTTAAGGTGAGTTGGGTCTTACCTGACTCTACTTAAGTTGGGGATTTGCCACAATTGGAGCACTGTACTCCCCATGTTTATCCTAATATCACTATTAACATGGTCGCAGAGTGTACAGGGCCTCATACTTAAACATCGAGGCGCTTTTCCAGATAATGGTGGAGCTCTTGATAAGAACTCCAAAATTAAGAGTGCTCATGTGGGAGCACTCCCATGATTACCTACTTGTAAGTTATATTATGAGGGAAAAATCGTGAGGCCTTTCAAGCCAAAGTGTACAATACTTTGGTCACAGAGTGTACAGGCCCCACACTTAAATATCGAGGTGCCTTTCCAGATAATGGTGGAGCTCTTGATAAGAACTCCAAAATTAAGAGTGCTCATGTGGGAGCACTCCCATGATTACCTACTTGTAAGTTATATTATGAGGAAAAAATTGTGAGGCCTTTCAGGCCAAAGTAGACAATACCTTGGTGCTTAAGAGTTTAAGATATTATAGGAATATTTGTGTAATATTCTCTTTTAGTTAGGTATTTTGACAGTTTCCATCAATGACTGTTAATAAAAATATAATAGATGGACATTAAATTTCATAGTAGCAGTCGGTTCGGTTGCACCGTAAATAGTTGTTAAACAGCCTTGTTAGCCATTAGCGAGAATATTCGTGGAATATTTCCTTTCCATTAGGTATTTGCCAGGTTTCGTTAATGGCCGATAAAAAGATGAAAATTTATAGTAGGTTGCAAATTTAGTTTCATAGGATAGTTTTGAAATGATATTTTGAACATATGATAATGTGTCTCGTTTAACGTGCTGACATTAGAATTTAGCAAATAAGGTATCTATGGACTCTTTATGAAGTAATCTTTCTAATAGTAGTAATATTGAGAAATTTTGGTTATTAATTTGTAAATTAGATTTTTAAACCCTAAGTAAGTTTAATCATGCCTCAATTAGTGTGTCGAACTCCGATTTTAGCAAACAAGGTGTTAATGAACTATCCACGACACAGCCAACCAATAACAGGAAGATTGATTGATTTTGGTCACTAGATTTCAAATTTACATTTTTAGCATCATTGGGTTTCTAATATTAGAAAAGGGCTATATAAAATGTACCGGATTGATTGTAATTAATTTTTGATCTTTAGTAATTAATACAAAATAAGATATAGCTCTAAATTAAAATTTTTTGATATGTGTGTTCATTTCGTTGAGATACACATTCGAGTTAAGTTTCGTTAATTTTAAATATCAATTGATAGAAAAATGCAAAAATTTTATTTGAAATTAAAAATGATTTAATTTTCTCTTTCTTTCTCTCTCTCTCTATAACAACCCTAGGTTGTTACCCTACCTAAAACTAGATTAATTAAGATAAACCAAGGTTTGATTTTGATTTCATTGAATTCAATGGGTCATTTAAATCTAAACCTAGAAGTTTGAAATCAATCAGAGCTAAATTAGAAAATTTGGTATTTTTGGCTATTTTTAAGCCCTGAAAAATACCTAAATTATTTTGATCTCCAAATTGAAATCAGATTTCATTTTTGAATTCCTCATACCCAAATTAGCTAATGGTGAATTTTTGGAGCTCATTTGGTCCTAAATTGGATTTAGATAATTTAAGATAATTATATATTATTTAATTGGATTTATTTAAATTATACTTAATTAAATTAAATCCTGGGATTCGCTGCGGGACCGCGGCAGATCCGTTGCGGGGTCCCGACAGCGGCGCACGACTTTGCGCCCGTAGGATCGCTAGTACGCATCTCAGCGCGTTTCGATCCAACGGCTCGCGTCTTCGACCAGATTCGTTAGATCTCGACCGTTCCGCGGTTCTGAGATCTGAACCGGCGGCTCTTAATCCATCTGCCTAAGTAAACCCGATCGCCCGTTCGATCTCCGGATCAGATCCGACGGCCGATCCAATCCCATGCGCGACCGTTAGATGTCGGGTAATCAGAGCCGTCCCGCGTCAACTAACGAACCATCAGATGGCCCGGGTTACCCCGCTACTGTTCATCTTCGTCCCCAGAGGATCTCGTCCCGACAGGAAAAATTCGCGGAAATACGCCACGTAATCCCTATCTGCCACTCCCCTCGCCAGGTCAGCTCGACCGTTGGCGCCTTCCCGTAGGTGGTCGAGCCTAGCCGGCTGAGCCAGGATGCCTGGACCTTCCCAATTTTGGGAATCCAGGGAGGAGCCTCGGGCCGAGCCATTTTCCGATCCCGAGCCCCGGCCTCCATGCCTAAGCCCTCCTAAGCCTATAAATACCCCCATTAATCCCTCAGTGAGCTCCTTTGCTCACTATCTCCCTCGGCTCTTTATTCCTGGTGTTCCCAGATCTCCTGGCGACTGGACCTGCTGTTTCCGCTGATAGTGGGTGTGTGTTTGACGTTCAGACCCCCAGCTTGTTCCTGCGATCACTTGGAGCCCCAGGGCAGTCTGCATTGTCTTCGTCACAGCAAACCAATGTACATCCATTCCTATCTCCTCTGTCGAGCTGGATTCAGCTTGACTCCTCTCGCTCAAGCCATAGATGCTGCGTTAGGTCCCTCCCTTAGCTCCTAGCGGTCGTCCGGTACTTCCAGTGAGCTCTGACAGTGCGCTAGACGGCATAAGCACCGTCTGAAATGCACACTGCCAGACGGGTAACTTTTGCTCGAGCTCGGCATTCCCTCGAGCAATTGGGCCTCCATTCAGCATCAATACCCCTCGGTAATGATTGTAAGTGGGTATCGATGGTTGGGTGCAACCAGATCGTTCGATTCGACTGGAATCGATTGATCCAGTCGCGAGCCTAAGCGGCAGAAATCACCGAGTAGCACCCCGAGGATTCGGACCACCTCAGGACCTCTCGAGTCACCCTATCGCTCCATCATGGATCCTTGCACGTGTAGGGATCAAGATCGAGGTGACCCATGCACTCTGTGAGGAGAATTTGCTCCTCACAGGTGCGCCAGCTGAAGGATCCTGGCTGAGTAGTCATCTGGCGATCCAGAGCTTCCCAGTTAGGGCTTCGGGGTTTAATCGACGCGTCTAAGGTCAAGGAACGTGTAGCCATCGAGATCAGGGCCTGGCATGGGCTGTGCGCGGCAAATTTTGCGACGGGAGCTAACCCTAGGGCGCTCAGCGTCGGGCGCGAGCGGAAGGAGGAAGACGAAAATTTTGGGCCGGGCCGAGCCCCAACCCGCATCTTTTTAATTTGGGCCGCGGTTATTACCAAATTATTGAACGGTATTTTTAATGGTTCTGAATTTAATTAATCAAACCCTATAGTTTTAATTTAAATAAACATTCAGAATAAATTAATTAAATAACTTTAGCTATACAGATCCAAATGGTATGATCCAATATACTATTTGAATCAGAAAAATTCAAGGAATCTGAATATAAAATAAAATCTAAGATTTAACGGTTGGATTTAAAAAAATTGGCCAAACCTTCTATGTTCTTAAATAAATCATATAAAATCATCTAATTATCCAATTTATAAGATTAAGGGCTCTAATTGCTCCATGTACTTTAAGGAACAATTCCAGAGCCTTAAAAGTAATTTTGGATAATTAATTTTTTTAATCACTCCTTAATCACCCTAATTAAGGATTAGTGAATTAAACTCTAATTAAGCCTCTGATTTGGGTGGGGATGATTCCTAATATCATATTAGACCTAGTATAACCTAAGTGTAAGGTTGGATTACCCTAAAGTGCCTTAATTTTACTAATCACCCTAAGTAGCTTAATTAAGTAATTAGTGCTAATTATGATCAGTTAGGTCATCAAAACCTAAGTTAAGGGTGTTTTCCACTTTACTAAGTAATATGAAACACATTAGAATATACTAGAGCAAATTTGGTTAGTTAAACCATAAAATCCCAATTTTAGCCTTAAGAGTGGCATTTTAGTCATTTTTGACCAAAATGTGATTTAGTGTTCTTTAAAAGATTGAAATTTCAGTAAACTACTATAAAGTAGATTAGAAATGTTCTCTGAAATCCTAGAATAATAATAATCATTAATCCATAAAGTCTCATTAATTTCTTAATTAAGATGCTTAGATCTTAAGTCTTACTTATAAAAATCATATTGCATTAAACTTTGAATTTAATAATTGAAATGGTCAATTAGCTCATTAATAAGTTCAGCTAAGATAATATAAGAATTAAGTGTTAAAAGAAAAGAAACTGAAAATGTCTAAGTAAAATTCTTAGCTTAAGATCTAGAGTGATCAAAACTAGACCCTTAGATCTTAAGTAACCTAAGAAGGTCAAAAGGGGTTTATTGTTAATCTAATACTTGAAATTGTCAATTCTAACCTTAATAAGCTCCTTATGGATAATTATGAAATTAGATTCTAAAGAAAATCACAAATGGAAACTCTTAAGTCAAAACTCTAATTAGAATTCTAAAGTGATCAAACTTCAGATCTTTAGATCTTAGATCTTAGGCTTAGATCTTCAATTTGAATCAAACCACCTCCAATTGAAATTCTTTAATGATTGATTGTTTAATCTTTTGAAACCTTCCATGTGGTTATAGAATGATTCAATCAATAAGATAATGAAATTATCTTAAAGATTGAATATAGATCTTAGATTCTTAAGTTCTTAATTGATTATTTTATCTTATAATCAGTAGAATAGCCTTTCACTGAGATCTTAGTTCCTGAATCTTTCAACTGATAGGATTATTTACCTTCAAAGTGGGTAATAAGTGAGAAACCTAGATCCTATTTAGAATATCACCTATGATTTGGGATTTGAACTCAACATTGGGTTTAAGTTCTAAATTCTTAAATCTTGATTTATTTAATCAAGATTTGGGTAAGAGAGTAAAATATTCATAAAATTAGGTCGTTGATTTGCTTACTTAAACTATATAGTCATCACATGATTTTGGATTAGAACTTGTTAAGTTCTAATATTTAACTTTAAGGACGTAAATCTGAGATTCTACTCGATAGCTGGATATTGGAGATCCTAAGTTTGTACCTTCTCAGAGTAGTTAGATTTTATAATTAGACAACAACAGATATCACATAAGTTTAGATTAAGTCTCTTGCTTACTTTGACTAGATTGCTTTGCATACCTTGGATTTTGAGCTTTAGCCCTTGAGCATAATAGGAAAAACTTAGGATATGGATGATGCATCCTAAGCTAGTATTAAAATTGCATATCATTCAGTTTTGGTTTTGTTTGCAATTAGTAGAATATGTCCTAGCTTAGTCTGCCTCTTCAGTAGTAGTATTGTATAGACTGGACTCAGACCTAGCATATTTGGATGGCTGGGCTGAGGATTGATTGATGGATATTGGAGGCCCTGTATGGCCTATTGGCTGGTATGGCAGTACTATGTCCTAGGCTTATTGCTACCTTAGCTGGATTGTTCAGTATTGTTTTATTTTTGCTTTGCCACATACTTCAGTTGCTTTATTTTCAGTATTTGCTTGCTTTGCCACATGCCTCAGTGGCCTTACATTTCATATATTGCTTTGCTTTTGCCACATGTCTCAGTGGCCTTTCTTTTCATATTAATTTGCATATTGTATGTACATTTTATGGCTTAGATATATGTATAAATAACATATTTAGGATGCTAGAATTTTATCATGTTTAGTACTTATGTTCTTTTATACTCAGCATGTTTTATTACGATCATAATCATGTTAGGAGTATATTTATTCAGTAGTTGCAGTTATTTTTGCTTTTAGCCTCATCTTGCTTATTTAGTGCTTTGTATGTTACTTCACATACATGTTGCTTGCTATAAATGGATAGTTTATAGTATTCAATTTCTTTCATAGCTTATTGCACCTTTACTGCTTGCATGTGTAGTTAAATTAAAATGTGGTATCTTTAAATGTTCAGTTCATTAAAATAACCTAAAATGTACTTAGATAATTGTCTAATTGTAACCTTTTTATTTTGTTGGCTGGGGCCCTAGCATTTGTGATACCGACAAATGTCAGATTCAAATGTGTTCGTGGGCAGTGTCGCAGAGGAGGAGCCAGTTCATGAGGATGACCTTCCAGCTGTTGTTTAAATAGTTTTGTCTTGTTTATTTCAGTGAGGACGAGAGTCTTTCATTTTTCAGTTATTCATTTCAGTTTATAATAATGAACTTTTTGGATGTACTTACTTTCTGCATTGTGATGAGTTACTATATTGCATTTTCTTTTCCCTACTATGTATGCTTGTGGATGTTACTCTATTTGTACTGCTTCCGCCACTTTGATATTTATATTGATGAATGTTATAGCACTTGGTGACAAGTCCTTGATTTAAGGCAGGTTGGGTTCGCCTAACTTTACTTAAGTTGGAGATTTGCCACAGTTGGAGCACCGTACTTCCTTATTACCAGTACGGGGGACCCACACACACTCTCTCTATCCCCACACTATCTCCACTATTGACAACTGGAAGTCAGTGGGCCCCATGGTGATTGGTCGATCCTCCCTCTCCCCCTCCCCTCTGTATAAATATCCCTCTCCTCCTCACACAACCCCTTACATCCTCCCCTTCCACCATCGACGACCATCGCCACCTCTCCTCCCTTTTGGCGACTCTCCCCCAACCGCCTTTGACTCCCTGTGCCAGTCGATGCCTGATCCCCCTGTTCCCCCTTTGGGTGCGATATGAGAAAGAGAGGGGGGGGGGGGGGTAAGGATTTTAGGGATTTTACTTTTCTATAAGAAAAAAATATATTTTTCTTTATTTTTATAATAATAATAATAATAATTATTATTATTATTATTATTATTATAAATTTTTTATTAATATAATTAATAATGTGATTACTATTATTAGTATTATTATTACTAATCTTATTATTAGTATTAATACTATTCTTTTTATTCATTTATGCAAATATTATTATTATTATTATTATATTATTATAATCATTATTGTTATGTAATTATTATTATTATTATAACTATTATTATTATTCTTTTCTCTCTGTTATTTTAATTAAGTTGTTTTTATTTCTATGAGTTATTATTATTATTATTATTATTATTTTATTATTATTTTTCTATCATTTTAATTAAATCATTTTTTCTTACTTGAAATATTATACTAATAATAATAATTATTATTATTATTATTTATATTTTTTTAAATTTATTATTATTATCATTTTATATCTTATTATTATAAAATAAAATAAAGGATATCACTTCTCACTTGTTACATTATTCATCATTTTGTTGCATCATAATTATTTAGTTTTAATCCACATTGATATTCATGTAAGATTTTGTATTCAAATTTTGAAATAAAAATAAGTATTAAATGTTCAAACATGTAGATCTTAGGTTTGTACATACAATATATTAGATTAGGATAAATCGATATATAGAGTAACAAAGATACATAGACTTTAAGGGGGAGTTTGTAATTAAATCAAGAACACAACATCTCGGATAGTTAGATAGACATATCTGACTCATCGGCTATATGTAACTTTGTCCAATAGAATAAATTTTATATTTACTATAATTTTTATCTATGATGAGTACATATGTATATATATATATTCACATTTTTTATACTTTTGATAATGTTTGCAGACATAGTTTACTTCAATATTGCATAATATTTTTTTTGTCTATGCTTTCATATTTCTCCTGCAAAATTATGTTGCTTACTATTATTTGTAAATTGTGATATGTTGCAAACCTTACTTAGACTGTTGTGTCTAATTAAATATTTTTATTTCTTTCTCTTCTTTTTCTTAGTTCACCCTATCATTCATATATATATATATATATATATATATATATATATATATATATATATATATATATATATATATATATATAAAACTTTGAGCAATCTATGGACCAAGCACTTGAAGATGAGCTGATGTAGGATAGATGAGCAATTTGATGCAAATTTAATATTCATTTTACTTGATATTAATTTTTTGCTTTGTGTATAATGAAAAGTTTTGTAAAAAAATTATTATCTATATTTTGAATGCATTTCCTTTATTATTATGATATTTATAATGTTGAAATGAATGTATAAATGTGTGTTTTTATACGCCATCTTACACTGTTATACTGAGCCCTAATATAATCTTGGGATGTAAACGCATAATGCTGGATTAGTTATGCTAACCCAACGATGAATCATCACAACGATCTCACAAAGAAGAAAAAAAGTTTTTTGTTTTACTATTTACTTCCAAATAATATATATGGCTCTATAACGACTCTTCATATTCCAAAGTATTTTTTCACATTCTACCAACACACATAAACATAATACGTCTTGATTTTAAATAAAAATAAATATAACACGACTAGGGTCACAGTACTACTAGGGTAACAACACGATCATAAACAAAAATAAATATAATACGCCTCAGTAAGAAATCAATCCCTAATAATTAAGCTCCATACTCGAGTCATGGGCCTCTTTTTTGCATGTGCTTGATGTCTTGCATCACCAAAGGTCCTCGTACTCTTCATTCTACAACACTCTAATGAAGAATGTTCGAAGCTTCGTTTCATCTCCACAAATCATTCGAAGATGAAGGAGACGAAGCTGATGGAGCTCGTTTTTCGATTCATAACATGGGTTGATTTGTAAGATTCATTCGAATAGTTCGAATGGCCAGAGAAATATTGAATTGGAAGGAGGAATGTTCACATGATAGTTTGAATCAGCAAATGTGGTGCTAACGCGTTCAAGAGTATATTGGCACAAGGCATTACTGGGTTAGACAGAGCCCAGGCGCACTTAGGCACGCCCTCACACCATACAACAGAGGCATGAGCGCCTCCAAGACAGAGGCATGGGTGCCCAGGCGCCCCCAGAATAATGAGTTGGACGCACGTGAAGCAGGCCCCGCAGGCTTGGGTGCCCAGAGACACTTGTGATAGTAATGATTTGAAAAATAGCGTCATTATGATATTTTTTTTGAGTTTTTGGGGGCAGTTTAAAAGTTATTTTGAAGCATTTTAGGGTTAATCTTTGTATTGTTTGAGTGGGGAGAGGTTTGGCAACTATAAGAAACACCATCTTTTGTTGAGATGAAAAGTTTGTAAAACTCTACTTATAATTTCGCCTTCTTATAATGAATTAATTTTCCTCATTTCGCATGAATGCAAGTATTACACTGAATAACGTAAAGCTCTTTTATTTGTTAGTGTGATTTGATGTTTTGTGTGACTTTCTTTTGTGTATGATTGTTTTCAATTCTAACAAGAAAATATTTAAGAAAATTGAAAAAAAAATAAGGAGGATAATAATAAATACAAAATATCAAACTTTATTGATTAATTTATTCCAAAAAAAAACCAAAAAATTAAAATAATTAAATTATATTATAATTAGATTATATTGAACACTATAATCAAATTAAATTATGAGTCTATTTGTCAGCGTCACTTTTATTATACAAATATAAAACCTTTCAAATCTTTGAATCTATTAGAATGGTCACGTCTCCCTCTATTCAATGGAAAAACGCATCCAATTAATCTCGGAAGCCAACTAAGGATTCATTTTCTTAGCCGATCATATTTCAGCATATCTGACTGGCCGGTATCGATTTGTGCGCTCCTCATATTCTCCCTCTATTCCCTCTAAACAGCAACTCCAGAGGGTTTCTTAGAGGTCCATTCCTCCTCAGAAGTTCGAATCCCCCTCACCGGATCCTTATGAAAGTTCTTCCGTTCATTATTAGCCGTGCGGTCTGGCCATCTGATATCGAGAACCTTAGCTGCGTGTCCTTTTGACTTGCATGGTTGCCAAGGGAGGATCAGGAAGGCGATTTTTAGAGACGGGAGAAAATGAAACCGATGAACACTTTGCTGGATGTCGTTGAAGAAGCGAAAGTTCGAACGGCGTGCTGGGCCATTTGCGTTTTCGGGATATCGTATTTCTTATCGCGTAAGCACATCTTATCTTTCGGCTTCTAATTTATTTTTATTTTTATTGTTTTCATTATTATTTTCATCATAGCCTGGGCTGTTGAATCATTGTCACTGTGGCAGTATGAGTTAGACCTGGGGTATTGTAGGATTTTAATCAATTGAGTGTTTCTAGAGCTTTACATGCAAATTAGGACAAAAGGACTGTTCTTTTTGAGTTTCTAAGAACTATTGGATTGAATTGAAGCAAATGATGAATTGATTCGTGTATAATATAAACTGCACATTATGTTCCTTATCCCGTTTGTACATTGGGTCAAATTATTATTTTGAGGAATTTCTATGCTAACGTTAAAAAACAAAGGTATTACGAAGGTTAAATCAAATTCCTTTTATTACTATGTGAATGTGTAAAACATATTACATTCCTTGCCATGTGTTGTTTCTATGAATTTTAAGAAGCTTCCATTTCTGTTTTTTTTTTATTTTTTTTTCTTGGTTCGTCGAGATAGCTTTTCTTTTTACCTGCTTTAGTCAAGGTGAGTTGGGTTAGACATGCCTAGTTAAACTTGTAGTTGCTCTAGCCTATGGATAATTTCCTTAGTATGCTATCAATAATATGCGGCTTAGTGTTTTGATCTTTAATAACTCTTTCAATTGTTTTGAATTGATCAAGTGGTCAGGGGACTTGATACAAATATCTAACATCTTCAATTCTATGCAAGTGAATGAAAAGAAATGAAAAAAAATCTTTTTGATATCTCTTTTATTGTCTTAATTCTCAATCCAATTTAAACGTCAACTAGTAAAGTGCCATATAATCTAGCATTCGTATTTGAAATTGTGTGATTTAAAAATAAATGATTTTACTGAAATTAGAATTAATACTTTTTGGTGGATCCCATCCTTATAAAAGAGATTTGTGTTTCCAGGTATTGTAGGGTGAAAAAACCTTGCAGTTTAGCCATTATGTGGTGTTCACTACTTGGATTAAAAAAACTTACATACAATTAATGAACAAAAATAAATTAAAAGTCTATAATGCAACAAATTATTCACAATTTAAAATGAAATTTAAAAATTTGAAAAAACAGGTCTTCCTTGAGAGTATAAGTCAATTGACTGCAATTTTTGTGATGCTCTTTATCTTCATTGTTTTTGAACTCAATGTTACCTTTGAAGCAAGGTACCCCTCAACCTTGATATCAAGTAATAGTGTGTGATGATGGGAAGGCTTAAAGTGGCTTACTGATTGTTTATTGGGGGAAGCAAAACTATCCTTATACAAATTGTTTATTGGGGGAAGCAAAACCTTCATTTCTTACGAAGTGGAGCACCCTAGATTCACATCCTTTGATGGGTATGTAGATTAGGTTCAACAAACGACATTGTAGAACAAAACTATCCTTATACAAATTGTTTAATTGTCGTCGCAATCGAGCACCTTATTGCTCGAGGTCATCTGTTACTAAAATTATAGCTCTTTGACACTACGATTTGAGCTTAGTCACTATTCAGGAATTGTCTTCTTTCTTACACATGGTAACAGAACAAAACATAATTTTTATAATCTCAAAATCCTTTTCCAACCAAAAATTGCATATTCCTAGAACTTAATAGCTAGTCATACCATCACATGATGCATCACACTATGTAAACTCTAGTGTTAAAACATTATTTTGTGTTTATTCAAAACTAAAAGCATTTTATTTCTTTGTTACCTATCCCAAATGCTTAAGTTATATTTCAAAATATCGGTATTAATGTACAAAAATATGTTATAGATGCCAGAACAATCAATCCATTGCTATTATACAATTCAAGACTTAAGGATCACAAAATAGCAAGCCTACTATTTCTACCTAAATTCTCTATCAAGTTTGTTAGACTATGAACTTCATTATTGCGCTCAACAAACTTTATCGAACTCATTGCATGCAAAATCAAAAACCCTAATCTCTTGCATTCTCCAAAATAAGAGCATAATTACAAAATTGCCACTAAAATCTTAATCAAAATAATTAAACAAAGGAATATGGAGCTTGCAGCCTCTATTGCTTGACTGGCTTTATTGAACGAACATTCCCAAAAGCTATTTGTTTGATGAGATTTCGATTTTCTTTCCGCAGGGCTTATTGAATGTAGTTTATTGAGAGCACTTTCATTTGACAGAACACCTACATGGACAAATCCTAAAATTCACAAATGGGCTCAAAGTAAAGAGGGAATACTCACCTTATAAAGTCACCATATTCTAGAAATTAATCGAGCATATAACAAAACAAAAATATCATAAATCACATGCTTTTGTTATTTTTCACAAAGATTTAACATAACTCGCATAAACCAAAACAAAACCTAAATATAACAATACTTTGATCATGTAGGAGAGGAATAGAGCTAAACTACCACATGCATGCTCTAAAATCATAGATCCTTAGCGAGCATTATAACTTGTTGGAGATTCAAAGTTTGCTAAATGAAGAAGAGTTCATTAAGACATGAACGACATCTTTACTACAGGAGCTTCACCATAATTCTTGAGCACAAACACAATGAACCACCTCTACAATGGGCTTCTTTCCACAACTACAACTCTAGGAATTAAGAGAGGGGAGGAATGTTTAGGGTTTTGCTTGGAAGAGAGGAGGAAGGAGAAAGATGAGAGAAGTGAAATTTAGGGTTTAAGGGGAGTAAAGGGTTGTTTAATGACTTTGGCAATTTTAAAGAATTATATAAGTTGGGGTTCATGTTTAGTTCAAATTAATTCATACCATCTGATCACAAATGGACCGTTGTATTTCTCTTCAAAATTTGATCTTTTCGATAACATGCGGTCGATCACTGAACAAAAATCTTGAGATATCTGGTTGTTTTAGCGTTGTTTAGCTTTTTTAACCCCAATTAATGATCTTCATAGAACAACCATAGTTCATTCGATGAAGTTCCCATGACTTAAAAGTTAAAAAATAGGATGCTGTAGAGAATAACTTTTAAGGGCCACCAAGTTTTCAGCTACAATGATCGAGTGACTACTGAGCCTTCTCTTTATTTTATTTCCATTGAGCGTTCAAAAGCAATATATGCAAGCAAAAACTATTATTTCATTTATTGTTAAAAGTAAAATGATATTGAGGGCTATTTATAGTCAAGCATACACACATTAATAGGAAGTTACATGCGAAAGAGGAGTTTTATATTTAGAATTCAAAAATATGCTTAAATTGGTTGAAAAGGAGATTGAGACAGATTTTTAACAATGATGGTTTTTGGGATGCCTTCTTTCGTACAGAATCAGGATGTTGGATTATAATTGTTGTTGTACTATTACTTTTGGTTGTTGAAATAGGTAAGATTGTTCTTAACAAAAAATGCTAACATGCCTTCAACCTATGTATAGAACCTTGTTTATGATGGAGAAGGTGTTGGTATTGTTGTGATTTGAGTGCTCAAACCACACTTTAGTTCACCACATCAAGCACAGATGAGGAAGTCACGAAAGCTTTGAGGGATTCTTCGATTTCGTCACCTTTGAGTGCACAAGCAAGACATACAACATAAACATGTAGAGAGCATAATATCCATAAGAACACTAGATTTTTACGTAGAAAATAAAAATATTAGGGGAAAAATTCATGGAGTCACACTTTGAAGATTTCACTGTGATCAAGAAGAAGATTACCCAAAAGAGATTTCACTCTCTTTAGGAGCTCTCAAGCTTTTCCCAGCTCTCTGCACAGCTTCTCCTTGTTACCTACAGCACACAAGCCCCCACACAGGCTTACGTCACTTAGCATACACAGCCTATCACCCTATTTTTCATCTCTCAACTTATTTTAATTCTATGCTTAGGAAAAAATGTTTTTAATTTTCCCAAAAACAGGATAAAACAGTCCTCGATAAGATTTCAGAACCCTTACACTTTTGCCATGTGTCCCCATGCATTCATCATTCTAATTTCTTCACAGAAATTTGCATTAGCCGTTTGGAGCCAAGCTATTTGTTTTCTTCGGCTGACTTGAGATACATAGAGCATCAGGGCATGCCCAATTGCCTAGCTTATTGTCTCTAGCCGTGCTATCTGAAGAAGTGCTATCTGAAGAAGTGCAGACACCTGATCATGCCTAAGTGCCCAAGGTTTTGTATATCAAACAAGTCCAACACCTCCAACTCTTGGACGTGCCTAAGCGCCCAAGCCTTCAACACTTTAGCGTGCTTAAGTGCTCGAGCTTCTGAATTATGCTGACTCTATATACACTTTCACCAGCGCTAGGGCGTGCTGAAGCGCCAAAGCTTCTGTATGACTAAGTTTAGGAGCAAACGCCTCAGCGCTTGGGCGCGCCTAAGTGCTCGAGCTTTTGTTGCAGGAATTGTTTCAGCTTGGGCACCCATTGTTTAGTCCATTTTCTTCAGCACTCTTTAGGATCACTTGATTTGAATCGCATCCAACTTGCACCGGTTAATCTATGGCTCACCCGAAGTCCCTCCATGTTTCGTAACTACTCATGGTCTCCAAAACCATTTGGTTGCACTATGAAACTTCACAACTTTGGTTCTTACTCGCATTGGCTCCCTTCAAGCTATATTCAGGTGTACCTAATCCGGTCACACCACTTTGGGTTGCACTCGAGTCTCTACAAATATAATAGGTACCGGTAATGATGAAGACTTGTTGAGATCATTATCCTTGAAATTTTGATCTAAGATATGTGGAGGACGCCAACCATATATCAATGTTTTGTTGATGCTATGTTTCACCAGCACTCTTACAAAGATGAAGAATTATTTGTGAACATTTTTTTATTGCATGCTACAAATATGCTTCCCTTATTTGAGAAGCCATGAAGGAAGTACATGTGAACCTTTTCTTATTGCATGCTACAAATTAAAAATGAGATAGAACGCATTTTTGAAAAAAAATTTAAAAATTCTAGTGAATGAAGTACTTGAGCCATTGGATGACATAATTTTGACAAAATAGAAAATTAGCATAACTAGAATTTTTAAATCAATATTAGTTCAAGGACAACATGACATTTTGTAGTTCAAGGATAACATGACATTTTGTGTCCAGATGCTGGTTAAGCTTAAGGAACAAGGAGAAAGATGTGTTTCGTTGGAGTTTGTAAGGGAGGGTTGAATGCTAAATGTATTGAATCATGTTTATGGGTAAAATGTAGTTAATGTTGTTATGCAGCAAATGATTATTTAGGAGTTATATGTCATGATGAGTGTCCTTGCTCATTTTTATGGAGCATTGAAAATCTGTATATTGTTAATTGTTATTTTAGTTTGTTCCTATTTCTGCTGATTGACTTTTAGTATTGTCTTGTATATATTCTCCTGAAATTAAAAGGCTGTGCTTGTTGTGCATCACATGACCATGGTTACTGATTTTTTAATTTATATTTGTTGGAATCCTCACTTCTTTTTTGGAAGACACATTGATAATTGTATATTTCTCAACTATTCTTGGCGCATTCTATGATTTTGTACTAATCTTTATGCCATGAGCAAAATTGTGAGATTTGTTCTAAAGCTAAGCAAACTTCAATTTCTATTAATTTGGGTTATAAAATGCACGCCTTGATGAAATGAGTACATTTGTCATGTCTTGCTCATGTGAACGTTCATATTCTCATAATTTTAATTGACCAGAGAGAGGATAATTTGCACTACATAATAGGGAGTTACATATTCTAGGGCAACTGAACTCGAATGCTTCTATAAAAAATTATTAATAAATCTCTCTTTTCATCTGAAAGAATGGAATAGAACTCTAAAAAATTTCAATAATGATCAAAGGCACTTTATAATAATACAATTGTGATCAAATATGTATCCATTTTCAGTTGAGAGTTTATATGAGCATATGATTGTAGTGAACTCACTTGGTTGATTATACAGTACTGATACTAGGTGTTGAATCTTCCGTTTGTTTTACACAAGAATGGGGAGTGAGATTAGGCTAACATGTGCATCACCACCACCACTATCACCAAATCTTTGTTAACCCTTTATCTCTCTACTTTTGCACAATTTAGTAAAAGCTCTTCAAGCTCTAAAGTATATGAGATCATTTCTAAATGTTTCTTATCATGTTTTTTTTTAATTTTCATCTCCCTTCTTTGATTAGAGATAACAAGCATTTTTTTTACTCAGATTGGTTCATTTGAGGGTCGTTGATTACACTGTGATAAGAGAAAAGGGAAATATCATCGTAGAACTGTATGATTTTGTAATTTGAATGTCATGAAAACCATGTTGCCGAACTTCATTTCATGGCTTTCTCATCTGTAACTATTAATTTGCTGTCTTGATTTTTTGATGACTAAATATTGGTCAAATGTATCACAGCATTTTTTGAAAGAAACTTAATTTGACTTTTAGTTTACATGGTTGCTTCTTTCCTGCATTATTTATTTTATAGTTAATTTTATTCTATTCATAATATATCCAATTTTTATTTTGATAGCCAAAATTGTTTGGTGAAGGTTTATACCACTTGTTTTTCATAAGTTGTGCTTCAGTAAAAGTTGAAATATACGAGTGGCTTACTTTTGTGGGAGGATAATGAATGGAACAAAATAGAAAGAACCGTACCACTGCAGACTTTTGAAATGCTTAATAACGAGTTCGATTATTTCTGCTTGAACAAATAGTCTTTAAAAGGATACCTCATCTTTCTGAAAAAACCTGTTCTTATGTATCTTTTGGGCAATGTATAGTACTTTTTCAGGATAATGTTCTAATACACTTAATTTTTTGTTAAGATACTTTCTTACATATCTCAGTTTATTATAATAATATATGCCAAAGAGTGGCTGACTTTAATTGAAAGAATTGTTGTTTTTGTTAAGTATCACTCTTTTTACTAGAGTATAAACCGGCAAGAATGTATTATGCGGTTTAATTGTTCTTTATTTTATCATTTATTGCATTCTTTCTCTCAGCATAATTAGGCTAAATATTCTATTTTATATTTGTGTTTATTACTGTTATCTTATGCAGATACTAGCAAATCAATGTGGACAAATGTCCCTATATCATTTCTTATCCTTGCTGCCTTTCGTTATCTATCATATGAGGTGGAGCTTCATTGGAAGGTGCGGACTGTCCGAAAACAATCATACTTGTTACATTTGGAGAAGAAACAGTTATCTGTTGATGATCCACATCTGTCTCTAGTGACAGCTACATCCAGATGGAGAAGAAAAATTGATTCACCTATTGTGGAGACTGCTATAGATAATTTTATTAATAAGATCTTACAAGATTTTGTTGTTGATCTTTGGTATTCATCTATCACTCCTGATAAAGAAGCACCTGAACTTATACGAACATTAATAGTAGATGCCCTTGGCGAAATATCAGCAAGGATTAAAGCGATCAACATTGTGGAATTGATAACAAGGTGCTTTTGTATTACTTTTGTAAGTCATCTACAGTCTTTCAGAAAACAAGAGTGAAAACTTTTTTCTATAATGAGAACAACATTTCTTTTCTAACTTTCAGGGATATGGTTGATTTGATTGGAAACCAATTAGATCTTTTTAGAAAAAGTCAATCAGAAATTGGCACTGATATTATGGGAACTCTGTCATTTGAAGAAAGAGATGAAAGGCTCAGGCGCCATCTGATGGTTTCTAGGAAGCTTCATCCTGCTTTAATGTCTCCAGAGTTTGAGCATAAGGTGTCTCTGGGTTTTTTATACTCTCTTTTACTGTAGTTTACAACTGTTTTTCATGGTTCTGTGGTCATACTCTATTTTCATACAGGTTCTTCAACAAATGATTGGAGGACTTCTTACGATAGTTCTACGTCAACAAGAAGCTCAATGCCCATTAGTTCTTTGTATCAGTCGAGAGCTCTTGACCTGCTTGGTTGTTCAGCCTATTATGGATTTTGCTAGTCCAGTGTAAGTTTTTTGTTGTACAATTACTTAAAATACTTTCTCAAAGTTTTTCTGAATATATTTTTGCTAGGGGTTTTATATGTAATGAATAAAATGGGTATTATTTCCAGTAAATGTTGATGTGTTATTTTTAAAATGGTCCATCTATATATTTTGTGCATTTTCGTTTCAAGTATGTTGTGAGGCTGATTTTTCCTTGATCTGCATGTTTTCTTATTGCTGGTTCAACTTGCATAATATTGTATGGCCTTCTGCTTTTTTGGCTTCTATTACTATATATATCTATTAAACAAAAGTAACGAGATAAAGAGAGCACGTGAGAAAATGGGAGAGAGAGGGACTGTTCTCTAAATTTTTGAACTTAATAAAAATTTATTACAAGGAAAAAAAAAAGAATTGAGAGGGAAAGTGGGTGAGGGGAAAATAATATCTATAAAGAATTGAGAGGGAGACATTGGGTGAGGGGAAAATAAAATAAAATGATAACTAGAAATAAGTGAAAATATATAAATAAATTATATAAAACATTTAAAAGTAATATATATATATATATATATATATAGATAATTAATAAAAAAATTAAAATTTTTTAAATAAGTAATATAATCTTTTTTGAAAAGGGAAAGTGGGTGAGATTTTAAAACATAAAAAATTTTATCTAAATTAAATGTTTTAACTAATAAATATTATGTATTATTTAAGTTTAAATATAAAAAATTAAAGGCCACATATGGGGTAACTTTTCCATCTTTCTTAAGCTAGGAGAGAATTGAGACGGTATTAGAGGGAGAGCATGGGGAGGGAATTTATTTTTTGATTTTTTGATTTTTAAAAAGTTAGGGAGAGATGCTGAGGAGGGTGGAGAAAGGAGAGATATAGAGAAAGAGTCATGAAAAAAAAAAGAAAGGGAGAGGGAGAAGGAGAGAAGGTGAGGTGAGAGGATAGAGATAGAAGGAAAGTGAATGGAGAATTAAAATATTATAATGAATATATAAAAGTATTAATAAAATAATTATTAGTAAATATGTACATGTATTAATAAAATAGAAGAACTAAATATAAAAGAACCAAATAAAAATAAGAAAATTATCTGGCACGGTGCAATACAAGTTAATGCAGGGTGGGGAGGGTTGAGCATTTGTGGTGTTGGGGATATGAGCACTCAGCACAGCAATTCACCTTGTCAAGTACAGACGAGGAAGTCGCGAAGGCTTCGAGGGATCCTCTGAATTCGTTACATTTGAGAGTACAAACAAGACTCTCTAAAATAATGAGAAAATTGGCAATAACAAGGGAAAATCTATGGAGCCACACCACAAAGATATCACTATGAACAAGAAAAAGATCACACAATAGATATCTCACTCTCTTCAGGAGCTCAACAACCTTTTCTAGCCCTTCAACAACTTCACATTCTTCCTCATGGCACAACCACCACCCAACCTCCAGCCATAAATACTCAGCCTTCACAGCATGCCAGCTCACACATAAACTCTAACATATTAGGTATTCATAGATTTTCAAACAATCTCCAAACCCTCCATCTGGTTCAAGGAGTCATTGGATGATTGTCATGTGTTAGGCATGCCTCTTCTGGACAACCCACATACCAAATTGGCTCTTGGGTTTTGCATTCGCCGTTTGGCACCTCGGCGTGCCCAAAAGCTGGGCTTTTTGTTTCCTTCTGCTTACTGGAGATACACGGGGCATCCGTGTAATGACCATAGGTCATTTTTGAGAAAGACTTTAATTCCCCGCTAAGTTTAGTTTCTGCTAATTTCTTGCTCAAATTTGTTTTATGATAGTTACCCGCTAATTTTCTGTTGATTACCTGCAAATTTTCTATTAAAATTCATTTTTGACAATTCGGCTATGTGCTATAACAAGTTTGAATGATTAAATTATTTTGGGAATTCATTATGCTTTCTTATTAATTATGAATCTAAAAATAGTTAATAAAATATTGAAATTATTGAGCTAAAATATGTGTCTCTCTCATACTTATTGTCCACAATTAAGACCTATGGTTTCCATAGGATGAGTCAATCGTCCATTACCTTCTCGTAATCGAACGGCTCTCAATTTTTTCTCCCATAGCTGAGCGACATCCCTTCACGTAATCGATGCAGAGATTATGCATCCTTCTAGAAACTGCTGATTATAAAGCTGACAGTTTCCAAGGGAGGAATCAACTGCTACACGGTAGGACCCGTAACCTATGAACCTTAATCAGCAGTTTCCCAGCACCATCTCCGGCTATCTGAACACAAGAAGCGGACATCTGTTACGTATGCACATTCTATTTAATCCCCCACAGATCCTACGATTACTCCCCACCAATTGAAAAACTCGTGAATGCTCCTCCCGATCCTTCTTGCCCAATCCACCGACGCCCCTCTTTCTTCTCTAAGCCGCAAGGATCAACTAACCTTGGAGGTCTTTGATAGAAACAAAGACGATCTTGAATATCCCAGCATCTGACATCTGCTCCTTCTCTCCCGTACGATCTCCTTTTGCACTCGGTTTAAAGGGACCCCGTCACTAAGGTACGAATCTATTTCTATAATTTGCTTTTGTTTTGGCCAAAGTAAATAAGATTGCTTTATCTTAAATTTTACCTAACATATGCATTTAGGACTATTGTACATGCTCCTATTGATTGGTGTAGTGTAACCTAATAAAGGTATCATTTTCTTACATATGTTTTTTTTCTTAATCTCTGTACATGTTAGCTTTCTTCCCAAGCTTTAGAAAGAGTTAAGAATATGTACTATGTGAAATTTGTGAAGGTTGTTGTATAAAGCTAAATGTATAGCTTGATCTCCACTAAGATAATTGCAGTATACGAATACAGCTTCTTCCATGAACTTAGAATTTTATGATTTCAGCAAATGATAATTTTATTTTAATCATTAAGATTTTGGATATTGCCACACTTTAATTAATTTAGATTACTTATAGTGGGAGTGGGTGTCATTATTAATCTGTCTCAACACTCAGCAAGGAATTTAGTAATTCTCGTCACGCAATTTGTAAGCTTGTAGTCTGTCGAATAACTCTTAGCAGCATTATGAGGACCTGATTATCAATAAAGTATAACAGATTTGAATGCAAAGTCTAATATAGTTTCATAAAGTACTAAATGGATCTTATTCCCTTTGAATGCCATAACACATCTGTGGAATGAAAAGTGATATCGAGATGTCCGATTCAGCACTAGTTCTGCTTTGCACCATCAATTTAGTTGCTATTTTGATTTGATTCTTATTAATCTCAGCTCTTGAAGAAATCTTAATTTATTATTAGTAAACTTTGGACATATTAGATTGGGTTATGAATTTGCTTCTAAATAGTATTGTGGTGTAAGTTAAGGCATTGGTACTCCATACTCAATCCTATTAAAATATATAATTGATATGTATTATGGATTGATTTGCACTTGAGCTGAAATTGATTTGTTATGCTTCAAAATCTAGATATTTAAGATCCATCCCTTAGGTAATCTCATGATCTCAAGTTCTGTGTAAATTTAGCTGAGGTTTTAGCTACAGTCAAAATTTTTATCTTTAGATCAAGAATTAGAATTCTTGTATAATAATTCAACTGAGTTCAGAATTTCTTATAGAATTTAAAACCATAAATTCTTCTCACTTAGTATTAAATCTAAGGAATTTTAAAGTCTCAAGCTGAAATTCGGTGATAGTCAATTCAGATATTGAATTGAATTTAATCAAGAATTTGAATCCCATTGTGATCAATATGTATTCTCAAACCAACATGTAATCTAATTGTAATTTGCTAGAAAGATTGTAGTGCTAATAGAATAAATAATGTAATCACTTGGGTTATTAACATAATATTATATGTCACTATTCAGCCCTATTTAGAGATTTGGATTGATCTGATTTAACTTGAACATAAGGTTATTAATAGGTATTCTTATCTTGAAAGTCTTTATTCTTTTAACCCAACAATTAAAGTTTAAGGATAAGTAAGAGATTATCCATTGAACACTGAACCCAAATTGAGTCAAATGTGTCATTTTAAATTTGATTAAGTGGCGATAACTAAATTAAAATCAAGTCTTTGAGAAAGTTTGGGCCTGAATACGTCTAAATTCATAGATTTAATTAGAGAGTTTTCAAGTACAATAATCTTAAGGAGAGTTTAAGTCTAAGCATAGGAATGAGTGTATGTTTTAATTTTATAAATAGGATTGCAAAGGCTAATAAAGTTATAAAAATATAACTTTTGCAAACACATCAAATCTCTGAGTGCTACATCAAATTTTGAGTATTTCCTGTGCATAGTAAAAAATAAAAGGTACACTAGATATTACTTTTTATACTTTTTGCTTTTATTGTTGCTTTATTGTCGCTTTGAACTTATTTTTGTGTTGATCTTAAATATATTACTGCCAAATGAGATAAAGGAATAAAATGATGTTTATGTATCTTGTGAATGTATGCAAGAGTTTCAAAACTGTAATTGAATTAAGTTAGGGATGTGGCTAGTTTAATAGGAGTTATAAGGGTTCCATTTGGAGCCTTTGGGGGGACTAGGTGATGAATATGCTTTTATTGAACCCATCCTCAAGGTTCTGATTTTGTCCATCAGAGCTATTAACATTATTTTATAATATTAAGACATAAACACAAATATAAATTTTTATGTAGTTATCTTTTAAATTTGGCATGTGTTATGACTAGGCAAGCAGGTGCTTATTTGCAGGAATTATGATTATTTTATTTATCCATATTTTTTCTGCAATTATTATTATTTCCTTATTTTTGCTTTTCGCTTTTGTTTAAAGTGTAACATTTAATATCCTTTGTGCTTAGAGTGTGCAATAAGGCATTATTTTTATAATGTCAAATCATGTACAGTTGGAATATGCTGAGATGGCTTAAGGACATTTTTAAGGAATTGTGGCGCAGATTGAAAGAATAAAACTTTAGCTTTTATTTTTATAAAAGATAGACTTCCATTTT
Organism: Gastrodia elata; assembly: GCA_016760335.1. NCBI lineage: Eukaryota > Viridiplantae > Streptophyta > Magnoliopsida > Asparagales > Orchidaceae > Gastrodia > Gastrodia elata. Next base: position 32,067,870 of record CM028670.1, on the reverse strand, counting down.
TATATATTGACACATTTATCAATTATGTAATATTTTGAATGATACTATTTTAAATTGAATGAATGAATGCTATTTTTCTATGACTCTGGATGTTTTAAATATTGTTTAAATGCTATTTGGCTTAACCGCCAATATGATCTTTTGGAGATGTAACAAATGTTAGATTAGTTATTATTAATCTAACACGAGTCATCCAATCAGGGAACGCCTAAGCACCCAAATTTTTGTCATTGGCTTCGCTGTCTGAAGAAGTGCAGAGGCCCGGGCACACCTAAGCATCAAGTTTTTGTCTCAGCTCTATAAGTTCAATGCCTCTAATGCTTGGGTGCTCCAACACACCAAGCCTTCGAGCGCTTTAGTGCGCTTAAGAGCCCGAGCTTTTGGGTTCTACTGACTCCAGGAACATCGTCACCATCTGTTGTGCACGCTTAAAGGCCCGAGCCTCTATATGAGTTAAAGAGCGAACTCTTCAGTGCTTGGGCGTGCTTAAGAGCCTGGGCTTTTGCTACAGGAATTGTTTGGGCGTGCTTAAGCGCTTGGGCTTATGTTGCAGGAATTGTTTTGGCGCGCCCGAAATTCAGCTCCACTGTCAAGTTCAGTTTTTTTATCACCCGCACCCTTCAGGCTCACTTGATTCGAATCACGTCTAGCTTGCACTCGGTTGATTTGTCGTGAAGTCACTCCAAGCTCCACAACCGACTCATGGTCAACTCCAAGACCATTTTGTTGCACTTTGAGACTTCACAACTCCTGTTCTTGCTCGCATTGACTCCCTTCAAGCTGTGTGCACTTAATCCGGTTGCACCAGTTTGAGCTGCACTCGAGTCTCTACAAATAGGGAGTTGCACGGTGCTGCAAGTGCGACTTTGTGTGGGGTGGTGAGGTGTAGAGGCTGTGGTACGGTAATTGTGCATGTGGGGGGGGGGGGGGGGGGGGGGGCGCTACTTAGGGTGAGGCCGTTCAGCGCTGCACAAGGGTGTGGCATGAGGACAGTGCATAGGTTTTGTTTAGTTTACTATTAGCAGCTATAGTAATTGTGTATTTAGTGTAATGGCAACTGGAAGGATGATGATGGATAGCGGAAGTGACAATTGCTGAATGATGATTGGGTTAATGGAAAACCAACGATTGGTAAAGGGAAGATATAGGTGTGGTGGTGGTGATAACAATATAAAGGGTTTAATATAGATGAATTTTTCAGCTCTGCACATTTTGGGCCTAATTTTTTGCCTTGCGCATTAGGCAGAATTTTGTCTTATTTGTTTCATGTTTATTTAATTATTGTTTGAGCTTATTAACTTAAATGGTGTTCCATTATCAGTTTGGTCTTTCTTTTCTTAAAATTTGACCAGTAGAACAAACTACTAATTTTTGAACTATCCCTTGTACATTTTTGTTTCTTTATTTTTTTTACTGCAAAATCTCCCTTATATATTTAATTATGATAAATATCTGATTAGAAGTTGGTGGGAAATATGAAAGAATTTGGATGTAGAGAAAAGGAAACAAATGTATACATTTTTATTTTGAAGTTTTACAAGGAAGAGGGATTGCTCATTTCGTTTTGAATTTGAAGCTGATTGTAAAGTAAATAAAAATTGTCATATTTATTGTTTGATTTACATGCTCTTAATTTATTAAAAGATGGGTAGCCTATGGCTGAGAAGAAATTAATTTCTTAATCTTTTGTTAGAGAGATTTTTTTATGGGTATTTCTTTCCTTTTTTCTGCTCGTTTTGGGTTCTAAACAAAATTTACCTGCAGAGGAAACTTTTCTTCTAATATTTTCATTCTTTCTCATTTTAGACTGCCGATCAAACTGCTAACTTTCTTTATAATTGCTTCATATTTTTCCCAATGTTTTAACTTTTAGTTACAATGTAATTTATTGTGCTTCTATGGGTTCATTCTTGAGGCACTTTTGGATAGTTATTTCTTTTCTGTTTTTACTGTAATCCATGCACTGCTCCCGTCATTGTACATATTGTGAACATAGAGGCTTTTTCTTAAGTATTTGTTGCACACTGCCTTGGTACAATCAGTATACAAAATTCATATTGTTTTTAGGAAAGCCTAATGGCTGATCTGTTAATTTGCAATGCGATGGCATTAATTTCGGAAATCGATAGACAACGTAGTCAGCGGATAATCAATTGGTTATTAAGTAGTGTAAGGCTGTTTTGGCTTTATCTGTGTTGGGTTTGTTTTGTAGCTGCATTAATTCCCTATACTTTTTGTGCTAAATATTTTAATTATCAGTTTGATCAAGGAGTCATTTTATACAACATTTTGTATATATGATATCCTGAAGCAGTTGTTGATGATATTTCTATCAGGTATGTTAATGAATTGATTGAATATATGTTTCTCTCCAATAATGACAATGTGGGAACAGCGGGTGTTCCCTGCAGATCATCTGAAACAACTTACTCTGCCAAAGGTGATAAAGTGGCTGAGGCAAATACTTCAGCTTTTATGCCTGAAAACGAGACTATGAGTCCAAGTCCATGTGGCGACTTGGTTTTGAATAAAGCTGATAAAGTAACATCCGGCTTAGAGCAAGACCACAAAATCATGTTGCAAGATGATCTTTCACTTCCCATGCATCCTAGGGAAGCAGAATGGGCCCTTGTTCTGGAAGCTGCTACAAAAAGAAGAACTCAAGTTCTTACTCCTGAAAATCTTGAAAATTTGTGGACAAAAGGAAGAAACTACAAAAAAAAGGCTGCAAAGATTATGCAAGTAGATGCTACTTCAAAATGTAGTAATATTGATTCAGTCATCATGAACACTGACATGCATGTTAGGGATACCAGGAAAGAATTTCCAACCAAAGAAAACAAAAATAGCGCAGGTATAATAAATTAAGACTGGTTTCCTCTTCTGCCACAAAATTCTTGTTTGATTAATTGCATTAGTCCCATTTTAACTGCATTTTCCTTAAAGATCTTATCAGGGAATTACTTTCTAAGGTCTCTCATTTTGTAGGCTGTACCAATCAACTTAAAAGATCCAGTAGCACCCCTGATATGGATGCAAGCATTACTTCCAAGAGTGATGAAAATTTAATCTATAAGAACTACTACAGCTCCAACTTTAGAAATCATAAGGAAGAGACAAGATCAGAACTGTCTTTTCATGGTGAAGGCTCTTCATATGTTCCTAAGCTTAAGTGTAGAGTGAGTTACATGTACTTCTAATCAGTTTACTGTTTTTATCATCTGATGTAGAAAAGTTAAGTGTTTAAAAATTCATGACTGATCTTTTACGAAATAGGGCACATTGTTATTGTATTGCGTTTTGGTTGAACTTAGATCAACTTCTGGTCATGCTAGTTTTAACCTAGTTGTGACTGTAATTAATATGCTCTCAATTGAAAAGTTTATGTATTATCATAATTTATATTTATTGCCTTATCTTCATTAAAAGGTTATTCCATATACTTTTGATGCTTTAGGCACCCTCATTTTTCATTTTATTCTCATCACCGCACATTCATCTCATTTTCTTTTTCTCAAAATTACTTAATTGACTGCCCTTGTGCTCAAGGGGCTGTATGGATTGTGGGATAAAGTATGCAACATTTCACTGCTTAACCACAAGATCGTAGAGTAGAGAAACGAGATACTTAGTTGTACCTCATTGAGCACATGCAACTGGTCCTTCATTGACTTAATTGGTCTACATTTGTTAGGGTCCTATTTGTTTGGTTTAATAGTGTACTTTTATTTAGTATTTGCTTTTTTTTTTTTCCCTTATATATGGTGTTATTTGTTAATTTGTAGGTGAACTCACTATTTATATTGAATTGGGAGAATTCTTTCTTCTCTTCTTTGGTGTATTGTGATATTCGCTTTGTGATGGTTCGTGTTATTTTCTCACACTCCATTGGCATGCGTTGTCACCCTCATTGATAGCTTGTGTAGCCTCAACAAATTTCCTTCTGATCGCACTTTAGAGATTCTTTGCTATTTACAATCCATTTTTATAACGCCTCATTGTTTGTTTGAAGTATGTATGCATTCATTCCTTTGAAGATCTGTAGTATTTGACCACAGAATACTAATCTTTCAAGTTCTGTCCACTGAAGATTACTCATCTACTAATACTTTCTGCTAACCTTAATTCAGTTCATCTGAAAATTTTCATTGAATGATTTGCTGACATCATCTTTAGTAATTACCAACAAAGTGCAGTAGATGCTCGTTACATGGTTCCACCTAAAGAAGACTTAGCATGAAGATTCTACTGTTTTAATATTCAGAGGTATCTTGTAGTTTATTGTTAGCAGCACTTTAGAAACATTATCATCTAAAAAGGCCAATTCATCTTCTTGACAGACCCATCCCAAATGAAATCTCATCGGTGCACCACTGTCATCTGCAATTTCTTGGTTCACCAATGTTTCTTACAGGCTTGCCAATGCTCCATCCATTGACTGTCAATGTATTCCCTTTTAATTGATAATAAATGAACTGCCCTTCCATGATTATCCTCAGCCTTAGACTTCTAAACTCTTTTCATAGTTGCAGCAACTGCAATCTAAGATCCATCATTCCTCAACAATATCGGGAAACTTCTGCATACTCCTGTGAAACGTGTGAACAGCCTCAAACCTCATAACCCTAATTTTGCCCCAAGCTTATTAGCAAAGATTGAATCAACTTAACTGATTTCAATGTTAGTCTACTCAGGTTTCCCTCCTGATCCAGCCTGCTACCTTTTTCAATTTAACGTTCTAGTTGTTCATCAAAGAAACCTATGAATGCTACATGTTGTATCAACATGACCTGGCCCACTACATATAAGTATATCTACTGCACAACTATCCAAAGCTATTCTCAATTTTTCAAATGTTGATCCAATCCAATTTCCTACCTAAATCCATACAACATAAATTATTTTTTATTTTGATGATTTTAATTAATAAAATTAATGAAGCAATTGAAAATCAAATTGCCGTTTCTTTATGTTTTTGAAATTTTCTTAAAAAAATGCAAGTTGGGTAGAATTCTGAAGATGTATAGTGAATATATAGTTTTCACCAATAGTAATTCAACATTAACAGTAATGAACATATGATGAATAGTTTATATGAAACAATCAATTTTTGAAAAAATTTTAGAGGACCCAAATTTGACATTAAATCAATGTTCATAGATTCGGGTTTAATTTTCAAATGTTTTATGTACATTTTTAAATAAAAGAAATAAGTTTGCCATTAAGTGTGAAAGTACCCTGAACACAATATCTCCCATAACATGATGTGAAGTCTCTTTTGCACTAGGTTGCTTTGGAATGCATATTAGGTGTAATTTCACATGTTATGTGAGCTTTTGTAAAAAATTGTTCATGCTATATATCATCAAACATATGTAGCAACTTTTTTTGGCTCAATGGCATAACCCACGCTTCTTATCCTACCACACATGTTCTACTTGAACGTTCTGCTGATTCAATTGATAGTGAATACTTAAACAAAATATGCATAATGAATTCATATGGTGGCTTCTTGCCATCTGTTTGTCAATGGTGCACTCATTTACACTAATAGTTTTCCTAATATCGAGTATGCTAGGAATCTTTGACAGTATCCACACATTAAATTTTCAAGGTATGCGATCTGTTAGCTTTACTATTGCCCACCAGTGCAAATCTCTCTCCTACACCAATAAAATATGAACTTTGAATTGGATACTGATTTTGTTAATTGCTTATCCGTGTATTCAAGTGTGGTTGATACCACATATGTTATGAATCTCCACACATTGTCTTGTTTTGGTTATTGTTTTGAGTGATCATTTTAGTCCTTTTATAAGTGCATCAAGCGGGAATGGCTAGGATTGCTGCAGGGTGGTCCATGTGGATAGGTCCTTGGGTATCGATGGATGGATATTAGTGGGATCCAATGGCTAGGCTTTGCAAATGAGTAATGGTCTATATTATTTTTCATAAAATCTATATCTAATGGCTTAAATGCTCCCTATAAATAACAAATTTCTCTCGATGCAATTATACAACACCTATCCATAAGCAAAAACAAAAAGAATTAAATACCAATTTATAATAATTTTCTATATTTTTTATCATTAATTATTGCATTAATTATGGATCTTCTTACGGAACACATTTAAGAGGAGGTGCATTAGTATAAGTTATTTATAGATTATATTCTTTTTGTTGATAAGTCTTGAGATGAGTTAATGTAAAACTCAAGTTATGGAAAATTCCATTAAAATATATGAAATATTTGAAATATAAGTTTAATATAATTGCATTTATAATATAAAAATATTATAATTGAAAATCATATTATCAAAAGAGAAATATTTAACTAACTTGACTTGGTTATATTAAATGATGGCAAAATTGAGGACAATGTTGATTGATAGGATTCAGTTAGGTTGGATGAAATTGTGGAACGCTTTGAGGGAGTTATACAGTCAAAAAGTTTTATTAAAAATAATTGAAGTTTATAAAATGACTATAAAACTAGCTATGGCTAAATGAGGTAAGTCGCTGGGCTATAAATTAAAAGTGTTCTAATAAAATTTGTAGAAATGATGATGCTAAGCTGGGTGAATGGCACGTGCAAGTGCAAGGATATGATGAGAAATAAGTACATTTATAGTGTTGGAGTTACTCTAATTGAGGATAAATTTACAAAATGTCCTTTTAGATGGTTTGAACATTTTAAGCCCAAATTGTTAGATGCGACAATGAGGAAAGTAGAGCTAATGAATTTTGCTCCTATTAAATGAGAAACATGAAACTTAAATTGGGTCGAAAAGAAACTATTAGATCTCATACATTTGTATCTTAGTGAGGGAGATAATATTTGATATAGTGCAATGGAGACAAAGAACTCATTTAGCTGACCCAACTTGTGTCATTAATACTTGCATTATTGTTCTATTCTCAACCATGATTTAGAGTAGCATTTGTGTGCGTGATTCACTTTAATAACTCTAGAAAAAGATGCACAACCAAGGGGGTGAGAGGAGATGTAACATAACTTTTAGGGAGAGAGACCGATGGGTTACACTACTTGAAGTGGTGGGATAGATCTTTTGTTGACCAAAAGAGGAAAGAGGAGAATTCAAGTATATGGGTTTTATGTCCAACTTTTATTGTTTTATTTCATGTGTATGGTTCTTTGTGATGGAACGTGGGGGGTTTTCATCAACTTTCTCATGCTTTTCACACCATGATATATGGATTAATAATGCAAGATGAACTCTATTAGACTTTAAATAACATGCTGTTAACATGAATATAAATACAAGATAAATCATAAAGTTTGAGTTTTTTGTGTTTATTATCAATGTTGATTAATTATTACTATCTTGCAACACAATCAAACTAAAGAAATTTTATCCATATTTTAATGTTTTATGCTTTGTATTATCATTCAATGTATCTTTGTGAAAGTTCACCAAAGATTTATTTATATAAAAACCAAGCAAAACAAAGTAGCCCCATTTATAAGCGCTACCCATCATATTTTCTCAAAGAATGCTGGAAAGACTATTGGAATAATATTAAAAAATGCAAAATTGCCTCCATGGAAAAAACTGATGTAAAAATTTGCAATATAGTTGCAGATTTAAAACAGATGTTCTTGTATAATGATAAATAAAAGATATCAAAGTAAATGTCAACTCCTTTTTTTCCGTTGCAAGACCTACACAATGAGCTAGAACTGAGAGATTCTTCCACACAAAAGCCTTTATCATCTAATTCTATGTTGTGCTAAAGAGAGTAACTACTTATATTTTTCTTCAAATTACTTAATACAATAAGATTGCCAATTGTTTTTGTTTTCACGAAGGATACTAGTTGCTATGAATATTGTGAAGGAGCAAAAAATATCGCTTTAATTCACCTTGTTCTGGGACACTAAAGAGACTGAAGTGATAGGGCCCAAAAGAGCCGTGGTGTCCCATGGGTCCCACCTTGGGGTTAACATCAACTTTGATTGCTGACATCAAGATTGTTCTAGCACATATGCTGGGAGCAGGGAAGAAGTGGTTGTGCCTCTTGACTAATTTGCTTCGCCATGGCTGTTAGAAGATATAGCCCAAAATTTGATGCTTGACTTTACTAGTCATCCAAGTACCATGATGTGAAAAGATTCAACACTTCCCAATTGGCTAAACAAGTATCGAGAATCTCCCACACACATAATTCTTTTACAGATGGCAATAGTATAAGAGCATTTGCTTATGAAATAGTCATGATTCTTTACGTCACTGCACTCCCAAACACAATTTATACAGTGAACCAAGCTTCTTATAAGCAGCCATTAATTAGCTGGCATGCATTCAAAAAAATTCACATAAATCTGCATTCATGATTCTAGAGATGAGCACACAAGCATTTCTCATTCGAAATCTCAGCATTGTAGAATCAGCTAGAGGTATTGGAACTGAAATATGCAAAGTTCACTTGAACCTATCTCTGTTTTCAAGGTTGATAGGGAAGTTGTTGGATGTAAAATGTTTTGTAGATGCTCCAAAGATCTACAACAAGTTGCCCTGTCCCTTGTTCCGTTTGGCCCTATGAGGGCTGAAAAGTGCATCTAATCTTCTTCCTGAATATTGCCAAAAACAGGGGACAGTTGCAGGTTCTCAACCAATCCATTTGTCCCTGTAGAAAGAGATTAGTTCTCCACTTGTCACTTTACATATAGCATGTTTCTGAACTATTTTCCAACCCTCACATATAATTTTCCAAATCTAGCAGTCACTGTGTTTTGCAAGGAATTGTCTTCCTCTAGATTAATACTTACACTCCATATCCTAAACCCATATTAAATCAGCTTTATTAATGAAATCAAATGTATGACGCAAATCTAGAATATATTTTTAAGACTTGAGATACCTCACTCCAAGCCAATTACTTACTTGGGCCAACAAACATCAGCCCTGCTAGCATAATGACTGCCTTTGTGCTTTGTATCATTCTAAAAATGCAGCCTCATTTCCTTGATCTCCAAGGGGCAGAACTTTAGTATAGGGAAAAATAATGTAGCATACATAGGAATGGTAGAAAGGGCATAATTGATCAAATAAACTCCGCTGGCCAAGATAAGGCATGGGTTACCCAAGCGTAAATGCTAGCCTGAATTTTCTCAACAATATGATAGAAGCCATCCTTTTGTAGTAACTTTCTGCTTGTTTGATCTCGAGGTAGGTGATAGTCCTTAAAAAAGCTAAGAATAGAAGATATTATTCTTTGTTTATACGCAGGAGTGCTCTTATTAAAAGGATCAACAAAATTTAAATATGGTTAATTTCTGTTCGTTCAGGCACCATATTCTTCTATAATGTGGTTAACTCGTAGTAGTTGCAATAGATGCCAGCACAAATATGACGATATTGTCAGCATACAAAATGAGAATGTAGGACCGCCTCAATCCAGATTAATGGAAATTGATCTACCAATAGATATGTTGTGGTTAACAGCCACAGAGAGGAGTTTGGAATATAAGATGAAGCGATATGGGGAGTGGGGGGACTTTTGTTCGAAACTCTTGCAAGCTGTGATTGAAAACAATATTTTCCCCTTGACAAGTAGGCCAAATTTAGGCTTTGTAACACATTGTAGTACCCAGTGACTCCATCTAGGGGGAAAGCTAAATTTGGGACGCACCCCTACTAGACACTTCCAGTTCATGCAGTCATAAGTCTGCTCTATATCTAGCTTTATAGCCATGCATTTGGAAGCTGGGACGAGTGGACAAAATCTTGAATGCAGTGCAGCTATCCACACTGAATTTATGTTTCCCTTAATGAAATTTTAAGCAAGCACATTAATCAAATTTAATGCACAGATAACCAATTGATTTCTGCATTTGGTAATTGACTGTTTTAGCATTCGCTATAATAAATTTTATGGAGTGGACATATGCTTGGCCAAGTTGATTATCTAAATGGGGAGAACTTCAGTGGAGCTTATCTGCTGCTCTTGTATTTTAATTTATAAGAATAGAAAAAAGTAGAGTACTTTATCAAAACAATAGCTCGGCTGTTTTGGTTTAATCAAATTTAACCGTTCATTTATTCGGTATAATAAATTTACTCCAGTAAGTTTAAATTTTGCTTAATTTAGTTCTAAGAAATGAGTTGTGGGATAATTTTGTTTCAAAATGAATTACTGATGCACAAAACTTGGATATGTTTTGTAGTTTATGACTATACTGGAGTTTGATTATCCTGGAACTGATTTGGTTAATGAACTGTTTTAGCAAATTGATTGTAAAGATATTTGTATTTTAAAAGTGTTCGTGTTAATGAGGAGAGTTCTTTAATTATATATTTGCATTTTTCTATATTTCAAAATATCTTGTAGGTTGTTGGAGCCTACTTTGAAAAACTCGGATCGAAGTCCTTTGCCGTTTACTCTATTGCTGTGACAGATGCTGAAAACAAAACCTGGTTTGTAAAAAGAAGGTGTGTACTCATCTACATACTCTTAATACACATTTGTACATTTTTTGATATTGATATATCATATTTGCATAGGATTCAATACAAATTTCTTGTTTGTGAAGAGTTGTTTCATCTTGAGTTGTCGATGTTACATTTGTAAATTCTTCGTCTATCTATGTATCTATTTGACTCGATGGCAGTTGAATTTATATACGCATCTATTCATGAAAGTAATATTTGTTTGTAACTATCTTATGTTTATCTATTAATAAACTCTTATATCCTTACAAAAAAATTGAGGCATTGTTTTAGGCATTTCTCTCACCATTTCACAAAATATATTAACGGACTGATTTATGTATTCTACTGGACAAAAATAATTTTTTTTTGTCTATTAGTTTCTTTTTTATTGATTTTTTTGAAATTTACTAATGAATAGTGAGTGATTTGCAAAGACAAACACCTCTATCCTTAATAGGCAAAGCCATGTTTTCTAGTGGGAGCACAATAGGTTTGTTTGCAAGTAAGCAATAAATGATATATGTTATACCAAAAATATCAAATCAATGATGTATAATACATAATTAGGAAATTTATCAAAATTTAATTACTAATATTAGGTATATTAATTATAAGTAAAATATTGGGAAAAGTTCTTTTTAGTCACTAAGTTTTTTTGTCTAATTTTTTTTTTAATTTTTTTATTTTATATCATAATGATCCCCAAATTATAAAAACTTGTCATTTTAATTCATTCCGCATCAGGCCCTTATCCTTCACCGCCTCAAGTCTCGTTTCCAGCAAATTTCCTCCTCCCATGCTCTTCCTTCCCCTCCCCCTCTCAAGCCCGACGCTGCTGCCGCCGCCGACATTCCTTTCAACTATTTTCTCAACGACACCAATCTGAGCCGCGGGAGCGATTACAAGGTTTTGCTTGACAATTGCTTGGAGATGCATATGCTTGACGGTGGGTACGTGCACCATGGACTGCTCAAGGCCGCTTCCTTTATACCAAATCAAGAGTTGGAGATGCTGCGGAGGCTGATTGGGGAGTTTGGGGATGCGTATAAGCTGGTTTTTGCCAGCCATTCGTTGGGGTCTGGAGTTGCCACCTTGATGACTGTGACTGCTGTGAATCATAGAGATCAATTTGGGGGAATCCAAGGGAGGAAAATACGCTGTTATTCAATTGTGCTTGCGAGGTGCATGCCGTTGAATCTTGCTATGAAGTATGCTGATGTGATTAATTCTGTCGTTTGGCAGGTTTTTTTTTAATCTTATACTCAGGTTTGTCTGATTTAGTTATAGGTATTTGCGTTTTTCTTACAGTGCTTGAGGTTTTGAAGAGCGGTTCAGTTTTTTTGGCCAGATTCATGGATTTCATGAAATTGATCTTTTTGATTAAATGACTACTTTGGATTTTCTTAATTAAGAGCTATAAGTGGGATAGTTCGTAGGGAATTTCTGAGTGCCTCCTTTTACTCCCCCTTCGAAATTGTCGCAGCCGCCATAGAAAACGAGGAGGAAAGATTTCTCCGCGCAGCCATGAAGAGGATGAACTACGATAGAAAGATCTCTGCTTCTCTCTAAGCCTTCAACGACAATTCCGAGTGCTTGAAGCTCAAGCTTGGCAATCGTGAGGAGGAGCTCTGCGGCTTGATCAATGCCTGCACGAGGCAGAGAGTGGATGAGATTGTTCATATAAAGACTGAACAACCTTTGGCACGCAGTGATGCTGATGCTTTCTCTTTTTCATCCTCCTTTCTCTAGTACTCTATTATCTGCAGAGCTGCTATCGGCAGCGACGGCGGATGCCCGAGCTATCTATAGGGAGCTCGCTTGATTTCTCACAGAGCATGATGCTGTTGTTTTTTCACAGGGTTGTCTATACTGCCTCTACTTCTAATGATGGTGTCATTGAGAAAGTAATCGAAAGGGAAGTCGGCGGCGGCGGCGTCGGGCTTGGGATGGGGAGGACTGGGAGGGGAGGAGGGAATTTGCTGGGCACGGGGCTCGAGGTAGTGGAGAAGAAGGGCATGGTACAGGAAGGGATTAAAATGGAATGTTTTTATAATATGGTGACCAATATAATACAAATAAAACTTTAGGTAATAATTTGAGACAAAAGGAGAACTGTAGGGACTAAAAATTTTTTTCCTTAAAATATTATATTTTGGAACCATAGTATGATTCTCTTATTGATAGAAATATTAATCACATTATTATAGTAAATGTTATTAGATAGTCATTTAACTAAGAATCATCATACTTTTGCACATGTAATCGTCATAGTAATAAAGAATTTAAAAGTCAATGTGTTACACTCAGTTTATGCATAAATAAAATAATATAGTGAAGAAGCTTTTTTAGGATCTAGAGCACCATACACTCAATCTATGCTCAAATAAAATAATATAATAATAAAGCATTTATTGCCTTAAACGTTTCACTTGCTCAATCTATTTATGAACAAGACAATGCAATATTAGTATATTCAAATTATAGAGCCTTAGATATGCTTTAGCAATGATAAAAGAAAAGCTAAAATAGTGATAAAGAATTTAAATCTAGAGTACCACACATCAATGAAGCCTAGCATAATAGTTGAAGATAAAATGGTCCTAGCACTGATCGTTGGAGTAGGATAGGAATGACCTTGACAGTTGACATTGTGGAACATCTAAGTTGGTATAATACATAACATTGCATTGTGTTTAAATCATCCTTTGATGTCTTTGGGCTTGACTGAAGAGTATTAAAAAGTCATTCCAATTGGTAATAGGATTAATGGAAATGTCCAACTTCTTAGTAGTTAGTGAATGTTCTTGATGAACAAACAACCTACGACAAATTGTTCTTGATTTTCTAGCTTAGTGCAGCCTTAATTGTAGATTGTATATGTGAATAATCTTCTTAACTACAACTAGGCTCGTATAAGTGGTGCATTTTGGGTAAGCACCTGTGATGGCCCGATGCCGGTTCAGCGAGAACTGTCCTAACATTAGTTATTTGCAGGATCCTATTGAGCAATATAAAAGAGAAGTAATACACATATAAAGGCCAAATGATATTTCTCATTCATCATAACTCTATATTACAAAAATAGCTAATGTACATCTCGTACAATGTTCATCATTTTGAAACAAAAGTTAAACTGAAACAAAAATAAAATAAAAATATAGCGCCGTAGATCCATCAGTAATTTGAAAATTTATGAATTAAAGTTCTTATTTGAATTCTTTCAGAAGTACCTGACTTGTGATTCTAAAAAATAGTACCGAGATTGAAATTCCTAGTAATTAGAGAATACTCTAAGTACCGCAGTAAACAATAAAATATTACATTTTATAATAGCATAGATGCGATTAGCAGAAAAAGAATGTGATAAAAATGCAAAAAAAATAAGGCAATACCGCAAACGACATAATTAATTTTCTACAAAAAGTATTATCATAAAGATGTATGTTACTGATGTCATTTTTCTAATAACCAACCACTTACATTATTGATGTTATTTTTTCACTAACCGACCACGTACGTTACTAATATTATTTTTTTAGTAACCAACCACATACATTACTGATGTTATTTTTTTAGTAACCAACCACGGACTTGTGATTGTCGGCGTGGTAAGTGTTTACACTCGTCTGCGCTTCTGGCAAGCTCTGTCGAGCGACAGAGCCTGCGCCTTGGCATGGCGTCGGGGGATAGAGGAAGGAAGGAGAAACTTAAATAATTAATTTCAATTACATTTATTGCATTTTTTCGTCGTTAAACCTCCAAAAATAACAAAATTTAACACTGAGGTGTATTACGATGAGACGAACGCCCTCGTGCCAAAAAATTTCGATTTGGAGCAATATTTTATTTTATATTAATTTCTGAAATTTGAAACTTCAAAAATTAATCACGATTGAATTGGAGCTCCGAATTTAATGAAACTTTTAGCTTATCTTTTAAATAATTTACTTTACCCAATAACACAAAAATTGATGAATTTGAACTTATATTTAATTTTCTCAATTTATTGAATTAAAATAATTCTGAAATTAAAGCAGGAGTTTCCGTTATACGGATTTCTCCCAAATTAGGGCATTTTGATCTAAAAATTATTTATATCCAATGGTAATTGGTTTGCCCTAATTTTAAGTTCCCTGGGATCTTGATTTTTGTGTCAGGATTTGACCTAATTTTGTGAAACAACGACATTGGGTCGTTACAAACTCCCCTACCTAAAAACAATGTTGCCCTCGACATCATAAGAATAAACTAAAGTCTTAAGGAAGTTTTGAGGTACCTTGATTCTGAAATAATTTTGGATACTTACTTCGCATAATATCTTTTTTTTCCCATGTGACTTCCTTTGCAGTATGGTTATGCCATTGAACTTTGATCATCGGGATTGTTCTGCTTCTTAATTTTCGGCAGTCTTTCTTAATAATGATTTTAAGAGGTTTTTCGACATAAGTTCAATCAAGCTGAATTTTGACTGTCGAATCTGAGATTTGCTGAGTGAATTTCTGGAGGCATTTGTGGAGTGCTGATATGTGGAATACGCTGTGCACAGCTGTAAATCTTTCAGGAAGTTTAAGTCTATAAGTCGAGCTTTCAATTTTTGCAGTTACTTCGAAGGGTTCGACATATCTGGGGCTCAGCTTGCCAGTTACCCCAAAATAATGTATCCCTTTCATAGGGCTAACCTTTAGATAAGCACGATCACCAATGTGAAATTCTAGCCTCTGGTGTTTTGCATCATAATATTTCTTTTGTCGGTCCTGTGCTGCCGCAATTCGGCTCTTGATTAACCTTATCTTTTTGTTCGTTTCTTCAATCAACTAAGATCCATAAATTTATACATCTCCAACTTGTGTTCAGGCTAGAGGAGTACTGCACTTTCTCCCATATAAAACTTCACAAGAGGCTTCATAAGGGGCTATTATTATATACAAATTCTATTAAAGGTATGTGCTTTTCTCAACTACCACCGAAATCTAAAATACTTAAACGCAGCAAATCTTCGAGTATTTGATTAACTCTTTCAGTCCGCCCATCTGTTTGTGGATGAAAGTCGGTGCTTAGAGCTAGCACGGTTCCTAAATCGTGGTGTACCATTTTCCAAAATCGGGAAGTAAATCTGCTATCTCGATATGTGACTATGACTATTGGAATTTCATGGAGTTTGATTATTTTTTTCATATAAATTTTGGCTAGCTTTTCAATGGTGTTAGTTTACTTAATAGGAATAAAATAGGTTGATTTAGTCAAACTGTCCACTATTACCCAAATTGCATCTACTCCTGAACGACTCCTGGGTAATCCCATGATAAAGTTCATAGAAATGTCAGACCATTTATATTTCTAAATTTTATTGGATGGAAGAGTCCACCTAGCTTTTGATGGTCAATTTTTACTAAATAACACACATGGCACTTAGCAATAAATTCAGCCACGCTTTTTTTGAGTCCTGGCCATCAGAATACTTCTTTTAGATCTTGATACATTTTGTTGTTTTCGGGGTGAATTGTATACCCTTAGTTGTGAGCTTTGCTTAGTATCTGATTTCGAATGGATGCATTATTAGGGACCCAAACTTTTTTCCAGTGATAAATATAAATCCTTTACTGAAGCTGTAAGTTTGATTGACGTCCATTTTTTATGTCCTTCTTTAGTTTTGAATACTCTGGGTCTTGTCCTTGCATGATAGTTATCTGCTGCAGGAGTGTAGGTTCGGTAGTATTTGAGTAGATTTCTTAATTGCTTGCTGGAAATGGGTCTTATCCTTAGCTTCTGGAACTCTTCCACCAAGGGGCTTGCCATGATCATTTCATTTAGAGACATCTTTCTGCTGAGGGCATCAGCTACAACGTTGGCCTTACTAGGGTGATACGTGATACTAAGATTGCAGTCGCAGATTAATTTAAGCCATCTTCTCTGTCTACAATTTAGTTGCTTCTGGGTGAAAATATACTTAAGGCTTTAGTGGTTTGTAAAGATCTCGTATTGTACCCCATATAAGTAGTGCTTTCATATTTTTAAGGCAAAAACAACTTATGTTAATTTCATATTGTGAACTGGGTAACTCTTCTCATTCTTCTTTAATTGCCTCGAGGTGTAGGCAATTAACTTCCCTTCTTGCATTAGGACAAATTCCAATCCAATGTTGGATGCATCAGTGAATACTTGATAATTAATTCCTTCTTGAGGTAAGATCAGAATTGATGCGACGGTCAGTACTTCTTTTAACTTTTGAAAGGCTTCTTCACAGTTTTGGCTCCAGATGAATGGTACCGCTTTTTGAGTTAACCTTGAAAGAGATGAGGCAATAGCGAAAATCCATTAACAAACTTTTTGTAATAGCTTGCTAGTCCCAAAAACCTTCGAATTTTGGTTACAGTGGTGGGAGTGGCCATTCCTGAATGACGCTTATTTTTTTCTGATCAACCCTTTTTGCTTCCGCACTAATAACATGATCAAGAAAGGCAACGAATTTTAGCCAGAATTCATACTTTACGTACTTGGCATACAGTTGTTGCTCCCTTAATGTGCCCAACACGAGTCTTAGGTGATTTTCATGATCTTTTTCACTTTTGAGTAAATAAGTACGTCGTCGATAAACACGATCACAAATATATCCAAGAAGGGTCTAAGAACTCACTGCATTAGATCCATAAAGACTGATGGAGCATTGGTTAATCCGAATGACATTACCAAAAATTTGAAATGTCCGTAACGAGTTCTAAACGTTGTTTTTGGGATGTCTTCTTTTCGAACTCGTACTTGATGATAACCTGATCATAGATCTATTTTTGAGAAGACTTTTGCCTTGGAGAGTTGATCGAATAGATCATCTATTCGTGGTAGCGGATATTTATTCTTGATTGTTACTTTGTTTAGCTCTCGATAGTCAATGTATATGCGCATCGATCCATTATTCTTCTTTACAAAAAAATTGGAGCTCCCCATGGTGACATGCTGGGTTTTATAAAGCCTTTTTCCATAGTCCTTGCAATTGTTCGTGTAGTTCTTGCAGCTCCTTTGGGGCTAGACGGTAAGGTGCCTTTGACAGTGGCTGCGATCCAGGCATTAAGTCAATAGCAAAATCTACTTCACTTATTAGAGGTAGACCAGTAAGCTTGTTTGGGAAGACATCGCGAAATTCTCTGACTATTCAGGTTTCTGATAAAGGGGTGTCTTTTCCTGCCTCCTTTATATAGAAACTTTGTAAGCCTCACACCCTTTGCGAATCAACCTTTCCGCTTTAAGTGCGTTGATTAGTGAGGTGTTAATACCCAATCTGCCTATGAACACTTCTGGTTTCCCTTCTCCTTTAAGAGTGACCTTCTTCTGACAATTAATAACTGCTTCATGCATACTCAACCAATCAATCTCTAATATGATGTCGAAGTTCATTATAGGAAGGATTTATAGAGAGCCTCATATACACTTCATTGATAGGAATGTTGCAAATGCAAAACTGCTGGTGCTGAGTTTTGGTTTGGGGCAAATGTTGCCCCAGGAATAACATCTTCGTCGATCATCTTCTTGGCAATACAGAAGCAAAAATTGTGACCGGAGTGCCCGCAGGTAAAACAACGGTTCTACTTGTGCTAGCACCTCCCAATTGGGTGAGGTTGATCACAAGCTAAACTTTCATTGGTCCTGGGAGCTTCCACAAACATTTGGTATGCCTTGGCTGGTGGAGGGTAATGAGGACGATTGAACGCCTCTTGGTCCCTAGCGGTAGTGATCAGCCTTTTTCCTTGTCTTTCTGCAATTACTTTCTCATTATGTTCAAGCATTATTGCACAATTTAAAAGCTCAACAAATTCTGTATGCCTAAGCGAAATCATATTAGTGTGAATGTTGTCTTTTAATCCTTCCAGGAACCTACTACACTTTGTTGCTTCATAATCAACTAACTTAGGTGCATAACGAGAGAGTTTTGTGAACTTTGTCTTGTAGGCTGCCACCGTTCGATTGCCTCGAGTTACTTTTATAAATTGACTCCCGAGTATCCTCTGCGCTGAGTGAGAAATGTAGCGGCTTCTGAACGCTACCATGAATTCCGCCCACAGTATATCCTCTAGATTGATGCTCTCAAAGGTGGTTTCATTAGTGATTTTCCACCATCTTTTTAGCTTCACCTTCTAGCAAATATTTTGCTAGTCTAACTGATTCGTTTACAGGACATTTTAAGTTGTTCAACTTACTTTCAACTGCTTGGATCCAATCCTCGGCTTCCATGGGTCGGGCGGAGCCGTTGAAGGTAGGAGGATTTAGTTTAAGAAAGGCTTGCAATGCAACATCTACCCACAATCTTTGTCCATGAGGGGGTTTTGGTGAGAGCAGGGGGTAGAGGTTCTCCCTTGTTTTGAAAGGGCTAGCAATACAACTTCCAATAGTCTGTCCGTTCTATTGTCTGTTGTTGCTGAAGAAATGATTTTTTTAACCGGGGTTGCGGAGGGTACCGTGGAAGGCTTCATCGGAATCCATCTATTGGAAATGATTAATAAAAACTTGTAATTAGAAGAGGTTGTATCTAACTGAATACGTAAACATATAATTACAACAATAAATAAAGTTTTCAATTTTTGATTCAAAAAGTTTTCATTAATAATAGATTCTTATACAAAAAGGGATGCATTAACAGTAGGATTAATTTCTTGTTGGATGCACATCCTCAAGGATATTCATGGGATTCAAGGTCTTATTCTAATTTTTCTAAATATTAGAAGAATCAGAACTAGTTGATCTCCTTTTATGAGAACTCCCGGTGGTTCTCAATTTTCCTCTTTCCTTTAAAAGTAGAAGTCGTTATGATGTTGGTTTTGATAAGTTTCTTCAGGTTATGAACTTCATTTTGTAGTTAGACAACTTGCTGCTTTTGTGTGTCATCTTTTATTTTTACTTCCCATTTTAAAGTAGACATTTTCCCATGTAAGGTACCTTTCAGTTACTGAAATTTCATTTCTAATTCCCTGATCCTGTTCCTGGATACTGATACCTACCACTCTCCACCTCACTTAGTTTTTTTGCCATCGTATTTTCCTTTGCTTCTGCTGTGGGGGCATCTAAATTTGTGCTAAGCTTAGTTACTTCGGAGTGCGATGAGTCACATCACTACCTTCATCCTCAAAGTACTCAATCATTTCGTTATTGGGATTATCTATATTTATAAAAGATAAGATGAATAATAACATCAGATATATTGCACTAGCATTTCCAAATTCTACTTATAACGATTTTTTAAAGTTCTCAATCCCACCTAACTTCTCACATAACTGATTTATCTTACAAAATGAAAATTCTAACATCTTTGGAATGGATATATCTTGTATATGTATATTCTTTTCTTTCAAATGTGCTCAATCCTACTCTGATACCAACTGTGATGGCCCAATCCCGGTTCAACGAGAACTGTCCCGACATTAGGTATTCACAAACTGCAGGTTCCTATTGAGTAATTTAAAAGAGAAGTGATACACATATAAAGACCAAATGATATTTCTCATTTATCATAACTCCATATTACAAAAGTAGCCAATGTACATTTTGTACAATATTCATCATTTTGAAACAAAAGTTAAACTGAAATAAAAATAAAATAAAAACAAAGTAGCATTGTAGATCCCTCAGCAATTTGAAAATTTATGAATTAAAGTTCTTGTTCGAATTCTCTCGAAAGTACTTGACTTGGTATTGTAAAGAAAATAATACTGGACTTGAAATTTCTAGTAATTAGAGAATACTCTAAGTACCGCAATAAATAATAAAATATTACATTTTATAATAGCAGAGATGTGATTAACAGAAAAAGAATGTGATAAAAATGCAGAAAAAATAAGGTAATATTGCAAACGAAATAATTAATTTTTTGCAAATAGTATTATCACAAGAATGTATATTATTGATATCATTTTTTCAGTAACCAACCACTTACGTTACTGATATTATTTTTTTAGTAATCAACCATGTATGTTATTGATGTCTTTTTACCAGTAAGCAACCACGTTATAAAAAGATGTTTGTTTCAGACAACTAACCAATCATTGATCTGAATTTGGTTTAAAGCGAAGCTAAGCAACTGTAAAGTGTAAAAAAGTAATACATGTATATATATTGGGTACCTTTTTTTTTTAATTTAAAAAGTGCAACAGTTGATTGAATCTGCGTAAGTTTTTGATATCTAAATTAGCCTTTATAGTCAATACTTAGAGATTTATGAAAACAAAGTATGCTTTTTTTTAGGAATATTCACTTTTTTCTTTTTAATGTTTTTTTTTCACTCTCTTTCTAATAGACAACAAAATTTTAAGTTACTGAGGATAACATTAATATTTATAATAGCGTTATTATTATTATTATTTAATAATAATAATGATAATAATAATGTATAAAAGAAAAAGATAATGGAAATGACTGAATTAAAATTTAGAATGGAAATATCAGTCATAAAATATATTTTCATTGTTATCATTATTTATTAATGACAACAATAATAATGCTAATGACATATTCTAAATAATATAAAAATCATAATATGAATAAAATGCAAAATTTTATCATCTTTTCTCCCCCTTTTTTTTCCTCACTTAGGGTTAGGGTTGTCGGGAGCCGAAGGGAGGCCGAATGCGGCTGAAGGGGCCGGAGGGGTGGTCGAAGTGGGGTGACTAGAGCAGAGGGGGCGGTAGCTGGCTGGTGACTGGCTGCTTGTTGCTGGCTGAGGGAGGGATGAGGGCTGCTGTTTGGGGAAGGAAGAGTTGGCTGAGGGGGGTATAAATAGAGAGGAGGGAAGGAGAGAGAGGGGAGGATGGCCAGGCAACTGGTCGGCCAATCGACCATCGACTGGCGCCGACCAGCCATCGACCAGGGTGATGCATGTGGCAATTGTCTGCGCCTGTCTCTGCATCTGGCAAGCTCTGTCGAGCGACAGAGCCTGCACCATGGTGTGGCGTCGGGGGGCAGACGATGGAAGGAAAAACTTAAATAATTAATTTCAATTAAATTTTTTGGCATTTTCCATTGTTCAACTTCCAAAAATAACAAAACTTGACACCGAGGTGTGTTACGATGAGATGAACACCCTCGCGCCAAAAATTTTTATTCGGAGCAATATTTTATTTTATATTAAATTCTGAAGTTTGAAACTTCAAAAATTGATCACGATTGAACCGAAGCTCCGAATTTGATGAAACTTTTAGCATAGCCTTTAAATAATATACTTAATACAATGACACAAAAATTGATGAATTTGGATATGTATTTAATTTTCTCAATTTATTGAATTAAAATAATTCATAAATTAAAGCAGGAGTTTTCGTTATCCGGATTTCTTCTAAACTTGAGCATATTGATCTAAAAACTATTCTATCCAATGATAACTTGGTTTGCCCTAATTTGAAGTTCCCCAGGATCCTAATTTTTGAGTGTGGATTTGACCTAATTTTGCGGGTAACGACATTGGGTCGTTACAACACCAATTTAAAAACTTTCTCTTTCTTTCTTTTAATATCCCAAAGAGTCTTCAATCTCTAAGTTTCATACTAAGGTTTTGCTCATAAAGATGCCTAAAAATTTTATTTTTATCATAGGGATTTTTAATTAATAGAATCAGTATCTTTAGCACTAATTAGGATTTTATCCGCACATAATTAACTGTGGGACAACCTAGGGATGTCACAAGCTGCTGCATGCTCTAGTTTCACCCACAGATAACACTGTCTGGGCGAACATGCTTTTGATCCTTGATGATATTAAGACTTGTTCAGTAACAGATTAAGATATCCATTTGTCTAAGTCTATAAGAATGAATCTTTGCTAATGTTACAAGAAATGTGGTGTTGCACCTGCTCCAACCATTGCAAGTGTGCTAAGCTAGGGAGTTATTCCTACTAACAATAACTTGTTGATTTCTCCATGCATACTTGGCCTATATAGCACTCATCCACAAAAGCTACTCATTTTATTTAAAGTTCATAGTTTTTCAAGCCATAAAAGAGCGTGCCCAAATGCAAGTCTTGAACACCAAGCACTTCTTTTGGCATGTACACGTGCTTTCATTTGATATAATGAATGCTACCGCTACCCTCAATATTTCCTTCACTATGAAATTTTATCATATGCTTCTCAATCTAGAAAACATACTTTAATAATCTATGAATAAAGCATGACATAAAGGGAATCACTAAAATAGCAAACTATATGAGTTTCCCCTAAAAGGAAATGATTTAATTACCCCAAATAGTAATGCGAACTTTCATCTATCTATGATGTGCGTATAATCTTCTATAAGAGGGAACTAAGCACTAATTTTGATGCCAAGGTATATTAGTTCATTTTTTCTCACAAATTCCAACAATCTTGCCACTCTTCTCTTCCAGTCCAGCTCCTATAACTATTCAAAGCGGTAGTAATATGTTAGGCTGCTCATGGACAAAGGATTTGAAAATTATGGGCCTCTTATTGAATTGAACTTTCAATAATATTCTAATTTGCATTGCTTGGGAGGTAGCAAGAGAAAGAATCTTAGAGCATAAGAGAAATATATAAATGAATAGAGGACAACCTTGACAAAATCCTCGCATGGCTTTAATCTACACACGCCTTTCCCTGCTAACAAATAGAGAAAATTGAGAGCCACAACACATTGCAACATTAAAGTAGTTCAGGTAGGGGGAAACATGATTCGGATATCTACTCCACCTTATTGTAAACTTACTTCATGTCGACTTAAATAGCTATGTGCCTAGAAGTAAAGAAAGAGTAATAGAATTTGGAGAGGATCTTTTGTGCTATCGAGCAATTGTCTCTGATGTCTTTCTTAAAACAAAGGCCTTTTACTCCTTGAAGATAAGCCTTGTAAGTAAGCTTTTAACTAACATCTACGCAATGATTTTATATAAAGGGCATAGTTGGAGGAATTATGAGAATCTCTTGCACTCATTTAATTAACACATTATTAGGTTCAACCAACCTTTACTGTTGAAGAATTATTTTGTCTTAAGCTTTGTTTGGGAAGCTTGTTGCTATTGTGATTTATAAAAAGTGGCTGTCTGTTTTTTGTCATTTACCTACTTTTTGTCTGTTTTATATAAAAATTTCTTAAAAAATGATTTTTTAGAAACATTTCTAAATGTAGCCCAATTACTTTATGCTATTTAGTTTATAAAAGCTACTTTGCCCTTTGTCCTTTACCACCAATGCTCATCGACACATTTATTATCCTCGGCTGTATGATGACCACTGCCAACCCCTGTTGATGCCATGAACAACAATCTGTTTATACAACTACCACTGCTCTAAATTGAGCCTTAGGTAACCACTATCGCAGAATGGTAACTGTCTGCATCTCCGCCTGAAGAGGAGTCAAGGCCTGTAAACGAGCTCCAGCAGCAGCAAGTAGGTGACCAGCTGAGTCGCGGACCGCAACCCCACCAAAAGAAGCGGGCTCTCCATATCTGTATGCAGCATTAATGTTGCCTTCAACCAACGGGTCGGGGGTACCATCTGGAAGAGGAAGTGGAGGAGCCCTGGTGGGCCGTGGAACCCCAGTAGTCTGACCCGTCATGTGGCCCAGCATGAACCAGCGTAGAGAGAATCGAACCTGCATAGACTAGCGGAGTCAGACACAGTCGGCCATGAGAACGCTCAGTCCTGCTCCTCCAGGCCTGATAGAGGGAGGAGGCCACAATCTCCATAATGGCCATCGTATAATTGCAATGTATCACCAAGTGCTCTCTATCCTTCTCTGAATCATGGCCCCAGACACAGGCTGCAGATTGCGTAAGCCCTCTCCTGAGTAACCAACAACCTATTGGGATAGCATCACTGAGCAACCTTCATAGAAAATAGGTCTTCCTGGGGCCCAGGGCTATCTCCCACATGGCAGCAAACTACCAAGGCTAACATCCTCTCTGCCAATATTCATTACTTACATTGTTTCAAGTTGTGCACTATTCGTGGTCATGGAAGATCCCTTTGAAATTGGCTGAGCTATCATTATTTTGAATTGAGCTTAATTTTTAGCCAGCTCACTGCATGCCTATAGTCCAAAGGTTTTAGGAGCTTAACTTTACACAGCGAGATCCTAGCAAATGGACCATTGTCACCATTAATTATTGGGCTATTGATCCATCGTAGCTCCTTGATTTCTAATGCAATTCTAAAATTGTTACCTTTTGCCCAAAACTCCAATGACAACCTAGAAGGAGAATCCAAATTGGAGTTGAAAAGGCTACATTATCGCTGGGCACAAATCATGGTACTCAGTCATCAATGCTATGGACTTGACCTTTGATGAGTCAAGGATCACCCATATGAATGTGGCCACGAGTATCCCATTTTTATTTTAGTTTACTAACCTTTGGAAAGGGATTTCTTGCCCAAAACCCAAAGCTCCTTTATTTTTGTGCTGACTTAGAGTTTCTTCCTAAAAAATTATTATGATAACCTTGCATGAAACAATGCTTTTCTCAAGGGGTGCTAATATAAAACACTTCCTATGTTGTTAATACACAATATACCTTTTCTCAAAAGGGCATATGTGCATGCATCTATTCTTATAAGGTGTTAATATGCAATAATACATTACTTCTCACAATAATACATGCTTCTCAAAATGTGCATATGCATTTTTTAGTATTTAACAATTTTCTATCATTTAAACCTTTACAAAATAATATTTTATAATTTCCTCCGTTCTTTTAACTCAGCAATTACACATTAAATCTATTTCAATTTTGAATGTGTTTGTGAGTTGCAAATACTAGTGTGTGGGCTGATCAAATGTGAAGCAAAATTGTTGGACAAGGATTTATAGTAGCAAATAATTTAAATTGTTTTATTATAATATTTATTTTTAATAGTTTCTAACAATAAATTTAGCTTTATTAGTAATTAGTTAAACATTCTATACATGTAATAGTATTCAGTCTTGCGTAAGATTTTAGCTTTTTTCCCACACTTTTATAATTTATCAAAAGTTATCATTTTCATATTAAAATTAAAAGTATTTATGATTTTTTTATATGATTTTAAAATTTTAAAATATAATTGTGTAATTAAATAAGAATTTATGAGAATAATTAAAATTAAAAATACTTAGATGCTTGTGCAAAAGGTATATATGTATGTATGTATATATATATATACACACACACACACAAGGAAATTTCTCAATAATTTGGAATTGTCGAGCTCTTATAATATTTAGATTAATCGATGCTCGATACATTCTTATAAAGCTCTCCAATGAAATTGAGTATACAAGGCTATTTATCTGGGGTTCATACTATATTCAAAATATACATGTGAAATTATTGAAATAGACCACATCTTTTTATCAGAAACATGAATCTCCTATATTTCCTAATTGGATAAATTTCCCGCTTCTTAAGGTTCATTTGATCACCCACTCTATTCTTTTTTCATTGCGATCTTACTTTGGAAAACTCCTTAAGGTTGACTATGCGACAGCTAATCTCTTTCGGTCGTCTGTGGCCTGAGTTTTGGTTGAAGACGACTTAATAGAAACCCTTGAATTGGTCATCTGAATTAAGAGTGAAACTGAAGGACACTTCCACGAAGTGATCTTCAAAAATTTGCCGCTTTACTGTACTAATTTCAAAATAGTTGGGCATGAATACACCCATACTTAAAAGACTAGTATTTCAAGGGAATGTATCGTGTAGAAAACCAAGCAAGCAAGATATCTATGTTCCTAAATGTCAAAAGATCATGTCGGACAAGGAAATCATTGAGCCGGTTGTGGTGGGAATTGATGCTAATGCAAAAGTTTGCAATAATTTGGTCATTAATGGTGGAAATACTGAGGATAGTGGTGTTGAAATTGCCTTTACTACTGCGGGTAGTGCCAAGCAAAATAGATTGCTGTCGGCGGTAAATAGCGCGAAGGGAGAAGAAATCGATCTGCAGTTCTCGGTGATGTGGATTGAGCTTCTCTTCAGACGAGCTGTCAGCAGTGTAGAGCGTGAAGTAAGAAGAAAGCTAAAAGTATTTGTCGGCGAAGTGTTGAGCTTCTCTCCGGACAGATCTATCTGCATCGAAGAGGAACATCAGGGAATTGGCGAATAATAGCGCAACATGAACTCTAAGGGAGGAAAGAAAATCGGCGGACCGAGTAAGTGATATTGTAAGTATCTAAATCAATATCTAAATCAAGCGTTGATTATATGTAAACTATAAATAATAAAATAACTCATCAATTATATTAAAGAGATAAATGGTAGACAATTAAGTTATGGCTCTATCTTTTCAATAAATACAAATGACCCAATGTTAGAATTGTGATAAACCTTTGAATTTATTGTCTGATATTATTGGACAAAATTAATATGATCTTCGAATAAAAAGACTATGATTATAAGATGAGCACCCATCATTGATGTTTGACAACTACAGAAAATAAATAGCTCCTTGACAAAATAAAGAGAATTGTGCTTCATTCACAAAAAATATACATTTGCAATTATCTAATATAAGAAAACTTATAGCAGCATCAAATAAAATGCAAAATGCTATATTTTATTTGCCAAAAGAATTCTCTAGTTAACTCCAAATTACTCGGGACTTTTAAATAAGATGATGAAGAAAACCATAGCAATAACAACCCACAAGCATAATAGGGATCATTGTGATCATGAATATTAACACTTCCTTGAAATTGATTCCATTAACTTTTATGTGGAGAAAGAGGAATAAAAAAACTAGGCCATAATAAATGGGCCTGCTTTATCTACATATAATCTTATAATCTTTGCAGTACAATTAATCTTTTTATTCTATAAGAAGAGCATCAATTCTTAAAAACTCATTCTTATAAGTAATACCATATCCTTTTCTTAAGAAATGATTGGCTGTCATAAAAAGACAGTTCGAAATTGTTATCAACATCAATCTAGCCAATATCAAAATTGCTTTGAATACATTAATCATTTGCTTTTCCTATATTCCAATTTAGATCTCCTTCAATAAACAATAGTACATGATAAATTACTTGAATCGATTTCAACACATTCCTCTTGATTTGAAATGAAAGTCTGGGGTTGTAACTAACGTTATAGAATGTGGTCTTAGATAACTTAGACATATTAAGCATAGACAAATTAATGTCCATGTTAAAAAATTGATTACATGAATTTTGCCCATGTTAAAAAAAGAAAGATAAAAAATACATGAGAAGAAACCAATAGAAATGCCAAACTATCAATATGAGTTGATATAAAGCAAAAAAAAAACCTTTGTATCATTTTCATATATAACAAAATACTGACTTCAAGATAGCTCGGTGCATGAAGACATTTGGGCCTACAACATTACTCCCTTACTGATATATATAATGAAATCAGTAAACAAAAAAAGAAAGTGTTGGGGATGTTTTTAAGTTGATTGCGAGACTAAATCTATTTGAATTCTAATAATAAATGTATTTTGTAAGCAATCCTAACCAAGATGCCATCCAGCTCAGTTGATTTTAGGTGCAATGTTAGAATGAGTGTTACTTTGTAAGTTGTTCAAATTATGAGATGAATTATGCTAACTATTGCAATTTGTCACATAATAAGGGAAAATTAGAAAAAATAAAAAGACATGGTCTTCAATAGTATTGATGAGTTCGACTGAAGCATCAAACTTGGCGGATTCTTCTGCGGCTACAAAAGCAACTTCTTTGGCATCCTTGTAAGCCTTTTGTGCAACTGCATCTTGGTGTTCTAATTTTTTTCTAAGGATCTGCAGCTTGACTCACCCAATTGTATAAACCCTGATTCTCCAAACTGATGAGCATGAATGGAAGAAGAAAACGAAGCTACGCCAAGTCTCAGAAGATTTGAATAGGGAGGTATCGAGAACTAAAGGGAGAGAAAATCAGAGCGAGCCACAAAGTCAGGAACATATCAGCGCTTTCGATTTTGGAAGAATGCGGGATTTTGGTTTTGGGGGATTTTGGCTTTTAATGTAGCAGCAAACGGGAGACGAATGAAAACAAAGAGGAGACGAAATGACTCCGAAGGATAGGCTGTTATTGTACCCATCTTAAATAATTAAAAGATTACCAAACCTTAGGCATTTGCATTTCTAATTTCCAATTTTTGATAATTACAATTCACTAATAAATAAATTAAAATTCATGCACTAATGATTCATTTTTGAAGAAAGATATGCAAATGGCAATTCAAATGAATTTCCCTCCCTCAAAATAAAACGAATGATCAGTGAAATTAATATGAAAGATCAAAACACTTTATTAAAAATCAAAGCTACCATATCAAATAATAGCATTGAATCTTGGTCCATTAAATTTCAAAGCTTTAGGAAGTATCAAGAGATGATCAGTCAAACAATTTGTCTTTGTACACCTCAATATTATGGGACATATTACAAATGAACTCAAGTTTCATGCCAACTTGCCTTAGAAATTTTAAGGTGAGCATCTTAATTGCTACTCGAAAGAGTAAATTTATAACAAAATTATGTATGAATCCTCTTAAATCCAGCGTAGCGCAGTTAAGAAAATTTTATAAAAAATTGAATACAACACAAATTTCTTTTGAACTAAACGCACAATTCAGAATTTATGCATAAATTTATATAAAAAATTATGTATAAAGCTAAAATGCATTGCTTAACAAAAATCACCTTGCAGAACTAAGTGAACCTTCACTTGTAGCTCCCCTTTAAATTTTGAGAAAGGCTAAGGCTTCTCCTTCGAGGAGGAGGAGGCGGTGGATTCCCAAGTTGTCGCCGCAAATAGGAGAAAAATCGGACCGAAGAAAAGGTGCGATTGCCAAATGAAGATGAAAAGCAGAGACGAAAATCAGGAAAAGATAAACTTAAGCCAACCACCAACCAACAAAAACCTAAGCCGGAGAAGAAGAGGATTCAAGAAGGGGATTACACGATGCAACCAAGATCGCGGCGAAAGAGAAAGCGAGCTATTGTGCGTCGCAGGAGAGAAATTGCTCGGTTGATTGCAGCTATGCGTCACAGGAGAGGAACATTTTTCTTTCTTCGTGGCGAAGAATACTCGGAGAGATCGAGGAAGGGAGAGATTGAGGAAGGGAGAGTTCGAGGAGGCAGGTTGATAAATGGTAGAAGAAGGTGGAAGGCGAATAGTTTTTTCACGGGAAAAA
The DNA here is from genome assembly GCA_016760335.1 of Gastrodia elata. Classification (NCBI taxonomy): domain Eukaryota; kingdom Viridiplantae; phylum Streptophyta; class Magnoliopsida; order Asparagales; family Orchidaceae; genus Gastrodia; species Gastrodia elata. The sequence goes on along the minus strand of CM028670.1, from coordinate 32,038,289 downwards.
ATTCTGCGATAAAAAAAATAACTTTTTTTTTTGTGTTTTTCTTCTCTTTTTTTCTACGCCTACGGTTCTCTCTTTGAATCTTCTTTGCGCCTCATTCTTTTTCTCTAACCTATATACATATATATATATACTAATATAGATATACATATTATTTTATCCCTTCCCCTTCTAACCCTTCCTTCTTCCTATGTGCAGTGTTTAGCAATAGAACCCTTAATCTCTAGGTTGGCAACAAGTCTCTTCATCCACCAATTCACTTCTAGAAGAATAGAATATTTTTTCCACTTCTTTGGGTGCCGATTACTTCCATTATTGGATTAGATATAAAGGAGCTAAAATACAAAAAATCACATCAATTCTTGTTTTTTAGCTTTTTAAATTTATACCATTAAAAAACTTGTGTTGAATGCTCAAAGATGTGGAAAGAAAAAGTGCTCTACTTATATAAATATATTTGTGTATTTAGGGATAAATTATTGTTCTTCCATATACAATGTGTACTTTCTCTCACTTTCTCCTTTGTTTATCGCTTGATTTAAACTATCCGTATCTAAGCACTATATGACAAATATTGTGCTTAATTTATGCCATTCATATTAGATAATGGATAGATCTCGATGTGGGAGAAAAAATGCTCTTTTCAGTAACTAAGGATAGTAGTGTACCCTTATATATTGTGCTACTGGTTTAATATAATTAAGCTAACCTCTACAAAAACTATGACAAAGGAGGATTCTAAGCAAAAGAAAGGGGTGCGATTTAGAGAAAAGGAAGGATAAGATTTGTACAGTCCCCTAAAGTATGCCTTATGACACAATATCTAGGTTTAATGCTGATCTTAACACTACTGCGCATTAGCTTCATGTTTAATTTTTATGTGGTAATTTTGTGAAAAGTTCTAAGAATTTCAACGTATTGGAAATTGTAAATCGAATTGATGGGAAACATTACTGTTATCCATTCTTTATACTGTGAGACATGAAAATATGTCATAGAAACATGTCACGTTACGAGTAAAGTGATTGATACTCATAGGAAAGAATATCATGCTAAATCTATAAGCTGGGAGTGACTAGCTTGATAAGAAATATATTTCTGGGCTGTTAAATCAGCGGATTTCCTTGTCATTTGAGGAAAAAGTTATGGGATATACCCAGCTTAAAAAAAGTGGAATTTTTGGTATTGTAGAACACTTGCAATATGATCCAGCTTATATTAATTTTTTTTTCTGTAAAATAATAGCATCAAACTTAGACATGACAAAATTATTAGAAAGTTTCTCTTATATTTGGAGTTTGTGGAGGATTTTCTATTTGATTGTTCACAATGAAGATAAAGGATTCCATGTAGTTGACCCCCTTAGTAAGACTAAAGTCTTGTACTGTAGTTGTTGCTTAAAGGTTTTACTTGCTTTCATGTCTCAGATAAAGCCAAAAAATATTAATGAGTTGCTTACATCACTTTCAAAATGTGTGCACATACTGTATGAAGTATTTCTAATTCGTTTTGCTGCGTTCAACAATATTTTTCTTCAGTCTTTACATGAAATGTGCCAAATAATGATGCTCACTGCCTTGTCAAGCTGCACAAGTTTAAAATTGCTGATCTTTATTCTGTCTTGAGCTTTACTGAGTGAGAAGAAGGCTGGGGGATTTCTAAATCTACCTGCATAAATTTCATCCAGTAAATAGCGTATTAATTATATATTATGTTTTCTAAATACATGTGCATAATATGCTGAAGAAATCTTCAAGTGATATTTAAGGAAGCCAGTTATGTTTTTAATGATCATTTTGCTAAATGAATTGCCATATGAATTTAGATTAATTTTTAGTGTTTGTTTCTTTGTACGTGTGACTTCCCTTGCCATGTTGTTACTCGTAGAATTTATTAGCATTGAGGTTTAATGAAAGCAATATATTGTAATCTCTGCTGTATCTTTATTGCACTTATTTACGTACATGCTTTAAGTTATTTGTTTCTCTTGTTAACAATGTAAGGCTTCTGTTGCAGATACCGGAATTTTGAAAGATTGCATCGACATCTCAAGGAAATTCGTAACTACTCCTTATCTTTGCCACCAAAGAGATTTCTGTCATCCAGCATCGATGATTACTTTGTTCATCAACGATGTATTCTCCTTGACAAATATTTGCAAGTAGGATTCTTCCATTTATTCTTGAAAAGGATTAATGATTGTATAGCCCCTTTTATTTTCACTATTTTCTTAAATGTTTAGAGTCTTCTGGCAATAGCTAATATTGCTGAGCAGCATGAAGTGTGGGATTTCTTGAGTGCTTCTTCAAAGGTATTAGTTTTACTCTTACCCCCGAAGATTTTGTTGTTGTTGAAACTCAAGCATGTTGTGTTTTAGAAGCTAATGCTTATTACTTATTTTTTGAAGAATTATTCCTTTGGAAAATCTACTTCCGTCATGAAAACATTGGCTGGTATGCCCCCGCATCATTCTTTTGTTTATTTTGTTTCTGCAATTCATCTTTATGTTTGACAATGTTGAAGCTTAATATCATGGAGTTACATCGGTGAAATGTGAAGATTGTTTATTTAGAATGTGCAAAAATAGCATGGTGTTATTGTATTTAAATAGAAAATTGTCAAAATGGTCTTTTGACTCTTGCAAATTGTTCATTTTAATACTCGACTTGTAATTTTTTGGTCCATTAATTGAGTTATGTGTTTTTTTCTTGGTCATATACCGTGAATTTAGATAAAAACCATTAAATATGAAGGGTAAATATGTCCTTTTATGATTCAGCTAATAAAATTCTTCATATAATTCGTGCATTTTTTCTGAAGAATATTTTGAGCAGATAGAATACTGTTATGAGTATTTCTTTCTTTTATGAATGCATTCTTGCTTTATCTTAAATTCTTGATTGAAATGCAAATATGTGCGGATAGAATGCAGGAAATAATCTTTGGCAGATATTGTTTTATGCATTTGGTTCTAATATATCAACACCCTTTAGAGTATATATATTGTTAACTGCGGAGCGAATTCTTGCATAACCTTAGCTTGAAAGCTTGTGTTTTTATTCTCAAAATGGATATTTTTTTGTGACAACTTTCTGCTTCCATTACATTTTTATTTTATATTTTTTATTCAGTGCTTTACATTCATCAAATTAAATTTAATCTTGTCATCAAGCGAATAAATTTAAGCAAAGTTGTCCTTGAAGTCAGAAGCTAGAAAAGTCCGGCAGCTTCAGCCCCGACACAGCTTCTTGCGCCGCGCGCTTGCTGCGGCTACTGCTTTCTCCTTCTCAAGCACGCTGAATCTTCTTATTCTTCTTCTTCGATGCACCTTTTCTTTCTAATGCTTTTTTCTCTCATGAGCTGGCCGTGGCAAATTCGTCGATAGAGCTCTTTGATGCTGATGTCTCCCCCCTCGTTAATGGCGTCTTCTTCTTCCTCATCTATGCAAGTGAGGCTGCTCAGGGGAAGTTGCTCGCTATCCAGATGCGATTTAATGATTAAACAAAGTTTTCCTCGAACATCAACCCTTATGACATCAGAAGCAACGTGGACGTCGAAATCAACATCGACGTTGGAACGGTCTATGTTTAAGTCATCGACGCAAAGAGGACCGTTTGAGCCTCAAGCGTAGAGGGACGTAGAGAGATCGCGTCGTGGGAAAAAAATTGCAAATTGCTGCTCAGTAAAAGCTGCCTTCAGGATATCAAAAATCATCCAGCTAAATTACCTTTCTACTCCTAATTTTGTAATATAAATGATGGGCTTAGAGGGAAGGTTAACGGAGGGACAAAACAAAAACACTTAAATAAAATTTGGGGACCAAAAAATTGATTTATTAGAGACTGACTAAATTAAACAATTTGCAAGAGTCAAACTATTTTGGCAATTTCCCTATATTTAAATCTCCACATCTTTATTTCAGTTTTAATAGTTATTTTCTTGCAAAGCTTGTCTATGATGATGCTCCTAATGAAAGAGATGTGTTCTCTTGTATTATATGCTCTTGTTACATTTGGTTTAGTATTGCATGTGTTTTGATTCAGTTAGTTTTATTCCATAATTTCATGTTTCCTTTTCCTCTGATTCAGCAAATCTGCAGTGTTCGTTTTCTTGCTACAGATGGCTACTTTGGCGTTTTGGAAATTTCAGTTTTCCTATTTTTCTATTTTTGCGCTGCTATGAAATATATGGCTCCGTTTGCATTGACTTTTAAACTACCTGCTATGCTGGAGGTTTTAAGTTACTATTTCTCCTCTTCCACGTATACTTTGTTTTTATATTATCGTTATATTTGTTAGATTATTAACTTCTATTTTTTTCTGGAATATGCTAGGATATGGATTTATAAATATAAAATGGACGCCTTTTGCTTTAGTGAAACTATAGTTGGAAATTTATTTTTGCTTAAACCCAAGTGATATAAATTGCATTTTCAGTATTTTCCAGATTTAAGGGTGTTGATAAGTTATTTTGTTATATAAGATCCCTGTAGCTTTTGATTATCATTGAACGATTGGTTTATTGTCTTTTATGAATAAGTTTTTTTCAATTGTCGTGTTATTTGATGTTGATCGCACTCGCTTTTTGCAAGTCTTGATTATAATTTTGGGGAACAGTTCCTTTTTATCGTGCTATCTTTTCGCATGTCTTGATGACAATTTTTGGGGAACAGTTCTTTTGTGCATCTGCGTAATGTCTGGACTGTTACAAGTTTTTATTCTCTTGTTCTTTCACATAAATCAGCTTGTGCTTGATTTATGTGCCTGGTTGAGATCTTACCATGTCTGGTATGCACCTTTTTTGTTCTTTTAGTGCCTCTTAATTCTTTAAGTTTAGTTTTTGTTTTCAGATATCTTGCAAATTCTCAAATGCTGATGACTTATATGTTAGCATTTCAAATAAACGTAATGTTTCTCTTAATTTTGCATAAAAGAAAAAGAATTTTATTAAAATTTATATTTTTTAATTTGTGGATTATTAGTTGTATGTTTCTTGTTGTGAATGTGAAGACTATTTGAGCAAGAAGATTTGATTTTGATGAGCCAGGATTGGGTCACAGCTAAGTTAATGGGTCACATATTATTGGATGCTGATTTGTTGTTGTGGTTTGAGTCCTGCCACAGATATCTAGGAGGCAGTGGCTGACATTTTGCACATCTCCACTTGTTTGGTGCATGAATTGATTTCTCTTTTTGAGTCTTGTTTTTTATTTATTTGAGGACATCTAGAGAAGTTTTCTGCAATTTGTTGAGAATTTATTTGCATTGAGTTTGGGTAATATTGAGTTATTTGCAAACTTAATGTCTTTTTTTCTTGAGACATCTCTTATAGCCTCACATATTTTTACTTAAAAAAATATATTCGTGAATATAGGTGTATTTTCATAAAAGTACAAAAATATTTTAATTTTTTGTTTACGTGTTTTTATCATTTATTTTTTTTATATCTTTCTCTTTCATATGTTGGTGAGATGATATAATCTTTCTTTTCTATATTCAAACATCTAGTATTTTTGTTATACTGAGCATCAATTTAATTTAATTATATCAAAGAATTTATTGATTTTATAATTTTGAAAATTTGTTGCAATCTTAGGATGTTCCCACTCTATCACTATTGGTTCTCTTCCAGATCTGCACAACCACAACACCACTCACATGAACATGAGCCATTCTTAATCCTTAATTGAAGCCTTAATGAGAGGCTCAACTGCTAACTCTTCAAGCATGGCTAGAGTCAAGCTTACTGCTTTCCATCATGGCATATCTAATAACTACTAAGCAAATGTCCCATGTACCCTCACATTATCTTTTATTTTATTCTGCATATAACCTTCTATTTGTATAAAGGTCTACATAAGACCATATTTACCTAAATGCAAATCACGGGAAAACATTTCGCTGGTTGTCTCCTTTCTTTTCTCGGCATTCCAACATAGTATTCGAGAAAGAAGATCCCGACCCCGATCTGTCTCCGTATTCCTCTTCTCATTTCCCTCTCCACTTATCTTCGTCTATCCATCCCCACAAATGACGATGAACTCATCAATCCAATCGTCGACGTCATTAGCTCACCCGTCTCAATCGGCAAGTTCAAATGTAGATCCATTCAATCTAGCCCTAGCTACCGTCCATCATCTCCTCCCAGTCAAGCTTGATGGCACAAATTACATGCTATGGAGGTTGCAGCTTCTTCCTATTTCTCGATCTCACGATCTGCTACGGTATGTAGATGACTCGCATCCTTCACCAGCCAATGGAGTTGATGAATTTAGTCTAGATGCCATCACTTGGTATAAACAAGATCAATTGATTTTGTTGGTTGATCTCCTCACTGACTGAAAAGGTTTTTGCTCAAGTCGTATCATACGATTTGGCAAGTTCAATGTGGTCTGCAATTGCTTAAATGTTGTAATGTCGCATTATTAGATTCAATATATTAATTCAACAACGAGTGTTACGATAGTACTTAATACTGGATTAGAGATTTCTAACCCACTATTGAGTATTGCTTTTGAATAGCGGAATTATGGGTAGAAGAAAACTCAAATATTTCAATCAAACATTCAGCATTCATAATATGTAAATATACAATATGAAAGAATCGTTTAAACATCATAGAAGTATTAATATACAAGCTTGAGAAAGTAATCACTCATCCTCACATATAAAAAATGTAAAAGACAAGTAAATAGAGTCTTCAGCACACTACTACAACTCAGACTATCCTTTAGGCACCAAGTCTGCTCCAATCTCTTGATCTATAATATTTGATTTATAATACGGTAGTGCACAGCCAATAAAAAAAATAAGTTGTTAGATTTTAAAAAGTCCAGGTACAATTTAAGGGCAATTAATACATTGTTATTATTAAGCGGATACCACTTTAGCTATTTACAATTAAAAATAAGCGGAGCATTTGGCATGAAATGAATAAACAAGTAAACAACTGCTAAAGCTGTAAAAGAATTGTATGGCTTAATTTAACTTATTAATCCTACATCAAATAGGTTAGCAAGACAATTTTATAAAGTATGCATTTAAATAAGGGAAACATAAATATGTCCAAATAATTTGTATGCAAGTTAAAATAGTGTAGATAATTATGTATGTGACATATAAGAAAACTAACTGCAAAAGCAAGAAGTAAAACTTAAGTAAAAAATTGTTGTAGTGCAATAAGTAAAGCAATCTTAGTCTAAAAAGACTGAATAAATATAGTCACAATACTATAATAATCATTCACAATCAATAAGATTGTGTGATATGCAATTTATGATTTATTTATCTTGTATTTTATTTTGTGGGCGCAGAATAAGTGAGTAGTTAAGTACGTCTATTTAACTATAAGTGGGGTCAACTGCAAACACACACATTCCCCCTTATAGGAATTATGTGATCTCTTGATACTCCAATATCCTGCCCAGGCTTAATGACGGCTGTACTATAATCCACCAAAATAAACTTCTCTGAAGTATATTTTAAATGTTCATTATTATGCACAATGTCTTAATGTATGATTTCAAGGATTTGATCTTAATGCGTTGCAGTATTTTAAGGATTATTAAATTATTGTAAATCATGCGATATTCATTATTTTTTATTTTTAATTATTTTATCCTAACGATTGGGACTAATAAAGCCCCCAATTAATTTAGATATCATAAATCCCTAAGTTAATTGATATAAAAATATAATAATAAAGTTAATTTTGGAAAATAGTAATTTAATTAAACCTTATGCAGTGACAAAATAACTTATAGATATAATTATGTAAATATGAGTTAAAATCTATGCTTATTTAATAAAACCCTTAATCCTAAGTTATTGATGTATACAGATGGTTTGAAGTTATTATATCGTAAGTAATTCTAATAATTCATCTATATTCATTAAGCATAATCTTGCTATTGATGGCTTCAAATTATCATTATTCTAGTTCATAATGCTTTGGAATTGTATTATAAGGTTTACTTTATTTTAATCAACTTAGTTTCTTCCAACATTCTAGTTAATAATTCAATTCTATATTTAAGCTTACTTTAAAATTTATAATAAACTTCAAGTTTATTAGAGGTCCTAAGGTTATAGGTATTTCTTGTTTTCTTGGATACTTGTTCATAATTGTATACTATTTATTCTAATGAATATCCCTTATGGAGAGTTTACTAATAATAATAACCTTTCAATCTATCTATTTGGGAACCTCATGGCTAGTAATATATAACTATGTTCTAAAGCTCTCTACTCAATTATTATTTAATAATATTTTATATGACTATAATAAGAGAGATTATTCCTTACATCTAAAAGGTAAGATGTAGCAAAGTGAATCAAAATCATTTATTTTAATATTTTTTTTAATTTTCTAAGCTTTATTATTATGCAGACAAAGGGAAAGTAATGACATTGTAGATACAAGACCCGTAATGGTATGAATAAATATTAAACAGAGGTAATTGAAATATCTTGCCTTGCTGCAAACAACAATATTCTTTTAAAATGGGAGGAATAGTATACCCGACCTATAAATCTTATTTACATATTTAACACTCAATTTTTCATATTTAAAATGACCACTCAAAACTACTTTGTTGCACTAATGTTACCACCACTTTTAGGTGCTTTCAATTATTTCATGTGTATGGGATTCTATATTTTGTTTGATGATAGTTTAATAAATATTGACGTTTGAATGTTAGTTATTCATATACCCAAGGTTTGGGCCGTATGATTAATTATTTAAAAATATAGTAATACTAAACAAGTTATAAATCATTAACATATTATGAATAAACCTATGCTTTCATGTGCATTTCACTTGCTAATATTCATGGTTAAAAGTTTCATTAATGAAGTTACTATAGATGCAATGGGGATTAATAACTGGGTAGTAATAAGATAAAGTAGGACTACAAGTGATGCTGTGGATAAAAAAACTAGAAAATCACCAAAAACTTAAAAGAGTAATTATTTTAAAAAATATTCTGTGCAGCCAAAAGAAGCTCATGAAATTCGAGTCTACCTCAGATGAAAAGAGCTCACATCACGCTAGAACGTGCATTTGTTCAGCCCATTACCTTTGAGTAAAACAAAGTGCTTTAGTGTGTATCAGCGTCCGTTCACCATTGAGATAGTTTTTAAAAGTTACGGTCTTCCTGATTTTTACTCCTTCAAATACTGAACTGTTGATATATGTTTTTTAATTATTTTTTATTATTTTAAGTCCGGTTATTCATATAATCTGATTTTGTTCTTTTCTTAACAGTAAATATGGATGATGCCATGGATGATATTGTTCGTCAATTCAAACGTAAAGTTGTTGGATCATCACAGGTTCATGCATTTTCTCCCACACAAGCAGATCATACGACGAGCATACCATGGAATGAAGATGAAGCAAAAAAGGCAAATTTGGTATACAGCAGCATGGAAACTTCTCACAGCATCTCTGATGATGATGTACCTGATGATGACCATTCTTTTGCTTTAGCTAGCGGGTGGCACTCAGACAATGAATTGAAAAGTCTTCCACCACGGGTAGTAAAGGGAAAAGGGGAATCTAATAGTTTGGCATTTCAAAAAAGTGGACAATCGCAGCAATTCAATAAAATAAATCTTGAAAATGTTTCAACCTCTAATAATACTGTTGCTTCTGATGCATTAGAAGACTTGGCCCGAGTACCACCTGAGGTATATAACTCATGAGTCTTTGCTGTAACATTACCTAATGAAGTGACAATCTTTGTGCTGAAAGCGTTTAACAATTCTTTGTGTGCTTAGTGATATAGCTCAAGAGTCTTTCTAAAACATTGCTTGCTCAATGAAGTGACAATCTTTGTGTTGCAAGTGCTTAACAACTCTTTGTGCGAACAATCATAAAATAAATAATCTCATATAGTTTTCTAAAATTGAGGCAAGTTTCGGTTCGCCTTTTTGTAATTATCTTGATATTTAGGCAGGCATGGTAAAACCATATTTATATCTTGTGTTATGACTTGAATTTAAAATTCATCGATCTCTTACTTAGTGCATGATTTTAAGAATTAAAAAAGTGATGTGAAAGTGCGAAATCTCAAAAAAAAAATTATTAATGTATTGCTCCTGGCAATCTAAGAAGACTGATCTAAGAAAAAAGTACTGGATAGCTGTCTTGTATTTAACGAATCGGTGCCCGTACAAGGACACTTGGCAGCATCTAGGAGCTTTGTGGAAGTAAAACAGACTATTTGAGTTCTTGAGAGGGGAGCATTAGGTTCTTAGCACGTTTTTCTCTAGCAGCCTCTTTTACTCTCTTGCCCTCATGTTCTCTTGAGCTTTGTAGGAAAAATTGAACTAAAAGGACGGAAAAATAGGGCTTGACACATTTCAATACTAGAAACCTTAATTTTGTGATATGAAAACATTTATGTTGTAATTTCTCTCAATCGTATTTCACTTGGATTCTGGTTTTCTTAAGATTTAATAATAGATCTCATGTGAAAATCCTCAATTATTTAATATGTATGTTGTGATACATGTTTTTTGCTGCTGGGCATCTAAAAGAGCTTTTAGATGCCTAAATTGGCTCAGACGAAGCCAAGAGCCCAATAGGTGCAACTAGTCTCCCAGTGGGTGCACAATGAAGATTGCCTTGTAGGTGCCCAGGGCACCATTAAAGCCAAGGATTTTGGCTTGATATTTATTCCAATGGGAGAGTGATTTGCATTCGTGCTAGATGAATAACCATTTAAATAACTCTGAATCTGACATTGTCACTTGATATTTATTGTTTGTCAACATGTAATCACCCACATGAATTTGCTTTATTTTGAGTTATTTAACATTGAGTCCCCCACCATTAAAACCAAGGGTTTTGGGTTGATATTTATTCCAATGGGGGAGTGATTTGCATTCGTGCTAGATGAATAACCATTGTTTGCCAACATGTAGTCACCCACATGAATTTCTTTTATTTGAGTTATTTAACCAAACATTCCCCCAATTTTCTAAATTGTCTAAATACTCTATTGACTCTTGTAAATTCCAAAATGGCCTCTTAAATCTTAAATTTGATGTAAATTTTGTCTCATGCTTAAATTTAAGTACATTATTAGCATTACAAATACGATGTATCTTGGGAAGAAAAATATGGTTGAAGTTAAATGCTACTTTTATTTTTTCTTTACTACAAACCCTATTATTAGTGACTTCAACTACTGTGTAGAAATAGGGCTTACGGTAAAAAAAAGAATTAATATAACAGTTATCAGCTTCAATCTTTTTTCTTCTTCTAAAAATGCCACTTATTCACAATGTGAATTAATGTGACATTATTTAAATTAATTTTGAGACTAATTTTGTATTATTATAAAAGCTAAAGGATCAATTTGAGATTATAAGAGTCAATAAACTATTTTAAACAATTTTAGAAAGTAAGAGGACCATTTAGATAAATAACTCTTTTTATTTATTGAGTGTCTAACCACTCTGGTGCAATAATGTTTTTGCAAATATCTTGCCTCTAGTTCACCCCATGTTTTAAACAATGTTAATGTAAATGCATGTGCTTAGATAAGAAATCAATTGTTAATGAAAATTAGCATAGAAAAGACGGCCTAGTACTCCAAGGCAATGCTGATGTAAGAATACAAATGCAATGGAACATGTGTAAATGGAACTGAATTGATTAGTAGATGATGAATTCATATTACTCCAAGGTAATGCAACTTAAGTGTAAGTGACAAGAAATTGGTTAGTAATTGGATTACTGCCTAGCACTTCTAAGAATGTTAATGAATTAAATGATGACATGATGTATTCTTGTAATGTAAAAAATGAACAAGTACATCATGATCCCATCATTTTCAGAAATATCATGACCCCATTCCTAACGATCATGAATTCATATTAAATTTTCATTCTAAGAATGGTGAAAGAGTATAATTGTTATGCTAGCATATGAAGACAAAAATGTAATTTAGAGCATGAGCGTTCTTCTAATGTGAAGGTAAGACAGTACACTAGTAATGCATACATGGGTAAAGCAACTTAAAACTATGCAATGTCTTCATTTGTATAGTGCTTTATAGATTAAGAGGTTGAGAATCAATTGAAGATTGGTGAGGATGAATCTAACCTTAAAACCTTCCATTTTGTCTACCTATGTATTATGTTTTTACTTTTAATACTTTCTTCCTAAAGGCTATTTGTATCATTTTGTTTAAGGGGGGCAAAGAAGTATGTATATTATGAAATAGTAGAAACGATATGATGTTTTGTAATGAGATAGGTTTGTGATGGTTGAGTGGATATTTTTTTTTGTATTATTATCTATGATGGCTTTACTTATCCGGAACCTTAATCTCCAAATTGTCATAGTTCATATTAAAACAATATTTGGGAAAGAAAGGCTAATCAAAATTAGAGCCATATGCTGTTAGGGCTTCCCTAGAAATTACAGAATACCTCTAATCGATATTTCTAATCTAAACTTATTAGAGCTTTTTTGTTAGTTTGAAGATGAAATGACATAATAGTAATATTAACGAAGTTGAATATGTGAAGGAGAATAATTTTGGGTAGCTCTAATGTAGCAATGTTAGAGACTCTTAGATTGTCCCAAGCTAAAGTGGTAGTTTTAATTACCTTGTTATAGTATGGCCTGTAGTTTGCATTGTAGTGTTACAAGTGGATGGTAAGAATTGTCCTTCATGATAGTTTTTCAGTTGAATGCTTTGCTAACGTTGTTATACTTAATAAGATTAATTTAAGGTTATGGCATAAGAAGAGGTTCATTGGTAAACATCTACCAATTATTTACATCAGACCAATGTAACTGAACGCATTCCACAAGCTTTGTTGCTTAGCAGTCAAACTGTGTCATGGATTAATGGAACATCAATTTGAAATTGTCCCACAATTAAGCAAACTAAGCTCACCTGGCTGAGAGAAATTATGCATTTTATTATAGTAACTCTTATCTTTGGTTTGGCAAAGAAAATGCTAAAGTAAAAAATTTAGTGTAATCCATTTTCAGGTGAAATTAATGCAGCGTAAATACTCTTTGGATATTTGATACTTTACAATGTATTTATTTTCATGTTTGTTTGGATGACATAGTTCCACAATAAATATAAAAAGAAAAAAACTTAAATACTCCCTGACGTTGCTCTGCGATAGCCCAATGAAGGTTGTCAATGTTCTGGTGAGGGTTGATATGGTATACGCCCACTAGCTAGGATTGACGTGGCCTAATGAGCTTCAATAATTTAATGTGGCAGGGGTTAGCTGGAGTTCAATGAGAACCAATGAGTGGCATCGAATAATGCATCTTACATAGTATGTTTGAAATTTTTCTGTTGCATCTGTGTCACTTGATTTGGTCATCAATCAATTTGGGTGAATTTCTAATACTGCTAAATTGAGGGTTTTGGGAAATTAAATTATCCAAAAATTTTAATTTACATTTACTTCAAACCAAACACCAAAATTTTATATTTATATGTAATTGATTACTTTACATTTAAAATTAGCTAACTAATTTGTCCCATCATGAATTTGTTAATGGTTGAAGTAGTTTGGTAGCCAAATTGATGAGATAATTGAAGTTAATCGTGCTCTCTTCTAATGTTGAGTGATTTGTGAATTTTCCCTTGGGGTCTAGAACAAGAGTTAGAAGTATATTGTGAGGAGATTGAAATATCCAAATGCATGTTGAATGTTAATTTCTTATAACCTCTAACTGAGCTTAAGATGACTTTGGGTATAGATTGCCTTAGTGTATATCATGTTGTGAATGAATATATAATTGAGAGAACGGCTCTTTTTGTCATTAGGAAGCGTTGTGTCATAGGCTCTAAGAGGATGCTTACGTTGTCGATATATGTGTTTGAAGCAGAAAAGTGTTAAAAAAAATGTTGTGAGCCTTTAATGAGATGGTTGTGACTAAAATGCTAGAAGAGAAAACTTAAGTGCATGTAATCGTAAATGTGAATCCAAAGGATTTATTCAGTTTATCGCAAGTGTTTGAAGTAGAGTGCATTTTAAATGTGTTGCTTGGGACTGCAATTATTTTAAATGTTACCAATTGCTTGACTCCAAATGAGTTTTGTGATGGAGAGCAAATTGAGGGAATTTGTTAATGGAGACTTTGTGCAATTGAGCTCCTCCAGATAAGGAGCTTAGTTTCTTTTGTGAAGATAGATGCGATTCTATATAGCCGTGAATTGATTACCAAGAATTAAATAAAGTAATAATTAAGAAATAATTATCCTCTACAATAATTTAGTAATGTGTTTGATTGATTAAAAGGATCATTTGCTTATATGAGATATTCTTCACTCTGGCAATCACCTGCTTTATATTCACTTGTAGAATGTGGAAAGGACAACATTTAGGGCGTGTTTTGGGTGTTTGATTTTTAAGTGTTTTTATCCAGGATTACTATGCTCCATCATTGTTTTTTAATTGGATGAACTAAGCATTCAAAACTGTTCTTCGGTCGAATTGTTAGCACTTTGATTATTCAAACTCAAATGGAGAACCGTGGATCATTTTGGTTCCGTGATTGAGATGTATTTGGAACACTAGTTATGTAGTGAGATGCCAAGTTTTAATGACCACCAGTTAGTTATGTATTTGTACATAAAATAATGGGATCTAAGGCAAGGTTGACAGCTGGTTTACACCAAGAATTATGACATCTATTTTGTTCCTTCAAGAGGCTGTCTAGTTTTTGAATGTTACAAAAAGTTAAATTTTATGCATGCTAATTTGATTACACTAGAATATATTTATGCTATTTGTACTTAGTGTAGTGAATATGATGCGCTTACTAGTAAGCAGTTCCATCTTAATACATTAATGACAAATCAATTGTTTTGATGTTTAATTTTAGAAATGTAAGAATTATATTTATATTGTAGGATTTTTTGACAAACTTTAAATTGCTTTCATCATTGCTTTTTCATTCTTGCTTCAATCGTGGTCACATCAGAATATGGATGGGCTTGGGTTCGTAGTACTAGTTTTTGAGGATAAAATAGGTTCCGTTTAACTCGCTAGTTGGCTGCATCTTTTGATTGATCTAAATTTTTAATTTGATCTGATGGATGTTATGTTTAAATATTGAATCAGATTTTTACACTTGTTTTGCAACTCGCAAATCCACATAAAAAAGATCATTTATTAGATGCGACTTATTTTCAGAATTCGGTGGAATTTTTGTTACAATCATGGTCTGTGTTATGTTGAGTCAATCACGCCAGATAATTATTAATCTCTTGCCTCGGTTTACTGCTCAGTGTTGTCCAAGGAATAACAATTTATAAAGATAATAATGGGGCTAACTGCGATGAGGAACTGTTGGAATATATTCTTATACATTGTCTGTGATCTTCTTTGTTAATCATGCCAGAAAAGTACTAGGCCAAGCACTGGTTTAGTACTCAATGTTGCATCCAAAACAGTTTTAACTTGTAGTAGTTTGCCATTTGTAATCATATCAGGCTCCTATACTAAATAAACCCTAAAGGGTTGTATGCCAGGGTTCTAAAACTAAATGCTGAGTAATGTTGAGGCCTTACATATTTGTATGGCTCTCATCTCTACATTTCTTTTTATAAAAGTGTGAACTCAGTGATTGAGCTTTGTCTAGGGAAGATAGATGTAATTGTTTGTACCTCTGCATTGCAAAGAGACGTTCTCTATCATTTTTTTTTATTTACTCAATACTATTGTTTTTGTTTATGGATTAGGTATATAATGTGCGTTCTGATGACTTTTCAAGGTGATTCAATCGTGTAGTAGTGGTTAGCAATGGGTAAAAGTTTTTAAAATTGAGTAAATCATATGTTATCAGTAGAAATTTTAGTAATTTTTAGTAACCTTACATTAATTATGCTGTTAATTTTTTTGTATATAACTTAATTTTAAGCATTTTTGAATAGCAAACTATCAAGCTTCATCTTATATGTATTTTTTTTTTCTTAATTGTTCGTCTATATATTGTTGTTTCTCCATGTGGAAATTTAGTTAGTTGAAGCTATAGGATGAACTGGCATGTATTTTGGTGCTGCTGATTCTTGAACAGTACCATACAACCTTTATGTATGATACATAATAACTAGGTTTTTCTTTCCTTATGAGTTTACTCAACTGCTCATGCTATCCTCGGATATTAAATTCTGAAAGTGTGTATGAATCAGTCTTTTTACTCCATATATTTTCTTTGCTTATTGTTAATATATTTTTGCTCTTTGTTTAATGATTTTGTGTTATTAGATATTTTTGTTGCTATTGCAGTGGACACCACCTAAAGTCAGTGTGCCGTTGTTGAATTTAGTAGATAACATATTCCAACTAAACCGGAGAGGATGGTTAAGGTTTGCCTCCTTCATTAGTTTAGTACATTTGTGCTTTTGTTTGTTATCAGTATATTAAAACATTGTTATCATTTGCTTTAACCCAAGTTCCAACTACAATTGAAATCATTTATTGAAATAGAATCTATGGTTTATGATTGTTATCAATCTAATAATCATTCGTCATAATCTTTCATATGGGATTGGTAACTACTTTATATTCTTACTTGAAATTAGATATTTATAGAATTTCAAATTGGGATGATTGCCCTAAATGGAAATTACATTTTAGATCTCATTATGTTCTCTAAGTTTTGCTGTTGTTTCTATATTTTAAAGCATAAAAATTTGTATCATAAAATATTTAGCGGTTTCCAATTTAGTTCGTCTTTTCAATCCTTCTTCCCTGAAGCCCAATATTAACCCCTTTTACCTTGCAGGAGTGTTACTCCAACAAGCCGCTCAATGCTCTCTAATTATATCTTCCTATCCTTTCCCTCTTTTAAAATTTTAGCAGCCTTCCATTCCCTGCTACTCACCTCATCACCCACATTCTACTACCCCCCCTTTCATTGACACTCTTTTCTCATAGCAAACAATAGCAAGACTCTTTTTTCTAATGCATCACCTCCAGTTACTAGTTGCTATTAAGGATCATTGCCATCATCATTCATGCCGTAAGCCCCTTCTTCCATTGTCTCTCTAGTGTAACTCTCAATATCTCTATAATGTAAGATTGTTATTTTTGCTGCTTGAAATTCATTTGATTTCTTTTTGTATTTAAATGTTTGAAAATTATTATTGGACTCAAGCTGAGGATACTTTACTTTGAAATTCATTTAATTCAACTTTTCAAATATGACTTTTTGCTTGTGTGCGTATTATTATTAGTATTTATATTTATACATAATATGTGCATAACATTTATTTGTTTATTTGTGTGAGTTTTCAATTTCTTTTGCTCATCTCCATGCACATTGTATTTCTTGAAGATAGAGAATATTTATTTTTATATTAATCGTAATATTCATTAACTCAAAAAGCTTGTATATTAAAGTACACCAATATTTTAGTTTCACATACTGAACTAAGTATCTTGGAGTAATTTTCTTACTCGCAATCACCCATAATATGAGACAGTCGCTCCTTTAGTACTATATTCAGCTTGTAGTAGCAACCTTTGCATACTCTTCACTGCATTTAGCAAATGCTGCTCATCACTTTTAGGAATTTACTTAGCTCTAGCTTGATATCTCTAAGGTCATGTCTTGTTGGTTCAATAATGTTTTACGCTAACCATCCACTGTCTAACAATAGCCCTCCACCTTTCAACAACAATGTTAACTTTTTGCTTATGAGTGACGTAAAATTTATATATTAGAGAGAAGAGACTTTCACTTATTCTGACACAATGCCAATATTTAGTTCTGTAGGTATGAAGCATGTGAATAAATTTGGTATTTTTTGTCGCCTTCTTCACACAAAACCTTGTTTAATCTTCAGATCTTCATATTCCATCTCATTTTAAAAGGGAATGGTTTTTGCACTTTTCATCTTATAGAAAATATGCTGTGAAATTATGCAAGTATCAACACAGACACCGCAACAGAGTTATTTTCACTCGGGAGCAACAAGAGGGAAAATACGACTGCATAGTATCAAAACCACAAATCACAAATGCAAACACACTCACATTTTGGAAAATACTAAAATCAGGGAAAAACTATTGAACTACACTAACAAAGGAATCCACTATGAAATTAGGAAGAAGAGATACACGCTATTACTTATAGCCTTATACCACAACAATAATTGCAGCCACGCTTGCTGCAATACTGCATGCCACCTCTCCTCACCCAATAGCCACCATTATGCAGCCACCATGCTTGATTAGAAGTACACAATCTTCCTTCGCTTGAATCGGCTTCTAGAGGCTTTCACACCATTCATGTAACTACCCTACAATTTTCTAGCCGCCATGATTTGCAGCTTCGTCGACCGCCCTGCTGTTGCGCCTATCGCTCCTACAGCTTCTAGCACTTTTCTACATCTACAGCCTCCACACACAAACATAAACCCCAAGTCATATGTTATGTATTTATAGCCTCAACATATAACCCCAAATAGCCTCCACATAGACATATGGTTTTTGCTTGCATGCTTTCCACACGTTGTACATCCCCCCTCTTGGGTGTGCCATATGTCCAGTATCTAATCTCTGTATGCCAAATGCCCTCTGTCATTTTATATTCGTTATCTGATGTTTGAGCATGCCCAAGCGCTGGGATCTCAGCCTAATTCTATAATTCTGCAATTGTTGACGCTTAGGCATGCCCAAATCTCGGCCTGGTTCAATCCTTGGTTGATCTATTGGCACTTGAGCTCCTCGGCTTGGGTCATACCCTTGGCGCTTGTGTGCACCCCGCTCTCGACTCCAGCAATCCAGTCGATGCTCAACCAACGCTTAAGTGCTAGATCTCTTGGACTCCGGCTTTCCTTAGCCCGCCTCAACTCATTCTGCGTCTAGCTAGTATCCGGTTGGTCCGTATCTAATGCAAAGC
Source organism: Gastrodia elata (assembly GCA_016760335.1). Classification (NCBI taxonomy): domain Eukaryota; kingdom Viridiplantae; phylum Streptophyta; class Magnoliopsida; order Asparagales; family Orchidaceae; genus Gastrodia; species Gastrodia elata. Next base: position 32,019,389 of record CM028670.1, on the reverse strand, counting down.
CACCCCAATGTGATAGGAGTAAACCATGCTTGCAATGGAAGGGAAAGAAAGAGTACAGATATATGTAAATAAATATTAAGCAAGATATCTTTTAAGATAATTGATGAAGTTTTGATAAGAACTCCATAAGCGTGCTTCTTGTAGTGGAGCACTCATATGATGAATGATTATTTACAGAGTTATCATTTGAGGACAAACATCCGACTTGGTATGTGGGATGTTTTGGGCTTAGTTTAGCATGAGGTGTTACAGATTGATACAACTTGCAAAGACGAGTTTGTTGAAGGAGAGCTATCAATGGTTTACTCGCCTCACACCAAACTTCACGTCATTTTATTGTAATATTTTTTTTTGCACATTAATGCTTGCACCTGGATTGAAACACTTTGAGACTATCTATTGAATATTTTGGTATTTAAAACGATTGCAAAGACGTTTGTTAATTAAAAAAATGAACGCCCTCAGATTGAAGTTTGTGATAATGAAGATTGGGTTTGTAGCATTATATATTGAAGATCAATTTCCCGTTAGTGTTTGTTAGTTGGGATTTTGTCGCCTTACAAAGCAAATTATAGAATGCAACAAGAAATAGTGATGAAGATGAATTCAGATCATCGGTCATGGAATTTGTTGTTGAATATGAATAAAAAGGCTTTTAGTTGAATTAGTTATATTGTGGCAACTAAATGATCGTTTCCAAATACTTGGCACTTGCACAGGCCGTGATGTTGTGAACACTTCATTATAGATACTCTAAGTGACAAAATATGATGCATGTCATGTATATATCAAACAACGAATAAATAGATTATGCATTTACTAAGAGGAATCAGAAGAAATTACTTGACAATTTAGCGTGCAAGTTGAATATGGAAAGATGTTCTCTAACCAGGTTGACAAGCATTGTAAGTACTGTGGCCACAAAATTACCAAAATAACTCAAAAAAAAATCTTATTACCAAATATGGGATTGTTGCTGCCATGTTGTACAGTTCTCTTTTTTTTTCTTTGTATTGTAATGTTTGTTCTTTAAATATGCTGTGATTTCAGTGGCGCACTCAAATTGAAGCAAAAGTTTTTTCACCAGTATTTTTATTTGTCTTGTCACATTGTATTCTAGTTCTCTTTTGATAATTCAGTGCTTTTGCTAGAAAAGGCAAGAGGTTTGCACAACACTTAGTAAAACCCTAACTCTACATACATAGTGTAGATATGCATTGAAGCAAGGTGAAAAAAAAGGAATTAACTTGTTTTACAAGGGGTGGTTGTCTAGTACAAAAAAGGGTGTAGCTTCGAATTGTAAGAAATCTTAGTTATAACTTGGAAAGGGAGGAACCGAGATTTTCTTAGTGGGAATCTAATATTTGTTACTAGTGCAGTAGTGTGGAATCATACGATGCAGTGCCTTAAAGATGTAAGGTTTGAAGAGACAATATACACTAATGAAATTCAGAGTCAATGCCTCAAGATGGGTGGGGATTGCTGATTGAAGGCGGGATGCATTGCAACTGCAAACTTTAAAGGATGAGTTCTATTTATACTGCTCGGAAGCTTTTTTAACTGAGTTTGGTGAAGGATGAGTTCTATTTATAAATACTTATAATCAGCAATAGTCAAATTGATGCCTTTAGAAAGAATCTATAATTAATTAAAACTTATCCAAATGGTACTTTAGGAAACATAAAATTTCTTAAGATTAGGTTTACTGTTTACAGAGATAATTATATTTTATATTTATAATGAAATTGTAAGCTACTTAAGTTCTGTACTACAGTAACAGGGAATGAGTTTATATCTATGATAAAATTAATTTCTAGGTTCATAAATATTTATATTTTTAATCAAATATATTTTCACTGAAATTGTGTAAAGAAGACAGAACACTTAACATTAGAGAGAGAAAAAATGAATAATAACAAAATTCAGAGTAAAAGACCGATCAACTAGTAGTTTAGCTGCTCTGCATCATCCTGATACAATCTAAAAGAAAGTGATTTTTTCACCAAGTTGTTTGAGTTCAAAAGACTTAATAAACCTGGAGTTGTTTCCTTTTCTCTTCCATTTCATGTAGAACATGTGTTTATTGGGTTGACTTATTATGTTATAAGAAAACTAAGAATTAAATTTTAAATTTTCAACTTGGCCAACAGTCTTCTCCTCTTAAGCCAAGACATGGTCAAAGATGATCGATGGACAATGCCATCTGTACTGTAAAATTTCTTACGGCTTGGACAATCAGACCCAAGAGGGGAATGATTCGTCCAAGTATTTCAACTATGAGTGCCATGATTGGTAGTATCACTTGAAGGCCACATGCAGGATGAAGTCTTAAACAAAATTTCATGCCATGACCAATGGTGCTACAATGTGAACAATAGTTGGATATTTTCAAATATGATTTGTTGCCAAGAACCGGATTTGGCCTGTGTCAACCCATACTTGACAATTGTGCTCTTTATTGATTTCAAGACAAATAAGAATCTGAGCAACCAAAGGATGAGAAAGCTCTTCGATGCCACATCATTCTTAAGAATTTGTAAAAAAAAATTGAGCCAAGAGGCTATAGAATTGTTTTCTTACGTAATTAAATCCAAAGCTTAGGGATAGCCACTTAGATTTGTTAAAATATGGTTTAAAGGAAAGAGACCATTTAAGGAATCTTATGGAACCATGCTCCACCATATTGACTGCCTGAGAAAACAGCAAAATGTAATAAAACTACTTGGAGAGCTTAATGAACACATACTTAAGCTAACTAGAAGGCTGCCTGAAAGATTGTACTCAACAATACACGTTTGATGCAAATCATAGACGATCAATAATAAGAAAATTTCTCTTTGAGGGAAAAATTATATGGCCAGGCCATCACCTGAATAATCTCATCAGAGAACAAAATAAAATCGACATGCCTTTAAAGAACAAAGGAGACCTCACCAAAGGAATGAAATAATTAGAAGACTAGAAGCTTAGATCTACTTGAGCAAAAGAGTGAGCACCCCGAACTGATGGGGAGAGTGCAAGCCCACTAATAGCACCCACCAAAACCGGCTGGGAAAGCCAAGGGGTGGAGGAATAACCAGCCAACGAGTTCTCATAACTAGAAATCTCAACCCCAGAAAAGGAAGGCTGAGCAACAATAGGGCCCAAACTGGAGGGTAGAGTGCAAGCCTTCTAGCAACACAGCACAATTGGCTTTGAAGTCAGAGTGGTGAAGGTATAAATAACCAACAAGCTCTCATAAGCTGAAATCTCAACCTTAGATAGGGAAGGCTGAGCAACAAGATGGCCAACTTATAATGGCACACTAAAGGCTGAATCCAGCCAAACATTTCCAAGGCCTAGAAATGTTACCGTAGACCTAAGAGAGATAGGAGTGTATGTGTGTGATTCGCGCAACCATTGCTAAGGGAATGGGGCCACTAATACATTGTCAAACAGCATTTAAAATTTGCATAGGGGATGCGACTAGGAAACTACACGCCATATAACTAAAAGCCAATGAAGTGGGTTGTTGTAGATCGGGAGAAAAGGACTGATGGCCATACACCTTTGGTTGTTTTTGTCTAGCCATCAATGCAAACCAACGAAGTGGGGACAGTGGCAAGCAACCTTACAATAATTGTTGAAGCAAATGATGTTTCACCACCAAGAGCATACAAAACATAAGCTCGGAACAACGATATGTAGAGGGCAAAGGTTGATGGCAAAACTCCCACAAAGAGCACACGGTATGAAAAACACTGGACAGACAAGATTGAGTGGGTAGAAACTCGAAGGATTAAAGGGAGATCAACATTGAACAATGCCCTAGCCTTTGCGTCTAATATAGAGGAGGAGGTCTGTGAAGACCCGGTGCCGGGTCAACAGGAGCTAATCCAGCACCGATTTCTTGTGGGATATAACAACAAGTCCTCTAGCCGCAGAATCATATTGAGTGATTTAAGAGACATTTATAGACATCAAACATAATTCATTTATTAATAATTCACAAGTCCTGATTACAAAGATTAAAATAAAATAAAAGTTACAAACTTTTAAAAATAAAGAGTCAAAGAAAGTGGAAGATCAGCAGGAAGCAGTATCAGCACTGCATGGTTCTTAGCACCTTTCTTCAAGGACGAACTCCTCATCTGGGCACGTTTCAAATGTGCGGGCATTCGAATACCAGTTAGTTGTGAAACTAAGTACTGATAGATGTCATCTATACAAATATTAAATATAAGCAAAATAATCAATAATCTGACAAGAAATAAAAGCTGTATGAACTTATCCCTGCAAATCTGTTTCAATTGCACTTGAAACTTAGCATAAAAATCATTGTAGTCACAAAAATAAATATATGATTTTAGCATTTGTTATTTCGCGCAAAACGTGATTTTGTTAGGCAAGTACAAAATCGAGGAAAATTGGTTCATTTTTTCTTTTTTTTATATCCAACTTCTCTCTATATCTGCCTTCCCCCTCAAAGCTTATCTATATAGGCTCCTTATGACTCCCGATGTCAGACAGCCCCGTCCTAGTAGTTGTCTGATCAAATAAAAAATATATATCAACATGGAACCCTTGCCTCTTAGTTATCCAAACTTTTCTTATATCATTTTATGTGACTTTTTAAAAAGCATTTATATCAATTTTGTGCGATGCTAAGCGAAAAAATATATTTAAACATAAGTAATAAAAAACATATGGTACCTTGTTCTTTAATTTCTGATGAGTGACAGTTTGCTTAATCTGCAATTATATTTTTGATATTTTAAATTAGCCTTTTAGTCAATAATTATCTTCATTTCTATTCTGTTTCTCTTTCATTTTCTCAATTTGATAGAAGCCTATATTTTTAAGTTACTGATATGGCAATAATATTTATAATAGCATTATTGTTATTATTTTAATAATAATAATGTATGAAAGAAAAGATAAAATGGAAATGATTGTATAAATTACAGAAAATAATAATAATAGTAATAATAAAGAAAAGGGAGATGACAGAATAAAATACTTGAATTGAAATAATAGTCAATTTATAACATTTGTACAGTTTTTATTATTGATTAATGAGAACCATATTAATGTGAATGATATAATTTTATCATTATTATTTTCATAATAATGATTATTAAGTATAGCAAAATCTCTTATCATTTTTGCTACTTATTTTTCCTTCTCCTCTTACTTTGGTTAGATTTGCCGGAAAAATGGAAGGAGGCCGAACGTGGCTGAAAGGAGCCGGCAGGAGGATGCCGAGGTAGCGGGGGCTGGCTGGCCGAAGGAGGGAGGCGGCTGGCCGAGCTATTGGGAGAGGGAGGAGGTATAATAACCCGATGTCGTTACTTTTCAAATTAGGTTAAAACCCGCTTTAGACATCAGGATCCCGGGGAGTTTCAAATTATGGCAAACAAAATTTACTTTAGATATAATAATTTTTAGATCAAAGTGCCATAATTTGAGAGAATTCAGATAACGAAAACTCCCGTTTTATTTTTCTGAATTATTTAAATTATAAATATCAAGAATATTGAAATATGTGTCTGAATTCATCGTTTTCGGTGTCGTTGTGTTAAGTATATTATTTAAATGTTGCTCAAAAAGTTTCATCAAATTCTGAGTGCCGGTTTGATTAATTTTTGAAATTTTAAACTTCAGAAACTAATTAAAAATAAAATATTTGTCTGAATCGAAAACTTTTGGCGTGAGGGTATTCATTATGTTATAACACACCTCAGCGTCAAGTTTCGTTATTTTTGGACGTCAAACGGCGGAAAAATGCTAAGAAAATTCCTTTTTTCTTCCTTCTCCCTTTTCCTGTAACCCTCCCCAGCTTTCTTATGCCTTAAGGCGCGGAAATTTCCGTGCCTGGGGCCTTCCTGCGCCATTTTGGCGCAGGAATGGTCGGCCAAATGGCCGACCAGCCCTCTTCCTCTTCCCTCCTCTTCTCTACTTATACCCCCTCAACCCTCTCCTTCCCTCCTTCACACCACAGCAACAACCCTCTCCTCCCCCTCACGGCAGCCCAGCCAGCCTTCCCTTCCCCTACCGACAGCCACTCTCCCGGCCACCCTCAGCCTCTCAGCCCTCAACAGAAGCCCCTCTCCTCCCTCAGCCCTGTCCCTCCCCTCCTCCCAAGAGCAGCCCCCCTCCTTCACCCAATAGGCTGGCCAGCTGCCTCCCTCCTCCGGCTAGCCAGCCCATGCTGCCCCGGCAACCTCCTGTCGGCTCCCGTTCGGCCTCCCTTTGTTTTCCGACAATGCCAACTTAGGCATGTGGAAAAGGTAAGAGGAGAAGTATAAGAGAAAGAAAAAGGAGAAGAAAAAAGGAGGGGAATGATAATGAGTTTTTGCTATTTCTTGTTCTTTTATATATACTTAATAATTATTATGAAAATAATAATGATAAAATTACATCATTCGCATTAATATGATTCTCAGTAATTAATAATGAAAACTATACAAATGTTATAAATTGGCTATTATTTCAATTCAAGCATTTTTATTTTGTTATTTTTATTCCCTTGTTATTATTTATTTATGCAAATTTTTATAGTTATTTCCATTCTTTGTCCTTTCTTTCATACATTATTATCATTATTATTATTACATAATGATAATAATAACATTATATTAAATATAATTACTATCCTTAGAGACTTAAAATGATGTCTTCTATCAAGATAAAGAAATGAAAGAAAAGCAGAATTGAAAAGAATAAATTAAAAATTCATAAAGAAAATTATATCATATCACTTTCATTTTAATTTAAAATATCAAAGACTTAAATGCAGATTGAGCGAATTGTTACTCATCCGAATTGTTAAACTTTTGAATTTATAGAACAAGGTACCAGATGCTTTTTATTACTCTTGTTTAATTATGCTTTTCTGCTCAACATCGCACAAATTTGAGAAAATTGCTTTTTAAAGTCACATAAAATGATATATGAACAAGTTTAGATAAGTTGGAAGCAAGGGTTCCATGTTGATTTATATTTTTTGTTTGATCAGACAACTGCTAGGACGGGGCTGTCCGACATTAGGAGTCATAAGGAGCCTATACTGATAAGCCTTTGAGGCGGCAGATATAGAGAGAAGTTGGGATATGTAACACAAAAATAAACTCCCCCTTTTTCTCGATTTTGTACTTGCCTAACAAAATCATATTTTGCCTCAAATATCAAATGCTAAAATTCTGTATTTATTTTTGTGACTGCAATTATTTTTATGCTAAGTTTCATGTGCAATTGAAACAGGTTTGCAGGGATAAGTTTGTATCGCTTTTATTTCCTGTCAAATTATTAATTATTTTGCTTATTATTTAATAATTGTAAATATGACATCTATCAGTACTTAGTTTCACAACTAACTTGTATTCGAATGCCCGCACTTTTGAAACGTGCCCAGATCAGGAGTTCGTCCTTGAAGAAAGGTGCTAAGAACCAAGCAGTGCTGATATTGTTTCCTGCTGATCTTCCGCTTTCTTTTTTGACTCTATTTTTAAAAAGTTTGTAACTTTTCTTTTATTTTAATCTTTGTATCCAAGACTTGTGAATTAATGAATAAATGAGTTATGTTTGATGTCTGTATATTTGTCTCTTAAATCACTCAATATGATCTTGCGGCTAGACGACTTGTTGTTTTACATTCACAACCTGTGTTGGATCTGCTCCCGCTGACCCGGCACCGGGTCCCACAGGAGGGCTACCGCTCTTTGGGAGAAGGAGGGGAGGGGAAGGGCTGAGGGAGGAGAGGGGTGGCTGTCGGCAGGGCAAGAGAGGGCTGGCTAGGCTGCTGTGAGGGGGAGGAAGGGAGAGGGCTGGGGGGTCTTATAGAGAAGAGGAGTGAGGGATTTATGAGGGCTGGTCGGCCATTTGGCCGACCATTCCTGTGCCAAAATGGCGCAAGAAAGCCCAGGCGCGGAAGGTTTCGTGCCTTAAGGCGGAAGGAACCTGGGGTCGTAGAAAGAGGGGGAAGGAAGAAAAATGGAATTTCTTTAAAGTAAAATTTAAATAATTACAAACTTAAATTATTCGTATTTTTCTACTGTTTGACGTCCAAAAATAACGAAACTTGACACCAAGGTGTGCTACGATGTAACGAACACCCTCACGCCAAATTTTTTTGATTATGACAAATTTTTTTTATATTAATTTTTGAGGTTTAAAATTTCATAAATTAATCGCGATCAAATCAGCGCTCAGAATTTGATGAAACTTTTCGAGCAGCCTTTAAATAATATACTTAACACAATGACATTGAAAATGATGAATTCGGACACATATTTCAATGTTCTTGATATATTGGATTTAAATAATTCAGAAAAATAAAGCGGTAGTTTCTATTATCTGAATTCTCCCAAACTTTGGCACTTTGGTCTAAAAATTATTTCAATCCAAAGAAAATTTTGTTTGCCCTAATTTGAAATTTCCTGGGGTCTTGATGTCTGAGGTGGGTTTCGACCTAATTTGAAAAATAACGACTTTGGGTCGTTACAAGGTCAACACGAGCATATATATCAAATCGTGAAAACGCATGAATGAGAGAGCGATGGCGTAGATCTAGGATTTTTTTAGCGGCCCTCGCCGCCGCCAATTGAGACTTCGACGTCCTGGAGCTGGGATGGTGTGTCCGTCCCTATATCGGCACTCGATGTAGCATCAACCAGGATTCAACATCCTGGAGCTAGGGTGGGGTCGTCTGATCTTCTTGTCTCTAGGCTGCGCTCGGAAGAGGATTTATCTGATCGACTACGACTTGGTGCTGGTTTAGATGAAAATGTTTTTCTTTCGCTTCTTTATCGAAAGCGAACGATAGCATTTTATGTACCTTTATCCATTTGAGAAGCTCTAACCACCCCTTCTTGAGGAGACCTAATCAGGATCAAACCTATTGAGTATTTACGAGGTAAACATGCACTCTTACTCTTTAATGATGATATTCAAAGGCGGGCAAATTCTTTTTAGTACTCGATTGTGGGAAAATTTGTCAACGTGAAACTGTCAATGGTAGCCATTCACAACTTTTTTCATAGTTTGGGATTATCACGAACAAATAATAGAGGGTTAGTTGATTTCCGTCATATTTTTGCCAAACTATCAAATGAAGCATATTACACTAAATTATTTGCAGGATGTTCATATATTTCGTAGAAAATTTCTACATTGAAGTTATGAAATTGACGACGTCCTTTGATCCAATGAGTGAACCTCACATTGTCCCGTCTGGATAAACTTTCCTCTGCTCAAGATGCATTTGATGATGCATTTAATCTTGTTCGCCTTGGTTATATTTTGGCAACCCACTTAAAGCTGATTTGCTACGGCCGACCTTCTCCATCCATCAATGGCGCGAGTTTTGGTTGAACAAGCTGTTGTAATGTTCTCATTGTTCAACTATCGGGCATGAGGTGGAAAATTGTTATCGTCTCCGTTCGCATCTCAAAAATAAACCAAAGGCAAATGGGTTCCTTCCTTAAAAATACAATAATTAAAGAAGCAATTGGTATATATGCCAAATAGAAATGGTAGCATTGTGATGGAAGAGGTTCCTGGTGTTATCAAGGAAGTCAGAGAATGAGTGTTTGGAGGTAATTGCTCCAATGGGTACTCATTCGATTGCAAATGAAAGGCTTGAAAATGGTGTTATCAATGTTGAATTTTTAAACTTAGGAAATGATGTGGTTGATCTAGGTACACTTTTCTGTTGGAGATGGATATGCTAGGTTGGGTACAAATTCTGCGGATGTGGTGTTGGAGGACTTGGATGCCATCCTTGGTGTCCAGGGTGAGGAGTCGCGGAAAATTGATTGGGGGCAACAAATGGACCCCCTAGTTTCTAGGTCAGTTGTAGTTGTTGAGGAACTTTTTCCATGTAGGGATGACTTGGGGATTGTTATTGTTTCTCACCCAACACTGGGGTGAACACCTTTTGTGGGTGGTGTTATCGCAGCGCAGGAGGTGTTGGATGTTGGCCACCCGAACTCTGCACTATTTCATGGCAAGAGGAGACAATGGCGTTTACTACAACTTTTCTTTGAATTATTTTAAAAACAAGTTGAACACAATTTAAGAACTCCTGAAGATGCGACCTGAAATGGAAGGTGCTCCGGATGAGATAGTGGCATCCCATCTATGGCACAGGTTATTAAAGCGGAGTTGGAATTGATGGATGCAGAAACGCCTATGCTTCAAAGTGTGGTTACTAAAATTACTGAAGTTTTGAGGGAGCTAGCTTCATCCTAAAATAAGGAGAACTCTGTGAGGACTCGGTGCCGGGTCAGCGGGAGCTAATCCAATACCGGTTGTGAGGATAATAAGTCCTCTAGCAGCATGATCATATTGCATGATTTAAGAGACAAATATATAGACATCAAAATAAAAGAAAAGTTACAGACTTTTAAAACACCTTTTGCCGTCATGGTAGCTGTACCTCTTATAATGGCTATTCCATCTATCGTCCTCAAGGATCAATAATCTCGAATTTGGTGACCGGGCTTGCCGCACTGAAAACACATTTTGCCGTCATGGTAGCACTTACCGTAGGGATGAGGCCTCCGACAATCTCCTCTCATTCCTTGCCCGAAATTCTCAGAAGTTAGCTAAAAGATTTTGGCAGGTGGGTTGTGTTGTTTTCTTTTGAAATTTCTTGGTCCTTTGCAGGATAATCCTGTCTCTTCCCTTGACTTGTGTGGTTAGAAGGCTTGCTATTCTCTTTGTGCTCCATAATTAAAGCGCATTCTAAAAGTTCGGAGAATAGGGATGCCTAAATGGAAGTAGGCTCCAACAAAGGGTGTCCATCCCTGACAGAAAACGATTGCTCCTTGCTTTCTCTGTACTTATTAGGTTCTGAGCGTACCTTGACAATCTCGTGAACTCGACCTCATAGTTGGCCACTGAGTTGCTACCCTGAACCAATTTCATGAATTGGTTCTCCATGATGTTTTGGGCAGCTTGAGGTACGTACTTGGCTCGGAAAGCTTCTGAAATGCTTCCCAACTTGTATTCTCCAATTCTATGCCAGTGAAATCAGTGTTGACGACAGATTCCCACCAACCGTCAGCTTCGCCTTTAAATAGGTAGCAAGTCACTCGCACTGCTTTTTCGTTTGGACACTGCATGCTTTTTAGTGTCTTTTCTATCTCTTAACCAGTCTTCTGCCTCCATGGGACAAGTAGTCCCATGATATACTGGTGGTTTTAATTTGAGGAAAAATTGGAGGATTCTCTCAGAACGATGCTTTTGGGGTGTTTGTACAGAATTTAATAAAGCTGCTTTCTTTTGGTTCGCAAGAAATTCTAGGACGGCTTCCATGAAGCAATTGTTGGTACTTCCTGAAATTTTTAATGATATTGGTGCTTTAATTGGGGTTTCTGATAGTGTGCTCAAAAATCTTTCATATGAATCCATCTTTTTGTCTAAAGGTTGAAAGCTTAAGTTACTCTATATCTGAATCCATCTTTTTGTCTAAAGGTTGAAAGCTTAATTACAGTCACAAAAATAAATATAGAGTTTTAGCATTTGATATCTGAGGCAAAATATGATTTTGTTGGGCAAGTATAAAATTGAGAAAAAGGGGGTTCATTTTGTATTACATATTCTAATTTTCTTTTATATCTACCCCCTCAATGGTTTATCAATATAGGTTCCTTATGACTCCTGATGTCGGGCAACCCCATCATAGCAGTTGTCTGATCAGACTAAAAATATATCAACATGGAACTTTTGCTACTCACTTATCCAAACTTGTTCATATATCATTTTTTGTGACTTTTAAAAGCACTTTTATCAAATTTGTGCGATGCTGGGCAAAAAACAGATTTAAACAAGAGTAATAAAATACATTTTGTTCCTTGTTCTTTAAATTCGGATGAATGACAATTCGCTTAATCTGCAATTAGGTTTTTGATATTTTAAATTAGCCTTTTTAGCCAATATTATTATCTTCGTTTCTATTATGGTTCTCTTTCGTTTTGTTAATTTGATAGAAGTCCGTATTAAGTTACTGATGTGACAATAATATTTATAATAATAATATTATTATTATTTTAATAATAATAATAATGATAATAATAATGTACAAAAGAAAAGACAATGAAAATAACTGTATAAATTACAGAAAGTAATAATAATAATAGTAATAATAAAGAAAAGGGAAATGACAATAAAATGCTTGAATTGAAATAATATTCAATTTATAATATTTGTACAATTTTCATTTTTGATTAATGAGAACTATAATAATGTGAATGACATAATTTTATCATTATTTTTTTCATAATAATGATTATTAAGAACGAAGAAATAGCAAAATCTTTTATCATTTTCCCTCCTTATTTTTCCTTCTCCTCTTACTTTGGTTAGAGTTGCCGGAAAAATGGAGGGAGGCCGAACGTGGCGGAAGAGAATCGGCAGGAGGTTGCCGGGGAAGTGGGGGCTGGCTGGCCGAAGGAAGGAGTTGGCCGGCAGGGGGGGCTGCAGCAGGAGGAGCTGCTGGCTGCTTGCTGCTTGCTGCTGGTAGGGGAAGGGAGGGCTGTTGCGAGGGAAGAGGAGAGGAGGGGAGGGGTTTAAGTAGAGGGAGAGATTAGGAGGGGGAGAGGGAGAGCTGATCGGCCAATTTGGCCGACCGTTCCTGTGCCAAAACAGAGTAGGAAAGGTGCGGAAGCTTCCGCGCTTGTAGGCGCGACAGGGTGGGGAGGTTTGCGATCGTAGAAAACAGGGGAAAGAAGGAAAAAAAGAGTAGAAAATTAAATATTTATTTTAAATTAAATTTTTCGCATTTTTCCGCCGTTTGACGTCCAAAAATAACAAAATTTGACACAGAGGTGTGTTATGATGTAATGAACACCCTTGGGCCAAAAATTTTTGATTCAGACAAATATTTTATTTTTTTAATTAATTTCTGAAGTTTGAAACTTCAAAAACTAATTAAGGCCGAACCAACGCTCAAAACTCGATGATACTTTTCGAGCAACCTTTAAATAATATACTTAACACAACGACACGAAAGTCGACGATTTCAGACACCTATTTAATTTTCTCAATTTATTGAATTTAAATAATTCAGAAAAATAAAGCGGGAATTTCCGTTATATGAATTCTCCCAAATTATGACACTTTGATCTAAAAAATATTTTGATCTAAAAGAAATTTTGTTTGCCCTAATTTGAAATTCCCCTGGTCCAGATGTCTGAAGCGGGTTTTGACCTAATTTGATAAGTAACGATATTGGGTCGTTACAAACTCCCTACTTAATAACGATATCGTCCTCGATTTCATGAATAAAATAAAGTCTTAGAGGGAGTTTTTGAGGGTACCTTAATTCAAAAATAATTTTGGATACATTTTTTGCATATCAATTTCTCTTTCCCACATGGCTTCCTTTATAATATGGTTATGCCATTGAATTTTGATCATTGGGATCATTTTGCTTCTTAATTTTCGACAATCTTTCTCAATGATTTTAAGAGGTTTCTCGACATAAGTCAAATCAGGTTGAATTTCAATTGTTGAGTCTGAAATATGCTGTGTGGATTCCTGGAGGCATCTGTGGAGTGTTGAAACGTGGAATACGTTGTGCATAGCTGTGAATCTTTCAGGAAGTTTAAGTCTATAAGCCGGGCTCCAAATTTTGCAGTTACTTCGAAGGGTTCAACATATCTGTGACTCAACTTTCCAGTTACTCCAAAGCGATGAATTCATTTCATAGGGCTAAGTTTTAGGTAAGCATGAAGAGTCTATAAGCCGAGCTTCCAAATTCTTACCTCCAGTGTCTTGCATCGAAGTATTTCTTTTGTCGGTCCTGGGTTGCCACAATTCTGCTCTTGATTAGCCTTATCTTTTCGTTTGTTTCTTCAATCAACTCAGATTCATAAATTTGTACATCTTTAACTTGTGTCCAGGCTAGAGGAGTACTGCACTTTCTCCCATATAAGGCTTCATAAGGGGTCATCCTAATGCTTGACTGGTGGCAATTATTATAAGCAAATTCTACAAGTGAAAGGTGTTTCTCCCAATTTTCACCAAAGTCTAACAAGCATAAACTCAAGAAATCCTCTATTACTTAGTTGACTCTCTCTGTTTGTTCGTCCATTTGAGGGTGGAATGTCGTGCTCATGGCTAAAGTGGTTCCCAAATCTTTGTGTATTACTTGCCAAAATCGAGAAGTAAACCTGCCATCCCGATCTGAAATATAGTCTTAGGAATTCCATGCAGTTTGACAATCTCTCTGATATATAATCTTGTCAGTTTCTCCATCGAGTCTGTTTGCTTTATTGGGATAAAGTGGGCTGACTTTGTTAATCTAACAACTATGACCCAAATGGCATCTGCTCCTAATTTTTCTTTTGGCAAACCCATTATAAAATCTATGGAAATATCTGACCATTTCCACTCTGGGATTTCTAGTGGGTGTAGAAGTCCACCAGGTCGTTGGTGCTATGCTTTGACTAGGTTGCAAACATGACACTTAGCTACAAATTTAGCTATCTCTCTTTTGAGTTCAGGCCACCAGAAGGCTATCTTTAGATCTTGATACATTTTGTTATTTCCGAGGTGTACTGTATAGCTTGAGTTGTGGGATTCATTTAATATCTGATTTTTAATGTGCGAATTATTCAGGACCCATATTCTATTATCATTATAAATGTGAATTCTTTTTCGCAGCTGCAACTCTGTTCTGCAACCATCTTGTATTTCTGCTTTCAGCTTGGGGTATTCCTCGTTGACTTTTTTAGCGTCCAATAGCTTTGTACGAAGGTAGGTCTTGCAGTATTAACATTAAACAATCCATTCAACTGATCTTTAATAATGGGTATTATATTAAGCTTCTAGAATTCTTCTTCAAATGGACTTGCTGAGATTATAGTACTCAATATTTTTTTTCTACTCGAAGCATCTGCGACCAAGTTAGCTTTGCCAGGATGATATTGAATATCCATGTCATAGTCGCTGAGTAGTTCCAACAATCTCCTTTGGAGACAGTCTGCATGAAGATGTATTTTAAACTCTAATGATCTGTAAAGATCTTGCACTTTACTCCATAAAGATAGTGCCTCCAAATCCTTAAGGCAAAGACTATTGCGGCTAGTTCCAAATCATGAATGGGGTAGTTCTTTTCGTGAGTCATCAATTGCCTTGAAGCGTAAGCAATGACGTGCTTGTCTTGCATGAGGACACACCCTAATCCTGTTAATGAAGTGTCCGTGTATACCTTGTAGTTCTTTCCTTCTTGAGGTAGGATTAGGACTTGTGCAGTGGTGAGGGCTTGCTTTATTTTTAGAAATGATTCTTCGCAGTCCTGATTTTATACAAATGGTGTTGCCTTTTGAGTTAGCTGAGTTAATGGTTTGGCCAGGTTTGAGAATCCTTTGACAAACTTTCGGTAGTATTCTGCCAATCCTAAGAAACTGCGAATCTCAGACACGGATGATGGTTGAGGCCATTCTTGTATGGTATTGATCTTTCTTTGGTCTACTTTGATTCCTTTAGCATTTACTATATATCCTAAAAATGCTATTATGTCTAACCAAAACTCACATTTTGATTACTTGGCAAATAATTGATGCTCCTCAAGAGTTCCCAATATTGCTTTTAAATGAATCTCGTGATCCTCCATAGACTTGGAATATATTAAGATATCGTTGATGAAGACTCACGAATTTATTGAGAAAGGGCCTGAGGATTCTCTACATTAAATCCATAAAGATAGAAGGCGTGTTTGTGAGTTCAAATGACATAACTAAGAACTCATAATGTACGAAACGAGTTCTAAATGCAATCTTGGGGACGTCATTTTCATTGACTCTCATCTGGTGGTATCCAGACCTTAAATCGATTTTGGAGAATATTTTGGCTCCAGCCAGTTGATCAAAGAGGTCATCGATGCGGATAGAGGATATTTATTTTTCACTGTTACTTTGCTGAATTCTCTATAATCTATTATGCACATACGCATAGATCTGTCCTTCTTTTTCACGACGAGTACTGGGGCTCCCCAAGGGGACATGCTTTTCCGAATCAATCCCTTGCTGGTTAGCCCTTGAAGTTGTTTGTTTAATTTCTGGAGCTCTTTTGGTGCCATACGGTATGGTGATTTTGACTTGGGTTGGGTTCCCAGAACTAGTATTATTGAGAACCCAATTTCTCTTACGCCCGGGTAAATCTTCGGGGAATACATCTTCAAAATCTCGAACAATGTGTGTTTCTGATAACGACACAATTTCATTTCTTTCTCACATCTTAGTTATTAAGTATGTGTTGCATCCTTTCTGAATCAACTTTCTTGCTTTTATCGGGTTTATTAGGGAAGCTAACAAGCTTTGTCTTCTTATAAAAACTGTTGATGTTTTACCACTTTTGATTGTGACCTTTTTCTTCTGACAGTTGATTACAGCATCATGCTTGCTTAACCAATCCATCCCTAGAATAATGCCAAAGTTGGTGATGGGTAGAATGACTAACGTAGCCTTAAATATTTTGCCTTTGATGGGAATGTTAAAAATACAGAATTTCTGAGCCTCCATGCTAGGTTTAGAAGGTAACCCAATATTTAGTGTCCTTAACAAATGGAAGGATGGAAATTCTAGTGTGGCTGCAAGTTTTTCTAATATGAAAGAGTGTCTTGCCCCTGTATCAAATAAAGTGTCACATGATACATCATTAATGAATAGCGTGCCTAAATATGACCTATAATCATTTTGTACTGATATAAGTGCAAAAAAGAAAGGGGAACGAGAAGAAAGAAATACCTGATATTACATCGTTGTCTCCAGGTGCTAAGACTAGAGTGAGCGTGTAAATTCTTGCAGAAGCAGAGTTACAAAGTGCGGGTCCTTTCCTCTAATTGGATGTTGATGCAGTTGGCAGCTTTGGGGCGTTGGCTGGTTCTGGAGCAACTCCTCTTGTTTGGGCACGGAACGGGGTTACAACTATTGTAGTGTTTGTGCCTCTTATAATGGTTACTCCATCTATCGTCCTTAAGGATCGACAATCCTGAATTTGGTGGCCGGGCTTGCTGCACTGAAAACACCTTTTGCCGTCATGGTAGCACTTACCGTAGGGATGAGGCCTCCGACAATCTCCTCTCATTCCTTGCCCGAAATTTTCAGAAGTTAGCTGAAAGATTTTGGCAGGTGGGTTGTGTTGTTTTCTTTTGAAATTTCTTGGTCCTTTGCAAGATGATCATGTCTCTTCCCTTGACTTGTGTGGTTAGTAGGCTTGCTATTCTCTTTGTGCTCCATGATTAAAGCGCATTCTAAAAGTTCGGAGAAACGAGAATGCCTAAATGGAAGTAGGCTCCAACGAAGGGTGTCATTCATCCCTGACAGAAAATGATTGCTCCTTGCTTTCGCTGTACTTATTAAGTTCTGAACGTACCTTGACAATCTCGTGAACTCGATCTCATAGTTGGCCACTGAGTTGCTACCCTGAACCATTTTCATGAATTGGTTCTCCATGATATTTTGGGCAGCTTGAGGTACGTATTTGACTCGGAAAGCTTTTGAAAATGCTTCCCAATTTATATTCTCCAATTTTATGCCAGTGAAATCAGTGTTCATGACGGATTCCCACCAACGATCAGTTTCGCCTTTAAATAGGTAGCAAGTCATTCGCACTGCTTTTTTGTTTGGACACTTCATACTTTTTAGTGTCTTTTCTATCTCTCTTAGTCAGTCTTCTGCCTCCATAGGACAAGTAGTCCCATGAAATACTGGTGTATTTAATTTGAGGGAAAATTGGAGGATTCCCTCATAACGATGCTTTTGGGTGTTTGTATAGAATTTAATAAAGCTGCTTTCTTTTGGTTGCAAGAAGTTCTAGGACGGCTTCCATGAAGCGGTCGTTGGTACTTCCTGAAACTTCTAATGATATTGGTGCTTTAATTGGGGTTTCTGATGGTGTGCTCAAAATTCCTTCATCTGAATCCATCTTTTTGCCTAAAGGTTGAAAGCTTAAGTTACTTAAGTTTATGTTATCCTTCTCTCTTCTCAAAATAAATTATGATTTGACATTTATATATTATCTCTCAAATTTACACTCAATCCTGCTCTGATACCAACTGTGAGGACCCAATGCTGGGTCAACGGGAGCTAATCCAGCACCGGTTGTGGGAATAACAAGTTCTCTAGCCGCAGGATCATATTGAGTGATTTAAGAGACAAATAAATAGACATCAAACATAATTCTTTTATTCATTAATTCACAAATTTTGGATACAAAGATCAAAATAAAATAAAAGTTACAAATTATTAAAATAATGTTAAAAAGCGGCAATTAGCAGGAAGCAGTATCAGCACTGCTTGGTTCTTAGCACCTTTCTTCGATGACGAACTCCTGATCTGGGCACGTTTCAAAAGTGTGGGCGAATACCAGTTAGTTTGTGAAACTAGTACTGACAGATGTCAACTTTACAATTGCTAAATAATAAGCAAAATAAGTAATAATTTGACAGGAAATAAAAGCTGTATAAAATTATTCCTGCGAACTTATTTTAGTTGCATTGAAACTTTAGCATAAAAGTAATTGCAGTCACAAAAATAAATATATAATTTTAGCGTTTGATATCTGAAGTAAAATATGATTTTGTTGGGCAAGTACAAAATCTAGAAAAATAGGGGTTCATTTTGTGTTACATATCCTAACTTCTCTCTATACCTGCCCCCTCAATGGCTTATCAGTATAGGCTCCTTATGACTCCTGATGTCGGACAACCCCGTCATAGCAGCTGTCTGATCAGATTAAACATATATCAACATGTAACCTTTGCTACTCACTTATTCAAACTTGTTCATATATCATTTTATGTGACTTTTAAAAGCACTTTTATCAAATTTGTGCGATGCTGAGCAAAAAACATTTAAACAAGAGTAATAAAAGATATTTTGTACCTTGTTCTTTAATTTCAGATGAGTGACAGTTCACTCAATCTGCAATTAGATTTTTTTATATTTTAAATTAGCTATTTTAGCCAATATTATTATCTTCATTTCTATTATGTTTCTCTTTCACTTTTTTAATTTGATAAAAGTTCGTATTAAGTTACTGATGTGGCAATAATATTTATAATAGCATTATTATTATTATTTTAATAATAATAACGATAATAATAATGTACGAATGAAAAGACAGAATGAAAATAATTGTATAAATTGCAGAAAATAATAATAATAATAGTAATAATAAAGAAAAGGGAAATGACAAAATAAAATGTTTGAATTAAAATAATAGTCAATTTATAACATTTGTACAATTTTCATTATTGATTAATGAGAACCATAATAATGTGAATGACATAATTTTATCATTATTTCTTTCATAATAATGATTATTAAGAACGAAGAAATAGCAAAATCTTTTATCAATTTCCCTTCTTATTTTTTCTTCTCCTTTTACTTTGGTTAGAGTTGCCGGAAAAATGGAGGGAGGCCAAACGTGGCGGAAGAGAGCAGGCAGGAGGTTGCCGGGGCAGTGGGGGCTGGCTGACCGGAGGAAGGAATTGGCCGGCAGGGGCGCTGCTGGTAGCGGAAATGAGGGTTGCTGGCCCCTGGTAGGGGACGGGAGAGCAGATGTGAGGGAGGAGAAGAAGAGGAGAGAAGAGGAGGGGAGGGGTTTAAGTAGAGGGAGAGATTAGGAAGGGGAGAGGGAGGGGGTCTGCGATAGCAAGAAACAGGGGAAAACAAGGAAAAAAAAAAAGGAGAAAGAAGGAAAAAAAATAGAAAATTAAATATTTATTTAAAATTAAATTTTTTGTATTTGTCCAAAAATAACGAAGCTTGACACAGCGGTGTGTTATGATGTAATAAATACCCTCGCGTGAAAAAGTTTTGATTCGGACAAATATTTAAATTTTTTAATTAATTTATGAAGTTTTGAAACTTCAAAAATTAATTAAGGCCGAACCGACGCTCAAAAATCGATGAAACTTTTCGAGCAGCCTTTAAATAATATACTTAATACAACGACATGAAAATCGACGAATTCGGACACGTATTTAATTTTCTCAATTTATTAGATTTAAATAATTCAGAAAAATAAAGCGGGAGTTTTCGTTATCTGAATTTATTCAAACTTGGGTACTTTGATCTAAATAATATTTCTATCTAAAGGAAACTTTGTTTGCTCTAATTTGAAATTCCCTGTGTCCTGATGTTTGAAGCGGGTTTTGACCTAATTTGAAAAGTAATGACATTGGGTCGTTGCAAAATCTCTCCTCAATCATCTAACCAAGGAATATACTCCATTATCTAAGGTGGGGGGGCCTTTGAACCCAAGGAGTTTCTGGCTCTGAAGAGGAGGATTAGTTAGCGTTGAATTATGATTTTGATGGAATTGAAAATATCAGTCTAAAAAGAAGGAAAATATGAAAAGAAGCTAAAGAAATGATCGATATCCATATATTACTTAAGAGGAAAGACCATTGAAAATTTATAAAGATTCCTTTAGCTCGCATTGAGTTGCAGATATTGCTCTATTTTCATCTT
Source organism: Gastrodia elata (assembly GCA_016760335.1). Lineage (NCBI taxonomy): Eukaryota > Viridiplantae > Streptophyta > Magnoliopsida > Asparagales > Orchidaceae > Gastrodia > Gastrodia elata. Next base: position 31,998,924 of record CM028670.1, on the reverse strand, counting down.
GGGCATTTGTACTGAAATCTCATATGCGAGATTTTCACAGGGGTATTGTGGTCATTTACATTTCTATGTTTCTTTATTTATTTAGTTTTTATTATATTTTTGTTGGAGATCACCAACCACGTCTATTGTATTTTATTTTATCAAAAATATAAAAGCCAACAGATGGTTTCTTAAAGATTCCTTTTGCGGCTCTGCTCATAATTGTCTTAAATTGATCCTAACCATATAATACAAGCAGCACCCATTTGGATGTTTGAGATAGAGAAACTCATTTAAACTCTATTCAAAGGAGTCACAATGTCCAGCATCGGCTAATTTCGGGATAGGAAACCACCATATCATGTAAAAAAATCTTAATTGAAAAAAAAAAGTGATAAAAGGACAAAGGGAGTGAAAAATAGAAAAACTCGTCGAAGCCTTTGATTGAAAGAGCTTGTAAGCCTATATGACTGGTAGTGTTACTTCTTCGGAGAGCAAATAATGTAACTTCCTAAGTTATACTAAGCAATTTCTATCTTCCTTAATATGTCCCATAGTAAGCTGAACCTTAAGTTTTTGTCCACAATAATAATTTTTCGTATGATCACTTATTTTGGGAGTGCTCCTCTATGACCATGCTTAAATTTAGAATTCTTATCATAAATTTTATTTTTTCTAAAAATGTGTTTAGAATAATACTTTTTGGTCTTTGCTTCTATAGTCATGAATGTTTTACCTTCTATTATGGCATGAATTTGGTATTTCATGCTACATTTTTTTTATAAACTGTTAGGAGACGCTCCTTGTGAAGTTGTGCCTTGTCTAAACTCTTATGCATGGAGATCATTTTTGCCCTCTTCAAATTTAGGTCTCACAGGCCGCAGCTTCTGCTTGGTTAGTCTTTGAACCACACAATATCTTAAAGGAGGTTCCGCTTTGATATAATTTGGAACCTCACAAGTTGTTTGAAGCAAGTTATTGTTCATTTTAGCCCGGCCCATTCTATACCAGATTTGACCTCATGGTTTTGTCCCCATATGATAATTTTTAAAAGGACACCCATTCTATGAGTGCTTAACTTAGGAGCATTATATAAAGTTCCACTAATGATCTTAATATGCATCTTACTTAATTTTTATTTTTTGCTTTCTCTACTTGTATAATATTATATATTTCCCTTACGTGGATTTGGTTCACCCATGCCACTGTTTTCTTTTAGAAATTTTGTTCTAGCCTCACCTTTTCTCCGGCAATCGCTTCTCGCTATCTTCAGATTCGAGTCATCACATGCCCACCAGGTTCCATTTTCTTCTTCCCTTGACCACACACTACATTAGAAGAGGTTCAGCTCTAATACCATATCCTTAGTTGTACTAAGTAGGGTGTTGTCCGCTTTATAATGATTCATCCCATGCTAGGTTGACCTCATGGTTTTATATTAATATGATAATTTCTCAGGAGGTCTCATTTACCCTGAAAGTGCTCTCCTATGAGCATGCTTGACTTTGGAGCTTTTTTTAGAAACTTTACCTATTAATTTAAAAGATGTCTTGCTTAATGTTTTTTGTTTGTACAAGTTTAGTCAATAATTTGTTATTTAATAATCTGCCTTGAGCCATTCCTTGTCCAAGTTGCATCTTATCTGAGCCTTATGTCCCAACGACCTCACCCCATTCTCTTGACTTCGAATGACCCAAATTAGAATGAATGAGGAAATAAAAATGAAAGTTGAGCATGCGGTTAAGGGTTGGTTTGTTTTGTTATTTAATATTTTGTAAAAAAATTATTTAGTGTATTGTTAATAAAATAATTTTGTAATGAATATTGCATACTCTGTGCACATGAGGAGCATATGCCTTCCAAAAATAAAAATGCAAATACATAAATTTAAATAAGTGATTTTATAATATATTGTTAAAATATATATATATATATATATATATATATATATAAATGTACAAATACAATTTATATGTTAATATGTAATTTTTAAATGTTTTTATCTATTTATGTAATTTTGGTGGATACATTACGCATTAAGTGTAGTGCGTAGTCCTCTAAATGTTTTTTGTGATTAAGGGCTATTAGTACTATTTAAACCATAGAATTCTCTTAATTTGAAATAGAGTGAAAATGCAAGTACATAAATATAAATAAGTAATTTTATAATATATAGTTAAAATATATATGTATATTTTAAATGTGCAAATACAAAACTATTGTGTTTTATATGTTAATATGTAAGTTTTATGTGTTTTTGTCTATTTATGTAATTTTGGTGGAGACATTACGCATCAAGTGTAGTGCGTAGTCCTCGTAATTTTTTTTGTGTGATCAAGGGCTTTAGCACTATTTTAAGCATGGAATTCTCTTAATTTGAAATAGAGTGATTTTAAAGGCCCTCTTTCTGCTTTTGTTTAGTAAGATTGTACAGATAGGCAGGATGCTCGCCTCCAGTGTTCCCCACCCTTTATTCTTCCATGCCTGTTCACTGGCTGTCCCAAGCAATTAAGGAAGGTTGTGTGTTTATGTATGTTGATTTCTTGACAAGAGGACCTGGCTTTGCTAAACTTGGGATGGGAGTTGCACTTAAATAATTGATACCATAGAGAAGGGTCAGCAGCCATGAGATTTATAAATTAACTTGCTTTAATTTTGTGCACCCCCACGATACTATTCTTACAACTCATGCAAAAGGGAGGCCACCTATACAGCAAATCTCCTACAAAACACTCAATCATTCTAAAATTTACTTCTAATGCTTCATCAAAAAGCTTGAATCTAATAGAATCATTTGTGAAAATTTGGTTATAGGCTGCTTATATATTGAAATGTTCAAATGACATGGGTAAAAATCTTTATGAATAGTTTAATCGCTTGCCGTTTTGCAGGAGACAGGTCTTCTGGATTTCAAAACAGATTTTGCAGTTAATGATGGAAGATGCTATTGATGACTGGCTTTGGAGGCAAATCCATTGGCTTCGTAAAGATGAAGTTATCGCATATGGGATCCATTGGGTCCAAGATGTAAGATAGAATCTGTTTGCCACTAGTGTTTCATTGATATTGTTTACTTTCAGCCAAGTATATAGATCAGTATTTAAGGTTTTTTATTACAATTCTTAGTATTAAACAACACAAACTTTCGTTTAGTCTTGCGAGAATTTACCTTCTAATAAATTAACCTAGTATGTTAGCATATTCAGCCTAAAAGTGGTGAACTGCTGAACTTTATGCACTTTATTTGACCTCCGTTGCTTTCGATCAAACTTCCCAAGCACTGCTTTGATTCATCCAACAGTGGGCGCCCATTGTTGGATCTAATTTGCTTTACACGGGGGCAGGCCTACTCTTTGACTCACAAATGAAATTAATACTCTTGATAAATCCATTGATTTCACCTTAGTAGGAAAATATTTGAATGTGAAACCCTTGATGCTGGACATTAAAAAAAAATTTAAAGACCTTGGACTTCTTGATTATTTTAATATTAGACTGCTGGATGGAAGACATTCTCATTAAAATGAATTGAAGCTGATTACATGCTGATTACACTATACTTTTTTCACATGAAATTTACAATGTCAAGGGCTTCCAGGTTAAATTTTCAAAATGAACTTTCTTTTTCAACCCAAGAACATAACCACCTATATTATGAGTGTGGATTAATTTTCCTTTGTTAAAGATTCATTTAATCACCCGCTCAATATTATTCTCTTTGGGATTCTTCTTTGGTAAACTTTTAAAGGTGGATAGTAACACGCCTAATTTATCCTGACCCTCGATCGCTAGAGTGCTAGGTTAAATGGACATATCTAAAAACTTTGAAAAAGCATCTAGATCTGTAATGATGATTGTGGGTATTTCAGGAAGTTGAATTGAATTATTCCCCCCCTATTGCTCACATTGTAGAATAATAGGGCATACACTTGACCATTGCTTTAAGAGGAATCTTGAATTAGGAAATAATAATGAAGGCACTGGTAATGAAAATAGGTAAGTTAGTGCTGTTCAATGTGGCCAGACTTAGAATGGCTCTAGGAGAATCTATATACCAAGAAATCCTTTGAATAATGCTACTCATCTTACCTCTTCTAGTACTCATGCTGACCTTGCAAATAATAAGAACACTGAGCCTTTGTTGGAAACTAGAGCTGAATTAAACAATAGTTCCTTAAATAATCGCCAACTCCATGAAATAACTCCCCAGAATTCACAACGTTCAAATTTTTATAATAACTCCGAAGTTGAATATTGCCTTCCTGAACCAAACTCTCATTAAGTTAACTGCTCAGGAACAGATTCCCTAGAAAACATTAATGCTGCTAATGTATGTAATCTTGAGAAGGCTAACGAACGAATGGTGCATTCTCTGCAAACAATTTTACACAATGCTTAAAATTTTAGTACTACTATAGTAAGCATTGGTAAGGATCAAAACAATGAACATAGTCTTCTTCCAAATAACCATATACACTCAGATCGTTCTCACCTTCATGCTGAAACATCAGGAATTAGCTTGGTCCTTTATTTTGTTACTAAAACTGATTATAATGCTATTGACGATAACTTTAAGATGGATGATGAACTAGCTTCCAACTACTTGGTTAGAAAAAACTTTTTTGATGATCATTAAAAATTGTTTGAAGATGATTTTACCTTAGTTACTTATAAAAAGAGAGGCAAAAACAAAAACTCATCGAGGAAGAAGACTAGTGCAATGACTAGATCTAATTTTTTTCTTGTTTCAATGATTAAAAGTCTTCTTTAGAATATTAGAGGCATTTCCAATGCCTCACCCCTTAATAGACTTCATAGATTTATTTTTGAAAAAAGAATTAATCTTCTTATTATGTTGGAACCCTTTATTAGTAACACTAATATGGAGTATTATTAATGATTCCTGGATTTTGATGGCCCTTGCTCTAATATTAATAGCAAAATTGGGTGCTTATGGAGGGAGGGCTGGAGCTTTAACATCGTTGATGATAAGGATCAATGCCTCCTTGCTATTAATTATTTGTACCTTGACGCTATATGTACATTTGTTTATGCTAGCTGTTTCAAATCCAATAGAAGACGTCTTTGGAATAATATTAGATACATTCATGATACTTAATCCTTGCCTTGGCTTGTTGGGTGGGGGTGATTTTAACACCATCCTCACTGCTTCAGAGAAAAAAGAGAAAGAGATCCTATTACTGATATAGTGGATAAATTTACAAATTGTATTTTTGATTGTAACCTGGTGGATATTGGTTTTACGTGGTCTCCCTATACCTGGACAAATGGTGGTATTTTGGAATGGCTTAATAGAGTTATGCTACCATCTTCGAAACCTGCTTTGATACAAATTTTGCTGGCGTTGAAGCTAAAGATTCGAAGGTGGGCTATGAGGTAGAGGTGGTGATTATATGGTAGAGGGGAAACGGAGGGCAGGAAGAAGATGGTGGTGTCACTTTTGCCTCCAAGAAAGGATGGGGAGTCTCTCCACCAAAAGGAATTAAGAGCAGCCAAGTAGCACTCTAAAGGTAGAACCAAAGCCTATAAGTGCTCATTTCATTTCGTTATATGAGTTTAAATATAGTTCATATGGTAACTGAAGTCGTCTATCATGCATACTAGATTACAGTCATATGTATACAAATTTAATACAATTAATATCATAAATGTGTATAAAAGGTATGTGATTAAAAGAGAAAACAATAATATATGTTGATACTGCAGATTATTGTCGGAATTACTGTCTAGGATTGTGTCAGAATTCTGGTGATGGGTCGTCTGGGATAACATGCATCATTGGGATAACAGCTGGAGTATATTGTACAATAATATGTTTAAACTTAAAACTCATGATCATTATAGAGATTTTTGTGGTTCAAAAGTCAATTTTTACTGCAATATGGTGGTTTATGAGTAAAGTATAGAATCTTGACAAAACTTGACCTTTGAATTGATAAATAAACAAATGTTCAAATAATGATAATTGCAAGGGGTAAATGGATAGATGATGCATTGCTGCATGGAAGATAATATTTATTTATTTGTAAAATATTATAAATATATATATATATATATATATATATTTAATATTGCATATTTTTATTTTTGGTTTTTTAGATTTTGTAAACTGGAGAATTATTTTGTCCAGCCATCTAGTAGCAAATCGTGAGGGCCTACGGCAGATGTTTTTGGGTGATTAAATTGAAATTGAATTAAAATTGTGAGATTGTCCTTTTTTGCTCTAGGGGGCTTTTTTTAGTGGCGCCATTTTGGGTATCCATCCTGCATGCTCATTTCAACTTGCACATGCCTTTCTTTTTCTTCCCTTCAACCAGAGACTGACATTGCAATAACCTAAGAAGTGTCATCCACATCTCATTTATTGCAGGGCTTCCAGCAACCTTGTCTAGCTCTGCACCTAAAAATTTTCATGAACTGGCAGCACAATATATGTTTTGTATGAATGGAGTTCGAATTGGTGCTCGACCTTTTTAATGCCTAGGTCTAGGTTAAAAAATATGACACCAATCAGTCTTGAGTGGTTTAACTTTGATTGCAAAAATAATCATCGTAGTGTGGAGCTAGAAAAGCACACGGGCCTCAATAATTTCAGCCAACAAAACTGAAATTAGGTTTGCTAACAAATTCCAGCACAGGAAATTCACCTGGCAAATTTTGGCCCAATAAACTGAAATTTTAGCAATCTGGCATCTTTCATGAAAAGTTCAATACATTGAGATCTTCCAAAAGAGCTCTATAATACTTGCTTCAGACATCAAATTTGGGAAGTTATTTGTTAAAGAACCACTCCATAAAAGCTTTTTTACAAATTGCATGTGTTAGATCAAGGAAATGATGATCTAATTGAGAAAATATCACTGTTCCGGTATATATGGGAAGAATATCTTAATGAATTTAACTATTGAAGATAATTGGTTTTCTAAAGTTTGATCCTGGCACAACAAAACATTCTTTTATCTCATTAATCATACCCGCATCTAAACTTGCAAAGGGCCTTCTCTCCTCCACCTTTAGAGCCTAATGATTGTACCATGCCAATACTTTTGCTGATGTAGCTCCCCTTCACTGTCTTTTAATTTTAATAGTTGACTTCAGTTATCATCAATAGTATATTAAAAATAGCAGTGCATTAAAAGTTTTATTTATTTAATGATATATATATATATATATATGTACATATGTATTGTCTTATTTTCTGTATTTTAGGTATTATGGAATATTTTTAATATTATATATATTTTTTAATTTTTTCAGTTTTAGTTTTTTTCTGAAATAAAAATTGTGAGATTTTCTTGTCTTATAAGCTTCTCCTTGGAACTATTGTGACTTCCCATCTTTCTGGTGGGGTATAATGATGGAGCCCAACTTCCTCAGTGATGTGACACTACAGTGCTAGCCATCTTCTCTATCCTTCTTTCATCATCACCATCAATAAAATTTTAATGCATTGCATGTGCACTTATTATGACTCTATTGTTAATGATTTGCTAGGTTGTTATTCTTTCTATTTTATTTTGATTATTTATACACTAAACCTCTTGAAACTAATTTACAGAGTATATTTCTAATTAACAGTTTCATCAAACTTGTTTTAAAAATATCTAGGTTAACTTGAAATATTTAATTTGTACGCAAAAAAAAAAATTTATTTTTAAAATTTCTAGAAAATTTCAAGGATATCATGTGTTGTACCTATCTGATTTTTGAATTGAGGAAGGTGAAGGAGAGCAACTCTGAGAAATGCCGGTCATTTTTTCTGCAATCGTTGGTGTGGCCATTGACATCTGAGCCTTTCTATCGAAGTTTTCTCCTAGCATGTTTCATCTCACATTAGAGTGGACAACTCAACTACAATATGCGTATGTTTTGGCTCCTTTGCCTTGCAGTTGCATTCGTGCAAGTGTCTCTACTTGCTGACCTTAGTTCTTTCATCTTGTTGCTTATGTCACACCTTGCTTGCCTTTGTTGCTCCCTAGTTGTTTGTTGTAACTTCTGTCGAACTGGTTTTCTACTCTTTAACTTTGCCTAATATAGTGTACCTTTTCAGTTTAAAGCAATAGGGAACCAACTCCATTCGGACACTAACCCTAATTGTATATCGCAATCGGGATTCAATCTAAGTAAATTAAAATTTTCAGTATCTTTTATTAAATCATTTATTGAAATTATCATATTAATTTAATCATATTTATTCAATCTGTCAGACTTTTAAATTGTTCTCAATTTTTTAAATTAGTATACTGATCATACCTCAATTGAAAAGGTACGGGTATGTGGTCGTATATCTGTCTTCCACATGATCTCACTCTCTGTTTTATTATTCTTGTGTACTGGAGCATACGGAATATTTTTGTGTTGCACTTGCTTCACTTAATACTTCAATGCATGTTTTTAACTATTCAATATCAGTTCAAGTTGAAACTCTATCAGAATCTGTGCCAACTTTTTTTAATTCATCAGTTGCGTACTTTTAAAATGATGAATTGTAAAATATATCATGTACTCCTTGTATACTGCTGGTAATGCTAATATGTTACTATGCTTTACAATTCCTTTGATTATTTTATAAAGTGCGCGTACCTTCAATTATATTATAAAAGTCTCATCCATTAGTTTTCAAAAGTGTCATATTTTAATAAAGTGTTTCATAAGATGCCATCTTAATACTAGACTGAGAGTTTATGTAGTGTTTTATGATTTTCTGCTTGTTAATGAAAACTCAAATAGTCGTCTAACATTGTCTTGATCATAGTAGTCAAGCTATAAAGTTCAAATATCATCTCACTTCTGCTTGGGTATAGGTAACGACTGCAAATAGGCCACCTAGCTTTAAAGTTCACCTCTTAAGCAACAAATTTTTGCACATTTGATTCCAAATATACTCTCAAGGCCTTTTTGCATTATTTCACTGCTGGGTAGATAGTGGAATCTGATTTTTTTTTTGCAACACAAGTTTTTCTAAGCCTATATTGTTTCTTTTGTTTGATAATCAGTCAACAGAGCACTACGATAAAAATGGACGTGCACACAGCTTCTTGTTTTATGTCTCACTTTTTCAAACTTGAAAGATTATTAAATTTAATAATATAATATTTTGATTTATTGTTAATGCATTTGTGCACTTTCAATTTGTTATCACAATAAAGCATTCTACTTTTTTCGAAATTGGTGAGCCTTATGGGCAACTAATAGTAATTAGTGGGTTATGGGCTTGAACGATCATTCTCTCAGATGGGTCGGAGAGCCTCCACCATGGAGCCTTTCATCCTTGAGCAGACATACTACTTGTTTTAATAATTTTTGCATACTTAGTTTCATGGTAGGCTTATGAGTTCTTGTGTTTGGTTTCTGAATATCTAAGATTACATTTTTTTATTTGTTGGCAATCAGATTCTATGGCCTAATGGCACCTTCTTTAAAAAAATTGGGAGTTCATTAGAAAAGGCAGATGGAGCACATAGGAGCCAGCAATACAGCGATAAAGCTGGCGGGCCAAGCTCCTTTGAGTTCCAGCTTGAAGCTACTCGCAGAGCAAATTATGTGAAGAAGATGATTCTTGGTGAGATTTCTTGATAAGTTTCTGATTTGTTTTATGAAATTATCTTGAAGATGTTATGGTTTGAATTTTCATTTCAAGTGGTTGACATGCTGCTAGATTTAATAGAAGTAGAAAGATATGGATGTTATATCTGTAAATATGAACGTTTGGATTTTATATAGGTAAATGTAAAGAAAAGAGGTCTTTAATTATTAAGATATTTGGCACCTAAACTTCAATGTTTACAAATAAAGCACTCTTCCAATCATACTTAGATATGAAGTGTGCCGCACTTTAGAAAATAAAAGCTGAATGTGTTCTTAAATATTAAAGTTTGAGTGCTAGGTATGTGATTCTAAAGGTTTGGGTCTTGACACGTAAATATTCCTATAAATAATTGGGTACTGTGCATGTTAATGTTCTTGATATTTGCTTATCCTATTGATCTGGAGTGTGGATGTCAGCATTAACTCTGATTTGAGCCATATAATCAATTTGTTATCAATTAATTTTAAATTATTTAAATTCATTTTCTTATTTAGATGCATGTGCATGCATGCATGTTTAAAATTTTATATTAATATCCATGCATACATTTGTATATGTATGTGTATATATGTGCATTCAATTCTAATGTAATAACTTTGAACGGCAGGTGGAGCGCCAACAGCACTGGTAAGCCTGATCGGACATCGCCAGTACAGACGCTGCACAAAGGATGTGTACTCTTTTCTACAGGTACAAAATTTAAAAAATTTAAAAACTGAAAAAATTCTTATGACCGTTAGATAGCTGACATTTGAAAAGTATTTATCACATGTCATCTATCCTATGGTTCATTCTTGAGATATTATTTTGTAATTTTTGTTTGTCAGGTTTGCTTGTTTCCTGCATGCATATGATTTTAAGCATCTACAAAGCTTTTGTTTAATCGCTTGTACTCAATTGCAGTCTTCAGTCTGTTTGAAGCAGCTTGGATATAGCATTCTGGAGCTGGTAATGGTTTCAATTTTTCCAGAATTGAAAGATTTAATCATCCAAATACACGAAAAATCCCAAGCTAATCAACCGGCATCTGATGTGGATTGACTCCTTTTTGTTTGTACATGTTCAGCTTGTATAGATGTGCATTAAGGCATTTGCTCATCTTCTCCTCCTTTTTTCCAAAATTATATATTAATATTATGTAGGGAGAGCTGCTGAATGTGGCCTTCTTTACCCAAAGGTTTATATATTAACATTATATTGGGAGAGCTGCTGATTGTGGCCTTCTTTACTCAAAAGCTTGCTTCATTGGAGGACTAAGTGCCTTCTTTTCCATGGAGTCAGGTCAGTTCATATTATCTTCAGAAATTTGGAAAGTTATTATTGAATGAAGGTAAAGCTTACTATTGTTATGGCTTTTATAATTGTAGGTTTGTAAATTATTATATAAAAAAAAAATCTGAAGCTATATTAAGAACCATGTATGGATTGATATTTTCTATGAAAATGTAAAATTAATGATTAATATAGATGCTGTGCTACTATTTGTCTTTATAATAAATTATGGAAATTTTTTAAAGTAGGTTTATATAGATAAAAAGTATATTATTGAAATAAACGATGTTTCGCTGTGTTTCAGACTATTTTCTAATGGCATTAAACTTGATCTTTAAAGATCATATCCATTATTAGCTAGCTACTGCCAAAATCATTTGAATATCTTTATTTTTTATTTTTATCCAATGTTTGTTAATGGGAGCCCAAGTGATCGTGATTGAATATCATCCTTGATTTGTTTCCTGCAAGCTACAAAATGATTAAAAGTGGTTATCAAGCTTGCTTAGCTGTCTTGTTAGGATCTACATTAGGCCACACTACATTAGAAATACCAATTATTTTTATTGATGTGTTTCTTAAAGACTTTCTTTCACCTCAGCGGGAGATCAAATTCAGTATTGACTTGGTGCTTGGTACAGTACCAATATTTATAGCTCCTTATTGGATTGTAAGAAAGGAATTATAGGAGTTGAAAGAGCAATTTCAGGAGCTATCAGATCGTTGGCTCATTTGCTCAAGCACTTCACTATGGAGAGTCCTGATGCTATTCATCAAGAAGAATGATGGTTTGATGAAGATGAACATTGACTATCAATAACTCAATAGGGTGACCATTAAAAAGAAGTGCCTTTTTTTCTAGAGTTGGGTAACTTTTTGATCAATTAGTTGAAGCCAAAGTAGTCTCCAAGATTGATTTATGTTATGGCTACTACTAGTTGGGCATAAGAGAGGAGGATATTTAATAACCTGCATTACAAGCAAAGTATGTGCATTTTGAATTCTTGGTCATATCTTTTGGGCTATTTTATGAATCTTCCTTCTTCATGGATTTAATGCATCGGATGATGAGGCTCTATCTAGACAAATGTGATTGTATTTATCGATAGCATCTTGATTTGTAACAAGATTAGAGCTAAGCATGAAGAACACTTAAAATGTATTATGAATCTTTTTCAAGGCCATTAATTTTGTGGTTTATTCTCTGAAAGTGAATTTTGGCTAGATTTGGTAATATTTTTGGGGCATGTGGTTAGCAAGACGGGATATAGTAAATCCTTAAAATAGTAGTGATATTCAAGATTGGTTTGAAACAATATCTGTCATGGTGATTAGAAGTTTTTTGGATTTAAGGGATTACTATTACAAGTTTATCAAAGAATTCTCTCAAATTGTAATATTGCTAACCAAATTTATTCGAAAGAACATTGCTTTTTATTAGTGCTCAAAGTGTGATGCAACATTTTTGTAACCTATGAATTGCTTGAGTTTTACTTTGGTAATTGTTTTACCTATTATTGAGGGCAAAGATTATCATCTATATAGCGACACATCTTTGAATGGGTTATGGTGCATCTTATTGCAAAATGGTTGTAATATAGCTATACATTAAGGAAACTTAAAATCTATGAAAAGAAATATCGCGTGCATGACATCAAATTCACAACAATAATATTAATTAGAATTTTTATTTAAAATATGTATTTTTTTTTGTTGATATCATACTTAAAAGTTTATATAATTATATTACTTTATAAGATAAAAATATTTTTTATTTTTTTTAGGAGCTAAATAAAATTTATTTTGGAGCCTTGACAAATTTTCTATTTTCTTCTCCTTAAACAAAACTCTTCTCATTCTGTTGGCAATGCATGACTTCTCCTACGATCGTTTTGTTGGCCAACAACAAACTTTCAATATCAGCATTTCCACTTGCCAGCCATTACAGCCAACGTCAACAAGGACTGCTAACAACCACTTCTAACATAAAATTAAGTGAGCAATTGAACCGAAAGCTGAAAAGTTTGCTAAGGGTATTGTTACACTTACATATTAATATATATCAAAAAATATTGATGATGTGTCAATTCAATATGTAAGTTGATTATTGATAGAATATATTTTTTTGTGGGATTTATATGCAAAACTTTAAAAAAATAAAAAATTTTCTATTGGTTTTGAATAATTTTTGATGTATATTTTTGTTTGCTAATTAAGCACCGTGTACATCAAAAAACTTAATGCATTTAGATTTTTCATACAATTGCATTTTCTCAAGGACTCAAAAATCTTTGCTCAATATCTTTATATGCTTAGGTAGTGAGATATGATTAGTAGTTTTTGCTTTAGAAAACATTCATTTTTGAAATACCTGAATAAATAATTGGAGATAATATATATAACATAACATGTATAATAAATTTTTGTTACCTCAATCAAATTGCATGGAGTAAACAATACATCATTCTCCTAATCAATTTATATTGAATAAACAAAGTACTGATTACTTTTTAATCATATTGTATGAAGTGAAAAGTGTGTATGGAATGGATAAAGTGTTGATTGCCTCCCAATCAAATTGTATGGAGAAAAAAAATGTGATAGTCACCTTTTAATCAATTTGTATGGAGCGAACAATACATTGGTTATCTCTTAATTAGATTGCTTGGAATGAACAAAGAGTCGGTTACTTCTAATTTGATTGTATGGAGTTAACAAAGTACTGATTATCCTCTAATATAACAAATTGCATGGAGTTAACAAAGTACTTCACATATATGTGTTATCTCTCGATCAAATTGCATGGAGTGAACAATGCAATGGTTGTCTCCCAATCAAATCATATGGAGTGAATAATTGCATTGTATTACTATATTTTATATGATACCGATGATTTATACACACTTTTTAATTACTCCTATAATATAAAAATAATCACATATTTTATATGAAACTAGCAAAACAAAATATTTAATATAATTCATAAATTATCATGTACTCTAACGTAAATTAGTTATCATAACATCTTTTTTAGGTGCTAAAAGATCTTAGAATTTTCTTTAGTTGTGTTTATTTGGCAGGTGCTCTGTATTTTCACGATAAGTGCTATTTTGGACTTGTATAAATTTTTGTATGTGCTGTTTTGATTTTTTTTTTTTTTTTATTTATACTCTATTTTTCTCAACTTAATCTTTGATATATTACACAAACATTTTATAATAATTTAGGATATTAATTCAAAATGAGAGCATCTTTTCACCTAAAATCAGATGGGAAAAAATGAGCAAATTAGACATTAGAAGGCTTGTTTTGACTCATTGTGCTAAATTTTGGAGAAAGTTGAGATGATCATTTATCATTGCTTGAATTTGCTTAGAAAATAATTACCAATCCAACACAAATGTTGCTCTTTATAAAACTTTTTATGAAAGAAGATGTATTATTTCACTACTATGATAAGAAAATAGAAACAACTTAATCTATTTGAATAAGCCATTAAAAAGATTAAGTTGAAACAATTCCATATGAGATTGCCTAAAATAAAAAATATTTATTTTGATCTTAAATAACACTTTATTGAACTGAATAATGGAGACTTTGTTTATTTATATATATATATATATATATATATATATATATATATATATATATATATATATATATATATATATATATATGTCAATCTATTCAAGAAAATCGGTTACTTTAAGGTAATAAGAAAGTTAAACCTAAGGTACATTTGTCAAGTTGAAAGTTCTAGCTTGAGTTGAACAAAATTACTTAAGATCTTAAATTTTCTCAATACTTGAGTATGATTCATAATGCATGTCACACACATCATTACTGACCAAGTGCTTATTTGTACTATCTTTAAGAATTTCATTAGAAGACATTGCATTATAACCGAATCTAAGAAGAATTTTGGGTTATGATATTATGAATTTGTAAAGTAAGATTATCCATATGGTCTGAGCACATGGAGAGATTATAAGAGAAAATTAATTTAACACGCAGTAGCTATATTTATATATTTTTTATTGAAAAATTATTTTAGTCCTATTTTTTTGACTCTATACTTTTAATAAAAATAACTACAAATTTGAAGTAAATAAGATTACATCCTTTTAAATTGTGATATTGTAATAAATGCCTCTAAAATATTCTTAAAATAGTTAATAATTTGTAAAAAATATATAGTTATGAAAATGCTAGTATTAATTAGATTACTTTGAATTTTATAGAAAAATTTATAGCAATAAATAAATAATTTTTTCTAGAAATTTTGTGTTTTTTGAAATTTATATTAATTATTATAAGTTTTGAAAGTATTTATATTTAAAAATTATGTAAAATAAAGTAATTTATTAAAGGAAATTATATTTAAATATGTATGTTGTTAGAGATTGTTATATTAAGTTATGAATTTTATACAATATATTATTAATAATATAATCAATATTAATATTTATAAATCACAATGGTTCATTAAAACACCATCATTGTCTCTTCTCTTGCTGCGTATGATTTCTTCATATTCCTCTCGCTGAAATGGATGCCCTAATTTTTATAGCTAGCCATGACTTCATCGTTCATAAATGGCTCCTCCGTAGGATTGCCGAGTACACTTAATTAGCCATTAAAATGTCTTAATTAACTCTATTATGCAATCATGGACAAATTCAAAAGGCTTATCTTGAATTATCTGCTAGATAGATAACTCCATCAACCTATCAATAACATGTCTCACAAATGCCATCCAAAAGTATAATATCTATGCTATTATACATATGTTTATGTTTCAATTCAATTAAGACTATTTATGTGATTGCTCAAATTCAATCGTAATTATCATGCATTAATTATTCAAGCGGATCATCTTAATGCTTCTTCTCCATAATAAATTTAAGAAATCAAGAATAAATTATTATTTATATTCTTAAAAAATTAATTCATAATAACTTTTTTTAAATTAAATACCTTCAAATATAAAATGATTAAATTATAATTTTAGACAAGAATTTCACTCATAATAGTTGTCCAAACCAACTTATTCTTTTTGATTAAAAGGAATCGACTTGCCCTAAAGTTTCTTTCTGCTCGTCTGTGTCGTGCTGCTTCTCGCCTACCTACCGCTCTGCGATCGGGAGACGGATTGTCCGAAAGATAACAAGATGGGGAAGACACCGGTGAGGATGAAGGCGGTGATTTACTCTCTGTCACCGTACCAACAAAAGGTGATGCCGGGGCTGTGGAAGGATCTCCCTTCCAAAATCCACCAAAAAATTTCCGAAAATTGGATCAGCGCTACTCTTCTCCTAGCACCGCTCATCGGAACATACACGTAATCTTCTACTTTTTTTCCCAATGCGGCCTTTTTTCTGTGGGGTAGTCGGTTCCAGGTTTTTGAAACATTACGGCTAGACAGATTGTGAGTTGTCCGTTCCGGAGCGCAATGCTTTCTGTTTTTCTTATAAAACTCGAAGAAACTCTTAAATTCTGTAAAAAGTAGCTAATGGGAACGCGCGACTTTTCGCGTTTAAGTTGACATAATAAACGTTAATCTTTCGAGATATGATAGTTCTTTAGCATATAAACAAAAACTTAGACATAAACTTTCGCAGTAAATGCAAAGGTAGAGAGATATATATGCATGGCTCATATTGAAAGGTATATCATTAATCCAACTTGTACTATTTAAAATATAACCTTATTAAGCCTTATTTTTGTTAATGTGGTGATGGTTTATGTAGTAAAACTATTCTATCGTTTTGTTGCTGGTTGGCGGATCTTTTTGACTTCAATTTGTATGTATAAAAAAAAAAAAAATCTTGATTGCAAGTCTCATTATAAACACATCCAAGACCGGTAAGTAGAATAAAATTATTTTGAGTCTTTCTTATGTATGTTTTGTGGGGGTGGTTTATAGATATTTTTTTAATTTATATGTACTAAAATTAATGCATTTTAAGCCTTTTAAGGTGTGTTTCACACTTTTTTCAAATCTCCTTTATTGGCCAAGTAGCTGGGGTAGGGGCTCCACTTGGGTAAAAAGGTTTTTAAGTGAGCTACGACCGTTTATCTGACCAATGAGGAGCGTGTGGAGGTGAATTACACATTTTGCATTTTTTAAAACTTATATACTATTTTACTTGGATATATTAAATAATAATTTCTTATTCATGATTAGCTAACAATTTACATATTAGGAATAATTGCTTGCATAACATTCAAGTGCTAGCAATTTCCATATCTAATACATTAACTCTATTTTTTATAACACTACCACCTAATAGTATCCATGTATGAAATCTCATCCCAGTGTAATAATTGGTAAGCGCCTAATTGAAATGGTAGTTTTGGTGAACGAATAGAAATCTGCAGGTAATTATGTAAAATTAAAGCTTGGTTGTTAGATTTGTAAACAGGGAAGATTTTATTGGTGCATATTCCATTTTTTACTATTATTAACATTATTGTAATGAGCTCTTGGTTTTTTTACTAAATTAAGATCTCAACCCTTTATTTATGCAAGAAAAGTTGATTAAAGGTTTCTAGAGATATTTATAAGCAGGTGTTCTGCAGTTTATTTGATGCTATAATCTTTCATTATAATAGTGAATGGTAGAAAGTATATACTCAGTGCTTGTTCTCAAAGATGTTATATTTTTATTAATGTTTCCCAAACTTGTGGATAGTAGAAGAAGAATATTCACTACTTTTTTCTTGAATCATGCCCCCATATCATTGCCTGCTTATTTATTTTTGAAATTACTCAACTTTTGCCATTATTTACTGTTCTTTGTGAGCTTTTCCAAATGTTCCACATTTGATCTTCATGTTTATTAATTAAATATATTTGTTGGTTTATTAGTTTCATTGGATTTGACATTGCTGTGATTGTACTTTTTGTTATTTATTATTTATGCTTTGTGAATTTTTAATGCCTACTAAAAGAAGTCACTGAAAAAGAGAAAAATTGATTAAGATCATCTTAGTGTGCTAATTATTTAGTGTTGCTACATATTTTAATAGGTATGCGTAGTTTAAACTATTAATATATTTGCATAATGATAGCAGAGTTATAGGCAAAATAAATTGACTATAATACGAAGTTTTGATTATTACAGATCAGTATAGAAAAGCTTTATTAAAGTATGTTTAGCATATGAAATTGATACTTATATGATTATGTTGCAATAATATTATGAGAAACATTAGATGCTAGAAAATTATATAAGTATTTTAGCAGGACTACAATCCCAACTTGTAGTGATTTTAAGAGAATTGGGTAGGAAATTATTAAACTATGCTAGCATGATTTCAATTATAAGACCACACTTTTTATAGTTTTAAGCAAGAGAATGATCAAATTTGAAATGCTATCTCTTACTTTACTGTAATTAAGAAAATTTTGAACTTTTTGCTTAATCACAGATATATTTTGATAATAAAGTTTATTACATTTTAACATATATACATATATATTTTGAGAAAATAGGTATACAAGATAACTTCTTGTGTGAGATTTCAAATCTCATCTTCATTTTAAAGAGATTTTGAGTATTTTTTTCAGTTAATGTATTGTTTGATATAGAGTTTTGTTTGATAGATTCATAGATTAGAGGCCTCAAATTTTTTCGAGAGAATGGAAGAGCGATTGAGAGGAGCTTGTTTACTAGCGGTTGCAAGCAGCTAGTATTTTATATTGTCTAGATTTTGATGGTTTTAGCGATTGTCGTATTTTACTAGTATTTGATACTAAAATGAGCTTGTTCTAACGACTCCAAGGAGCAATTTTGATAAAAATTTCAAGGTGTTGAATCAATGACTATGAAGCATCACATAGAGCAAGGTCACTTGTGAAGCTAGATGTCGAGGATCTCACAGTTATGAGAATGAGCGAAAAAAATATTTTCTTTTGTTTCATTTAAAAAGCAGAGTTAATAAAACAAGTAATTTACTAAATTCAAATTTCATATTTTTTCATATTAATTAATGTATTGAAGATATATGAGAGAATATCTCATTAGGTATCCTTGAAACATGTGACCGTATTATTACTACAAATGGATGAAGTTACTTGGATACAGAAAATTGGAAGGTTGATGTACACAATAATAGTCTAATAATAATCCGGATATGATGTCTGCCCTTTTATGGGACAATGGAGGAACAAGGGATGTTGAAAATTGTTTAATCATGGCAAATCAAACCTCATAGTTAATCTAATACTCCACCCTTCAACTCATAGCCTTGTCTCAGAATTGCATACCCTTCGAGTTGTATCTGATTTATTCCGCTATGCGGCCTTCGTCTAACAGCTCAATTAAGTTAGTTCCATCAGTTCATTTTTGTTAATGTCTTTGTACTATAATTCCCAAATAGAATCTATTTCTTATTTTATATTTTGCACTTGAATGTTGCACCAAATAGAATCTATATTCCCAAATAGAATTCACTTACCGTATTTTGCACTTGAATGTTAACCCAAGTTAGATATGATCTCAAAGTTGCTTGCGATCACATGTTAACCCAATAAGAAAAGAAAAATGAAACTGAGCTTCTCTAACTAAGAAAAGGCTAAACAGAAACTTCTTAGGCTCATATTCTTGTATTAGGCCCCTATCTACTATTAAACTCATTGACATATTAGACAATACTAGCTAAGCAAAGAATCGGTTGGATGGTAATGGAAATGCTCTACATAATTCTGTTGTGGATCAGTTTTCAAAGATGTTCATCCAGTTCGAGCTACTTGAATATTGTTCAAAGTTAAAAAAACAACAAGGCAGACACATTAACCAAGCCCTCAGCTGCCATGCTCATTTAACATATATGCTTACCTTTAAGTTTTAATAAAGACTTGGTTGATCAGAACTGGGGCATAACTATGAAAAGACAAATAAAGCTCATCTTATATCTTTAGGACCCGTTTAAGTTTACTTCAAAAATAAATATAGCACCACAGAAATTTTTGAACATGAAATAATTTTCAAACAAGCTTAGAAATTTGAAGGTTTTAGTGGCGTAGGGCCCTTTTAAAATTTAAAATTATGAAATAGGCCATGAAATAGAAAAGCTAGTATTCGAAATTTAATGCTACAGGGCATTGATAATTAATAGATAAAAGATTTTATTTTATTGTATCTACTTTTTTGACATTATTTCTGATGTTATGAGTTTCATGAAGTTTTCGATTTAGCTCTGGTTTGTGGGGAATATTTGCCCTGCATTAATAATCTGGGTCTGCAATTCTACTGAAACTTTCTTTTTTTTTTTTTATTTGTATGGTAAAGTGAATACCCCTAGCAAACTGAACCTTTGGAGATTACTTACCTTTATTTATATTGGAATCGTTATTCAAATAAAATAAATTGTTTAATTATAGGACCTTTAATTTTTTCTATTATTGGAGCTTCTTAAATTTGAGATTATTCTAATGTTTTGGCTGATTTATATAAATTATCAACTGCATTTCATAGGCATTGCGTGATTATAGAAAATGAACAGAGACATGTCATTTTTGCTAACAGTTTTATCAAAAGAACAAAAATGATTACTTCAAGGTTAACAATGAGTAAAATTTGTTAATTTTCCTCAACAAGTCTCTACCAGTTCACTTGGTATTCATTTCATTACTGTGCAAAGCTAGTGTGCCTTTGTTTTTTTATAAAACTGGATATTGTTAGATTCATTATTACTCAATTAATTCTTTAAGAGTGATCTATATGATTATGAGCACTGTATGGTGAGAGGCACTTATTTAGCTAATTGTTTCACTTACAATAGTCTTGAATTATTAAAATATAAATATTCTTTATGAACAAGCTACATAGACAACTTTTTGTGTTTCATCTATATGAACGTTATTTGAAAAATTATTTTTTTTCAATGAAGTAAATATCAATCAAGATGGATTGATATTTTAATTTTAATGCTTTAGCTTCCCATTACATATATGTATGAGATTCTCTTAATACCAATCATAAGCTATAATTTATGAGTTCTGAACTAAGATATATGCCAAGTGAATGCAGTGTAAACATGATATTAAAATAGGGCTGTTAGCTTGTAAATCTTTTGGAACTCATTTTTCGTTCTATTCTTTCGAGTATGCCCACTCAGCATCCTCATCACTATAAGTTTCTTCTTTGTTGTTCAATATTCAACTTCATATAACATAGTCGCATAATTGCTCTATAAAAATTTTCTTTAATTTTGAGTGAGATTTTTTAATCACACAACACTTCAGAGGTGCTCTGTCATTTTATCCAACCGGCTTGGATTCTATTAGTTGCATTGCTTTTTGTTTTATCATTATTTTGAATAATTGAGCCAAGGCATTTGAATCTCTTGCTATTTTTTATCACATGATCTTCAAAACTTATGCCCTCAAGATTATTACTTCTATTACAATCAGACTTACACTCCTTATATTTACTTTTAGACTTAATTGAAATTCTTTAGATTATGAAGTAGACATCCACAACTCAAGTTTGTTTTAACTGCATCCCTAGTCTTGTCAATTAACCAAATGTCATTCGCAAATAACATGCATCAAGGAACCTTTAATTGAATGTATTCAGTAATAATATTTATAATTAAAGTAAAAAAATATAAACTAAGAGCAAAGCTTTGTTGTAATCCAATAGTAATAGGAAAAATATTAGACAAGCCACCTTGTGATTAAATCCCATTATGCATATTTTTAACAATATTTCAATATATGCCACACAAAATCATTTTTCTTTCTAAAAGCTTTCAAAGAGCTTCTTTTGGTACTACTTTATCATAAGCTTTTTTAAGATCATGAAAGATTAATTGAATATTTTTTCTTAATTTATCTATTAAATCTTTTAGTAGATGTATGATTTTCATGGTAGATGTACTTAGCATAAAATCAAATTGAACATCCATTTGTAGTACGCATTCAGCCACTCCCAAATTCTTCCATCACTATTTCAATATATTCATTTAAATCTTTAGTTGGGATATTTCTTGAACCAATTCTTTTAAATCATATCAAAAAATTTTATTTATATTCATATTCAATTTTATTTGAGAGTCATAAATATTAATAATATTAAAAATGATTTATTTATTATAATTTGTAAGATATAGTTCTCTCCCAACCTTTTGACTTCCACTACATTATTCTTCACATTCTTTTCTAGGATAATACATATACCATTTTAATAATGATGCTTACCCAAATAACAAAGTTTAAAGCCTAAACTATTTTTTTTTTTTTCTTTCTCACCCACCCACTTTGTTTCTTGAATATGTAGAATGTTTATCTCCTTGGTAATCATAATATTTACTATTGCAACAGCTTGCAAGTGAGAGCACCGATATTTTAATAATGATATACCATTTTAATAATGATACTTACCAAAATAACAAAGTTTAAAGCCTAAACTATTATATTTTTTTGCTTTCTCACTCACCCACTTTGTTTCTTGAATATGTAAAATGTTTATCCCCCAAGTAATCATAATATTTACTATTGTTTATCCCCCAAGTGAGAGCACTGATATTTTACCTAATCTTAAGCTAGTATCATAGGCTAGTTTTCTTACTTGCAGTCGTCCATGATGCGAGAAGCCTCACATATTTAACACTACTTATGGGTGTTGATATAGCTGCCTTCCACACTTCTCACTGCATTAGGCAACTTTCTGGGGATGCCTTAGCTCTAGCACAATATTTAAAGGGTTTATATTGTAAGAAGATTCAACAAAGTTTTACTCATGTTGCTACATAACGCAACCCTCCTTGATCTTCAAGACAATGGAGTTAATAATTAAAGGTTGATAAGTTAAATTTAAATTGTTAAGATACAATTAATAATGATGATTATGATCACTATATGATTGTGATTATATAGTAATCATCTTAGTTATCTTTATTAATTGTACATTAACATTTTTAGGTTCAACTTATCAACCGTTAATTTTCAATTGTTCTTGTTGGTGTTATCTATTATGGTTACATGCCTTTTTTTTGTCAACTGTTTTAATTTTTTATTCATGTCACTTTAGACCTGCCTCTTTTAATTTCTGATTTTTTGTTGCTAATTATATCAATCAATCTAATGGTACTTTGTTTGCATTTTATTATACATACCTGAACCATCTAAAAAAAATTAAACTTTATTTTGTATTGATGCGACCTCTCTTATGATAAAATCATACTTTGATTTATTCTTTCTAAAATGTACTTATCTATCATTACAGCCTCTTATTTCTAATCTTAGCATAGCTTGCAACTTTTTTATTGCTTAACTTTCAATTTATACAACACTGCTGGCTTAGTTTCAAATAAAGTTCTTAGTTTCCACCAACTCATTGTATTACATAATGCTTCCTAGACATTTATTCATTTTCATCTTACTTTGACTTTATCAATTTTATCCTCATCTATGTATTCATTTTTATGTATAAATATCAAAGATACTGCACCGTATCACTTTTTCTTCTAGTAGTTTTGACAGGTGAATGTTATTATTACGCCCTCGTGCATATTATATAGTCTTTATACCACTTAATCAGGGCTTTTTACCTTTCAAAGCTTTTCTGTTGATTCTACTTATTTCAGCATTTTGATTTGAATTACATATTGAAGAAACATTTTAGTATCAAAGAAGAATATATTTGACAAACGCATGTGTTAAACTGATGACAAGTTATGGTTTACATACAAGTTGGTTGATCTTGAACTTGCAGATCAAAGATAAAAAAATTTTGCATTGATAACTTGGAATATTAAAAATGAGGAACTTAGTAAGGGTCTATTTGGCATGAGGTTTAAATTAATTTTACATTGACATAAATTCAACATTCAAGTGCTTTTGAAATTGGATTATCAAAGTGCAATTTGCAAATAACAAAACATTTAAACTATGCTAGCATTCAAATATGAAAGATCTCAAAGATTAGTGACTCATTACATGAGCTATAACGTTTAGACAAATGCTATATACCTTGTAAATTTAACCACTTGTTGACATGTTTTATGATCATGTGGGAAGCACTAGGCTTTAATGATTAAGCAATTTTAGAAGATTTGAAGTGTATTTGTGACTAAATGTGAAGCTTAATTTGGCGATTCAAATAAGACGATTTTGATGCGTAAGCTTGAGAACAATGTTGATACAAGATATTAACAATAAAGACTATATGATGAAGCAATGATCAAGTTTGTGTGGGATTGAGCATGAGTCGATGTTGTAGAAACATCTATAAAAGTTTTAAGCTAGTGATGAGGATGGTGATGTGGATTGATAATTGTAGTAGGGGTTCCCTTTGCAATGGGGTGAAAGATTTCCATTACTAGAAGTCATAGTATGAGAAGAACAATGTGATTGGACCTCAGGTCATTGCATCTAGCTTTCTTTGGCTTGATATTCAAGAAACTCTAGGATACTCATTGCATTCTTCAAGCTGAACCACTTTTTGTCTGTATAGGATTTATTCCCCTTATTTGAGTAGTGCAAGAATATGAAGGAAATTTTATGAATGCTTGATGAGATGATCCAAGTAAATGTCTCAAAATAATTATCCTCATCTAAGGATGATGTTTAGGGGTTATTCTATATTTTGCATTTTAAAGCTTAATGTGATAGATTAACAATAGAACCAATAGGGGCGACACAATCAATGAGTGGGCCTGGGTTGGTGTGGGATAAATAATGATTGATTGAATTTATTAGGGAGCTATTGGTGAGGGAGGGCATGTGTGGCGCAATAGTTGTAGTAAGGTTTTCTTGACAAAGGGTTAAAAGGTTTCCATTATTAATTATTGGTGTTTTAAAATAATATTATGATCTAAGCTTAAAGTTCAAGCAATCATGTGATATGCATTCTATTCTTCAAGCCTACATCATCTTTATATGATCTAAGCAATCAAATTGGGTAGTGCAAAAATAGAAAAAATTTTAATAAATGCCTAATGAGATGATTCAAGCAACCATGTCCAAGATCACTATATTCATCAAACGTATATGCATTTCTATGCTTAGGTTAGAACTTGGATTTTTTGAAAAAAAATTGATTTTATGACACCCCTTGACTTTTTAGCACTCACCTGTTCTAGTACTCTTTCTAGGGTGAACAAGCCTAAAAAGTTAGACAATAACTCTCAATTTTTTTCTTCAAGTGGTAGACATTCAATTGCTAAAATTGAGTTTTGTTGTAGCTTCAAAGCACAAGCATTAACAACATGACATTTAATAGGTAATTGGTTGGTTGGCTTGATCGATTGTAAGCATGTTTTCATAAAGTTGTTCAACCACAAAGAATATGTACACAACTTCTCCTGCTTGACCACTCTGGTGTAGGATTTCTCGATACGGCTTCAAATGATCTCCATCATTTGATTTGGATATTTGGTCCCATATCAAACTTATGTCATTTGTTTTTCTATGATTCAAATTCATCTTTGCAATGATTTTATTTTATGGTCTCAGTTCAATTTTATGGTAAACCACTGAATATTGATGTGACAATGAAAGTTTGTTGTCCCTCAATTGGCCACATTCTGGTAGAGCTGGATACTGCCAAGGATCATTCAACTTAGGTCTAGATTGGTATGGATGCTTCTGGTTCTAGCAAGTGGTCTTATTTGAAAATTTTCGGAGTACTATTCGCATTGTCACATTGCTGGCCATGCAATGTATATCCACTTCAAGCTACATCTAAAACTATAGCCTCATCGACCACAAATTGCCCTTATGGATAGAAACCTGTAGCATAATGAAGTTATTGTTCATTCACCACGAGCAGCTCTTGTGGATCAAATTTCCAACAAGATGACATTGTCATTCTCCGGCCACAAGCATTTGGAGCATCCTTGGTCTGATTTGAGATAGCATAGGAATTTGGTCTTGATAAAAGCGAATATTCATCAAAGTACAAATTTAACTATTGGACTACAACCCTAACCACAAATATCAATAGCATATACTAGATTCATCGAATTGGTAATCACAATTAAATGAGTTCCAAATCTGAGAATCTTTACTAGGTGAGGATGGTCTAAGTTCTCTGTTTGTTTCAGTAAAACCTCTATCATTGTGATATTATTTTGTAAATTTAGTGAATTTTTATTTTGCTTGAAACTATGCAACACAGGTACAATCAATACACTAGAACTATAATAATTAACAAGTATGACATTATATGCGAATGACACAAGTTTCTCTTTGTGTAATTTAAATGATGTTATAATTTTCTACAATAAGCATTACTTATTTGAAATAGAATATCGTGTACTTCACATAACTTATGTAATAATAAAAAATAGTATTAGTTATTTTATAAAATTAAGATTGATAACTCATCAATGATTATTTTATTTGGTTTACTATAAAATAATAAATGTAAAATTGTTACTGCTTGGACAGTTAAATGATTAATATGTTAATTATGTGTTGAATCTATGCTTGAAAGACGTTGAATTCTATGTCAGGTGAGTGCTCGGCAGTTCTAGAGGTGCACTGTGTATGATACATGGATGACATGGACGTGGGTGACATTTTAAATGTTTATTCTTCCTATGTGTCAATCAAGCGTTTTATGGGCATATTTAATTCATTTATGTTGTTGCAAATAAAGACAGTAATTACCAAATTGGGTGCCCATGTAGTCATTATATCAAGAGGGTTATGTAGCAGTGTTGTAATTAAGAAAACAAGTTTAATTGCAAGTAGATGGGATGCTGAATTTTATTACTATGAAGAAAAAATATTCCTTGAAAATTGGTTATTTACTGTTGGAACAACATTGTGTGCTGAATGGATATTGCAGCGTTTGCTAATGCTATGCCTGAATTTACTAGCTTCTCGGATCCAAAATATGCAAAGAAGTGAATTAAATAATCTCTAACAAAGTAGATATTCGAGAGTATCTAGATTATAATTCTCAAAGAAGTGAATGCTAGTTACCAATCAGTTATTAGGGGTTTTGTTTTGATTAACAAATTAATTGGTTGTGTTAAAACCTAAGATTTTAAGTTAACATGCAAGCAAGAGTAAATGTATGTAAATGTTAAGAGAACCTTTCCAGGGTTGAAATAGGGGTTCATGTATCCATGGATTTGGTTTTATAATTGCAGGACATGAAAACAAAAATGAAATTAAACATTAATGAAAATGAGATTTGCTAATTCTCTCGAACTTAACATCTCTCTCTAGAAATATCTCAATTATATTATCTCTAACTTTAGCCAATATAATTTCTAGTTATGCCAATCAATACAGAGGGTCTTTATCTTTTGTAAACTGTAAAATGTAAGAAAGCAAATGTGAATATCATGATCATCTTGAATTTTTAGGCTTGCTAGACATGCATATACAAACACTTGTTTTATCTTTATCAACAAATGCATGTTAATAAAGTAAATTAGAAATTGCAATTAACACAAATAGATTATTCCTAATTTTGCTTTTTAAAACATTAGAGAATCTCTATCTCTAGCAAATCTTTAATGGCAAGAAAGTAAATATGCATATCATGATCATCTCAAATTGTTAGATATGTGTATACATACACTTGTTATATCTCTATCAACAAATGAATGCTGTAAGAATTAGAGAAGGTAGTAGTAGAAGAGAGAAGGTAATGATAGAATTCAGGAGAAAATAGAGAATAGAGTTTTTGATTAATTGTTAGTTCTACCATTACATTGGCATTGCACACACCTACACACACACACATATATATATATATATATATATATATATATATATATATATATATGTATATACACATATGATGAGGTGTGGTTTGCAGGCGTCTAGGCACCCGGGCTTCTGACCGGCACTGATAGTGCTTGCCCAGATGCCTAGGCTTCTTGACAAGTTTCAGCATGGATTATGTAGGGGAGTGTGGAGGATGAAATGGTGGAGTAGATGGCAGAGGTAAGGTTCTGGTTGGTGAAGCTCTATGTGGTGGCCTGAGGATTAGGAATGAGGTCTCCAGCGCTGTCATAGATATGGAGTGGCGGTTTTGCTGAGGAATCGTCTAAATGGCCGCGCAGGTTATTTTCCTTGAATAGATTGAGAAGTTGTGTATGTCAATTTTTGTAGTTGTCAGTGGCTTGACTAGATTCTTGATGTTTTTTATCAAGAATATGAGATTGGAGGTGATGTTAGGCAGCATTACAGGTTCTTGATGTTCTTGAATGTCATTGCTGGATTCTTGGTTGAATGTTGATGAGGCCATAGTGATTGTCAGACAGGAGGTGGGGAGTTTACTGGTTTTTGAGAAGATTCTTGGGAGTTTTTAAGAATCCTAGAAGCTGGAAGGTTCTTGGGAAGATGAAGCAGAAGAAATTGAGAGATTGAGAGTGCTTCAACTGAGGTTGGCTTGGAGTTGTGTGAGCAGGGAGAAGCCCTGATACTATGTAAGAATCAGAGAAGGTAGTAGTTGAAGAGAGAAGATAAAGATAGAATTCAGGAGGTGAAAATAGAGAATGGAGTTTTTGATTCAATTGTTAGTTCTGTCTTTACAAAGGCAGTACACACATAGGTGTATCATATGATGAGGTGTGGTTCACATGCGCTTAAAATGCTAATAAAGTAAATTAGTAATTTCATTTAACACAAATTAATAAATAATTTCATTCCATCATAATCATATATGCAGGTTCAAATCTCAAGCCTAATTTACAAGAATCCCAAGTAAAATTTACTCAGCCATGGTGAAAAAGTATAAAGATTGCTGAATGAAAAGTAAACATAACAAAAAGTACACGGTTCTTTTCAACAACTTGAATTCAAAAAAAAAAAGTAAAACTGCAGTGCTTTCCTTTTTTTGATGTGGTGATCCTTCCTTTTTGAGCTCCAGCTGCAGCTCTACTCCAAAAGTAGGCGTATCTGGCAATCAGACTTCTGTTTACTTCAAGTGGACTGAGAAGGTCCTCTATTTCTCTGTAAGGCTCAACAATCTCTCTTTAGTTTTTCTTAAAGGGCTGTAGGAATAGCTTCCCTTTAAATTAACTTTGTTACCCCCCTCTTTCTCCAGTAGTTTCGCCTTTTAAATTCCCCTTTAAAATTGTTCCAAATGGCTAGAAACTACTCAAGAACTATTGAAGAAACTACTATGAGCTATTTTTGGTGCATAGGTGCGCCCAAGTGCCGACCTTTTTGCATGAAACAACTGCACTGGGCGCAAGACACGCTCTGGCGCTAGAGCTTCACCTTTGGACGATTGTAACTGCATGTCCCAGTACTTTTACACTTAGGCGTAAGGACTTCTAGCTTTATGGTGGTTGTGTAACGACCCAATATCGTTACTTTTCAAATTAGGTCAAAACCCACCTCAGACATCAGGATCCCGGGGAATTTTAAATTAGGGCAAATAAAATTTTCATTAGATAGAAATAATTTTTAGATCAAAGTGCCCTAGTTTGGGAGAAATCCGAATAACGGAAGCTCCCGCTTTATTTTTTGAATTATTTAAATTTTAAAAATCAAGAACATTGAAATACGTGTCTGAATTCATCGTTTTCAATATCATTGTGTTAAGTATATTATTTAAATGTTGCTCGAAAAGTTTCATCAAATTTTGAGCGCAGTTTGATCGTGGCTAATTTTTAAAGTTTTAAACTTCAAAAATTAATTAAAAATAAAATATTTGTCCGAATCGAAAATTTTTGGCGCGAGGGTGTTCGTTATATCATAACACACATCGGTATCAAGTTTCATTGTATTTGGATGTCAAACGGCGGAAAAATGAGAAAAATTTAATTTTAAGTAATTTTTTAAAAAATTCCTTCACATTTCCCTTCCCCCCCCACCGATCGCAGATCCTGCGATCGCAAGCTCTGTCGCAAGACTGAGCCTGCTCTGTAGGCGGAAGGTTTCGCCTGCTACCTGCGCCTTTTTTCGCACAGGTTGGTCGGCCCTCTTGGCCGACCACCCCCTCACTTCCCTCTATTTAAACCCACCCCCTTCCCTCCCTCTCACCCTCACAGCAGCAGCCCCTCCTCCTCATCTCCATGCCTATTGCTAGCCTCTGCTCCCCTCCCAGCCAAGTCTCCTTCCAGTAGCCCTCCTCCTCAGCCAAGCCAGCCAGCTACCCTGCAGCCGGCCAGTCCTCTTTTCAGGCCAGCCAGCAGCAGCCAACCCAGCCCCTCCCTGCCTCCTCTGGCCGGTCAATAGCAGCCCATCCAGTCTTCTTCCAGCCGGCCAGCCACTTGCCAACCTCCGGCCAGCCACCCCACTCCGACCTCCCTCCGTTTTTCGGCAATCCTAATCCTAAGGTAAGAAGAGAAGTTTAAGAAAAAGAAAAAAATGAGAGAAGAAAAGATGAGATGGAAAAGAGGAAAATGAGGGGAAACTTTGCTAATCTTGTTACTCTATACTTATTAAATTATTGCTATAAAATTTATATTTAATCATTCACATTTTTATCATTCTCATTAATTAATAATGAGAATAATACAAATATTATAAAAATGACTATTATTTTTACTTTGTCAAATTTCAATTCAGTCATTTCTATTTTATTCTTTCATTCTTATATTATTATTATCATTGAAATAATGATAATAATAATATTATATCAATATAATCGTTATCCTCAGTGACTTAATAAATGCTATAATAAATGTTACTGCTATTGCAGTATCTTAAAAAAATCGGATTTTAATCATAATAAGAAAATGAAAGAAGAACATAAATCAAAATGAAAAAAAAAATTACTCTTATAAATTGGCTAATAAAGGCTAATATCAAAAAAACCTAAATGCAGATTGAGCGAACTGTTACTCATCCGAACTGTTGAACTTTTGAACTTATAGAACTAGGTATTAGATATCTTTTATTACTCTTGTTTAAATTTGATAAAAGTGATTTTTAAAGTCACACAAAGTGATATATGAACAAGTTTGGATAAGTGACAAACAAGGGTTCCTTGTTGATTTATACTTTTTGTCTGATCAGACAACTTGTAGGACGCGGCTGTCCGACATCGGGAGTCATAAGGAGCGTATACTGATAAGCCTTTGAGGGGGCAGGTATAGAGGGAAGTTGGGATATGTAACACAAAAATGAACCCCTTTTTCCTCGATTTTGTACTTGCCCAACAAAATTATATTTTGCCTCAGATATCAAGAGCTAAAATTATGTATTTATTTTTGTGACTACAATTATTTTTATGCTAAGTTTTAAGTGCAATTGAAACACATTTGCATGGATAAGTTCGTACAATTTTTAATTCCTGTCAAATGATTAATTATTTTTCTTATTATTTGACATTTCTAAAGATGACATCTATCAGTACTTTGTTTCACAACTAACTGGTATTCGAATGCCCGCACTTTTAAAATGTGCTCCAGATTAGGAGTTCGTCCTAGAGGAAAGGTGCTAAGAACCAAGCAGTGCTGATATTGCTTCCTGCTGATTTTCTGCTTTCTTTTTGATTTTTTAAAAAGTTTGTAACTTTTATTTTATTTTAATCTTTGTATCCAAGACTTGTGAGTTAATGAATAAATTATTTATGTTTGATATCTATATATTTGTTTTTTAAATCACTCAAAATGATCATGCGGCTAGAGGAGTTGTTGTTTTACATTACCATAAATCGGTGCTGGATCTGCTCCTGCTGACCCGGCACCTGATCCTCACAGGTTGTAATAGCAATCTCCAGCATTTTTTATGTTCTATCCTGAGCTGGGCGCTTAGGCGCTCTTAGATGTCAGGTTTTGTGTTCCAAAATGCTGTTTTTGTGCTGAATTGTTTGAGAACGTTTAACCAATGCCTAGTTGCCTAAAATTAATCAACAAAGTATTTTATGTATTATATAACTTCACATTGCAGTAATTAGGCTAGAAATTATCTGTTTTTAAATCAAATTTTAATGTTTAAATTACAATTAATAAGACTCCTACACTTAGGCTGCTGTTCATCCTTGAGTAGTAATTAGTTTAGACTCAATTTTTTATTCACGAGAATTCATTAAAAGAGGGGTGTTAGATATATTCTCACACCGTCTTAGGATATTATTCAAGTAACATATTGGGATACGATCTAATCACACAGGCTGCCACGTTCTCAATTTTGAGATAAAATTAAACACATTAATTGATAATATTAAAATAGGTTTGACATTTTCCAAATCAACCATTTATTGTTTTTATGACAAATAAACAAGGATAATATTTTAAGCACTTAAAAGAAAAAATTAACTTTGTTTTTATACAAGTGACAACTCACTCTTTTTTTATTTTTTTACATGGTATATCTTATTTTTAATTTGAAGGTTTTCACTAATTTGCAGTAGGTAAGCTTTTAACCACCTGAGTGAAATACCCTTTTTGTCGTTTTTAAAGCTCTTTTTGTTTAACAAATTCATAAAACAATCTTTTATGATTTTTACGAATGTCTAGCCTATTTATGGTATTATCGGATGATCATTATATTTAAGGGTCTCAATTTCAAGTGTTGAAATGCTGCCATATAGTTTACAAGTCCACTATTGGTTGGGGTGATACAAACTTGAGTCCATTTTAAGAATATACAATATATGTGAACTTAAAGCAGGATCTTAACTAAGCACAAAAATATTTTGAAAATTATGGGAGAACTGCGTTGATTATAAGATTAACATAAAAATTTACAAGATTGATACTCCCCCACACTTATTTTGTGCATTGTCCTCAATGCACTCAAAAGTGAAGAAAGAAAAATCATATTAGGTCTGCCATTGGGAAACTTCCCGACAATGGTGAGTTCGTAGCGTTTAGCTAAGGTGTTCACCTCATCATCCGAGAGGGTAAGCGCAAGTTTACCTCAAAGAAGAACGATTGGCTTGATGCCGATATGATCTGCTGTTGAGGAGTTTGTCAAAGCCTCCAGAAATGATTTGGGAGCCCTTGTCGTAGATGCAAGTTAGGCAGGGGGGGTTCTTTCCCTCAGAGTCGTTGATATTTCTTGCGCACCCATATATGAGTGCCAAAAGATGTGGGCAGCGTCTGATGATGCCGCAACCAGCCTTGCTGCTGGCACTGTCGCATTCGGAGCCATCGGCTTAGGCAACTACACGCCGATCGCATTGCTAAGCTGAAATCATCTTAAGCTTTAGCTTTAGCTCATTTAATGAGTTGAGATGGCTCACAACTTAAACTGGTTCATGAGTATAGTTCTCGTGAGCTCAGCTTAGTTAGTACGCTAAACTAAGTCCTCAATCAAGGCTTACAAGGGATCACTCGTTAGATTTTTTTCGTGTATGCTTGATTAAGTTATTTTAAAATTTAAGCAATCTACAATACAATATGAACACATTTAATTTTGAAGTTTCTATTTAAACTCTATTTATTATATCAAAAGGTGGTTTGCTTAAGAGTTGCGCCTTATTATTACTTAAAGGGCTTCACAGAAACTAGCAATCTTGTAGCCTAAAATTATTTTCTCCTCAATATTTGTGTATCCAAATTCTTAAATATTTCTTTTTTTTATTCTTAAGACTTTACTGTGTAGTTCTATAACATAACTTTGATTGATTATTCTTTCTTTGGTTCATTCAAATCTAGATTGAAACAAAAATTTGTATCATAATATGATTGGAGGTACTTGAGTCAGTAATTTCGATAGTGGAGGAGGCATTGGAAAGCAATGTTTGTGGTGACAGTAAAATGGGCAACATTTGTTGATAGGATCTTGGTGGAGATGTACTTGTCCTGAGTTAACCGCAGTTGGGTTCAGATAAGGTTGGAGAGCATAGCACCATTCTTGTAGATGATCATATTTTCTACCTTAAGAGTATGTAAACGACCATGTCCATATCCTTGTCAACCTTGACCTATTGAATATTTGTACTCTAAAGTTAATAACCCGATACGAGGAATATTGTTTCTGTAGAAGCTTCTATGAGAGTGCTAGTATCGGAAGCAACCCTTAATTTGGTGAAATTATATTTTCATAAGCAATGGAAGGACTGCACATAATAAATAGCGATCTGTTTGTGTTATTATATATGAATGATCAAAGCCTGGGAAACTAAAGAAGAATTTGATATATATATTGTGCTAATCAATCTTTTTTCTTTATTCTCCAGATGCCGATTTGTCTAGATTTACATAACAGTTGATACTATGACTTGTTATCGGCCTTATTGAAATCTAAATTCTGCCTGCCGGATGCACAGGTATGTGGAGCAGTACAAGGAGAAGGAGAAGCTTTCTCACAGATACTGAAGCTTTGGCTGGCTTTTGATGAATTCGATTTTTTCTGCAGTTTCTCTTCATATATCAAAAAGGGCGCGCTGCTTGGTATAATCTTTGAATAAACTTTCTGACAATTATTTATAAACCCTAATCCTGAAATCATATTGACTATAGACTTAACTGCCATATAATCTTTGTTAAATTCTGCTATTTCATCAGCTTCATTTTTCTTCATTTAAGGTCGTTGATGTTTGTTAATTATATTCAATAATATGCAATAAATCACAATAATAATTATTTATTATAACAATTTAATGTGTTTATATCCAAAATTAATTTATTAATCTTAGTTGATAGACTTAAGCATATAACTACTTTTTATCATTATATATAAATAACTATATGATTTATCTGATTTTTTATTTATGTTTAAATTCTAAATTGTTTTTAATTATATTAGTAATGATTGGTTATCACGGGTTATTAATATAAATAATCAAATTAATTCAACTACATAAATTATAAGTATATTTGATTAATGAATTAATCACTCAAGAATATGTAATGATATATAGTCATGTAATACCATTAGCTTATACAGTATTATATAATACACTAATCTTCTAAATCATGCTGGTTGGCTCTTTAAAATATATTGGCAGAGCTTAAATTATGTGTGAATGATGATGTTATCATAGATTTTGACTTTAAATAATAATGATACAAGAATAACTCGACCAAGACGCTCATCTTCAGCACAGCATTTCTTGTTTAGGTACAAATTCAAAGTATGTTTATATATGAACTTTGTTACACTCACCATTATTTATGCATTAAAATGAGGTTAATGTGATAATTTTGTGTGTAAATATATGATTAATGTAATTTATTTTTTATTTGAACTAATGTGTATGTATATGATAGTGTAAGTGTAATAATTTTCATATAAAAATTGCATATATATAAAAATTGCAAATATATGATTAATATGTAAAGATACTGAAGCTTTGGCTTGCGCAAGATACATGCAATCTCTGAATCCAATGGCCTATATTAATCTTATTCACGCATTTTGAAACCATAACAGAAACTTTTTCTTCGAAGACAGTATGAACATAATGAACACGTTCAGAACATTTCTCCAACTAGAGTTTTATGCCATGCCTGTATAAAATTCTCAAAATCTCTTTGCAACTCTTTCTACACCAAAAATTCAAAAAAATTCAACTTTTCAGAATAAAATGTACAATTTTTTCCTTGCTGTTTTAGGGTCCACACTACCAAATAAAACCACCTATGTATACATACATTCATATATATATATATATATATATATATATATATAATCCTAGTTTATAAATGTAAAAATGAACAAGACCACCACCAGCTTCATCTTACATCTAAGATTTAAAAAAAAAAACTCTTGTAGCAAATCTTCATCATAATTTTCTGAGACTATCCACCCTATCAATAACATCCAAAGCCTTGATTCGATTAATATCAAAATCAATCACAGGCAATGTTAAGATCTTCCTTGATTCATTCTTACTCATGTTCGCAGTCTGATTGAAGCTGCAGCTTCTACACAGCCTGCTCAGCTTAATATACTGAGGCGGCCTCCCCATTTCAAAATCCTGGCTTTTGCTTCTTCTGAGAGCAAGCAGCCTCTTAGGAGGCGGCAGCTCCACCAGCCTCAGTAACTCCAGGTCCTCTTCCGCTAAAAATGCCGCACTGCCCAATCTTGCCGAATTTGACGGAAAGGACGATGTGCAGCTCAGAGATGTAGAGCGCATGGGAGATTTGGTCAGCGGCAGTGGCGAACGGGAACCGAAGCAGTTCTTCCCTCTCCTTGATAGGTTAATGAAGTGGTGGAGCCACACAACCAAGTCCAGTATGTGGGTATCCGTCCTCTCTTTATCGGCATGGTAAAGCGTCTCGACCCTCAATGTGGCACCGTGGCCCGCCGGTTTTTGAGCCAACTCCGCCCTATGCAAATATGATGCAATGAAAAATTTAGTTCCTTTTTTTTCTCAATATAATTAACAATAAAAAAATGGTAGAGGATAAGGTAATAAAGAAACTGACCCTGAGCTTGCCCATTCTCCAACCCAACCAAAGCCATGGTGAGCTCTATATGATTAGAAGAAAAGCAACAACTTTAACAGAATTACTCAGAAACGTTCACAATGAAGATATGTTCAAGGGAAGGTTGGCTTACTTGATAGTGTTATTAGCAAGTGGGACAAGCCATTGTAATGTTTTCTCCATTTCAGCCTTGATTTGAGGAGCAGTCAACTTTAGCGAAACAACAAAAAATTCATTTTTTAAGTAAATTTTAAGGTTTAGAAGCTGGGTATTCGACATTATAAATTTGTGTGTTATATATAGGTAAAAATTCATAAAGAAGACCGTGGCATGAGTTGTACCTCTTCGTTTAGCTGAGTTGTTTGGAGCTTTAGGCGCAAAGCAGATTTTATTGTGGGGGGCAAGCTTTGGTACAATGAATCCCTTGTGTTTGGTGGAACGGAACCCGAACGTGATACCTAGAACAGAAGTTTTTTTTTTTCTTTTTAGTTTATCGAGGAATAACGAAAACCTTTGTTTTTTTTTACTACAAGGTGATGTGCCAAGCCACCATATTTCTTGAAACGTTTCAGCAAAAATATTCATTTACCATTATTAGACAGGCCGTGTTCTGCAAATTCAGTCATAAACATTTGAAAAAAAAAATTGCAGAAATGTTTCAAGGGAAAAAGTTGAATTTTGATGAAGCAAAAAAGGTAAGATAATATGAAATGTACAATTGTGCAATAAAATGAACCAATTTGCTCCATAAAAGTGATGGAAAACTTACTAATGTGTCAATTTGGTTGATGATATTAGCATAGTGTAATGCAAGACCAGCTGGGCCCAACCTTTGCTGATCTTTGAAGGAACTCGCTACAGAGTTATCACTGTCTGAAACTTCACACCAAAATATAAATAAAAAATATAATAAACTGTCAACTGCTGCGATGCCAGGAAGAATAAAACTATAGTAAAGCACTTTTCAAAACTAATCCTCACAGATCTGCAATTCGGTGAAATTCATGACACTAATGAAGTTTATAGCATCAACTGATGCGAAAGTTTTGCAAAGTATTACAACATTATCTAAAATATGTACAGCTAAATGTCAGTCATGCTAAAAAGATGAACAATATACGTACTTTGACTGGTCTTGCACATTATAATGAGTGCGGTCATAACTGACATGGATATTTATGCTGTCCCCACTGATTTTAAAGTTCTATTGTTCCCTTAATGGCTTGGCTTTAATAGTTTTCTTTTCAATAAATCTTTTCAAGTGTGGCATTTGTAACTTTCTATCAACATCAGAAAAGGAAGTATCAATAAGTTTATGAAGTAATACCAGCAGTTCCAAAAGCTTCGTGAATCTCACAATGCATAAAGTGCACAATGTCCACTAGCTTTTCCATGACCTGCTAGTTGAATAAAGAAGATTTTCAGAACACTAATGAATGCAAGAGAGGGTGGGAGGGACGATCAGAGGGAGACAGAGATTGGGAGTGAGAAACGGAGGGAGACAGTTTCGAGTATAATATTGGTATGGGAATAATGCCTGCCATTGACTAACCTCTTCCAAGTTTCTAGACCATAAGGATTTCTTCTGTAGGCTTTTCACATGCTTCCCTTGGCTTTTGAGCTCTTGCCTTAGAATATGAATGCCTTCACCTGCATCAAAATAGAATAGAGATGATTGGTCAAATATTATTAGGCCCAATAGTATGATATCCAACAAAAATTGATCTCGTCATCTAGTGAAGGATAATAATAATAATGTCAGTATTATATGTCAAGGATAAAAATTTAAGGTTGTGTGGGATAGCATGCCTAATGTGCTAACCAACACACTAAATTGGGAGCCAAATAGTAGAAAAGCTCTACTTCACAGGCACTCTAAGGTTTAACTCATTTCTGTCATTTTCATTAGCCAAGTGGGTGCGCTTGGGTCCCACTCAGGTACCTTTTTGCATAAGTGGAGCCTTTCGATCAATAAAGAAAAGCATATGGAGAATAGTGAGTTTAGAAAACATTAACCATGACAGAAATTAGTTAACTGGAAGTTCGCATGCATTTGGGGAAATGCTTAATTTAGACGTATATACTACTGGGAAATTTCACTTTCTAAATTACGCCGTTCCTTTAGCTAAGGAGAGCCAAAAACCTGATTGGGAAGATCAATCCAGCACCTCTTATCCAACACCAAAACAAATTAAAAACAAAATAAATTTAATCGTCACACAATGAAACAAGACATTGGAAGAAAGCAAACAAACAGAATCATACAAGGAATGCACATACTAGCAGAGGCGATCTCTAGATCATATATTAAAAAAATGCACCTGTATTTTCTTCTTCTTGGAGCTTTCTTCGATAATCTTGGTCAAATCTATCAAACGCATGCAACTCATGGTAGAGCTCCTACAGAACAGAAAGAATACCAAAATTCATAATCTGCTCAATTGTAAAGATAAAAGCCTACTTCAGAATTTAAGTATAATGTCCAATCTTGAAAGTTAACGAATAAAAATCTTGAACTATTAACGAACTAGCACTAAAGCTTAAAACGCAATAACAGAAGCCCTTATAAGGGAAACTTGGGAAGCACCATTTCTAATTGTAGAGTTTAGATAAACACATATTGAGCAATCTTGCATAAACAATTCATGAAATCATAATTAAGTCGAAAAAAGAATGATGCATACTTTTGCTTCATAAATATTCAATTGTAAGTTCAGTGCATATGGCTGAAACTGTTTTTCTATTTTCCTTGAGTCATAGATGTTGATGTTTTCCTCTTTTGGACTATTCTAAATAAAAAATGTGCTGATGAGGGGGGTTTTGTACGAGTTGGGTTAGTTTGTTGAAGTGTGCTGATTTGTTGTGGTGGGTTGACTGATGCATAATCCATGAGTTGGAAGCAAAAATACAAGGCAGATCCAATATCAGCATTCACTACAAAAAAGTCAAGATCATACTAAAATGTGTTTTGATAGTTCGATTCCTGAAATAACCCAAAAGGTGATGTAAGAAAATCTTTCAAATTATAAATATCAAAAAGGGATATTTACATACACTGATAAACAAAGATAATTGCACACATAGCACCCAAATCTTTAAATACTCATATCTACTCATTGTTTAATTTTTACAAAATAAGAATTTTCATCTCACAATTTGTAATGTTCAGACTACCTCATATTTATTTATAATTATAATAGTATTTATAATTATAATAGTATCTTATAATAGAGAAAATAATAGTGCTCTATTTGCAGATATATAAATGTGAGTGCTAAATACATAATATTTACAGATTTAAGTGCTATTTAGGTAAAGAACCTTGGATAAAAAGCATACTTAGTATAGAGATTGCTCTAATTCTTTTCAAAATGCTTTAACATAAAGAATCTTGAGTAAAACTAAAAATGTCACATTCAAAGCTCACTAAAGTTTTGAGTGAGTTCTGAATTGACTCAAACAAGTTCAAAGCATGGTAAAACATGAACCATGGTATGGCTCATTTTTAACACAAATCATGAGTTAAGGTAGGCTTGCATGAAAATTGAATCAAGTTCGATATTCGTATAATATATCTATACATTTAATATAAAAACTATCAATAAAATAGCACTGGCTTAAGATCAATAATCAAAAAATTTTGAGGCCTGTCTAAAATTGCCATTTTTTGTACATAGCATTGAATTCATCAGTAATCGTTTATTACACATTCCCCTTTTTGTCAAAGACATAATTACATTACAAGACCAAAATCTTATGCAGTTATATGTACAAACAAAACTTTAATATTAATG
Organism: Gastrodia elata; assembly: GCA_016760335.1. NCBI lineage: Eukaryota > Viridiplantae > Streptophyta > Magnoliopsida > Asparagales > Orchidaceae > Gastrodia > Gastrodia elata. Next base: position 31,959,018 of record CM028670.1, on the reverse strand, counting down.
AAACTATAAACTAATTTTAGTACCCTTGGCTTTACAATAAAAGTTTGAGGACTTATTTCTAAATATTAAAAAATAATAAAGTTTTCAATGGTATGTATGAAATTTCTCCATTAAAAAAATTCATCTAGAGTCGTTATGCCCCCAATTCATAACTTATTTATATGGACTAATTTCAAATCTAATTACCTTGATTGGAAATGACTTTGAATTTGAGGTTATTTGGTAAAGCAAATTTTAAGGATTTAGGTAACCTTTAAATCTTACCAAACACAACTTTTGTCCTAGCATAATTATATATCCTGTCATTTCCTATTGTGACCCCCATTTATCCACCAAATACCTCAAATTTGCCAAAATTGCTGGATCCTTCAAATCGAAGGATCTAGGATTTTAGGCTAGCACGATGGATATAAAAAATTTAATTAACATAAATGATCTGTAATAACAAAGGTTAAATGATTACTATAAATAAATACATTAGTAATATAAACTATGTTATTACATACAACTGAGAAATAAAATCTACAAAAATAACAAATAAAATCTTTAGATCATTAGTTTAATAGCAACACTGTTTTAAGAATTTATAAAATATAATAAATCCCACACCTGTCAGAGTTTAAGAGCTTAAAATTTACTAAAATAAGAATTTAAGGAGTTGTCAAGCAGTCCTTAAGTCAAGCTTAGGTCAGGGACGAATTGAATATACTCGCTAAAATTTGACTTGTTATTAGCTTTAATGAAAATCTACTTGAACTATGTGTAAGAAGCTTGCAGACACTATGATTATTAGAATTATTTAAAACACAAAAAAACACCAATGACAGCATCAATTTCACAATGCTATATTATTAGCAAATTTGCATAAATCTAGAAGTTTTCCAACAAAGAAAATTCATAAGCAAAAGTACAAGAATCAACCAGAATTCAAGACATTCTGCAAAATAGTTGAATGTACTCTTGTAATCCTTTCGTGTAACAAAGCACTTAGCCTAATGTTGATATGGATGAAAATAGAAGAGATCAAATAAAATAACAGCTATCTGTAAGAATGCGTAAATTAAAATCATTCAAAATGGTAGCAAAACCTACAAGTGCAAGTTTATATTATAATGTACTTCATAACATTCAACTTCCTATAACGGGAGACTCTAAATGGTAATCTTTTGATAGAATACACACAAGTAAGAAGAAATAGAAAATTTTAAGGTTTTCAAAAAAGAATATATTTTCTTCAAATATTTTAATCATATGATGCATATGTTCTATAAAATTATAATCTCTCCAAAATTATCTGAGAATGAAAAAATCATGATGCCATTGTCACAACAGCAAAGATTTCAATGCACGCAAAAAGAAGAAGACATACAGCGGTGTATTGAACCAATGTCATTAGCTGCAGCATGACTCCTGCAGCTTGCTCCTTCAGTTGCTGCCGTGGTGTGATTTCAGAACCTAATCTGAACTCGATGAAAAAAAAAAAAAAAAGGTGTAGTTGAGTTGTAAACGGCAAAGCAAACAAACATCAATCAACATGCTCACTTGTCAAAGTAGCGATCCAAATTGTGCCACTGCGGATCTTTACAGCGGTTTCCAAATCGAACAACCTCCCCAGCATATAGTTTTAACTCATCCCTGGCAAATATAAAATGGCAACTTGCTTATAAGAAAATCAAAGTCAATCCATATAACTGAAAGTTTGCATATCATTGTAGTAAGACAGATACATTCAACCAAAATCAAAATGCAAATTGCCTCCTTGCAAATGAACCTTTTATCAGCAGCAGCAATTCTTAGTAGTTCATTTCTGTCTGTGGACACTATACGCTGAACGGCTTCCGAAGAAAGCACTACTTCCTTCAAATGCTTAATGTTTTCTTCTGAAAGGGAATGCATAAGATTGGCACCCTTTACAATTGTATTAGCAACCTCGAAGGCCAGAATGGATATTTTATTTCCTTTTGTTACCACGCCTGAAGAAAAACCACTGTTGATGTTCAAGTTAGCCATGCTGCTGCCTAGCGTGTCTAAAACCTCCACTGCCTTAACAAAACCAACAGTACCAGCCCTTCCTAAAAGTGAACTTACTTCTGAAACCTGCATCAACAGAGAAAAGAAGTGAGAATGCATGTAGTAAAAAGGTGACCCGTCATAAACTAACATGTTTCATTTTAAGCCTCTGAGCTTCTTCCTATGGCACTGACATATTCAAAGCAAAAAAGCATAAATATTTAAATACATTGAGTGCCTCACTAAATAAGAGTAATGCTCTCAACTGTAAAAATAGATGTAAATGCGAACCACATCTGTCAATGATAGCGCGAGGAAAATATAGCAGTCAATGCTAAGAGAAATTGCCAAAAGAAAATTTAATAACCTTGAAGTAGCACATTACATTGAACAAAGTTAATCTATAGCAGTTTGAAATTAATTCATGAACATTCTACAGCCACTTCGGTTACTTCCTACAAATTTTAATACAAAAGTATTGGCATTATTTAAATTAGCTAGAAAAAGAAAGTAGCTTCGAATCAAAAGTCATCATTTTCTCTCAGCAGCATCAATCTTCTGCATTTCAAAATTTTAAGAAAAAAACTGAATCTCCTTTCTCTTTCTGTAGGCCACCGGCCATTCTAGACACTGAAATAACGCATGTGTTTCATTTATAAGCGATTCTAACATTAGTGAAACAAATTCTTTAAAATAATTTATGAATAATCACTCTTAAGTAGAGTCTTCATGCTCTCGTTCCTTATGCTCGCCCTGCAAACTCGAAGTCCTGTTGTTAAATCCACTAGGTTCATAACATTATCATCTATTGTTCTCAAAGCTACAACGAGCAGCAAATAAAAAGAAGAAGGGATGATTAAAGAATTTAAACCAAGAAAGAACTCGCCTTATGTGTCCCAGATTTGGCCCCAGCAGCCACCTTCAGCTTAGCCGAATTGGACTTTTCAGAAAGAACTCTGGACAAAGAAGGCTGCCGCGGCACCGAAAGCCCAGTTCTGTTACTCCCAACATTGGTCATCATCCCCTCCGAGAAGGAAAAAGATTGCTCCAGAGATCTTTTCCCCATGGCCTCCCCGGCTTGAATCCTCTTAAAATCTCCATAATCCTTCAGCTGAGAGGGCGGTGATACCTTCTCATGCTCCCTTCGCCCGCTCGCACTGTTGGTGACATCGCTAGGCGATTTGTCCACGGCCGAAACCTTGGAGCAGCACGAGCCCATTGCACTAGAAACTAAACCCATAAAAACCCTAGAAATTCCTTATTCCCTTTCCATGCAAGATCAAATCCCCGCATAAAGTTCGGTGATGAGAATCCGGCCAGAGACAGACCCCTGCAGCCAATGGATGATCCAGAAAGAAGATCACAGGATGCAGCATGACGCAGATACAATCAAAGAAAATAAACGGAAGGAAGCGATAGTGAACCGAAATCGAGAAAAAACGGAAGGAGACGATTAGCAGCAGTACAGCTACGGAAAAACTTGCCTGGAGCGGGCGAGGGTTGAAAAGGAGTGAGAGGATGCGATCGATCGAGCGGGAAGCAATCTTTTCCAATGAGAACAATCGAAAACGGGCAAGGAACGGTGACAAAGCCGAGAAAGGGAATCTGAGAGGGGAGGAGAAATTTGAGAAGAAGGCCGCAGCATCATAGAGAGAGAAGCGCTAAGTTCGCCTATAAGAAGGTATATAAGCGGGCCACACGCATTGAAGTGAAGATGGTCAAACCCAAACACTTCTAACCATACTCCATACTCTCTCTCTCTCTCTCCCTCTCCTCAAGTCGTATCTTTTGCTCCGCATTCATATTGCTTATATTATTATATTAGAATTGTCTCCGTGCGACGCGGTAAGGGGGTCAGCACAGACAAGCTAACTAAATAATTTAAATATTAATGTAAATAGGTACTTTGTATACATCGCAGCGGCATTAAAATTATGAAAAATATATATTTTTTTTTTTGTGGAAATTTTGAGGGTGACGTATATTTCAATAAAATAAAATGTACAAATAAAAGAATAGATTAGTACATTTTGAATGAGAAATGGGCTATTAAGACCACTTTATAATACAAAAAAAAAAAAACTATTAAGGCACAAAATAATATGGCATTTTCAGCAGTGTGCAAAACAAAGCAGTTCCAAAGTTTCCAAAATAACGGAAGGACAAGCAATCATAATTGCAGGAGAAATTGAGCAAACAACATAACATGTCCTTAAAAATCATGTTTAATAGTAATTTCAAATAATCATCCGCTTCCATAGCTGCTTTTTGAAAATAACTCATTGAGATTTCATAACTCCATAGCTGCAATTTCAAAATAATTGGAGTCAATTACCATTAAAAATAACATGCACAACAGCAATTACAGAATTATTGCACGAAGGAGAGCTGCACCAAAAAAAAATTGTACCAACAGCACAAAGAAGCAAAACCAGCTGCAGATTGAAAAATTCAAGAAGAAGCTATGCATCAATTCCACAAAATCACAAGAATCCAATTTTCGCACTCTAGCATGATGACCCAAATTTTGAACAGAATGATTTAATCAGAGTTGAGAGATAAATGTCAGACTTATATACTTTCATGATTTGAAAAATTGCGTCACTTTTGAATAGTACTAAGAATTCTAGTTTTAATATTTGAAATAATTCTCTAGGCCCTTAATTCAATTCTGTTCAAAATACGAGTATTTCTTTCCTTCCAAATATATTCTATAATCATCCCAATAATAGTAATGTAAGCTCTTTGGACCATTTATCAATAAGAGAAATGTCGCTAATGATTTGAGCCAAAGAAGGATGAAATAAGTAATGTAAACCGGAAGGGAGGATCTCTTTTTAAATTTGAAAAGCATAATCACATGTGAATAATAGGTGAGCATGAGATTCAGCGTTATGACAACAGAGAGGACATAACGAATTGCATGAAATGCCCCTGGCATTAAGGATATTCATAGTCTTAAGCCCATGATTTAATACTTTCCAGATATTGCATTTGATTTTTAGCTTAGTGCCTTTGGTCCATAAAGTATTAGCCTTAGAGACGTCCAAAAGACCAGTAAAAAACAAATCGTATGTAGATTTTAAAGTTAGGGTGTGGCTGGTTTTATAGATAGAGGTGTTGGTGCTAGGCTCGAAACTAATATGAGGTACCAGAATGAGGGAGATCTTTGCTAATTTCCTTTAAAAGAGTGAAGCCATCTTATTAGAGGGGGATGGAACTTCAAAAAGTTTTAATCAGTTACTTTTCCATCAATTTGTTAGGAGGGATGTGTTGCAAAGCACGTACCAGCAAAGAGAAAGTTTACAAGTAATGATAAGCTTGGAGGAGCAGATGAGACCAATGCCACCTTTACGAGTTGGAGAAGCAATTTTATCCCAAGCTAGAATGTGCATTTTGTTGGCAGTAGAACCATGATATAAAAACTTAGCGCAAAGAATTTTGATGACTTTAATAATATAACAGCCCAAACTCTTAAGTCCCAAGGTATTGTCTGCTTTGGTCTAAAATGCCACACAATTTTGCTATCAGAAGATAATTACCCAGTAGTTTACCCATCCTGGGAGTGCTCCCACCTGAACACACTTAACTTTGAAGTTCTTACCAATAAATCCACAATTATCTGAAAATGCGCATTGATGTTTAAGAATTTTACTTATTACTACTTAAGCGAGTCTTTACAATCTCCCCAACTTAAGTAACTGACATCCTCGTTAGTATTCGCGCACATATTCAAAAACCATCCAGTGGGTAGATAGGATTAGAGGTGGCCCCAACATGCTCAAGAGGTACCCACAATCATGTAGCATCTTAACCATCATGGGTTCAAAAGGTTGCTCACATGAAGTGGTACTTTACCTTGTATGACACTTAGCTCCTAGCTGACACCCTATGGCCTACTCTTATACAATTTGTAATAGCCCAAACTCTTAAGCACCAATGTATTGTCTATTTTAGCCTGAAATGCCTCACAACTTTATCATCAGAAAATAACTTCCAGTAGGTCAGCCATCCTGGGAGTGCTCCCACCTGAGCACGCTTAATTTTGAAATTCTTATCAAGAACTCCACCGTTAACTGAAAAGGCGCTTTGATGCTAAAGAGTTTCACTTATTATTACTTAAGTGAGTCTTTATAAACAACACTAAGCAGAATGAAAATTGCTTTGAACCAATGAAAAAGTAGTGGCCAAACCCAAAATTTGAGGAGTTGTAAGTGACCAGCAAATTTGAGAGCCCATCCAGAGACCCAGTGGTGAAACTTGGAAATAAGAGGGGCACAATTGATATTATTCAGGCGGGATTAATTGACTAGTAGGCCCAAGTATTTCATAGGGAACTAGGAGCTTGGAAAATGCTAAATATCAGATAGCTCATACGTGTTTAACACCCCTTTAGAGTAATAAATACACGATTTATCCTTATTTAAGTTCAGGCCCGAGGCTGCAAAGAAGTTTTCCAAGTAGTTTTTGTAAGCGCTCATATTAGAAGAAGAAGCTTTCCCAAAGAGGAGAATATCATCAGCAAATAATAAGTACGAGCAGCAAAATTCTCTCAATTTGTAGGGCTTAATGGAATTATTGTCGACAGCCTCATCTATTGTAGTGGAAAGGAAATTCATTGCAATGATAAACAGAAGAGGAGAAAGAGAGCAGCCTTGTCTTAAGCCAGTGGAAGAGCCAGAGTAGCTATTAATGGAACCCTGCAAATTGATAGAAAAATTAATGTTTGAGATGCAAGCAATGTCCCAGTTAATAAGCTTGGCGAGGAGATAAACTCTCCTAAGAGAGTTCATAATGAAGTCCATGTTGATGCAGTCAAAGGCTTTCTTAAGATTAATTTTGGCACAAAAGACTTTGCTGGTGTTCCAATTGAAAGTTTTGATAATTTCATTTGCTAGGATAACATGGTGGGACATTTGCCTCTCTTTTACAAAAGCCGCTTGAGCCGAATGGATGATGCCCGGAAGGTGAGGTGAGATCCATTCTGCAATAATTTTAGATATGATTTTGTAGAGAGTATTACAGAGGACAATGGGTCTATAATTATCAAGTGATAGGTCACCCTTTCCTTTTGGGATTAAAGTAACAAGAGTATTATTCAGCCATTTGAGCATGGAGGCAGTTCGAAAGAAATGGACAATGCCTTTACAAATATAAACTTGAATGTTGGCCCACACTTTTTTATAAAACAGAGAGGTAAATCCATCTGAGCCAGGACTAATATTGTCCTTGATTGAAAAAAAAAAGCAATGCTTGATGTCTTCATCCGAAATATCTCTACAAATGACATCATGAAAAAAGGAATTAATAGTAGCGTAAGTTGGAAAATAGTTATTGCCATGCCCCATTTTGGTGTTGAGAATATTGTCATATAATGAAATGGCTTGATCCTTTAGCTGTGGAGATATAAAGTGAGATTGATTTTTCTGATTGCCATTTGTGTATAGAAGAACTTCAAATTATCTTCTCCAAGAGAGATCTAGTGTGCTTTTGATCTTTGCTTTTCCCAAGAGAGCTCATTGAAAATAGCTTCCTGAAGATTTTTCTTTATTTGCAGTAAACTGGAGCGATGAGTAGCATTGGAATTATGGTAATCAATATGACTGATAGCCTCGAGCTGGGCCTTACGAATTCTTTTGACTTCTTCCAGATTAGAATATTGAGTGAGATGTATAAGCTTAATAATCTTTTTGGTCTGAACCAGCTACTTGTGTATCGCAAATAACAGATCTCCACTGTAGACCTCATTCCAGGTAGCAACGATAATATTTATGAAATCATCATTATTAACCCAATAGTTTTTGAAGCAAAGGTGAGACGACTTCCTGCAAATCCGAGGTGCTGAAATTATGAGGAGTATAATTCCGAAGTAGAAGGCGACAAAATATTGCAAATGACATCAGGGAATGAAGTGATCCATTCTGAATTACAGAGACATCTATCTAACTTTGCTTTTATTGGGAAGTACAAACGGTGATTATCTCAAGTAAAATGACTACTGGTATAATGCATGACCATGAGACCAGCTTTATTTATAAAATTATTAAACACAATAAGTCTAGCAAAAGATGGAGGATTCTGACTGATTTTTTCATTTAGTATCTGACACAATTGAAGTTCCCAAGAGCCAACCAAGGTTCCAAAATACCATCTTTAGTCGAATTAGATCCTCCCAAAGACATAGCCTGTCATTTTCAAAATTTGAAACATAAACAAATGTGACTTAGCTAGTTAAGCCATTATGAAGTAGTCTGTCATGAATATCTTGCTTGTTTATAACACTTGGGAAAAATGATATGTTATCGGAGTCTCATTTGACCCAAATTCTACCAGCAGAGATTGTAATAACACAGATTATTACTTAGGTCCATTAGGACTAAACTAAGTCTTTATTTTGATTTTATCATTCTAATTAAGTCATTAGGAGTTCACCATAAAAACCTAGTCAAAATTAGGAATCAAATGGATCAAATCATGATTTTGAGAATTCTAAGAACCCTGGAATTTAACCTATTTAAATTAACCTCAAATAAAAAATCCGACTTTGTCATTGCGCTCATCACCCCCAAATTAGATATGGGTGATGTTTTGAAAGCATTTGGAAGTCGCTGGATTTTTGACAAATATTTTAATATATTTAAAAAACCCTAGAAAATGAGAAAATTAAATAATCGTCGAAACCAAAATTTAGCTTGGATGATTTATTGGGAATTTTTGGAATGCAATTAATTAGTTAATTTTAATAATTAAAAATTTATTGAAGTTAAATCCGTAATATTATTATTTAATTAGTGTTTAATAGTTTCCGTTTGATCCTTCTGCGTCGTTGCTAGCCTGTTGTTTCCGCCTTTCATTTTATCTTGATGTCGTCAGAGCTGGCGTCAATCCATTCTGGATCATCCGATCAGATATGTCGATCCGATCGAACGGTGGTTAGGTTATAATATCCATCTATTCGTTACCGCATGGTACGTGTCGAGCGAGCACCCACTCGGCTAGCACTGCCACTCGCGCATCGACCTTACACCTCGAGTAGATGGCAGCCACCCTTCAAGCCTTATTTACTCTCCCTATCTGATTGTTGTCCACATTTTCCCTTGATCTATGAGTCGTTTGGATGCTATCGAAGGTCTCGCACTCCTACCCAAATTACTGGCTTCATCGATCAAGGCTACACTTCCAAATCTCTGTTAAATCTACGAGTGATAATTAGTTTATGCAATTATTATTCATTAGGGATTTGTTGAGGGTTGAATCGAGCATACATGAGGTCGATTTGGGTCATTCCTGCGAACCCTAGTTCGTGCCTCAGCTGCTGATCATCGAGGAAGACGAGTCGTCTTTTGGGTCGGGCCGATTCGGTTCGAGCCCGACCCGTTCTGACATGTCATGTCAGCTTAATGGCTGTGGGACCCGTTTGCGCTGACCATCTGCTGCCGAAGACTTCTCAAGTGGGGCCGCTACGATTTAGTTGAATGATTATGAATAAGTATCATATTCAATTAACTAAAATTTAGTTTAATTAATTTATTAATTAGCAAAACCTTAAATCCTAATAGCTCTCAATCCATAAGTCCAAATATAGAAAATTATATGCCATTTTGATTAGTAAAATTTAAAGATCATCATGTAGTGTTAATTTTCTTGTAGGAGGTGTATTTAACATAGTGACATTTATGACCCTTAATTTATGCCCTAAATATCTTTAAACTTCAATTAGCCATAATTTTGCACACACTTACCCATATAGTCAATATGGGTCTCATTTTAATCAAGAGACTCTTAGGATTATTCTAGTAGTGTTACTTTTTCTATTGGGAGTGTATTTTGCCTAATCACTTTTAAGATCTTATCCTAATTGTACCCTTAAATCCTAGAACTTCAACTAATCATAACTTGATTAATTTAGCTCTAAATTAAGTCTTTCAATATATAATTTTAATCAAGAAGACCTAACAATCAGTAAATTGTAAGAAAAAAATATTTAGGATTGGGTGATTAGATTTTTAATTAGCCCTAATCACCCCAAATTTTAATTAGTGAAAATTAGCATAGTTAGTGATCCAAATTGAGTAATTCAAGTTTTTGATAGCTCCTAGAGTAGATTAAAACCTAGTGGTGTGGCTGGTTTAGTGTTTTTGTGATTAATTTCACTAATGTAACGCCCCACCCCATCGCCGCACGCAAAATGTAGAAATAGATCGGCGGCGGAGCGGCACGCTACTCGGGGAGTAATATCCCGTCTCCCCGAATAGCAGCAAACCAAATTCATCTGAATGGCTGCTGACTTAACCTCAAGGAGGGTTGAGAGCTAATACTTAATATAATAATAGTACTCTTATCTTAAGTATTAGACCAATATATACATTGGATGTAAAATATATGAGAAATCCAATATATGTGTAAGTTATCAGTAATTACAGTATACTAATCACATCACAATACTAAGTATAAGTAGTATATAACAGAGTGCGGAAGCTAAGCAGTCATCCAGAAATATTCATCACAGAAGTTGTATAAAATATTCGTCTCAGAAAAAAAAAACATATCCAGAATTATTACAAACAGTTTATTGAAATACAGACATAATAGCTAAGTACTGAATTGAAAGCTGAAGAAGAATTCACTAGTACTCCACGGGCTTCTCTTGAATCTCCTGGGTGTTCTCTTGACCTGGCTCAATAGACTGCTTAAAATCTAGCAAATTGCCGTATCCCAAAAATACACCGTGTTAGACAATAAGTATAACACATCGAAACTATTATAAATAGTTCTAATTATTCATTTAACATTTACATAATATAATTAAATCCATAGAAAAATTGTAAAGTAATTAAAAGTATAAAACTAAATATAACTACATAAAATTGAAGTAAAGTAAAATAAAATTGTACTGAAAATTAAATAATAAAAGTAAACAAAAATAGTAATAGATCTGAAACTGAGTAATATCATGTAAAACTATATTTGGGTATTGGATTGGAGAATCTGTCACATTTGGGGAGGGTCGAGACTGCCGTCGAATTGAGCGTCTGGACCTACTTTTGTTGCAAATCATGGGTGGGGGGGGTGGTAAAACATGTGCATCCAGCATTAGAGAAGAGATTGCACTTGGCACAAACAAATTGGGTCCAATCATATTCGATTCGTTGTTTTATAATATTACCATCAATTATGATATGGATTTCTTCTGGTAAAACAGACTGGTGCTAATTTCAACACAAATTCGTGCAAATGTAAGTCGAGATTTTGAGGCAGTTAGTGCGTCTGCCATAATAGGAACACCCACATTACTAGCAAATTTGGAAATAATACCTTTTGACCAAAGGTGGAGAGGGAGTTCAGGGAATTTGATCCATACCGAGAGTGTTGAAAAGGAGGAGACCGATGATAAGAAGCTGTTGTTCCATGGCTTGACCAGGAAAGGAGTGTTGAAGAAGAACCAAGGGCCTCCCTGAAGAATGGTCTGCATATCCTCTTCACATCAAAGTTTGATGAAGTAGCAAATAGTGTTTAATGAGCACAGAGAAAATGAACCTTTAAGCTTCCATATTTTGGCCATGGCCTCAAGTAATGCTTTGTATGTGTGTTTTCTTCCAAGACTGATGCCGACCACGCAGTTGATCCATTGCTTTTCTCCCCGAGACACTTCTTCTTCAAAAATGTCTATTACTTCATTCGGAGAAGGGACGAAGGAGAGATTGAAGTCCTTCTCATTTTGAACAGCGGTGAAAAGAGATTTACAGGAAGCTGCGCCCGCTAAGGAGAATCTGCGACTCGGGAGGGATGGGGGAGCGCCAAGGATGCCTGATAATGGGATTGAAGAGGAGGTGGGTGTCGGGGATAGAGGCGGAGACACCCCATCGGGGCCGTCGAAGGAACCTAAATCGCTCACAGTCGCGAAAAAAACGCCAAGGGAAACCTGAAATCAGGGACGTCTATGCTTCGAGAGGTGTAAAAAAAAATCTTTCGATTCTACGAAATAAAAAAAAAATTCATTTCGCCTTTATATTTCAAAATCATCACAACTATAATTAAATAATTGTTTCATTTAAATGTGCTTCCCTTTTATATCATATTTTTTTAATTGACAATGTTGATATTAATTAAATAATTTTTTTTTTATGATTTGCATTTACTATATATATATATTTAATAAACCTCACAACAAAGAGGGGATTTGGGTATTGGATTGGAGAATCTGTCACATTTGGGGAGGGTCGAGCCTGCCATCGAATTGAGCGTCTGGACCTACTTTTGTCGCAAATCATGGGTGGGGGGATGGTAGAGCATGTGCATCCAGCGTTAGAGAAGAGATTGCACTTGGCACAAATAAATGGGGTCCAATCATATTCGATTCGTTGTTTTATAATGTTACCATCAATTATGATATGGATTTCTTCTGGTAAAACAGACTGGTGCTAATTTCAACACAAATTCGTGCGAATGTAAGTCGAGATTTTGAGGCAGTTAGTGCGTCTGCCATAATAGGAACACCCACATTACTAGCAAGTTTGGAAATAATACCTTTTGACCAAAGGTGGAGAGGGAGTTCAGGGAATTTGATCCATACCGGGAGTGTTGAAAAGGAGGAGACCGACGATAAGAAGCTGTTGTTCCATGGCTTGACCAGGAAAGGAGTGTTGAAGAAGAACCAAGGGCCTCCCTGAAGAATGGTCTGCATATCCTCTTCACATCAAAGTTTGATGAAGTAGCAAATAGTGTTTAATGAGCACAGAGAAAATGAACCTTTAAACTTCCATATTCTGGCCATGGCCTCAGGTAGTGCTTTGTATGTGTGTTTTCTTCCAAGACTGATGCCGACCACGCAGTTGATCCATTGCTTTTCTCCCCGAGACACTTCTTCTTCAAAAATGTCTGTTACTTCAGTCGGAGAAGGGACAAAGGAGAGATTGAAGTCCTTCTCATTTTGAACAGCGGTGAAAAGAGATTTCCAGGAAGCTGCGCCCGCTAAGGAGAATCTGTGACTTGGGAGGGATGGGGGAGTGCCAAGGATGCCTGATAATGGGATTGAAGAGGAGGTGGGTGTCGGGGATAGAGTCGGAGACACCCCATCGGGGCCGTCGAAGGAAACCTAAATCGCTCACAGTCGCTAAAAAATGCCCAGGGAAACCCTAAATCAGGGACGTCTATGTTTCGAGAGGTGTAAATAAAAATCTTTCGATTCTACAAAAAGAAAAAAAAATTAATTTCGCATTTATATTTCAAAATCATCACAACTATAATTAAATAATTGTTTCATTTAAATGTGCTTCCCTTTTATATCATATTTTTTTAATTGACAATGTTGATATTAATTAAATAATTTTTTTTTTATGATTTGCATTTACTATATATATATATATATATTTAATAAACCTCACAACAAAGAGGGGATTTGGGTATTGGATTGGAGAATCTGTCACATTTGGGGAGGGTCGAGACTGCCGTCGAATTGAGCGTCTGGACCTACTTTTGTCGCAAATCATGGGTGGGGGATGGTAGAACATGTGCATCCAGCGTTAGAGAAGAGATTGCACTTGGCACAAACAAATGGGGTCCAATCATATTCGATTCGTTGTTTTATAATGTTACCATCAATTATGATATGTATTTCTTCTGGTAAAACAGACTAGTGCTAATTTCAACACAAATTCGTGCGAATGTAAGTCGAGATTTTGAGGCAGTTAGTGCGTCTGCCATAATAGGAACACCCACATTACTAGCAAGTTTGGAAATAATACCTTTTGACCAAAGGTGGAGAGGGAGTTCAGGGAATTTGATCCATACCGGGAGGGTTGAAAAGGAGGAGACCGACGATAAGAAGCTGTTGTTCCATGGCTTGACCAGGAAAAGAGTGTTGAAGAACAACCAAGGGCCTCCTTGAAGAATGGTCTGCATATCCTCTTCACATCAAAGTTTGATGAAGTAGCAACTAGTATTTAATGAGTACAGAGAAAATGAACCTTTAAGCTTCCATATTTTGGCCATGGCCTCAGGTAGTGCTTTGTATGTGTGTTTTCTTCCAAGATTGATGCCGACCACGCAGTTGATCCATTGCTTTTCTCCCCGAGACACTTCTTCTTCAAAAATGTCTATTACTTCATTCGGAGAAGGGACGAAGGAGAGATTGAAGTCCTTCTCATTTTGAACAGCGGTAAAAAGAGATTTCCAGGAAGCTGCGCCCGCTAAGGAGAATCTGCGACTCGGGAGGGATGGGGGAGCGCCAAGGATGCCTGATAATGGGATTGAAGAGGAGGTGGGTGTCGGGGATAGAGTCGGAGACACCCCATCGGGGCCGTCGAAGGAAACCTAAATCGCTCACAGTCGCGAAAAAACGCCCAGGCAAATCCTAAATCAGGGATGTCTATGTTTCGAGAGGTGTAAAAAAAAATCTTTCGATTCTACGAAAAAAAAAAAAAATTCATTTCGCCTTTATATTTTAAAATCATCACAACTATAATTAAATAATTGTTTCTTTTAAATGTGCTTCTCTTTTATATCATATTTTTTTAATTGACGATGTTGATATTAATTAAATATTTTTTTTTTATGATTTGCATTTACTATATATATATATTTAATAAACCTCACAACAAAAATGAATTTAATATTAGAACTATAGCAGTGGAATGTTTTCCATTTATTTTATCAATATAATCCAATTAGAAAAGAGTAACATTTATTTGAGAAATCAGCAAAAATTGAGGAAAAAAACATGTCCAATGATTTGATGACAATCCTAGATAGGTTCAATAAACATTATAGTTCTTACTCGCGCAAGTGTCATAGTACTACGAAATGAAGCAAACTACTAATAGCGATGTATCATCAAATAAGAAAAGAGTAACATTTATTTGAGAAATCAGCAATAATTGAGGAGAAAAACATGTCCAATGATTTGATGACAATTCTAGATAGGTTCAATAAACATTATCGTTCTTACTCGCGCAAGTGTCATAGTACTACGAAATGAAGCAAACTACTAATAGCGATGTATCATCAAATACCTCAGTAGATGAATCGAAAGACATCCTGTTAATCTTTTTATTGAATCATTTGAATGAACTTGCACAGAAATAAACATGAACATTGCTTGAAAAGTCGCATAATTAAAGGATGTCTAGCTGAAAATATATATATAAACTAGTATGTATTTAGTCTAATACAAGTGTTTACTCTATCCACAAGCAACATCATGCAGATCTCTCACTTAGTTCTCTCCTCCATCATCCCAAGTGTGAACTTATCTAAGTTCAAATTTTCAAGTAGATAAACATGTGATTGAACTATAGCAACGATTATTAGAGCATGGATTAGAGATTTTCTTTGAGGCTTTGACTGAAAAGATGTGTACATATCAGCGGGATGCCACCTACAGACTTAGCCACATGCAATCATCATAGATATAGATACAAAACAAAGAAGCGATAAAAACTACATAAAAATCATTAAATCTCTGTAATTGGTATTCTACCAAACGTGCGTCAAGAGAACATTACCCATTTGATTACTTCAAATCTGAAGTTAAATATGATTTTAAGATAATAATTATTATTTGATCTTACCAAATTATTTAATTACCTTTAATAGTTGTATGTACTTTTGTGATGATTTAATAAATAATCTTAATATTGATATATAATAAGTCTTAATTCTTTGAGTACTGATTACTAAATCTTATGAGCAACTTAAATTTGAATTTATGAATAATATAAGAGAATTATTTTATGATTCTTTAGTTCAAATATGATAGTTTCCGGAGAACGAATAGTCATATCGATCAATTGAATTGTTCGAACTATTCGTTCTATCAAACCGTTCGAAGGATTCGATGGATCACCGGAGAAACGGAGGCATTAGCTCTTCCCTCTCCTCGCTCCCGTCGGAAGCGTTCGCCCTTGCTCTTCGTTGCGCTTTTGCTGCTCCGTGCAATCCTAAGTTATTCCTGATTCCGGCGTAACAGTATTGCACTCATTTTATATATATTAACGTAAAAAATAAATTTTTACCCTTCAAGCCAAACACATGTAATTTTACTTTACTCCGATTTTACTTCAAACTAAACAGCTCCTAAGAAAAATTATCTAGAATTCTTGTAAATATAAATTTGAAAGCTAAATTTGCATCTACAGCTCAACTCATATATGAAAGGCAGGCTATTAAATA
Organism: Gastrodia elata; assembly: GCA_016760335.1. NCBI lineage: Eukaryota > Viridiplantae > Streptophyta > Magnoliopsida > Asparagales > Orchidaceae > Gastrodia > Gastrodia elata. The sequence continues at coordinate 31,942,839 of CM028670.1, read as the reverse complement.
TAAATTTAGATATTATATATCTTTAACTATAGCCCTATAACCTTAGCATGTATTGTCTTAGTCCTTAATGAGCAAACACAATCTAATGGAGTATTATTTGTGTTTGTCTCATTAAAAAATAAACATAAAATTAATGTTATGATTGGCTTATTGCATGCATTAACAATCAAAGTGATAACTAACTTCTTTTGACACCGCACAATGATTCAAGTTCAATTCAAATTAAATCAAGCATTCAAAAGAAATGTGAAAACTTCAATAAGGGTGATGTTGTACAGGTCAGATCCCCGCTCCAGGCAGAGATTCAGGCGGTGACTACTCTGAGGCAGGCACTCTCGGCTACAGAGACTGACTTCAAGGGACTCATTATTGAGGGAGATTGCTTAGGAGCAGTTCGGAGACTCCGACATTTCTGGGAGAGGACCCTTCGGTCACGGGGTGTTGGTAGACACGCGGACCCCTTTCTTTTATGCTTGATATCTCCCGTGTTATATTTGCTTACCGATCGCGTGGTGCGAATCGTGTAGCAGACTTTTGTACTTTTTTGGCCCGTTAGGATGTTTTTTCTTTTGATTGGGGCGTTGTGCTCCCCAGGAGGCTTTTAGACCTCCTGGCAGAGGATACCGTAGAGTTTGATCCCGGTTGAGCTGCTGTACTTTGATTGATTATAGTTATATATATATGCATGGGTTACGGCCGACTTTCATGAAAAACTTCAATAAGATATTTTAAGAATTCAGTACACTCCAAAATAAACATAAAAAATTATAAAACGATCAGGAGTTTTATGTGGGCCATTCGGTTCAGCATCATGAATTTAGGTAGCGTTACCAGCATGCATTTTTTAAAATTTTAAACCAAATAATATACTAAATGAACTGTGTTCTAGTGAAATCTTACTTCATATCAACCGGCTTGGTTCAAAATGAGTAACTTGTTCTTTAAAAACTATTTGTTAAGATGTGGAGACTAATTGGATCACCAAAAAAGATGATGATGGAGTTCTAGTGGCTTTCTGAGAGGTCACAGGGTGTTCCGGGGAAAGTCATGGGCAATTCGGGTGCTCTGGCTCGCCCTGAGGCGCCCTGTAACCTCTGGACCCGAAGGACAGGTGCCTCAGCATGCTCAAGCGCCCATGGAACAATAGCTTGGGCGCCTAGGCGTCCCAAGCGCTCGCGACGAATAAGACTCAAAAACTGGAGTTTCGTGGGCATTTGTGGGCATATTCATGAGATCTTGGGCTTGCTTTAAAGTTTGTTGGAAGTCTTAGTTGATAATAACAAGGTGTGAGTGCCTTTTAAGATTAACAGAGAGTCTTTTGGGAGAAGGCTTGTGAGAGAGTTTGAGAGGGTGTTAAAGAGAGACTGGGATTGGGTGCGTTCCTAAGCAGAGTTTATCATCTTCTTGTTCCTCCAAAGGTTCAAGTCTTGGTTGTACTTTATAATATTGTATCTTTATATAATGGATTTCTTGTGTTGGTGTGGCTCCATAATTTTCCCAAATTTTAGAATTTTCACGTAAATCATTGTGTTTGGATGCTTCTGGCTTATGTTTTGATTCTATGCTATTGTGTGAATTTCTGTATTTTGCTTTGGTAACCTCAACTCAATATCATCATAATAATCATAACAAGTGGTAACAGAGAGTGGTTCTATGATTTGTCATTTGAGTGGGAGCAATGACAGATGAAGGAAGATACATGATCGAGAAGTTTGGCAAACAAACTTTGTGTTATGGAATATGCAAATCGAGGATTTGTTATACTAGAAAAAGTGGTACTTGCCACTTGGTGGACTAAGAGGAAACCTGCAACTGTGACAAATGAAGAATGGAAAATCCTTGATAGAATAACATTGGGATTTATCTACCTCTCTTTGTCTTCATTGTGGCATTTAACATAATGAATGAGAAAACGACAGTGAATCTCATGGCGGGCCTAACAAGGATGTATAAGAAGTCATTGACTACCAACAAGGTTTTTTTGATGAAGCGACTATTCAACATGAAGATGGTGGATGACAGTTCAATAATTACACATCTGAATGAGTTCAATACTATAATAAGATAGTTAAGCTCTAGACATCAAGTTTGATAATGATGTGTAGGCTTTATTGTTCTATCTTCACTACCAGATAATTGGGAAGGATTAGTTACTGCAGTTAGTAACTCATCAAGAAATGCGAGTTTGATACTCGATGATATTGTGGTGCTTGTGTTGAATGAAGAAATTCAGAAGAAGGCTTGAGGTGAAAATTCAAGTTCAGGCCTAAGTGCTGAAAGAAAAAGAAGAGGAAAATCAAAACTAGAAAAAGAAAAGTTTGAGTGCTGGAACTATGGAAAAAAGGGCATTTGAAGAAGGACTTTTTTGCCCTGAAGCAGTTAGGAGGAGTAAATCAAGATGTGAATCATTCTACAAATGTTATGATAGATGATGTCAAAGATGTGCTGATATTATCTTTGGAGAGTACAAAATCTTGGGTTGTGAATTCAAGTGCATCCTTTCATGCAACTCCTAGAAAAGAGGTATTAAGAAATTACACTTGATGTGATATGGGAAAGGTTTGTCTGAGAGATGATAAGGCATGCAAGATTATTGGAAAGGGTGATGTTGACATTAGGTTACCGAATGGTGCAGTATGAAGACTAAGAGATATCATACATGTTCTAAGTTTGAGAGAAATGTGATCTCTGTTAGTCAAATAGCCCTTGCAGGCTATGTTATAACCTTCACCAAAGACATACAGAAAGCGACAATAGGTGCTTTGGCCACAGTTCAAGGAAATATGGAAGAGTGTAATGCCCCATTATTAAATTAAGTAATCTAACTTGATAATGAGTGTTACTATAGTACTTAATACCAAGTTAATGAAACTTAACCCACTATTAAGTACTACATAGAATTATTGATCTCTTAAAGGGGAAAACTAAATGCATAGACAATGAAGATATACATACTTATCATTCCAACCATTCATAAATAAAAGAATATATAATACAGAATAATAAAGTAAAGCATACAAAATTTAATAAAATTTATACAAACATCTAGGAATATAAGTCCTCTAAGGTAAGAAAAGTAAAAAGACTGAAAATGAGTTAAACGTAAAAGTTACAACAATTTGACACGATCCAACTCAGGTCTAAGATCCACATCTAGATCTTGAGTTTATAGTATTTGGTTTATAATATGGTAAGGCCCAACTAGAAAAATAGAAATAAGTGATTATACTCTTAAAAAGTCTAAGTATAATTTAAGAGTAAAATAATATCATTATTTTATTAACGGATATCATAATAGTCATTTACAATTTAATAAAGGAGGAGCCTTTTGTAAGGAAATGAACATAGTTAAATAGTATCTAAGACTGTAATGTAAATAAGAACATATGTTATGATAACTTTATACATTCCTACATCACAAGGTTAATAAGGCCTTTTATAACTAACATGAAATATGCATGTATATGTCCAAATAAAGCAAATGCTAAGTAATAGTAAGAAATAGTGTAGGAAAATATACAAGTAATATGTAAGATCATTTACATTGCACAAATAATATATATAAGGTTGTATAGTAAAATGCTGCAATAAAATAAGTAAGTAAACAATCTCAGCCTCAAGAGCTGAATATACTAAAAATACAATCATAAATATGTAAGCTGAGAATGTCATTTTTTTATCTTGAATTAAGCAAATATTTTATTCTGTGAGCATAGAACAATATGAGGAGTCAAACACATCTGCTCAATAATAATGTAAGAGAGATTCCTGCAAACACACACATTCCCCCTCATAGGACCTGTGTGGTCTCCTGATACTCCAATAGCTTGCCCGTATTTAATAATAGCTATACAGTAAAATCCACCATATGAATTCCTCAAAAGTATGTTTAATTATTTAATTTTATGCACAATGTGATAATATATTATTTCAAGATTTTAGTCTTAATGCGTTGCAGCGTTTCATGAATTTTCAAATTAATATAAACCATGTGATATCTATTATTTTCTACTTTTAATTATCTACCTTAATGATTGGGGCTAATCAAGCTGCCAATTAACTTGAACATCAAATATTTCTAAGTCAATTAAAGCATAATAATATAATAATATAGTTTTGGAAATATTAATTTAATTAAGTATTATTTAAGTGACAAAATAATTTATAATTATAGATGTTGAATGTAATAAAGAGGCTTATTTTATTAAATACTACATGTGACTAAGTTTAGTATTCATTTCTTAAAAATAAGCCATTCAAAGCTACTAAATATAGGTTTACTATAGCTTAATATTAGGTTTCCATAAATCTATGATTATACTTCTTTAAACTTGCCTCATCTTAGAGTTCACTATCTTAAATTCTACTTAATGGATAACATTTTATACTAAGGCTCCCTAGTCAATATCTTAAGTTCAACTTAAGAATTTAGTAAGCTTCAAGTCTGCCATAATGTCTAAGGTTTGGGTATTCATATCTCCTTAGAAACACTGTAATTAAAGTATATATTAAGAGTGTCTAACAAGGTTTTATTTAAGTAAGGGTTTTACTAGTATAAGTCTATAGTTTCTAATCTTTACTTATTGGAAGATCTCAAGACTAAATATACAGTTTAGATTCAATGATCATTAATAATTGCTAACTAAATATTTAATAATACTAAGGTGATTGGGTCATTCTTCCATTTAAGGAATGGAAATGACATATATGTTTGAACTTATATTCTCTATATACTGCAATGTCTATTGGAGCTTAGATATAAGACATGTTATTTTAACTATATCTAATATGTTAAATTATTCTTAAATGGTTAACATAATTTTCACTTAACAGCATAATATCTCATTTAATAACTTAGGTTAAATATGCTAATGAATAAGTTAATGCTAGTAATTAACAAACTAAGAACTTTACAAGACTATTAGCTTAATTTAGGAAAAGCTTTAATGGTTTAATTTACTCAGGATAAGATTATTAGATCTAACTCTTATTAGTTATGCATTCTAAGGATGCAGGATCCTTCTCCTTATATCCTAAGATTGTCTAAATAAAACATTATAATACTAGATTCTTTGATTGACTTCATCTATTAATATAAAGGTTTTAAGCCTCATAAGCATTTTAAAACTAAGTTTAACTTTAACATATCTCACTAGTTAATTCATGTCAAATTCCTGTTCATATATTTTAATAACCCCTAAGAGTATAACTTATCACAAATTATATGTAAACTTTACTTTTATTCTCACTTTAAGATACTAAGCTTTGTAGTTCATCAATCTAAACTAGCCACTTAAATTTAGTACTCAAAGGGTTAACTAGACTTGAGTGATTTAATGCATTAAGGATGGCTTAATCTTAATAAGACAAATATCATTCTACAATCCTTATGATAAATGATATTCTCTATGATTTAAGGAATGATAGCTTTTTAATCTATAATAATCTAAATGTAACTCTTCACTAAGTTACTAGACTTAAGTGATATAATCAATAATATTTCTCCAAGGACTTGAGTCTATGATGTATTTTAAGACTTAATCATCAACACCCCAAATGGTTATATTCTTCATACTTATCATAAGAACGTAGTCTACTTTACACAAGGAAAATCACTTGAAAACATTTAGCTCATTCAATGAGACCTAAGGGATCTATTCATTAAGCAAGCTAGATTGATTGTAACACTACAATAGGTAGATCTTTAATCGACACTTATATTATTCAATATGATCAAAAGTATTCAATCTCTAAATATGATAGATTGTGTGTCATAATAATCTTCTTATGATGGCTCCTTTCTAAAGTCTTAGGACACTCTCTTATTCACAAGTATCACAATTATGATCACTCACTACTGATTTTATATATAGGATGTGATCAAGCTAAGTCATAGCTTTTCTCTAGCTTTATCTTACTTAAGGATTAAGTCCACAAGGACTAATATAAGATTTAGGTCAAACCAATTATTATCTACTCAATTCATCATCTAATGACATAGAGTAAGTTTCCCTAAGTTAACAAAACTTATGAAGTCAAATAAGGAAAATCCCTAATTTAAAGACTAAAATAATAATTTATTAAAGAGTCTAAAACTCAAATCTCTAATTGATGTCAAAATAATATATAATTAATGGCTATAGATCCCCTATAGTATAATGAGTAAAATGACTGTAAGTATGCTAAAATTGGACATGATTTGTCTAAGGTAGAGCCTAATCACCCTTAATGATAATTAAAAAGGTGATTAATTAAATTAATTATCAAAATACAAATTTAATGTCATATTAATTTATTCATTGATTTTTTTAGTTATTTTGAGATATAACATCAATATATTTGGATTAATACTTAAAAATATTTTAAGTTTTGAATATTTGTATTTTATTAATCTAATAATATATTTACCAAATTGCTTGCATGCCATTTAGTTGCACACCCGCGGGCGGCTCTTACAGGCATGCAGGGCGCCTGCATGTGCAAACCTGAAGCAATGCCTTGCGGGTTGGGAATCTTGCCCGACATTGTAGCGCATCCCCGTCGGGCAATGGGGAGTCCTAACTAAGGTATCAAAATACTTTACACACAGTGCATTCTAGAAGGCGTGCTTTATGTCAAATTGAAGTTCTTGTTACGCTCTATGATAAATCCAAGATTTATAGCAAAATAAAGGATTAAAAACATTCAAAACAGGACTTGAACAAACATACTTTAATTAGAATTTTATCATTTTTCAAGCAAAAATAGGAGAAGAGGAAATTCTGGAGAAGAAAAAGAATTTCTGGAAGAAAATCACTGTGGCGTGCTGCAGCGCGCCACAGCAGTTTGCTGAATAGAGTTCACCTGGAGCATACCTGCAAGCCTGGAAGAAGAATCGCTGCAGCACGCCACGACATCATTTCCCGAAGAAATATTTAAACATTGAATGAACTAATTGAACAGTGCTAAATCTGCATTTTTAAACTTTTGACTGCTGCAGCTCGCTCTAAGTGCGCCACAGCGTGCTCCAAGCGCTCCACAACACGCTATGCCTTATGAAAATTTATGCAAACCTAGGACAAAATCTGTTGTAGCCCGCCTCAGCATGCCATAGCGTGTCACAACGGCATTTCAGATTATTTATATAAACAGTGGAAATTTTGCATTTTTGAAACTCAAACCACCACAGCGCGCCGTAAGCGAAAACCGAATTAATTCGACTCGCCACAGTGCACTGTAGCGGAATAATAATTCGAACGAGGCTGCCACAGCACGCTACGGCTGGATCCCCAGTAAACAGTATGTCTGGAGCCTTGAATAGCATAATTAGATGCAACCGCAGCAGCGCGCCAAAACGCCAAACGCAATTTTTCCCAGGTAAAAGCATTAATGAAAGCATAGGTAAGGCAGAAAATTTAAGCCATTGGCTATCCCCAGTCATTTGGAACTTGCAAAAGTAAAAAATCCTATTGTATCCAAGAGGAATAAAGGAATAATATTAAATGGCTTTGTATGAATTCAAGGAAGAGGAAGGGTTATACAAAATTTATGCACAAGGTTGAAGGAATCCCTATATAAATAGCATTTTGAAATTAAAATAGAGTTCCCAATTTCAACATTCAAAAGTCCTAAAAAGGGAGGCTGCATGAGGAGAAAAGAAGATAACTTTTTAAGGAGCAAGAGGTGGACCGTAAAGAATAGAGAGAAGAAGGCAGCAAAGGAAAGGCAGAGAATTCAAGTAGAAGCAAAGGAGGAAGATTGAGAGAACCCTAAAAAACATCTAGGTGATTTATAGTACTATCCATGAACTTATATTTATTTTTTTCTGCTGTAAATCGATGTCAAGGTTTACTTCTTTTTGCATATGTGCTTTGATTTATTCTTTAATGAAAAGCTACATCTCTTTGGAGAGGGTTGGGAAGTAATTGTAGGAAAATATAAAGTTGTAATGGTGTTGGAATGGATTTATTTTAATGATTAAAATTGATTTATAATTTACTATTTATTATTATTATTATGAATAAATGCCTAGATGAAACTCTGTCAAAATACTTTACAAAAATAAAATTTAAATGAATTATCAATTAAGAAAAGAACTCGAGTTCTAGGCTCATCAATTGGACAAGAGCAAGAAAAATAGTGCAAGTAGAGCTGAGAACTATGTGACAAGTTCTCAAGCTCACTTGCACCTTTCCTCAAGAGCTCTACCAAGAGATTTGATATTTGAGAACTAAGTTCCCATCAACTTTGATCTGCTGCTCATCAAAGTATAAGGGATGAGAGGACATTGGAAATCCAATGGACGATATGACATACTCCATTTGACCCCACACATCCTCTCATCTAGCTAAACTGCGTGTATAAGTGCATAATGCAATATTGATGGAAATCATGTTTGTAAGATCTAACAATTAAAAGATAATATTTGGTAATCTAGAAATAGGAAATCAAAGATAAATTTAAATTACAATTTCATAAAAGTTTAAGTGCCAAGGTAGAACCCCAAGGGGAGTTCTCCTTATTGCACTAAATCTAAACCTATTGTAATTGGAGTTTAACTCCAATTCTAATAGTGTTCACTTAATTTAATTAGGCATAGAAAAATTAACATATACATTTTAATAATGAAGTAATAATACCAAGTCTTTACAAGTCCTACAATGAAACCCCAACTCTCTTATTTTGAACAAATCATATCTCACCCTAAGGTAATTTGCATTATTAATTTAGGAACCATCTCAAACCAAAAATCAGTATTCTAAACATTACTGAAAGAAGATAAAACTTAATATCAAAACCACCGTTCCTTGAGGACGATAAATCACGGAACAAAACTTGTACTTATTACTTCAAACCATGTACACTTGTGTGCAAGCACATACACGAAATTTAGGTATGTCAAGTTTTTGGCACTATTTCTGGGGAACGATTTTGTTTTGTATTAAGTACAATCTTCAAGTAAATAGTAATTTAGACTTTTTACTTATTTGCATATATTTTCATTTTTTATAATTATATCACATTGTGCTAACTATAGTGTAACTTTAATTTTTAATTTAGTTTCACTAGGTGCTTGAAAATTTTAAACTGCTGAAATATATGTGCTAAGCTGTTTGCTAAAATATTGAATTGCTGAATATTTGAACTGCTGAAAATTAAATTCGCTGAAACTAAATTATTGGAAATCCAAGTTTTTGAATTTGTTTTGCTGAAATTGTATTGCTTATTTGCTCTCTTAAAGTGTTTTGAATTGCTAAATTATTCATCTTGATTGCTGTGATTATTTATCTAGCTGAATTTGAAAACTGCATGAATAGGAGAGAAAAGGTTGATATCTTGTTTGATCTTGAAATTGAGCGAACTTACTTGAGAGTTAGAATAGAACAACATTTGCTGAATAGGAACTAGGTTGGTATCGATAATATATAAGCTAATCTATTAGGAGAACAACGAGAAAGAGCACAAAGAGTAAACATAGAAGAAGATACCAGAGAGTTCTTAGGAAAACCTAGGGGTAAGAAGTTAAGAGATTATATGTTGCTTACTGTTAGAGGCATCCCTCATGCGATTGTTAGACCGAATATAGAAGCAAATAACTTTTAAACCAAACCCTCAATGCTTAGCATGGTTCAAAATAACTAATTCGGTGAATTAGCCACAGAGGATCATAATTCACACATCTCCAACTTCCTTGAGATTTGTGACACAATAAGATTTAACGGCATTTTTGAAGACACCGTAAAACTCATGCTTTTCCCATTTTCACTTGGAGATAGAGCAAGAGTTAGTTTAGTTCACTTCCAGGCGATTCTATTTATACTTGGGACAATTTGTCTCTAAATGTTTCCCTCCTGCAAAAACAGTCTAGTTGAGAATTGAGATAACCAATTTCAACCAATTTGAGGAGGAGACTTTGTATGACAGTTGGGAAGGATTTAAGGAGTGCTTGAGGCGATGCCCGCATCATGGGTTTCCTCAATGGATGCAGGTTAAAACCTTTCACAATGACTTGAATTCACCAATAAGGACACTCATTGATGCAGCTGCCGGAGGATCACTTGGTAGCAAGACCCAAGAAGGAGCTTATGATCTCTTAAAGGAAATGGCCAGTAATGCTTATCAATGGCCAAATGAAGAGCTTAACGTAAGGAAAAGAGAAGTTAACTAGATTTTTGAATTAAAAAATCAAATTTCCAAATTAAACTAAGGACTTGAGAGTATGTAACTAAATTTATTTCATAATAGTGAACTGGAAGGTGTCAATGCTATCCTAAATTATAGGAATAAGTAAGGTGAGGATAGAGGATGATTAGAGCACTCCTTTAGAGAGTTTAGAACTTCCACAATTAATTTCATGAACAAAACTAATGCAACATTAAATTGGCATGAACACACTCTCTATAATTATCATTTAAATTAATTATTAAAGTATTAATTTCCTTTTTCATTAATAAAAATTAAGTATCTAGACAATTTCTGAAAAATTTCAAAAATTCATCCCTAGTTAAAATGGGGGTGGTGATCTCAAAAATAAAGTTGAAACTTTAATCGAAGATTTGATTAATTATTTTAATTTTTTGAGTATTTAAAATATAATAAATTATTCAAAGAATTTTTACGGCTTCCAAACATTCCCAAATTTTCACCCCTAGCTAATTTGGAGGTGAGGAGTTCAATGGTGAAATCTGATTCTTATTTAGAAACTAAATTAATTATTACAATTTTTTAATTTTGATAAATATATTAAAATATTCAAATTATTCGTTGAGCTCCGAATCGCTCCAAATTCTCAAGATTTATTCTAAACATCTTTTGGAGACTAATAAAGATGACTACAAATAGATTTGTTATTAAATACTTATTAACAATATTAAGTTATTACAGACTCCCCCTCTTAAAAGTGGTGTTGTGAAGACCCACTTAAGTAGTAATAAGTGAAATTCTTAAGTATCGAGGCACCTTTTTAGATAATGATGGAATTCTTGATAAGAACTCTAAAGTTAAGCGTACTCATGTGGGAGTACTCCCAGGATGGGTGACTTGCTGGGAAGTTATCTTCTGAGGGCAAAACTGTGAGGCCTTTCAGGCCAAAGTGGACAATACCTTGATGCTTAAGAGTCTGGACTATTACAAATGGTATCAGAGCAAATCATAGAGTGTCAGATAGGAGCTAAGTGTCATACAAGGCAAAGTACTACTTCATGTGAGTAGCCTCTTGAACACATGATGGTTAACATGCTACATGGTTGTGGGTACCTCTTGCACCTGTAGGGGTCACCTCTAGTCCTATATACTCAATGGATGGTTCTTGGATCTGTGTGTGGATATTGATGAGAACGTCAGTTACTAAGTTAGGGAGATTGTGAAGACCCACTTAAGTAGTAATAAGTGAAATTTTTAAACATCGATGCACATTTTCAAATAATGGTGGAGTTCTTGATAAGAACTCCAAAGTTAAGCATGCTCATGTGGGAGCACTCCCAGGATGGGTGACCTACTGGGAAGTTATCTTTTGAGGGCAAAACCATGAGGCACTTCAGGCCAAAGCGGATAATACCTTGGTGCTTAAAGGTTTGGGCTATTACAGGTGTCGCCCTCGGCACCCAAATGAATTTAATTAAGAATAGCAAAGAGTCATATATTTGAGAAAGTTGTGAATTACTTGATTAAGAGAAGAGTTCTGGGAATTTCTTCTGCATATCCACCTCCCTTTCCCATGTGGCTTCATTGACTAATTAGTTTTGCCATTGAACCTTAATCATAGGGATACCACAGCTTTTTAATTATCTGAGATCTTTTCTAAGAATTTTAATAGGCTTAACTTCATGAATTAAATCTAGTTGCAATTTAATTTCTAAAATTGGAATTTGTTGATTTGGATTAATCAAGCATCTTTTTAAAGCTGATATGTGAAAAACATTATAGACTGCTAAAAAATTGTCAGGTAGTTTAAATGATAAGCTGATGTCCCGACTTTTGCAATCATGTCGAATGGTCCCACATATCTAGGACTTAATTTGTAATAACCTAAGGTTGTTACTCTAGTCAATTAGGACTAAACTAGGTCCTAATTTTAATCATAATACTCTTATTAAGCCATTAGGAGCACACCCTAAAGTCTTAGTCCAAATCAGAAGTCATTTGAATCAAACCCTAATTCTAGAAGATAATTTGGAAAATGACCTACCTAAATTGACTACATATCAAAAATCTGACTTTGCCATTGTGTTCATCACCACCAAATTAAATAGGGGTAATGTTTTGAAAGCATTTGGAAGTCATTGGATTTTTATTGAATATTTTAATATATTTTAAAATATCCCTGAAAAATAGAAAAAACTAAATACTTGTCGAAATCAAAATCCGTCTTCATCGTTGCGTTCCTCATTCTTCATTAAGCTAAGGGTAATTTATTGGAATTTTTTAGAAGACATTTAGTAGGCCATTTCTTAATTAAGAATATTTAAATTTATTAATTTAATAATTATAATTATTTATTAGCTAACGACATCGTTCCCTATCCTTTTTGCACCGTTACTCTTAGCAGCATGTCCTGAGCTGTCAGATCATTCGATCGGATGATAGATACATTGTCTTCCTTGCATTCGCTCCACATGTCTCGCGCAACGACACACGGCACCCAGCCGTAGTGACAAACATCCACCACTGCTTTAAGAGCTGATCCCATGCACGATTTAACCTCTTTGATCGAACCCTAGTCTTGTTTTCATGAAATTTTTATTGTGGTCGATATATTCCTTCAGAGATGTCCATCTTTAGGTACCCAATCTTCTCCTTCCTATATGCATTCACCATTGTTTAAATTCAAATGCTTATTTTATTGCATAAATTAGGGATCTACCAAGTTTGATTGGGTTCGATCGAACCTGGTCGAACTAATTTAGGGTTTGGTCTATTGTCGCCAATAGTAGAGACTCGTCTCCAAACCCTACCTAAGGTTAGCAACTGCTGAAGGCTCAGACCATCTCAGTTGCAGGCTCAACCTCCATTTGTTAGGTCTCGTCAGCCTCCGTCCATCGCCATGTGGGCCGAGTGCGGGATGTATCGGGAAGAAGAGGGTCTGGGTCGACCCGAGCCCGACTTTTGCACACTCGTGTTTAATAAATCGATGCGTGTCATTCCGAGAGGACTGCAGGTTCGGCCGTCCGCAGTCATGAGAGATCCATTTGGGACCCGCTGTCGTTATTCTCTGCCACTCTGTATTGTGGGGCCCACACCATCCGTTGTTGACCTGTCAGTGGGTCCCATAGTCTTCTTCGGCCTGCTAACTTAATAAATAGAGTTTAATTATATACTTAAATGTAGTTTAATTAATTCATTAATTACAGAACTTTAATCGCTCATATCTTTTAATCCGCATATCCAAACATAACAAACATATATATCATTTTATTCAGGAAAATGCAATGAATATTATAATAGTGCTCAATTTCTATTTGGATAAGTATTTCTATTTGTGACATTTTGGAATCTTCACTAATGACCCAATTAAACACACCGTTCTCAATGGAAGACTATGTTTCTTGATTATAATTAAGAATCTAAATTATTTGACACTAAAAGTTAATAAAGAATAGTACTTACACAAATTCTTAATGAATTGCATGCTAAACCCAACTCTCCATAGTTCCTCAATAAATAGTTTCTAATCAAAGAAACTCTAATTTGATAAAATTAAAACCAACATCAGCACTAAATCATCATTCAAACATCAGTAAACTCAAATATACTTTAGTAATAAAACACACCATTCTCAGTGGATGATAAATCTCAAGATCTCACCGTCCCAATTATTACTTCAAATCACGTGCACTTGCGTATAAGCGCAGACGTACAAATTTAGTCTGTCAAGTTCTTAGTGTCATTGCCGGGGAATGGTGAACTGTTTTGTATTAAAGACAATTTGGTAGTAGTTAATGATTTCAAATTTTTTACTATATTTTTTTTGTGATTATATTGCAAATAGTTTTTTGTATATTTTGTTACTTTACTTCTTTTCTTTAAATTTCAGCTGTTATTTTTGTCAATTGATGTGAACTACCATCTTTAAGTTGTAATCTGAATTACATGCAAAGAAGAGAGTGTTCAAACTTTCTCTTCAATCCTAAAATTAAGATAACATACTTAAGAGCAAGAAGAGAACAACTAATAACAAATCAAATTCAACTAGAAATGGAAAATTTAGGTGGACATCTAGGGGAAGTTCTAGAAAATAATAGAGGTAGGGCCCTTATGGATTGCACCCAGCCAACTGTTATGGGAGTTCCACATGTTATTATTAGACCTACTATAGAAGCTAATAACTTTGAAATCAAACCATCAACCTTACAAATGGCTCAAAATAACCAATTTAGCGGGTTAGCTACAGATTATCCCAATTCGCATATTTCCAACTTTTTGAAAATATGTGACACCTTCAGATTTAATTGTGCCTCTGATGATGCCATTAGATTAAGACTTTTCCCATTTTAATTGAGAGATAGAGCTAAGAATTGGCTCAGCTCTCTGCATGGTGATTCAATTCGCACATGGGACAATTTGGCTAGAAAATTCTTATCCAAGTATTTCCCACCTGCGAAGACCGCCAAGCTGAGAAATGAGATCTCTAATTTTTCTCACCATAATGGGGAAGTCTATACAATGGTTGAAAGCGCTTTAAAGAATGCCTAAGGCATTGTCCTCATCATGGGTTTCTATTATGGATGCAAGTGCAAACATTCTACAATGGACTGAATGCACTCACAAGAATACTTATCGATGCAGCTGTCGGTGGATCCTTAAGTAGTAAAACCCAAGAAGAGGCTTTTGACCTCATAGAGGAAATGACTAATAATACATACGAATGGCCTATCGAAGGGTTCAACTCTAATAAAAATGAATATAATTTTATATTAGAATCCCAGAAAATTGTTGAAATTCAAAATAAAATTGTCCAAATTAACAAAATGGTAGAAAGTATGCAAGCTAGTGCAATTCAATATGATGGGTGCGAAATAGGAATTATAAATATAATTTGCACCTATGGCAACAATCTTAATTTGAGTAAAGGGAACCTTGAATGTTCCTTGAATGAATTCAAAGCCTCCACAACTAATTTTATAAATAAAATTGATGTAACACTTAATAAACATAAAAATACCTTATTAAGATAGGAAGATGTTGTAAAAAGAATCAAACAGAGCTATAAGTAAGAGTAAAAATGAACAAGGGAATGTAATAACCCTTAGGAATGGGAAGATAACAATGCCCAACCCCTGCAGCATTTGTAACAAGTCCAAACAATAGAGGAATGCAGGAGGAGAAAGTAAAAAATGAAATTCAATCCAAAGAAAAGAAATTGAACCAATTGATCAGTGCAATCACAAATCAGTCAATCCTTACCTTTTGCACAATGCATAGCTAAGAAAAAATTGGATAAATAGTTCCAGAAGGTCCTAGAAACTTTTAAAACACTGCATATAAACATACCATTCACTGAAGCACTCGAACAAATGTTAAGTTATGCTAAATTTATGAAAGACATCCCCTCCGAAACAAAAAAAAATAAATGAAAAGAAAATTATAGCTTTACTGAAGAGTTTAGTGCAATTTTGCAATAGAAAATCCCAACAAAAAGAAAATACCTGGGAAGCTTTATAATACCCAGTACTATTGGGAATCGCACATTTCTAAAGGCTCTATGCGACCTATGAGCTTTAATAAATCTTATGTCATATTATATATTTAGAGAATTAGGGATTGATAGCTTGAAACCTACCTCAGTTCTTTTACAGTTAGCTAGCCAATCTGTGAAAACTTCTTTGGGAATCCTTGAGGATGTCTTAGTAAGAGTTGATAAACTTACCTTCCCAACTGATTTCATTATCTTGGACATGGAAGATGAAAACTAAGAGGTTCCCATAATCCTTGGAAGACCTTTTCTAGCTACTAGAAAAATAATGATAGATGTAGATAAAGGTGAGTTAAGTCTGTGCTATGAGGGGGAGGAAATTAAGTTCAATATTAAGGACAGCATGAACCACCGTGAAAGCAGTGAGAGTTGTTGGAGAGCATATTTAATTGAAAACTTGGAAATGATTGGGGATGCAATGAAAAAATAATTTAATTATGATGATAGTGAAGACTACGAAAAGGATGGAGAAATTGAAGAACTGATTAAAGGAAAAAAAAAAGATTTTACCCTCAACTGAGAAACCAGCTGATTTGGAGTAGAAACCTTTTCCAAGCCATCTCAAATACATTTATTTAGGTGCAAAAAACTCTCTCCCGATCATAATTTCTACTTTGCTAAATTCTCATCAAGAAGCTAAATTACATGAAGTTTTGAATAATCATAAAAAGGCGATTGGATGGAGCATATATGATATTAAGGGGATTAGTTCGGTGGTATGCATGCACATGATTCTAATGGAAGATAACTTTAAACTAACCATAGAATCTCAAAGAAGATTAAATACTAATATCAAAGAAGTCATGCACAAAGAAATTGCTAAGCTTCTTGATGTGGGAATAATTTTTCCCATATCTGATGGCCCCTGGGTGAGTCCAATCCAAATTGTTCCTAAGAAAAGTGGGATAATTATTGTATTGAATGATAGCAATGAGCTTATTCCTTCTAGAAAGATGACTGGGTGGAGAGTCTGTATTGACTATAAAAAGCTGAATAAAGCCACTTATAAGGACCATTAACCTCTACCTTTTATCAATCAAATTCTCGATAGACTAGCCGAAAAGCCTTATTATTATTTCTTAGATGTTTATTTTTGGTACAATAAAAATTTTATAGCCATAGAAGACTAAGAGAAAACTACATTCACTTGTCGCTATGGAACATTTGCTTTCCATCGCATGCCATTCGGACTATGTAATGTCCCTGCTACCTTCCAACATTGCATGATGGAAACATTTTTTTCAGATATGGTAGAAGAGTTCTTGGAAACATTAATGGATGACTTTTTGATAATGGGATCCTCCTTCAAAAATTGCTTAATGAATTTGGAATAGGTTCTTAAAAGATGTGAGAAAATTGATGTAGTTCTAAATTGAGAGAAATGTCATTTCATAGTTAAGGAGGGAATTGTGTTAGGACACCTAATATCTGGAAGGGGGATAGAAGTGGATAAGGCAAAAATTAATGTTATCAAAAAATTGCCTCCTCCCTCAAATGTAAAGGGGATACGTAATTTTCTTGGGCATGCAGGATTTATAGAAGATTTATCAAAGATTTTTCAAAGATTAATCTTCCCCTTTGTAAGCTCTTGGGAAAATATGTGGAATTTGACTTTGACCATAAATGCATAAATAATTTCAACACAAATAAAACTGCTCTCATTTCTGCTCCAATAATTTCAACTTCAAATTTGGAATATCCCTTTGAGATTATGTGTGATGCAAGTGTTCAGCAGTAAGGGCTGTGATGGGATAAAGAAAAGAAAGAATTTTCACTCGATTTACTATGCTAGCAAGGTTCTCAATAATGCCCAAAACAATTATGCAACAATTGAAAAAAAGCTTTTAGCAATCATTTTTGCATTCGACAAATTTCATTCTTACTTGATTGGCTCAAAAACTATAGTTTATACAGATCATGCAGCCATCAAGTACTTATTGCATAAGAAGGATATCAAGCATCGATAGATAAGATGGAAATTACATCTCTAAAAGTTCAATGTAGAAATTAGAGACAAAAAGGGGAGGGACAATGTTGTGGCAGATTATTTATTTAGGTTAACTCATCTTAAGATGGATGAAATTGATGAAAATTTTCCTGACAAGCAGTTTATGCCATTGCTTTTCTAAACTACCATGGTTTGCTGACTATGCTAATTTTCTTGTAAGAGGAATCATACCCAAGGAATTATCTTATCAATAAAAAAAAAATCATGTCTAATATAAAGCATTAATTTTGGTATGACCTTATTCTCACAAATGTGCCCTGATCAGTTAATGTGTAAATGTGTTCCGGAATCTGAAGTCGGAAAATTCTTTTCCATTGTCACACGTCACCTTATGATGGGCATCATGGCATTGAGCAAGCTGTAGCTAAGGTTCTTCAATCTGGATTTTTTTGGCCTAATATATTTAAAGATGCTGTTAGTTATGTTAAAAGTTATGATAAATGCCAAAGAATAGGAAATATTAGTAAAAGAGACGAGTTGCCTTTAAATGGAAATTTTGAAGTTGAACTTTTCGATGTTTGGAGAATATATTTCATGGGGCTGTTCCCAATATCTAAATCGAATAGTTACATTATAGTGGCAGTCGAATATGTGTCAAAACGGGTGGAGGCAATTGTCTGTGTTAGTAATGATTCAAAAATTGTGATTAAATTTCTTAAGAAAAATGTGTTGTCTAGATTTGGCACCCCTAGAATTTTGATAAGTGATCGAGGGAAATATTTTTGTAACAAACATCTTTAAACTCTACTAAAGAACTATGGGGTAAAACATAAAGTAGGGACTGCATATCATCCCCAACCAAATGGTTAAGTTGAGGTGTCAAACGGAGAGCTAAAACAGATCCTTGAAAAAACTATAAGTCAAAATAGAAAAGATTGGACTTCAAAATTAGATGATGTGTTGTGGGTTTACAGAACTGCTTTCAAAACTCCATTAGGAATGTCTCCATACAAGATTTTGTATGGAAAATCCTATCATTTACCTGTTGAACTTGTCATAGGAGGGTTACGTGGAAGTGAAAGCAAGCACAACAAAAGAGGCAGAAAGCGTACTAGCACATTCAGGGGATCTCACGTGGCCGGATTAAGAAATTAAATTTTGATATGAAGCAAGCAGGTGATCGAAGGATGTTGCAGCTAAGTGAACTTGATGAAATTAGGCTAAATTCATACGAGAGTGCTAGAATCTACAAGGACAAAACAAAAATATGGCACGACAAATTGGTTAAACTGAAAAACTTTGAATCGGGAATGAAAGTTCTTTTATTTAGCTCCAGTCTGAATTGTTCCTAGGAAAGCGGATATCAAGGTGGTCCGGACCTTTCACCATTGTTAAGATTCATCCCCATGGCGCCATAGAAGTAGCATCAGAAGACGGTACATTTAAAGTAAATTGTCAACGATTAAAACCTTACTTTGAGGAAGCAAACTTGCAGGAAAATGAAGAATGGAGATTGTAAAACCTTCCTATAGAAGGAATCACAAATTAAATGTCATAAATGTCAAGTTGACGATGTTAAAACAAGCGCTGCATGGGAGGCAGCCCACAAATAAATAGGTTGCCATTTTTCTTTTTGCTATTTTCTTAGTATACTGTATTTTTGTTTTGTTATTGATAAATCTTAGTGAAAATAATTTTCCATTATCTTGTGCTGCTGAAATTTTGACTGTATTATTTTAATTTTCTAAAAAATTTTTATTTCATAGATATTTATCTACAATAGTATATATAAAATTTTTTTCAAAATATGAATTCTTAAATTTATTGATTCTAAAGTATTTATGTTAATGTAAGATTACTCTCTAATTACTATAATGGCCTCAACTCAAAAATTGTGTTGCTAAAATCTAAGTGTGGGGATGACAAATTGAAGAACTTTATTGAGAGGAGCAAGAAATAGTAGAATAAAAAATGTGCTAGGTTTCTGTGGGACATGGTAAATGCAATGAATGATTAGAATGGATGAAGAAATGTCTCTTCCTAAGAATGAAAGCAAAATGATTTTGAAGGGATGAAGAAAAATATCCCAAAATAATGAGAAAACTGATAAAAGCAGGATGAAGAAAAATATATCTCCTAAAAATTGATATTTATTGGAATTTATAAGAAGAAACATAAATCACACCAAAAAAATTCTAAAAGCATTGAATCTTGTTTCTTCTCAACCAAAGAAATTCTAGAAATTCCCCAATGAACATTTAAGTCAAGCATTACACATCAAGAGGGAGGGAGAAAGGAATAGTGAAAGGAGTGGAAATTACTGGGCTAAGTACGATTAAGAAATCATATTTCACTGATCATCACGTTAAGAAAAATTCTAAAAGAAGAAAAATTTTCACTACCAACCTTAAATTTGTGCAAACTAAAGAATTCAGAAAATTCATTTTTATGCTTGCTCGAGGACGAGTAAGAGGCTAAGTGTGGGGTGTGATAAATCTAAGATTTATAGTAATTTAAGTTAATAAAATTAAACAATTTTCACAAGGATTTGTATACTTTGATATACATTTGCTAGTTTTCAGGACAAAAAAGTTGAATTCAATTCTACAAAGAAAATTAGAAAATCTAGGAGAATCACGCTACGGTGTGCCACAGCGCGCTCTGGCAAAAATCAATTCAAAAGTTCCACGCTACCGCTCGTCGTAGCAGACCTGAGACAGAAACTGCCACGCTATCGCGCACTAAAGCAGACATATGATCGAAAGTCAGACCCTACTGCATGTTATAGCAATACCTAATTCTAAAGTGTTACACCATCGCATGTTGCAGCGGTACTAAGACTAAAACTCTGATGCTATTGCGTGTCATATCAGTTATCAATTCAAAAGCCTGGCGCTCTCGCGCGCTATAGCGAATTTAAGATGTTGTGTGACATTTCACACTAATTCAAATATTTGAAAGTGTCGCGCTACCGCGCGTTGGAATGCTACATAATTTGAAAGTGCCATGCTATCGTGCATTGCAGCGGTATGAAGACCAAAATTCTAGCGCTACTGCGCACCGTAGTGCTATATAATTCAAAACTCTCATGCTACAGTGGTCCCAAAACCGAAAGTTTGGCACTACCGCGCGCCGCTGCTCCTTCAAAACTAAAACTCTGGCGCTACCGCGTGCCATAGCACCCATCGTAAATTTTTCCAGGTAAATAAATATAAAACAATATAGGGAAAACCAAAGATCATAACTCCTCTTCCCACATCAAGGAATAATTGCAAATGCATTAAAGCTCCCCTTTCCTAAAACATATCAAAATAAAAACTTAATGGAATTTCAAGTCTTAAGGAATAAAAAATTGTGGCTGAAGTAAGTGCTGAAGGATTATTTGGAGGGCCATAAAAGCACAGCTTCAAGACTAAAGAAGGGTTCCACATTTTGATAATGAAGGTTTATAAAATCTAAGGCTACTAAGCATTAGAAAGATAAGTCCCCCCTACCCAAGGAAGGAGAAAGTTTGCACTGATAGAGAAAGTACATGCACAAGAAACAGAAAGGAGAAAGAGATCTAAAATAGAGAGAAGACCTGGCACACACGACAACAATTCCTAGTATTGCATCTCGATCTCAATCATTTTCTCATTTTTGTAAGAGCTATGAAAAAGCTCTCAATTCTTAGTAGCCATATTTTTATTTTCTTTTTAATGGAAGTCTAAACCCTCATTGGGGAGGATTACGCACATGAATGTAATGAGTTAAGGAATGAATTATGTTTGTACTATGAATTTATCACTGAATATTTTCTTTAGTCATTATTTTTTTGATTAAAATATGTGGAGAATGCTTAGATGAATTATTTGTCATGAATATATTCTTAAGCATATGAAGGTTTAAAACTAGGAAAACCATCAAGCTAGTTTATCTATTAGAACTAAGGGTATGCATATTGAGCATCCATACTGTGAATGTCTGTGATAACATTCATTGTGCAAAGATAACCAATGCAAGTCCTTAGGTTTGAGACAATTAATAGAGCGATGGAATAATAAATAATCTTTGTGCTCCACTGCCATCATTAGCTTATGCTATAAACATGTGCATGATTTCATAGAGCCTTGTGACAAGCTCTATTAGCATCATAGCATAGTTCATTTAGCTAAGCTAAAAAGTTGATGCATGTGAGCCAAGAGCCATAGATTAAGCTCCATAGCTCGTGCTAAGTTTATGTGATGATTATAGCACATTGTGTACTTTTGGGTGATGTGACATAACCTACTTTGCCCAATGACTCTCTTCCTTAGCTAAACTTAGAATTGATGCATGTGAGCTATTGGTGGAATTAAGCTCATGTGATGCACAATTAAAATTATATATTTGATAACTTAGACGTAAGCATCGAATTCAACTAACATTGATCACGTGAGGGTCTATGTGCCAAGATTGAACATTCTTGTGTTCATCTACGAGCACTAAGCAAAACTTAGTACATTTAGGAGACATCCTAGAAAATAATATATTTCTTGATTATAATTAAACATCCAAATCATCTAACACTAAAAGTTGATAAAGAATAGTACTTACACAAAGCCTTAATAAATTGCATGTTAAATGAAATTCTCCCTACTTTCTCAACAAATAGTTTCTAATCAAAGAAACTCTGATTTAATAAAATTAGAACCAACATAAATATTAAATCATCATTTAAATATCAGTAAAGTAAAATATATTTTAGTAACGAAACACATCATTCTTAGTTGATGATAAATATTGGGATCTCACCATCCCAATTATTACTTCAGATCGCGTGCACTTGCATGGAAGCGCATACGTACAAATTTAGTCTATCAACATATTAGATGAGACATAAAATATTTGATGAATATTCTATATTAGTATTGAAAATTACATAAGCCTACTTAGGCTATTTCTATAGTATTAATGCATATATTGAGATTCAAAGCAGTTTAGTTACCAAACATTAGAGTCCTGGAGGATATATATATATATATATATATATATGAAATGATGATATGTTATATTTTCAATGAACTTGTTGATCTAAGCCTTAGTGTCATAGATGCTTCAGAAGATTTAGTTAGTGACTAGTTGAGCCATAATTTTCTATTATGGCAGGACTAATTAAGCATATGTCCATTTTGAAGATAATATTTCCATTATATACTTTCATTTCAGTATTTTTCAATATTTATGCAGCAATTCTGTATTTATAGTATTTTCAAGATTTATATATTTTCAGTAGTTTTTGATTTTATATGTAAGGATGTTAGGATGCTAGATTTATTTCTGTTATATTTATATTTCATTTTATTTATAAAAATTAGCATAATTAATTTGATCATATTTGCTTAGGATCTTACTTGTACTTAGTAGATTTTAAAAATAGCAATTCTGTATTTACAGTATTTCCAAGATTTATATATTTTCTGTAGCTTTGGATTGAGGTATATCTATTTACTTCATATTTTGCTTAAGTTATAAATACATGATTTATAACTTATTTGCTTTCTATTGATACTTTGCTGCTCCTATATGCTTAGGATGATTTGTAATATCATAAAATACATGAAAATTATTAACCTAAAATGTACTTGGACAATTTCTCGAACCAAATTTTCTTTCCTTTTGGCTGGGGCCTGGCATTGTCAAACCAACAATATCAACTTATGAACGTTTTATGGAGATAACACCTGAAGTGGAGTAAAGTCATGAGGAAGAGCACTTTGAAGTTGAAGAGTCTTAGTTAGGTTGCTCTTTTATTTTAGCGAGGATGAGTAACTTTTTTTTCTTTCATAGAACTTTAATTAAATGTTGTAATAATACAGGTATTATGTTATATTTTTCTATACTGTACATTTTTATTCTCAACCGGATGTTGCTATATTTCTGCTTTATGGCTATATGGATGTAATTAGTTATTTTCTTCCGCACTCTTATATTCATGTATAATTATTTAGTGAAGGATTCAGTTGTGTATATGGCATAACCTTCCCTTATTAGTGGATTAGGGAAGAAAACCTAATCTAATGATAAGTGAGGGATTGCACCATGACGACCACTACACCATATTCGCACTAAAATTCATGTTAGCGGGATCGCGGTGGGGGCAGGGGCCACATAATTTTTCAGAAACATCATATCAATGAATTACTTTCATTGGGCTTACTTTAAAATAACATTTATCCCTAACATGAAAATCAAAGGGACGGTGACGAATATAATGATACTTTTTTAGTCTATCTTGCATAGTTAATATTCTTATTTTGATTATCTGAACCTTCTAGTTAGCTTCTTCTATCATTTCAAATCCAAATAATTGGACATAACCTACTTCAGCCCAAGCTAATGATGTATTGCACATTCTTCCATAGAGTGCCTCATAAGGTGACATGCCTATACTGGCTTGAAAATTGTTATTATAGACAAATTCAATAAGAGACAGGTGCTATTCTCTGCTTCCTTGAAAGTTTAACACATAATGATGCAATAGATCTTCAAGTATTTGATTCACTCTTTCTATCAGCCCATCAGTTAGTTGATGAAAAGCTATACTCAAGGCCAATTTAGTCCCCAAATCTTGATGGACTGCTTGCCAAAAATAAGAAATAAATCTATTATCTCGATATGAAATAATTGATTTCAGAGTGCCATGAAGGTGAATAATTTCTTTAATGTACAGCCATGCTAACTTTCAGCTGAATCAGTTTGTTAAATAAATACATAGTGGGCTGATTTGGTTAACCTATTGATAATGACCCATATAGCATTAGAACCAGATCTACTTTTAGGTAGACCCATAATGAAATTTATGGAAATGTCGGATTGCTTCCATTCAGGAATTTCCAATAACTATATGTAACAACCCTAGTTATTAACTTAACTAAAGTTAGATTAATTAAGCTAAACCAAGCTTTAATTTTAATTTTATTAGATTCAATGAATCATTTAAATCTAATTATAGAAGTTTAAAACCAATCGGAGCTCATTTGAGCATTTTAGTATTTCTGCCTATTTTTGGATCCTTAAAATTAGCTAAACTAATTTGATCTCCAAATTAAAATTTGAGTTCATTTTTTAATTTCCCACCCCCAAATAAGCTAAGAGTGGATTTTTAGGAATTTTTGGAGATCATTTAAGCCTATTTTAGATTTAATTTAAATTGGTTCAATTGTAATTTATGGTTTAAAACAATTCCTAATTAAAAATATACCTTCCCTTTAACAATCGGCTGACCCCTACTCATGGGTCCCATCCGGGACATTGATTTTTGCAAATCTGATCTAACGGCCCGTGCCTTAGATCAAATCCGTCTCATCTCAACCGTTCCACATTCTGAGGTTTGATCCGATGGCATCTAGCTATCAGCCGTAAGTACCCTCGATCAACCATTAGATCTTTCGATCTGATCCAACGACTAATCTCCTATCCACGTTCAGCCGTTAGATTTCTAAAGATCAAAGCTGTCCCGCTTCAACTGAAGATTTATCGAACGACTCCCAGCATTCCCAGCATTGTGGATTGTCTCCTTCCCCTCGCCCATTTGCGTGACTGGTCCCCCCCCCCCCCCCCCGACAGCCAGATCCGTTCATCCCCCGTGGCAGTATGGGAAATATACCAATCTTCCTCTTCTACCCTTGGGAGCGACTGTCTATCGGTAGTGCTCTCCATGAATTGTGCTCGGCCATTTGAACCGAGCCTTTCCTTCAGCCCGAGCCTTGCCCTAGTTCCTAAGCTCTGGAATCCACCCCTAGAGCCTCTTAATGCCTATATATACCCTTGGGACATCATAGTGAGTCCATTTGCTCACTGTAATCCCCCAATTATCCAGCTGAAGTCTTCTGGAGCTCCCCGTCATCCCGGCATCCCAAAAGCTGTGTACCGCTGATAGAGGGTGCGTGTCTAGTGTTCAGATCCCCTGCTATGTTGCTGTGATCTTCTGGAAGCTCTAGCTCACCTCAATTCCCCTCGGCCGTGCCTGCAATACCAGTTACAGATACTGCCCTCTTTCCACTGAACTGTGAGTTGAGTTCTTCAATTAAGCTTCTAAATGAGCCTTTAAATGTCCTCTAGCTTGCCTTAGCCTTCTAGGGAACCTATTCTGATTGTCGTCAGGTTTTGAGCTAGCTCTGATCGATCGTATCGATCGGTCAAGCTAGCGGCCAAGCCATGGCTAAGTCCAAGTAAGGACCCAGTGCTCGACTGCACCCCAGGCTGCCTACCCTTAGGGTTTTGATTTGCCACACCACCAGGATGATGTAGGGATCTAGCTCTACCCAAATGGTGGTCTTTACGAGGAGAATTTACTCCTCACAGTAAACCCTAACCCCTCATCCTTAAAACATTTCGGTGGAGTAGCCATCTGGCAATCCACTGCACCCCATAAGGGGGTTCTTAACTCAGTCGATGCGTCTGATGTGCTTGATAGTGTACCTATCGAGATCCTAACATTGCATGGTCTGTAGATGGAGAATTTGCGTTTGAAGTAAACCCTAAGATCCCCTCCGTCAAGGTATTCGGTGTGAGGACGACACACAGTGCCGGGTCGGGTCAAACCCCGACCCGCACGTTTCTAATTTTGGGCCGACAATTAATAAAGGATTTTTTGAATTAATTTTCTTAAGGAAATTAATTAAGAAAATCAAATCATATAGTTTAATTTAATTAAAACATTCTGAATAAATTTATGAAATAACTTTGGCTATAATTATCCAAATGGTATGATCCAATATACCATTTGAAGTAGAAAACTACAAGAAATGATAACATGAAATAAAATCCAAGATCCAGTAGTTAGATTTTACGAAATTGCCTAATCCTTCTCTGAGCTTAATTAACTCATATTTAATTCAATTAATGTCCAAAAATTATGATTAAGATATCTGATTACTCATGAGACTATGGAGAATTTAATTATGACATTAAAAATAATTTAGGACTTTAAAATTTACTAATCACATCTTAATTACATAAACTTTGGTTAGTGAATTAAGCCTTATCTAATCCACTAATTTTGGATATTTAAGTTTCAATTACCTTATTAAGTGCAATAGAGCTTATATCTATGCTTGGATCATCTTAATGAACCTTATTTTCTTAATCACCTTATTTGGTCTTAAAATGTGATTAGTGTTAATAAGGCTATTTAGGATATCAAATCTTGAGTTGAGAGCTTCATCTACCTCCCTAGTTCATATTAAGTCCATTAAAGCTAAATTGAAGCAAGTTGAAAGCTTAAACCCTAAAATCCTAAATTTAGTCATAAGAATGGTATTATGGTCATTTTGACCAAAATATTATTTAGGCATCCTTAAACCCTAGAAACTTCAGTAAAGTGTTTTTTTAATTAGTAATGAAGTGTATTAGTATCATTTCCTCAACTTTTGAGCCTAATTAATCTAATTGAGTTAAGTTTAAAAAAAAAATTTCTTAAGTGATCAAATCTTAGATTTTAGATCTTAGACTCTTAATCATTTTGACTAATTATGCCATCATCTTGAAGATCCTTAATTAATTTATTGTCTTAATCCCTTTGAAACCTTCTTGTGGGTGTAGGATTTATTCAATCTTTAAGATAATGAGATTATTTCATGGATTGAGTACAGATTTTAGATTAATATGTTCTTAATGGATTATTTTGTCTTATAATAATAGAATAACTTTCATTAAGATCTTACCTTCCTAATCTTTCAACTCTTAAGATCCTTCACCTTTAGACTAAGGTTGGGTGTGAACCTTAGATCATAGTTTTTGGATAGTAACTTGTATTCAGAATTTGAACCCCAGGTATGAAGTTTAAGTTCAAAATCCTTAATCTTGATTTGTATAATCAATATTTGGGTTGAGTGAGTAAAACATATTAATTAACTCGTTGATTTATTTATTTTAATCTTTTATAGTTGTCATCTGATTTTGGAATAGTACTTGTTAAGTTATAATGTTAACATTAAGGTCGCGAATCTGGGATTACAGTTAAGTTATAATGTTAATATTAAGGTCGCGAATCTGGGATTACACTCTATAGCTGGATATTGGAGATCCTAAACTTATATTTTCTCAAAATAGTTAAACTAAATTAAATTAGAGAATAACAAATATCACATAAGTTTAGTTGAGTCTCTTGCTTATTTTGAATATTGTTGCTCTGAACCCCTTGTATATTGAGCCTTTTCCTTGGACATAATAGGTGAACTCATGATATTGATAATGTATCCTAAGTTAGTATTTGAGAAGCATAAACATTCATTTAGTTCATTTAGTGCAATCAGTTTAGTAGGGTGTGTCCTAACTTAGTCTGCCTCCTCAGTTCCAATTTTGTTATAGAATAGACTTGAACCTAGCTATGTGCTTGGCTAGGATGGATACATGTCTTATTCTATAAGTTCAACTCGAACCTAGCTCTGATGATGTCAAGGATGGCTACATGTCGAACTTTCTATTCAGTGGTCATGTATAGCCTATTTCTATTATGGCAATACTATGTTTAGGCATGCTTTTACTTCAGTTTAGTTCTAGTACTTTGGCTTGCTTTTCCGCATGCTTCAGTAGCTTTACTTTTATTTATTTCAGTTTTTTGGCTTATTTTGCCACATGCTTCAGTGGCTTTTACTTAATAATTCTGCATACTTGTACATTTATTCATATTCAGTATTTATTAAGTATTGGCATGTTTAGCATGCTAATTTTGTATACTTACTTCCATATGTTTCAGTATAGCTTTCTATTATGAAAACAGCATGTATCCATGTGATCATAAGCATGTTAGGATGAGCTTACTTTCAGTACTTTGTAATTATTTATACATTTTAGCCTTATCTTGTTTAGCTTCATGTTTAGCATGCTAGTTTTGTATATTTATGCATTGGTGGTTCTACTGGAGAGGAGCTTGGACAAGAGGAGGACCTTCCTGTCGCTGAGTAGTTAGACTTTATTTCCTACTGTGATGATGAGAGCTCTCTTTCTTTTCATTTAAATAATCAGTCTGTAATAATTCTTAAATTTGGATGTATTTTACTTTTTGCACTTTGAGCTAAGTTACTATTGCATTTACCTTTTTATACTATGCTGTGATGTTGATGTTATGTTCTATTATTTTCTGCTTCCACTATTTTGATATGTATGTATGTTCTCAATTTTAGGTGACAAGTCTTCTGCTTAAGCAGGTTGGGTTATACCTGACTCTACTTAAGTTAGGGATTTGCCACAGTTAGAGCACCATACTCCTCGTGATTATTGATAAATCCATAATTTATATCATAAATAAAAGAAAATGTTGCACAAGTCCATATTGGAAATAACCTACTTTGATCAAATTCTTTTTATTTTTAGGAAAAAATAAGAGCACAGCAAATTCTAGGAGAATCTGGAGCATTTCTACAAATTCTGGAAGAAAACTACTGTAGCGTGCTCCAACGTGCTGTAGCACGCTGTAGCGCGCTCCAACGCGCTGCAGCGTGCCACAGTGCACTCCGGCTACTAAGAAGCAGATAATACAAACATAAGGAGATTTATGAAGCCTGGAGCGATTTCGCTATAGCGCGCTATAGCGAGCACAAGTTCGAAACACCAACTGTTACAGCGCGCCACAGCGCACAGCAGTGCGCTGCAATGGATGAAGGTTCAAAACTTATGTTCGTTACAGCGCGCCGCAGCACGCCATAGCGCGCTACCGCATATAAAGACTCAAACTTATATCGCTGCAGCGCGCCACAATGGATGATACTTTGAAACTAAGTCGATGCAGCGCGCCACAGAGGGTAAGATTTCGAAACTTGATTCGCTACGGTGCCCCACAGCACACTGCAACGCGCTACCGCGGATGATACCTAAGGGTCAGCAGACTCAAATTTTGAAACTCAGCTGCTATAGCGCACCGCAGCGCATTATCGCGGGTGAGTTTTTAAAACTCAACTCGCAACAGTGCGCCACAGCGCGCTACCGCTGATCAAGTTCGAAATGTAAAAGCGCTACCGCGAATGAGTTTTTAAAACTCAACCCGCTACAGCGCACCACAATGCATTGCAGCGTGCTACAGTGGATGCCCTATTTTTTGTCTTTCAGAGCATTAATTGCAGTTGGGACAAGACCCCCAACTAGCTGCCTTTCTCCTAGCTGACATATCCTCTGTCAATAGAGTATTTATTTGAGAAAATAAAGATTTTTGAAATGATTACAAGATTTAAAAATGCAAAAGGAGAAGTCATTTCATGCATCAAGTGGGATATACACTCATTACAACAAAAATGGTGAAGGGAAAAAGGTAGAATTTGAATGCAAAGAAATGAGAAAGTCTCATCTATAAATGCAGCCTCTCTTAGACATGAGAAGGGTTCCTATTTTTCACTCCAAGAACTCATATTTTTAGAGGCTACACAAAAGAAGAAGGAGACCTCTCCAAGGGAGGTTGAAAAGGCCATTGCTAGAGGAGAAAGAAGTAAAAGCTGCACTAGGGAGTTAGAAGGAAAGAAGAAAGGAAGAAGAAGGAAGATCCAGAGAATCCTATTAAGGGCAGTTCCTAGTACACTCCTAATCTTTCTTTTGATTTCTTTTTAGTGGATCATGAAAGGGTCTTTATCATTGTATGTTTTTCTTTATATCTCAGGTGTAATGGAAGGCTAGACTCCCCTTATGGATGGTTGGGCTGAATCTAATGTGAAATTTAAGGGAAATAATGAATATTTGAGAACTTCCTCAAGCAGTGAATAAAAAAAATTTGTGTTCAAATAACTTAATAAAATTACTAAAAATCATGCTATGGACTAAATGAAAAATCTGTTAAGAAAATATAAATATAAAAATGAACATCTAAATAAAAGTCTTGTGCTCCATAGCTCACAGCTTGGTTTAAGAGTAGGACATGTGTGCGTTAGTGCTTAGAACTATGTGAGAAGTTCTTGACCCTAATTGTACCATGCTCTAAGCTCAATCAAGAGGTTGAAGCATGTGAGCTAAGACCCACTAATGGAGCTCTGTTGCCTAGCATATATGAAAGGAGGAAGAGGATTCATTGAGAGCTCATGGATGAAGTGACATAGTCCATGGAGCCCAATGAATTCACTTCCTTATCTGAACTGCACATGATGCACGAGATGCTCGTTAGTGGAATCAATGCCCATGATATTGCCTAATTAAAACTACTATATTGGCAACCTAGACGTAGGAAAACTAAGATGCTCGAATCGTGATCTCATGAGAGTCTTTGTGCTGAAATAGAATCCTAGTGTGTTCATCTCATGTACAAGATTTGAACTTGTAGGAATTAGAGGATAACTCTAAGAAATACAATGTGCATTTGATTATTTGGCATGACCATGAAAGAATGAAAAGTGCTTGAGAAGTAATTCAACATGAGTCCCTATCTATTAACATGGAGGAAACCCAACTCACCTCTCTAAATCAAATAGTTTCTTAACTCTGAATTTTGCTTTATTAATGGAACCAAATCAAAAATTGAAATCATACCATTTAAACATTATTGAATATATATATATATACATTAGTAACAAAACACTGTTCCCTGAGGATGGTAAATCTCAGAACTTACCTTCCAAATTATTACTTCAGACTACGTACACTTGCGTGCAAGCGCAAACATGTAATCACAGTCTGTCAAGTTTTTTGCGCCATTGCTGGGGAATGGTAATTATTTTGTATTAAGGATAATCTACTAGTAAATAGTGATTTAAACAAATCTCTTTTCATATGATTTTATTTTCTTCTTGTATTTATTTCTGCACTAATTTATAGCTTAGACTGACTAATTTATTTTTCTTTTATTTGCTGAATTGTTAAACGTTATTGCTATTCTTGTTCTTGATAGCTTAATTTCTAATTTGTATGAGTAGAAGAAATTGTACTGAATATCTTTTTGATCTAAAAATTGAAAGAATTTATTTACAAGCTAGAAAAGAACAAACCATTTGAAATCATCAACAAGCTATCATGGAAATTTTCAAAACAAATTCTAGAGAGCCTTTAGAAGAATCACAAGATAGAGCACTCAGAGACTATGCCTTGCCCATTGTTAGGGACATCCCACATGTATATGTTAGGCCAAATATAGAAGCCAATAATTTTGAGATCAAACCTTCAACACTTAGCATGGTTCAAAATAATCAATTTGGTGGGTTAGCCACTGAGGATCCTAACTCACACATTTCAAATTTCCTCGAGATTTATGATACATTTAGATTTAATGGCATTTCTGAAGATTCCATCAAACTCAGGCTTTTCCCATTTTCCATAAGAGATAGAGCCAAAAGTTGGCTCAGCTCTCTCCCCAGCGATTATATCCGTACTTGGGATGATTTGGCTAAGAAATTCCTAGCCAAATATTTTCTTCTGGTGAAAACTACTCGTCTAAGAATTGAGATAACCAACTTCAATCAGTTTGAGGGTGAGACGATGTACGATTGTTGGGATCACTTTAAAGAATTCTTAAGGCGATGCCTGCATCATGGGTTCCCCTTGTGGATGCAAGTTCAAGCCTTTTATAACAGTTTGAACTCTCCAATAAGGACACTCATAGATACAGCCGCCGGAGGCTCAATTAGCAGTAAAACCTAAGAGGAGGCTTATGACCTCCTAGAAGATATGGCGACAAATGCCTACCAATGGCCTATCAAATAAAGTGATCATATATCTAAAAATGAATGTAACTCTCTGGAAAACTCGCAACAAATTCGTGAACTCTAGAATCATGTCACTCAACTTTATAAAAAGTTAGAATGTGCGCAATTAAAATCAAGTCAAGAGGGAGATTGTGAATTGAGAAATGTCAATGTAATTATGAACCATAGCAGAAGTAGAGAAAGGATGGAGTACTCCTTTAACAAATTTAGAACATCCACAACTAAGTTTATGAATAAAACTGATGCTATGCTAAACTGACACAAACATACTCTTTTAAAGCAAGAAGAGTCAGTAAAAATAATTGAACAAAAATTAAATGAGATCATGATAAAATTAGAGAAACTGGCTTTAGTACGAGTCATTGAAGAGAGTGAGAATGAATCAGGAAACTCTATAATCTTAAGAAGTGGTAAAATAACAAAACTGACTGTGCATAAGGATGTTTAAAAAACCATCACAGCCACTAGAGAGGAACCATGAGAAGAAGAAGTAATGAGTAAGAGTGAGAAGGATAAAGTAAGGGATTCAAAAAAAGATCAACTAAACAACCAATTTTAGATCACCCCTAACATCCCTTACCCTCAGCGAATGGCTAGAGAGAAACTTGATGCCTAATTTCACAAATTCTTAGAAACCCTTAAAACTCTTCACATAAACATTCCATTTGCTGAAGCATTAGAGCAAATGCCGAGTTATGCCAAATTTATGAAAGATATCCTATAAAAAAAAGAAGGATTAATGAGAAGGAGACTATGTCTTTAACGAAAGAGTGCAGTGCAATCATTCAGAGAAAGATCTCCATTAAGAAAAAGACCTAGGTAGCTTCACTATCCCTGCACTATTAGGAACCAATTATTCCAAAATGCTCTTTATGACCTGGGTGCATCCATAAATCTAATGTCCTTCTACATATTCAAGAAATTAGGAATAGATCACTTGAAGCCTACCTCTGTTCTACTTCAATTAGCTGACAGATCGGTAATAACTCCTTTAGGAATTGTTGAAAATGTGCTTGTAATGGCTGACAAATTCATCTTCCCAGCTAATTTCATAATCTTAGACATGGAAGATGATAACCAAGAAATCCCCATCATTCTAGGAGACCATTTTTGGCTAATGGAAGGATAATGATCGATGTTGATAAAGGGGAATTGAGATTACATTATGGAGATGAGGATGTGAAATTTCATATAAATGATGTTATGCGGCACCCATTTAAGACTAATGAAGAATGATGGGGAATTAGTTCAATTGAAGATGCGTTGATATTAGAAGACTTGGGAGAAGAGGAGTTGCAAATGAGAGAGGAAGAAGACAAGGACCTCGGGGATGAAGGAGTGGTGGAGGAACTAATTATGGAAAGAAAAATAATTCAACCCTCCATAGATGTCCCTCCTGAATTAGAATTAAAACCACTATATTCTCACTTAAAATGTATGTATCTTGGAGAAGGGACATCTTTACCTATAATAATTTCTGCCTTGCTGAATTAGCATCAAGAGAAGCAATTATGCAAGGTTTTAAGAGACCACAAGAGAGCAATCGGATGGAGTATAGCAAATCTAAAGGGGATTAGCCCAACTCTATGTATGCACCGTATCCTTTTGGATGACAACTCTAATCCATCAATTGAAGCTTAAAGGCGTTTAAACCCAAACTTAAAAAAAGTAGTCCATAAGAAATTATTAAACTCTTAGATGTTGGAATCATATTCCCCATCTCTAATAAATCTTGGGTGAGCTCTATTCATGTGGTCCCAAAGATGAGTGGGATGACTGTGGTGCTCAATGATAATAATGAATTGATCCCCACTAGAATGATGACCGGATGGAGAGTGTGCATTGATTACAGGAGGCTAAATAAAGCAACTAGGAAGGATCATTACCCTCTCCCATTCATAGATCAAATTCTTGATAGGTTGGCAGGGAATCCTTATTTTTGTTTTTTTGATGAGTATTCTGGGTATAATCAAATCTTGATTGCATCTGAAGACCAAGAGAAAACAACCTTCACCTGCCCCTTTGGGACATTTGCCTTTAGGAGAATGCCCTATGGGTTATGTAATTCTCCAGCCACTTTCCAATGCTATATGATGGCTATTTTCTCATATATGATAGGGGAATTTTTAGAAATTCTTATGAATGACTTCTCTATTATTAGAAGTTCTTTTGACCATTGCCTTGCCAACTTGAGCAAGGTTCTAAATAGGTGTGAAGAAATGAACTTGATCTTGAATTGGGAAAAATGTCATTTCATGATCGAAGAGGGTATTATCCTTGGTCACTTGATCTCTATGAAGGTAATAGAAGTTGATAAGTCTAGGGTTGGTATAATTGAAAAACTCCCTCCTCCTATCAATATAAAAGGAATTAAAGGTTTCCTTGGGCATGCAAGATTTTACAGAATGTTCAACAAGGACTTTCCAATATAAGCTTGCCGCTGTGTAGACTACTAGGAAAATATGTCAAATTCAAATTTGATGAAAAATGCTTAAAAGATTTCAATGTTATTAAAATTGCCTTGATCTCTGCTCCTATAATTCTTACCCCAAATTGAGATTTCCCTTTTGAAATTTTGTGCGATGCGAGTAACCTTGTAGTTGGTGCAGTC
Source organism: Gastrodia elata (assembly GCA_016760335.1). Lineage (NCBI taxonomy): Eukaryota > Viridiplantae > Streptophyta > Magnoliopsida > Asparagales > Orchidaceae > Gastrodia > Gastrodia elata. Next base: position 31,907,971 of record CM028670.1, on the reverse strand, counting down.
CATAGGCAGCGAAAGGAACGAACCTTCTATTCAATTTACTATGCTAGTAAGCTCCTGGATGATGCCCAAAGAAACTATGTGTAACTCCCCGCCCCGTCGCCGCGCGCAAAAGAGAGGTAAAAACATATCGGCAGCGGAGCGGCGCGCCACTCGGGGCAAGAATATCCAGTCTCCCCGAATGGCTGAAAACTAAGCCCATCTGAAGAGCTGCTGACTCAACCTCAATGAGGGTTGAGAGCTAATACTTAAGATAAGAGTAGTATCTTGAGTATTAGATAAATACATACATTGAATTTAGAATTATTAATAAGCATGTTTGATAAGTTTGATGTTGTTGCAATTTTCTATGAAACCTCTCCGTGTTCTTTTTTCGTGTCCTTATTACTTTCCAAGTTTTAACAAATTTTCTTTATGCGTCGTCTCTTGTTGCAACGAAAACATTCCATGTTTGAATACCTTTTGCCTTGGCTCTTACTTCTATCATGGTGAGAAGGCTCTCTACTCTCGTTGTAACCTCATTGATCCATGATGGATACTTTCTATTGTGATGTGGATGCTCTTTGTTGCTTTCTTCTTATTCAATATGTTGCTCCTCAGTCACTATATCGATCTCCCCAATGGGTGTAAAATTAAAGGGATGTGTGAACAATCTCCCAAGAATGTAGCAATGTCCTCAGTAATTAAAGGACTTAGACTTATCCTCAAATTTGATGTTCATTCTAACCAATCAATTGATGATTTTCTAAAATGCATTCAAATGGTCTGGCACGAGTCTATTATTGTATACTCAATGCTTATCGTTTGCTTAACCGGGTATAATTTATTATTTATGGTTTTCCTGTCATATAATTCTTCTGATTTCTTCCATAGATGCTTTGCATCTCTCGCCTCGCCAATATATTCTAACACATTATTATCTACCCATTGTCTAATATAGATGCATACTTGCTGATATAAAAAATTCCCACTCTTCACCAGCTTTGTTCTCAGACTTGTTGCTTCCAAAAACCAACTGATAGTAATCATCCACATACAACAGGTCTTCTATTTTTCCTTTCCAAACATGTTAGTATTCCTCATTTAGGGTTATCATATGACTGGGGTTTCTCTTCATAGATCTAAACTTACACGAATACTAAAACTCGTCCTAATACCAATTTGATAAAGAAAATAAGAGGGCTAGACTACTAACTCTTCCTTTCTCCAAGGATTTAATAAGAATAAGAAAAACTACATCACAAATAAATAATGCAAGACTAATCACAAGCCAAACTGCATCATAAACAGCAAAGTAAGCCCAGATGACATAAAATTTATATTAAATACCTTACGACATGAAAAATTATGGAGCCACCATCACAAGAAATATCATTATAAATAAAAAGGATTACATTACTTACAATGTTGCCTCTACAACAAAAGAAAGCAACAAAATAGAGCTCTCACGAAAGATGAAGAAGAGTTGAAACAAAGCTCTCAGCCACTCACACCGGTACGCAGACTCAAAATTGATATTCATCATTCTAACCCTAATAAAGGATAAGTATTTATACCCTAATGTCTTAAATCAGGCCAAACATGGCCATCAAAATTGCATATAAGTGTGATATGGTGAAAGTCTCATTCTTCATGGCGCCTGGGCCCACCAGGCGCCAGTTTCTCAGTTCCTGGTTGAAGGTAGGTTGCATCTAATAAAGCCCTCAAATCTTGAGCGAGCCAAACCGCCAGGCTCTCGGGTTGCGCTGAAGAGAGCGAGCGCTTAGGCGTACCCAAGTGCCGGGGTCTCGGTCTGCTGCCAAGTGCTGGATACGCTGTCGACGGGCCCAAGGCCCAGCTTTTTGGCGCTCGACAAGCCATACCCGACGCTTGGGTGCACCAAAACGTCGGCCTCCCAGCACCGCCTAATGCTGCGGGTGCCACAAAATGCATGTTTGATAATTTTACGCTAGTCTCGCATCCAGTTTGCTTCGAACGGTCCCGTGCTTGCCCGAGAGCACTCAATGCTCCGCCACGCAACAAATTATCACCCGCTCTTGAAGCTATTCGGTAATAACACAAAATATAACAAGCGAGCATGCGGCCCTTAGCATTCAATAACAGTAATAATGCTTGTGAGAATTAACTGTAAATTTGGAATAGACGCGATTTAGCAAAAGCTAACGTCTAGTTTGGTTTTCGTAGCCCATAAATTACGTAGTTAAAATAAATAAAGTAAGTTTAATTGTTGAGTAGTGCTATACTTAGTCTTAAAACGTTGTTTGATGCGTGTCACATAGTTTTCAACAATGGAGCTCTAAGTAGACGATCTTGCAAATTCCTTCTGCACATACAAAAGAAAGAGAAATGTGATATTTTACGATAAAATTCATAGATGAGCCAATTTGAGATATTTCACTGTCTGTACATAGAGTAATACTATATTTCTTTATAGATGAGGAGGTTTAGTTATAATACACGTAATTTGGGCACAATTAGGAGGTTTAGCTCAACTTCTTTGCAAGTAAGCACTTTTCACGCTTTTGGGTTATTTAATTTATAGAGTTTCGAAAGAGAAATGCTGTTTAGACCTGCTGACATGGTATCCAAAAAAGTCTCATCCAATGGAATTTGGACATAAATTCAATATAAATTTTAAAAATAATATTTGTATTATTTTAATGTAAATAAATAAACACTAATGAAATATACTCAAATCCTATTTTATGGGCTTTTTTGAGTGCCACGTCAGCGGGTCTAAATAGCATTTTGAAAAGTGCTTCCGGGGTTATTTGGCACTACCCGTAAATTTGGAAAATTTGGAGTAAAATAAAATCCCTAGCAAAAAAAAGCCGGTTAAGGTAAAATTTTGAGGTGTAAAAGGATTTATGACGAATAGCAGTTTTGCGCAGAGGATTCTCTCGCGGTGAGATGAAGTAAGCTATCTCGAAGAGGAACACAGAAGCGAACGTGGAGCTTCGTCTGTGACTTCTCGTTTTCGAAGAAGAAGGAGATGAAGCCAAACGTACTCATTCTGTTCTTTCGAAGACACTCCAACGAAGATTGTTCGAAGCAGAGACGAAAGAAATGAAGCTGGAGATCCTCATTATCCTAGTTTGAAGAAGATTGACGAAAATTGTTCGAAGCTCCGCTTCGTCTTCGCTAATCGTTTGAATCGCAAACAGATAGTTTGAGCTTCGTTCTGGGTTCCAATGTCGTTTAGGGTTTTGAATCGCACGTGAAACGTTCAAAGGTCGCATGCATATCTTTCGAACATTCGTTTAGGGTTCGAAGATTTGTTCATATTGACGATTCACAGCTCTTTTCGTTCGTAACATTGGTCGATCCGTGAGATTCTTTGGAAGGTGGGAGAGAAGATATTAAAAAAAATATTGAAAAAATAATAATTATGAGGGGTAATCTTACCCTCAAAACACTATTCTCTACAAATTAATTCATTCCAAATACAAAAAATTCAAATAAAGTAAAATAACCAAATTACAATATATTCAAATTATACTATAATCAGATTACTTTACTCTAACTTTTATATAATCCAAACAACACCTTAAAATCTTTCACTTGCAAATTGGAAGTGAAAATTGGATTCGTGTTAACAACATGCATGATTTAGAGGTCAAATTTATTGAAATAGGTGCTCTATTTGGCTTTATATGTGTCTTTAACTTGCACTATATTTTTTATTATATAGTTGACATTGACCTAGATTATTTAAATTTTATATATATATATATATATATATATATATATATATATATATATATATATATATATATATATATATATATATATATATATATATATATATATATACTTAAAGTATTAATTTTATATATAAACTCATTTTAACTTTGAAAACCTTAGCGTCAAGTGTGCTCATTTCTTAATTTATATGCTAAGTAATTCCTTGGGGTAACTCTTTATAACAAGTATTCTTGAGTTGGATCTTCCATCTTAAATAAGAATCAAAATGTGTTGAGATCGAATAGAGTTAAACCAAAAGTGAAACAAAAAGAAACCTGAGCGAGCGTTGTGAAATCGAAAATTAAAGCAAGAAAAACAAGTACATAAAATAATCACAACCACAAGACAGAAATTACATGGTTCGGTGATCACACCTACGACCACGGGGAGGAGAGCAAAGTATCACTAAAATCAAAGAGGAATACAAATAGTTTAAGATTAGATAACACTTACAAAATCTTCTCTTGGAGATCTTCTCTTGTATCTTGTCTGTTGAAACTCTTGCATATCAAGGCCTATTTATAAGCCATCATTGATTCGCACAAGTTACAAATTCCAATCTCTCAATTAAGGACATAAAGAAAACTTCTAAATCCATAATTCCCGAAACGAAAGTTATTAATGCGTTAGTTTTTAATACCATAATTGAGAGATTTAATTATATATATAAAAATTAATTTCCTTTAATTTTTCTTTAATTAAGGAAACTTAATTTCCTTTAATTTTTCTTCAATTAAGGAAAAATTAATTTTCCTTCAATTCTCCACCTCATGTCTCATGTGCTTCACATGAGAACTGAAACCTTATACTCTCGATCAATGCGACTGCACCAAGTTGGTTGCCCACGTATCCCCCTCCCAAGGGAATCAAGCCATCCGTAGTTCCACCAAAGGAGAAGTATATTAATGCTTCTCCAAATTCACCAAAAATTTACAATGGGTGAATTTCTGAACAGTGAGCACCTTTGTCATCATATCTGCGGGGTTGTCTTTGGTATCAATCTTCTCTAGTAAAATCTCACCATCTTCTATACATCTCGAACGAAATGATGTTGAACATCAATATGCTTTATGCGAGCATGACAAACCAGATTAGTAGCAAAAAATATAGCGCTCTGGCTATCGCAATATACTAATATCTCCTTTTGCTATGCACCCAGATCTTTCAGCAAGCCTTTCATCCAAATAGCTTCCTTAAATGCCTCAGTAACTACCATATATTCAATTTCCGTTGTTGACAGGGCAACTGTAGACTGAAGGGTTGACCTCCACCCTATTGGACCTCCTGCAAGTGTGAATACATAACCAGTTGTTCACCTTCTTCGATCCAAAACTCCGGCATAGTCGAAGTCCACATATCCCACGCACAAGTCAGCTATTGATGACTACTTCTGAAACAATAATCCAACACCAGCTGTACCTTTCAAGTACCTGAAGATTCCCATCATTGCTTGCCAGTGATCCTTCCCCGGATTATGCATGTAGCAGCTCACAACTCCAACAGCTTGTGCCAAATATGGTCTAGTGCAAACCATGACATACATCAAGCTCCCCAACTGCACTAGCATACGGCACTGTATGCATTTCTTCTTTTTCAAATCTGACTTCGAACATTGCTCTACAGATACACGAAAATGAGGTGCTAGAGGTATACTTATAGACTTTGTATTTTTTTCAATCCTAAACCTCTTTAGCACTCTCTCCAAATACCCCTTCTAGGTCAACCAAACCTTCCATGCAATTTTGTCTCTACAGATTTCCATTCCTAAAATTTTCTTTATTTCTCCCAAATTCTTCATTTCAAAGTTCTTTGATAATTGATCCTTCATATGATCAATTTCTGACTGATCCGAAGTAGCTATCAACATGTTATTGACATACAATAACAAATAAATGAAGTTATCTTGAGGCAGCATCTTGAAATACACACAATGGTCAAACTGGCTTCTGTCTTCACATCAAGCTGCTCAAGCAGCAAGTCGAACTGTGCCACCAAATCTAATAGCACACTTATCGAGGAGTGTTTCCACAACCGAGGAAAACACCTCATCATAATCAACCCCTTCCTTCTGAGCAAAGCCCTTTGCCACAAGTCTAGCTTTATAGCGCACATCAACTTCTGAGGAACCTTCTTTCTTTGCATACACCCATTTGCACCCAATAGCTTTCCTTCCTGGAGGGAGTTTCTCCAACCTCCATACCTTATTTTTGTGAAGAGACTCAATTTCTTCATTCATAGCCTGCTTCCATAAATTTTCTTCTGAGCCTATCACCGCTTCTTTGAAGTGAGAGGGAACATCTTCCTCCACTACAGACAATGCAAATGTAATGTAGTCTCTAAGCCAGTCAAGCTGTTGAGGTGCATTCCTTCTGGGTCTATTTCTAGCAATTGACTCCTGAGTTGGAGCCTCACCATCAATATCAGTTTGCTCTTCATCATCACCAACGTGATCTTCATTTGTAGGAGTATCTTCAATGTGATGTGAAGTTTTCTGTGGAACAAATGGGGTGGCATCAAATCCCACTCTCTGCCTTCCTGTAAGAGTCTCAGTATTATCCTTCACCTGATGAGAACTCCTCTGTCTCAAGAAATACTCTTCATCAAAGGTAATATCCCTGCTCACCACGATCCTCTTGTCAATTGGATTATACAATTTGTAGCCCTTCCGTGTTTGAAGCCCACGAAAATTGCTTTCCTAACTTGCGGTTCAAGCTTATCCTTCCTAACATAGTAGTAAGCTGGGCTACCAAAGATCTTCAGCTGATCATAATATGTGGTAGGATATCCTGACCACAACTCAATTGGAGTTTTCTTATTAAGTACGGCAGATGGCATACGGTTCACCAAGTAGCAAGCATAGTCTAGGGCCTCCGCCCAATAGACTCTCTCCAACCCATCATTGGACAACATACACTGCACCTTTTTCCACCAAGGTACGGTTCATTCACTCTGGTACCCTATTATGCTGTGGTGTTTCTTTTTACTGAGAAGTGGTGCTCAATCCCTGAATCTTGACATTCCTTTACAAAATAATCGAATGTAAATTCTCCGCCATTATCCGAACGGATTATCTTGATTCTTTTGCCCATTTGATTCTCCACCATCTTCATCCAATTTATGAATACCTCCAGTACATTTGCTTTGCCTCTTCAAAATGTACACTCATACAAATCTGGAGTAATCATTTATAAGAGAAACAAAATATCTTTGACCACCGAATGATGTAGTCTTTGTGGTCCTCATACATCTGTGTGTATATATTCAATACACCTTTGGTGTTGTGGAGGCCAACACCAAAGGGCTTGCGTATTTTCTTGCCAAAAATACAATATTCATAAAATTGTAATTTGCAAGAATTTATACCTTTGATGAGCCCCTCTTTCTCCAATGCCTTCAATGACGGTTCTCCTGCATGTGCTAGTCTCATATGCCACAGCATCATGGCATCTTCAGAGTCTTCAGCCACAGCCACTGTACCTATCACTGTACTTCCTTGCAAGTAGTAGAGGTTCTGTTGTCTAACTCCTCTTAAGTAAGTCATTGCACCTTTGCTGATTTTCAAAACTTCTGTCTCAATCACCACTTTAAAACCCTTGACTTCTAAGGCCCCAATAGACAGTAGATTATTCTTGATTTCTGGCACATGTCTGACTTCCCTTAGTTCTTGAACTATTCCTGAATGTGTTCTTATCAGCACACTACCAGCTCCTGTAATCCGGCAAGTGTCATCATTTCCCATTGTGACTGTACCGCTGTCCGTTTCCCTGTACGAACAGAACTAATCCTTTGGGAGCAAATATAATACGTTGCACCAGTGTCCATGATCCAACTGGAGCTATCTGCTATTAGACCCATATAAACTATTATAAGAGATACATCAGAGTCTGAACCCTCCACCATATTTTGAATCATATTGGCCTCTAAAGATCCACTCGCCCGCTGCTTGTCTTTCAACTTTGGGCAGTCCTTCTTCCAATGTCCTATCTCTAAACAGAATATGCACTAATTACGTCCAATGCTTCGGCCTCTAGATTTCCCCATTTTTTGGAAGTCTGCATTCTTCTTTGGCCATTGCTTCTTCTTCTCTGGTCTTTCCCTCTGGAGTGTAAGTGCCTCTGCCATATCATATTTGGTAGACTCCTTATCCCTTCTTCTGAACTCATGATTCACAAGGGCTGTACTCACCTCCTCATACTTTAGAACCTCCTTCCCATGGATCAACGTCATGGTGAAGTGCTCATACTCGTCTGGCAACGAGTTCAACAATAACATGGCCTTGTCTTCATCCTCCACGGTCTCATCCAGATTTATCAAATTCGTCAATAACTTTGTGAATTCATTCAGGTGCTCATCAATGGAAATCCCTCTTCTCATCTGAAATCTGTAGAGCCACCTTTTCATTTGGAGTATATTCTCCATGCTCTTTATCAGGTACTTAGCCTCTAGGAATTTCCATAATTTTCACGCTGATGTCTCCATCATAATTGCATACTTGATCTCCTGAGTCAAACAGTTCCGGATCGAGCCGCATGCACTGCGATTCATCTTGATCCAGTCCCTCTCTGAAATTTCCTTTGGTTTTTCTTTGCCATCCAGAGCATCTTCAAGATTTAGGGCACACAGTGCGTCTGTCACCTCGCACCTCCACATCCCAAAGTTATTCTTCCCATCAAATTTGACCACATCTATTTTAGCCGAATGTGTCACAACTTGGTGGAGAGTCCTCTCCACCACCAACAACAACGAAGGTCCAACCACCTCTTCTCCTCCTTCGGCCATGTTTATCTTCTTGCTTTAATAAAACTCAATCACAAATTAACAATTAGCTCAAGCAAAAAACCCTAGCCATTAAGAATGAACAAGAGAAACCAAATCTTGGTCTGATATCACTTGTTGAGATCGAATAGGATTTAAACCAAAAGCGGAACAAAAAAAAAACTTAAGCGAGCGTTGAGAAATCAAAAAATTAAAGCAAGAAAAATAAGCACATAAAATAATCACAGCCACAAGACAGAAATTACGCAGTTCGATGATCACACATACGTCCACGGGAAGGAGAGCAAAGTTTCACTAAAATTAGAGAGGAATACAAATGGTTGAAGGTTAGATAACCATTACAAAACCTTTTCTTTGAGATCTACTCTTATATCTTGTCTGTTGAAATTCTTGCATATCATGGCCTATTTATAAGCCATCCTTGATTCTCTAGAGTTACAAATTTCAATATCTCAATTAAGGACATAAAAAAAAACTTTCAAATCCATAATTCATGAAACGAAAGTTATTAAATACCACAATTTTTTAATACCACAATTGAGAGATTTAATTATATATATAGAAAATTAATTTCCTTTAATTTTTTTTTAACTAAGAAAACTTAATTTCTTTTAATTTAGGAAAAATTAATTTCCTTTAATTTTTCTTCAATTAAGAAAAAATTAATTTTCCTTCAAAAAGGTTAGATCAAAAGTTAATTGTAAAGGTGAGGAGGGAGGCACAGGAATATAGACATAATTTCTTACATGTCAGGTGATCTCAAAAGGTTTAACAAAACTTGAAATAAGCTTTCTCAACTAATTCTCATCTATGGGCTCATCTTGGCATTAAAAAACAATCTCCAATCTGAAATGTAAATGGTTGATTCAAAGAATCAAGATTAGATCTAACAAATCTTATAAGATGTTTCAATCAATATGTACTAAGCAAAGCATTGTATTCAATCTCTAGACATATAAAAAAGTGTTCAACAATGTAGACCATATAGAGCTTCATATGGGCCATATCAATATTAGCCTTATGATTAACAATGTAGGTGAATGTAATGAGTGGAGTGCGATCTTCACAACTTCCTTTAAAATTCAAATTATAAACTCACAACAAATCATATAGAACTTGGATCACTTGTTCAGACTTATCATCAGTATATAAGTGGAATATTGTGCTAAGATTTAAATTCACTCCAAAATTTAGTTGTATGTTTTTCCAAATTTAAAAGCAAAATGGCCATCACAATAAGATATGATGCTTGTAGGCACTCTATTGAGTCACACAATTTCATGATACACAATGTGAAAAACCGATCATACAAGATATTTTTTGGAAGAAGTTAAGCCTCGATAAGCCAAATATTTGGCCGGACATTTTGCTTGTCAAGAGTTTAAATCCAACAATCATAACCACTGAACTATAACATCATATACGAGAATTTCTCAGCATGAAAATTTTAATTGCTATAACCATGTCACAAAAAATAGGAGGCCATATTTGCCATCAATAGAAGTTAACCCTTTCGACAATTGGTGAAAAATTAGCTTGAGGCATTCCATGCTCGACCGAATGAAACTCCTCCACACGAGGATTAAGGTTTGGTCGAACCTCACCATCCGATATCCTCGAGGAAGAGCACTCGGCAATATGAACATCAAATGAAGGGCGGTTCTCCATCGAGCACCTTCGTCGCAGAGCAATACGAACCTTATCAATACATTGTTAGAGCGAATCTGAATGGGCTCCCATCAGTCCTTCATTACCAGGAACCATGTAAGAGCAATGCAACTAGATCACTATCCTCAAACATCTCTTCTTGCATGTAGGGATAGCTATGCAATCAAGGAAAAATAATTAAATAAATATTATAAATACTTATTTATTTACTTAAAACTCAAATTAAAAATAGGTTTTTTTTTATTGCAGAATTAAAGAACACGCCGAAGTATTAATTTTACAAAATGAAACATTTTATTTGCAATTTGATAAGCAAACGCACACATTAATTGTGTCGTATAGGCATTCATCTTGATGTGTTTTATCATAAGAGAATATTCTTTCCGTCCATAGAAAAAGAATCCTCAATTATTCTAAAATATAAAACAAAAAATTAATATTTTTATCTCATAAACATTAATCTCAAATATATTTTTGCATATTGAGTATGCTAAATATATATATATATATATATATATATATATATATATATATATTAATTATATTTTAATTATATTTTAATTTTTGAAATTAAAAAAAATATATATATATACATATATATATTAATATGTTTTACATATAAAAGAGCATTTAATCAAATAAAATTATATTATATGTATTTTTATAGTTATTTTAGGGCTCCTTATATGAACATAAACAAGTATGAAAATAAATATTTGATAGAAAATGCAAGGCCCACACAAATTTGATGATAATTAATTAATTTTTAAAATAAAATTAAGCTCAAAAAGAATAAAATAAAAGCAACAAAAGTTGAAAGCAATTTTTCTTAAAATAAATTAAAAGAAATGATATTTAGATATGTTAATGTGACACCCAAAAAAACCCACCTAATAGAATTTGAATATATTTCATTAGTGTTTATTTATTTATATTAAAATAATACAAATATTATTTTTAAAATTTATATTGAAATTATGTCTAAATCCTATTGAAAGAGCTTTTTAAGTGCCACATCAGCGAATATAAATAGTATTTCTCATAAATTAAATGGAATCAAACGAACAATGCATTAATTAGTCTCTAAACTATAGTTTTAATTTTAATACTTCACTTTTAGGAGAATGTGAGGTTAATCAAATAGATGAGTCTTATTCAGATCACAATAATTACATGAAAGCTACTACAATACTTCTAATATATCCTATCTAATGCTCCACAATCATTAAAATACTTAATAATTAAAAATTCATTAAAAATTAATAATAACCTGGAGAAAAATATTGAGATATTTTATTAAAGTATTGAAGCATTTTCCTAATTACATATTTAGCTCATAATTTAAACTAAACTAATTTGAAAAGAAAAACAACAATTTGGCGCACATAATCCTAAACATATTATTATCTGAAATGTTATTATTATATAGTATGCATTTATAATTAGAGGATGTTTGGTTTGAAAAAGTTTAAAAAATTCAAATGTAATATAATCTGATTATAATATTATTTGTGTACATTGTAATCAGTAAAATTTACAATTGTTTGGTAACTTCACTGAAATAAAGTAATATGTGAGTAGTATTTTTGAGTAAATTGAAGGATAAAATTAGCCCCAAATTAGAGATTCCAACAAAGGAACCAATCGCTTCGATGAATTGAACGAATTATTCTAGCAAATGAATCGTTCGATCGTACGATTCGATTGAATCATCGTTCTATTGAATCGTTTGAAGGATTCAATGGATCATCGGAGAAACGGAAGCTTTCGCTCTTCCCTCTCCTCGCTTCGCTTCGAAAGCGTTCGCCCTTCCCTCTCCTCGCTTGCGTAGACTCCGCTCACTTCCACTACTCCATTTAATTCTTGGTTACGTCCGGTTCTAGAGCAACATGATTACTCCATCTATATATATTAATGCAAAATTAAATTACACTGTAAAAATTTTCACCCATTTTACTTCAAACTAAGCACAAGTTATCTCACTTTATCCGAAAAAAAATTATTTTATCCTAATTTTACTTCAAATTGAACAACCACAAAATAATAATAAGAATATTACTACACTTACACACTAATATACATCAAAATATATATATATATATATGATGTATCAATCTAATGTGTAAATAGATGATTGATTGAATACACTTTTTTGTGAAATCTATATTCAAATAAAAAAAAAAGAATTTTATTAATCATAAATATTTTTTATGTATATCTTGTGTGATCATATCATTTTTCTAATTATAATTAGAATAAATCTACTTTCATTTACTTATTTAATAATTAATTAAATAGCTAAATTTCTACATTATTAAAAATTAGCATTGATACTGCATAATTAATTACTTATCTAATTTAACTATGAATTGATTTTATTTATCGATTGATCAATAACTATTATTAATTATCTATTAACTAATATATTAAAATAAAAATATTTTGTCTAATAGTTAATTATAATAAGTAAAAATAATTTTAATGGCATAAAGAATTAGTAACAGTTAATATTTTCAAAACCTAATAATAAACACAATTTATTATTCTGACAATTATGAAATAAATAACCATATATATTTAGCTAAATATATAAATAATAAACGAGTAATTAAATATACAGAAGATACAGATGTCTGATTTTAATTAATCGTCATTACAATGAATAGAACAGATTAATTATTTCAGCTAGCAATTTAATTAGAAATTTTATCTCTTGCATAATTATATAATCATTAATGCGCCTAAACACTGTAAAATATAAGAACATGATTATTATTGATGTATTAATAGCAATGATCACTTAATTTTTAGTAATAAAATATTAATTAACTCGATTTTTTAAATGTAATATATATAAATTTAAAGCTGCTCCAACCTAAGCAATGCATCAATAATTTCCTCATTAGTCTAAATGAAGCATATAACTAGTTAAGCTGACTAAGCCTGATCATTTTCTAGATGAAACATATAGCAGTTCGCACGTACCATGCTCAGATGATTTGATCTAATTGTGTTCTAAATGAAGCATCAGTTTACGATTAGCATGTTTGAATCATCTAAAGATGATTTCCTCAAATCTAATCCTCGATCAAAACTACAATGAATGCATCATTTATAATTCATTAGCATGTTTGAATCATCTATAGATGATTTCCTCAAATCTAATCCTCGATCAAAACTACTATGAATGCATCATTTATAATTCATTTAAATCATATCCTTTCATACATACGCACCTATCTACCATAGCATTCTCATCTCAGCACCACTTTGCTACCATCTGCTTTAAAACCTACAACATATTTCTTATACAACACATCTTACTAAACAGCCAACACATTTCTTATTATTCAACATATAATAGCATTGTTAATCTTATACAACATTTTTCTTCAAATTTGAGCAAATATTTTCTATTACGCAGCTCCTCTATTTCATCCAACACATCTAAATCTTATTCTTCATGTATCTACGCACCAAAAAATCTGAACAACTCTACTTGACGACACGCGATCTTCAATCTTGACATCATTGATCAACTAATACTCAAATATGTTCTAATTTGAATTTGCTAAAACTGAAGGCCCAAACTTGAACGATCAAATAACACAAGTTTGTTAGCCCCATTATTGTGATGGCTTACTACAGCATATGTTAATTTGCCCCCTACAAATTACATTATGCATTTGTATCTAAATCGATTATTGATTCCAAGGGCATACCTTCCTTTTATCATGTTGATGGGATGAACCCAAAGTACAATGAAAATCCAAGCATCGAATGAATCTGTTCTGCAAGTTGAGCTGACAAGAACAACCAATCAATTATCATGCATTGTGTAAACTAAACTTCAAAAGCCTTGAAAAACAGCCACAACAGAAACTGGCGAGCAACTAATTAAACCACGAGTGTTACAAATTTTCTAAAAGCAAACTCCTAAGCTATTAACAAAACTACTTACACTCTACATTATAATACAACCCATTCCCCAAAACAGGATAACAAATCAGACAAAAAGTTACAATCAGTGACCTGCTAGCAAGCAATCACGATTAGAAAATAGGAAAAAGATTGTGCAAAGGCATTGATTTTGTGAGCAATACCTTCTGCAAAAGCTTGCAGCTTGGGGTGGAGAAAGGTTTTGCTGCAATTCCAAATCAATTAAATCTCCATTGTGGAAATGGGAAGCTTCATAATAGATCAGACGGCATAATTGATCAGTAGGGAAGAGAAATGAAGGATGACATGGCTCTTCTGATACCTAGAGATTTCAAGGCTGAATCGGGAATAGGGGGGCTCCGATCTGAGGCCCAAAAACTGCCCTTTCTGGGAAGAAGAATTTTTGGAGTTCTGGATCCTTCTGGCACGTCCTTCTCAGAAGTCTCGCCTTTCTTTCTCTTCACAAAGGAAAAAAATTCGGCGACTTGGCGAGCATACCTTGGCAAAAATTAAAGGCAATGTACTTTGAGAAAGAAAAAAAAAAACGAAAGGAAAAAAATAAAGAACTAGAACGGAAAGAGCAGTAATAATAATGTTTAATCAAGCCTAGCACTTTTTTATTATTAAAGCATGAAAGTTTTGAATTTTGCTAATGTCAACGTGATTCAATCCATCATTTTCGAGTTTTTTTGTTTGAACGAATCATTGGTGTTCTAATTAGCACCACGACTAATGTTTAAAGATAAGTATATTTAATAAGCGATTGCATGTCCTATTTACGAAGACTTGAAAATACTTCAAACTGCAGCGGAAATTTATCCGTTGCCATTTATTCAATGTTCACTGAGTTATTATAAATTTTACTAATTAGTTAAACAGAGCCAAAAAAAAAAAAAAAAGCAACCAAAGGTTTTAGGATTTCAAAATTCTAAAATGTAGAAATCTTCACCCAAAATTAATATATTTATATTGATGCTTTTATATATAAGCATCTACCATCGCTTATGCACATTAACAAGACTCCTTATAACTAGGAAATATAATCCCAGAAGATAAAACAATGCAAAGAGAAGTGTCTCAAACGACTCAGAGTGCTTATAATACCTGCCATGCCTTACATATGCACATAAGATATCCTGTAATTTTTAAAGGCAAAAAGCTAATAAAAATTTTATGCATTTCCTCTGCCATTGGCAACAATAGAAAACTTCATAGTTTTCCTGATCAGAAGGCATACTCGCAAGGATCAGATTCATATATCAACCAATATTCCCCCATGACAACGCCACAGCTATTAGTGCACGGGAAGCAAATAACACACAAGCACAAGACAATTGCATAAAATCAACAAAAAATTTTACATGAAAAATTCTTGGCGGAAAAAACCATATGAAAAGAGAAGAAATGTGGAGGAATATTTCACGATTAACCACCATAGTTCCCTCACACAATCTAATATACCAATCTAAATTCGGGTGGTGGGAATTAAAAAATTTACAAATAAGCCCCGCACTAACAGACATGTATAATGTTGTGAGCACACGGCGGAAGCGTTTTTTAAGATCTAGATGAGGACCGGGGTTACGTTGACGGTTACCAAGCAATAAACGAAATAAACCAAGCACAATATCTTACATGGAAACCCCAAATATAGGAAAAATCACGGAACGACACCAGACACAAATTTTCACTATGAATCAAGAAGACTATAAAATTACAGAGAGCTTCAACTTCAAAAGAACAAAAAAGATCTACCGCTTACACAATCTCCTGATCAATTTCTTCTTCTGCAGAAACTTCCAGCTCTCATTCTAGGTTGAAGGAGAGGAGCAGCAGCCACCACCTGATTAGGGTTCTCTCCAATATGCAAAAGCACTTCTAACAACTCAGCCAACACTCCATAATATTCTCTTAAATACTTAGGCACTATTCTGACACCAAAGAGGTTGAAATACCCCTCAAAATACTTAAGGCAGCGCCTAACCGGAGCTAAAACCCATCTGGCGCTAAAGCGCGTCGTAGTGCCCCGGTTTCGAGTAGTCTGGCGCCACGACGCACTGTAGCGCCCAAGTCCCTGATGGCCTGGTATTAGGGCGCGCTATAGCGCCCTAGTTTTTGGACTACCTGGACGCCAAGGCGCGCTGCAGCACTAAACATCCTCAACTTGTCCCGTGTTACCTCGGAATCTCCCAGAAGCCCACCAGAGTTCCATTAACACCTCAACGATGATCTGAATGGTCTCCACATTCCAACAATATGTCATATAAAAAGAGAAGAAATATGAAAGAGGAATATTTCACGATCAACCACCATAATTCTCTCAGACAATCTAATACACCAATGTAGATTCGGGTGGTGGGAATTAAAAAAATTACAAATATGCCCTGCACCAACAGACATGTACAATCCTTGCATGGGGTTGTGCCCCATGGAACCCATATGCTTTGTTGGGGAGTGCAACCTAGCACCGGAAAATCTTTTACACTGAAGAAAACCCAAATATTGGAATTTAACTACTGAGAGTCACCGAAGCAAATACGAAAATAAACCAACACAAAACTAAAGAGCAATCACAGAACAAGTGAACACAAACATGCAAGCATAGAAACACAAGAATATACGTGAAAAACACGAGAATGGTAAAAACAATAGAGCCACACCACTACACAAAAAAATCTACTATGAAGGAAAGAATATAGAATTACAGAGAACTTGTCAATCTCCTTGAGAAATAAGAGATTCACTAGCCTAAGATTTTCTTCTTCTCTCTCAGATTTATTCTTGTTCTCACTCTAAAGTTTAAGCCTCCAAAGCTCTCACAAAATTTTTGGCACACACACAACCCTAACCCTCATGTTAAAATATATAGGAGACCCCTAATCAAGCCCTCAAAGTGCCTTAAACAGGCTTGACGAGCGCGCCTGAGCTCCCGCATTTCTGCTTCAAGGGCGCTTGAGGGCCAGACTTTCTGCATGTTGGGAGCTTGAGCATGCCTAAGTGCCAAACCTCTTGTCTGTTGGGTGTTTGAGCGCGCCTGAGCGCCAGACCTTCTATCTGTTGGACGCTTAAGCCGCCTGAACGCCCGATCTGTTGTTGTCTCCTTTGTTGATCCAATTGGTCTCCACACCATAACAATCTCCCACTTGGAGATCAATTGTGATTATAGTTGGCTTCGAGTAGAGTCAGCCCGAACTCGAACTCGACTCGAACTTGTTTGAGTTCAAGTTTGAGTCGAATTCAAGTTCGAGTCATTTCAAGTCATTTTAAATAGAGTTCGAGTCAAGACGTATAACTCGAACTCGAACTCGACTCGAAAATTTTCAAGTCGAGTTCGAGTCGAGTCAAAATGTCTCAAGTTCGAGTCGAATCGAGTTTGAATTTCGAATTTCGGGTTAAATTGTCAGCACTAATTGTCTGCAATCTTATATTTTCTTCAATTTCTCTTCCTCGCAAAGGACGTGGTGTGGTTCACCCCACCATCTCTTTATCTTTCGAGACCAACTGAAACTGAGCATAGCTTCAGTTTCTCCGTTGTTACTGGTTTCGTGAGCATGTCGGATGAGTTATTTGATGTGTGAATCTTCTCTAACACCTCATCTTCTAACAAAAATCGAATGAAGTGGTACTGTAAAGGAATATGCTTCGTCGTGGCATGATATGTGGTGTTCTTAGCTACATTGATGACACTCATACTGTCACTATACAGTCTTTCATCCCTTTGCTCCTTGCCCAACTCAGCCATAAAATTATTCAACCAGATTATCTCTTTATTCGCCTCAATGATGGCGATATTTCAAGTCATTTTAAATAGGGCAACTTTTGTAGCCTGGAGATCCAACTCACTGCAGCGCTTCCCAAGGTAAACATATCCAGTTGTGCTCCTTCTGCTGTCAATGTCTCCAACTAAATTTGAGTTTACATATCCTTGTAGCTCTATCTTAGACTTACAAAAGCAAAGTATTGTGTTCACTGTTCCTCTCGAATCTGATAATCCACTTGACTACCTCCCAGTGGCGCTTTCGCGAGTTACTCGTGAATCTGCTGACCGCTCCCACTTAATATGCTATATCCGGCCTCGTGCAGATCATGGCATACATCAAGCTTCTGGCTGCTGAAGCATAAGGGACTCTTTCCATTCGTTTCTTCTCCACTTCAATATTTGGCATCTGACCCATTGACAGATTGTAGCGACTTGCAAGGAGGGTGTAAAATGGTTTTGCCTCATTCATGTTGAATCTTATTAGCGCCTTATCAACATATTCTGCTTGAGATAGCTTCAGTGTTCCTACAGTTTTGTCCCTTCTAAACCTCATCACGAGTATCTGCTTTGCCGGCCCCAAGTCTTTCATGTCAAACTCCTTTGATAGTTGTTTCTTTAATCTTCTGATTTCCTCCATATCAGATCCTGCAATTAGCATATCATCTATGTATAATATTAGAATAATATAGGAAGTATCAAACTACTTTATATAACAGCAGTGATCTGCCTGGCATCTCTTGTACCCAGTATCTAACATAAACTTGTCAAACCATTTGTATCACTGCCTTGGCACTTGCTTCAAGTCGTATAGGCTCTTCTTGAGCTTGCAGACTAACTCTTCATTTCCTTTAGTGGCATACCCCTGTGGTTGCACCATATACAGCTATTCCTCCAGATCACCATGCAGAAAGACAGTCTTTACATCCATCTGCTCCAGATGCAAATTTTTCACTGCCTCAATATTTAGCACTACACGAATAATAATCATCTTTACTACTGAAGCAAAGATCTTGTTGTCATGCACCCCATGCTTTTGTTGGAATCCCTTCACTACAAATCTCGCTTTGTAGCGCTTGCTTGCATCATATTTTTCCTTCCAATCTGTAGACCCACTTGTTGCGAAGAGCCTTCTTTCCAACTAGTAGAGCAACCAACTCCAACATCTCATTTGGCATGAATGATTTCAACTCATCATCCATGGCTAGCTCCTACTTGCATGAGTCACGCACTTGCAGTGCCTCTTCAAAACACTTTGGTTCACCACAATCTGATAATATAGTGAGGGAGAGTACCTATGGGTAAGATGTGATGTTTTGGTGAATCTGCTCAGTTCAATAGCAAGAGTCTGAGGGTTATTTGTTCTCCACCATCATAAACATCTAGTTGTGCATACTCATCTTCCTATGAGTTGTCATCCAGTTCAATGTAATTTAGCACATCATCTAAAGTTTTATTTTTGTCCTTGTACATCTCATTCTCATTGAATGTAACTTCTCGACTTCTGATAATTTTTTGAATCTGATAGTCCCAGAATCTATAGCCAAACTCTCCCGCTCCATAGCCAATGAATGTACACTTAATTGCTTTTAAATCAAGCTTGCTTCTAGAACCTACATCATAGGATGAACAACCAAATACTTTAAGGTGATTCAATTTCACCCCTTAGCCGCTCCACACCTCCTCAAGTATCTTTTCTTTCAAGGGAACTCACGAACACCGACTGATTAGATAAGTTGCTGTGTTGATTGCCTCTGTTCAGAACTGTTTTGGCAATCCTGCATGTATCCTCATGCTTCTGGCTCGTTCTATGAGGGTTATGTTCATGCGCTTTGCAACACTATTTTGATGTGGTGTTTCTGGAACAGTAAATTCCCGCCTGATCCCATTCAAAGCACAAAATTCTTTGAACTCTTTGTCACAGTATTCCCCGCCATTGTCTGATATGAGGCACTTGAGCTTCAAGTCGGTCTCGTTTTCAACTAAGGTTAACCACTTCTTGAACACTTGAAACACATCAAATTTGTGCTTTAAGAAGTATACACATACCTTCATAATATGGTCATCAATGAAAGTGACTAAGTATGTGGCTCCACCAAAAGAGGATGTAGGAGTTGGTCCCCATACATCTGTGTGTGCCAGCTCTAACTTCTGAGACTTCAAGTCTCTCCCACTTCTTGAGAAGCTGACCTTTTTCTGTTTGTCATTCATGCAATCTTC
This sequence comes from Gastrodia elata, assembly GCA_016760335.1. Lineage (NCBI taxonomy): Eukaryota > Viridiplantae > Streptophyta > Magnoliopsida > Asparagales > Orchidaceae > Gastrodia > Gastrodia elata. The sequence goes on along the minus strand of CM028670.1, from coordinate 31,887,870 downwards.
ATAAAATTTCAAATCCACAGATTTCAGCCCTGGAATATTTCCCTTAGATAACATATGCTTTAATCCTCTGTTATGCAGTTCTTTTAGTACTTATATAGGGTGTTAGTGTGGATTTTTTCTATATTGATATGTTATATGTACGTATCAGTGCTTGTTTTACAGTTAGAACAGCATGTACACTCTTGATCATATTCATGTTAGATGTCTCTCAGTCACATTGCAAATTACAGCATATTTATATGTATTATTATTGCCTAACTTTGTTGCAGCTACTGAATCCAAGGTACATGTCTTTGCTTGCCTCTTGCTTAAGCTATAAATTGATAGAATTATAGTTTTATTATTTTCTTTTACCTTGCTTTGTTCCACCTATTGTTATGTTTGAGTGCCTAACTGTGATATCCTAAAATATGTATAATTTATTAAATTTATCCTAAAATATACTTAGACAATTGTCTAATATAAGATTTCTCTTTCTTGGCTAGAGTCTTGGCATGTGAAACCGACATGTCAAATTTAGAGTTGTTTGTTGAGACTTCTTTATGTAAAGAGCAGGAGCACGAGGATAATCCTATTGCGGCTAGTTATATCTTTTTGCTTAGCTTTCGTTCTTTAATTTTTGAGAAAAAGTGTTTTTATTTCATTTTGTCTAGCTTATAATAATTCAAGATGCTTAAGTTTATTTTTCTGCACTTCGATTATGAGATGCATATATTCACTTTCCTTTACTATTGTTTGGATGTAATGTATGGATGTATCATTTCTTGCTTCCGCACTTTTGAAAAATTCTATGTATGCTTATACACTTAGTACATGTAATCCCATGTTTAATGGCGGATTGAAGCGTCCAACCTGGTACTAAACAGGGATTATAGTTAGTAATCCGAGTTATCTTGTAGATAATAACTAGGGGGCACTATAATTGGTATTACGGATACCTTAAGTGATATCGATAATACTAGTGAGGACTACCACCTAATTTGAGTTGAAGTTAGTGTTAACTCGAAGACGGTTAGCCGACGACCACCACAGTTGGTATCAGAGATGACCACCTAATCGTAATCGGATTAATGTGAGCATTAATTCGATGACAGTTTGGGAGGGACATCACACACGCAGCCCCAATCAAGGACCACCTAATAACAACCCAATTACATGTATCATTTATAACGCCCCTTAGGCCTAGTTGATTCTAGTATATTCTAGGTGGTTCTAGTATATCCAATATATACTAGTTATATATTCGCCTCCTGTAACTACAGCAACAAACATGAAATACAACACTTTTTGTTTACAATAATCTCTTCTCTTCCGCTCTTGCTAGACTCCCTCTCGTGATTTCTACATGGTATCAAAGAGATCTCCTTCACCGCTCTCCCTCCCTCCTCAACTCTAATTCTTAATCTTGATCCAGAGTTCGGTGAATTACTCATTGATCTCGATCCCGAGGTCGGCGCACTCATCGCCAATCCAGACCAAGGCACATTCCTCGTCACTTAGAAGAACTGATGAGATCTAATACAACGTCTCCCTCTCTCTGGGTTCCTAATCCTCCCTCCGACCAACTCTCTTCACCAATCAACGTCTTTCGTCTCCGATTCAAAGAAACAACGAACAGTTTCTATGCCCTAATCCTTCCTCCGGGACAACTCCGCATTCAGAGCGATTAGTCTCCGCATTGTCCTCTCTCCCAGCACGCTTCCGGCGCTGAATTCCTTCTCCTCCAATCTCTGGATCCCTTCTCCCATGAAATCCAAAAATGTCGACTCCCAATCTAGAACTAGCTCCGGATTAACAATACCTTCCTCACCAAATTCAAAGATATGAAATTCTTAATGTCTAATATCAAAAATATCATCCATACTCCACTTACAGTAAATAACTATCCCATATGAAAAGCTCAAGTATTTTAGCTCCTCAAAGCCAATCACCTTTTTGGACATCTCAATATATCCAATCCAGCTCCATACCTTTCTGGTTCTGATTACACATCATGGTTCTCAGCTGATTAGAATCTTACAGCAGCCCAATACTCCATCATCTCCCCCTCTATCCTACCCTACATTCTCGAAGCAGCCACCCGCATTGATGTCTGGACCACGCTAGCCAAATGTCTTAAATCAACAAAACGTTTACGAGTTATCCAGCTCAAGAATAAACTCCACAGCATATCTATGAAAGACCGATCAATGCAAGATTAGCTTTCGGAAATCAAAGTCGACGTGGACAAAATCGCCACAGTAGGATCCAAAGTTGACGAAGAAGATGTTATCCTCTACACTTCTAATAGACTCTTCCCTCATATTATTAAGCATTCAAAACCTCCATTCGTACCAAGTTGAAGCCAATAAGCTTGGACAACCTCTATTCTCTTCTTTGCAGTGAGGAAATCAACATTCAGCACGAGCTAAACAAAGAACTTCAACTCGGTCACTTTCCGCCTGTATACAACCCCAACTGTCATCTCCCATTCTATGGTTGCTTCTGGAGAAAGAGGCAGTCTAGCCATAGACGAGGTCGATCACCCGCGTCGTCACAAGGACCTTACTCAGTACTGAAAAAATACAAGCCTCAATACATTGAGTGTCAAATTCAGTAAAGGATTGCTGGTACCGCATGAATTTCAAGTACAATACCACCTCACTTCAATCCGCGGCTATACACATCGATGGTCCACAAACCCCCACCTGGTTCCTTGATTCTAGAGCTTCCACCCACATCACCAATGATTTCAACAATTTATCAATGGTTGAATCCTAACCAGGAAACTGATCAGACAACGGTGGGTAATGGTCAAACTCTTCCTATCTCCAACATTGGCAACGACATCCTTCCCACACCCAATCGTAAGTTCCTTCTCAAACATTTATTACATGTTCCTAAGTGTAAATACAATTTAATATATATTCACAAACGCACAAACAATAATTCATGCTCAATCTCATCTGATCCAATTGGTTTCTAAATCAAGGATCTCCAATTAGCCACTCCTCTCATTAGAGGTTGATGCATCAACGAACTTTACACGCTCTGCCCATCACCTGAGCCTCCTCCTAATTAGCTCATCCTTTGGTCCTCCACAACAGCAACCACACCTCCATGGCATCTCCAACTCGGTCATCCCAGCCACAACATCCACCAGCTTCTCCTCAAGCATCATCCAACTCTCAATCTAAACAGTAATTGTTTTCCTTACTGGATCTACACATCACAGCCAAGAATCACAAGATATTGTTTCCTAAATTTTTCAATAAAGCTTATAATCTTTTTGAACTTCTTCAAAGTGATGTAGGGGGCCTTACCTCAATGTTATCCAATGAAAGTTATAATATTACGTACTCGTTGAAGATGATTATTCAAAATTCACATGAATTTTTCCTATGAAACAAAAATCTGGAACATTCAAAAAAATTTCTCATCTATACAAATTCATTGAATATCAATTTAATACTCAAGTCAAAAAATTGCTATCAGATGGAGGGATAAATGTCTCATTGTCATTTCAAAACCTTCTCAAAAATATTGGCCTTCATCATCAACGATCATGCCCATAAACTCCCCAATAAAATGGAATTGCTTAAAAAAAACACTGGCATATACTAGAAACCGCCCGTGCTCCCTTACAAACCGCTCATTTACCCAAATATTTTTGGGCATCAACAGCTCTTCCACTTACCTAATTAATCTTATACCTTCTCCCAATACCAAAAAATATTTCTCCATTTCAACTCATCTACAATACCAAACTATACAACAATCACCTTCGGGTTTTCGGCTGCTTGTGTTTTCCCCTCCTCCCTCTCACACGCAGCTCCAAGCTCGGCCCTACCTTTCTTCATTATATCTTCCTTGGATACTCACCATACTCAAAGGCTACATTTGTTACATCCCAAAAGTTTTCATTTCCTTGATCTCTCGCCATGTCAAATTCATCAAACATATTTTCCCCATTCTACAATCCACTCCGACTACACAACCGCTTAAAATAAACGCTTACACTTGTTCCTACTTCAAGCAAACCCACACAATTTACTAACAGCATCAATCAACAACAGCCAGAGGTTGGACACTCCAGCAAGCCCAATTCACTCATCGATTCCAGCTCACCCAGTTCTCAGTCTTCAAACATGTTCTCTAACTCCTCTCAACCAATTTCTCCACAATCTAGCTCCACAAAAACTTCGCCACTCCAAACCCCATCCTTCCACCGAGCTTCAAAGTAAAAACCCCACACAGACAATGTTCACCCATCTAAAAATAGGGGTCATAAAACCCAAGCCTCTCTATAACCTCATTCATTCCACACTCTCCCACCGAGCCCTCCTACATATCTGCTGCCAATCAAGAACAATGGAAGCTCGCAATGGAAGAAGAATGGTGTACTCTCCTTTAGAAAATCACTTGAACTCTAGTCCCTTCAAATTCAACCCAAAACATACTTGAATGTCGTTGGACATACCGGGTAAAATACGAGAATGGCGCAGTGACCCATCACAAAGCCAGGCTGGTTGCTCAAGGCTTCAACCAACAGTATGGTACAGATTATCTAGAAACTGTCATGTTGCCAAAAATGATGACAATCAGAACCTACTTACCATCGCCTCTCACTACCAATAGTTGGTGACACTGTTGGATGTCTCAAATGCATTTCTCCACGGGCAACTCCAAGAAACCATTTAGGATCCTGCTTGGAATCATTTCTGTGAGATGAAAGGGCCGAATGGAGAAAATTATATAAACGGCAACATTGTGGAATTGTATACAAAGGTAGAGGTATTAATAATATGAAACAATAATTAGCAAGAGTTAAAAAGTAATATTGGAGCATGTAAAAGTGTATTACATGATGTATGCAATCAAATGCAAGAAAACTTAAAACTAGTTTCACACAAAAGAAAGAAATAAAGGAGCAAATTGGGAGTGAAAATATATATGGAGAGTATCCAGCTAATCTATAGCACACATCGTCTAGATCACTAAGCTCAACTGATGCTCAACTGCATGCACGTTAAAGTCTTCCACAGATATGTAAAAGAAAAAGAGAAGAGTCCATATATTATTTTGCTCCATGAACATCTTTGGGATCATATTCAAGCTTCAAAAGTATATTAGCTTCAAAATAAATTGCTGGCTATGGAGATGCTTTTATTATAGTAATATTCCACCAAATGCTTTAAATTCATTATTTGCACAAAAGATTGTGGATGCTGTTGATGTCTTTGGCCCAAGCTATAAGCTTCTTTCATACTATAGAATGAGAGTTAATTTATTAAGAGATTGTAAGGAGGAATGCAGGCTTTCGTTAAAATACAAAAGATATTTAAAAAAATCAGGAGGTACTTTAATGGCAAATGGATAGGCTGACAATAGAGTAGAGCTTTGACAAACCTTTTTGTTTATTCATTGTGTGGAATTTCCTTTCTTATATCAGTTGATGCATTCTATGCTTTAAAAGATGCAAACACTTTGTGTTTATTTGTTGAAGTCATTGAATAGGCTGGTTCTGCGAATATTGTACAATTGATTATAGATATTACTGCAAATTACAAAAAAGTTGGGGAGCTACTAAAAGAAAAATATAGTAATAGTTATTGATAGTCATATTCTGCACATTGTATGAATCTAATTTTAGAGGAGATTTGTAGCCTGACACATAGAGAGCATTTAGCCAAAAATGCATCAAACGTAACAATCTTTTATCTATGATCACATATATTTGTTGTCTTGGCTGAGGAAGACGCTATGCTGGAGAGAGCTGTACACCTACACGTTTTCAAATTCTTTCATTACATTGAAAAGTATTTTTATCACAAGCATGATTTTGTAGACTTGAATAACAAGAAAATATTACACAATTCAAAATTAGCAAGAACATTAAGAGAAAAAGTAATAATTATTTTAGAGAATAAATTTTGGAACGAGTGTTCGTTTGTGACTAAGATTGCAGGTCCACTCATACGACTATTAAGAATTGTTGACTTCGACAATAAACCATTACTTGGATATTTTTGTGTCAGGCTACAAATCTCCTAATGTACCGTGCTAGAAAAATAATTAAAACAAAATTTTAGAAACTCATAAAGACATAATAAGCCATATACATATATTATTAAAAAAAGATAGGATGAGCAACTCCGTTGAGAGAGATTCATTCAGCTGCTTATTTTTTAAACCCTCAATTTCAATATAATCGAGATAACTTTTGTAACAAGGCTGAAGTTATGCAAGTCTTAATAAATCTAACTGGGAACAAAGATCTTTGAGAAAAACCAAAGCTTTCTATGAATGAAGTTTAACTTTTTAGGGATATTCCTGAAAGCTTTGGAAAGAAAATTGCCTTGTCCATGTCTAAGAAAATGCAACATGATTACATTTTTATTCTATAGCATTTTTAATTATTTTGCAATTATGTTGATTTTTTAAGATGTCTACTTTTGTCACAATTTATGCATCTAAACGTGTATACATCACATTTTTTCAATATTTTGTTGTCTCCAGTATGATAATATAAACATCCACGTTATTTTGCTTTGCTTGTAAATTTTTTAACAGCTTTTTGCCTAACAGACTAGTCTAATTATATTCCAATATTATCTTGTAAATACTGAATGTAAGTAAAATATATACAAGAATGGTTGCATTTTAAAAAAATTTGAGGCAAAATGTTGAAGTATAAAAATGAAATTACAATAGGCTCCACGCAACGAGTATTTATCAAAGTCAACTAACACAAGATTGAGAATGTTAGCATGGGAGTGCAGAACTCACTGTCTTTTAGCTTCAATATCTCGATTCAGATCTATATTAGGCTCACAATCCAATACCAACGCGGGAACCTGATCATAAACAAAACACTCAAGTGTCAACAGTAATGAAAATATGTTATAATTGTTTTATATCATTTTGATAGAAGGGAATGCCTTTTGAATACTCGGGTGCATATGATTTCCCTCCAAGTAGAATACGCGATCCTTTATAACAGGATGCAAAGCGTTGTCAACGTGAGAGGGTAATTGGCTGACTGACAGTAAACCACAGTCTCCATTTTGAAAGGGGAATAACCAGCTTTCATGCTTTTCATGCAAATCTCTTAAATAGTCCAAGGTCACACCTCCCTCCTCTTCCCTCTTTCGCAGCATCATTCTTTTGTGGCACGTATCGGGACTAGCCCTCAAATAAATGAAACCATCAGGAATAAGTCCTGGCAGGCTCGAGACAACAGGATCAAACCATGAATCATAAATGCTTATCTCCATCTCATTCATCCAATTTGCTTCATGAACAGCTCGAACAAATACCTGATTGAAGAACAGGCATTCGCAAAACAGATAGTCAGAATATAGCCTCCTTACTTATATTGTGAAAAATCAAATTTCAAGTGAAAGTGACTTCAATTAAAAAACTATACCATTCTATCACTAAAAATGCTTCTTTCCATCAGCCTTAGTGGCTTGATACCACTGGAAGATTCTCTTTCCTGCATGACCCTCGTTACAAACACATAATTCTGGAAAGTGTATGCATATCTTTTTGGCTCAGCATAGAAAGCATCAAGAATATTGAAGTGGTCGGGACCAACATCCTGCCACTTAGAGACGGGTTCTGGCACTATCTCAACAAGATCCCGTAATTCAATTGTTTCGTTAGCGATTCTTTGCAAGAAAGTGGTCTTTCCAACACTGATGTTTCCTTCAACACAAAATGTCAACCTTTTCTTCTGTGAAATTTTCACTTCTGTATTCTCGTTCTCTTGTTTTAATTCTTCATCAAGACTCTCTTTTATAAAAGATGTTATACTTTCTGCATGACTTCTGTGAATGATTCCAACGGAACTCTGCAAGAACTCAACCATTTTCTGGCAGGCTTTGCCATAAAACTGCAAACATCAAAAGATAAAGTTAAACTTCAAAGTATATGCACAGCAATCAACCGCCTAATCTTTTTAGTGCATTCAGATGTAGAACCATAAACTGATTTCCTATCCACAATTACTTTCTTATACATCAGTGATGTCATTCAACAAGTATTCATTCTTGGAATCATCCAAAGTGTGTCTATTGGGCCTAACAAATGACAATCATACGTCAATAAAAGAGCAGAATTTGAGTGGATATTTCATAACGGATGGCAGGAAACTCTCATCTGACCTTAGTATGTTTTCTAGCTTCAAAACAAAATCGTTTTAAGTTCAGAAAAAATATCATTATTTGGGTAGAGAGTAATCATTTTTGGGTAAAGGGGAATCGCAACTTCATAAAAAAAAAGAAACTTTACGATGCCACAAGAGAAGAACAAATACAAAAATTTAGGCGTTCACTTAAACCATATATACTAGATATGAAACTTAACAAGAAGAATAAGGAAATGTTTCGTTGTTCAGTTTCTAGTTGCATGCATCTGGCATCATGCAAATACATAATAGTACCCTTGATTGTCTGCCTCACCCTTGTGCAATTAACTGAAATAAATACATATTCATAAAATCTACCATCACCATTTTTACACACTTAATAACTTGAACCTAACTACAATTCAGCATATGAAAAGTTACAACTTATCTATGTGCTTCATCAAACACCTTGTTTAATCAAACTGTTCTTGAAGTAAAGACCTTTGTTAATCAAACAGGAACAAGATAAAGCACTAAATGCATAGCAAGGGCATCGGATCCATTAGCAGCAAACTCAGAAATCTTATTAATCGAATAAACATCGTAGCAATATCAACTACGCAAGCTCAAGGGAAAAACTGATCAACCCTGAACTAAGAACACAGCATTCTCTCTATCAAGAACACCACTTGTCTGTAAATATAAACACCCCATATATTTGAACATATGGAGAAATGAGACGCTCTAACCTTTTCCTTATAAAATTGTTTTAGCTTGTCAACACCAAGAAACCCCTTATTCACAAGTTTCCTCAAATTCCTTGGCCCGACCCCAGGGATGCTCAGGAGGTCTACGCTAGCAGTTGAAGCATCTCCTGACCTCCCACTCCTCTGACTCCGGTGAAGCTGTGCAGCGATGCAGCTCCTTTCCCCAGACTGTTCCCCGATTTCTTCCGCACACTTCCCATCTTCCTCAGCATCTTCCGTGCTTCTGCTCTTATCCCGGCAACTTAAACCCTCAGAATACCCAAACCTCCTCACTGCAAAAAGCCATGAGGAACACGGCTCACAAGCATGCCTGAGTAATGGTGACCATATGCGCCGGATGGGGAGGCAGCTGATAGAGTCTGGAAAGATGGGATGATTCCTAAGAGAGAAACTGCGGTAATGGCCGTAGCTGGCTAAAGAAGAGGGGCAGATGGGTCGGAGGAACAGAGCGGCTGTCATGGAGAGTTCAGGACGAGGAATGGAGGAGGTAAGGCGGCGTCTGCTTTCGCGCGAGAGCTTTTGCATGGCTGCTTCCGGTAGCCGTGTTTGTGCTCATGTAGAGGATGGGTGAAGAAGACGAATGGTGATATCACAGGGTTTAGGGTTTTTTAACATTTCATTTCTGAAGTTAAAAAAACATTGGTATAATTACGTGAATACCACTCAAATTTATTTTATTTACGTATCACTCAATTATTAAACGTACAAATGTAATTCAAAATTGTTTGGATTGGCAATTCGCAAAAAATATAAATAATTTTTTATCTTACAAAAAAAACTCTCATTAAATCTATATTTATGTGTCAAAATCACTAAAAAAAACTTTTTTAAATATAAAATACTAATTATTTAATTGAGAATTCAAATACATTTTTTTTATAATTATTACACTATCAATTAATGAGACTTTTTTAAATGATTAATATATAAGTTAAGATTTTGATAGTGAATACATTAAACATATAAAATTGAATGTCATGAAAGTATTTACTTCATATTGTTTAATACATATTTATATTCTTAGATAATTGTAGTTTTATTATATAAACTTTGTTCATTTCTTGCCACCATTCTCTTAAAAAATATGCTATTAGATGCTCAATATTAGGGCAACACCATACTTAAGCATTTTTGTCAGAGCAATCATTTCCTATTCTCTTTAAATTGGGGTGATCATAAGCACACCAACTCATGCTCTTATACCATATATAAAATACTAAATTTTAAGCATCAAAGTTTTGCCCATTTTGGTCTTAGTGATCAACATTTTATCATTAAAAATAATTTCTCAGAAAGTCATTTATCATTGTAGTTTGCTCGCAATGATCTTTAACGATTTTTTATTAAGAACTTATAACCATTATTATATTTATATGGATTCACATAATTAATCATAGATTATCCTTCTAATGTGAATTTGACTTATTCATGCTATATATTCTTATAGTGAGCCTATTATTTGAGGCACATCATCTCGTGACCACTTCACCCTATTTCTTAATCATGTTGCTATGTGTATTATATGTACAATATTTTTTTTGAAAGGTGAAGTCTATTTAAACCACAAATGTGATCGTGCTGGTATTTACAATCTTATCATAAGCTATCACAAACAATCTAATACTATGCAATAAGTGGTGGGGGTAGATGATGGTACTCGAGTAAATAAGAAAAATTTGTGATGATGACTTTGGCTAATTTTTTGATGAATAAAATGATGTTGAATGGAATTGAAATATTAGAAGAATATAATTTAAAATGTTAAGCGAGTAATAATCAAGTTTTTTTGTATTTTATAAGTATTTTTAAGGCATAAAATAAGCAATTAATGGTGAAGCATGGGTAGTTTTGCTCCGAGGTTCCACGATGTGGAAATGAAGATGAAATATTACGAAACAAAAAAGAGGGTGAAACACAAAGAAAGTAAAATGTATAACAAAGAAATAATAGAGAAGCAAAGATATTCCAAACTTACACATGCCTTGGTACCTTGAGGGCATACTGTAACAATTCAAAGTTGTTATCCTTGTCAATCAGAACTAAATCAAGTCCTGATCTTGATTCAAGTAGCCTTAATAAGTTATTATGAGCACACCCTGAAATTTTGGTCCAAATTAGATGTCAAATTGATCAAATTCTGATTTTGAGAGTTTCAGGAACTTTGGAATTTGACCTAGTTAAATTGACCTCAAATCAAAAATTTGACTTTGTCATTGTGCTAATCACCCCCAAATTAGCTATAAGTGATGCTTTGGAAATATTTGAAAGTCATTGAATTTTTATCGAATATTTTAATATATTTTAAATATCTTGAAAATTCAAATAATTAAATACTCGTTGAAATCAAAATTCGACATCATCGTTGCATTCCTCACCATTCAATTAGTCAGGGGTGGCTTATTGGAATTTTTCTAGAGTTATTTAATAGACCTACTTTAATTAAAAAATAAGAAATTAATTAATATATTATTATTATTTAAGCGGCTCCGTTATTATGCTTATCACGCCATCACTCCATTCCTTTGCGCGTCGTCTATCCAGACGGTTCCTTCTAGGCCATCTGATTTTGATATCGGATGATCCTCGCTTCGTTTTCTCCGATGGTTCGCTACCGCGCGACGCGTGCCACACAGGTCTACACGCGGCTTGCAGGGCTGCTGACGCGTCTGCCGCCATCCTAGAGCTTCGATCGAAGCGCCGATTTAATTCCTAGTCTCTTCTAAACCTCAAGGAAATGGATTGGAAGCGAAGCAACTTCTACATCTCGTTCCGTCAACCCTAAATTCTCAGTTGGCAATCCATCAAGTGCACTCCTTACATATCTTCTTCAATTCATTAGTGATTGAATGCAGTTGATCATTCGTTATAATGTCATGATATGTTGTATCGTGCCTCAATCAGATTCAGTCAAGTTCGATTGGAACCCGACTCATTTGATGAACCGATAAGTTGCTCTGTATGGGTTCGGGGGATAGAATCCCAGGGCATCGTAATTGAGGGTGCAATGATGTTCTGAGTCTAGACAGATAGGGTTCAATGCGAAGTTCTGATCCAAAGCTTCATTTTGGTATGCATATTTCACATCAAAAAGCTCTGTGCTTAATATAGGTGATGTCCTAATCTCTTTTCCCATCGAAATGACGGGGAAGGCCTCCAATTCGAGTCGGGCCAATTATGTCAGGGCCCGACCCACGTGCTTCTTTTCGGGTCTCTTCGAGTACTTCTCTTACGCAGCAAAAAAGGGTGGGATCCATGCTTGCGCACCGTTTAAGATTAAGGATATAATATATAAACTAATTAATATAATTTGAATTAATTCATTAATTTTTTCAAATAATAAGCACCCATAATTTGAAATATAGTTATCCAAATATAGAAAATATATGTCATTTTAATCAGTGAAATGTAAGGAGTATCATGACATTATCATATTTTTTATAAGATGCTTATTTTGTAAAATGATATTTTAAGCTATTTTTAAGCTTCATGAAACCCTAGAAACTTTTAATTCTCATAACTTTGCACCCAGTTATCCAAATATAGTCAATATTGGTCTTATTTTAATCAAGAGATCATTAGGATAATTTCTACAGTATTAATTTTGATGTTGGAATCATAAATTGACTAATGACTTTTAGGTTCCTTCCCTAATTATCCTTAAAACCTTGGAAACTTCATTTGACTATAACTTAGTCAATTTAACTCCAAATTAGGTCATTTAATATACCATTTTGATCAAGAAGATCTAATAAATAGTAAACTATAAAAATATTTATGATTTGGTGGTTAGATTTCATAATTAGCTCTAATTACCCTAAATATTGATTAGTAAATATTAGCATAATTAATAATCCAAATTGAGTGATTCAAGTTGCTAATAGTTCCTTATGTAGAATAGAACTCAGTGGCATAATTAGTTTTATAATTTTATTATTAATTTTACTAATCACTCACTAATTACTTTTAACCCTAATTAGATCCTAACTTAATCAAATGAGGTCTAATTTGAGTCTACTCTCAGTCATAATGCTTAGTATATTATAGGGAAGCTAGAGCTACCAAGTTTATTGAATTTGGACACCATTTGAGAAAGTTATGTTTTGACTTATTTATAAACCTTCTAATTTATATATTTGAACCCTAAAAATTATTTTGGGCATAACTTGGTCATTTGATATCAAAAGTCAGTAATTTTAGATTCTAGGCAGTAAACTATAATAAATTGACTAAAGTTTTAGCTTTCACTAGGTAAAATTACCAAATTGCCCTTATAAGCTAAAAACTTTAAATTAAGCTCACAAGGCTTAACCCTTGTCCAAATTTGATATATTTACTGCCTATTTTCACATTAGATAGTAAGTAATCATTTGGTATCAGCAAATTTTAATTTGTAATCTTAAATTAAAAAGTAGAATTTTAGACCCTTAAGTAGAAGTAAAATGATCATTTTGCCCAAATTTAGGTTTAAAAGTCCTTAAACCTTAGAATCTTAATTAAATCACTAAAATCAGTAAATAAAGTGATTTAGATTCAATTTTATGTTATTTAATTTTATTCATTAATTTTCTAAGTAAATCCTTAAATTATCTTAAAATATTTCTAATTATTAAGTTTCATAATGTGAGATTCATCTCACATCATATAATCCATAAGCCTTCTAAATTGATAATTAAGTATATTTAAGATCTAATTAACTTTAATTATAGCAATGCAAATCTTTTCCTTAGAATTTTCCTTTAACTTTAGGATCCTCTTCCTTATGAATTAGGCATAGAAATATATTAGAATTCATTCATTGAGTAAATAAGTTACTCAATTGATGAAACTTTAGTTTTATAGCTTTCTAAAATTTCATCCTTTATTTATGATTATTTTATATTTTAATCTTAGATTAATGTTAGAAATCCATTCTATTAAGTTTTGATTTTGCTTAATATGATTGCCTTAATCTTTAGTCCGTGAGATTTAAGTTTTAAACCTTAGCCTTTAGGATCGCCTTTGGATTAAGTGATTAAACCCCAATATTTGAAGTTTAATTCTTAATCCCTCAATATTGGTTTATCTTAATCAAGCTTGATTTGGATTGCTGAAAATTATAAAATTAGGACAAATGATTAATTATTTGACTTATGAAGGTGACATTTTTTAATTTGGATTAAAACTATTTAAGTTCTAATATTTAACTTGTAAGATCGTGAATTTAAGTTTATACTGGATATTAGGATATTAGAGATCTTAAGTTTATATAAACTTGGAATAGTTATAATGAATAAATTAGACAACAACAAATATCACCTGTATTTTAGTAAAATTTCTTGCTTACTATTGAATTTTGTTGCTTTGCATTCATTGTATTTTGAGACTTTTTACATTAAGCATAATATCCAAGATAACTTTGATGCATGAAATGAAAATATATAAAATTAGGATAACACTTACACTGGGTTCATTTATGGATAGATATTTATACACTTTTACTACCAATGGACATGGGTTAAGGAGAATTAAGGATTACTTAATACGTACTTATTGAAAAGAGTTGTATTAAGTTGGAACTCACTTTAGTCTTGCAGATGTGCTTGACTTCTCAGCTACTTCTAAATATGTCCATAAAAGTAAAGTAAAATAATTAAAATTTACTATATATATGTATTTCTGCCTCTTCAGTTCAGTATAGTTATTTCTACCTTAGCTTTGATAAGCTAAGTGATATGCATACTTCAGTTAAATTTCAATTCAGTGGCTTATTAGCCAATTCTTCTGATATGATAAATTTTATATGTTATTCTTTCTTTATTGCTTCCTACTTATCATTATGATAGTTCAGTACTTATTTGTTTACTTACATATGTTAGGATGCTAGTCTTGTTTGCTTACTTATATGTATCATAATTAATTTACTTTATATTAATATGCATAATTTTCATATGATCATAAGCATGTTAGGATGCATCTTCTTTTCAGTATTTTCAGTATTTTATATATATATAAATGCCTAACTTTATTACAGCTTTAGGTGGAGGTATGTGCTTTACTTTATTTTTGCTTAAGTTATAAATATGTCATTTATAGCTTTCCCTTAATCTTTTATAGTTTATTGCACTGATTTATGCTTGCTTAGTCATTTAGTTAATGGTGATATTTTAAAAGATTTTGTAGCTAATATTAGCCTAAAATATACTTAGATTAATTGTCTAATTAGATTTTTTTTTTTATATTGAATGGGGTCATGTCATTGTGAAACAGACTATAGAAGATTTTGAGTTATTTGAGGTAGTTGGGCCTTTTGGAGAGCTTGTTCAGGAGGAAGAGCGTGCTGCTGCTGAAGATTGTTAGCTTTTATTTCTTATTTGTTAGTGAGATTGAGTGTTTTTCTTTCATTTCAGTTAAACTTTTAATGTTGTAATAATACATGTTTAGTTTGTATTTTCTTTTACTGCATATTTGTTCTGAGTTGAATATATTTACTTTTTAAATTATGATAAAATGGATGTGTATATTTTTTTTCTTACTTCCACACTCTGATATTCATGTATAATCATTTAGTGAAATAAATACAATTCTGTGGCAAATTCCTTAATTATAAAGGATTATGGTGAAAACATAATATGACTATAAATGAGAAATTGTCATTTGGTGACCACTTCATTGTAATAATATTAATTTAAGTGTTAATAAGACTATGGGGGGGCTAAGGTGTTAACATACACACCTCAAGTCTTCTTGATTATGCACACCAAGAGATTAACATAAGTTTTCTAAGTCAAGATCAAAGCACACACAAATTTGCTCGAATAAAATTTCTTCGTCATTTCATAAATTACATTGCGAGTCTTGCTAAATGACAAATGTAATTTTGTTGGTATTTGAATTCTTTTCATGAGCTATCACAAAAATTTCAATATTATGAAATAATTGGCAGGGGTGGATGATGGTACTCGAGTAAATAAAAGAAAAAATTTGTGATGATGACTTTGGGTGATTTTTTGATGAATGAAATGACGTTTAATTAATTTGAACCATTAGAAGAATGTAATTTAATATGTTAAAAGAGTTATGTATCAATTTTTTGTGTGTTTTAAAAGTATTTTAAAGGGAAAATGTAATAAAAGACAAACAATGGTAATGTGTGCGCAGTTTGTGTTGAAACTCATATTTATAGTGATTTTTGTATGTTAATTCATC
The DNA here is from genome assembly GCA_016760335.1 of Gastrodia elata. NCBI lineage: Eukaryota > Viridiplantae > Streptophyta > Magnoliopsida > Asparagales > Orchidaceae > Gastrodia > Gastrodia elata. The sequence goes on along the minus strand of CM028670.1, from coordinate 31,871,808 downwards.
ATGCTTTGATGAGATTAATGTTTATTTTTAAGTCATATTTAGACGATTTTATGTTCTTGAAGCATGAAGAAAAGATTCAGCAAAAATGAACAAAGCTGCAAACCAAAAGAACAGAAGAATAGGCGCTACAGCGCGCCTTGGCGCCCTAAAGTTTGATTCTAACGCGCATTTAGGCGCTTAAGCCCGAAACGCATGCGCCATGGTGCGCCGTGGTGCCAAATCCAGAGAGCCATGCGATGTGGCGCGCCACAACACACTTTCAAACTAAATGAGACTTTAAGCCTTCAAAGCAAGAAAAACCACGAGCACCCGCTGTTCTGAACAAACAAGTATTCAAACATATAGATTATTTCATGAAGGGAATTTTAACAGTCTCCACACAATTTTTAATAAAAGGGAAAATAATTACATGAATTTGTTCAACTATTGCGACCCAAATATTGAGAATTACTTAACTCAATATTGATACATCACCACAATACCTAATATTAGATTAGAAAAAAACTAATCCAAATTATTAGATATTGTATTTAGCCAAAAATTTAGAAGATGGTCTTAAGTTAAGATGGAAGGAAAAACTTGAATGGTATTTAGTGATTTATAAGTAAAGATGCAATACATGGAGTTTACAAATAGGAGTGAAATAGAATTTAACATGTGATATATATAAGAATACATGTGATGGCAATCTAAAACAATTGAAATGTTTACATTCAATCTTAGATATGAAATTTTAAGTATTTGTTAAGTATTTAACATCTGAGTTATAAGTCTATATTTTTGTTAAAATATTCTAAGTCTAAATTTTCTTAAAAATTTCGGCAGTCTCATTTGTAAATAGCTAAGGAAACACCTGCATAATCACATACAAGACTCCCATTCTAATGGGAGTTAAATTTTAAGGAAAAGACAACCTAAGCTAACATGCATTCAATCCATTTTAACTCCAATTCTAATATAGAGTTCAATCCTTTTTATAGGATTGCTCATTTTCAATTCTACAATAGAGTTCAACCCATTTTATAGGATTGCTCATTTCCAATTCTAAAGCAGAGTTCAATCCATTTTATAGGATTCCTCATTTACAATTCTAAAATATTAAGGGGAGAAAATCACATGTGAAACAAATATCTACCCTAAGGTTTGCTTTATCACAACATTCAATACTCACATATATACATGAAAGGATTATTATTTAGATAAGAAACTAATTTATAATTTAACATCCTAGGTAGATATGCAACTAAGGACTTGATTAATATTCATTTTTATACATTTATAACCATTCATCCATTCAATACTTTCATCCATTCATTCATCACAAGCATTTAATATATTCTAAGCTCCAACAAGTGTAGTAAAAAAGTAAATGACATTATTACAACCTAACAGTAAACTTTAAGGGAAAGAAGAAACTGTAAGCTCACTTTAAGTTTACAATAAGCTATAATTTTAATATATGATAAGTCGAAGCAGTTTAATTTTTAGCGCTTGGTCCAGCTCCACTAGCCTCCAAGTGCACTTGCTCTATCATATTTTAGCATTTAAATATGATAGAGCAAAGCCAAGAAATATAAAATCTAGTTAGACTAAATAGTCTAAGTATAATCTTAGCCATGTTATTATTATACTCAGATATCACATTTCTAGTTACAAAGTAGGCACAAGCATAGGTGCAATAGGGTAAGCATACAAGTAAGAAAGAGTAAGTAAGAAAAACAAGTGAGTTAGAATACTCACTTAAGTATACATCTTAGCCTACAAATGATGCAAAGGTAAAAACATCCTAAATAGGCTAGAAATAAACAAATATGCATATGAAAGTAAATGAAGTAAAGCATATATATGTTCAAATGAACTTATGCTAAGTAAGGAAAATTAACAGTGAAGCATTTAAATAAAATTATACAATATTCACTGTAATCTAAGTAAACTATAAACAGGTAAAGTACAGTTCTAAATCATAGAAAATGCATAGTAAGGAAATTGAAGGAAGATTTTAGACTATTAGTCTAAAATTCACATAGTCTAAAACTATATAAGATAACATAACTAAAAGCTATGGTGAGTCTTAACAATCTATAAGATTGAAGATCTCACATGTTTATTAATTGAAGTTATTTTAATCTGTGCTCATTCTGTGGGCATATTCAGAATGAAATAAGGAGTTAAACACGTCTATTTAACATCTAAAGAAAAGCGGGGACAAGTCCTAAAATACTCACATTCACCCTCTGAGAATGCGATGTCTCCTTATTTAGTCTGCCTTAGACTGATCCACAATATAAAACCCATAGTAATTTTAATGTGAAAGTTTTATTCATGCACAATGTATTATATGAATGACTCAAGTGAATAAGGCTCAAAGCTAAACAAACATTCAAGGGAAATTTAATATTTGCAACTAAGTGATATCCAAAGTTATCTATTTTTAATGATCTACTTAATGATTGGAGCTAATTGAGCTCCCAATTAACTTTGAGATATTGATCTCAAGTTAATTATAATATAGTAGTAGTTAGGGTTTTTAAAGTAGTAGATTCAATTCATTTAATATGATATGACAAAATAATTTATAAGTATAATTATTGTTATTAGAAATTAACTCTTAATCTCATCATAAACTATAGGATCTAATTACAATAATTAGATCAAGGTTTAAGTGCCTAGTAAGAAGAGATTAAGATAAGAAAATATTTAAGTTAAGAAATTAGAACTAAGATAATTTACTAAAGTTCACTAGAATTCACTAGCTAGATTATGGCTTGAAGGATCTAATCAACTAAGTAATAGTCTAGCTAAGTTAAAATAATTGAAAGGCTTAGGGTAAGTAATTAATAGGACTTAAGAACTACAAGTTCTAAGTATACTATTAGTTGATATTAGGAAACTTAACAGGATTCCTAAACTAATCTAAGTATGTTAGGAATTCATATTATTACATCTTAAGATAATTAATAAAAGGCTTTAAGGATTTAGAATGAATAAACTAAGTTCTAATTCAGTCACTAAAGCTAGATCTAGTTAATTCACAAATCTATAATTACTAAGGCATTAAGACTATCTATTCTTAATGGGTGTAACTAATAGACTTAGGATTCAACTATAGATCAATTATAAATCAATCTTAGGATTTCTACCTTAGGGTTGAAAGGTGAATTAAGCACTTAGCAATTAATTCACATTTATAGAAGGTTGAGAACTAAGCTCATAATAAATACAATCTAATTAGTAAGGGAGATAATAAATATGACATGTTAGATATCCTAAGGTTTTATTGTAATAACCCAAGTTATTACTTAAGTTAATTAGGACTAATCTAAGTCCAAATTATGGTTTTAGTGTCTTAATTAAGTCTTTTAGAACTCACCTTTAAGATCTGGATCAAATCAGGGATCAAATAGAGCAGATCCTAATTTCTGGAAAATCTCAAAACCCTAGAATTTGACTTTTTATTTTGACCTCAAATCAAAAATCTAACTTCACCATTGTGTTCACCACCCCCAAATTAGCTAGGGGTGAAGTTTTGAAAGCATTTGGAAGTCGTTAGATTTTCGACGAATAATTTAATATTATTTAAATCCCCCGAAAAATCAAATAATTAATTACTCGTCGAATCAAAAATCTGGTCGCACCGTTGCGTTCCTCACCCCTTAATTAGCTAGGGGTGATTTATTGTAAATTTTTGTAGTACGTTTAATAAGTTAAATTTAATTAATTAAATTATACGAAATAATTTAAATAATATTATTTAATTAAGTTATTTACGGCACCGTCAAATGAAGTGTGACGCCGTTACCCTAACTCTAATCTTACCATTTGACGGAAATGGAGTTTCTGGACCGTTCGATCGAGCGATCGAACGGTCCTCAGTCATCTCTCCCACAGACTTGCACGTGGCAGCCCTACGCACGCGTCCCGCTTGCTTTGCTCGCAGGTGGCACTCTTGTAGCCTCGCCACCGCTAAAACTCTTCTTTAAGAGCTCTCACAAGCCGTTAGCTTTGATTTTCACAAATTTGGTCAAGCTAAAGTACGCAAAGCCTCATAGTTCCCTTCCGAGCAAATCCTAAAACTCCAGCTTCTATTCTTCAAGGTACCACTTCCTCCCAACTCTCTATTTGATCTCAAGTAATGATTATTCTATTCAGGTATTGCAATCTATGGTGTGTTCTATTGTGGGGCCCCCGTACTAACAATAAGGAAGTACGGTACTCAAACTGTGGCAAATCCCCAACTTATGTAAAGTTAGGTGAACCCAACTTGCCTTAAGGCAGGGACTTGCCACCAAGTGCTATAACATTCATCAATATAAATATCAAAGTGGCGAAAGCAATATAAAAATAGGATAACATCCACAAGCATACATAGTAGGAAAAGAAACTGCAATATAGTAACTCATCACAATGCAGAAAGTAAAGTACATCCAGAAAGTTTAATTATTACAAACTGAAATGAATAACTGAAAATGAAAGACTCTAGTCCTCACTGGAATAACAAGACAAAGCTAGCTAGACAGTTGCTAGAAGGTCCTCCTCCTGAATTGGCTCCTCCTCAGCGACACTGCCCACGAACACGTCTGAATCTGACATTTGTCGGTACCACAAATGATAGGGCCCCAGCCAACAAAATAAAAAGGTTACAGTTAGACAATTGTCTAAGTACATTTTAGGCTATTTAAAGTGAACTGAATATTAAAGGATATCACATTTAAATTTAACCATACATGCAGTAGTAAAGGGGTGCAACAAGCTATGAAAGAACTGGGATACTATAAACTATCTATTTATAGCATGCAACATATATGTGAAGTAACATACAGAACTCAAAATAAGCAAGGTAAGGCTAAAAGCAAAAATAACTGCAACTACTGAATAAACATGATCCTAACATGATTATGATCGAAGTAAAACATGCTGAGTATAAAAGAACATGAGTACTGAATATAATAAAATTCTAGCATCCTAAACATGCCATTTATACATATATCTAAGCCATAAAATATACATACAACATGCAGATTAATATGAAAAGAAAGGCCACTGAGACATGTGGCAAAAGCAAAGCAATATATGATAAGTAAAGCCACTGAGACATGTGGCAAAGCGAGCAAATATTGAAAAATAAGGCCACTGAAGCATGTGGCAAAACAAACCAGAAAACCAAAACAATACAATACAGGTAAAGTGTAATGTGCCTAAGTTCTAGTACTGCCATACTAGCCAATAGGCTATACAGGGCCTCCAATATCAAACAATCAGTCAATCCCCAGCCTAGCCATCCAAAAATGCTAGGTCTGAGTCCAGTCTATACAATACTACTACTGAAGAGGCAGACTAAACTAGGTCATATTCTACTAACTGTGACAAAACAAAACTGAATGATATGTAAATTCAATACTAGCTTAGGATACATCATCCTAAGTTTTCCTATTATACTCAAGGGCTAAAGCTCAAAATCCAAGGTATGCAAAGCAATCTAGTCAAAGTAAGCAAGAGACTCAATCTAGACTTATGTGATATATATTGTTGTCTAATTTCCAAATCTAACTACTCTAAGAATGTACAAGCTTAGGATCTCCGATATCCAGCTATCGAGTAGAATCTCAGATTTACGTCCTTAAAGTCAAATATTAGAACTTAACAAGTTCTAATCCAAAAATCATGTGATGACTATATGGTTTAATAAGCAAATAAATGACCTAGTTTTATGAATATTTTACTCTCTTACCCAAATCTTGATCAAATAAATCACGATTTAAGAATTTATAACTAAAACCCTATAAGGGTTCAAATTTCAAATCCAAAGTGCTATTCTAAATAGGATCTAAGTTTCTCACTTAATCCCAAAGGTAAAGAATCCTATAAGTTGAAAGATTCAGGAACTAAGATCCTAGTGAAAGGCTATTCTGCTGATTACAAGATAAAATAATCAATTAAGAACTTGAGAATCTAAGATCTATATTCAATCTTTAAGATAACTTTATTATCTTATTAATTGAATCATCCTATACCCACATGGAAGGTTTCAAAAGATTAAACAATAAATCATTAAAGAATTTCAATTGGAGGTGGTTTGATTCAAATTGAAAGCCTAAGTCTAGATATAAGATCTAAAGATCTGAAGTTTGATCACTTTAGACTTTTAATTAGAGTTTTGACTTAAGGGTTTTCATTTGTGATTTTCTTTAGAATCTAATTTCATTATTAACTATAAGGAGCTTATTAATGTTAAGAACTAACAATTCCAAGTATTAGATTAACATTAAACCCATTTTGACCTTCTTAGGCTACTTAAGATCTAAGGGTCTGAGTTTTGATCACTTTAGAACTTAGCTAAGGTTCTACTTAGACACTTCTAATTCCCTTTTTCTTTTAACACTTAACTCTAATATTATCTCAACTGAACTTAATAATGAGGTAACTAACCATTTTAATTATTAGACTTAATTAAGTTAAGGTCCAATGATCTTTATAAGGAATGCTTAGATTTAAGTATCTTAATTAAGGAATTAATGAGACCTTATGGATTTGTGATTATTATTGTTCTAGGATTTCAGAGAACATTTCCAATCTATGTTATAGTGGCTTACTGAAATTTTCAATCCTTAAAGAACACTAAATCACATTTTGGCCAAAATGACCAAAATACCCCTCTTAAGGCTAAAATTGGGATTTTATGGTTTTATTGTCCAAATTGTTCTAATCTATTTTAAAGCATTTCATATGACTAAATGAAGTGGGAAACACCTTTACTTTAGGTTTTGATGACCTAAATGGTCTTAATTAGCACTAATCACTTAATTAAACCATTTAGGGTGATTACTGAGATTAAGGCACTTTAAGGTAATCCAACCTTATACATAGGCTATACTAGGTCTAATATGATATTAGGAACTATCCCCACCCAAATCAGAGGCTTAATTAGGGTTTAATTCACTAATCCTTGATTAGGGTGATTAGGGAGTGATTAAGAAAATTAATTATCCAAAATTAATTTCAAGGGTTTGGAATTGTTCCTTAGGGTACAAGGAGCAATCAGAGCCCTTAAACTCATAGATGGGATGTTTAGATGATTTTATATGATTTATTTAAGGACATAGAAGTTTTGGCCAATATTTTTAAATCCAACCATTGGATATGAAATTTTATTTTATATTCAGATTCCTAAAATTTTTTTGATTCAAATGGTATATTGGATCATACCATTTGGATCTGTATAACTAAAGTTATTTAATTAATTCATTCTGAATTTTTATTTAAATTAGAACTTTAGGTTTTAATTAAATTAAATCATAACTATTAAAAATACATTCCAATATATATTTAATTAACCGCGGCCCAAAATCGGAACCGCGCTGGTCGGGGCTCGGCCCGGCCCAAAATTGGTCTTCGTCTTCCTCCCGACGCATCCGCAGCCCTAATTTCTGAGACGGGCTTCCAGCGCCAAATTCACCGCGCTCCGGCCACGCCACGCCGTGATTTTGACGGCTACACGTTCCCTAACCTCCGACGCGTCGATTGAACTAAGAAGCCCTAGTTGGGAGGCACCGGTTCGCCAAAAGACTGCTCGGCCGAGACTTCCCAGTCGGCGCACCTGTGAGGAGATAATTCTCCTCACAGAGTCCATGAGCTGCCAATGTCTCGATCCCTACACGTTCAGGGATCGAAGATGGAGTGATAGGGCACAACCAGAGATCCTGGGGTGGTCTAGACCGTCGGGGTGCTACTCGGCATTTTCTGCCACTCAGAGCTTCGACTGGAACGATCAAGTTCAGTCGAATTGATCGATCTGGTCGAACCTAACCCTTGATACCAGTTACAATTATTGCTCTGAGGGTTTCGATACTAATCAGAGGACTAAAAAGACTCGGGAGTATGCCGAAATTGCGCGGATTGGCCTGACTGGTAGTGTGCTCTCAGACGGTGCTTAGGCTGTCTGGCGCACTGCCAAGGCTCACTAGAGGTCCAGGATGACCGCTAGGAGCTAAGGGAGGGTCCTAACACATCATCTATAGCTTGAGGAGAGGCGAATCAAGCTGGATTCAGCTCGACAGAGAGGGAAGAAGGTTGTACCTCGGTTCAAAGATTCACAGTGAATGTAGGCCACCTCGAGTGAACTTAGAGGTTTCAGGAGCTCCGCAAGGAGGTCTGAACTCCAGACCTCACCCTCAATCAGCAGATGCAACGGGTTCGATCACCGGGAGAGCTTGGAAGAACTAGGAGCTGCGAACAGAGGGCAGTGGGAAAGATGAGCCTCATAGTGAGTAAAGGAGCTCACTGTGAGATCCGAGGAGGTATTTATAGGCCCCAAGGTGCCTAGGTCCGGGTGGCAAGGCTGGGAGCCAGCAAACCAGGCTCGGGGAAAAATGGCAGCCTCGGCCTTCCTCAATTGGGAGGTTCGACCCCCACTGAGCCCCTCTACCGAGTTCGACCAGTCATGGAAGGAATCATAATGGCCAGAGGAATATGGTGAAGGCATGGCTGACCGTTTTGACGTGGCACGTACGGCAGATCTTCACTGTCGGGGCTGAGAGCGAGCGGGGACGAAGATGAACAGCGACCGGGAGATTGGAAGCCTTCTGATGCCCGAAGTCATAGGGATTGGATGGCTTGATGAAGATCCCGGGTAACGGCTGCGCGGATTTAATTCGAGGCGTTGGATCCCAGATGCCGATCGTGCGTCTGAGATTCGATCACGGGACGGAGCGACGTGAGCCCTCGGATCCAGCGCTGAGATGCGTGCTAGCGCATCGGGTGACTCGTTGCTATGCGCCGCTGTCGGGACCCCGCAGCGGATCTGCCGCGGTCCCGACAGCAAATCCCACCGAAATATTTTTATTAAATAATTTAATTTAATTAATTAAAATCAATAAATTACATTTAAATTATTCAAAAATTATTCAATTTCAATTTAGGGCCAAATGAGCTCCAAAAATTCCCAAAAATTCACTCTTAGCTAATTTGGGTGTGAGGAATTCAAAAATAAAAATCAGATTTTTAATTTGGAGATCAAAATAATTTAGGTATTTTTCAGGGCTTAAAAATAGCCAAAAATACCAAAATTTTCAATTTAGCTCCGATTGATTTAAAACTTATAGGTTTAGGTTTAAATGACCCATTGAATCCAATGAAATCAAAATCAAACCTTGGTTTAGCTTAATTATTCTAGTTTTAGCTAGGGTAACAACCTAGGGTTGTTACATCCATCGATCGAAAGCTTCAATCGTTTGGGTTGTGTCGCCGACGATCCTAGGGCTCGGGAGATTGGAGAAGGCGAAACGTCACGTGTCGAATCGGGTCGGGCCATACCCAGTCCGTTTGACCGGTTCGATGCAGCCGCGGTCCAGCCGTGGTCCCATCATTCCCATCTTCAAGTATGTGGGTCCCACTAGCTGTGATTATCTACAAAAATAAAATATTTAATACATATATATGTATATATATATATATATGTATATAATTGCATAAACAAAAAAGTATTAATTTATTTTTAATAAATCATAACATTAGACTAATTAATCATAACAGTACTTCAATTAATAAATCAAGTTAATTAACTAAAGTCCATTAATTTAAATAATTAAACCTAGGAACTTTGGTAATTAATAACTTTGTGTCTAATGATCCAAACCTAACATATCAATATACCATTGTGATCAGAAAATTATGAGAAATATTTTAGTGCCATCCAAATTTTAATAGGATTAATATTTTGTATAGTGATAATTTAGGTCATTAAATTATTCGAAGTATGTTACAAATATTCAATTAATCATAACTTATAAACCACTAATCCAAACTTACTCAATATGGGTCTCAAAATACTCGTAAAAACCTTAAGGATTAATTTAGTAGTATTCAATTTGTTGTTTGGATTAGATTTAGACTAATCACATTTATTACCTAACCCTAATTAGGTCAATTAACCCTAGAACTTCAATTGACCATAAGTTGGTCAATTTAGCTCCAAATTAAATGATCCAATATCTATTTAGATTAGTAAAACCTAATTTATAGTAATCTACAAAAATAATTAGGATCCAACGGTTAGATTTTCTAATTAACCCTAATTACTCTAAATTTTAATTAGTGAAGATTAGCAAATCTAATGATTCAAATTGAATAATTCAAGTTTTAGAGAACTCCTAAAATATATTAGAACCTAGATATATGATTGGTTTAGTGATATTGTGATTAATTTCACTAATCACTCACTAATTACACTAAAACCCTAATTATTAAACTTAAAGCTTGTATTGGCTATACTTAGCCAATATATATCAGAATTTAATGATTTTAGGTTCCATGGAAATCTTAAAATATAATCTTTAATAAATTAACATAAAATTTAAATTTCATTAGGGTAAAATTACTAATTTGCCCTTATAGGTCAAATTATTTAATTTGACCTTATAAGGCTTAATACTTAACCAAAATTAATGTACTTACTGTCTAAACTCATATTAGATAGTAAGTAATCACTCCACTTTAATAAATTTTAGAATTAAGCCCTAATTAATAAAGGTGAATTTTAGACCCCTAAGTAGGGGCAAAATGGTCATTTTGCCCAAATTTAGGGTTTTATTATTCTAAGTCCTAAATTCATCCTTAAATTATAACATATAGTAATTAAAGTGATTTAGACCTTGATTTAGATAATTCTAAATCTCAAATTAGAAATTTGAGGAAAATCCTAAGTTTAGTCTTAAGTAAAAAACCTAAGTAAAAATATGAGTTATTTTCCTTCCTTTGAACTTCTTAACTCATCCATAGGTCTTATAACATTAGTTAGGATGTGTGTCTGAGTGCTACTCTTAGTATTTAAGAGCCTAAATTTCTAATATTAGGAGCAAATCTTAGGTTAGAATTTATTTAATGAGTAAAATGGGTTACTCATTAGGTGAAACCTTGAGTTTAATAGTTTATAGATTTTTCATAGTTTATTAAATGATTATTTGATCTTTTAACTTTAGAATTAGGATTAGAGATCTATCCTATTGAATGTGACTTAATTCAATAGGATTTATCTTAATACTTAAATCAGTGAGATGGGATTAAACTCTAATCCTTAGGATAACCTTATAATTAAAAATAAAACCCCATTATTTGGAGTTCAGTTCTTAATCCTTTTAATCTTGATTTGGCTAATTAAGATTTGGTTTGGGATTTGTAAAACAACAAATTAGGATGATTGATTTATTCATTTAATCATATAGTCGACATTGATTCAGTTATAATTAGGATGTGGCCAGTCCTAATTATGTTCAACTTATAGGATCGTGATTTTAAGTTACAAATAGTGTAAGAATTGATAATTCCGAATCTTATGTAACTTAGAGTAATTATATTAATTAAATTAAAAAATAAGTGATATCACAAAGTTTGTATAGTGTTATTTATTACCTTGAATTTGAATTGTTATGCTTTCCTTATTTTGAGCTTCATTACACATTTGGATACATTATATTAAGCATAGAGTATTTAATGGATATTCTATGTTAAACTTTGAATACATATCATATGGCATTTGCATAACTAAGAAGAAAACTTTAATAAAACAAATTTTACTATATTTTGTGGGTTATGTCTTACTTAGTATGATTTTTGAGACAAGTACTTCTGCCTAGGGAATTTCCCCTAGTGCGTGATACTTTAATCTAGGATATTTCTCCTAGATGATTAGATGGACTTCTTTGTCTAGGGTATTTCCCCTAGAATGTAGCATACTTTAATCTAGGATATTTCTCCTAGATGTTTAGATGGACTTTATCTTTGTCTAGGGTATTTCCCCTAGAATGTAGCATATTTTAATCTAAGATATTTCTCCTAGATGATCTGATGGACTTTACTTCTATCTAGGGTATTTCCCCTAGAGTGCAGCATACTTTAATCTAGGATGTTTCTCTTAGATGAGCAGATGGACTTTACTTTTGATTGAACTAAGTAGGAGTATCTCACACATTACAGTTACTTTACTTTACTTTTTAGTCATTTTACAGCCACTTTACAGTTTCTTTACAGTTCTGACTTACTTTTACGTTACAGTTCAGTACATTTTCTATTATATTTTCATTTTTTGTAATCTTCTTTTTATTTCAGTCACTTTACTTTATTAAAGGCTTGTTAGGATGCTAGACTTTATTTTCAGTACAGTACTTTTACTTTATACTATAAATTGACATGCTTAGTTTGATCATAGTACTTAAGACTTTTCTTCGTACTTAGTAGATTTACATTTGCACTTTACTTACCTTTTTATGCAGCTTGAGTTGAGGTATGTTTTTACCTCACAGTTTGTTAAGTTATAAGTTATTATTATAACTTACTTTCCTTTCTTTGTTGCTTACCACTATTTCATGCTTAAATCTAGTTTGTGATATCATTAAAATACATAAAAACTGATTACCTTAAAATGTACTTAGACATTTTGTCTAACTAGATTTTTTTTTTGTTGGTTGGGGCCTTACCATTATGAAACTAATAATGATAGATTCTGAGCTATTTGAGGAGGTAGAGCCTGTAGAGGAATGAGGAGGTTCAGGTTGATGAAGACCAGTAAATTATATTTTTTTTTAGTTTGCTTCACTTTTTCATTCGAGAGGATGAGAGACTTTATTTCATATTTCAGCTCTTTTAACTTTAATGTTTGTAATAATACATGATTAAAATGTTCTTTACTTTTCCTGCATTGTATATTCTGAGTTGGATATTTTACTTTGTAATATTGATGAATGGATGATTACTTCAGTTTGTATCTTTTTCTTCCGCACTCTAATTTTATAGTATACTCATTAAGTGATTGTTCTCCTTTGCTTAATTAAGAAAAGTACATTTTTCTCTTAAGATTGGATTGGAGTATTAAATTCCAACCTAATGTTAAGTAAGGGATGTGCTTAGTGACGACCACACCCTAATCCTTATGATTAAAAGGAGGCGGCCGCCACAGTTGATATCAGAGAACTCCATAAGGTGTCAGATTGGAATTTGTATTCCTATCTACCTAATGGATTGTTCTTCTGCCATACAATCACTAAATGAATACTAAGATGACATCCATATTACCATATACTCATAATATTAGGCAGGAAATGGAAAAGATCTCTATAATTAGTAAAAGTTAAGTAATGACTGAAATTAGAAAATAATAAATAATTAAATAACTTAGAAGAATGTTTAAAAGATCTATAGGATTAGAGAAACTAAATGGTTAAACCTTGACCTTTATACTAGAAGATACTGTGAATTCAAATGTTAATAAATCAAAGAGATAGAAATTCAAGATTTTATACCATCTTATCTTCAGAAGATTGGATCTTTATCATTTAACTAAAATATGACTTAAAGAGCATATAATCCATCTTAGAGGAAATTGAGTATCTCAATCACATCTTTTGTTTCACTTATAGCTTCTCTTTTATAAAGTAAGGTGAGAAACTAATAGAATATTACTTCTTAGAAACTCTCTTAGAATTGTAAAATTAAACCATGGACAAATCATCTTTTACTCCTATTATTTCTAACAATTCTATTGAAAAGGTTAAACTCTGATTAAACTATTATAGCATGAGTAGATATTCAGCTAAAGTAAATGGAACAATAGAAAAACCATTCATTGTTTGATGTAATCAAAAAATTATTCTTCACCAGTGCCTGTAACTTCATGCTCTAGTATTCTGCCAAATCTTATTACTAGTTCATTGATAAATTATGCACAACTGTAGGGATCCCAATTAGAACACAGACTCTTCTTCTAATAAATTGAAGATATCAAATCTCTTATGGATCTAGTTGGAGTTTAGTTTTAAATACCAGGCTCAGCAATCTCAAAAGAACTTATAGAATCTCAAAATACAATAATATTCATGATTCTATAAGTAGTCTTAAACTGTAATTAGTACGTAACATTAAAATTTAAAACCATGTGATTCAAACATAAGTTTTATATTTTGAGAATTTTTTTTTTCACTCTTTATACTAAGGTAAAGTCAGTTCCTATAGTTTAGTCTTTGATTCATAACCATTTACAAGCTTTGATGTTGGGTCCATTTGATTTAACCTAAATATTATAATATAGATAATTCTACCCTATCTTGGTAGGATAAATCCCTAACTATGGATACATTGAATATACTGTTAGTAAGCTTAATTTAGTGTTCAAGGTGTTTTATCATTGATTTGGTACATATCTGATTCCTTAACTTAATTCAATCAGACCGTAGATTTTTTTTGGCAAAGTCATATCTTATGACTTATAGAAATGAATCTTCTTCTGATAAATAACTTACCCAGTTTAGGTGAATAACTTCTCATTTCTTAGGATGGATTGATTCAAATTCTTAAACTTATTGGTAGAATAAGTCACAATTATGACTTGAAATATCTGCCTATATTGTTCCTTAAAATGAATATTTCCATTTCCTTTGGAATGAGAAATTATAACTATAGAACCTTATATAGTTAAAACAAAACTCTTAGTAATAACTAATGATTGTATTTTATCATAAATGATAAGTAATCGATTGTTTGATTTATTTTGTTAAGTCTTACAAATTCAATGTATTAAATCATCTTATGCGACTGAATGCAATTGGCTTCCCTCTCGGGTGAGGTTAAGTATCCAAGTTGGATAATCACCTCTTTATCTAAACATCACTCCTTAACCAAGGATGATTACTTGTTTGATAATATAAGCCTTAGAGTGAATTAAATTATATGATTACTTCACCCAATATTCATTAATAAGAAATTATACAATGGATTGATTATTTTAACTTGTATGTGTACGCTTATAAGTTTAGCTATAGTGAACCCTGTTTCATCATTAGTTTTAAATTAATGATGATGATTCAATCTAAACTTAGAACATAAAATTCATTCTAAGTTATAGAATATTTATTCTTTAAAGATTAAATATTTCTTTAAGTAGAAAAGCAATTTGAATTCTATAATTTATAGTTAATTCCTTAAAAACTCTTTTTAGTTAAAGTTACTTATGGTAACTTATTGAGTTGATCTTGTACTTTCATTTGTTTATCTTGATTGAATAGGAATTCTACTTCCTTTATTATAATTTCATTAAGTGATGAATGTCACTTAAAGTGAATAGATTAATTGAGAAAAATCTTATTCCTATTGAGTAAGAAAATCACCTTTACCCAAATAATTTGATTTCAATCTTTGTATGTTTATCAAGGTCATGATATAACTTAGGCAGTCATTAAACATTCATTTGGAATGAGTTCTCATTCATCATAAGATAAATTTAATTATTAGATTTTTAATGATCTAAGCCCCATCTTGTGACTTAGATACTAGCAGCTAATTCTAGAAATTTTGGCTTATGTCATAGAATATGATTATGATCATAGGATTTGTCTTTATTAAGCTTCCTAGTACTTATCCATATGGATGAGTGAGTTCCTTGACAAGACCAAGTCAGAACTTATGACTTGTGCTATTAAATTTTTATAACCTCCAAAACTTAGTGTTAAGCCATCATGAGTGACTTAATTTCTTGACCTTGAGGCTAAGTATCCTAAATTGGAATATTGAATCTTTTCGCCCTAACAGAACATTTTAATAAGAGATATGTCTCTTTAATAGTTCAAACCTTGTATGGGGCTAATTCATATAGCTAGTCCGTTCTCATCTTATATTTAATTACAAAGTTATAAGCCAAACTATTTGGATTCATTATTAGAATTAGATTCTAATGATGGATCTTTTCCTAAAATTCTAATAGAATAAGTAATCAAAGAATGCTAGTTCTTTGATGCCAGAATTTTAGGTTTCAAATTTATTAGAATCTGTATTATCCCTTAATCTCCATTAAGTCTTATAGTGACTTAAACTAATTCACTTAAATATTCTTAAGTAGTGAATATCACTTAAATATAAGACCTTTAAGATCTTTGATCCTTATAAAATCCTGTACTTAGTGTGTGATATCACCTACTAAGAATTAATCTTATCTTAGTAACAAAGTCATAAGTTATGAATTTAGAAGCTAACCTTCAAGCTATTGAAGTTGTATTCAGTTTGGATGAATATTAGCTTCTCTTTCCTTTAATTATTATCCTTATTAAGAGATGGTTATCACTTAGTTTGAAGAGTTTCCTTTAAAATATTAAAGTTTTGGATTGGATTCTAAAATAGGAAAATCCTTAAGTATTTAGATGGCCTAAAATAATTCAATCTGTTAAGAAATCTATTGCTGCATTATGATAAGGTGCCATAAGTGCAGTTTAATTATTGCATGACTTTATGTGCCTGTAAATCTTTTCTATCTTCTAAATCTCTAATTGAAGGTAAATTAATATTCTCATGAAACTTATCATTTGATTTCCATTATCTCTAAAGTAAGGATTCAATCAAATTTATCACTTGTTGAAAGTCCTATCAAAATCATGGACAAAGATAAAAATCATTTATTTAATGATTCTTTCATCCCACTTGGATTAACATATATACTCATTTAAAATTCTATAATCATACTTCCTTATCTTCATTTCATTATGTTTTATTCTTTCCACTTAAGTGATGTCGAGGACGACATCGCTCTTAAGTGGGGGAGTCTATAATAACTCAAGTTGTTACTTAGGTCAATTAGGACTAATTCAAGTCCTAGTTATGGTTTTAGTGTCTTAATTAAGTCTTTTAGAACTCACCTTTAAGATCTGAATCAAATCAGGGATTAAATAGAGTAGATCCTGATTTCTGGAAAATCCCAAAACCCTAGAATTTGACATTTTATTTTGACCTCAAATTAAAAATTTGACTTCACCATTGTGTTCACCACCCCCAAATTAGTTAAGAGTAAAGTTTTAAAAGTATTTGGAAGTCCTTACTTACCTTTTTATGCAGCTTGAGTTGAGATATATTTTTACCTCATAGTTTGTTAAGTTATAAGTTATTATTATAACTTACTTTCCTTTTTTTGTTGCTTACCGCTATTTCATGCTTAAATCTAGTTTGTGATATCATTAAAATACATAAAAATTGATTATCTTAAAATATACTTAGAAATTTTGTCTTACTAGATTTTTCTTTTATTGGATGGGGCCATACCATTATAAAACTGATAATGATAGATTCTAAGCTATTTAAGGAGGTAGAGCCTACAGAAGAATAGATTCAGGAGGATGTTCAGGTTGATGAAGACCAGTAAATTTTTTTTTTATTTGCTTCACTTTTGCATTCGAGAGGATGAGAGACTTTATTTCATATTTCAGCTCTTTTAACTTTAATATTTGTAATAATATAGGATTAAAATATACTTTACTTTTCCTGGATTGTATATTATGAGTTGGATGTTTTACTTTGTAATATGGATGAATGAATGATTTCTTCAATTTGTATCTTTTTCTTCCGCAGTCTGATTTTATAGTATACTCATTAAGTGATTGTTCTCATTTGCTTAATTAAGAAAAGCACATCTTTTTCTTAAGATTGGATTGGAGTCTTAAATTCCAA
The DNA here is from genome assembly GCA_016760335.1 of Gastrodia elata. NCBI lineage: Eukaryota > Viridiplantae > Streptophyta > Magnoliopsida > Asparagales > Orchidaceae > Gastrodia > Gastrodia elata. The sequence goes on along the minus strand of CM028670.1, from coordinate 31,854,336 downwards.
CCTAATGTTAAGTAAGGGATGTGCTTAGTGACGACCACACCCTAATCCTTATGATTAAAAGTGGGCAGCCGCCACATTTATAAACCTAAAATATGATATTTAGAAATTTGAATTAATCACAATAACATTAAGTAAGAGTCAAAAACCTAAAATCCTAAATTATTGTCCAATGAAAATAATTTATATATAAATAAAATACTTATGTCATAAGGAGAAGAATGACACTAAGTATATTGATAAATCTATAAATTATATCTAAAATAAAGGAAAATTTCTTTCATTTCTGATCTTTAAACTACTCATAAATCAAATTTTATTTATCTTTTCAGGAAAATGACTTATCCAAAGGAGTTCTGAGATATTTATACAAATTTCCAATTTTTTCCAAAGGAAACCGCTACCGCGCGCTGCAGCGGGTCATTTTGCAAAATTATGCGTTGACGTGCGCTGCAGCGGGTCCATTTGCAAATCCGCGGGCGCGGGAGCGCGCTGCAACGGGGCCATTTGTGAATCGCGGGCGCGGTAGCGCGCTGCAGCGGGTCCATTTACGAACTGCAGGCGCGATCGTGCTCTGCAATGGGTCCATTTGCAAACCGCAGACACGGTAGCGTGCTGCAACGGGGGACTTTGCGAAATGCAGACACGGCAATGCGCTGCAGCGGTTCAGCTTGCAAACCACATGTACGGTAGCGCACTGCAGCGGGTCTATTTGTAAATCGCGGGCGCTATCTGGCGTTGCAGCTGGTCTGTTTGCAAACCGTGGGCGCGGTAGCGCGCTGCAGTGGGTGACTTTGCGAAATGCGGACGCGGCAGCGTGCTGCATCAGTTCAGCTTGCAAACCGCGGGCGCGGAAGCGCATGGTAGCGAAAATTGCTTGAGACATTGCACGCCGCAGCGCGCTATAGCGCGCTCCAACGGCCCGCCGCAATTTCTTCTGGCAGATGCATTTATTGTGGCTGAGATGGGACCCCTAACCATCATCTTGTCCCAGTCATCATTCCCTCTGCAGCTGCTATATTTTTAATTGAAAATGAGACTTATGATATGATGTTTTGGCTAAACAAATGAAGATATTGGTCACCTCACCATCAATTGGAAATTTTGCCATCATTGCTCAGAATTTTCTAATAAAATTGTTGGTTTGGATCTTAAGTGGAAGAATGCTGCCCCTCTCCTATATATATCACTCCTCTTGACTAGAGGAGGGTTCCCAATTTTGCTCAAAACAACTAAGTAAAGAAGAGGGGTGTATAGTGGAAGAGAGGAACTCTCTAAGGGTGGAAGAGCCATTTTTGCTAAGGAGAAAAAGAAAGAATGCAGCACTAGCGACCTAAGAAAGGAACTTCAAGAATGAGAAGAAGAATCCGGAGAACTTCTAAGGAACGTTCCTAGTATCTTCTAAACTCTACTTTTGTAATTTCTTTTCTTAGTTGATCATGTCAGGGTCTTTATCCATGTATGTGTCTTTTTTTATTTCTTTTGTAATGAGTAGTTAAATCTCCCTTGGGGAGGGTTTGTAACAACCCTAGGTTGTTACCAGGCAAATTACATGTTGCCAAATTCAATATTTTTAAGCATCATTGTCTTTAAAACATCAATATAAGCCTATCTGGAAAATTTGAGATCAATTGGACGTCTCTAAGTCAAAAAGTGCAAATTGGCGGTCTAGATGCCCTAAACTAGACCCAAAATATTTTGATCTCAGAATTAAAATTTGATTACATTTTTGAATTCCTCACCCCCAAATTAGCTAAGGGTGAAATTTTGGTTCAATTTTGAGTTCATTTGGGCAATAATCCAATTTAATTTAAATTGGTTCAATTGCAATTAAGGGCTCCATACAATTTAAATTTGCAACTATATCCTCTGCCGTTTCAAAACAGTGGGCGCGATCTGGACCGTCCAGTTCTCGGTCCGGATCGTGCGGCCCGTGTTTTATCTCTGGATCGGTCAATCTAGACCGTTCCGCGGTTCGAGCGACAGATCGAACGGCATCCTGCTATCCGCCGTAAGTAACGCTGCGATCCGTCAGATTCCGCGATCTGAATCCAATGGACGATCTGCTCCCCACGATCGGCCATTAGATGTCCTCAGATCAGGACTGTTCCGTCCCAACGAACGATCCATCAGACGACTACCGTAACTCCAGCGCTGTTCATCGTCTTCTCCACTCCGCGTGAGGCCCCGACAGGGAAAATCCAAATCCCCGACAGCAGGACCTGTCCCCCCACTCCCCCAATCCAGCTCAGCATAGCCGTTAGAGGTTTCCTAATCCATTGAGGCCGCTGAGTCGGGCTCTTCAGCCCGATACCTCCTTTTTGGAAGCTTCGAGAGTTCCTCTTGGCCAGAGCTCTCGGGTCAAGCCAGACCAACCCCAGCCCTGCATTTCCTTCTGCACACCTTCCTGAGTCTATAAATAGCCTTAGACTTCGCTCTGGAGGCTCCTTACTACTCAATTGGGTCCATTCCAATTCTTCCTATTAGCACCATTCCTGCTCCGTCAGACTGCTTCTAGTCGATCCCCAATCTTGCGTACAGCTGATAGAGGGTAGTTTCTAGAGTTTAGGACCCCTAAGAGCCTCGCTGCTGCAGCCGATCATCCCCGTCGTCCAGCTGAGCTTCAACTAGTAAAAACAGGTACCCCTCATTTTGGACTGAGTCGTGTGGGCTCAGTTCATGTTCAATCCTTATCTCTAAATCTTTCCCTAGCTAAGGCGAACCCGTAGCAATCAAATTGAGGAGCTGGAGGGTCTGTTCGATCGTATCGATCGAACGGATCATCCGCCTCTCAGAGTTCAAGGACCGAGTAAGGTCCCAGAGATCTAGAGCCTCCCAGGACTTGTTAAAAAGCGGCTTCGATCCGTCCTTACTCTCTGAAGGTGAACGTATCGAGTCCTAGCCCTGATGAGCTCCCTGTGAGGAGAATTTCTCCTCACAGTGAGTGCCTTCTGATAGAAATCAGGGAATAAGGTCCAGAGGAATTGGCCCATCCCCTTTAACAATTTAAGGTTCCAAGGATCGGTCTCGGTCTCAGGAACGTGTGGTCGTCGTCTTTGAGCGCTGGCCTGGCCCTGAGGTGAAGAATTTTGCCGATTAGGGTTCGACCTAATCGGGCTCTGTCGGGGCCAGACGCCAGAGGAAGAAGACGACAGCGCGGGTCGAGTCGACACGTGACCCGCGCTGTCGAACAGTAACGGGCCTCCAGGCCCGATCGACCCGCGTGTTTTATTTCGGGCCGGCGCCATTTTAAATATTAATAATCGATTTATTTAATTATTTTTCTTAAGGAAATTAGGGAAAATTAAATGGAAAAAATATAGAATGTATTTTCTTAATAACTTTTAATCCACTGGTTAAAAATTTATGAAACCTTATATGAAAATGTTCCAAAAAATCTCAGAAACTTAAATATAAAATAAAATCACACATCTGATGGTTAGATCTTTAATTATTGCCTAATTGCAGTGAATGTTAATTAGGGTAGATTAGCAAATTTACTTGCCCAAATTGCATGTTTAGGATGCCCTTAGCTCACTGATGTTAATTAGATTGCATGTGCCAAGTATAAAATTTTTTTTAGTTCTGTAAATATAGATATGCCATAATCTTGTCAAATCATAATTAGTGAATTTTAGAGTTTATACACATTGGATCATAGCAAATTTAGTCTCTGATTATTTGTATGAGTAATTAGGACTTGCATGCCAAATTTCATGTAATTTGAATGGTTGGATTTTTATTTATGTGCTAATCCTTTTTGCTTGAGTTTAAGGTTTGGTTAGCACTAAGTAACCACTGCTTGTTAAACTTTAATTATTATTTTGCTCTAGAACAGTAAGCTAATTGAAATGAAACCATCCTTTATTACCTGCTTAGTATACTCAAACAAATCCAAAATATTAGAATCTTAAATATCTTAATTAACTTAAAAAATCTTTAGATTTGGATCAAGCTTTAAGACTTGATCTAGATCTAGGATTTCCACCAATAACACATAATTAATCCACTGATTTGACATTGATCTTTAAATACACACTTGATTTGACTTAAGACTTGAGATGGAGTCAATCCCTAATTCTACTTAAGGCAAATCTAAAACTATAACAACCCTAACTCAACTATATTGATTTCAAGACTGTGAATTGAACATTTTCCAATAATACATCTGATTTACTATTGATCCTAAACATTTAAATTAGACATGTTAAGGTTAATAACAATCTATGTGATTACTTTATCTGAATCTAAACTTTAGATCCTTAAGAAGATAATTAAAATTATATTGATTAAATAAGTGATCTAATCCTTAACAATATGCTTAATTTAGTCCCATAATCTTAGTATAAGTGTGATCAGATGATTCCATCATCTAATCTAATCATTCTAAATCCAATAATGAACCAGAACCTGATAGTCTAATATTAACATCTAAAGAAGAGATCTTGATGCTCTCTTTATAAGATCGTCTTAAATTATATAAAAGACCCAAATTTATATATCATGAGGTAGGAGGCCTTGTAAGAATCCTTGAGGTAGAAGTATAGAAGATCCCTTCACCTTAGAACTTGATCAATTCCCCTTGTGGTAGTAATCACTCAAGACATTAGAAGAGATACCTCTCCTTGTGGTAGAATCCAGGTTATGTGATCCCTGATCATATTAGATTTGTGAAACCTTGTATATGACTTACCTATTAGTTTAAGACTTGTAGTCTTGATAAAATCCTCATTATATTAAATAGATTTGATTGAACCACGATTGTTGGGTAAGTGTAGTATCGTATACCCATATTACTGGTCCCCAGTAATAATCTGGATTGGTTGAGTCACTCTAAGTAAGATTTGTCTTTGTTGCTATCCTGCGGGCTTAGGCGGACATAACCTCGCTTAGAATAAATCAATCAATCATAAGAGTGTATTAAATGGGTACCCATTTCTTAGTTTTATTGAAGGACAGTTGCCATCGGGCAATGCCTCCTGGCGAAGATCGCTTCAATAGGTATGGCTTAGGTGAAACTAAGAAAAAGGAGAATTACCTTCCTTAAGACACTAAATATGATTGTGAGTTTAGTGACTAAATGCTTAGTTTGAGATACAAATCATCACCGGATGGTGCCTACTAATGAAGATCGCTTTATTAGGGTGGCGTAATCAAACTAAATATTGTGTCCCATCTTTGCAGCATATTTAATATGTGTATACAATCACCCTGCCCAGTGATCATTGAAGTAAATAAGTAACTTTAACTAAATATCGATCTAGAGTTTTGGAGTCAGAATCCTTTTAGCAGGATTCTGCACAGTGGAGACTCAGGATTCACTTATGTTTCTTACTACATTCTTCATGGGTTTGTTTGGATTTTCCATGCATATCACATAATGGCATAAACATAAAGCATAAACATGAGTTGACCTCATTCCTTCTGTAGTGACACATGGCTATCAGTGATTACAGTATGCGATACGGAATGTTGTATACACAGACTGGGGAATTTCAGGGTGCATCTGCGTCACCATATTGACTTCCTAACTGTTGTGATTACATTGGACCGTAAGACTCATAAACCTTCAGTGATAGTTCTGTGATATACTGTGATATAACATATCTGTGAGCATTATTTCAGTAGCATATAGTGCAGCTTATAGCATCCTTCTCAGCATCTGACATTTTTTTAGGTATTTTTAGTACTTGGTTTTGATGCAGTTTTTCTTTACTTAGTTCTTACAGTTCAGTTATTTGATGCTTTACAGTTTTCCTGCATTTTTACTTTATGTTCTGCATATTTATTATATTTAGATTAGCTCGTATAGCTAGCTTTGATGTGTTAGACTTCTTATCTAACACGGGGTACTTTTGGGATCCGACAATTTGCTAGATCCTGAGCAGTTGTTGGAGACAGGTCAGGAAGACGTCCCAGAGTCTCAGGAGGAGCACTTGGAGCTGTAGGGGATCGAGCACCTACCTTTACTTTCTAATTCCTTCCAGTATTTTAGCTAGACTCTTTATATTCTGCATTATTATGGTTTGTAATAAAACTCTGGATGTATTTTCACTTTTCTTTCTGAGATAGATATATTTTTTACTGCTTGAGACGAATGTATTCTGGATGTTATGCTTTTAGCTTCCGTACTCTGTTATATTACTATACATAGTATTGTGATGTGATCGGCATACTGGAAACGCTGATATGTTTTATAACGTACATGGGTCCTTCTCTCCTCCCTTATGCCTTATATACGTACTAAGTCTAATACTTAAGATAAGGGTTCCATTCTTATCTTAGGTATTGGCTCTCGAGCCTACTCTTTGAGCTCGAGTCAGCGGCCTTCAGCATGGCTTTGTCTCTTTAAGCCTATTCGGGACGATGGGTTTTACTAGTATGTCCCACCACTCCCGAGTAGCGCACCGTTCCGCCACCAATCCATGAATTATACTTGTGTTTTGTGCACGGCGATGGGACGGGGCGCTACAGGGTTGGGGTAATTCCATGTTTTAGATAGTTACATTTTTATTATATGAAGTTTTCCTCAAGCATTAATAAAATGTATGAACTCAATGCCTTGCTCAAGAAATGTGTTTTATCATGTTAATCTTGATTGTGAATTAAAGAAAAATGAACTTATGAACTCAAGAACTAAAGTGTCTTGTGCTCCATAGCTCATATTGGGTTAGATACTAGATCTATGAGTGCATGAAAGCTTAGAACTATGTGAGAAAGTTCTTGAGCTTAGTGCACCTTAATATATGCTCAACTAAAAGTATTGATGCATGTGATGCTAAGACCCACTAAGTGAGCTCCTTAGCTCAACATAATTGAGGGTGGGAAAGAATTAGTTGCGTGCTCATGAACGAGGTGGCATAGTCATTGAACCCAACATATTAATCCCTCATCTCAACTATGTGTCATGCGAGTGATGCTTGCAGTGGAATCAATACTTATAAGATCTTTAAAAATTTAAATAATATACATCTCCTTAATCAAGAGATAAGATAAAAACTCAAAACCTAAAATCTTATAAGAATCATTGTGCCGAAATAGAATCGATTGTGTGTTCATTTTGTGCACAAGATTTGAACTTGTGAAACCTTGAGATAAAACTCAAGGAAGAACAGTGTGCACTTGATTTAATTTTAAGTAAATGAAGGATAAAGCTTGATGAATCAACATATATTAATGACTTATCATGATATGTGGGATGAACCCAACTCTCCTCTTCTTTTATGTGACTTATTTTTTACTTAGTGATTATTGTGCTTAATCTAGAACCAACTCAACCAATTACATCATAGCTTAAACATTAGTGATAATAGATAAACCTTAGTAACAAAACAACCAATTCTCTGTGGTTCGATAAATCCCGGAAACTAACACTTTTCACTTATTACTTCAGACCACGTACACTTGCGTGCAAACGCAGACGTGTATTTACAGTCTGTCACATGTCAATTTTGGACAACTTTAGAAAAATTAGGGTTTTAATGACTCCTAATTAGGTTAAAAAGTAATTAAGAAAATTATGGTTCAAATGTTAAATTTTATTTCATATTATTATTCCTCACATTTTTTATGAGTGAAATGGACTATGTGATCATATAGTTTGGATCTTAAATGATCGAATTAGGTCGCATGGAATAAAGGAAATTAATTTGAAATTAATTAATTAATCCTAAATATTGACCCATTAAAATATTTATCAAAACAAAAAGTAGGTTGCATATTATTAATCTACTCCTCTTTGTGATCAAAATAATATATAATATTATATATTTTAGATGAGTATTTTAAGAATTATAAAAGGATTAAAATTAGAATTTAAATGATGCAATTTGAATTAATTATGTTTAATTAATCCTTCATTATTGAATTAATCGATTGGCAGATCACTTACAATCCTATGCCACGTGTCCCTAATTAAAAGGCGCGGTTCAATTGAACAGCCTGGTTCAAATCTAAGACATCTTGGAGATTACATAGGAATGCCCTAAGTTTCAGTCTCGGGTATCTCCATTAAGGATGATGCTCGATTAATTGCACGTAGCTTAACATAACGAATGCTATTAATTATAATGAAATGATTCTGATTTGCTTTTTAATCTCAAGCATCAGAAATATTCTAATGGACAATAAGATAGAATTCAATGTTCTGTAATGACGATAGAGGAATAAATGCAAAGAAAATGAGTAAATCGAATTGAGGTTATCTAAATACCAAACTAAGCTATAGCGAAGTTAGGGATTGTAGAAATGTGGTACCTTAAAGCTCATGATGAAATCCTGAATGCCAAGGAGCACAACTTCAATCTCCTTCTCTTGCAGATCGAGCGCACCCTCCAACCGCTTAAAGCTTCTAAGAAATGAGGTTCTAAATGAAGAAAGGAAGGTTTGGAAGGATATTAAGGACTCTCGGCACAGCTGGATTGGGGCGTGCGCCTACATTCATCCGTGACCATTTGCATGGTTATCAGGGCAGAGCACGGGAGGTGGAAGACGCACAGGGAGCAGATCCTGGCCGTTGGTTCATCTGCTTGACCCAACGGTCAGGTAACATGATCCTCACAGCCGTTCAATTCCCTTAAGAAAACACGGACGGCTAGAAATCGCGGAAACAGCTGTTCCGTGTTCAGCGCCAGACACAGGATTCACACATTTTAAGAAAATAGCCGTTAATTATTAAATAATATTTATTATAATTAATTTAAATACTTTATTTAATTATTTAATTAAACATAATTTATTAATCAAAATAAAATAATCAAATGCGCTATGAAAAATCCCAAAAATTCACCCTTACCTAATTGAGGTGTGGGGAACTCAAAAATGCTATCAAATTTTTAGCTTGAGATCAATTTAATTATCTTAATTGTTTGGTTATTTAAATATTATTAAAATATTTGGGGAAAATTTGATGACTTCTAAATATTTCCAAATGCTTCCAAAATACCACCCCTAGTTAATTTGGGTGTTGTGAGTCCAATGGTGGACTCTGTTTTCGATTCTGAGGTCTAAATAAATTAGGCATTCTCAGAATTATCAGAAAACCAGGAAATATTGGAAATTGCCAAATGATCTCCAAATCGCACGAAAATTGAAATGGAGACTCCTTAGACTATTATAAGACTAATTGAAAATGATTAGAGTGAATTAGGTCACTAATTGATAGGTAATAATACAAGGGTTGTTAGAACTACCTAGACTGTTTAATGTGAAAATGTTTAAGGAATTTAATGAATTAAATGCTTTAGCCCCAAAAGCTAAATAATTGGAGGAGATATTTAAGGAAAAAGGGAGAGAAGGTTTTGGAGAATTTCAAATGGAGTTCACCTTAGCCACATAAAAGATATTCAGGGGTTTCTCAAGAAAGAAGGTAGCCACGAAAGATGTGAGAAGTCTCCGGATGCAAAGGAGAGAGTTTTAGAGTAAAGTAAAAATGGAAAGAACTATGTGAAGAATGTCGTTTGCAATTCTCTTCGTATTATATTTCTTTCCTACATTTGTTAAATTTTATGCAATGAAAAAATGTCTTAGTTTTTTTTTATGATCTATTTATGCTTTTTAATTGTAATGACAACATAATTCTCCTATTGGGGAGAGTTAGACTTAGAACTATGACTGTAACTTTTATTGTGCAATGCAAATATTTTATTTATTTAGTAAACATTATGAGAGAGAATTTGTGCTCATGTGATAATACTGTTTGGATGGGATATAATATTTTGAGGCTACAAAAGCAATATTCAGTAAGGTATAAGTCATTGAGCTTCTTTTGCTCATTTTTCTGGACCTTAGTCACAGAAACTTCGATGCAAGTTAGCCGTTATTGACTCATGTTTTTATTGTCTGAACTTAAAACAAAAACTTTTACACGGACATCAATATATGTTATAAGAGAAGTTAGTGCAAATCAATTTGCACAACCCCTCTTAATGACTAAAATTCATATGTGATATTCTTGAACTATAGTGATTTTAGAATATAACTAGGTATGGCACTGTAGTAAAATATGTAACACCATCATAATTAAGGCTGAGATTTAAAGCCATGTGATCTCAAAGGAGATTGACTAAAGATGATCTCAAGGTTGAATGTGATGAAAGATCTATGTGTGTGAGATATCACTAGTTGATCTACATGATTGTAGTTCCATGAAAGAAATAAAATATGAAATTATCTCTCACATCAAACTGGATTAGAATCAACATGCACTAATTTTTATATTTCATATGTTCTGGACTAACACTCCTCATGAAATGATCTGATGTCATATTAGGTATCTTGACCCAACACTAAGTATTAATGTAGTACTTAATACTGGATTAACATATCTTAACCCACTATTAAGCACTACAAAATGCAAAGGACCTATAAGATAGAAAATATAGGTGCATTTTCATACAAAGTAATACACATTATCAAAATATTCATCTAGAAAAAAAAGTATTCATCTTATTTTAAAAATAAATAAAATGTCCAATATACTAATATTATAACATTTCAATAAGTAATACACAATCTGTAATAACCCAGGTTATTACCTTAGTCAATTAGGACTAATCTTAGTCTTAAAACTAATCTTAAGTGCTAATTAGATTATTTGGAGTCAACTTCTAAGACCTAGTCCAAATCAGCAGTCAAATGGATCGAATCCTGATTTCTAGAAAATCCAAAAATCCTAGAATTTGACCTATCTAAATTGACCTCGGATTAGAAAATGGACATTACCATTGCATTTGTGGACCCCAAATTAACTAGGGATGAAGTTTTCATGTCAATTGGAAGTCGTCAAAAATTCGACAAATATTTTAATAATATTTAATACCCGCAAATCGAGGAATCAAAATATTTATCGGATCAAAAATTCGACCTCACCGTTGCGTTCCTCACCCCTCAATTAGCTAGGGGCGAATATTTGGAAATTTTCTGGAATTAATTTAAAAATTTAAATTAAATTAGGAATCTATTTATTAAATATTAAATAATATTAATTTAATAAAATTTTCAAACGGCGCCGTTCCCTCGCCGTCTGCTTGGCGTGACGCCGTTCCCACCTCCGTCCGATCGGATCGAGCGATCAGAGCTGTCCGATTGGGGCCAATCGAATGGCTCCCAACGCGTCCCCTTCCTCGAGCACTCCGCGCCAACCAGAGCGCCCCACCGCTCACGCCGCCGCCATGCTCGCCAACCAGTAGCTTCCCCCGCCTCGTGAGCTCCGTCCTGAGCCCCCTTAACCCTCGGGAACCCCGAGCTGGGCCGGCACGCATTTCTCGCCAAGCTGCAGAGAGCCTCGTCGGAGCCTAGGGTCCGTCACCGTCCCAGTCAAGTACCCTCCCCGATCCCCCGTTTAATTCAATCACATGCATGATTCAAGTATTGCTCATCTTCGATCCTAGCATGATCGTCGATCGATCGAATCTGATCGGGTTCGATCGACCCGAATCGAATCTCGACCCTCTCGGCCGCGTGCGCACACACACACCGTGCCTAGAGCGCTAGGGCTTGGAATGACCGGCGGTAGAGTCATCCATAGGTCTCGACCCGCATCTCAATCGGTAGACCTCATCAAGACCTTCCCATCCGCGGTTGGATCGAGCCTCACAGTTGCCGGAGCATCGAGGAAGCTCGTGCCCTAGCCGAGTGGCATCGAGTCCATCGCGGAGAAGACGAGCCTGCAGGTTCGGGTCAGGTCGAGCCGGCCCGCGAGTTCGGGACCCGGGTCCGCGCGTTGTTCCGCCTTCCTCATGTGGGGGCCCGCCTCGTGCGTGTCACTCACCCGTGACGCCGCGTGGAGTGGTGGGACCGGGCCACGTCAGCCCATCCTCTCTGCGCCAGGGGTGGGGCCCGCTCTGCGGGCCGCAGCCTGTCGGGCGTCGCCACGCGTCTTGCGTGGGGCCCACCTCCATCCCGAGAGCCTCCGAGCCCCTGCCACGTGGCAGTGGCGGGTCCCACAGCTATAAAAACCTGCATAATTAATTAAAATAAAATTTATATAAATAAAACAGATAGTTTATTTAATTAAGAGTTAATTAAGTTAATTAATTAGGATTAGTTCCTAACAGTTAGATTAGTATATTAAATTAATTAACAGTAAGTGTAATTTAATAAATCATATAAACAGAAATATATATAGATATATTCATATATATATATATATATATGATATAATATGAAAACTTTAGGATATATACTCAAAATTAATTATTAACTAACTGTCAATTTTCATTATTAAATATACTTAGGACTAATTAATTATTTACAAGTATTATAATTAATTAGGTTTAAAGAAAATAGGAAGATTATTCAGTGCTAATCCTAATTAAGCAATAATTAATCTTAACCTTAATTAAAATGTAATAAGAATCATATTATATTTAAAATAATGGATTAATTAATAATTAATTAAGAACTAATAATTTCAAAAATTATATATATAACTTTAGGGATGAACAGTAAAATAATTTAATATGAATAAATAAATAGTAAATTAATACAAATTATATTTTTAAATAGTAAAACTTAAAAGCTTAATAACTTTTTGTAGGATAATCTAAACATAGCAAATATAGGTCTTAAAATACTCAGAAAAATAAATAGAATCAAATGGCATATTGTAAAAATTAATTTTGGGGTACGCATAATGAGGTAGCATTTTAGGCCCTCATTAGGACCCCATAACTTTTTACCAAGTTATCAGAACATAATCAATATGGGTCTTAAAATGCTTAGGAGAGCAGCCCCATCATTGCAATAGTATTAGTTTTCTCATTTGAACATCAGGACAAAAAGTCAACCCTATAACTCTTAGTGAAAATGACCAAAATGCCCTTGGCATTCAAATGACCATAACTTGGTCAAATCAACTCCAAATTCAAAAATTCAAGATGCTAACTAGTTCAAGATTTTAATGTCATCAATAAACTGAAACAATATTTAGGATTTTAACCCTAGAAATTTAGGTAAAAGACCAAAATACCCCTGGCCCATTTTGGTTATAACTTGAGCATTTGAAGTCCAAATCGGACATACTCTCTGTCTATCTTCAAGTTAGATAATAAGGAATCTTTTGGAACTAAGAAACTTCAATTTGTACCCTTAAACCAATAGTTGACTTTTTAACCCTTAAAGTGGGGGCAAAATAGTCATTTTACCCTAAGATTGGACCAAGTACTCTTAACCTCTAATTTACATTTCAAAACTCGTAAACCAATGTTATAAAGATCTTAGTGACATTTAAGTGAGTGAAATCAACTATTATGTTAGATTCCAGGATTTTCCTAAATCTTAAACACTACACCTCGCATAAGAACTATTCTTGAGACTAGGACTAAATCATAGGTTAGAGTTCATTCATTGAGTAAATGGGTTACTAATGGGTGGAACCTTGGTTTTATTAGTTTCTAGACTTTTATTTTATTTTATAACTTGTTTTGATTATTTTTTCTTTTAACCTTATATTTAAGATAGGAGATTCATCCTATTAAGCTTTATTACTTAATAGGAATTGCCTTAACTAGTAGAATACTTGTAGAATAAAACTTAGAACTTAGTCTTACCCATCTCGGATTATGTGATTGGACCTAATTCTCATAGTGTTCAATCCATAATCTATAGGTTTAGAAGATCTTGATCAGATCTTAGATAGAACGTCTAAATTCACCAAAATTAGGACGTATGATTTATTGATTCAACTTATAGTCGTTTATCTGATTGAACTAGATTAGAACCTGATCAGTTCTAATCCTTTTTAACTTATAAGGATGAATTTCTAAGTTACACTCGATAGTAGGAAAATGGTGATCCTAAACTTGTGTAACTTGGAATAGTTAGAATGGTTAAGTGGAAAACAAATTATATCACCATGTTTAGTAGAGTCCCTTGCTTACTTTGATGACTGTTGCTACGCATTTCTTGATTTTTGTGCCATATTTCCTTGAGCATATCATATAAGACTTTTGATGCATAAATAAAATGTTAGGACAATATGGAGACTCCTTAGATTCTTGATGAAAATATTAAAGTAATTAATGAAAAGATAATAGTTATATGTAGTTGAGCTGCCTCTCAGATATGTCCTTATTGCCTAGTCTCTATATGTCACTAGGGGAAGGACTTGTTTTGTTGTGTGCCTATTGCCTAGTCTTCTTATGTGGCTAGGGGTACACCGTTAGTGCCTTAGCCGTACTGGTGCTAAGATCCTTCGATTGCTTTGTGTGCTTAGTTGCCTAGCCTCCTTATGTCGCTAGGGATACACAATTTTGTGACTTAGCCATGATGGTGCTAAGATCTTTCGATATTCGATGGGCTAGATTAGCTTTGTTCAGTATGGCAGTTGGTACACAGACATTTATATATATGCAGTTATGATATTTTGTTTACTTTTCAGCATTTTTATTCAGTCAGCTATTTCTTTGTATTGCTTATATATTTTAGGATGTTAGAATCTTGCTATTATTTATATGTATCACTGCTGAGTTATTTTATTTTAATTGGCATTATTCTTTTGATCATCAGCATATTTAGGATATAGTATTTCTCTTACACTACTTATTTGATTATCTACATTTATACTTTACCTTGTTTAGCTTGTAATTGAGGCATATCATAGCCTCTCTTTTTGCTTAAGTTATAAATGATGGTTTATAGTTTTTCCTTCCTTTTGTATTGCTTGTTGCTCCCTTATATAATTGTTGCTTAGAAATTGTAAAATGGTGATATTATAAAATACATTTAAAATTTATCAGCTTAAAATATACTTATACAATTGTTTAACACAAGATTTTCACTTTTTTGGCTGGGGTCTTACATTGTGAAACCGACAATGGCAGATCCTCTTCAGTTGAATGATCAGTATCTTGGTGTGGAGCCATCTCCGGAGGAGGAGCATGTGGAAGAAGCAGCTATTTAGTCTTTCCATTATAAGAGAGGATGAGTGCACTTTATTTTCATTATTTGGAACTTAAATTGATGTAATAATACATGTACTTATGACTGCGTATTTGGATTTCATGCTTATGCTCTAAAATGTATTTCTTTATACTTATGTTGTGATGCTTGGATGTTTTATATTATAAATCACTTCTGCACACTGTATGTTTACTTAGATAGTGACTGAATGTTTGATTCTATGCTAACTCCTTCCCTTATTAGGTGGATTTTGGATTTCATCCTAATCCAATTATAAGTGAAGGGTTAGCTAGAGTGACACACCACCCCTTAACTTAATCTTGTGGATTAAGGGGTGGGGTGCCACACAATCATTCTCATATGATAAAAATAAATATAAAAAGTGATAAAGTATTCAGGTCCGCTCCTGATCCTCTAACTCAATTTCGGATTCACCTATTAGCTTAACTCCAGGCACTTAATCTATCATATTTAGTTTTGAATATAATATTGCACAAACAAAAGAAACAAATTGTTAGACTTATATAATTCTAAGCACATTTTATGGTATCTATGTAATTTTAGTTAGAGGATATCACATTTTAGCAAGAAATAGTAAAAGTGCGCAATTCATTTATAAAGGAAATATTGAAAATAAAAGAAACTGTCAAAATAAGTAAAAGCTAATATGTGTACGAATACATATAGTTTTCTTGCAAGAAACTGGTTAAGCAATAGTAATGTTCAAGTATGCATTGTATAAATAAATTCTAACAACCTAAAGGTACTGTAAAGTAAAGCTGAGATATAGTAAATAAATATAAAATGTAAGTTGTAAATGTAATTTATTATTATATTATCTTATATTTTGTTCTACGGGATCATACAAAACAACAATAAGTTAGGTACGTCTACTCAAATGGATGTATTGGGGTCTCCTGTATAACAACACATTCTCTCTCAAGAATATGTGTGGTCTCTTGATCACTACATAGCCAATCCTAGATCAATAATATATGTACATAATAACACACCCTAAGTGAAACCCCTTCTCAATTTAATTTATAGTTTATGTTATACATATGAGTTATGATAAATTAAATAAGGTTCTTAAAGTATTGTTGTATTCCGAGGAATTTTCCAAATTAAATACAAAATATATGATATTCATTTATTGTCTAATTTAGTTATTTAGCTTGATGATTAGGGTCAATTGAACCCTCAATTGGCTTAAAGCATATGCCTTAGTTATTTGTAACAAAAATTATACTTATATAATATCAAATTATAGTTTTGAAAATAATATTTGATAGAGATAAAATAATTATTTATAACTAATATAACACCATGTTATTAGATTAGGAAATATAACCCAATAACGAGTGTTACGATAGTACTTAATATTGAATTTATGTATTCTAATCCACTATTATGTACTATATTTATTTGTGGATCTATGGATAGAAAAAAAATCAATATCTAATGCATAAATATCTACCATCAATAATATAAAATCATCATAATATGAAAGAAAGATTAAAATTATCATAAAAAATAAAGATAAACATCCAGATATAAATCTATAATACAAACTAAGTAAGTAATCCCTCATCCTCACATAATAAAAAGAAATAGCAACTGCAGTCTTCAAAAAATCTCATACTGCTCAATTTTCTTATTAGCATAAGCTCAAATCCAAGCTCTTGATCTACTGTATTTAGTTTTTAATATGGTAGAGCTCAACCACTAAAAGAAAATAACTGATTAGACTTTAAAAAGTCTAAATTGTAATAACCCAAGTTGTTACCCTTATTAATTAAGACTAATCTTTATCCTAATCTTGATCCTAAGCATTAATCAAGTCATTAGGAGTCATCCATTAAGACCTAGTCCAAATCAGGAGTCAAATAGATCAAGTTCTGATTTTTAGGAAATTCAGAAACTCTAGAAATTGACCTATCTAAATTGACATCAGATTAAAAGTCAGACTTCGCCATTGTGCTCATTGCCCTCAAATTAGCTAGGGGTGATGTTTTGGTGGCAATCGGAAGTCGTCGAAAATTCATCGAATATTTTAATAATATTTAAATACCCCGTAAAATAGGAAAATCAAATACTCGTCAAAATTAAAATCTGACTTCGCCATTGCGATTCTCACCCTCAAATTAGCCAATGGTGAAATTTTGGGATTTGTCGAATTTTCTTGAATACTTTAAAATATTTAAATTAATTAAAAAATAAGAAAAAATCCGATTTTGCCATTTTATTCCTCACCATCAAATTAGCTTGGGGTGAATTTTTGGGATTTTTCGGAGATCATTTATCAAATATAATTTTTGATTTTAATTAAATTAATTTCTTAAACATTATTTTTGTCTTCTTCCTTCTTCATTGGTTGTGTGGGACCCATAGCCATCCAAACTTGGCTGAGCCCTCTTTCCCTTCAGCCCCTACTATGCTCAGCATAGTGTCCCCCTATCTCCTGCCAGCCCCTCCCCTATCTCACCAAGTGGGTTTGGTCAAATCCATCCATCCCATCCATTGGCAACCCTCTTCCCCTATTAAGAGAGCCTTTGGCTCTCAACTCTTCTTCATCATTTGCCTAGCTGAAGTCCATTCCTCTCTTCCCATTCTTGCTATTCTAGTTGTTAAACAGAAGTTCCATAGCCCTCAAAATCTCAAGTTTCCAAGGATCCATAGAAGGAACTCCCATTTGCAAGACCAAGGTACCCCCTTTCTTTCCATTGGTTACTCCAATGGCTATTCCATTTTGTATCTATGTTTAATTGTATGTTTAAGATTCTATGTTACCTTAGTTGTGCATCTATGAAGCTATGTTAAGATGTAGAAACTCATAAAAATCTATAAATAATAGGGAATAATATGTAAATCTGCTAATACAAAAAATTGCTCACCTAGTCCTTTAAGCCCACTATTTTTATAAATAACTTGATCGTTTGGGGTCAATTTGGGTATCAATGGAAAGGTCTCGGAAAGCCTTTCCATTGTTATATGGCACCACTTGTGAAGTGCTCTTAGTTGAGAGTATTTGAGCCTGAAAGTAGACCCTTCACGATTTTTGCTCAGGCGAAATCACCGTCGGTCGCTATAGCGCGCCGTAGCTCCCGAGTTTCGAACTGAAACCGTCGAAGCGCGCCATAGTGCGCTACAGCGTGCCATAGTGCTTCTGTCGCTAAAATAAGGCCTAAAAGCAAACTACTGCAGCATCATTTCGGGAAAAACTATATGGAATCAAGAGAAAAATTAATTGAACAGTAACTCAAAAGTTGAACCGCTGCCGCACGTCGTAGTATCATTTTCCACCGCAGCATTATTTTTCGCCGCAGAGCCTGAAGTTTCAAATTTGGGTCTAATAGTTGGATGAAGTGTAAAAACATTTTCTTGTTTGAAATTAAATTTTCCCACCATAGCGCGTCGTAGCGTCTTGCTTTCTGCCAGAAGGCACCACTGCGCGCCGTAGCGTCCAAAACTATCCGGATTGGTCCAGAACCGGCTGAAATGGCCAAAACTTCACAGTTTTCAAATTTTAAAGATCATAGGACCCTAGTGGGGTCAAATAATATAAAATTTGAACCTAATTTAAGTAAAATGGAGCACTGTATAAATATATATGTGAATTTTTAATTTTGCACTAGATGATAGTTTAATTATTAATCGCCCCTAAAACCCTAAATATTGATTTGACCATATCTTAGTCAATTAGATTTCAAATCAAAAAATTCAAAGTGCAAAAATAGCGTAAATTTCCAGTGCCAACAACCATATGAAATAATATTTAAGTTATGAACCCTAAAAAAATTAAAAATGACCAAAATACCCCTAACCTTAATTAGGTCATTACTTGACCAATTGAAGTCCAATTTGGGTCTACTCCTACTTAAAGTATTCAGTATGATATAGGGAAGCTATAGCCACTGAGTTTGCTGAATTTGAATACCAAATAAAAAATTTAGCTTTTTGACCCCTCTTAACTTAGAAAATTACCAAATTGCCCTTAGAAATTGAAAGGGTTATAACTAATTCATTAGACCTCAAAATTTTGTATTCTTAGACTCTATGGAATCCTTGAGCATTAACCAAGAGTAAACTATAAAAAAAATTAGATTTCATTAAGTACAATTTACTAATATACCCCTTAGGTCAAAAACCTTAATTTGGACCTATATAACCCATTCCTTATCCAAATTTAGTGTACTTACTGTCTATCTTCATATTAGACAATAAAAAATCATTTGATAGTAAGAAATCCCCATTTAGAGCCCTAAATCAAAAAGTATCTTTTTGGATCCTTAAGTAGGGGGAAAATGATTATTTTGCCTAAAATTTAGGTTAAGTATCTTTAACTCTTATATTATCTTTTAAGTTAATAAAACAAGTATTAAAACTGTATTAGAATCCTCTAAGTGAGTAAAATCAGCTATTATGTCAAATTTGTTAAAATCCCTAAAATTTATCTTAGTCATTTCCTTAGGAAATTCAACACCTCACATTAGGATTATACCTAAGGTTAGGGCTAGATCATAGGATAGATTTCATTCATCAAATAATGGGGTTATTCAATGAATGAATTCTTGGTTTTATTAATTTCTAAATTTTACAATTTATTTGGGTTATTTTGTCTTTCAATATTAGATTTAGGATAGGAGATTCATCCTATTAAGTCTGATTTACTTAATAGGATTTATCTCAATCATTAGTTCACATTTAGATTTAATATATATCTTAAGTCTTACCCTTATGATTATGTGATTAAGCCCAATTTTGTGGTATTTAATCCATAATCTCTAGCTTGGTAGATTTGGACAAGCTTTTAGTTTAGAACGTCTAAACTCATAAACTAGGTCGTGATGATTTCTTATAGTCAACATTGATTTAATCATATTAGGACCTAGCTAGTACTAATATTTTGTAACCTATATGGACGTACTTCTAAGTTACACCCGATAGTAAAAATTGGAGATCCTGAACTTGTGAAACTTGGAATAGTTAGAATGGTTTGATTAGATAATAAATGATATCACCATGTTTAGTAGAGTCCCTTACTTACTACTTGATTTTTATGCTATGTATTCCTTGAACTTTATGCTTATTTTTTCTTAAACATGTCATATAAGAAAAACATTATTGTATGAAAATGAAAACTTAGAATATTAGAAAAACATTTGCATTTGAGTTCAGTTCATGGTGGATTATGGTGCACATTACTCCAATGGACAGGGGTAAGGAGAGATCAAGATACTTAACATTACTTATTGAGGAGTGTGTGTTAAGTTTGGAACCCATTTAATCTTGCAGATGTACTTGACTCCTTAGCTGTTTCTGAAATTATCCATAGTAACAAAAGTAAATAACTAAAAGATATTTGCATAGTATTATCCGCCTCTTCAGTTTTACTTTACTATTCTATTTATGTCCACCCTAACCCATAAGGGCTACGAGAATATATTGAGCTGGATTGACCAATTCTTTTTGATATCGTAGTTATACATTTTCTTTAGTTCAGCTTACTGTTTTCTATATTATTGATATTTTTTTTAGTTAGCTGTATTTTTCCTATGTTACGTGCTTACTTGAATAGATGCATATATATAGGATGCTAGACTTTACTATTTATTATATGTATCATTTCTAGATTTATATTTTGAGTTAGCATATGTTATATGATCATCAGTATGTTTAGGTTAGATTTTTCTTTTCAATATTTTTACTTACTGTATTACATATGTATGCCCTACCTTATTTAGCTCACTTGAGGTGTGCTTTTGCCTTGATTTTTGTTTAGTTATAAATACTATATTTATAACTTATCATCATCCCTTACTTGCTCTCATGCTAGATAGATGTTTCATTTAGTTTAGAGTAAAATGGTAATATTAATAAATGTTCAATAAACATTCTGAATAAAATATACTTAGACAATTTATATAATAAGATTTTTTTTCTTTTATTGGCTGGGGCACTGGCATTGTGAAACCGACAATATCAGATCTTGTTCAGTTTGAGGAGCCAGTGCCTGAGGAGGAGTCTTATTTAGAGGAAATGCAGCAGCCTAGTGCAGAAGATCTCTTATTGTCTTTTTCTTCATTGTGAGGATAAGTGATATTATCATTTTTAGTCATTTAAACTATAATTATAATGTTGTAATAATATAGGTACTCGTGAATGTGTTTACTTTTGCACATTATTATTTGTTGTGCTATATTAATATTTCTTACTCAATATATGATGAATGGATGTAATCTTTACTTCATATCACTTTTGCACTCTTTATATATGTTAGACTTAGTGACTGATCCTTATATTCATTCTGTGCACATCCTTCCCTTATTAGTGGATTGTGGATCTCATCTAATCTAATAATAAGAGAGGGATTTGCTAAAGTGATACTCCACTCCTTAGTCTAATGATTGTGGACTTAAGGAGCGGGGCACCATATAAGTACAATTTAAGATTTAAAAATATTGATTTAATTTAGCATATATCACAATAACCATTTACAATTATTATAAAAGCAGAGCATAATGCGAGGAAATAAACATTTAGTATAAACTGAACCAAAAGTTGTAAATTATGTAAAGCGTATAGTACTGCATCAAATGTGTGATGAGGTATTTATGGACTGCATATAAATAGTAAAATAAGTAAAGAAAGCATGTATATGTCTAAATGAAAAAGATGCTAAGTAAGAGTAAAGACAGTGTAAGAAAACATTTAAGTGAAAATTACGAAAATTTATATGCACAAACTATAAATATTATTGTAAAGTAAATTACTGAAGTAAATAAATAAACTAAATTCAACCTCATGGACTGAATAATCTGAAATATATAGTCACAAGACTAATTCTAACAACCCAATCATTACTAAGTTATTTAGGATTAAACTTAGCTCAATTAATTCAAAATAAGGATCATGGGAAACTTCCAAATTAGGTTAAACTAACCCCCCGCCCCCTCTACCTCCACACAACTCCCTTCTTCATGCTTATCTCAATTTGCCTCCATTCTTCTCCTCCCACTTCCAGAAGCCACCTCTTCAACCTTCAGCCGCCTCCCACGAGCTCCGCATCCCCTCCTTGACAACAGGTCAGCTTCTCCTCTTCCTTATCTGTTCAACTTTCTCTTCTTTGTAAAAGGAGTCCTAAACCTTCTCCTCTATACAACCCCTCTTCTCTTCCTCCTTCGGCCAACCACCACCTCTTCCTCCTCCCCACTTCATCAATGATTACCAATCTCCTCCTTTCCTCATATATAAAAGGAACACTAAACCTTCCTCTTTATAAGTCCCTCCTCTGAGCTGGCCCCTAATAGTAGTCGCAGATATCCCTCACTAGCTACTAATGATAGAAGATCCTCTCTGAACAGTGAAGAAGAAAAGAAATCCTTTTTGAATAAGGAAAAATAGAATAGATCCCCTTTGAATGGGAAAAAAAGAATAGATTCCCTCTGAATGAGAAATAAGATAAAATACCTCATTTGAATAGGAAATAAGAGAAGAAACCCCTCTGGACATGGAAAAAAAAATAAAAAAAATAAATAATAACTAATTTTTGACTCTTAACTTTACCAACTACTGATTACTAATTTTTTTACTACTACTATCATTTTCTTTCGTTATTTTTATTTCGGCCAATTAATATTATTATTATTATTATTACTATTTCTATTATTAATTATTATTTTTATTATTATTATAAGTATTATTATTATTACTATAATTTTCTTACAGTTATTTTCTTCAAGGTATTTTTATTTCTGTCAATTATAATTATAAGTGTAATTATTTTTAGTACTACTCTAATTTTCTTATTATCTTTTACATCCAAATAATTTTTATTTCTGTCAATAATAATAATAATAATAATTATTATTATTATTATAATTTTCTTACTATTATTTTTTTAAGTCACTTTTATTTCTGTCAATTATTATTATTATTATTATTATTTCATAATTATATTTCATTTAAAGAATATATAAATAATAAATATTACTAATAAATTTTATTAATAATATATCCTAAAAATATTATTTTAAATATTACACTAATAAACTATTATTATATAATTAAATAAGTAGTAAGTCGTATAATTTTCTCTAATAAAAATTACGTATATATAGACTTGAGAGAAATCAGCACAAGCATACAAACTTAATAAGCTTAGAGATAGGTACATGGTATTTTTCTTTGAATTTAAATGCTTGAGCTTAATCCCATTTATTATGATATTTGGAAATGTCACAAATAAAAATATACATGAAATGTCCTAATAATTGTGATGCATTCGGTTTCATTTTTTTTCTTGGTGGATTACCTTGTAGTCTATACAAACAACTGCTAAGATAGGAGTTGGTTCAATGTTTAGAGGGATAAGGAGCCTATAATGATAAGCCTATGAGGGGGCATATATAGATGGAAGTGGATGCTTATATAAATATAGTGAACCCCCTAATTCCTCAGGGTCTGTGTTTGCCCTGCATAATATTTTTAATGCATGAGATATTTGATAAATAATTTATTTATGTATTTTGTATGATATTTTTTATTTTACATTTTACATTTTATCTTTACTCTTTAAGTTTTATGCTCAAAATTTCATGCAAATAACTGAACTACTTTGCAAGGACAAATCTCATTTTAAATATTATTACAAATTTTATATTATTATTATCTATCTCTCTATATTTTATATTTCTACAAATCGCCTTTGTTTAAAAAGTGCAAAGCTTGATATTATTTGACACTTAGAGTATTATCTTATGTGTATTTAATCTGAGCATTTTTGTTGTAAATGCTAGACCATGAGTTAGAGAAAGTGCAAGATAAAGATCTTTGAGGAGCTTTCTAGAGGATTAAAAAGTCTAATATACTAATAACATTTTATTTCAAACTTTATTTCTATTAAAGCTCTGTACTTTTAAGTAAATATCTTATATTAGAAAATATAAACTTCATTTTTTAAATATTAAATTCATATAAATAGATAGATGCTAGAATTTTATACAAAAATGTATAGCAATACTCTTCCACATCATTTCACTTAAATTCTCAATTGGGTTCTACAGCTCTGAGAGCTCAATGCTGGTTTAGCTCATGCTAACTCGATGATGGGTCCCCATAATAGTAAACATTCACAATTAATAATATTGTGATAAATGCAGTTTTATGTTATTTATCTTATTTGAATATGTATTTTTGTTCTGCGAGCACTATGCGTAACAATTAGGAGTCATGCATGTATGCTCAACAATAATGTAAGCGGGGCCTCTTGTAAACACACACGATCCCCTTATAGAACATGTGTGATCTCATGATCACTCAATAGCTTGCCCTGACTCAATAGTAGCTGGAAAACAAAATCCACCATATGAAATCCCTAAATTTAATATCGAATGATTAATTTATGCACAATATCATAATGAATATTTTTAAAGGATTTAGTATCTACGCATTGCAGCATTTCAAGGATTCCAAATTATTGTAAACTATGTGATATTCATTAATTTTTCTACTTTAGTTATTAATCTTAAAGATTGGGGCTAATTAAACTCTCAATTATCTTAGACATTAAAAATCCTTATGTTAATTAAAATATAATATTATGTATAATAATGAGGCTTTGGAAAATAATAATTTAATTAAGTATTATTTAGATGAAAAAATAGTTTATAAGTATAGGTGCAAATTGTGATTCAAAAACCTATATTATTTCTAGTACTACACTTGACTAAGTTATCTCTTAATATTTCCTTTCTAATAAAACATCCAAAGTTACAAATTATGGATTTGCTATTGCACATCCCAGGTTCTAGTATTTCTATAGTTTAGATCACTTCAACCCTAGCTCAAAGGTTTTTAATTCATCCAACTTAATGTTCAGCATCCTATACAATCACCCTGCCTAGTGATCTTTAAGTAAATAAGCAACTTTAACTAAATATAGATCTAGAGATTTGGAGTCAGAATCCTTTTAGCAGGATTCTGCACGGTGGAGACTTAGGATTCATTTTTGTTTCTTACTATATTCTTCATGGACTTCGGGATTTTTTTCATTCATATCATATAATGGCATAAGCATAAGCATAAACATGAGTTGACCTCATTTCTTCTATTGTGACACATGGTTATCAGTGATACAATATGAGATATGGAATGTTATATATACAGACTGGGGAATTTCAGGGTGCATCTGCGTCACCATACTGACTTCCTAACTGTTGTGTTTACATTGGATCATACGACTCATAAACCTTCAGTGATAGTTCTGTGATATACCGTGGTATGGCATAATTGTGGGCATTGTTTCAATGGCATATAGTGTAGTCTATAGCATCCTTCTCAGCATCTGACATCCCTTTCATATTGGTTTATAAGCATCTATCATTTTCATTTACTTTCAGTATTTAGCTTTGATGCAGTTTTACTTTGTTTAGTTTCTTACAGCTCAGTTATTTGATGTCCTTACAATTTTTCCTGCACTTTTACTTTACGTTCTTGCATATTTGTTATGTTTAGTTTAGCTTGTATAGCTAGCTTCGATGTGTTAGACTTCTAGTCTAACACGAGGTACTTTTGGGATCCGGCAATTTGCTAGATCTCGAGTAGTTGTTGGAGGCAGGTCAGGAGGACGTCTCAGGGACTCAGGAGGAGCTATTGGAGCTTTAGGGGATTGAGCACCTACTTTTACTTTATAGTTCTTTCCAGTATTCTAGCTAGACTCTTTATATTTCTGCATTTTTATGGTTTGTAATAAACTCTGGATGTATTTTTACTTTCTTTTCTGAGATGGATATTTACTACTGCTTGAGACGAATGTATTCTGGATGTTTGGCTTTTAGCTTCCGCACTCTGTTATTCTACTATACATAGTATTGTGATGTGATCGGCATACTGGAAATGCTGATATAGTTTATAACATACATGAGTTCTTCTCCACTCCCTTGCACCTTATGTATGTACTAAGTCTAATACCTA
This sequence comes from Gastrodia elata, assembly GCA_016760335.1. Taxonomy (NCBI): domain Eukaryota; kingdom Viridiplantae; phylum Streptophyta; class Magnoliopsida; order Asparagales; family Orchidaceae; genus Gastrodia; species Gastrodia elata. The sequence continues at coordinate 31,828,464 of CM028670.1, read as the reverse complement.
AGATAAGTATTCCATTCTTATCTTAAATATTGGCTCTCGAGCCTACTCTTAGGGCTCGAGTCAGTGGCCTTTAGTATGGCTCTGTCTCCTTTGCCTATTTGGGACGATGGGTTTTACTTGTATGGCCCACCGCTCCCGAGTAGCGCATCGTTCCGCCGCCAAATTATGAATTATACTTGTATTTTGTGCTCGATGACGGGACGAGGCGCTACAGTTGGTATCAGAGAAGTATTATAAAGTGTCTGATAAGGAGCTTGTTCCTATCTACTTTATAATATGTTCTCTGTGTCAGGACAATATCACAATTACTATGTGTAGTGCAAAGCAAACATCCAAAAGGTTCATTAAGCTATCTCAGAAATAGAAAGGAAGATTATGTCTACAATATTGACACCCTAAGAAATAAATGCACGTAAAAAGATAACTTAAAATGACATCTAAGGATTTGAACGAATTTTGAAAGAAATAAATGAATGAAATATTTAAGGGTTAAACTATTTTAGGGAATAGAATACTCGCCATCAGCATTTCTGTTCTACCTTAGGAGGTTTGATGATTATTGGATAGACAACCTTCGAGATGGTCAGATCTACGGGAGAATGGTGGATGGAGTATCATCCCAAGGAGTCGCAGTACTGGACAAGATCCTGGTTCATTCATCATTCAGAGGCACCAGTCTTTCAGCACTCACCAAGGAGTGACTGAATCGTGTTACCACGGCACTTCGAGAGACAGCATGTCCAGAGAAGTACCGCCTGGAGATTGTAGAGATCCTACTGAGGGGATCAGTGAGTCGTTGGTGGTATTGGGTCGATAGGAGATTAGCTCGGAAAGGTCACATACTCACATACGATGACTGTTGTGCTGCCTTCTGGGTGGAATATTGTAACTAGATCCTAGGAATTCCTTATGTCATTTCTTGTTATCTCATTTATATATTTTGATGTATCCATGTATCTTCTCTTATGAGAAAGAACTGGAAAATGAATGAAATTTTCTAAAAAATTTACATTGTAACTGCAGCTATGAATCCTGGTTCCCCCTCTACTCCCACTCCTATTAAGAAGACGATCCCATCATCAAGCGGACCTGAGGAATTGAGTCTTATGGACAATTTAATAAAGGCCTTAATTGACAGTAATGCACAACAGTCACAGGAGACACGATCTCTCATCCTCTCAGTCAAACAACAATCTTCCAGACCTTCTTCTTATAATTCAGGAGACGGAGTCCTACACAACTTCCTTAGTTTCCGCACTCCCACATTCAACGGGGCATTAAACCCCATGGATACAGTAATATGGATAAAGTTGGTGGAGAAGAATCTGGCCTTAATTAAATGCCCTAATTCTGAGGCAATCCGTCTGGTGACCTACCTGTTCCAAGAAGAAGCGGAATATTAGTGGGAAATTGAATGGAATAACAGATTTGTGGACTTTGAGATAGAGGACATGCCATGGGATATATTCATGGAAGCATTTCATGAAGCTTTCATTCCAGCCTCGGCACAAGCAATTCTAGAAGACGAACTTCTTCACCTCACACAAGGGGGTAGGTCAGTATCTGATTACGAACAAGAATTCAGGAGACTGTCAAGGTTCATTCAGGATCTAGTGAGAACGGAAGTATCCAAATGTCACCGCTTCATGAAAGGTCTGAGAGATTCTATTAGAGCACACCTAGTCTCACGGCAGTTCAAAACCCTAATAGAGTTGATCAAGGCTGCCCGTCTGCAAGAAGGATTCCAGAGTCAGCTGGACCGGAAGAGAAAAACCCTAGTCACGCACCCACAAGACGAGCGCTCTGGCCATCGCAAAATGGCCAGAGTCTACAACATGGAAACTACACAACCTCAGCCTCAGAATTCAGAATGTAAGAAGAAGTATATGTATGGGAAGTGCTACCACTTCGGTGGTGTATGTTTCACTTGTGGCCGTAAGGGCCACCGCTACTATGAGTGTAGGGAGAAAAATACCATCGATGGTGTGCCCATCGACCACTCCCGCCATAAGCAAACCTTTCGTGCTCAACCCGTGAACCAGCGGGAGCCCGCTCCTGCCATAATGACGGCTCCTACAACAAACTCAAGGGCCAGTGTACCTATGCAAAGGTCAACTTACAACCGCCAAGATTCAGGGACCCAGAATAAGCAACCCTCGGCACCTGCCCGAGTATATATGTTAACTCCAACTTCTGCTCCTGAAAATAATGACGTGGTATCAGGTACGCCTTAAATAAATTCTCTTTTCTTGCGGTATTAACAACTGTCCCTTACTATTCCAGTATTTCAATTTTTGAGTAATTATCCTTACGCAAATTATTATAACTATAGGCACATTAATAATAAACGACACAACTTGTAATGTTTTATTCGACACGGGAGCAAGTCATTCTTTCGTATCAGAAGAATGGGCTAAAACACTTAAACTACAGACACATCAACTAGCCAGTTCATTAAGTATTGGGCTACCTTCTGGAGCTCGTATGCAGTCTCAATAATTCTGCAATCTAGATATTCCTATTGAGGATCAAAACTTTAGAGTTAAGCTAATTCTACTGCCAATTACCAACTTCGACATAATCTTAGGTATGAATTGGTTAAGCCAACATGGTGCGTCCATTAACTACCAAAAGAAGAAAATAACTTTGGGCAGCGGAAGAAACTCCAAATCATTTGAGGAAAATTTAGCACCCAATCATCGTTAATCAACGCCATGGTGGCAGAGAGACTAGTAAAGAAGGGATGCAATGCGTACCTTGTAACAATGTTGGGAGAAAAGAAAGAAGTCATACCTCTTTCCGAGAACCATGTAGTTTGTGAATTTCCCGATGTTTTCCCTGAGGACCTGCCTGGTCTTCCTCCGAACAGAGAAGTAGAGTTCACCATAAAAGTAATTCCCGGAACTCAACCACTGTCAAAAGTTCCGTACCGCATGGCGCCAAAAGAACTCCAAGAGTTGAACAACTAACTTCAAGAATTATTAGAGAAGGGTCTCATCCGTCCAAGTTCATCCCCTTGGGGAGCGCCGGTGCTGTTTGTTAAAAAGAAAGATGGATTGATGAGAATGTGCATCGATTATAGGGAGTTAAACAAAATAACTATTAAAAACAAATACCCTTTGCCGCATATCGACGATCTGTTTGATCAGTTATCTGGAGCAAAGGTCTTCTCCAAGATAGACTTGCGATCTGGGTATCATCAATTGCGAATTAAGGATTCTGATATTGAGAAAACAGCATTTCGAACTCGTTATGGACAATACGAATTCTTGGTGATGTCTTTTGGATTGATGAATGCACCATCCCTTTATATGGACTTAATGCAGCGTGTGTTGAAAGCATATCTGGATAAATTCGTCATCATCTTCATTGATGACATACTGATTTATTCCAAGAATAAGACCGATCATGAGAAACACCTTCGTATAGTACTTGAAGAACTCAGGAACCATGAACTCTATGCTAAGTATTCTATGTGTGAATTCTGGCTTAATTCTATCGCCTTTTTGGGTCACGTCATCGACTCTCAAGGGATCAAAATGGATCAAAACAAAGTAAGCGCAGTCCGAGATTGGTCACAACCTAAATCCGTGACGGATATCAGAAGCTTCTTAGGACTGGTAGGCTATTATAGAAAATTCGTCCAAGGTTTCTCACAAATTGTGTCTCCTCTCACCAAATTGACTCAAAAAGCAGTACCTTTCATTTGGAGTCCAGAATGTGAGAAAGTATTTCAAACATTGAAAGATGCTCTTTCTTCTGCCCCAGTTCTTGCCTTACCCAAGGAAGGATTGAATTACCAGGTCTATACTGACGCATCTGGAATAGGTTTGGGATGTGTATTAATGCATGAAGGGAGAGTCATAGCCTATGCATCTCGATAGTTGAAACCACATGAAAAGAATTATCCTGTTCATGATCTCGAACTAGCATCAGTAGTCTTCGCTCTAAAGATTTGGCGTCATTATCTGTATGGCGTCCAGTGTTCCATATTCACCGACCATCAGAGCTTGAAATATATTTTCACCCAACGCGAGTTGAATTATCGACAACGAAGATGGCTCAAGTTAATAAGCGACTACGACTTAAGCATTCAGTATCACCCAGGAAATACGAACGTCGTAGCAGATGCACTCAGCCATCTGCGACGCTATCTTCTATAATTTGCACTAGTGCATTGGAGGAAGAATTCTGAAAATTTGAAATCAGGCCAGTGCGTGGAGATATGTTAAGCACACTAATGTCTATGAGCTCAATGGAACCTACCTTCCATCATGATGTCTTCATCTCTCAAACCAAGGATGACGATCATTTGAAGTTCAAAGTCGATATCGAAAGTGGACGTCGCTTCGACCTTAAGTTTGTGGTAACGTAATTTATCAAGGCGATCGTCTATGGATTCCCAAATCCATGCATCAAGAGATTCTGGTCGAAGGCCATAATTCATGCTACCAAGTACAACCAGGTAGTACCAAGATGTATCAGGATCTAAAAAAATTATTTTGGTGGCCTGGAATGAAAAAGAGTGTGGTAGAATTTGTAGCAAAATGTCACGCATGCAGTTTAGTTAAAGCCGAGCATCAAAAGCTGGGAGGACTCCTTCACCCACTAGCATTTCCTGAATGGAAATGGTTCGACATTTCTATGGATTTTGTTATGGGTTTACCTAAAGCAAGATCCGGTGCGGATTCGATTTGGGTCATTGTTGATCGATTGACCAAGTTAGCTCATTTCATCCCTATGCATCAAATTGATTCTATGGAAAAATTGGCAAAACTTTATATCAAGGAAATTATCAGGCTCCATGGAATCCCAAGATCTATCGTATCTGATCGAGATAGCCATTTCACCTCTAAGTTTTGGCAAGCGGTGCATCAAGACTTGGAAACTACTCTAGCTATGAGTACCGCCTTTCATTCTCAGACAGATGGACAAATAGAAAGAGTCAATCAAGTTATGAAGATCTTCTTCATCTATGTATACTGGACTTTGGAGGTTTTTGGGAGGATTACCTTCCTCTTGTAGAATTCGCCTACAATAATAGTTTTCAAGCAAGTATCGATATGGCACCATATGAAGCTTTGTATGGCAAAAAATGCAGTACACCATTAGCATGGTCTGAAACTGGCAGTATTCAGCTTTATGGGTCAGAACTGGTTGAAGAAACAAATCGTAAAATTCAGCTAATCCAGCAAAGAATCAAAGTTGCTCATGATCGGTAGAGTAAATATCACGACGCCCATCATCGTGCTCTGGATCTTGATGTGGGAAAGTATGTGTATCTTAAGGTCAGCCCAATGAAAGGTGTTTATCATTTTGGTATAGCCGGCAAATTAAGTCCTCGCTACGTCGGACCTTTCGAGATACTAGAAAAGATTGGTTTTGCAACATATCGACTAAAGCTTTCTGAAGATTTCTCTGCAGTTCATAACGTATTCCATATCTCCTTTCTGCGAAGATGCCTTCGTGATCCATCTCACTTAATTCAACTTCCAGTCGTATCACTCCAGCCAGATCTTTCTTATGCAGAAGAGCCAGTTAAGATCTTAGCTCATGATCAAAAGCAGCTAAGGAATCGCTCATTCCCTATGGTGAAAGTTCAATGGAAGAATCGCTCTTTAGAAGAATCTACGTGGGAGAAAGAGGTGGATATGAGAAAGAAGTATCATAATCTCTTTAAATCTTCAGGTACTCTTTAAAACCCAAAAGTCTTATTCATGTTCTTCATATTCTCTCATAATTGTCTTCTCTTAAAATGATGTTGAGGACGACATCGTTCTTAAGTAGGGGAGTCTGTAACAACCCTAGGTTGTTACCATGCTAATTGTAGGTTGTTTAATTCAACTTTTAGTGCCATTGCCTTTAGAACATCAATTTAAGCCTATCTAGAAAATTTGAAGTCCATTGGACTTCTCTAAGTCAAAAATTGCAATTTGATCGATCTATATGCCCTAGCCTAGACCCAAAAGATTTTGATCTCAGAATTAAAATCTGATTGTATTTTTGAATTCTTCACTCCCAAATTAGTTAAGGGTGAATTTTTGGTGCAATTTGGAATTCATTTAGACCATAATTCAATTTAAATTAAAATGGTTCAATTGCATAAAAGGGTTCCAAACAATTTAATTTTGCAAAAATACCTATTTAACTAAATTAACATCCGGGATCCGCTGTGCGGACCGCGGGCAATCCGCTGCGGATCCCGGGGCACGCGACAGTGGGATCCCGCGCATCTGACCGTTCCGCCTTTTATCTAACGATGAAGATTTAAACCCGCAGAAGTGCTGATCCATCGTTAGATCCACCCGAGCGATCCTACGGCATGGATTTAATCTGAATCGGCCGTTAGGATCCAGCTGATTAGGGCCGTTGCGTCTTTCCGAATGATACATCAGATGGTCCACAGCGCACCCGCACTGTGGATCTTCGTCTTCGCCACACCCGCAGCCGACCGAAGGAATCCCGCGGATCCTCGCCAGCCTAGCCTGTCCCCCACTACCCAATCCACCTCAGCAAGTCGTTGGGAGCCTTTCTGTGATGACCCACTTAAGTAGTAATAAGTGAAACTCTTAAACATCGAGGCATCTTTTCAGATAATGGTGGAGTTCTTGATAAGAACTCCAAAGTTAAGCGTGCTTAGGTGGGAGCACTCCCAGGATGGGTGACTGCTAAGAAGTTATCTTCTGAGGGCAAAATCGTGAGGCCTTTCAGGCCAAAGTGGATAATACCTTGGTGCTTAAGAGTTTGGGCTGTTACAAATGGTATCAGAGCAAACCATAGGGTGTCAGATAGGAGCTAAGTGTCATATAGGGCAAAATATCACTTCATGTGAGCAGCCTCTTGAACTTATGATGGTTAAGGTACTACATGGTTGTGGGTACCTCTTGTGCCTGTAGGGGTCACCTCTAGTCCTGTCTACCCAATGGATGGTTCTTGGATTTGTGTGTGGATACTGACGAGGACGTCAGTTACTTAAGTTGGGGAGATTGTGATGACCCACTTAAGTAGTAATAAGTGAAACTCTTAAACATCGAGGCGACTTTTCAGATAACGGTGGAGTTCTTGATAAGAACTCCAAAGTTAAGCGTGCTCAGGTGGGAATACTCCCAGGATGGGTGACCTATTGGGAAGTTATCTTCTGAGGGCAAAACCGTGAGGCTTTTCAGGCCAAAGTGGACAATACCTTGGTGCTTAAGAGTTTGGGCTGTTACACTTTCCCCAATGGCATATCAGCCCCGGTCGGGCATCGTGACCCAGCTGAACCAAATGAAGAAACGGAGAAGCCCAGCCATGGCCCGACCACTCCGGCCCTCCTCAACCCAATTAAAGCCTCTGGAAGCTTCACGGCACTTCCTTGAGGCTATAAATAGCCTCAGCTCTCCTCCAATTGATCTTTGCTGATCAATTGGAGTCGAGCTTGCTTCCGCCATTCCTGAGCTCCATTGCTGTCTATCCGAGCTCCCCAGGCGTCCAGGCGTGCGTACCGCTGATAGGAGAGTCTCCTGGAGTTCAGGAACTCTCGGAGGAAGCTCATCCAGCCCAGCATTTGCTCCCGCGATGCCTGCTCACCCTTCGGCCAATTCAGGTATCCCAGTTGCAGGAATCGAGTCAATAAGGCTCGAATCCTATTCCATTTGATGTGTTTTCGTGCTTATTGTCAATACGAACTCAGTCGTATTGTATTTAGGGCCTAAGTTAGCCCCGATTGATCGAATCGATCGATCGGGTTAGTTTCCTTTTGGATCGCCTCGGTCGAGTAAGGACCCAGCGATCCAGACCATCCCAGACCCCCAGACCAGAGGGCTTCAATCCGCCTCACCTCCCTGATGGTGTAGGGATCGAGCCCGGGATCTAGCATAGCCTCTGTGGGGAGAATTATCTCCCCATAGTAACTCAAATGGCGAAATCCTCGGGTGAGTAAGGTCTAGCTAATCTAGACCGTCTCACAAGGGGCTTCGAGTCCCAATCGACGCGTCAGACCACGGTGATGGAGTAGCAATCGAGTGCTAGCCGAGCCATGGCCTAGACACGTCGGAATTTTGGGAATTAGGGTTCCCTAATTCGGTCTACCCGTCGGGACGAAGGGATGGGGACGACGACACTGTGCGGGCCGGGTCAACCCATGACCCGCGCGGTGCGACAGTGCCGGGTCTCCTGGGCCCCAGTCGACCCGCGCATTTTCGATTTCGGGCTGAGCCGTTTTATTTAAATCGAATTAATGGAATTATTTTCCTTACGGAAAATAATTCGATTAATCAAATCATAGGATTTTGATTAAATAAAAATACAGAATATATTATTCAAATAACTTTTAATCCACTGATCCAAATCCTATAATATCATATATGAAAATGATCAGAAAAATCTCAGGAACTTAAATATAAAATAAAATCATACATCTAATGGTTAGATCTTTAATTATTAACTAATTACAGTGAATTTTAATTAGGGCAGATTAGTAAATTTATTTATCCAAATTGCATGTTTAGGGTCCCATTAGTTCACTACTGTTAATTAGATTGTATGTGCCAAGTATAACATTTTTCTGAGTTCCGTAAATTTAGTTATGCCCTAATCTTGTTAAATCATAATTAGTAAATTTTAGGATTTATACACATTGGATCTTAGCAAATTTAGTCTCTGATTACTTGCATGATTAATTAGGACTTGCATGCCAAATTTCATGTAATTTGAATGGTTGGATTTTTACTTATGTGCTAATCCTTTTTGCTTGGAATTAGGGTTTGATTAGCACTAAGTAACCACTGTTTATTAAACTTTAATTATTATTTTAACTTATAACAGTAAGCTAAATGAAATGAAATTATCTTTTATAAACTTATTAAGTATACTTGAATAAATCCAAAACTATAGAATCTTAAATGTCTTAATTAACTAAGAAATCTTAAGATTTGGATCAAACTTTTAAGAATTGATCTAAGTATAGGATTGCCACCAATAATGCATAATTAATCCACTGATTTAACATTGATCTTTAAATACACACTTGATTTAACATTGATCTTTAAATACACACTTGATTTAACTTAAGGATCGAGAAGGAGTCAAACCCTAATCTACTTAAGGAAAATCTAAAACCATAAAAACCCTAATTTAATTATATTGATTACAAGATTTTGAATTGGACATTTTCCAATAATGCATTTGATTTACTATTGATTCTAAACATTTGAACTAGACAAAGTAAGGTTAATAATAACCTTTTGTGATTTCACAATCTGAATCGAACCTTAAGATCCCTGAATTTCTCTCAAGTAATAAACCTGCATAACAATATCATTAATACTATGTTGATTTAATAAGTGATCAAATCCTTAACAATATGTTTGAGTTTCACCCCATAATCTTAGTCTAAGGATGATCAGATGATTCCATCATCTGATCTAATCATTCTAAATCTAATTATGAACCAGAACCTAATAGTCTAATATCAACATCTAGAGGAGAGATTCTTGATGTTCTCTTCATAAGATTGTCGTGAATTATTTAAAAAGACCTAAATTCATATATCATGAGGTAGGAGGCCTTGTATGAATCCTTGAGGTAGGAGTATAGAAGATCCCATCACTTTAGAGATTGATCTATTCTCCTTGTAGTAGTAATCACTTAAGACATTAGAAGAGATACATCTCCTTATGGTAGAATCCATATTAAGTGATCCTTGATCACATTTGATTAGTGAAACCTTGTATAGGACTTACTTATTAATTTAAGACTTGTAGTCTTGATAAATCCTTGTTCTACTAAATAGACTTGATTGAACCATGATTATTGGGTAGTGCAGTATAGTATACCCATATTACTGGTCCCCAATAATATTATGAATTGGTTGAGTCACTCTAAGTAAGATTTATCTTTGTTACTATCCTGCGGGCTTAGGCGGATATATCCTCACTTAGAGTAAATCAATCGATCATAAGAGTGTATTAAACGGGTGCCCATTCCTTAGTTTTATTGAAGGACAGTTGCCATCGGGCAATGCCTCCTAGCGAAGATCACTTCAATAGGTATGGCTTAAATAAAACTAAGTAAAGGGGAATCACCTTCCTTAAGATGCTAAGTATGATTGTGAGTTTAGTGACTAAATACTTAGTTTGAGATACAAATTCATCATTGCATGGTGCCTCCTAATGAAGATCACTTTATTAGGGTGGCGTAATCAAACTAAATGTTGAGAGTCCTATCTTTGCGACATATTTAATATGTGTATACAATCACCCTGCCCAGTGATCTTTAAGTAAATAAGCAACTTTAACTAAATATAGATCTAGAGATTTGGAGTCTGAATCCTTTTAGCAGGATTCTTCACGGTGGAGACTTAGGATTCATTTTTGTTTCTTACTTTATTCTTCATGGATTTCGGGATTCTTTTCATTCATACCATATAATGGCATAAGCATAAGCATAAATATGAGTTAACCTTATTCTTTCTGTTGTGACACATGGTTATCAATGATACAATATGAGATACGGAATATTATATACACAGACTGGGGAATTTTAGGGTGCATCTGTGTCACCATACTGACTTCCGAACTGTTGTGTTTACATTGGACCGTACGACTCATAAAGCTTCAGTGATAGTTCTGTGATATACCGTGGTATGGCATAATTATGGGCATTGTTTCAATGGCATATAGTGCAGTCTATAGCATCCTTCTCAGCATCTGACATCCCTTTCACATTGGTTTATGAGCATCTGTCATTTTCATTCACTTTCAGTATTTAGCTTTGATGCAGTTTTACTTTGTTTAGTTTCTTACAGCTCAGTTATTTGATGTCCTTATAGTTTTTCCTGCACTTTTACTTTACGTTCTTGCATATTCATTATGTTTAGTTTAGCTTGTATAGCTAGTTTCGATGTGTTAGACTTCTTGTCTAACACGGGGTACTTTTGGGATCCGGTAATTTGCTAGATCCCGAGCAGTTGTTGGAGGCAGGTCAGGAGGACGTCCCAGGGACTCAGGAGGAGCTATTGGAGCTTTAGGGGATTGAGCACCTACTTTTACTTTCTAGTTCTTTCCAGTATTCTAGCTAGACTCTTTATATTTCTGCATTTTTATGATTTGTAATAAACTCTGGATGTATTTTTACTTTCTTTTCTGAGATGGATATTTACTACTGCTTGAGACGAATATATTCTGGATGTTTGGCTTTTAGCTTCCGCACTCTGTTATTCTACTATACATAGTATTGTGATGTGATCGGCGTACTGGAAACGCTGATATAGTTTATAATGTACATGGGTTCTTCTCCACTCCCTTGCACCTTATGTACGTACTAAGTCTAATACCTAAGATAAGTATTCCATTATTATCTTAGATATTGGCTCTCGAGCCTACTCTTAGGGCTCGAGTTAGCGGCCTTGAGTATGGCTCTGTCTCCTTAGCCTATTTGGGACGATGGGTTTTACTTGTATGGCCCACCGCTCCCGAGTAGCGCACCGTTCCGCCGCCAAACTATGAATTATACTTGTATTTTGCGCGCGGCGATGGGACGAGGCGCTACAGTTTAACATTTAATCAATGACTTAATTAATATATTTTAATAGCCCACGCCCCATCTTGATTAAGTTAATCAAGATTTTAGGAATTAAAGTTAAACTCTAATTTGAGGTTTAAGCTCTAAATCCAAGGTACTAATATCTAAGGATCTAAGGTTTCACACCAAGACTTACTCTAAAGGTAGAGAATATTAAAGACTGAAAGACTAAGGAAGATAAGATCATAATTGAGAAAGGTTGAAGTCTAAAATTATAAGACAAAATAATCCAGTTAACCTTATAAATCTAAGAACTAGATTCAATATATTGAATAACTTCTTTATACAATAAAGTTGACTCACTTAATCCACTAGGAAGAGAGTAAATCGAGAAGTTAAGCACTTAAAAGAAATTTCTAAAGAATCTTAAGAATGAAGGTTGCACATTCTAAAAATGATTTATCAATGGAGTACCTCAATCCAATCAATAAATCTAAGCTATTCGGATCTAAGATCTAAGGATTTGACTGTTTAGTTAAGATCTTAGCAGGGTTAGACTTAAGATTTCTCTTAAGGCATAGATTTAAGAAAACATTAGGATTAGTTTGGAATGTAGTGAACTAGTACTGATTTTATGAGCATTACATTCATTTAAATGAGTCCATACTAAAGATTTAAGACCACTTTAAGAGTTTAAATATTCCTTAAGTAAATTTTATGACAAAATTAGGGTTTAGCATTGAGAATCCATTCCTCAAGTATGAAGGTTTACGAAATGATCCTAAACCATTATCTTATTGACTACAAGCATTTAATTAGAATTCTAAAGTTTAAGAGCTCTTAAACTAATTTTTGGCCATATTGACAAAAATGCCCTTCCTAAAGGGTAAAAATTGGAATTTCAAGAATTATGATTCTAAATTGGTTATAAATAATTCTAATAGGTTCATTATTGTCTAATGAAGGAATTAACACCTTAATTAATAAGTTTGCACTTAGGATAGACCTAATAAGTACTAATTTATTTTTATGGTTATTAAGGGTTATTAACCATATTATGTTATGGAAATGAGGCTCAAGGTCACCAAATGAGTTCTACCAAGCATATAGAGATGATTGATATAAAGATTCTATAAATTAAAGCTTAAATAAATTAATTAGGTTTTAATCTATGATTAGGGTGATTAAGAAGTGATTAGTTAATTTACAAATCCAAAAATGTTTCCAATGATATAATTATATCATTCACTGTTATATGAACATTTGGAGACATTAACTAAGTAATATGACTAAGAAATGAGTTTATTATTTACTAATTAAGATTTTAGACAGATTAAGCTAAATTAGAAATTCTAATTGCAGAAACCATAATTTTATTTTAAATTTATATTCCTTATATTTTTCTGATCAAAATGGTATATTGGATCATACCATTTGGATCAGTATAACTAAAGTTATTTAGATAATTTAGATGGGATAATTTTAATTAAAATATCATAGGCTAGTTAACTAAATACTATTTTCCATTTAATCTTATTAAGGGAAATTAATCCAATAAATCAGATTAATACTCTCGGCCTGAAATCAAAAGGCATGGGTCGGGGTCTAACCCAACCTGTTACTGCTTACATTCCCCATTGTCTCCCCGACAGGTCACCTAAGGTTAGCTTAGGTCACCAAAATTCTCTGTCGATAGACCATGCCACGGCCTGCAATTGATTGCTACACCACCCACGGACCATTGAGCACAAAAGCCCTCTGCGGGAGGGACAAAAACATTGAGACCTTACTCCTTTAAATCGATCATAAGCAGGCAACTAGGGTTTACTATTGAGAGCTAATTCTCCCCACAGAGGCGTCAATTTTATTGGGGCTTGATCCCTACACCATCAGGGGGTGAGACGGATCAAACCCAGATAACTTCAAGGCTTAGGAGGTACCTAGTGGCTGGGATCGTACTCGAGCTTAACCGTGAATTGCATCGAAACCCTATTGATTTATACTATCGATTAGGACTAGCCCAAGTTTTACAAATGATTGCATTAAGCTCGACTATCCATGGGGTTCAATCATAGAGATAAATGGATTGGAGTCAAGCTCAGATGCTCAGTGAAGTGACTTTACTTTCATTGAACAACTGTTCTGTTCAGATAGCATGCCCCTTACTATTTAAACTGAGCTCAATCTATCCAAAACTTTTGCATAGACTGCTTAGATGGTCTGGAAAGGGATTGAAGCATCACAGAGCTACATAATGTGATTGATTTGACATCTAGCCCGCATGACTCGATGGGTAAGAGGGCAGTACCTGGGAGAGCGGAAGGCAGGCATGATTGGGAAGAATTATAGGATGCTAAAGATGCTGGACGACCATAGAAGCTACATAGGAGGTCTGAACACCAAACCACACCCTCATATGGCTATGAAAAGAGGCTTGGATCTCCGAGAGTTGTAGAGAGCTCAATAAGGATGGATAGGGAATTTGATGTGTCACAGTGACTAAAAGAGCTCACTGTGAAGGTCTTGAGCTATTTATAACTCTCGGGAAGGAGAGGGTGGTTTATAGGGCTATGGCTCGGCCTAAGGAAAGGACCTTCTGCTTAACCGACTAGGGGCAATTCTGGGAGATTGCTGTCGACAAGCTGTTGCAATTGAGGATAGAAGATAAAGAATGCATTCGATCCCATACTTCCACAGAGACAACAACTGGTCGAGTTGTTAGGGGGGACTAGAGGAGCAAGCGGTCGAGTTATAGACGAAGCTCCACAGTGCTAGAGGTTCTTCGGACCATCTGATAGATTAACTGTTGGCTATAGACGGCTCGGATGTGCTCCAATTTAATTACTTAAGCCAATTATCGGTCAACTATTGGATCGAGGGAACAATCCTATGGCTAACGATAGATCTTAGCACGGGGGATTGGATGCTATTGGATTCGACGCACCAAGATTCATGTGAGGATAGCAATACGTGGAGAAACTTACGCTGCTATGGGCCCCGTACCGTTCGTGGTCATGCTAATACGAGATTAATATAATTATAATGGATATGATCTCCAACTGTAGCAAACCTCTTAATTGAAGTCAAGTCAGGCATAAACACAACCCGTCGTAATTAGAAGACTTGTCACCTGAAACTAAAGATCATGCATCAAAATATCAAAGTAGCGGAAACAAAAAAGAGTATAACATCCACATCACAGCATAGTAAGGAAAGTAAAAATAATAACTCAGCTCAATATGAAAAATGTAAAAAATAAATACATGTAGAATATAAAATTATTATAAACTAAAATTTAAAAGTAAGAAGGAACACTCGTCCTCACAGCTGAAAATAAATCTAACTAAGCTATAGCAGCAAGAAGGTCCTCCTCCTAGTCAAGCTCCTCTCCTGAAGCAACCTCGACGAACAGCTCCGAATCCGATATTGTCGGTATCACAATGCCAGGGCCCCAGCCAAGAAAAGAAAAACTTATAGTTAGACCAATTGTCTAAGCATATTTTAGACTAATTTAAATGAAACTGAATATTTAAGATATCACATTTAAATAACATTTAAGCAATCAAGGAGAGAAACAAGCCACAAGAAACATGAAATATATAAACTAAATATTTATAACTAAGCAACACAAAATATATAAATTAACATACCTCAACTAGAATATGTAACAAGGTTAGGGCGCTAGGATGCGTGCAGGGGCATCCATACGACGAGAAGCATGCACCGCTGTCGGGACCCGCAGCAGATCCGCTGTAGTCCCGACAGCAAATCCCACCGATAATTTTTAATTAAATTATTTAATTTAATTATTATATAAATCCTTTAATTAATTCTAATAATCTTAAATTCAATTTAAGATTAAATGAGCTTCAAAAATTCTAAAAAATTTACCCTTAGCTAATTAGGATGCAATAAATTCAAAAATGAAATCATATTTTAATTTGAATATCAAATTATTTTTGCTAATATTTAGGATCCAAAAATAGGCAAAATAGCCAAAATACTCAAATGAGCTCCGATGAATTTCAAACTTATAGGGTTATGCTTAAATAATCCATTAAGTTTAATAGAATGAAAATCAAAGCTTGGTTTAGCTTAAATTATCTTGGTTTAACTAGAATAACAACTAGGGTTGTTACATCTACTGTTGGGACCCAGCAGCAGATTTGTCGTAATCCTAACAGTGAATCTTGATAATTAAATAAAAAACTTTATTTAATTAAATTATATTATTCCTTAATTAATATAGTTAATACTAACGAGATTAAATCTAATTTAATACCAGATGATTTTCAAAAAATTCTAAAATTTCACCTTTAGCTAATTTGGGGGTGAGAAATTCAAATATGAAATCAAATTTTAATTTAGAGATCAAATTAATTTAGTTAATTTTCAGCATCCTAAAATTGGCAAAATATCCATTTTGCTCAAATGAGCTCCGATTAAATTCTAATTTTTCAAGATTAGGTTGAAATGACTATTTAAGTCTAATGAAATAAGAATTAAAGCTTGGTTTAGCTTAAATTATTCAGGGTAACAACCTTGGGTTGTTACACTAAGTAAGATTAGAAGAAGTTCAGCCTTCCCCCACTTCTTCCTTACACGCAGCGAGCTGTTAGCCTCTTCCTCATTTCAGTTAGGCCATCCTGGTGGGCTGAGCAAGCTCAAGCTATCCTTGTTTGACAATCAGGAAAGGAGCCCTCAATCCAAGCTTGTCCTATTGCCCACCTCTATCAATCCTTTGAGGCTATAAATAGCCTCTACTGTCTTCACAGTGAGCTCTTTGCTCACTGTGCTCTCCAATTGAATCCCAGCTTCACTGATCTGCTTTTGTCTACAACCTGGCATTGTCCAACTCTTGTTCATGGAATTTAGTAGGCAAGAATTAGTGTTTGAGTCCTTAATAGCTCGTATAAAGCTCAAGGAATCTATTGACGATCACCTCAGTTCCTGAAATGCCTACATTCGATCGCAGCCAATCCATGTAATCCTCTTCCCTACAGTGAGATGTGTGAGTTCATTGCCTGCTCATTTAGTTCCATTTCGATGCTAAAATTAGATGCTTGCAAATTATGATCGTATATGATTAAATCAAAGCCGTTAGAGGGATGACAAGGGTTCAGACAGTGCGAAGCACTATCTGAACTGGGTCATCCGCTCCCTAATCGATAATTGGCACCCAATTAGACTGCCAATTGTCGGGGAAACTTATCCCATATTGATCTTAATTGAATTAGTACGGTGAGGTTAACTGGGGCTCGGTCAATCAGTCATCCTCCACTCAAGTTGACACAGTTCAAAAGAGTGACAGGCTCGAGTAAGGACCCATCAAACTAACTGCGCCCAAGTCCAGGCACCATAGGGCTTAATTCCAACTCCACGCGATGAATGTGTCAAGATCAAGACCTAGCCCGTTGGTGGTTATTATGGGGAGAATTTACTCTCAAGAGTAAACCCTAGAAGAGTGTAAAGGATATTTTAGGGCGAGTAGGCTAACAACGATCCCTACGGCACCGCAAAGAGCTTCTTCTGGCAATCGATGCATCTAGAGGTAAGGATCAATTGCGATTTGAGCCGAGGTGTGAGGTGGACTAACGATCGAGAATTTGGGGTTTAACTGGAGTAGGGAGAAGGGCGCATGAGAGAAGCACGGTAATGGGCCGGGTCAGACCCTACCCCGCGCTGTTTGCTTATGGATCAATTTAATTAATCAAACATTTGGAATTTCTTTCCTTAAGGAAATTAAAGGAAAATTCCCTTAATTAAATACAATCTATGATTCAATTACTTGAAATAATTCCAAATGAATTAATTGCATAACTTGCTCAATTTAAATTCAAATAGAATGATCTAATATACCATTTGATCATAAAAATGTAAGGAATAAAAAACTACAATAATAAATTAATTTAATTAATATTGCTTAATTACTTTGGAAATTTGATTATGGCATAGTAAGATCATTACTTATCTAATTTGCATGTTTTTAATTTCTATTGCTTTATTATGTTAATTAGAGCTTAATTGTAAAAATATATTTAACTTTTTATGGTTAATTTTACTAATCGCTTGCTAATCATTCAAAACCCTAATTAGTGAAGATTAAATAATTCACTTAACTGATTTTGATTATTTTGACACATATATGATCCTTAAACAGCAATAAACCTAACGATGAACTTATATTTATATTTAACTATGATTAATTCATAATTCTTCTTTATTAGCTTAAAACCTTAATTAGATCCTATCAGGCTTATTAATTAATCTAACTGGATTTAAATTACTGTTTAACTTCATCAAATAATAAGTATTGAATTATTAACCTTTAATTTGTCATTTGAACTTGATTTGGCATGTTAGACTATTAAAACTCAAATTAATTTATATAATTCTTAGCTTAATCTTAAGCTAATATTTTAATAATTTTCTTTTAAGTAAGAGGATCAGCATGAATTGATTTTGAATAATAATCCATAAAGTATGCTTGATTTATCAAACAACTAATTCCTAAAATATTTAATGATTTATGTCATGGCTTAAAGGTTCAAATCGCAAGATTAATAATTAAGGGATTTTCATACTTGAATGTTGCTTTAATCAATGATTGAACTTATGAAATTTGCATAAATTATATGCATCTTAATTTTAGAACCAAACCCTAGTAACTATAGATTGTAGAAGTAAGTGATAAAATTTTTAGACAACTTTAAAGATAAGTCATAATATTATGTCTAAGTGATTAAGTATAACACTTAAATAAGCTAACTTGGAGGTAGGATAACCTTATTTGTGACATATTGAGGTAGGATCTTAGATGAATCTTATCAACCTTAGAAGATTGATCTTATACCTTATGGTGAGATAACCTAAAAATAATTAAACTGTGTTATATTTTTGTGGTAGTTAACCTAAATTGAATGACTTATATGTCACTTCTTTGTAGCCATTTGAGTAGGACCTACTACTATGGAGAAGGGATTCTATAGTTTAAAATTCCTTAACTTCCAAATTAGTTTGCCTAGAACTATAAGTGCTGATAATATTAGTGTTATCATATGAATATTATAGTGCATATTCATAGAGCTGACCCGATTTAGTATGATATAGAATTGGTTGATTTATCTTGAATAAAATTGTAGAGTTCTAGTAATATCTTATATTAATACATAAGTATAGTTCAGGATAAATTTTTATTTCCAATGTATGTTATAAGCAATGGATTGAACAACTTAGTTTGAAAGAATAAAGTGTAAGAAGATTATGTCCCTTATCTTTGTGTGTATCGATAAGTGCAGTTAAACAAACTAAGTATTTCAAATTACCTTTCACAAAAATATACTAAATATGTATATGTATTCTTAACATATGGTAACTTAAGATAATATAAATGTGTAGTTTTGAATAATACCAGTTTCAGTTGAGTTAAATCTTAGTTAAGGTAAATCATACTTGATTTAGTGTTCTGATTTATTTGGCATTTAGAGTAAATGTGCATATTATGGAAAATATGTTAAATAGTTAGATAACAAGAAAATATATTTACATATGTTATCTTTTAATTTTCAGTATCTTAAAGCATTTAACATAAATTGAATAAGCATAAGCATCAAGATAATTTATGAACTACGAGATGCAATGTGCATCAAGGCTGAGTAGGAACTACGGAATACAATGGACATCAGAAAATTTAGGAATTCTTTGGATGCAGTATGGCATCAAATGCATATTTTTGCATAAATTCAGTGGCATGTTCAGATTCATATACAGTGGCATATGATATAGTTTTATTTTTAGTTTGTTTTAATTATTAATTATTTGCATCTAATTTACTCTTGGTATTTTATTTAGTTATAGTTTTTATATTCTCAGTTTCAGTGTTTAGATTTACAATTTTTTGAAATTTGATTTCTAATTTTATTGAATGTTAAGTAAAAATTCTTAAATGTAATTTATGCTTGTAGAATGGAAACTTTACATAACTTGAATAACTTAACATTATTATTTTCACAATCTTATTGATTATGAGTTAATTTTCATAGCCTTTTGGTTATACTTACTTATCATAATCTTTGACTATGTTAGCTTAGTCCATGTGACTAAGTCTCACTTTTCTTTACTTTACTATTCAATTCTTACTTCTTACAGTTGTTTACCTCGCATTACAGTTCTTACTTTATGTTGTGTATATTTCTTTACTTACATTTTATACTTCACTGCTTCTGTCATTTACGCTTAGCATAATATTCATTGATACTATTCATGTATTTATTTATGCCTTCATATGCACTTTAGTAGCTTTCTAGTCTTATTAGGATGTATATTTTTCCTTACTTATTATTGTAGACTAGAGCAAATATACATGTGAGTTCTTACTCATTTTACTTCACTTACTGTCTTTACACAATTTTATACCTATCTTTGATGCTTAGTGCTCTGCTCACTCTCTTTTAATTGTAAAATTATAAATATGATATCCATTTAAAATTAATTAAAACTTAGATTAATCTTAAAATGTACTTATACTTTTTCAGTCTAATCACTTATTTTTATTTTGTTAGTGTATTATACTGTATTAAAAATCAAATATGATAGATCAGGAGCATCATCTGGATAGTGGAGCTGGGACTAGTACACACTACCTGTAGATTGAAGACTCTACTTCTGCATCTTTTTACTGTTTTAGTGAGGACGAGTGAAATTTAATTTAATTATTTTAATTCAGTTTGTAATAACTTAATTTCTTTGATATTCTTACTTTATTTCTATGATGAATGTATTTTTATTTTACATGCTTGATTTGGATGATAGATAGTGATTCTTCATATTTCCTACTTGTTCATTTTTACTTCTAACTTATTTTTCTCATAAAGATTTTTGGCCACATAGCACATAGTATTAATTTAGTTTCCTTCTATTTCAGTGTTAAATGCTATGGTAACGCTCTAGTATTGGATTAGGTTCCCGATCCGATATTATGATCGTTACATGATGGCTCAAGTGAAGAGACTTATTAGCTAGAGAACACACACACACACACACACACATATATATACACACACACACACATACACACACACACACACACACACACACACACACAAAGACATATGGAAGTAAATATGTAATTATGGGTACAATAGCACACAAAAACCTAATAAATATGTACATAAATGGGTATACAAATTTGCATATAAATCCATGTATACATTCAATAGTATAAACATATTGTAATAACCCAAATCTTAAAAGGCCAAATTGTCAACCTAATTAGGACAAAATTAGGATCTCAAGCAACTTCTAAATTAAATTGAACAAAATATACTACTGGAAAGAATATATTTTTGTGATTATAATGCCCAAGTTTGGAGGTAATCTGACCAACTGATATTCTTATATTAATTTTGAAGTTTTTAAATATAGAAAATTAAAAAAATAAAATATAAGTTCAAATTCAAAAATTTTAGTACTGTTAGATTAATATTGATAAAATAAGGCTACACAAAATTTTTCGTTGAGTTTTGAGCCCCGAATTATTCGTAATTAATTTTTAAAGTTTTACTTTCAAAAATTAGTTAAATATAAAATTTAGCTCAGAATCAAGAAATTTTTATTTAATGACATTTGTCTCATCAAGACGGACTTCTCGGTCAAGTTTCTTCAAATTTAGAATTCCAACGATGAAAACATACGATTAATTTATATCAAAATTTTATTTAAATACAAGAACACTTATGAAAATAATATATAATTATGGGTACATTAGTACAAAAAAACATAATATACATCTACCTAAAATGGGTATACAAATTTGCATATAAATCAATGTATATATTCAAAAGTATAGACATAATGAATAACCTAAATTTTAAAGGGTTAAATTGTTAACCTAATTAGGACAAAATTAGTATCTCAATTAACTTCTAAATTATACTAAATAAAATATACCGTTAGAATGAATATATTTTTGTGATCGTAATGCTCAAGTTTGGAGTCAATCTGACAAACGCATATTTCTATATTAATTTTTGAAATTTTTAAATATAGAAAATTAAGAAAATAAAATATAAGTCAAAATTCAAAAATTTTAGTACTATTAGATTTGTAATAGTAAAATAAAGTTATCCAAAAATTTTCATTGAGTTTTAAAACTTCAAAAATTAATTAAAAATAAAATATAGCTCTGAATCAAGAAATTTTTATTTAAGGATGTTCGTCTCTTTAAGACGGACCTTTTGGTTATGTTTTGTCAAATTTAGAAATCAGACGACGAAAACTTGCGATAACTTATATCAAAATTTTATTTAAAAACAAGGGCACCTACAAAAGTAAATATATAATTATGGGTACATTAGTACACAAATATAATATACATCTTCATAAATGGGTATACAAATCTGCATATAAATCCATGTATACATTCAAAAGTATAGACATACTATAACAACCCAAATCTTAAAGGGCAAAAAATTGTCAATCAAATTAGGACAAAATCAGGATCTCAAGTAACTTTTAAATTAGACTGAACAAAATATCCCATTAGAAATTTTTGTGATCGTAATGCTCAAGTTTGGAGGTAATCTAACCAATAGATATTCCTATATTTATTTTTGAAATTTTTAAATATAAAAAATTAAGAAAATAAAATATAAGCTCAAATTCAAAAATTTTAGTACCGTTAGATTTGTAATAGTAAAATAAGGCTATACTAAATTTTTTGTTGAGTTTTTAGCACCGAATTGTCCGTAATTAATTTTTGAAGTTTTTACTTTCAAAAATTAATTAAAAATAAAATATAGCTCTGAATTAAGAAATTTTTATTTAAGGACGTTCGTCTCATCAAGACAGACTTCCTGGTTAAGTTTCGTCAAATTTAGAAATCAGACAATGAAAATATGCAATTAATTTATATCAAAATTTTATTTTAATTTTTCTCTTAAAGCTTTCTCCCTTCTCCCCCCCTCCCTCTCCCTTTATAAAAACCCTCCCACCCCTCTTCAACTCCTCACAAGCTCCCCAAGTTCCCTCTTCCACCTCTGGCTGGTCGCCGACCTCCCTCCTCCACCTCCTTACCTTGCCGACAACCTCTGACCTCCCTCTTCTTCCTCCCCGGCCAATGGCTGCCCCTCGCCCCGCCAACTTTCAGTGCCGACACCATGCCGGTACCCTGCCTAAATCCTAACAAGTCGTCCCCCATCTTCTCTGCAAGTTGTCACCACCCTCGGTAAGCCTTCTTTGAAAACGGAGAAAGGCTACAAAGATTTAAAAAAAAAAATGAGTCAAAAAAATTAAATGAACTAATTGAAATATTAAAATTTTAGATGAAAGATTAAAAAATAATTAAAAATTAATTTAACTTCTAATATTACTAACCTGATAATCACTAATTTTGATTTTTTCCCATAACATATATATTTTTTACTAACTCTTAAATTTCTGCTCATGGTCTTTTAATTTTATTTATTAACTTTTTATTCCGCTCATAATATTTCATTTTGTGATTTTTATTCTTTATTTTCATCTTAATTTATTTATTATTATCATACATATATGTGTGTGTATATATATATATACACTATAATTATTATCATTAGATAATAATAATAATGATAAAATATTTATCATTATTACCAAAATAATAATGATAAATCTTGATAATAATAAGTATATAAAATTATTATACTTATTGTGTCTATAATAACAATAATAACAACACTATTATTATTATTATCAAATATTACTATAATAATAATAATTATCTCATGTATATTATATTATTATATTATTCTTCCACTATTATAATCTCTTAAATATTAATAATAGTGATAAGTATATAAATACTTATAATGATAAATATATAAATAGTTTTCATTATTATTATTATCATAATGTATTAAGCATCATACTAATAATATTATTATAATATTCTCTCTCTCTATTTTCATTTATAATAATAATAATAAGTATGCTATTATACTTATTATTATTATCATTATTATAATAGTAAATATAAAAATAATTATTATTATTATCTTAATATTCAATCTTTAAAGTAAATTTATGTGCATAAAATATTTATAAAAATTAACAACTCTATTTCCTTCTTAATATTATATTCTCTTATTATGAATAATAGTAATAATGCACTTATCCATGCTTTATATATATATATATATATATATATATATATATATATATATATATATATATATATATATATATATATTCTCTCTCCAACATTCCTATATTTATTCTTATCTTATAAATATAACAAATAATAATAATAACATCAATATTATTATTATCATTATCATTGTTATCATGATTTTATACTATCATCACTATTACTATTATCTATATTATCCTATTTTCTTTCTTATCCTGTTTTACTATCATTAAAATATATTGAGAGTAAGTGAAGATAATAAAAGTTTGTATTTTTCATTTCTTCACTAATTTATAGATTTTTAGCATAGACTTACAAGCAATCAACTTAGCACAAAAATATGTACCATGAATATCATGAATTACCTTTGTATATGCAGATTCAATTACATGCTCTTTACTCCGCTTTGAAGCTCGCAAATTTTATTATTTAATTATACGCTTATTAGCCTTGCAAATTCAATAGTAAAGTATAATATCATTATTTGAGATACTATCAAAAACAGGTAATATGCTTAAGCGAATACAAATGGGGTTCCGCTGGTGATATTTACAATTTGTATAGAATGTAATTTATATTTAGAACGAGCTAGTTCGCTATCATCCTGCTTTGAAAAATATAAGTATACTATGTCTATGTCTACGAGGAAACTAGCACAGGTGTGAATATATATATATATATAGAGGGGAGAGAGATAGGTGCAATAATTTATAGGGTTCTTAAATGATATAAGATTAATTGAACAAACATGCATAACTAAATTTATCATTGGCTAAACTAAGCTCACATTAATTGAATTAGTAGACAAATAATTAGACACAATTTTAATTTACACATTATATTAAAATATATTAAATGAAACATCCCCAAAGAGAAATATAATTTCATAATTAATATAGAGACTTTAATATTTTAGTAAACTATCACAAATAATAAGGCATAATCAATATTAAATATTAAATAGGGGCAAAAAAAAAATGCTATATTACTTCTTTCATTGTTTTGTTCATTGTATTAGTATTATTAATACATTAAAAACTAGTATTTCTCATAATAATTGAGATTTACTTGTTAAAATCCATCAAATTGCCAGAAAGAAGCATTGGGACCAAATTATTTCTCAAATAAAAATTAAATATGTATAAATAAGTAATGATATTTATGAAATTGTATCTTCTATAATTTGGAGTGGACTACGAACACGAACGAATTATAAAAAGAATGATGCAGGTAATTCGTGTCGGACCAGGTATCTGTTGACATGGTGAACTCTGTGGTAAAAGCGATTTCGCTGCTTGCACCCATCCGTAAGCCAAGGGATCGGGTATGGGGAGCGGAAGGAAGAATCAATTCATGGCGATTTTTTCTGCTTCTATGGATCCGCATATCTTGTTGGACTCTTACTTGAGCTCGACGGTTTCCGCTTTTCTCCCATCCACTTTCTTCACAAAAAACCATTCGGCTTCTGGCTCCCCTTTTTCGAAACCCTAGCCACAGTTCCACACGGTCGAAGTCTGAAAGAACAGAGCGAGAGGATATCACTGCTGCTGCGATGGAGTTCGCGGCGGATCGGTCGAGGTTTGATCCTAAGCCGAGGACTCCCGCCGTTCGGTGGGTCAGAGAGTGGTGAGAGCGCGCTTCTCTGCCCTCGCCTTTCTATTTCTCCTTTGATGTCGTAAAAAAACTTCGAGGCTTTATCTGCTTTATCTGTGTTTAGGGTTCCGCAGGATGTGGTTGCTACCGGTGGGAAGTGCTACTTGCTGAAATGGATTACAGGTGGGCCGATTAGCATCTGTTTTTGTTTTGTTTGTTTTCGCACAATGTTTTACTGAGAAGTACATTCAGTGTTTTTATAGTGGTTTCAGATAGGCTTATGAATTTGGTACGTTGCTACTATTTTATTGTCTGTATTTTATTTAATTTTTTTCTTGGGAAGTTTTGAGTTTCAAACCATAGTTTGATGTGATTCTTGGGGAAATCGATCCACTTCCTTAATCGCATCTTCAAATATCGATACCAACTAAACCAGTTGGTAACCACAGTATGCTCTTATGTATGCTGCTATGTATGCTGCTGCTTTTTTCTTATAATGGGGACGTTCGAATAGAAGCCGGCCCATTGACCATTTGCTTTTACCCTTTTTTGTTCTAGTTTTTGTTTCTTGGACATAAATATTATCTAATCTAGAGATTTGTACGACTGATAAATTTAATTGCATATTGTGCAGAGGACAAATTGAATGCTTTAAAGGAGAAAGCAAAGGAGGTTGAGCTACAAGAGCAAAAGCCTAAACCAGTTACTGAGATGTTTTTTCTATGCACTTATGATGGCTGTGGAAAAACTTTTACCGATGCACCATCTTTGAAAAAACATACTCATATTCACGGGGAAAGGCAATATGTTTGCCCTGTTGAAGGCTGTGGGAAGGTAACTCTATCTCATGAGTCATGGTTTTGTAGGCTTGTGAATTAAGGATTTAAAAAACAAGATGTTTGTTAGCATGCCAGAGGATGTATTGGTCCAAATTGCTGTAATCTTGACCTGTATTACATATTTTTGCTTGCTTTTTTGACTGTTTAATTTTCTGTCTTATGAAAAATGTTTTATTAAGACTTATGGAGAATTTCTACGTATTATTCTTCTTTTTACTGAAAATTACTTGTTTATGATTTGATTTTGTCATGTTATAAGTATATTTTAGTTAAAATAAAATTTCTAATTAATGTATTTCATATATCTAGTATAAATTTTAAAATAAAATGTATTTTACACACACACACACATATATATATATATATACATATTAATACCTGTTTAATTCCACTGTATTATATTAATAGAGTTAGGAACCATAATATAGATGATGGAATTCTATAACCTTTTCAATAATTGTTTTCATAACATGTTTAACAGAAGTGAACTTATTAACATTAATAGTTAGTAATACTAAAATTGTTGATATAATTTTGTCATGGTATTTTTTAATAAAAATAAATATACTAACCAATCTATTCAATATTTACTCTGAATTTTAAATTAAAATTGTATTATATGTGTGTATATTAATACCTATTTAATACATATACCATTATTATAAAGAGTGATGAATGAGGATATAGATGATGGATTATTTCTACAACTTTTTTCTTAAGTGTTTTCATAATGTGTTTAGCATAAGTGAGCTTATTAGCTCTAGTGGTTACATTATTTTTTTTTTTATGATTGGAAAATAAATAAAAGTGAGATTTGGAATGCCTTAAAGAAGACAATAGAAAAGTTGTAGGATTGAATGTCATCACAATTGATGTGTGGAAATGTTTGGTTAAGGTAGGAATTTCCTAGCATACTAAGTTATTTAATACTCTTTGAGTGATTAAAAAAAGATGTCAAATGAGTGAAAAAATTATATGATACTTATCTACAGTAACAAAGGAGATGCACAAAACTTTATAAATCATATTCAAACCAAGTTATTATCACTACTTTGCAACTTTGAAATAGAGTGATCATATCGGTGTTTCTGAGAATTAATTTGGTTTTATGCTAGGCAGGATGATTATGGAGGCTTTTCATTTGTTGAGATACTTGATGGGAAAATTTAGAGTGAGGAAAAAACTTATTTTGGTTTTATTGATATAGAAAAGATGTGTGATAAATTACCATATAAAGTACTTAGGAGAGCATTGGAAAGTAAAAATTATTAGTAGTTCTTATATTGGAATTATTTAAGACATGTATAATGGTGCTATTTTATGTGCTTAAATACTAGATAGTTTGTCAAATGAGTTTACTGTTTTTATTGAAATACAAGGGTCAACTAAAAGTTTATATTTCATTGCATTAATGTGAACATTCTTAATTGAACACATTCAAGAGTACATGCTTTGACACATGTTTCTTGTATGACTTTCTTTTTATTTTCAAGATTAGAGATGCATTAGAAAGAAATCCATGCTATGTATATCTTCTCTTTTATTTAATGGATTCATCTTAGTAGATGCAAAGTAGGATGCATGGATTATACATTAATAATCATAATAAAAGTTTTAATATTGAGGATATGATACATGAAGGCCTTATTATAAAGAGAGTGAGTAGTTTAAATATCTTATTTCCATTATATGATGTAATGATAAAATGATTAGTGATGTTATAAAAAAGATCTAAAGCTTGGTAGATTAAGTGCATGAGTGCTTTTGAGGTATTGAACGATTGAAAAAGTTCACTCAAATATAAAAGTTTTGTAGAACAATTGTAAAACTAATAATGTTATATGAGGAAGATTGCTGGCTTGCAAAGCTGAAGCATGCTAATAAAATAAGCGTGGGAATGAGGATGCTAAGGTGGATGAGTGGGGTATGCACAAAAAGATATGATGTGAACTTAATATATTTGTTGCAATGTTGGAATAGCTTCGACTATTGATAAAGTTTTTCTTATATGGCTTGGACATATTACATGCAATTCGTTAAGGTGGTTGAGTTAGTAAAATTTGCCCATTGCAAAGTGAAGAAATTAAGGATATGTCAATAAACTATTAGGAGTGATCGAACATACTTTGAGTTTGCACAATGGAGGCAAATGATTTATGTAGCCTACTTCTCTTAGTTGGGACCAAGGCTTGATATTCTGTTGTTATTACTGAATTTTTGCATATTAATTTGAAGAGTTAAGTTTATTATGGCAACTCACTACCAAATACGCCAACAGAACTATTGATGCTCTAAATCCTGCTCCTCTAGTGTCACTTGGATTCGTCTTTTGATTTCAGTTCACATTTACAAGATTCTCATGTGGTTCTTCACTTTCATCGCCAAGTAGTGACATAATTTTACTGAGCTTCTAAGGTTGACTTGCTTTGATCTTTTTCTAGACATGTTTATTGCTCAACCTATGCCTCTTTGCTTTAATTATGAATGTTTTATTGAGCACATTTAAGAGGATGTTCCTTACTACACATTTTTGACATTCTTTTATATGATAAGAGCAGGGATGGGATTAAAGCAAAACTCCAGTTGTGTTGGACTACTTTGGAATCTAAAGGGTTTCTTCTTATTGTATCTAAAACATAATTTATGGAAGAGCGTAAGTGTGACGACCCCAAATATTGGAAATCACTTAACTCAATATTGATACGTCACCACAATACCTAATACTAGATTAGAAGAAAGCTAATCCAAATCATCAAGTATTGTGTTTGGCCAAGGATTTAGAAGAGGGTCTTAAGTTAAGATGGAAGGGAAGTTATGAATGGTATTTAGAAGTTTGTAAATAAAGATGCAACAATTGGGTTTCAAGAATGAAAGATGGTAGAATTGAACATACTATTTATGAAAGAAGACATTAGTACATGCAAATGTAATCTAAAACAAATGAACTAATTACATTTAATCTTAGACATGAAATTCTAATCATTTATGGGGAAATTAACATGTGACTTATGGGTTTGTAATTTGTCTTCAATTAATCTAAGTCTAAATTTTCTTAAAAATTTCGGCAGAGTCTCCTTTGAAAATGGTTAAGGAAACACCTGCAGAAGTACATGCAATACTCCCATTCCAATGGGAGTTATAATTTAAAAGAAAAGACATTCTAATCTTTCATACATTCAATCCATTTAAACTCCAATTCTAATATAGAGTTCAATCTTTTTTATGGGATTGCTCATTTCCAATTCTAAATAGAGTTCAATCCTTTTTATGGGATTGCTCATTTCCAATTCTAAATAGAGAAAGGGAGAAAAGTACATGTGTAACAATTGTCTAAACTATGGTTTATTTCATCAAGACATTAAATATTCATAGGAAAATATGCAAGGACTTAATTAATATACAAATTTTATACATTTAATTCCCATTCATCCATTCATTTACTCATACATTCATTCATCACAAGCATTTAAGTATAACCTAAGTTCTAACACGTATAGTAAATTAAAGTAAATGACATTATTACAAAACAACAGTAAATTGAATAAGAAAAAAAAATTTACAGCTCACTTGGAATTCTTAATAAGCTATAATTTATAATATATGATAGGCGGAAGCAAATTTTAGTTTTTAACGCTTGGTTCAGTTCCACTAGCATCCAAGTGCACCTGATCTATCACATTTTGACATTTAAATGTAATAGGGCAAAGCCAAGAAAAATAGAAAATCTGGTTAGACTAAACAGTCTAAGCACAATTTAAGATTGGCTAAACATGCTATTATTATAATTGGATATCACAGCTCTAGTTACAATGCAGGCACAAGCATAGGTGCAATATGATAAGCATACAAATAAGTGAAGGAAAAACAAGTGAGGTATAATTGCTCACTTAATCAAATATCCTAGCCTTCAATCAATACAAGGGTGAAGCATCCTAAATAGGCTAGAATGAACTAGTGTGCATATGCAATTAAATGAAATAAAGCATGATATGTTCAAATGAACTTATGCTTAGTAAGGAAAAATAAACAGTGAAGCAATTAAATGGAATTATACAACATTCACTGTAATCTAAATAAACTGTAAACAAGTAAAGTACAGTCCTAAATAAAAAAAAATGCATAATGAAGAAATTGAAGGAATAATCTTAGATTTAAATCTAAGATACACATAGCCTAGGATTATGTAAAGTAGGATAGCTAAAAGCTATGGTGAATCTTGACAATCTATTAGATTGAAGATCTCACATGTTTATTAATTGAAGTTATTTTAATCTGTACTCATTCTGTGGGCATATTCAGAATGAGATGAGGAGTTAAACACGTCTGTTTAACATCTAAAGAAAACGGGGTTCAGACCTAAAACACTCACATTCTCCCTCTAAGAATGCGATGTCTCCTTATTACTCCATTTCAGTCTGCCCTAGACTGGTCCACCATATAGAACCCCTAATAATTTTAGGTGAAAGTTTTGTTCATGCACAATATTTTTATGAATGATTCAATGAATAAGGCTCAAAGCTAAGCAAGCCAACAAGGGAAATTCAATATTTGCAACTAAGTGATATCCAAAGTTATCTAATTTTAATGATCTACTTAATGATTGGAGCTAATTGAGCTCCCAATTAACTTTGATTTGATGATCTCAAGTTAATTGTAATATAATAGTAATTAGGATTTTGAAAATTTATAGATTCAATTCGTTTAATATGATGTGACAAAATAATTTGTAAATATAATGATTGTTGTTAGAGACTAACTCCTAACCTCTTCCTAAACCATAAGATCTAACTTAAGAAATTTGAAACTAATGAAATTCTACTACTAATCATTATGGTTTTCTAGCTAGGTTATAGTTTGAATGTTTTAATCAAACATAATAATCTAGCTAAGATACAAGTAATAGTAAAGTTTAGGATAAGTATTTACTAGACCTAAGAACCACAAGTTCTATGTTTACTATTAATGTATGTTTAAAGAATTCAATAAGTTTCCTAAACTAATCTAAGTAAGTTAAGGATACCTATTACTATATCTTAATTTAACAAATTGGGTTTTAGGGATTAGGATGAATAAGCTAAGTATTGAACTAATCACTAAAACTAGATCTATTTGGTTAACAATCCTACAATTATTAATTCATTAAGATTATTTATTCTTAATGGTTTCAACTAATAGACTTAGGATCCAACTATAGATCAATTATAATTCAAATCCTAGGGTTTCTACCTTAGGGTTGACAAGTGAATTATGCACTTGGCAATTAATTCGCATGACTAGGGAATTGAGAACTAAGCTCATAAAAATATTATCTAAGAGCTAAAGGAGATAATAAATGCGACAAGTTAGCTATCCTAGGGTTTATAAGACTTATAGTAAGCTACCTATGAATTTAGGTTAATCACAATAACACTAAGTGAGAGTCAAAAACCTAAAATCATAATTTGTTGTCCAATTGAAATGTTTTACAATTAAATGAATTCCTTATTTCATAAGGAGAAGATTGACACTAAGTTTGTCAATTTTGGACAACTTTAAAAAGTTAGGGTTTTAATGACTCTTAATTAGGTTAAGAAGTGATTAAGAAAATTAGGTTTTAAATATTGGATTGTATTCCATATTATTGATCCTCACATTTTTGTGAGTCAAATGGATTATTTGACCTTTTGATTTGAAAATCAATTGATCAAATTAAGTCATAAGAAAGATTAATAAAATTTTAATTTTTATTAATTAATCCTAAATATTGACTTAATAAAATATTTATCAAAACTGAAATTAAATTTAATATTATTGATCCTCAAAATTTTATGATCAAAATAGTATATGAATTTGTATTAATTGGAGTTGTATTTTTAAAGTTATGATTTAAACAATTTATATAATTATTAAGAATATTGATTTATTTATACATTAACCAATAGCCTAAATAAATTATTAAATTAGGTCTGATTCAATAATTAATAATACACAACATTTATTTAGAAAGCAAAATTAATTGGGATATAAAGGTTTATAAATGATAATTGCAAAAATTAAATTATCTTAATTAATCTAATTATTTCATTATTAAAATTACTGTGAAGAATAAAACGAAGAGGATCGCAGCTGCAGACAATCGCATCAGCCGTCCCGTAAATCGCGAGAGACGCGAGTCGTCACAGCGAGCGGCGGATGGAGGATTAACTGGCCATGAGGAAACGTCGTCGACGCGAGTCATCATAGACGAGCGGGTGGAGGATCGACTGGCCGGGACGAAGCGTCGTCTCCTTCGCCTTCTATAAGGGGGACGCCGACAGAGGTGCCGACAGGAATGGAGGAGGTGTCGACAGATTATTCCGGAAAGTAACGCTTGATATACGCGTAAAATGGAAGAAGATGAAGACGGACGTACCTGAAGATCTCGCACCGAACGGCTCGTTGACGGAGGCTTAAGGTACGCAAAGCTTCTTCTTACTTCTTCTCTTCCGCACGCGTCAATCGCCTCGAAAGGAATCGCGACCCTACGAAGGAGCTCCCGCAGCGCTTCGGACACAACAGCTCAACCAGTTTTCGGCAAATACCCCCAAAAGCCTCTTAGGAAAGTATTAGAGGGGGATAACGCCACGGGGAGGCCAGCTGGAGAGCCGGACGGTCCTTCTCTGGCAGCCGCGATCGTGCGAAGTGGAGCGTACGCTGGTAATAAGTTAACCGATGGATTTAAACTTAATTACTCTCTTTAAAGCTTAATTACTCTCTTTAAAGGCTTAATTAACTAATGCTTAAGGAGGCTGTTACAGTAAGTTTAGTCATGTAATAAAAATATTAATCGCAAGGACATAATTTTTTAGGACTGTCATAAAAAAGAGTGAGAGGTTCAAATACCTTGGTTAAATAATACAAAATATTGTGAAGCATAAGGCAATGCGATTAATAGAATCTAAATTGGTTGAATGAAATGCAATAGCGCTTCTGGAGTGCTAAAAATTTCACTCAATATTAAAGGAAAATTCTATAAAGCAACTATAAGGATATCTATGTTAGATGGGGAAATGTTGACAACTAAGAAGATACTCTTTGATAAATTAAGTGTTATAGAGATGAGGATGCTAAGGCGGATGATTGGATATACTGGAAAAGACAGGATGAGAAATGAGTTTGTTCGTAGCTAGGATAGATTGCTATAACAAAGGGTATGATTAGAGAATTCCATCTTAGATGGTTCAAACATATTATATATAGACTAATCAATGCCTTGCTTAAAAATTGAGTGCATGTAATTTTCCCTTGTTAAAAGTGGAAGATAAAAAAGACATGGGAACAAACTATTAGAAGTGGTCTCCTCCTTTTGAAATTTAGTGAGGGGGATACTATAGAACCATGCACAATGGAACAAATGATATATATAGTCGAGCTCACCTTTTCAAATTAAGGCTTGATGGTGTTGTTGTTGCTATTTGTAAAACACTAAATTTGAATTCATGGGGCATATGCTATTTGTTTATAGCTTTTTTCATGTGATAGGTAAAATACTACACCTTATGCAGTTATATTTGTATGAACATTGATTTTCTTAATACGGCTGGACTATGATGAGGTTGAGTTTGGTGTGTACATTTGTTTGCATGTCCAAATTTTGGCTACAACTATTGTATAATGTTTGTTTGTAATGTAACAAGAGAAAAGTTGGAAACATTTTTTTATTTTTAACTACAACTAATAAAAATGATACCATTGTATTTTTATTTTGTGGGTTAGTAAAATTAATGTTTGAATGCCATAAAAAGGATACAAATTTAAAAATTTGTAGGATTGAATGAAATCTGGATTGATGTATCAAATGTTTGGGTGAGAAAAGAATATCTTAGCTCACTAAGTTGTTTAATAAAATGATACATGTTGAGTAAAGGACTATTGTTGTGTATCTATTTACAATAGCAAAAATAATGCTCAAGACTGTAGATTATAAGGGAATTAAGTTAATGAGTTTTGTGATGAAATTGTGCGAGAGAGTCGTTGAATATGTGAATTTTAGAAAATCAATTTTTTTTATGCCAAGTAGATCTATCATGAAGGTCAAACATTTATTAAGAGGTTTGAAGGAGAAATATAGAGGAAAAAAATTTTCATTTAATCTTTATAGATCTTGAAATGGTTTATGAAAAAGTACCCAATTGAAGGTTCTTGGAGAGCTCTGGTAAGAAAAAGAATTTGTGTTGTTTATATTGATGTTATTAAAGATCCAATTAATGTGGTTGTAACATCTGCTCAATTGTAAGATGGCTTTTATATTGATTTTTTGTTACTATTGATTGCATCAAGGTTTTACTCTCAATCAATGTCTCTTTGCTTTAATTATGAATGTATTTACTGAGAACGTGTAAGAGAATGTTCCTTGGTGGATGCTTTTTGTAGATGACATTCTTCTAATTGATAAGGCAAGGGATGGGGTTAAAGCAAAACTTGAGTTGTGTTGGACTACCTTAGATTCTTAATGGTTTCTTCTTACTGTATTTAAAATAGAATTTATGGAGCGCAAGTTTAATCATAAAAAAGTATTAATCTTGGGGACATAATTATTTAGAATCATGCCATAAAAAAGAGTGATAAGTTCAAATAATATGGTGAAATAATGGGTGATGCGATTAATAGGATCTAAACTGGTTGAATAAAATGGAGTAGCGCTTTTGGAGTGGTGTGATCGAAAAATTCCACCCAATTTTAATGATATTTTTTTTGAAGAAAATATAAGGTCAGCTATGTTAGATGGGGCGGAATGTTGATAACTAAGAAGAAACTTACTAATAAAGTAAGTGTTTTAGAGATGAAGATGCTAAGGCGGATGAGTGGGTATACTAGAAAGGGCAGGATGAGTAATGAGTTCGTTTGTAGCAAGGTCGGAGTGCTTCAACTATGGATATGATTAGAGAATGCTATTTTAGATCGCTCTGCTTAAAAAATTGAGTGTACTTAATTTGCCATTGTTAAAAGTGGAAGACCAAAAAAATATGGTAAGGAATTATTAGAAAGAGTCTCCTCTTTTTAGAACTTAGTGAGGGGCTACTTTAATCATGCTCAATGGAAACAAAAGATTCATATAGCTGAGCCCACTTTTTGAGGGTAAGGCTTGATGGTGTTGTTGTTGTTATTATTGTTGTTGCTATTTATAGAACATTGAACTTAAATTCATGGAGCATATGCTAGGTGTTTCTAGGTTTTGTCATGTGATAGGTAAAGTACCACACCTCATGCAGTTATGTTTATGTGAACACTGATTTTCTTAAAGCAGCTGGACTCTGATGAGGTTGAGTTTGGTGTGTACATTTGTTCTTTTTCCCAAATTTTGACTACAGTTTATATTGTTTGTTTGTAATGCAACAATAGAAAACTGGGAAATTTTATTTTAGTTCCTTCGAGTACTATCTTATGCAATGCCATTACTTTGGCAGACTTGAGAGTTTTTTTTTTCTTTTAGTTTATACAACATGAACATTATGACTTGCTAAAATGAATTGCTGAGTTTTAATTCCACTTTTGAATGAAATTCATTTTTCTTGGTCAACAGAAATTCTTGGACAGCTCCAAGTTGAAAAGGCACAACCTTATTCATACAGGGGAGAAGAGTCATTATTGTCCATATGAAGGCTGCGGTAAGGTGATTGTTTTTCTACCCTTTTTTGGCTATACTAGTGTTTTGTCCCTACATTGAAGTTCATTTTCATTTTCATTTTTTATTGCATTGAATATTTGTTAACTATAAGTTTGCATATTTTTATTATGTTCTAAACGAATTAGTGCCAATGATATATTAAATTTTTTTTTTTGTAACTTGGCATTTTTGATTTATGGGCGTGATTGTCAAGTAGTGTAATTGAGAATGATTAACTGTATATTATAGTTGAACTAACAAGATTCATGGTTTATGCAAGTGTCCTTGTCAGTGAAATCTCTAAAGAGAAATTTTTAGGAGTGCATTGTATAGTGTGATCAGATAAATTATATTTTTTGGAAACCAGCTCATGCACATGCATGTAACATCTAGGAAAATGTAGGATTTAATTTATCACTCCTATTTCAAAATTTTATTCTGAAAATCTGTGGATCTTTTTGTTTTTTGCTCTTATTGTGGCATCGCATGTTTCAAACTCCAGCAATTATTGTTTTTTTGGCTTTCAACGCTAGAGAGTTGAGTCTATGTACAGTTGCTTAAGTGGTCCCATCTTTCCCTGGACCCTCCATTGTTTGGATGCTTTATGCACTGGGCTGCCCTTTTTTATTTAAGGTCGGTTGAAATGGAGGACCATTTATAGGGTGTTGTGTGATCAAATATTTTACTCAAACTTGAACAAGAAGAGTGAGAGGTTCAAATACTTTGGTTTAATTATTCAAAATAAAGGTGAAATAGATAGTGATGTGATTAGATGAATCAAAGCTGGTTGGTTGAAAAAGAGGCGTGCTTTTGGAGTGTTGTGGGATAAGAAAACCCCAATCTAAATTAAGGAAAATTCTATAGAGCGACTATATGACTATCTATGTTATATGGGACTGAATGTTGTCCAACAAAGAAGAAATGACTAATAAAATAAGTGTTACAGAGATGAGGCTGCTTAGGTGGATGAGTGGACCCATAAGGATAGAGTGAGAAATGAGTTTATCTATAGCTAGGTTGAAGTGGCTCCAATAGCGGATAAGATTAGAGAATGCTACATTAGATGATTTGAGCATATTAAGCGTAGATCGTTCAATGCCCCTGAAAAAAACTTGACTTAATAAATTTTTCTCATATTAAAAATGGCAAGATGAAGAGCAAAAGACATGGGAAGAATTCATTAGAAAGGGTCTTCTCTATTTGAAACTTAGGGAGGGGCTTTTATTTGATCGTGCACAATGGAACAAAGTATTCATGTAGCTGACCTCACCAAATGGAATTAAGGCTTGGCGGTGTTGTTGTTGAATGGAAATACTTGTCAACCTACTATAAGACCAAAAATGTTGAGTAAGAATATTGGTATGTAGAGTAGAAGCATAATAATAATACTAATTTTGCGGAGGTGATGATTCTAAGGTGAATGAGTGGGGTTATACTTGAAAAGTTGTGATAAGAATAAGTACATTGCAACAAGATTGGAGTTGCTCTAATTGAAAATTTGTTTGGAGAAACCCATCTTAGATTGATTCAGACATCTAAGTATAGATTGTTAGATACTCCAATGAGGAAAATTGAGGCAATGAATTTTTCAATGCTGATGGTGAGGAAGAGGAAAACCCAAAAGGACTTATTAAGAATCTTTTAGGAATTATCTCATGATGGAGACATGATTCACTTAGCCGAGCCCAATTAGTGGGATAATGGTTTGTTTCAACTGCCTTTGTTTCTAAGTATGACAACTCTAACTTTACCCCAGCCTTTGTGGGATTGCCATTTTTTTCTCTTTTTTCTTCATTGATTTTGGTTCCTTCCTTTCCGTAAAATTGTTCTTCGTAGGTTGTAGTCTTCTATTGGCAGCAAGAGTTTGCACAGGTGGGGGTTTAGATGATAGTTATGCTAACTTAGCAGCAAGAGTTTCAAAAGCAACTATCATTGCATTTCTTTATTTCTTCATATTAAAAATTTTTATGCTGTTAGAATCTTTGATTCTAGGCGTCTTAGGCTTCACAGAAATTCCAACTATTCATCTTAATTTTTTACTTAAGCGAGAAATTTTTTTCATATAGTTTGGAATCACTTTTTGGAACCAAAATGTGATTCATAATTGTGTTGAGAAACAATCATTGAAATGATTGGGATTAGGATTTATAAGAGAAAGCTGGAAAGATTGTGAACATTACTTTGCTTTGTTAGTTTGAACAACTTTAGTTAATTGACTATTTCAATTACAAAGAAGATATTAGCTAGGGACAACAGTGACGTGGCTAGAGCTGTGAATTTACTGGTAAATTCTAAAAGGAAACAGAACTGGTGCTGAGCAGCAGAGAGCGTGAGAGAAGAAATGGAGAAATAAAAGACAATACACAGTATAATGCAGGGTATTTATACTAGGGAAATATCAATGGGTACGGGTGTTCTTGTCACCCCTTAGTATGCTTACAAATGCATAGTTGTTGTAAGTTTATTACATAATGTGTGATGGCGAGGAGTAGGTAGATGTTTTGTAATCTGTTAGTTGATCTTCCGTGGAGATATACTGAGTGTCGACTTCTTTCCTTTGAATGCATCCTCGGACAAATTGGCAGTCCACTTCTATATGGTTTGGTTCGTGCGTGGAAGACTGGATTGTTGGCTAAGGCCATTACCGATACATTATCACAAAGAATTATTGTGGGAGGTAGAGTAGAGTGGTTGAACTCCTGAAGTAGTCGTCGTAGCAACAAGATTTTGCAAGTGGTGTTAACCAGCTCACGATATTTGGCTTTAGTTGATAAGCGTGCAACAGTAACTTGTTTCTTTGCGCTCCAAAAGATATGATTATCTCTGAGAAATATGCAATAGCCTATTATGGATTTTATGTTGAGATGATCCCTAGTCCAATCGGAGTTGGAAAAAGTGTTCAGTGTAGTATTCATTGCTTGGAGATGAATCCCTTAATGTATAGTTCCTTTTATATATCTTATAATTTTTTGAGGGATGTGAAATCTTGGTTAGTCGACTTGTGTGTATACTGACATGTTTTATTTGCCGCGAATGGTATGTCTGGGCGAGTTATATAGGTACTGAAGTGACCCTGTAAGTTGTCAATATAATGTTTGGTTGCTGAACAATGCATCTTCATTTCTTGGATTGCCCCGGTTTGTGGTATGTTGATTGCAACAAGCTGAGGAAGTTGGGGTGGTGGCCGATTTGTAGTTTTGCATACCTGCTTTATCAAGATTGTGAAAGCATATGCGGTTTGATGAACGAAGATGCTGTCACTGCTGCGCTGCATTTGAATACCAAGAAACTGAGCTAGGGTGCCGAGGTTTTTAACCTTGGAATTATTAACTCATGGCATCGAGTATTGTATTTTGTGACTGTTATTGTTTGCAATGAGTATATCATCCACATAAATGAGCATAAAAAGAGAGCTACCATTTGTGTAAATCGTTGTTCCGTAGATTGCCTTTTTGAGAAGACACTTGATTGAGATAGATGAAATCCTCGAATCCTGGCAGTTGTGACATAAGGACAGATTCATATAAGGACCGGTGAAGGAATGCATTTGAGATATCTAATAGAGTTGCTGTCCAATTCTTGGTTTTGGCAACAGTTAGAAAAATGCTAAGAGTAGGCATTTTAGCTACGGGGCTAAATGTTTTCAGTGTAGTATATCCCAAATTTTTTGTTGTAGCCTTGTGCCACTAAGCGAACTTTATATTTATCAATGGTTCCATCAGATTTTAATTTGATTTATATGTTCATTTGCACCCTAGGACATTCTTCTTGGGATTTTTTAGAACTAAAGTTTGTGTTTGTTGATCTTGTAAGGTTTTGAATTCTCAAGCATTGCTTGTTGCCAATGGGAATGCTGTGTAGTTACCTTGTAAGTAGTGAGAGTGGGAGAAATGGAGATGGTGGTGAGAAGATTGAAAATTGTTTTCGGTTTGAAATTTTTGGTTTTTGATATGGTTTGCATGGGATGAGGCATGAGTATATTTGTGAATGGGATTATAAGTTAGATGGGGTTGTGTTAATATGGTCTACACTGGGTGAAGCAGGTTGTGGGGTGCAGTTTACTGTTTTGATGGTGGCATTTGAGGAGTTGGTTGTTTGAAGTGGGGTTGGAACGAGCAGAAGGG
Organism: Gastrodia elata; assembly: GCA_016760335.1. Taxonomy (NCBI): domain Eukaryota; kingdom Viridiplantae; phylum Streptophyta; class Magnoliopsida; order Asparagales; family Orchidaceae; genus Gastrodia; species Gastrodia elata. The sequence continues at coordinate 31,788,615 of CM028670.1, read as the reverse complement.
GATTGTTTGATGTCGGTTGGTAGTTGAATGGATCGGTACGGTGGGATTATCAAGAAAGAGTTCTTCGTTGAATTGAACGTGTTGTGAGATGAGAACTTTGCCGGTGGAGATGTTGTAGCATTTATTACCTTTTTGAGTGGTAGCATACCTGAGGAAAGTGCATGGTGTTGATCGGGGATGAAGTTTGGAAGGTTGAGGGAATAAGAGAGGAAAGCTTAAGCGTCCAAATACTCTCATGTAGTCATAACTAGGACAATATTTGCATATAATTTCATGAGAAGTATATTTGTTTGTGGGGTTGGGTAGCCTGTTTATGATGTGTATGACTGTGAGGACTGCGTTTACCCAAAAGGAATGTTGGTAGATTGGCGGTTTGTAATATAACGCGAGTTGTTTCAATGATGTGATGGTGTTTGCGTTCGGCAACGCCATTACGTTCCGGGGTGTATAGGAACAAATATATTGATGTTGAATTCCGTGTTGATTTAGGTTTATAAAGAGATGAGAGTTGTGAAATTTGCCTCCATTCCTTCTAAGAATTTTGATTTGTTTGTGAAATTGCTTTTCCACAAAATTCTTAAAATGAATGAATTTGAGATATATCAGACTTATCTTTCATGGGAAAAAACCAACTATATTGAGAAGCATCATCGATGAAGGACACATAGTATCTATATCCATCATTTGAGATTGTGGTGGTCTGAGTGAATGAGATGAAGAATGTCATATTTGTGATGATTAGAAATGTTAAATGACTGTTTGTGAAGTTTAGCCATGATACATGGTAAACAATAAAATTTAGATGCATGGAATTAAATACATTTATTCGCTTTGGCTAGATGTCTGAGAGGTTGAGTCTTTGGATGCCCGTGCCCAAGCCTCCTATGTCAAAGAGTGAATTTGTTAGTGCTTGTATGAAGAGCCGTTGATGAAGGATTGGAATGCTTGGTTTGAAAGGTGTATAAACCGTTATTGTTGGAACCTCAATGAAGAAGCTTGTTTGTATGGAGATCTTTGATACCAAATCCTGATGGATGAAATGACAGAACAAGAATTGTCAGTTATAAATTTTTGGACGGAAAGGAGATTGTATTTGGAGTGAGGAACATGAAGAATGTTGCGTAGGAGAAACTTACGTTTAGGTGTAGGCAATATCCCACTTCATTACCATTGAGAATGGAAACACCCTGCAATTTGCAGGGTGTTTCCATTCTCAATGGTAATGAAGTCATTTCTGTGTAGCCTCAGTCAGGGTAGGTTGTTGAGGTCGCTTGTTATGTGTGATAACGCACCTGAATCTAAATACCAATAAGAGTTGCTCTCACCCATGTCATTCATATATAGGATTGCTTTGAAAATCAGGATTCATATGGTGCCAGCATTCAATGGCGATGTGTTCCTTCTTGTTGCAAATATGGCATTCAACGATCTTATCAGGTTTCGGCTTCCTTGATTGAATGTCATAGGTGTTGTGTCTGCGGCCACGATAGGATCTTCCTCTACCATTGCTTCGTTGAAGAAACATAAGCATTTGTGGTTCAGCATGTGCTATGCCATGAGGATGTATTTCTCATTGATTATCTTGGTTATTATTGATCTCCTCGCTGAATAACAGTGAGTACAAGTCGTCCAGGCTGATTGGATTCAGCTTGGTTCTTATCATTGTTTTGAAAGCTTGATAAGATGATGACAAGCCATTTAGTGTATAAAGAATGATATCCTCTGTATCCGGATGCTGCAATTTTGTAATCTAGAGACTTAATATCGGAAAAGTATTGAGCCATAGATTTTTCTCTCATTGACACATTGTGCTTGCTGTTTTTCAGCTTGACGGTTATTATCCGGTTTGAGAATTGTAGTTGTCTTTCAAAGATCTGCCAAACCTTGGCGCAGATAGTGGCATGAAAACGTATGGCAAGATGCTGGTGGAGATCATTGAGTATAGTGCTGCTATCAGGCTTTGATCATTAGCGTACAGTCTGCCGCTGTGATGATGTGATCGGCTGTTCCATCAGCGTAAATCGCTGATCTGCCGGTGAGGTGATCTTGAAGGTTATTTACCCTGAACAATTGGGTGATTTGAGTTTTCCATATTGTATAATTTTCGAAATTGAGAGAGAAATTTATCATGTTCATGTTTGACATCAATAATTTGAGATTGGGAGAGAAAATGATTGTTCGATTTGCGTCAGATTGACAGTTTATGGAAGAGAAATGCTATTTAGACCTGTTAACGTGGCACTCAGAAAAACTCATCCAATGGGTTTAGACATTATTTTAATATAAACTTTAAAAATAATATTTGTATTATTTTAATTGAAATAAATAAACATTAATGAAATAATGTTCAAATCTCATTGGATGGGTTTTTTTGGGTGTCACGTCAGCGGGTCTAAACAGCATTTCTCGTTTACGGAATTCATGGATGTGAATTTTGTATTTGATAAGTTTGCCATCAAGAAATTAGGAAGAATTTGGGGTTCTTGAAAAATTGTTTAGTACCGATCATGTAGAGGGTTTTCGAAGAATCATGAGCACCCAACGGGGATGCCGACTTTTCTTGGTGTAGGAACAGGGAGAAGCTTCGATTAAGCTGATGAGAAGTTGAGGATTAAAGAAGCCTCTGATACAATACCATGAAAGAAAACCTTGTTGCATCTTGAGAGAGAACTGCGAATATGTTTCCGAAGAACCAGTGCTGAGAAGTAGAGAGAGCGAGAGAGAAGTGAGAAATAGAAGAATATTCATTCACTAAACTGCAGAATACAGCGTATTTATACTAAATGATATCAATGAGTAAGGGTATTCTTGTCTTTCTAGAAAATAATTTTTTTTTTGGCGTAAATGAGCATAGCCTTAATCGGATTAAACTTAAATTTAGCTTAATTCTTGATCGGATTAAGCTAACTCGCCATGTTTGCATTCATTTGTATGAATACATATCTCACATTCAAAGACATCTAAATTTGGGTGAATTATTTATACATGCATAAGCATAAATGCAAAAATATGTTATTATTAGGCAACTTTATTGTTAATAAGGATTAAAAAGTCACTCTCATATTTTACACCAGTTATTAAACCCACTCGTATGACTAATTTTAAATGAATGAAAAATATACTTTATGTTACTCGTTATTCTTACGTGTTTAAATCTTATTCATTTAAATACTTTGATGGATAGTGTGCTATGGATGTATGGTTAAAGCAACTTCTATCATTTAAAGGATAGTAGCTTACTTTCAACTGTATACACAGATACGTATATATAGAGAGTGAGCTGAAAAAGAATTTGTCAATACCCAATGGAGAGTGTTGTAATATTGATGATAATGGCAGAGGACAGCCCCAAAAGTTGACTGAAAGGCAAATATAGCAAACTTATAACTAGCCTCGGCCCATCTTATGATCAGATTGAAATGATTTGTAATGATCTTGAAATGTTGAATTGTTTCTAGATTGAATCAGCAAGGATCCTACTAGTGATTAGAGAGAAGGATTGCAACAAACTTATCTGCCCGCATGTCCCACTACTAACACAGTTCAACTCTTTCATAATAGCCAAATTGTGCGAAGTTTGGGGTTAGCTCTAGGAAAGTACAACTTCTCTCATTATTTGTCTATGTTCAAATAGCGAGTGGTTCATCTCCCAATCATTCTAGATTGAATCAGCAAGGGTCCTACTAGTTTGTGATTGGAAAATCTAATTTGTCGCTCTCATGATAACATACTATGATGTCGCTCAGCAAGGGTCTCAACAAAATTACTCATTTCCGTTAACCAATCAAAAAGATTTTTGTATTAACCACCTATCATGATTGGGTATGCAAATTCTATTTTCTCGTGCGTTATCATCATCGACATCATAGTAATGATGCTGATGATTTACATATTCCTTTCGTTGATAATCTCAGGATTTTATCAGGCGCATATTTTTTTTGGTCTTTTGAGATTAGAAATCTGATAATTTGGTTCATTAGAATGGTTTTAAAATAAAATGATTGTTATGATTTGGGTACTGTTATGCAAGCAAGCTTCCCTTTATGTCTCATGGATATGTATCTTATACTCTTGCATCATCGTCAAGGGCTACATAAGCTGAATTTTATATTCTTTCATCTTTTTGAAAATTTCTGCCCTGCGCTTCATTGCAGGCTTTTTCTCTGGATTTCAATCTGAGGGCACACATGAAAACCCATTCAGCCGAAAACTATCATGTTTGTCCTTATCCTGAATGCGGCAGGAGATATACCCACGAATGCAAATTGAATACTCATATCAAGACGCAGCATGAAAAAGTATGTTTGCGTATTTATACATAATGTGAATTATGGGAGAACACATCTGCATATATCTCTGATTAATATTGCGATGCAGGATGCCATGGCTGACACAAGGCCGCAGGAAAAGCTCAGCAGTGCCGCAAAGGCTCCACCATTGAGCTCCGCCGCTTCGTCGGACCGTCCCTACGCATGCCCCTTTGCAGGCTGCGAAAAGGCATATATCCATGAATACAAGCTGAATCTCCATCTGAGGAAGGAGCATCCCGGCGGCATCCATAACCCCTCCGAGGAGAACTACAAGCCTGATGAACCCAGTAATAATGACCATGATGCTCTAACTAGCAAGAGTCTTGGTTTGAAGCACCCCAAAAGGGGCAACAAGACCGTCAGCAGTCTGTCGAGGAAGCTTCCGCCGGCCAAAGTTGCGAGGCAGAGAGGCTCAAGCCTGAACCCACTGTTTGTTCCCAGCGACGCTCGAAGGCGCCGGCCGAGCAGGGAATTTGATGAAGACAGTGAGGAAACCGAAGAGGATCAGGATGAAGAGGAAGAGGGCGAGGACGACGATGACGAGAATGGCTGGAGATATCTAGATGCAAACAGGGATGACGAGGAGACTGAGGATGAAGATTGAAGAAGCCATTTTTCATCGTTCATTCTTGCAATAGAGGTGGAAGGCCTCGTGCTTGTTACAGATTGTGGGTGGGACTCCCTCTCAGAATTTGAGATGCCTGAAATGATAGGTTTTCAAATAAGGGCATGGTTTATTATGATTGAGATCAAAGAGAGACCCCACTTCCACATTACCAATGGGGGAATTTCCCATACTACAAAGGTATTTTTTTTATCATTTTGCTTATATATCATTGAAAATTTGATATTATTAAAATTTTACTTCTTATTACTATTCGTTACACTAAAATTGACACCCGCTCAACTTAAAATTCGATCATTATTTGGCCAATTATTTCGTGCAGTATTAGTTCATTGATCACTCGCTGGGATGCTACTCTTGTTTGTAAATCACTGTAATAATCTGAATTGTATTTTATATTATAGCAGAATATATTTTTCAGAGGAATAAATAATTTTGAATTGAACGGGTATTATAAATCTGTTACAGATTTTAAAGAGTACAATGAATAATGATTGTGCTATTAAAAGACCACATAAATCGGAAGATCAACTACCAACATGATCCATTTGATCATCTTGTCCAACTTATTGAATTCTATTTCCATTTCCATCCCACTGCAATAGTGATCCGTTTGAACATCCTCTGTCCAAATCATACCATCCACAGCTATTACTAATGCAGCTATGATAGCTCTAAATGTCGGCGATCCACAGCCTCAGAGGCATTGTTAGCCTCTCTTCACGGCTCATAACAAGAACCCCAACAGCCACAGCCACGAATGCCATGTTCCACAGGACGTTGAGTAAAACCACAGGCCTCGATTACTCAAATCACTTGGCTCTCTGCAGAAATGGCATCGCTTCCTCAAGCTAGGCCTCTGCGGCGGACTAAGCAGGAACCGGGTCGATAGTGGCTTCAGCCAGAGGGTTGAGCGTCCTTGTTACTGACAAGTGAACCGTGGATTAAATTGAGATACCGGAAGGCTGCGGAAGATCCTAAAAAATTTGGCTCATGGGACAGAGAGATGATCGCCGAGATTGGGGTATTCTTAACAAGAGGCGACGATAAAGGCAAGCAACGGATACGGGTGCGAGAACTCGAGGGGAATGGAACTGAGCATATGACGTGTGTGGCATTTGCCACATCGAATGCCACGTTGGCGGGTTTTTTTTTTTTTTCTGGTGCCACGTAATGTCGGCGGTTTTTTTTTTCATTGTAGAGTGCTCTTCTCATGTTATTCCGCTTGAGTCAGGCCTGGCGCTGAAAAATAGAAGTCAAATCTATGAATTTCGTGCAAGATTAAAATTTTGAAAAAACAATTAATATTTTAATTTATTTAGGATTAAATATTGCCACCGAAATTTATTCAGCAGCAAAAAAAAACCTAAGTCATTGCCATACTAACATCATTGATTAAGGAAAGGTACATATATTATCTATTTCATGTTCAATCTTTTATATTCAGTCTCCATTGACTGCTGCAAGCTGCATTGCAGCTGCTTTTCAATGGTTCTGTCTAGGTGCGTTCTCCCTTGTTGTGGTCCTTGGTGAACATACCAAGACCGTCAACTATTGCATAGCTCAAAATGCACACACTTGGCGTCCTGTGAATTTTAGCCCACATCTCAGGACTCTGCCTCCAGGTTAAATTTAATGGATAGGATGCTCTGTTTGGTCTTTGCGGCTGGTTTAGCCTCTGTTCAATCTTCCTACTTCTGGCTTCTGCTAGGATACCTCTATCTTGCTTCTTAATCTTGTGCATTCTATTGGGTTTATGAATGATTCGGTATTGGCAAATACACATATTTGTTGATTTGAATGAGTTCAAATTTTTTCGCTGAAAGGCATATTTGTTTCTTATTTGAAACTTATAAATAACAAAAAATTTGAAATATTAGTGCACCAACTTCTTTAAAGTATAGTGGACCCAAATAAGTTTTTTATGTTGTAGGTGTTGGTGTTGCAGGCTTATTTAATTGCTCAATGAGGAACCCCTGACTTTAAAAATTAAAACAGAGTTTGTGGCTACTAGTTGAATAATAATAATTTACATAGTCCGGCTGTATATTTAAATAAATGAAAAAGAGGTTTGATGATGCATTATACTTATGATGTTAAAATAAAGTGAGAAGATGTAATTTGCTTGTGCTATAGCTATATCTCTCTAATTTGTCAAGAATTGTCTAAGCTTTGTCAAAATTTATATCTTCATAGCTCTACTACCTCTTACAGTTCCACTACCCTTTACAACTCCACTGCCTCAAAAAACACTTCTTTTAATTTAGACCGTTCACTCCCAACAATATCATCTCCATCCTACACTTCAAACTCTATTGTAAAATGCAGAATTGCTAATGATGTATTCTACTCTTTCTTGTGGTATCAGAGCAAGTTTGGAGTAGGAGACTTGGCTCCATTGTAGCTTAATATCTCATCCTCTTTCCTCCTCCTAGACCACTCCACAACAACCTCCCATTTCCTCTAAAAAAAAAAACCAAAGTAGCAACCATTAGAATTGATTCTCCATAGTCATAGATTACCCTCTCGCAAGACCACCTCCTTCAATCCAACACAAACTGAAATTCTTGATGAACAACATAGAAAGTATGATCTATAATCTTCTCACCATAATAACTACTAGATTTAGATAGCCTAAATCATCTAATTGTTTCAAGGGTGTTAGCCAACACCCTTCACACTACTTGAACGGCGTAAACACTTGCCCCTCTCATCCACATACAACAACAAAATGATATAGGAGGACTTGCACTATTTTATGTAGCAACAGTGATCCGCCTGGCACCTCTTATACCCATACTCAGACATGAAGTTGTCAAATCTCTTGTACCATTGCCTTAGGGCTTGCTTCAAGCTATAGAGGCTCTTTTTGAGCTTGCAAACTAGCTCAACTTTTCCCTTCTCTTGAGGATTGTACCCCTCAGGTTGTTGCATGTGCAGTCCTCCTTCAACTCTCCGTAAAGAAATGTAGTTTTGACATATATTTGCTCCAGATGCAAATCCTCAACTACATCAATATTTAGCACAACCCTGATGGTTGTCATCTTCACAACTAGGGCAAAGATCTCACTATAGTCCTCGTGCCATTGCTGGAAGCCTTTTACTACTAGACTCGCATTGTAATGTTTGCTCTCATCTTATTCTTCATTCACCTGGTAAACCCACTTATTTTGAAAGGCATTCTTCCTAGCTGGTAAAGGTGCCATCTCCCATGTCCTGTTTGACACGAGTGCTATCATTTCATCATTCATAATAGCCTTTCACTTGATTGAATCTTCAACTTGAAGTGCCTCTTCAAAACTTTCTGGTTCACCACCATCCATCAGCAACAGATAAAATAAAGATGGAGTGTACCTCTGTGGTGGTCTTAGAACTATAGTAGATCTCTACAATATAGGTGTTTGTGGTTCAACAATGACACCCTCCCGAGTATCTTCCTGCACACACACATCTGGCTTAACATTGTCTTCAATTTCTATATGATGGGACTCACCATCTGAAGCATTCAAGAAATTAATCTTGACTCCAATATAATCCTTGTACATTTCACTTTCATTAAAAGTAACATCCCTGTTTCTGATGATATTCTGGTTCTAATTTTCGTAGAATTTATAACCGTACTCACCCGCTCCATATCCAATGAATGTGCACTTGATTGCCTTAGCATCATGCTTGCTTTTGAATTCTACATCAATGTACACATATGATGAGCAGTCAAATAACTTGAGGTGGTTCAATTTCATCTCCTTTTCTCTCCAAGCCTCCTCATGATTCCCTTCATTTAGGGGTATGGAAAGTCCCCGATTGATTAGGTACACTGCCGTGTGAATGGTCTCAGCTCAGAACTACTTTGGGAGACCGCATGGAATCTCATACTTCTAGGTATTTCTGTGATCGTTTTGTTCATTCATTTTGCAACATTATTTTACTGTGGTGTTATTGGAACTATGAATTCCTTCTTGATACCTTTCAAGACACAACTCCTTCAACTCCCTATCACAGTACTCATAGTCATTATCTAATCTCAAGCACTTAAGCTTCAATCCCATCTCATTCTTCACCAAAGCTAACTACTTTTCAAACACATCAAATACATTAGATTTATATTTTAGAAAGTAAACCCATACCATCCTTGTATGGTCATTAATGAAGGTGACAAAATATGTGGCTCCACTTATGGAATAAGTAGGACCTAGCACCCATATGTCTGTATGCACCAACTCGAGCTTTCTTCCTTTCATCCATCTTCTAACTTTGGAGAGTAAAACCTTCTTCTACTTGCCCAACACACAATCTTCACATAATCCAAGTCTACTGATTTCAGTCCTTAGAGCTTCTCCCCTGACTGTAGGGATTTCAATCCCCTCTCGCTCATATGGACGGGCCATCGGTGCCATAAATTTGTGTTTATCTGTTCTGCAGCTTCAAAAATTTATTAATCAGGTAAAGTGTACCTTTCATATTCTCCCATGCAACAATGAGTGCATCCTTGATGACCTTCCATGAGACTCATGTAAAATATGTGTTGTAGCCCTCCATGGCTAACTAGCTCATTGAAATAAGATTTCTCTTTAGACATGACACATGTCCAACATCTTTGAGCTTCCAAGCTACATCGCCTGGTAGCTAAGCATCCACATCACCTCTATCAATGATATCATATGTCTTATCATCACCAAGATATACTTTACCCAAGTTACCCTTGGTGTAAGTCTTGAAAGCACCCCTCACAGGAGTGGAATGAAAGGATGCGCCCGAGTTCACCACTTAGGACTCCATGTTGACAAATGAGAGGATCAATGCATCCTGATCCTCTTCAGCTAAATTATTCATAGTGGGGCACATAACCTTACCTCCACCCCTTGGCTTCTTCAGGGTAGGGTTGTCCTTATTGAAGTGATCTAGCTTCCCACAGTTTTGGCAATCTATCTTTGCTTTATCTGAGTCTTGATTTACCTCATGTTGACATATACCTATTTTTATGATGCCTCCAGTCTACGCCTCTTTCTCTGATTTCAGCATTCAACACTGATGTAGATGCCTCCCCATGGGATCTTTTCCGCACCTCTTCATTCAGCACTAGCCCGACAATATCATCGAATTTCAACGATGCATTCCCATAATGAATTACTAATGGCTGTAACCAGCCCATCCAAACTGTCTGGCAATGATGAGAGAATAACACAGCTCAGACATCGTCATCAAACTTGATTCCCATCGAACTCAACTGGCTTGTTACAGTGTTGAACCCATTGAGATGTTCAGTCACTGAATACTCGTCCATCATCTTCATATTGAACAGTCTCTTCATCAGAAAAACTTTGTTAGAATTTGAGAGTTTCTCATACATTCTTGTTAGTGCATTTATGAGATTTACAGTAGTTTTATCATAAACAATATTAAATGCAACAGAAGAAGACAATAATAAATAAATCAAACATAATGCGGTTCTATCAAGAAGCTCCCATTCTTTATCTGGCATAGTCGTTGGTTTTCTGTCGACTCAACTTAATGGTTGATACAACTTCTTTTGATAAAGAAAATCCTCCATTTGTATTTTCCAGAACGTAAAGTTTATGCCGTTGAACTTCTCAATCTTTTGTCTCATCTTGTCGGCCATTTCTCCCACTCAAACAATAAATCCTAGAATCAACAATAAATCTCTCTTTGATGGCACTTGTTGGAAAAAAACATTGAGCACCGTAGCGGAAGCAGTTTGTACCCACTCGAGTATCGGGGATGCATTGATAGTTACCAAGAAATATACGAAGTCCCAAACACAACAATATAAAAACTACAACACATTCATGATCCAAAATAACAAGAACATCCAAATACAAGGATTTATATGAAAAACCCAAGAATGGGAAAAAATATAAAGCCACACCACACAAAAATTTCCATTATGTAAATAAAAAAATACAGAGTTACCAAGAGCTTCACCTTCTCAAGGAACACTAGCTTTTATAATATAATGAAGGAGAGAAGAAGCAGCCATCACCTGGATAGGATTTCCATCATATGCAAGAGCTCCCTTACACATCTGCTATCTACTTTAGGGTTCCTCCTTGACAGTAGCCAAAGCACTTAGAATCACTGATGTCAACATAAGAAATATATTCAAGATATTTTGTTAAGTATTCAGCTTCATATGCCCCTCAATTAGCTTTGGGCATAACCTAAACTAGACCTGAAATTTGTTAGATGCTACAGCGTGCTAGGGTACACTACAGAGCCTTGCTCTCAGGATGCTTGGCACTGGGGCACGCTACAGAGCACACCGTGGTGCGCTGTAGCGCCTTGCTCTCGGAAGTTCTACCGCTGAGGCGCGCTACAGCGTGCATCACGATGCACTGTAGTGCCCTGATCTTGGGATGCCTACTGTTGGGGAGCATTGTGGAACCCTGCTCTCGGGGCTCATGTTGCCGGGGAATGCTGCAGCGCCCCAATTTGCACTGCGGCACACTACAGCTCCATATCCTTTGAACTTCATCCATCAGGGCGCGCCGCAATGTCATGGACTCAGTTTGTTGGCCACCATGGCGCACTACGACTCCTTCTTGTGTGTCGGGCGCCATGGTGCACCTTAGCGTGCTATGACGCACTGTAGCACATATGCTGCATTTGAACTTCTCAATTTGTTCTGAATTACCTCAAAACATCCTAGAAGCTCATCAAAGATCCACTAAAAACTTCATGATGATCTAATTGATCTCCACAATATAACAAAATCCTCATTGAGATTAAGGATTATCAAAGTTCAAAGAAAAGATGAAGATTTTTCCAAGCGTACATCTGATATCGAGAAAGGAAAGGAATCAAAGTTGCATTTTGATGCTAATAGTATAATCTTTCATAAAGAAATGTTATGGGATCTTAAGAATCTACAGCTAGAAATTCTTTATGAAGCTCATAACTTAGGTTACACCGTTCACCTGGTAGCAGTAAGATGCATAAAGATTTAAAGAAGTCTTTTTGGTTGCCGAGCATTAAAAGAGACATTGTTGTTTTCATCTTTAATCGTCACCCCCGTTTATTAGTAAAGGTTGAATAGAAGAAGCTTGATGGACTTCTTAAACTATTAGATATCCCTGAATAGAAATTGTCTGATATTTCCATGAACTTTGTTATGGGATTGCCGAAGGGTAAATCTGGAGCTGATGTGAGTTTGGTGATTATGGATAGACTCACCAAGTCATCTCATTTCATTCTAATTTGTCAGATTGACTTAGTAGAAAAGTTGGCCAAGCTCTATATTAAGGAGATCGTCCATCTGCACGGAACACTGACTTGTATCATTTTTGATCGAGATAGTAGGTTTACCTATCGATTTTGGTCAGGTGATCAGTAAGACCTTGGAACCAATTTAGCATTGAGCACTACCTTTCATCCTTAGAATGATGGTCAAACAGAGCATGTAAACAATATCTTATAAGATCTTTTATGTCTCAGTGTGTTAGAATTTGATAGATCATGGGAAGATCACCTTGACTTATTTGAGTTTTCCTACAACAACATCTACCAGTCCAATATTGGTATGACTCCTTATAAAGTACTTTATGGAAGGAGATGCAATACTCCTATAACCTAGACTGAGGTGGGAGACACTTAACTTTATTGTTCAGAATTGGTCGAGAAAACTAATATGAAAGTTCTACAAATTAAGCATAATTTGTTGGCAGTGCAAGATTGACAAAAAAAATATCATGACGCTCACCACCGACCCTTGAGTTTTAGATTGGGGAGCGAGCTTATTTGAATTTTTGTCATATGCGTAGAATTTAAAGGTTAGACATGTCAGGAAAGTTGAGTCCTAGATATTCGGGACCCTTCAAAGTGATTGATAAAGTGGGAATGTTAGCGTACAAGTAGGATCTGCCTGAAACTTTTTCACCCGTACATAATATTTTTCATGCCTTCTCATTGAGAAGGTATTTATTTGATCAAAATCAGCAAGTTCAAATTTCTACAGTTGAATAATAGCTCGATTTAACTTTCATTGTCAAACCTATCACAATTCTGGGACTAGACCTCAAGCAATTGAGGAACTGTTGTATCCCTATGGTCAAAGTCCATTGGCAAAATCACTCTATTGAAGAAGCCACATGGGAAAAGGGGGAGGATATGCGGAAGTTTCCAAAAATTTTTTTAAGCAGGTAACTCGCAATCTTTTATTTTCAATTCTATTTATTTCATAATAAATTCGTTAGGGTGTCCGAGGACAACACCTCTTTTAAGAAGGGGAGTTTGTAACAACCCAAGTACTGTTACCCTATTTTGGATAGTCTAATTAGCTTAATATCATTGCCAGTGCACTTCTAATAGCATTATGAGTCAACACCTGAATTTTGACACGATTTGGAGATCGTTCTTTTTTGACAAAAAATTTGAATAATTTAAATAACCTGAAAATTACCTAATTACTTTGATGTCCAAATCTAAAATTAAAGTTAACCATTGAATTCCTTACTCCCAAATTAGCAATGAGTGAAATTTTGAGAGTTATTGGAAGTTATCAAATTTCCCTGACAATTTTAATATATTTAAATACTCAGAAGATTAAGATAATTAAATTGATATATGATTAAAAATCCGACTTCATTTTTAAGTTCATCATCACCCTCCATTTAGCTAATGGTGAATTTTTAAAATTTTTTGGAGCTTGTTTAATAGCTTAATTTTAATTATTAAAATTTAAAAAATTTTATTTAATTAAATATTCCTAATAGCATCGACCCGTCGTTTGATCAAACGACGGGATCAATCAGCCTGTTCGATCGCAAAGACACTGCAATTCAACTGTCGCTTTTAAGAGCATTGTACGTTGACAGACGGAAATACATGCCTGTATTTGTACGCAAGTGTACGTAGTCTGAAGTAGTAAGTGAAAATTATTAATTTCTGGGATTTATCGATCCTCAGGGAACGGTGGTTCTGATACCAAGTTATATTTTCTTTTACTAATATTTAGATGTCAAATTTTGGTTGATTTTTGATTCCTAGTTTAGCAATATAAATGACCTTAAGTTAAGATATGATTTGATTAAAAAAGAGAGAGTTGAGATTTCATTATAATAGTTGTAAGGGTTGGTGATATAACTTCATTGTTGAATATATATTTTCAATTTACTTGCTTTATTAAATCAAGTGAACAGCATTGGAATCGGAGTACCCTTTAATTATATTAGATTCAAATTTAGTGCACAAAGAGAACTCCTTTTGGGTTCTTCCTTAGCACATAAACTCTCATGAGATCATGATTCATTAATTAAATTTTGATCCCTTACGTCCAGGTTACCAAAGGATATATTTTATTTATGATGATCTCACAAACCAGACTTCCATTAACCATGCATAATACGCTTCACACGCAGTTTAGCTAGATGGGAGGATACATTGGATCAATGGATTATGTCACATCATCCATTGAGTTTTCCCAATGTCCTCTCATCCCTTCTACTTTGTTGAGCAGCAGAGCAAGGTTAATTGGGAAATTGATTCACAAGCATCAATCTCTTGGTAGTGCCGTTAAGGAAAGGTGCAAATGCGCTTGAGAATTTTGTCACATAATCCTCAGCACTGCTTACACTACCTTCCTTGCTCTTACCCAATTGATGAGCTTGAAACACAAGTTCTTTTAAATAAAATAATTTAGATTTTTAGTTCATCCAAGCATTCATTCCAACATAAAATATAAATGATAAAAACATTGTTTATACATTCAATCAAATTCATCATACACCAACATACCCTTGCATATTCTTACAATTACATCTCAACCCTCTCTAAAGGGGTTTTAGCCTGCCATTACTAAATAAGAATAAGCATACATACAAGGAAAAGTGAACCTCGCCATCAGTTCACAGCAGAAATAAATCAAGGGAGTTTAGGAAGAAATACTAGGAATCACCCGGAGGTTTTCTGGGGTTCTCTAGATTCTTCCTGCCATTCCTCTTGAAGCTCCACCCTTTTCCCCTTGCTGTCTTCTTCGTCATATTGTTCTTGGTCGGCCTTCTTCCCTTTGGAGAGTTCTCCTTTCTCCTCTTGTTGCAGCTTTTCCTTTAGGGGATTTGAATGTCAAAAGTTGGAACCCTTTCAAGGTTTGAGAATGACCCTTAAATAGGGATGCACTCAGCCTCAAAGCTTTAAATGGTATGGCTCTTCCTCTTTCTTGACTTTAATCCTATCCCTTTTAATGTTCCATTTATTAAAGTATGTAGGAATTCAACAGAGATAAAGTCATCTATTTTCAAGAGGTTGGGGAAGGCCAAAGGTCACATTTTTGTGGCCTTCCCTATGCTGCCTTAATTGCTGTTCTGGAAATTCTAAATCGTTCGCTGTGGCGCATTGTGGCAGAAGCGTTCCATATACTGTTCCACTGCGGTACGCTGCGGCAACAGCTTTACAAACCCTGTTCCGCTGCAGCGCGATGTAGCAACAGTGCTCCAAATGCTGTTCATGCATGAAATTTAGTATATTTTTTGCTTGGTCGCTGTAGCATCCACTGTGGCGTGCTGCGGTGTGCTACAGCAGATAAACTTTCAAAGTACTATTCTAATAGTTCAGCTATAATTTTAATGATAAATAAAATATTTCGCCGTAGCACGCTGTGGCAGAAAATACTTTGAAAACACGGACATTTAGTTTACCTATAATTTTGTAAAATAAAAATTTACTCGCTGCGGTGCGCTGCAGCGGAGAAAGTTTCGAAATACTGTTCAATTTCTCATTTATAAGGTTTTAATAATTCATCGAGAAATGACACTGTGGTACGCAACAGTGGGCAGACTTTCAAAAATATTTCTATTACTCATCTGTATGGTTTTAATTTAACTTCAGCAATATGAAGCTGTCGCGCGCTGCAGTGATCTTTCTTCCAAGTATGCAGTTCAGCTTCCAGGTGAAGAATTTTTAATGTGCTGCCATGGCGCGTTGTGGCGGTTTTGTCCTAAAATTTTGTAATTCAGCCCATGCAATCTATTTTCTTTATTTTCCTGAAAAACACCATTTATTGCTCAAAGTATAGGGATATATATAATGATATGAATATTTAAGCACAATATTTTTACTATAAATTCTAGATATATCATACATCTCCTAGGGCTGCGATCGTGTGCCTGCAGGACTGGCAGACCGTGCTATCACCGTGCCATCTGGCGCCTTGCGGCTTTTTTAGCGTGCCAAACCCCCTCATTTTCCTGCCTTCCTTCATTTGCTAGCTGCGTGCGAAGTGGGGAACTCCAAAATCATCTGTGAGAGGAACCCTAGTGAACCCATCGCTGTGTTGAAGAAGATGAAGGTACGTTAATACCCTCTAATCAACTTCATTTTCCATTTGATTTCATTTGATTTCTCAATTTTATTGCTTGATGAATGATTA
This sequence comes from Gastrodia elata, assembly GCA_016760335.1. Lineage (NCBI taxonomy): Eukaryota > Viridiplantae > Streptophyta > Magnoliopsida > Asparagales > Orchidaceae > Gastrodia > Gastrodia elata. The sequence continues at coordinate 31,772,300 of CM028670.1, read as the reverse complement.
TTAGGGGGTCAATCGAGCTATATCGAGCTCAATTCAACTTCGGCTCACTGCGCATGAACAATCATGCATAGTGATACCCTATCTTGATAATAGGATTTCTCCATGCATTCCTTGAACTGAATCCCCCTGCCTTCAACGGATCTGTGTTGCCAATTGAAGTTGCCAATTGGCTGAAGATCATTGAGAAGGACCTAGCAAGCATCAAGTGTCTTGAGACTGGGGACATTTGCCTTACCACCCACATATTTGTTGAAGAGGTCGAATATTGGTGGGATAGCAAATTTAAGTTGTGTTTTGCTAGAGTTAGCATTGATGAAATTTCATGGGAAGAATTTGAGGGAGCTTTCAGGGAATAGTTCATTCCACCCTCCGCCCAAACCATCATTGAGGATGAACTTATTCAGCTGACTCATGGGAGTAAGACCGTTCTCGCAAACGAAATGGAGTTTATGAAGTTATCAATATTTGCTATGAAACTAGTGCGCACTAAAGCAGCTAGGGGTAGTCGTTTCTTAAAGGGATTGAACTATTCCATAAAGGACCACCTCATGTTTCAACATCATGATAAACTAACCAAGCTATTAGAGGGACCTAGTGTAAAGGCCAACTTAAGTAGTAATAAGTGAAACTCTTAAACATCGTGGAGCCTGTCCATATAATTGTGAAGTTCTTGATAAGAACTCCAGAGTTAAGCGTGCTCAGGTGGCAGCACTCTCAGGATGGGTGATATGTTGGGAAGTTATCTTATGAGAGCAAAAACCTGAGGCATTTTAGGCCAAAATGAATAATACCTTGGTGCTTAAAATTTTGGGCTGCTACAAATGGTATCAGAGCAAGTCATAAAGTGTCAGATAGAAGCAAAGTGCCATACAGGGTAAAGTACCACTTCATGTGAGAAGCCTCTTGAACCCATAATAGTTAAGGTGCTATGTGATTGTGGATACCTCTTAAGTAGTAATAAATGAAACTTAAACATCGAGGTGCCTTTTCAGATAACTGTGAAGTTCTTAATAAGAACTCCAAAGTTAAGCGTGTGTAGGTAAGTGCTGTAACAGCCCTAGGTTGTTACTTTGCCTAATCTTAGCTTGATTGCATCTTAATTATCATTTCATTAAGTTCAACTACTTATTAGAACCAAATCCCAAAATTTTAGAGCGATTCAGAGCTCAATCGAATATTTGAAATATTTAATAATATTTAATTAATTAGAAAATTGAGATATTTAATATGACATCAAAATTGAAATCCGACTTCACCATTACGCTCGTCACCAAAAGTTAGCTAGGGGTGATATTTTGGTAGTGTTTGGAAGTCGTCAGATTTTTTTCGAATAATTTCATGCGATTAAATCCCCCGAATTTTTTTTGGAATAATTAAATAATCGTCGAAATTAAAATTCGACTTCGCCGTTGAATTCCTCACCCTCGAATTAGCTAAGGGTGAATTTTTAGAATTTTTCGGAGCTCATATATCAATTCGATTTTAATTAATTAAATGCATTGATTTAATTAAAATAAAATTAGCTGATTTAAAGTAATTCCATTTTTTTTTCTCTCTTTCTTCCCTCTGCGCCTGGGACCTGCTCCCCTTACCTATTCGACGCCTGGGACCTGCTCCCCTTACCTGTTCGACGCCTGGGACCTGCTCCCCTTACCTGTTCGACACCTTCCCTTCCTGGCGCATGCAAAGGGGCTCAAACCCCTCTCCTTCTCCATGCTGTGATGGGAGAGGACTTGCATCCTCTTCCATAGCCCATGCCTGCCATCTCCCCATCTCTTCCTATAAGATGGAACCTCAGCATCCTCCCTCTCCATTTGCTCAGCTGAAGCTCCTTCCCATATTCCCTTTATTTGTTGTGTTTGCTGCTGAAGGAACCCTCTAGCTCTTAAGCTCCCAAGGAGCCAGCATGGATGCCTCGCCCTCTAATCCACAAGATTAGGTCAAGGGGAGGTGTGCCACTCTGGCAAATCCCTCACTTATTATTGGATTAAGTATAATCCACAATCCACTAATAAGGGAAAGATGTGCCCATAATATAAGCAAGGAAATCAGTCACTAAGTAAATAATATCTCAGAGTGTGGAAGCAAGAAAGATAAAAAAACATTACATCCAGTTCCACCATAACACAAATAAGACATACAACTCAAAATAAAACAGTGTAGTAAAAGAAAATACATATAATATTTGAATTATTGCATCGATTTTAAATAAATTTAAATGAAAGAAAATCTCGCTTATCCTTACTAAAGAAAAAGACAAACTAAATCTCTTCAGCTCTGGACTGATGCTTCTCATGAAGTGGCTCTACTACAGGTAATGGATCCTTAAATTCCACAGGAACTGACATTGCCAGTTTCACAATGCTAGGGCCCCAGCCAAAAAAGAAAAATCTAGTTAGATATATTATCTAAATATATTTTAGGCTGATTAAGTTCATGTATTTAATGATACCACGACACTTTAAGCAAATATAATCAAGTTTACTCATACAAGTTTTATGAAATAAAATGTGAAAGAATAGAACTGAAGTAAGTCTAGCATCCTAATATGCTTATATATACATGAAAAATCAAGATCTACATAAGCATAAAAAAGTAAATAAATGTTGCAGAAATAAAAACTAAAATTATAAAAGTACTACTGAAACTTGTAAATTAAAAACTGAAATAAAATAATTTCAAAGAAAATGCTATGTAAAATACTGAAGCATTGCTGAAAGTACAATCCAAAATTAAGTACAGAAGCATCTAGATGACATTTTCCAGGGCTACAGGAATATAGAAGGATACTACTAGGAGACATTTCCCAGAGTATAATAAATACAGACTTCCTGCATCTATGAGACATTTCCTAGATTAATAGGAATACTGAATAAAAATCATCTAGGGGCATTCCTTATATCTACAGGATATAATCATCTAGGGGACATTCCCCAGGTTATTATCAATACAGGATATAAGTCATCTAGGAGACATTCCCTAGGTATACAGGAGTACAGAATATAAGTAGTAACATTGCAACGACAGAATAAGTGCGATACATCATAAAATGGGGCAAAGTAAATAAAGTTATTCTACATTATCAAGTGTGATAAAGTAAGTAAGATTATTCTAGCTCATCTAATGTGGCAAAGTAAGTAATGTTATCCTAAATCATCTAAGGTGACAAAATAATATTATTCTAAATCATCTAAGGTGATAAGATAATATTATCCTAAATTAACTAAGGTGACAAAGTAATGTTCAACATTCATCATTTAATGGCACATTAAGTAAAACTCAATAATTAGGAAGCAAAGTATGCAAAACATAATATGAATAACACTATAGATACTGTGGCGCCCTGCTCCTTAAGTCCTCAATCATTAGACTAAGGAGTGGAATGTCACTCTGGCAAATCCCTCACTTATTATTGGATTAGGTAAGATCCAAAATTCACTACTAAGGGAAGGATGTGCACAAAATAAATAAGAGAATCAGTCACTAAGTCTACACATACATATAGAGTACGGAAGCAAAATGAAATAAATATTATATCCATTCACCATACATCAGACATGAAATAAAATGAAATAGCTTAGAAAATAATAATATGCAAAAATTAAACGGAGTCATAAGTACCTGTATTATTATAAAATTTAATTAAAGTTTAAGAGACTGAAAATGATAATATCACTTATACTCACAATGAAGAAAAAGGTAATTAGTGGTCTTCTTTACCAGGCTGCTAAACCTCCTCTAAATAAGGCTCCTCCTTAGGCATTGGCTCCTCAAACTGAACAAGAACTGACATTGTCGATTTCACAATGCTAGGGCCCCATCCAATAAGAGAAAAATCCTATTAGAGAAATTGTTTAAGTATATTTTTGGTATAATATTTATTAAATATTTATTAATACTACCATTTTACTCTATACCAAATGAAACATCTATCTAGAATGAGAGCAAGTATGCATACAAGGGAAATATGATAGGTTATAAACATAATATGTATAATTAAACAACAAGTGAGGCAAAAGCACACCTCAAGTAACTAAACAAGGAACATGCATACATATATAATACAGAAAGTGAAAGTACTGAAAGAAAAATCTAATCTTATACATGGTGATGATCATACGACATATGCTGGCTTAAAATAGAAATTTGAAAGTGATACATATAATAAGCAGTAAAGTCTAGCATCCTATATATGCATCTACTCAAGTAAGTAGGTAAACTAGAATATAAATACAACTAACTGAAATAAAATGCATCAACAACATAGAAAATAGTAAGCTGAACTAAAAAGAAATGTATAGCTGCCATATCAAAAAGAATTGGCCAATCCAGTCTAGTAATATTCCCATAGCCTTTATGGTTTAGGGCAGACATAATATAATAATAAAATGTAATATGACTGAAGAGATAGATAATACTATGCAAATATCTTTTAGTTATTTTACTTATGTTTCTGTAGAAAATTTTAGAAATAGCTAAGTAGTCAAGCACGTCTGCAAGACTGAGCGGGCTCAAAGCTTAACAAACACTCCTCAATGAGTAATATTAAGCATCTTGATCTCTCCTTACCCCTGTTAATTGGAGTAATGTGCACCATGATCCACCATGAACTGAACTCAAATGCAAATGTTTTCTTAATATTCTAAGTTTTGATTTTTTTATGCAACAATGTTTTTCTTATATGACATGTTCAAGGAAAAATAAGCACAAAGTTCAAGGAATGCGTAGCACAAAATCAAGTAGTAAGCAGGGGACTCTGCTAAATATGGTGATATCATTTGTTATCTAATCAAACCATTATAACTATTCCAAGTTACATAAGTTCAGGATCTCCAAATCCTACTATCGAGTGTAACTTAGAAGTACATCATTATAAGTTAAAGAATATTAGGACTAGCTAGGTCCTAATATGATTAAATCAATGTCGACTATAAGAAATTATCACGACCTAGTTTATGAGTTAAGATGTTTTAAATTAAAAGCTTGTCCAAAATCTACTAAGCTAGAGATTATGGATTAAACACATGAGATTGGGCTTAATCACATAACTCCAAAGATAAGACTTAAGATCTAGGTTAAATCTAAATGTGAACTAATGATTGAGATAAATCATATTAAGCAAATCAATCTTAATAAGATGAATCTCATATCCTAAATCTAATGTTGAAAGACAAAATAATCCAAATAAATTGTAAGATTTTGAAACTAATAAAACCAAGGATTCATTCATTGAATAACCCCATTATTTGATGAATAAAATCTATCCTATGATCTAGCCCTAATTTTAGGAATAATCCTATTGTGAGTTATTGAATTTCTTAAGGAAAAGACAGAGAAATTTAAGGGATTTTAATAAATTTGACCTAATAGCTAACTTTACTCATGTAGAGGATTCTAATACAATTTTAATACTTGTTTAATTGACTTAGAAGATAATCTAGGAGTTAAAGATACTTAACCTAAATTTTGGAAAAAATGACCATTTTGCCCCTACTAAAGGGTCCAAAAAGCTACTTTTTGATTTAGGGCACTAAATGAGGATTTCTTACTATAAAATGATTCCTTACTGTCTAACATAAGGATATACATTATGTACACCAAATTTGAATAAGGAATGGGCCATATAGGTCCAAACTAAGGTTGTTGACCTAAGGGGCATTTTAGTAAATTACACCTAATAAAATCTAAAAGTTTATGCAATTTAATGTTGTTTGCTATTCAAGGATTCCATAGAGTCTAAGAACACTAAATTCTAAGGTATAATGAATTAGTTATAACCTTTCAATTTCTAAGGGTAATTTGGTAAATTTTTAAGTTAAGAAAGGTCGAAAGCTAACTTTTCCATTTAGTGTCCAAATTCAGCAAACTTAGTGGTTATAGCTTCCCTGTATTGCACTGAGTACTTTAACTAGGAGTAGACCCAAATTGGACTTCAATTGGTCAAGTTATAACCTAATTAAAGTTAGGGGTATTTTGGTCATTTTTGATTTATTTAGGATTCAAAGTTTAAATATTATTTTAGATTATTGTTGGCACTAGAATTTTAAGCTTTCTAGCACTTTGAATTTTCTAATTTGGAGTCTAATTAACTAAGATATGGTTAAATCAATATTTAAGGTTTTAGGGGCGATTAGGGATTAAACTATCATCTAATGCAAAAATAGAAATTCACCTACATATCTATGCAGTGCTCAATTTTACTTAAACTAGGTTTAAATTTGATATAATTTGACCCCACTAGGGTCCTAGGGTCCTTAAAATTCGTAAATGGTAAAGTTTTGGCCATTTTAGTCGGTTCTGGACCAATCTGGACAGTTCTGGACGCCACGGTGCGCTGTGGCACCTTATGACAGAAAGCCAAACACTACGGCGCACTGCAGCGCTTTTGATGCTACGGCGCGCGGCGGCGGAAATTTGCTCTGTGGCGCGCTGTGGCACTTTTGATGCTACGGCGCGCTACGGTGATTAAACTTTCGAATTACTGTTCAGTTACTTTACCTATTGATTTCATATGGTTTCACCAAAATGATGCTGCAGCCCGCTGTGGCGCGCTGCAGCGGTTTAACTTTCGGATTACTGTTCAATTAAATTTTCTCTTGAATTCCTATAGTTTTTTTGAAAATGACGCTGCAGCCCGCTGTGGTGCGCTGCAGCGGTTTGGTTCTAGGCACTTATTTTGGCTCCAAAAGCATTGTGGTGCGCGGTAGAGCACTACGGCGTGCTACGGTGGATTCAGTTTGGAACTCGGGCGCTACTGCGCGCTGTAGCGCTCGACGGCGATTTCTCCTGAGCGATAACCTTGAAGGGTCTACTTTCTGGCTCAAATACTCTCAACTAAGAGCACTTCATGAGAGGTGCCTTATACCAATGGAAAGGTCTTTCCGATACCTTTCCATTGATACCCAAATCGACACCAAACAATCAAGTTATCAATGCAAACAGTGGGGTTAAAGGGCTAGGTGTGTAGAATATCATTTTAGCAGATTTACATATCATTCCTTATTATATACATATTTTTATGAGTTCCTACATCTAAAACATGGCTTCATAGATGCATAACTAAGGTAACACAAAATCTTAAACATACCAGTAAGCATAGATACAAAATAGAATAGCCATTGGATTAACCAATGGAGGGAAAGGGAGTACCTTGGCTTGATAATGACAGAATTTCTAAGGGAGGCTTGAGAGCTTGATAGCTTTTCTTCTTATTCTTTTTAAACTACTAGCAAGAAGAGGAAGAGGTTGAGGTTTCTTCCAGCAGAAAATCACAGCAATGCAGGGAAGAGGGGAACGAACTTCAATTAGTCAAATGAGGGGGTTTGAGAGCTAAGAGCCAAAGGCTCTCTTAATGGGGGAGAGGACTGCCAATGGATGGGATAGGGGAGGCACTGGCTAGAGATAGAGGGCAGGATAGGCTGAGCACAGTATGGTAGGGCTGAAGGGAAAGGGCTCAGTCATAATTATATGGCAGTGGGACCCACCGAGCCAATAAAGAAGGAAGAAGAAAAAAATAAGAGTTTAAGAAATTAATTTAAGTAATCTCAAAAATCATATTTTAAAAATGATCTCAGAAAAATACTAAAAATTCACCACAAGCTAATTTGAGGGTGAAGAACGAAATGGCAAAATCGGATTTCATTTTCAACTACAATTTATTTTTCTTATTTTCTAATTAAATTAAATATAATAAAATATTCAAAAAAATTCGACGACTTCTGAAAAATCACAAAATTTCACCCTTAGCTAATTCAAGGGTGAGGATCACAATGGCGAAGTTGGATTTTAATTCCGACGAATATATAATTTTTCTATTTTTCGGGTATTTAAATATTTTAAAATATTCGATGAAATTTTGACAATTTCCGATTACCACCAAAACATCACCCCTAGCTAATTTGGGGGTAATGAGTGCAATGACAAAGTTCGATTTTTAATTTGAGGTCAATTTAGATAGGTCAATTTCCAGAGTTTCTGGATTTCCCAAAAATTAGGACTTGATTTATTTGACTCATGATTTGGATTAGGTTTTAGTGGATGACTCCTAATGACTTGATTAATACTTAGGATCAAGATTAGGATAAAAATTAGTCTTAATTGATAAGGGTAACAACTTGGGTTGTTACAGACTCCCCCACTTAAAAATAATCAAAACATGAATTGAATTTGAATCTTAGAATGCTAAGAAAGAATACCTGGATTCTTGAAGAGTCTAGGATGTTTGACTCGCATATCGGGTTCCTTCTCCTAAGTGGCTTCGTTACGAGAACAATTCTTCCACTAGACTTTGATCATTTTAATGGCACGATTTCTAAGCTGCTTGCGATTTCAGGCCAAGATTCGAATTGGTTCCTTGGCATATGACAGATCGGGCTGGATCTAAATTTCTAGAAACAGCACCAGGTGAGATGGATCTCTGAGGCATCTTCTTAGAGATGATACATGGAATACATTGTGGACTGCTGCAAAGTCATTTGGAAGGTTTAGTCTAAAGGCAGAAGCCCCTATTTTGGCTGCTACCTCGAATGGACCAACATAACGGAGGTTAAGTTTCCCTGCTATGCCAAACCTAAAGACTCCTTTCATTGGACTGACCTTTAAGTAAGCAAAGTCTCAAACTTTAAATTCCAGAGGACGATGGTAAATGTCGTGGTATTTACTATGGCGGTCTTGTGCTGCATGAATTCACTATTGGATCAACTGGACTTTCTTGTTTGTCTCTTCAATTAATTTAGATACGTACAATTGCACGTTGCCTTTTTCTGACCATGCCAATGAAGTGCTACATTTTCTACCATACAGGGCTTCATACGGAGCCATCTTTATGCTGGCTTGAAAGCTATTGTTATTTGCGAATTCTACTAACGGAAGATGATATTCCCATGATCCAGCAAAATAAAGTATACATAACCTAAGTAGATCTTCAAGAACCTAATTTACTCACTCTGTCTGACCATCCGTTTGCAGATAAAGGCTGTACTCATTGCTAAGGTTGTGCCTAGATCTTGATGCACAGCTTGCCAGAATTTATAAGTGAATTGGTTGTCTCTGTCAGATACGATTGATTTGGGAATTCCATGCAACCTGATTATCTCTTTGATATAAAGCTTGGCGAGTTTCTCAACCGAGTCTGTTTGCCGAATGGGAATGAAGTGAGCGGATTTGGTCAATCGGTCAACTATGACCCAAATAGCGTCGGCTCCAGATTTTGCATGAGGTAATACCATCACAAAATCCATAGGTATATCTATCAATTTCCATTCAAGGATCTCCAGTGGATGAAGTAGACCATCGGGTCTTTGATGTTCTGCCTTAACCATATTGCAAGCGTGGCACTTTGCAATAAATTCAGCCACACTTTTCGTCATTCCTGGCCACCAGAAGGATTGCTTCAAGTCTTGATACATCTTTGAGATTCCAGGATGGATCTGGTAACTGGAGTTATGACTTTCAATTAGAACTTTTTGGTGCATGGATTTAGGAATCCATAGATGATCTCCTTGATATATAGCACCTTTATGGAACCAGAGATCAGTACAGCGGCCACTCTCGATGGCTTGCTTAAAACTTAGGTACTCGTCATCTTTCGTCTGAGTAATAGATGCATCTCTGTGGAACGTGGGCTCTACATTAATCATTGAGATCATTGTACTCACTTGGTCACTATGTGCTGACTTGATGTCCAATTTACGTAACTCTTCCTTTAAAAGACTCTTAGAGATAAGAGCGTTTAGAGTAGCATGACGATGAAGCGCATCAGCTACCACGTTTTCCTTTCCCGAATGGTATTGAATATCTAGGTCATAGTCACTGATTAGTTCTAACCACCTTCTTTGTCGGCAGTTCAACTCCCTTTGAGTAAATATATAGTTCAAACTTTGATGATCTGTGAAAATTGAGCACTGAATCCCATATAGATAGTGATGTCAAATCTTTAAGGAGAACACTACAGTGGCTAGTTCGAGGTCATGGACTGCATAGTTCCTTTCATGAGGCTTCAACCGGCGAGAAGCATATGTGATGACCTTCCCTTCTTGCGTTAGCAGGGCACCTAAACTTATACCAGAGGCATCAGTATAGAATTGATAGTTTACACCTTCTTTAGGGAGAACTAGAACGAGGGCAGAGGTAAGCGCATCTTTTAGTGCTTGGAATGCTGCTTCATAAGCTGGTGACCATTCAAAGGGTACAACCTTCTGGGTGAGTTTGGTGAGTAGAGAGGCTATTTGCAAAAAACCCTTCATAAACCTTCTATAATAACCGACCAAACCCAGGAAGCTTATAATTTCTGTCACTGACTTGGGTTGTACCCATTTTTGGATTGCGCTGACCTTATTCTGATCAACTTTGATCCCTTGAGCATCTACTGCGTGGCCTAAGAAGGCAATAGATTCAAGCTAAAATTTGCACTTTGAATACTTAGCATATAGCTGGTGGCTTCTTAGTTCTCTCAATACTGCATGGAGATGACCTTCGTGTTCCTTTTTGTCTTAGAATATATTAAAATATCATCTATAAACAAGATGATGAAGTTGTCTAGGTATGGCTTTAATATACGCTACATTAGGTCCATAAAGATGGAAGGCGCATTTGTCAATCCAAATGATATCACCAGAAACTCATAATGGCCATATCTAGTTTTGAAGGCAGTCTTTGTTATGTCTAAATCCTTTACTTGCAGTTGGTGGTAGCCTAATCGCAGATCGATCTTCGAGAATACCTTTGCTCTTGCTAATTGATCAAATAAATCATCGATACAGGGCAATGGGTACTTGTTCTTTACTGTTACTTTATTTATCTCTCTATAGTCGATACACATTCGCATTGATCCATCTTTCTTCTTGACAAATAGAACTAGCGCTCCCCATGGGGACGAACTAGGTCTGATAAGACCTTTCCCCAATAGTTCATGCACTTGCTTGTTCAGTTCTTGTATTCCTTAGGCGCCATTCGATAAGGAGCTTTAGAGTTGGGCTGCATTCCTGGAACAATGTAAATTGCAAATTCTACTTCCCGTGTAGGAGGAAGACCGGGTAGATCTTCTGGAAAGACGTTGGCAAACTCGCAAACGACGGGATTCTCGGATAAGGAAACGCCTTCTTTCTTTTCTCCTAGTATTATTACTAGGAAGGCATCACAACCTTTTTGCTTTTATAGCATTGATTAGCGAGGCTCGAGTACTAATGTTACCAATGAAGGATCTGGCCTTACTACCACTACCCAAGGTGATCTTCTTCTTTGTACAGTTGATAGTGGCATTATGTTGGCTTAGCCAATTAATGCCTAATATTACATCAAAATTGGCTATTGGGAGAACTACTAACTTGGCTTCATACTTCTCATTTTCAATGGGGATTGGTACTTTGCAAAACTGGCGAGCTGGCATTTGGGCTCCAGAAGGTAACCCAACATTAAGAGGATTTGCTAGGCGATACAAGGGTAAGTTAAGTGATTTTGCCCAACCATCAGACACAAAGGAATGACTAGCCCTAGTGTCAGATAAGATGTTACAGGGTTTGTCATTTATGCAAATTGAACCTAGTTAAAGATGCAATAATTACCAACAACGTTAAGCATGTAATTACTGTAGAAATAAAAGGGGTTTGGGAGCGTGTATCTGACCACATGATTGTCTTCAGCGGCCTCAACAGGTGTGAGGGTATAGACACGTGCAGGGCTAGCAGACCTTTTGTTATAGGTTTGCCGTGGAAGTGGCCGTGGTGCATTTGGGAGAGGGACATTAGCCGTCTCACGCCTTGCAGCTGAAGTAGGAGATGGTGCAGGACGAGCCTCCACAGGCTTTTGAAACAAGTCAAAGACTTGGCGGCGCTTGGAGCGGTCGATCTAATCACCATCGATCATTTCCGTAGACGTACAGTGATAGAATCCGTGGCCTGGCCGTCTGTAGGTGAACCAGACACAATTCCCGTGGTAACACCGACCATATGGGTGTGGTTTTTTTCAACCATTGAACAGATCGGCAGAGGGGGCCTTGGCCTCGAGCTGATATACTCTAGCTCATTTGGGAGGATTATGCTGGAATGAAGTAGACCCGATACTTCTCTTAGGTCCTTCCCTAGATTGGTCTTGTTCTACTACTTTGGCAGTCTCCAACCGTTTAGCAAAGTCTGTTATGTGAAATGGGATTAGCTGGCTCCTGATAGAGGGCCGCAGATCGCTCTGAAATCGGTGACAGCGGTCTGGCTCAGTAGGAACCAGACTGGTAGAGAACCTAGCGAGGAGATGGAATTCTGCCTTGTATGCAGATATAGTTCGATCTCTTTGTTGCAGTTTTAGGAACATATTCCCCAAGCTATGTTTGGCAGATAGGGGGATGAATCGAGCCTGGAACGCCTCAATGAATTCATCCCAGGTAATGTCCTCTTGTGGTACCTCGATAAACTGTGTGCTGCGGGTGGTGTCCCACGAATATTCGGCCTCATCTTGCAGGAGATGAGTAGTAAGACGGACTACCTCCGAGTTAGGGCACTTGATACTTGTCAGGTTATTTTCCATCATTCTGATATAGGTGGCAGTATCTACTGCAGAGAGACTCCCGTTGAAGGTAGGGGGTCTCAGGCAGAGGAAGCTGTGTAATAGCCCATTTATGGACTATAAGTGATGCTGGTGAGGACAATGTAACATCGGGGCAACTTTGGTTGTGGTACGGTTTGGCTTATCTGAGCTACCAGCAACTGCTCCAATCTCTCAACTTGCTTGGCCTGAGTATCGACGTCCTTCTTAGCCTATCTTTGGCTGGATTTAGTTTGTTTGTGGTGGGATTCCACCATAAGTTTGACCTCCTCCATTAAGGCACTTACCTTGCTGGAGGAAGTGCTGGAGGGAGCAAGAGAGGGGCTCTGTCCATGATTCATTGTCTTCTACTAGAGTCTGAATTAAGAGCAACATACTTTCAGAAATTTAGAAAATAGGGAATCATAATATTTCACCTCTTTTATTAATCAGAAATACATCATCAGAAATAGTTGATAGAACATCAGATAATAAAAGACAACAACTGGGAGAACGTAGAGTCTATCCTATGTATTTTTCAGCAAAAGCCTAGGAAAAGTCAGCGTAGGTCATTTCTCGGCAGTAGCAAGAAGATCCACGCTCGAATACCCACACATTGCGAGCCCACCACTCCTCCGCATAGTCTTGGAGGAGGATATCGATGATGTCGAGTCAAATGCAATCTGGGCATTCCAGATCATCGAACACTTTGGTCACTCTTCGTAACCATTCCTTAGCTAGGATGGGGAAGTCCAGTCCCCGGTATACAACATCTTCTAGCATTCTTTCCAAAACACTAGCTCTTGCCGGGAGACCCCTTGAACTTTTCTCCCGTATCTTCTTGCTAAGTACACGTTGAACTTCCACATATCTTCAAAGTGGGTGAAATATTCGTATACTGACATGCTCGTATAGTAGTATTCCTAGATATCTAGATCAAGAGACATAAGAATATTAGTTCAACTCAAACTCTAATATTTATTTCAAAATTAAGGTACAAGATGCAGAATGTGGAATAGGTAATATGTGAATAAAAGCTAAAATGTCTATCTGATATATCTGGCGGTAAAGACACTGCGAAAGTCTGCATAGGTGACCTCCCTTTGCATATCTTCATGCCAATAGGTGAGTGCTCGTAGGGTGACGTTCCACCAATCCTTGGCTTTGTTATGTAGGAGACAGGATATAATGGGGATTCTAACGTTGTCTGAGTAGTAAATAGTTTCAAACACAAAATCTGCTCATTTTAGCCACTCCTTGACTGCAACGGGGAGATTGTATCCCATAAATACACTTTGCTGGAGTAGTCGATCCATTATTCGGACTTTAGGGTCTGACACTCCTTCTACGTACCTCTCGTACTGCTGATGGAGTTGGACGATGTACTCCCACCTATCTTCAAATCGTTGGTAATTCCATCTAAGCATCATCCTCGAACATCTAATGAATTTTCCAAGTTACATTAGTTTACTGATAGCTTACTTGTGCATGTATTTCCATTTCTATACTCTTATTATTCTGAGCTCATGATCATGGTGTTTGGATGTAACTCTGGTATTTAGTTAATGACTGATTGGCAGAAGAATCATCCATTAGGTAGAGTGGAATACAAATTCCAATCAGACACCTTATGGAATTCTCTGATACCAACTGTGGTTCCCTGCTCCTTAAGTCCTCAATCATTAGACTAAGGAGTGGAATGTCACTCTGGCAAATCCCTCACATATTATTAGATTAGGTAAAATCCACAATCCATTACTAAGGGAAGGATGTGCACATAATAAATAAGAGAATCAGTCACTAAGTCTACACATATATATAAAGTGCGGAAGCAAAATGAAATAAATATTACATCCATTCACCATACATCAGACATGAAATAAAATAAAATAAAATGAAATAAAATGAAATAACTCAAAAAATAATAATATGCAGAAAGTAAACACAGTCACGAGTACTTGTATTATTACATCATTTAATTAAAGTTTAAGAGACTGAAAATGATAATATCACTTATCCTCACAATAAAGAAAAATATAACTAGAGGTCTTCTGCACCAGGCTACTGCACCTCCTCTAAATAAGGCTCTTCCTCAGGCACTGTCTCCTCAAACTGAACAAGATTAGATATTGTCAGTTTCATAATGCAGGATCCCAGCCAATAAAAGAAAAATCTTATTAGACAAATTGTCTAAGTACATTTTAGGCATAATATTTATTAAACATTTATTAATATCACCATTTTACTCTATACCAAATGAAACATCTATTTAGCATGGGAGCAGGTATGCATACAAGGTAAATAGGATAAGTTATAAACATAGCATTTATAACTAAACAATAAGTGAGGCGAAAGCACACCTCAAGTAATCTAAATAAGGAACATGTATACATATATAATACAGTAAGTGAAAGTACTGAAAGAAAAATATAATCTTATACATGCTGAAGATCATACGATATATGCTGGTTTAAAATAGAAATCTGAAAGTGGTACATATAATAAGTAGTAAAGTCTAGCATCTTATATATCCATCTACTCAAGTAAGCAGATAAACTAGAAAATAAATATAGCTAACTGAAATAAAATGCATCAATAACATAAAAAATAGTAAGCTGAACTAAAAATAAACGTATAGCTACCATATTAGAAAGAATTGGCCAATCCAACCCAGTAATATTCCCATAGCCTTTATGGGCTAGGGCAGACATAATATAATAATAAAATACAATATAACTGAAATGATAAATAATACTATGCAAATATCTTTTAGTTATTTTACTTTTGTTTCTGTGGACAACTTCAAAAATAGCTGAGGAGTCAAGCACATCTGCAAGATTGAGCGGGTTCTAAGCTTAACACACACTCCTCAATGAGTAATGTTAAGCATCCTGATCTCTCCTTATCTCTATCTATTGGAGTAATGTGCACCATAATCCACTGTGAACTGAACCCAAATGCAAATGTTTTTCTAATATTCTAAGTTTTTATTTTCTTATGCAATAATATTTTTTTTATATGACATGTTCAAGGAAAAATAAGCACAAAGTTCAAGAAATGCGTAGCACAAAATCAAGTAGTAAGCAAGGGACTATACTAAATATGGTGATATCATTTGTTATCTAATCTAACCATTCTAATTATTCCAAGTTACACAAGTTCAGGATCTTTAATTCCTACTATCGAGTGTAACTTGGAAGTACGCCATTATAGGTTACAAAATATTAGGACTAGCTAGGTCATAATATGATTAAATCAATGTCGACTATAAGAAATCATCATGACCTAGTTTATGAGTTGAGATGTTCTAAACTAAAAGCTTGTCCAAAATCTACCAAGCTAGAGATTATGGATTAAATACTATGAGATTAGATTTAATCACATATCCCCAAAGGTAAGACTTAAGATCTAGGTTAAATCTTAATAGGATGAATCTCCTATCCTAAATTTAATGTTGAAAGACAAAATAATCCAAATAAGTTGTAAAATCTAAAAACTAATAAAACTAAGGATTCATTCATTAAATAACCTCATTATTTGATGAATAAAATCAATCCTATGATCTAGCTCTAATCTTAGGAATAATTCTATTGTGAGGTGTTGAATTTCCTAAGAAAAAGACTTGGAGAAATTTTAGGGATTTTAACAAATTTGACCTAATAGTTAACTTTACTCATTTAAAGGATTCTAATATAGTTTTAATACTTATTTAATTGACTTAGAAGATAATCTAGGAGTTAAAGATACTTAGCTTAAATTTTGGGCAAAATGACCGTTTTGCCCCTACTTAAGGGTCCAAAAAGCTACTTTTTAATTTAGGGTACTAAATGGGGATTTCTTACTATTAAATGATTCCTTACTGTCTAACATAAAGATAGATAGTAAGTACACCAAATTTGGATAAGGAATGGGTCATATAGGTTCAAACTAAGGTTTTTGACCTAAGGGAAATTTTAGTAAATTACACCTAATGAAATCTAAATTTTTATGCAGTATTCTATTGGTTGCTATTCAAGGATTCTATAGACTTTAAGAATACTAAATTTTGAGGTCAAATAGTTATAACCTTTCAATTTCTAAAGGTAATTTGGTAATTTTCTAAGTTAAGAGGGGTCAAAAAGCTAACTTTTCTATTTATCATTCAAATTCAGCAAACTTAAAGGCTATAGCTTGCCTATATTGCACTGAGTAATTTAACTGGGAGTAGACCCAAATTGGACTTCAATTGGTCAAGTTTTGGCCTAATTAAAGTTAGGGGTATTTTGGTTATTTCTAATTTATTTAGGATTCAAAACTTAAATATTAATTTTTATTATTGTTCGCATTGGAATTTTAAGCTATCTAGCACTTTGAATTTTCTAATTTGGAGTATAATTGACTAAGATATGGTCAAATTAATATTTAGGGTTTTAGGGGCGATTAGGGATTAAACTATCATCTAATGTAAAATTAGAAATTTACCTACATATCTATACAATGCTTAATTTTACCTAAACTAGGTTCAAAATTTCTATAATTTGACCCCACTAGGGTCCTAGGGTCCTTAAAATTCAAAAATGGTGAAGTTTTGTCAATTTCAGCAATTCTGGACCAATCAGGACAGTTCTGGATGCCACGGCACGGTGTGGCACCTTTTAGCAGAAAGCTATGCGTTACGGCACGCTGCAGCGCTTTTGATGCTACGACGCGCTGCAGCGGAAATTTGCGCTGTGGCACACAGTAGCGCTTTGATGCTACGGCATGCTACGGCGGCTAAACTTTCGAATTACTGTTCAATTACTTTACCTATTGATTTCATATGGTTTTCCTGAAATGACACTGCAGCCCGCTATGGCGTACTGCAGCGATTTAACTTTCGGGTTACTATTCAATTAAATTTTCTCTTGATTTCTTATAGTTTTTCCAAAAATGACGCAGCAGCCCGCTGTGGCGCATTACAACGGTTTGCTTCCAGGCCCTTATTGTGGCTCCAGAAGTGCTGTGGAGCGTGCCATAGCGTGCTACGGCAAATTAGTTCTAAACTCAGGTGCTACAGCGCGCCGTAGCACCCGACGGTGATTTCGCCTGAGCAAAACTGTGAAGGGTCTACTTTCGGGCTCAAATACTCTCAATTAGGAGCACTTCACGAGCGGTGTCATATACTGATGGAAAGGTCTTTCCAAGACCTTTCCATTGATATTCAAATCGACACTAAACGATCAAGTTATGAAAGCAAATAGTGGGGATAAAGGGCTAGGTGTGCAGAATATCATTTTAGCAGATTTGCATATCATTCCTTATTATCTATAGATTTTTATGAGTTCCTACATCTTAAACAAGGCTTCTTAGATGCACAACTAAGGTAAAAATATTTTAAACATACCAATAAGCATAGATACAAAATGGAATAGCCATTGGATTAACCAATGGAGGGAAATGGAGTACCTTGGCTTGATAATGACAAAATTTCTAAGGGAAGCTTTAGAGCTTGAGAGGTTCTTTTCTTCTTCTTTTCCAACTACTAGCAGGAAGTGGAAGAGGTTGAGGTTTCTTTCAGCAGAAAATCACAGCAATGCAGGGAAGAGGGGAATGAACTTTAGATGGGCAAATGAGGGGGTTTGAGAGCTGAGAGCCAAAGGCTCTCTTAATGAGGGAGAGGACTGCCAATGGATGGGAAAGGGGAGGGGCTGGTAGGAGATAGGGGGCAGGATAGGCTGAGCACAGTAGTGGGGCTGAAGGGAAAGGGGCTCAGCAAAGATTAGATGGCTGTGGGTCCCACCCAACCAATGAAGAAAGAAGAAGACAAGAAAATGGAGTTTAAGAAATTAATTTAAGTAATCTTAAAAATCATATTTTAAAAATGATCTCTGAAAAATACCAAAAATTCACCATTCACCATACATCATGCATGAAGTAAAATAAGATAGCTCAAAAAATAATAAAGTGCAAAAACTAAATAACAGTCACAGTACCTGTATTATTATAATATTTTAAGTAAAGTTTATGAAAATGAAAGAAATACTCTCGTCCTCACTATGAAATAAAAAGGGCTGCTAAATGTCCTCTGGTCCAAGTTGCTGCACCTCCTCTAAATAAGGCTCCTTCTCAGGTACAGGATCCTCAAGCTGCTCAAAATCTGACATTGTCGGTTTCACAATGTCAAGGCCCCAGCCAATAAAAAAAAATCTTGTTAGATAAAATGTCTAAGTACATTTTAAGCAAGTAAATTATTAAGCATTTGTTAATATTACCATTTACACTCTATACCAAGTGAAACATCTATCTAGCATGGGAGCAAGTAAGCATACAAAGGAAATAGAATAAGTTATAAATACATCATTTATAACTAAACAACAAGTGAGGCAAGAGCACACCTCAAGTAAACTAAACAAGTAGGGCATACATATATAATACAATAAGTAAATGTACTGAAAGAAAAGTCTAAATCTAAACATGCTGATGATCATATGACACATGCTAAATTAAAAGATAAATATGAAAATGGTACATATAACATAAGCAGTAAAGTCTAGCATCATATACATATATTTATATAAGTGAGCAGATAAAACAATACCACACAGCTGACTGAAATAATATGCATCAATAACATAATAAATAGTAAGCTGAAAAACTATAAAGGAATGTATAACTGTCATATCAGAAGAATTGGCCAATATAACCCAGTATATTCCCATAGCCTTTCTGGGCTAGAGCAGATAGAGATTCCCATAGCCTTTCTGGGCTAGGGCATAAAGAACATAATAGAAGTAAAGCAAAGCTGAAGAGGTAGATAATACAATGCAGAATCTTTTAGTTCTTTTACTTTTGTTTTCGTGGACACATTCGAAAATAGTTGAGGAGTCAAGCACATCTACAAGACTAGGCGGGTTCCAGGCTTAACACACAATCTTCAATGAGTAATGTAAAGTATCCTTATTTCTCCTTACCCCTGTCCATTAGGGTAATGTGCACCATAATCAACCAAAGACTGAACACAAATGTAAATGTTATCATAATATTTTAAGTTTTCATTTTCATGAAATAACATTTTTATTATATGACATGTCCAAGGTAAATAAGCACAAAACTCAAGGATTGAGTAGCACAAAAATTAAATAGTAAGCAAGGGACTCTACTAAGTATGATGATATCAATTATTCTAATTTAACTATTCTAACTATTTCAAGTTACACAAGTTTAGGATCTCCAATTCCTACTACCGAGTGTAACGTAGAAGCTCAGCCTTATAAGTTAAAAAGGACTAGAACTGATCAGGTTCTAATCTAATTCAATCAAATACGACTAAAGTTCAATCAATAAATCATACGTCCTAGTTTTATGAATTTAGATGTTCTATCTAAGATCTGATCAAGATCTACTAAGCTATAGATTATGGGTTAATCACCACGAGATTGGGCTTAATCATATAATCTAAAAGGATAATACATAGATCTAGGCTTTATTCTAAAAGTGATCTATTGATTAAGGAAAATCCTATAAAATAAATCAAATATAATAGGATGAATCTCCTATCCTGAATCCAAGGTTAAAAGATAAAATAATCAAAATAAATTATAAGAAATCTAAAAACTAATAAAACTAAAGATTCATTCATTGAAAAACTCTATTTTTCAATGAATGAATCTAGCCTATGATCTAATACAAATCTCAAGAGTAGTCCTATTGTGAGGTGAAAGATTATAAGAAAAAGACTTAGAAAAGATTAATTTTTTTTTTTGATTTTTGCTTGGAAAGCTGATTTTATTCACTTATGGGATTTTAATACACTTCTAATACTAATTTTAGTGATTTGCTAAAGAAATTAGGAGTTAAAAATGCTTAACCTAAATTATTTTTGATTTAGGGCTCCAAATTGGAATTTCTTATTGCCAAATTATTCCTTACTGTCTAACATGAAGATAGGAAGTAAGTACGCTCAATTTGGACAAGAAACGGCTCCTACAGGTTCAAACTAAGGTTTTTGACCTAAGGGAAATCTTGTAATTTATGCTTGATGGAATCTAAATTTTTGTGCAGTTTACTGTTGGTTACTATTCAAGGATTCCATAGAGTTCAATAACACTGCATTCTGAGGTCAAATGGCTAAGTTATAGCTATTTCAATTTCTAAGGGCAATTCGGTAATTTTGGTTGGTCAACAAGTGACAAAAATTGAACTTTTCTGGTTGAAGTCCAATTTTAGCAAACTGAAATTTTATAGCTTCCCTATAATATACTGAGTATATTAATAGGGAGTAAACCTAATTTGGACTTCAAATGGTTAAGTTATGGCCTAACTAAGATTAGGGGTATTTTAGCCATTTTTTGATATTCTAGGGTTCATATTCTAAATATTATTTTAGTTTATTGATGATATTGAAATTCTAAGCTAGTTAGCACTTTGAATTTTTGAATTTGGAGTTGAATTGACCAAGTTATGGTTAATTGGATTCTAGGGGCATTTTGGTCATTTTTAGGGTAAAATCCTAAATGTTACTTTTCAAACTAAGCTCCGAATAGGAAACTAATACTTCTATGGTGTTGGGGCTATTCTCCTAAGTATTTTAGGACCCATATTGCTTATGTTTGGACAACTAGGTTAAAAGTTATGAGGGTTTAATTAGGTCCTAAAATGTCACTATGTTATATATATCCTGAAACTAATTTTTGCATTACGCCATTTGATTCCTTTTATTTTTCTGAGTAAAATGAGACCTATATTGACTATGTTTGGATCATCCTACAAAAAATTATTAAACTTTAAAGTTTTGAATTAAATATATTTTACTATTCATTTATTCAAATTGAATTAATTTACTGTTCATACCTACATTTAAAGTGAATTTACTGTATTAATTAATTAATTAATTAAATATCAATAATCTATTTTTAATATCATAAATTTTAATTAATTATTAGTTAATCTATTATTTAATTAGTTATAGCTATTATTAATTAGTTCATACCTATATTTAAAGTGAATTTACTATATTTATTAATTAATTAATTAAATATCAATAATCTCTTTTTAATTATCATATATTTTAATTAATTATTACTTATAACTATTTCAATTTCTAAGGGCAATTCGATAATTTTGGTTGGTCAATGGGTGACAAAAACTGAACTTTCGTTTGAAGTCCAATTTTAGCAAACTCAGTTTTTATAGCTTCCATATAATATACTGAGTGTATTGATAGGGAGTAAACCTAATTTGGACTTCAAATGGTTAAGTTATGGCCTAACTAAGGTTAGGGGTATTTTAGTTATTTTTTGATATTCTAGGGTTCATATCCTAAATATTATTTTAGTTTATTGATGACATTGAAATTCTAAGCTAGTTAACACTTTGAATTTTTGAATTTGGAGTTGAACTGACCAAGTTATGGTTAATTGAATTCTAGGAGCATTTTGGTCATTTTTAGGGTAAAATCATAAATGTTACTTTTCAAACTAAGCTCCGAATAGGAAACTAATACTGCTATGGTGTTGGGGCTATTCTCCTAAGTATTTTAGGACCCATATTGCTTATGTTTGGACAACTAGGTTAAAAATTATGAGGGCTTAATTAGGTCCTAAAATGTCACTATGTTATATGTATCCCGAAACTAATTTTTGCATTACGCCATTTGATTCCTTTTATTTTTCTGAGTAAAATGAGACCTATATTGACTATGTTTGGATCATCCTACAAAAAATTATTAAACTTTAAAGTTTTGAATTAAATATATTTTACTATTCATTTATTCAAATTGAATTAATTTACTCTTCATACCTATAGTTAAAGTGAATTTACTATATTTATTAATTAATTAATTAAATATCAATAATCTGTTTTTAATTATCATAAATTTTAATTAATTATTAGTTAATCTATTGTTTAATTAGTTAAACATATTATTTATCTATTATTTATATTTAAATATTAATTTACTATTTTATTAATTATCCTAAATTATTTACTATTTAGGTATTAAATTAATTCATTAACTACTATTTTAATATTAACTCATTATATAATTAATATTAATAAATCAACTTAATTACATAATTTTACTATTTTAATTACATCTATTTATTAGATTAATGTAAATTAATTTTGATTATAACTAAATTAATTAATTCACTATTTATAGTTAAAATTAATTAAATTGCATTAATTTATATAAATTAACTAATTACTTAATATCATTTATTAATTAGGTAACTAATTAATTAAGTCAAGATTATTTATTATACTAATTAGTTACTGTTTAAATTTCTAACTTAATTAACATATAACATAATATTCAAATAATAATTTTGTTTTATGTGGTGATATGTGTATTTATTCATCAAAAAGTTTCTATTTTAAGATTTGAATATACACATATATGTATAATATAATATTGTAAATTTTCTTATAATTATTTTAATTATGCAGGATTTGACTCCCGCGGGACCCACCATCCCACGCGGCGGAGCGGGACTGGTTGGCGGATTGCGTGCGGGTCCCACGCGGGACGCGTGACGCCATACGACGAGCCGCGGCTGCGAAGCAGGCCCCACTGCTGGCTCGGGCCCCACGGCCACGTGTTGCGCATCTTCCCGCGGCGATGCTTCGCGGGCCCCAATCGCCAGACCTTTGACCCGGACGCGCTCGGGTTGGGCTCGGGTCGATCCGGCTCGGCCTGAAAGGCTTCCTTCTCCTTCCCGAGTCGATGGGGCTAGGGTTAGGATTTTGGGGCCTTGCCGGTGGAACCAGGGGCTCGATGCAGCCGTCACACCGAGGGTCGCAACAAGGCGTGAGGTGGCTCGGTCCGACGGCAAGAGCTAGCCCTATCATCCTTGGGTTCGGAGATGGAAGTATAACGGTAACTATTGTGGCCTACTTCACAAATTCGAGCGATCCGAACCTCCTTACGATGATCAGGATCGATTGATTGTCGATCTATCCTACGGGATAGGCATGCCATGCATTAAAGTAGTATTTGCATTAGAGAAATCGTGGATTCAAGGGTACCTTAAAGTCGACGGCTGAACGAAGCTCGAGGGTTCGCTGGCTTGATCGATCTCTGCGAGCAATCCAATGTTGCGATTGGTCGCGAACCGAGGTTATGGAGTTGGGGACGGAGCCTACGAGGTGAAGGAGGCTGCCGATTGGTCTGGATCGCGGCGAGCACGCTGCGTGGCGTTGGGGACGGAGAGGCGAGGGTGACGGGCCGAGAGCATTTCGATCGATCTTGATCGAATGGCCCCGATCTTTCAATCGGGCTTAACGGGCGGTGACGACGTTGGCTTAAACCTAACGGCGCGCGGTTTTAAGTGGACGACGTCGTCAGGATTTAATTAAATAAATTAATTATTAATTATTTAATATTTAATTAATTAAATCTTTTTTTTTTGAAAATTCCAAATATTCACCATTGCTAATTGAGGGGTGAGGAACGCAACGGCGAGGTCGGGTTTTCGATCCGACGAGTATTTTAATCTCCAAATTTTTGGGGTATTTAAATATTATTAAATTATTCGTCAAAATTTTGTTGACTTCCGATTGACACAAAAATATCACCCCTAGATAATTTGGGGGCAATCAGTGCAATGGCGAAGTCTGTTTTTCAATTTGAGGTTTATTTAAGTAGACCAAGTTTTCGGGTTTCTAGATTTTCCATAATCAGGATTCGATCTATTTGGCTCTTGATTTAGACTGGGTCTTAGGGGTTGACTCCTAATAACTTAATTAACACTTTAAATTAAGATTAAGACTAAGATTAGTCTTAATTGACTAAGGTAACAACTTGGGTTGTTATATGCACAGAATAAATAAAAGAATCAATCACTAAATCTATATATACATACAGAGTGTGGAAGCAATAAAAAGTAAATGTTGCATCCATTCACCATACATCAGACATGAAATGAAATGAAATAGCTCAGGAAATAATAATGTGTAGAAAGTAAACACATTCACGAGTACCTATATTATTACAACCTTTTAATAAAAGTTTAGAAAATGAAATAAAAATACTCTCATCCTCACAATGAATATAAAAGTAACTATATATCCTCAGCTCCAAGCTGCTGTGCCTCCTCTATGTACGGATTCTCTTCAGGCACTGGCTCCTCAAACTGTTCAAGATCTGATATTGTCAATTTCACAATGCCAGGGCCCCAGCCAATAAAGCAAAATCTTATTAGACAAAATGTCTAAGTATATTTTAGGCAAGTAATTTATTAAGCATTTGTTAATATCACCATTTTACTCTAAATATTTATAACTAAGTAAGAATTGAGGCAAAATCACACCTCAAGTAAACTAAACAAGGTACGGTATACATATGTAATACATTAAGTAAAAATATTGAAAAGAAAAGTCTAATCTGAATATGCTGATGATCATATGATATATGCCAATTTAAATATAAATCTAAAAATAATACATATAATAAGAAGTAAGGTTTAGCATCCTATATATGAATCTACTCAAATAAGCAAGTAAAACAGGGAAAATATAGCTAACTGAAATAAAATGTATCAATAATATAGAAAACAGTAAGCTGAACTAAAATAGAATATATACCTACCATATCAGAAAGAATTGGCTAATCCGGCCCAATATATTCCCATAACTTTTATGGGTTAGGGCGGACATAATATAATAATATAGTACAATATGACTGAAGAGGCAAAAAATACTATGCAAATCTCTTTTAGTTATTTTACTTTTGTTTCTATGGACAATTTCAGAAATAGCTGAGAAGTCAAGCACATCTGCAAGATTAAATGGGTCCCAAGCTTAACACACTCTCCTCCATGAGTGATGTTAAGCATCCTGATCTCTCCTTACATAGTGTCCATTGAAGTAATATGCACCATAATCCATTACGAACTGAACCCAAATGCAAATATTTTCCTAATATTCTAAGTTTTCATCTTTATGCAATAATGTTTTTCATATATGATATGTTTAAGGAAAAATAATAACAAAATTCAAGGATTGCGTAGCACAAAGTCAAATAGTAAGCAAGGGACTGCTAAACATGGTGATATCATTTATTATCTAATTTAACTAATTTAACTATTCTAAGTTACACAAGTTTAGGATCTCCAATTCCTACTATCGAGTGTGACTAAGAAGCACGGTCTTATAAGTTTAAAAAGGATTAGAACTAATTAGGTTCTAATATAATTCAATCAAGTACAACTATGGGTTAAGAAACAAATCACAACATCCTAATTAGATGGATTTAGATGCTCTACCTAAGATCTGATCAAGATCTACTAAACTACAGATTATGGATTAAATACCACGGTATCGAGCTTAATCACAAAATCCAAAAGGATAAAACATAAGATCTATGCTTCAGTCTAAAAGTGATCTATCGATTAAGGTAAATCCTATTAAGCAAATCAAACTTAATATGATGAATCTTCTATCCTAAATCTAGGGTTAAAAGATAAAATAATCAAAATAAGTTGTCAAATCTAGAAACTAAATAAACCAAAAATTCATTCATTCAAAAACCCCATTTTTCAATGAATAAAATCTAACCTATGATCTAATTCGAGTCTTAGGAGTAGTCATAAGGTGAATTGAAATGATCATAAAGAAAAGACTTGGAGGAAAAAATTAGGGATTTCTCAAATTTGTTATAATGGTTGATTTTACTCACTTAGACGACTTAAATACAGATCTAATACTAGTTTTATTAACTTAGAAGATAGTTTAGAGTTTAAGGATGCTTATCCTAAAATTTTGGCAAAATGACTATTTTGCCCCTACTTAAGGGTCCGGAAAATTACTTTTTGAATTAGGGCTTCAAATTGAAATTTCTTACTGCCAAATGATTTCTTACTGTTTAACTTGAAGATAGACAGTAAGTATGCTTGATTTGGATAAGAAATGGATCATATAATTTCAAACTAATATTTTTAACTTAAGGGGCAATCTTGTAATTTACACCTAATGGAATCTACTTTTTCATATAGTTTACTGTTGGTTACTATTCAAAGATTTTATAGAGTCTAAGAACACTGCATTTTGATATCAAATGACTAAGTTATAGCTATTTCAATTTATAAGGGCAATTTGATAATTTTATCGATCAACAGGGGACAAAAACCAAACTTTTCCATTTGAAGTCTAATTTCAGCAAACCCAGTTTCTATAGCTTCCCTATAATATAATGAGAGTGTGTTGATAGGGAGTAAACCCAATTTGAACTTCAAATGACCAAATTATGGCCTAACTAAGGTTATGGGTATTTCAGCCATTTTTGATTTTCTAGGGCTCAGATCCTAAATATTATTTCAATTTATTAATGATATTGAAATTCTAAACTAGTTAGCACTTTGAATTCCTGAATTTGGAGTTGAATTGACCAAGTTATGATCAATTGAAGTCTTAGAGCATTCTAGTCATTTTTTTGGGTAAGGTCCTAAATGTCACTTTCCAAACTAAGCCTCAAATGGGAAAACTAATACTTCTATAGTATTGGGTCTGTTCTTCTGAGTATTTTAAGGCCCATATTGTATATATTTGGATAATTATGTTAAAAGTTGTGAGGGTTTATTTAGGTCCTAAAATATCACTATATTATACATACCCCAAAACTAATTTTTGAATTACGTCATTTGATTTCTTTTATTTTTTAGAGTAAAATGAGACTTATATTGACTATGTTTGGATCATTGTATTAAAAGTTATTAAACTCTAAAGATTTTGAATTAAAAAATTTAAATTAAATAAATAAAGTTATTATTTATTTATTCAAATTGTATTATTTTACTGTTCATTCCTAAAGTTAAAATGAATTTACTATATTATTAATTAATTAAATCAATTATCTCTAATCTATATTTAATTAGTATTAATTATTAATTAATTAATAATTAATCTATTATTTAATTAATTTAAATATTTTGATTATATTTTTAAATATTAAAATTATTGTTTAATTAAGGTTAGAATTAGTTAACTAATTATAATAGTGTTTAAACCTAATTAATGAATTAATTAATCATTACTATTACTGTTAATTAACTAACCTAATTACTAGATTAACATTAATTAACTATAATTATATTAATATTAATATTATTTAAAACTTCTGTCAGATTTGACTCGTGGGCTCCACGGCTGCCACGGGGCACGCTGCGATTGGCCACGGGAGCCGCGGCGGGTCCCACGGTTGAGCGCGACGAGACAGTGGGTCGCACCATGACTCGTGGCAGCACCTGATTGGGCGCTACACATCGCGTGGGTCCCACTGCCGCTGTCGAAGAGACCGCGGCACAGACAGTGGGCCCCACGCGCCCCGTGTCGCGCCCGAAAGAGCGCCACGTGGCGCTGCGGGTCCCACCTCTGCTGACTGGCCACTGACGCCTGCGGAACGAAATGCGAGCCCCACGCGACACACGGACGAATCCGCGTGCGCCGGCTGGCACTGCGGGTTCCGCATGCAAACCTGTCTGTTGATGCGGACGTCGCGCGCGAAGTGGGTCGTCGAGAAATTGGGATGGGTCCAGGTCGACCCGGCCTGGCCCAGACTTTATCCCTCGTGATTTTACCAAGGTCGCTGGGCTAGGGCACAACTTTTGCCGGCCCTCCCGACGTCGAACCACCTCGGCCCGCCCGGCCGACGACAGCCCTTGACGAGGCCTACACGTGGGCGGGTGGACCAACACGGGAGGTGGCCAGAAGCGGCCTTAAACCTAAACCCTAGAGGCCAAGCCGCGACGAAGGGGTCCCTAACAACTTCTACTGTGGATCGATCATCCAATTGGATGCACTCGGGCTCGATCGAGCCGATCACGTCCGTTGGATGATTGATCCATTACCCAGAATAGACATGCAGAGTTGAAATATTGCAAAAGGAGTAAAGATCGGGGAGGAACGGGTACCTTAAGTTCGACGATCCAGAATGTTAGGGCTCGGTTTGAGGGAGCTTCAGGTTCAAAACGCGCAAACGGTTCCTCCCTGACGCGACTATGGTCTTATGGGGACCTCAGGCAGACTTGACGAAGCCGAGGACGTCCCTGGTTGGCGGCAGCGACGGTGGGTCGCCGCGTGTCACCCCTCGACACGCGGGCGACGGAGTCGTGGGAGACGGGCCGGGAGCCGTTCGATCGATTCGGATCGAACGGCCCTGATCTTTCGATCGGGTCTAACGGTCGAGGTGACGACGTCGGCTTGAAACTAATGACGCGCAGTTTTAAGTGGACGGCGCCGTCAGGGTTTAAATAAAGTAAATTAATTATTATTTATTTAATATTTAATTAATTAAATCCTTATTTAATTTAAATAATTAAATTAATTTCAAAAAATTTCAAATATTCTCCCATAGCTAATTGAGAGGTGAGGAACGCATTGGCAAGGTCAGATTTTTGATCTGACGAAATTTTAATTTCCCAATTTTCAGGATATTTAAATATTATTAAAATATTCATCGAAATTCTGACGACTTCCGATCAACATGTAAACATCACCCATAGCTAATTATGGGGCAATGAACGCAATGACGAAGTCCGTTTCTCAATATGAGGTCAATTTAGATAGGTCAAATTTTAGGATTTCTAGATTTTTCAAAAATCAGGGTTTGATCCATTTGACTCATAATTTGGACTAGGTCTTAGTGGATAACTGCTCATAACTTGATTAACACTTATGATCAAGATTAAGACTAAGATTAGTCATAATTGACTAAGATAACAACCTGAGTTGTCATATATATGGCAATTTAGTTCTCCCAATGAAATAACATAAGTAATATAACTTAATTGTGAGAACTGTGATCTTAAATAGCTCTTATAAAATTTAGATGCACTTAAGCATGTCTCCATTCTTAGTTTTCTTAATAAGCTAGGAGAGTCCTTCTTATTTTCAGCTTAAACTCGGTATTGGTGTAATTGCACTGGGAAGTAAATCTAATGGTACATGGTATGATAAAGTTCTGGGTGTTTTAGTTCTCATTACTTTTTAGTGGAATATTACGATCCTGCAACATTTCGATTCAAGAATTTCAAATCAGCTTCAACTCTACATTATTTTTTGTATATTTATGTTGTATGATTTAGTTAGAAGTTTTCTTGAATTAAAACCTGTTTGGACAATCAAAGGCTTGAGTTTTGTTTGACACTCCTTGTAATTTGTGTTTAACCCAATACATACACTCTTTCTATATTGTTCATGAATAATTGTGGAAGTTAACTTTAGCCTGATGTAATGGGATAAGAAGATCTGTTAGTTCAAAACTATTTATGACCAATTAATCCCATATATTCAATTTAAATATTCAAGGGACTAATCAAATCAAAACTATTGAAAATGCCCAAGAATGTTGCTATGAATAAGAGAAAAAAAATACAAACTTTAAATGCAAGTAAAATATAAAAATGTTTATGACTACAAAGAAAAGTTTTTTTTTTTACATTGGATTAAAAATTCAATGGAATAAATAATGTTTGGAAAATAAATTTGCCATTCTCTCATTTTATATAAATGGGTTTGGTATAAACCTGCTTATTATTTGAATTAAAGAAGCGAACCTTTTTTTTTCTTATTGAAGCTAGCTATCATTTGTAGATGATTTGTTGTTATAAAATGGTTATATAGTTTCAAGTTGTCTCAGTCTCTTTCTTTCATTCTTTTGTTAAAAAATGCTATGTTTCTCAACTCGAACAATATGTGATTGTATACATGATTTTTAACACTTATACCCATGGAATGTTGAGATCGATTAGGGTTTAAACCAAAAGTGGAACAAAAAGAAATTTGAGCGAGTGTTGAGAAACTAAAAATCAAAGTAAGAAAATCAAACTTACAAAATAATCACAACCACAAGACAAAAATTACGTAGTTCAGTGATCACACTTACGTCCACAGGGAGGAGAGCAAAGTTTCACTAAAATCAGAGAAGAATACAAATAGTTTTAGGGTTAGAGAACCCTTACAAAACCTTTCTCGTGGAGATTTCTTTTTCTCTTCATCTTAACTTGTATATCAAGGCCTATTTATTAGCCATCCTTGATTCCCAAGAGTTATAAATTCTCAATCTCAATAACTACGGTATTAAAAGGGCTTAAAGAGAACTTCCAAATTTAGCCACCACAATTCTTGAAACAAAAATTAATAATGTGATAATTTCTTAATACCATAATTGATAGATTTAATTCTATATAAAGAAAAAATAATTTCTTTTAATTTTTCTTCAATTAAGGAAACTTAATTTCTTTTAATTTTCCTTTCATTAAGGGAAATTAATTTTCTCTAATTTTTTTTTTCAATTAAGGAAACTTAATTTCCTTTAATATTCTTTTAATTAAGGGAAATTAATTTCTTTTAATTTTTCCTTCAATTCTCCACCTCAGGTCTCAGTGCGTCACATAAGAACTGAAACTTTATACTCTCGATCAATGTGGCTGCACCAAGTTGGTTGCATACGTATCCCCCTCCCAAGGGAATCAAGCCACCCGTAGTTCCACCAAAAGGAGAATTCTATTAATGCTTCTCCAAATTCACCAAAGATTTATAATGGGTGAATTTCTGAACAATGAGCACCTTTGTCATCATATCTGCGAGGTTATCTTTGGTATCGATCTACTCTAGTAAGATCTCACCATCTTCAATAACATCTCGAACGAAATGATGTCGAATATCAATATGCTTTGTGCGAGTATGATAAACCAGATTAGTAGCAAAAAATATAGCGCTCTGGTTATCACAATGTACTACTATCTCCTTTTTCTCCGCACCCTGATCTTCTAGCAAGCCTTTTATCCAAATAGTTTCCTTGAATACCTCAGTAATTGCTATATATTCAGCTTCCATTGTTGATAGGACAACTATAGACTGAAGGGTTGACCTCCACCCTACTGGACCTCCTGCAAGTGTAAATACATAACCATTTGTTGTCCTTCTTCGATCCAAATCTCCGGTATGGTCGGAGTCCACATATCCCACGCACAGGTCAGCTATTGAGGACGGCTTTTGAAATAATAATCCAATACCAGTTGCACCTTTCAAGTACCTAAAGATTCCCATCACTGCTTGCTAATGATCCTTCCCCAGATTATGCATGTAGTGGCTCACAACTCCAATAGCTTCTGCCAAATTTGTTCTAGTGCAAACCATGGCATACATCAAGTTCCCAACTGCATTAGCATACGGCACTGTGCACATTTCTTCTTTTTCAAAATCTGACTTCGGGCATTGCTCTGCAGATAGGAAAAATAAGGTGCTAGAGGTATACTTATAGACTTTGTATTTTCTTCAATCCTAAATCTCTTTAGCATTCTCTCCAAATACCCCTTCTGGGTTAACCAAACCTTCCCTGCAATTTTGTCTCTACAGATTTCCATTCCTATTATTTTCTTTGCCTCTCCCAAATTCTTTATTTCAAAGGTCTTTGACAATTGATCCTTCATATGATCCATTTCTGACTGATCTGAAGTAGTTATCAACATGTCATCGACATACAATAACAAATAAATGAAGTTACCTTGAGGTAGCCTCTTGAAATATATACAATGGTCAAACTAGCTTCTACAGTACTCCTCTTTTTGCATAAACTGATCAAATTTTTTGTACTATTGCCTCGGTGATTGCTTTAGCCCATAGAGAGACATGTCCAGTTTATACACCAAGTACTCCCTTTCCTAATTCACTGTATCCTAGGGGCTGCGTCATATAGATCTCCTCTTCTTGTTCTCCATCCAAGAATGCTGTCTTTACATCAAGCTGCTCAAGCAGCAAGTCAAAATGTGCCACCAAAGCTAAAAGCACATGGATCGAGGAGTGTTTGACAAATAAGGAAAACACCTCATCATAACCGACCCCTTCTTTCTGAGCAAATCCATTTATCACAAGTCTAGGTTTATAGCACACATCGGCTTCTGAGGAACCTTCTTTCTTCGCATACACTGGTTTACACCCAATAGCTTCCTTCTCGGAGGGAGTTTCTCCAACCTCCATACCTCATTTTTGTGAAGAGACTCCATCTCTTCATCCATAGCCTGCTTCCATAAATTTTTTTTTGAGCCTATCACCGCTCCTTTGAAATGAGAGGGAACATCTTCCTCCACTACGGACAATGCAAATATGACGTAGTCTTAGAGCCAGGCTGGCTGTTGAGGTGCATTCCTTCTGGGTCTATTTCTAGCAATTAACTCCTGAGTTAGAGCCTCACCATCAATATCAATTTGCTCTTCATCATTACCAATATAGTCTTCATCTATAGGAGTATCTTCAATGTGATGTAAACTCTTCTGTAGAACAAATGGGGTGGTATCAAACCCCACTCTCTGCCTTCCTATAAGAGTTTCAATATTATCCTCCACCTGATGAAAACTCCTCTATCTCAATAAATACTCTTCATCAAAGGTGACATCCATGCTCACCACAATCCTCTTGTCAATTTGATCATACAATTTGTAGCCCTTAACGCCACATCTGAAGCCCACGAAAATTGCTTTCCTAACCTGCGGTTCAAGCTTATCCTTCCTAACATGGTAGTAAGCTAAGCTGCCAAAGATCTTCAGCTGATCATAATCTGTGGCAAGATGTCCAGACCACAACTCAATTGGAATTTTCTTGTTAAGTGCGGCAGATAACAGACAGTTCACCAAGTAGCAAGCATAATCTAGGGATTCTGCCCAATAGAATCTTTCCAACCCAGCATTAGACAACATACTTCACACACTTTCTACCAAGGTATAGTTCATTCGCTCTGCTACCCCGTTCTGCTATGGTGTTTCTCTTACTGTGAAGTGGCGCTCAATCCCCGACTCTTGACATTCCTTCACAAAAGAGTCGGATGTGAATTCTCTGCCATTGTCCGAATGGATCATCTTGATTCTTTTGCCTGTTTGATTCTCCACCATATTCTTCCAGTTTATGAATACAAACAGTACATTTGCTTTGCTCTTCAAAGTGTACACCTATACAAATCTGGAGTAATCATCTTTAAAAGAAACAAAATATCTTTGACCACCTAATGATGTAGTCTTTGTTGGTCCCTATACATATGTGTGTATATATTATAATATACCTTTGGTGTTGTGGAGAACAACACCAAAGGGCTTACGTATTTTCTTGCAAAAAATATAATATTCATAAAATTGTAATTTGCAAGAATTTATACCTTTGATTAGCCCCTCTTTCTCTAATTCATTCAGTGATGGTTTCCCTGCATGTGCTAGTCTCATATGCCACAGAATAATGGCATCTTTAGAGTCTTCAGCTACAACCACTGTACCTGTCACTGTACTTCCTTGCAAGTAGTAGAGGTTCTATTGTCTGACTCCTCTCAAGTAAGTAATTGCACCCTTGATGATCTTCATAACTCCTGCCTCAATCACCACCTTAAAGCCCTTGGATTCTAAGGCCCCAATAGACAATATATTCTTCTTGGTTTTTGGCACATGTCTGACTTCTTTTAGTTCCTGAACTGTTCCTGAATGTGTTCTTATCAGCACACTACCAACTCCTATAATATGGCAAGTAGCATCATTTTCCATTATAACTACACCGCTGTCCATTTCTTTGTATGAGCAGAACCAATCCTTCTAGGAGCAAATGTGATACGTCGCACCGGTGTCCATGATCCAACAGGAGCTGTATACTACTAGACCCATAGAAACTATCAAAAGAGATACATTAGAGCCTGAACCCTCCACTACATTTTGAATCATATTGGCATCTTAAGATCCATTCGCCCACTGCTTGTCTTTCAACTTTGGGTAGTCTTTTTTCTAATGTTCTGTCTCTAAATAAAATGCGCACTGATTGTGTCCAATGCTTCATCCTCTAGATTTCCCCCTTTTTTGGAAGTCTGCATTCTTCTTTAACCATTGCTTCTTCTTCTCTGGTCTTCCCCTCTGGAGTGTAAGTGACTCTGCCATATCATATTTGGTATACTCCTTATCCCTTCTTCTGAACTCATGATTCACAATGGCTGTAGTCACCTCCTCATACTTCTAAATCTCCTTCCCATGGATCAATGTCATGGTGAAGTGCTGATACTCGTCTAGTAATGAGTCAATAATAACAAGGCCTTGTCTTCATCTCCACGGTCTCATCCAGATTCAATAAATCTGCCAACAGCTTTGTGAATTCATTCAAGTGCTCATAAATGGAAATCCCTCTTCTCATCTGAAACTTGTAGAGCCGCCTTTTCATGTGGAGTCTATTCTCCACGCTCTTTGTCAGATACTTAGCCTCTAGGAATTTCCATAATTTCCATGCCGATGTCTCCATCATAATTGCATACTTGATCTCCTGAGTCAAACAATTCTGAATCAAGCCGTATGCACTGCAGTTTATCTTGATCCAGTCCCTCTCTTAATTTTCCTCTAGTTTTTCTTTACCATCCAGAGCATCTTCAAGATTTAAGGCACACTGTGCGTCTGTCACATTGCACCGCCACATCTCCAAGTTGTTCTTCCCATCAAATTTGACAACATCTATTTTAGCTGGATATGTCACAACTTGGTGGAGAGTCCTCTCCACCACCAACGACGACGAAGGTCCAACCACTTATTCTCCTCCTTCAGCCATGTTTATCTTCTTGCATTAATAAAACTCATTCACAAATTAACAAGCAGCCCAAGAAAAAAACCCTATCCCTTAAGAATAAATAAGGGAAAACAAACCTCTCTCTGATACCACTAGTTGAGATCGATTAGGGTTTAAACCAAAAGCGGAACAAAAAGAAACTTGAGTGAGCGTTGAGTAACCAAAAATTAAAGTAGGAAAATTAAACTTACAAAACAATCATAGCCACAAGACAAAAATAACATGGTTCGGTGATCACGCCTACGTCCACGGGGAGGAGAGCAAAGTCTTACTAAAACTAGAGAGGAATACAAATGCTTTTAGGATTAGAGAACCCTTACAAAACTTTTCTCTTAGATTTCTTTTTCTCTTCATCTTAACTTGTATATCAATGCCTATTTATAAGCCATCTTTGATTTCCAAGAGTTACAAATTCCCAGTCTCAATAATTACAGTATTAAAAGGGCCTAAAGAGAACTTCCAAATTCGGCCACCATAATTCCTAAAACGGAAGTTAATAATGCGGTAGCTTCTTAATTCCATAGTTGAAAGATTTAATTCTATATTAAGAAAAAATAATTTTCTTTAATTTTTCTTCAATTAAGGAAACTTAATTTCCTTTAATATTTTTTTAATTAAAGGAAATTAATTTCCTTTAATTTTTCTTCAATTAAGGAAACTTTATTTCCTTTAATTTTCCTTTAATTATGGGAAATTAATTTCATTTAATTTTTCCTTCATGGAATCCCATCCTTATTAATGAATTAGAATCGGCAATTTTGTTGTTGTTACGCTCATTTCCTTCTTATTTATTATAAGCACTTTATGTTATGCTGTACTGCATGAGAGTGATATGATTAGCCTATTGCTAAAATTTAGTCACTATTCACTAAGAAGGAAACCTTGTGAGAGAGGGCTTAATGTTTTTGAGGGGTAGTTGAAGATAGTTTATTGTTTAAGAAAATTTTATCTTTGATGCAAATCTAGGTGATTTTGTCTTCAAATATTATATTATTGGTGCCTATAGTGGAATCTGAACCATCTCCTTGTATAATGCTTCTTTTTATTATATATATATATATATATATATATATATATATAACTATTAGATTCCAAAATAAAAGATCTTACAAACTACTACCAACCCTTATCTGTGTGCAAATATATTAAATATTTCCAACATAATTAAACATTTCGCAACCTGAAATTTTAAAGTCCTAATTTGTTCTTCCTATTCATTTGATCAAGAGACGAGCTTCAATCGGGTTCAACCGAATGGGATTGAAGATGGATAATACTATATCCTTATAGCATTCAAACTATATGATAAGTTTAGGAGGTACCTTTATGGCGTTGAATGGAAGATAGACAAGATCCTTGCTTGCTAGTGACGATTGGCTGTCCTCAGCCAAGGAAGGGAAGAGTAGGTGCCTCTCAGCCTCTTGCCAAAAGGGAGAAGGCAACAGGAGGAGCCTCTTGGCCTCCTGCCGAGAAGAAGGAGAGGCGGCGCCTCGGCCATGGAGGAGAGGAAGCCCTCGCCTCCAACCGGGAAGGAGGAGAGGCGTGACATGCGTGAGGAATAAATGAGGCTGTTGGTTGAGGGAAGAAGAATATGATTAGGTTTTTGGAATTTTAGGTTATAAGAGGTATGTATATAAAGCAACCTCTAAAATCTAATACTTCAATTATATTTAAATCGCACGGCTGAAAATCCTCGAGCTACAATATATAGTCATTTGAACTCCAAAAATTGCGATCCTGGTATCAAAATGAGCGTCTCGATGAGACGAACACACACATTTAAAAATCATTAAATTTGGAGGAGTATTTTATTTTATATTAATTTTTAAATTAAAAACTTCAAAAATTTGTTACGATTAATCCAGAGTCCAAAAATTTGCAAAACTTAAAACATTGCATCATCGTATGATCCTTAACTTAAATATACAAAAATTTTCAAATTCTAATTTATATTCTATTTATTATTAGCTCCATAAATTAAACTTTATGAATTTACTTAGGACGATCCTGGATCCCAATTGAGCTCAAATTTTTGCAGGAGGATCCTCTCAATATGCTTTATTTGAGGATATTTTTGTTTAATTTTTATTTGAATTAAATTAAGATCTTGATTTTTTGCCTTATTTGATCATGATTAGGTCTAAACGGCTCAGTAACAACATCGAGTTGTTATACAGCAGCTCCCTAGGAACCAACAGAAATCTTCTTCCATTTGTAAGCCAAGGTACATATTATTATCACCTCCTTGTGCTCCATTTCTTTTGCAAGCCAAGGTACCTCTTTGGTACCTCCTCTCTTTATCAATTAGTTGATACATTTACCATGCATATCTATTTCATACTGATAAGAACCTGTGTTTAAAATGTGGAGTTCATTAGAGCTCATTAATATTGTAAATTTTAGGGTAAATGAATAATTCTGATTTTCCTTATTTTTGTATACTTGGACACTTAGCTTCATTGTTTGTATTGTTAAAATTATCATTTTGTGTCGATTTTGGTATCAATGAAAAGGCCTTGGAAAGACCTTTCTATTGGTATATGGCCAGGGCGCTACTGAGCACCGTAGTGCCTAGAACTATTCAGAATTGCCTAAACTTCATATTTTTTGCATTTTAATGACTCTAGAACCTTAATGGGGCCAAAATATACCAAAATCAAATCTAGATTTAGTAAAATCAAGCATTGTGTAAATATAGAAATGATATTTAATATAAAATCTACCTCTCCTCTTAAATTAGATGTTCTAGCCTTAGGATATTCCTTTAAACTTTAGGATCCCTTCCTTAAGGATTAGGAATAGAATATTAGGTTAGATTTTATTTATTGATTAAATTAGTTATTCAGTGAATGAAATATTGGTTTTATTAGTTTCTAGATTTTCATGTTTTAATTATGACTATTTTATCTTTTAACTTTAGATTAAGATTTGGAAATCCATCCTATTAAGCCTTAACTTTGGTTAATAGGATTTGCCCTAATCATTAGTTCACAACTTAGACTTAAACCTTGGCCCTTAAGTATTACCTTTGGGATTATGAGATTAAACCCAATAACTTAGAGTTTAATTTATAATCCCTAGCCTTAGTAGATTTTGAACAGATCTTAGCTTAGATTATATAAATTCATCAAATAGGATGTACTGATTAATTATTTAACTTGTAAGCGTCATTGATTAAATTAATTTAGGACATGATCAGTTCTAATTATTTTGAACTCATAAGGCCGTGGATCCAAGTTTTACTTGATAGTAGGAATTGGAGATCCTAAGCTTGTATAACTTGGAATAGTTAGATGGGATTATGTAGATAACAGTAGATATCACCTATGTGGAGTAGAGTTCTTTGCTTACTATTGATGTTGCTTTTGTATTCGTTGTACTTTGTGCCTTTTCCTCGAGCATGCCATACAAGATAACATTGTTGCATGAAATGAAAACATAGAATAATTAGGACAACATTTGCATAGGGTTCAGTTTTTTATTGATCTTGCTCATTTTACCTTCATTGGGCAGGGAGTAAGGAGAAATAAAAATTACTTAACACATACTCATTGAAGAGAGTTGTGTTAAGTTAAAACCCGATTAGTCTTGCAAACGTGCTTGACTTCTCAGACACTTCTGGACATGTCCACAGAAGTAAAGTAAAATAACTAAAATCTTACAGCATATGTATTTTTTGCCTCTTTAGTACGGGTTTATTTTCTACACTAGCCCAGAAAGGCTATGGGATTTTACATTTCCTACCCTAGCTTAGAAAGGTTATGGGATTTTTGGCTCATTTTGCCAACCCTTCTAATATGACAGTCTTTACATACTTACTTTTCTATTTTACAATTTACCTTTACTATAGTTAGCCTTTACATTACTTGCTTACTTGTATAC
Organism: Gastrodia elata; assembly: GCA_016760335.1. NCBI lineage: Eukaryota > Viridiplantae > Streptophyta > Magnoliopsida > Asparagales > Orchidaceae > Gastrodia > Gastrodia elata. The sequence continues at coordinate 31,733,372 of CM028670.1, read as the reverse complement.
TTATAGGATGCTAGATTTCTTTCTTGCTTACTTATATGTATCGTAGTTAGATTTCTTTCCTTTAAATTTGCATAAATCATATGATTATAAGCATGTTTAGGATGAGTCTTTTCTTTCAGTATTTACTTTAATTTATCTATATATATATATACTTAACATTATCACAATGTTAGTGTAATAACCCTAGGTTATTACTTGGTCTAATATTAGTTTAATTGTATCATAAATATTATTTTATTAAGTTCATTTAGTCCTTAGAATCAATCCCCAAATATTTAGAGCAATTCAGAGCTCAATTGAATATTTGGATTATTTTATTAATTAAAAAATTAAGATATTTAATTTGACCTCAATTAAAATTCGACTTCGCCATCGTGCTCATTACCCCCAAATTAGCTAAGGATGATATTTTGGATGTATTTGGAAGTCTTCAAATTTTTTTGAATATTTTAATATATTTTAAATACACCAAAATATAGAATAATTAAATAATCATTAAAATCAAAATCCAACTTCTCCATTGCGCTCGTCACCCCCAAATTAGCTAGTGGTGATGTTTTGGAAGTATTTGGAAGTTGTGGAATTTTCTCAAATATTTTAATGAATTCTGATAATTAGGATAAATAAATTGATCTCCAAATTAAAATCTGACTCCACCGTTGAGTTTTTCACCCCCAAATTAGTTAAGGATGAATTTTTGGTATTTTTTTTGGAGCCCGTTTATTTATCCAATTTTAATTAGAGAAAATTGGGGGTTAATTAAAAATTAGAAAAAATAATTAATTTAATTTCTTAAATTCATTTCTCCATTTTCCCTCTGGCTGGACCTCTGTCTCCTTTCCCTATTTGACCCCTTTTCTCCTATACGCACGCAAGAAGCCCCCTCTCTTCTCCTCCATGCTGTGGATGGGAGAGGACTTGCATCCTCTCCCAGCCCATGCCTATCATCTTCCTCCTCCTTCTTTAATTTGAAGCATCAACCCTCCTTCCTCCCCATTTTCTTAGTTGAAGCTTCCTCCTCCTTAGAATCCTCAGCTTTGTTCCTTCTTTGCTGGCAGCAGAAGAAGGAGAAGCTCCTGCATAAATCAGAATTCTCTTCCTCTATTCATTTCAAAGCTAAGGTACCTATTGCTGTCACCTTCCTTGTGCTACCTTTTTCTCCATTTCTTTTGCAAGTCAAGATATCTCTTTAGTACCCGTTCTCTTCATTAATTAGTTGCTATATTTACTTTGCATCTTTAGTTCTTGCTGATAAGAACCTGTGGTTGAGATATGGAGTTCATTAGAGCTCATTAAGATTATAAATTTTAGGGTAGATGGACAGTTCTGCAAATAGGATTTATGTATACCTGGACCTTTAGCTTCATTGTTTTTATTATTAAAATAACTATTTCTGGTCAATTTTTGTATAAATGGAAACTTTTTGGAAAGACCTTTCCATCAGTATATGGAACTGTACTTGAGGTGCCATAAATCAAGAGTATTTGGGTGCCAAAGGGGACACATTTCAGTTTTTGCACACGCAAAATCACCATCGAGCGCTACAGCGCGCCGTAACGCCTGGCTCTTGGCCAGGAGGTGCTATAGTGCACCACAATGCTCGTGTCTCAGGTTGACTACGTTGTAGCGCGCCACAGTGCACTGTAGTACTTGGCTCTTGACCTGGGGCGCTACAGCATGCCGTAGCACCCAGCTCTCGGGAAATCTGGCACCAGAGCACGCTGTTGCGCCACAACATGACATAACATGGAAATCCGCCGCAACGTGCCGGCGCGAACACTACAGCGCGATGTAGCACCCAACTCTCAGGAAATATGGCGCCATAGCGCCTGAAAACGCTGATGCGCACAACAACACGTAAATTTTCCGCAGCGCGTTGCAGCACCTGAGAGAGTTGCAGCACGCCATAGCACCCGCACCTCAGGAAAACTGGGCTGGCTCTCAGCCAAAATTGTCCAGATTTGAGATTTTTTGCATTTTAATAACTCTGGAACTATAATGCGGCCTAAATATACCAAAATGAAAACTACATTTAGTAAAATTAAATATAGTGTGAATATATATATATATATATATATATATATATATATATGATTTTTAATATGAAATTTATATTTTTATCTTAAATGGCATGTTCTAAACCTCCTAAAGATTTGCTTGAATATTTTGTGCCAAATGGAAATATTATAGTCCTTGATTGCTTGCATGAATAAGTAGAACTTAATAACCAAGTTGCATGAAATTTATGTGTTTTAAATTTGTAATCAAATGCTAATCCATTTTGGTTTGATTAAAAATTTGATTAGCCTTAATTACTTATTATTTTAATTAATGTGATGTTTATATATTCTATTAACAGTAATATGCATGTTAGAGAATTTAAATCATGAAATGAACACTTTAAATGGTTGATTGGATACTAATGAACTTCAAACCTTAAGAATCCTAAAGGATGATTAAGTTAATTAATAATTGATCTTGAACTTAAAGTGGACACCAATAATGCACCAATAATTCATTCATTTGTCATTGATCCATATACCAAACAATTGATCTTGATTTGGTTGAGTTAAGAGTTAAACCCTAATTTGTCTGGATTAAGATCTAAACCTTAATCACCTTAATTAAGCCATCTTAATTTGAAAGATAAATTAACTTGCATGATTCCAATAATACTTATTATTTGACATTGATCTTAAACCATGGAATTAGAAATGCTAAGATTTTTAATGAATTCATGTGATTGTCAATCTCAACATACACCTTTAACTCCTTGATTTTCTCTTAAATAAGACCCTTAGTATAAGATAAATTAGAATACTCTATTGATTTACAAAATGATCAATTCCAAATAAACTGCATGATTAAATCCCATAATTGTAGCATAGGTGATGATTATATGGTTTTACCCATCTAATTTGCATGATCTAATTTAGGGATGTAAGAATTGTGTAAATAGTATAATTTCTAGATCTTAAATTAATATTTGTATGCTGTAGTGCTAAATCCTTAAGATCTTGATTTAGTGGAATGGTTCAATAATTATAAAGCCTTATTAATAGATGATCTATTGAGGTAGGAAGAGCTTATTGCCTGATTTTGAGGTAGAAGCATAGATGAACCCTTAAAATCTTTATATTTTGATCCTACACCCCTTGTGGTAGAATAACTTAAAAGACTTAGAATGAGATTCTCCCATGTGGTAGTACCCTAATTTTGAGTGACCTTTAGGTCACATCCTTGGAACCTTGTGTAGAATTTACACCCTAATGGAGTATGGATTCATTAGTTTGATAATCCTTGGCTATTAAATAGAATTACTAGAATTAGTAGATTGTCAATTAGATGTGATAGTGCATATCCATAGTGCTGAATTATTTTCAGTAAAACCAAGGATTGGTTGAGTCACTCTAAGAAGGATTATAGAGTCTCGATCTTATCCTATGTGATTGGATAAGTACAGTCTAGCTTAGAGTAAGCTTTCCAAGTCTAAGAGTATTATAATTAGGGAAATTGAATACTGAGTTTGAGAGATTAAAGTGTGACTGGGTTCTGCCCCTTATCGTCATGCGTTTAGATAAGTGCAGTTAAGCAAACTAAGTATCTCAAGTCACCCATCTTAGGACACTATAAGTATGCTTATAATTAGGGTATTGAACAACTTAGTTTGAGAGAATAATTTATGATCGTGTTCTACCTCTTATTATTGTGCACTTCGATAAGTGCAGTTAAACAAACTAATAGTTAAATTCACCTTTCTTGGAAACATACTAACTATGTATATGTAACCTTTTAGTTGTTAAGTTTATAAATAATCTTAGTGATAGCATTCAGTGGAGTAGAATTAAGAGTTAGAATTTATTTAGGTGAATTCTGCACAATGGAGATAAATTAAATCAGTACTTGATATTGAATTGATTTCTATTTTTTGATGATTTCACAAGTCAAGTTGAATTAAAATCTTTAGCATAATTGCATAAGCATAAGCCTAAGCATGAAAGTAGTGTGAACTATACGATACAGCATGCATCAAGGATATTAGAATTTCTTTGGAGTGCATGTGGCACAAAATGCATAATTACAGCATAAACTAGTGGTATATTCAAATGCATACACAGTGATATACAATACAGTTTGATTCAATATTTTTCTCATATCAGTGTTTTATTGATTTTAGCTAAGTGCTTTACTTTTCTTTAGTTTATTATTTTATGTTACTTTGGTTTTGTACATTTTTAGGTCTTTCAATTGTTTTTGTGCTTTTCTGCAACATTATTTTATCACTTAAAGGTTAAAGTTTAGAAAATTATAATTGTTTAGAATAGATTTTCAATGTGTTAGACTCATTATCTAACACGTGGTACTTTTGGGATCCGGCAATTTGCTAGATCTAGAGCAGCCTATGGAGCTAGTTTAAGAAGCGTCCAGGAGATCTAAGAGGAGTTCGTAGAGCACTTGCGGACTCTCCATCAGCATTTACTTTTCTGCACTAGTTTACTTTCGGTTCAGTATTTAGACTATATTTTGTATTTTCTTTAAATAAATAGTTGTAATAATTATGGATGTGTTTTCTTTTCTTTTTGAGATGAATCCTATACTTAGCTTTTGTGATGAATATATTTGGATATATGCTTTAGTTTTCGCACTCTGTGTTTACTACTATTTGTACTTAATAATGTGATGTGATAAGCATACTGGAAATACTGTTATTTATATATATTGGATTTCCTCTTATTCCACTTATGATCCAATGTATGTATTTACCTAATACTTAGGATAAAGATATTACTCTTATCTTAAATATTAGCTCTCAACCCTTTTTGAGGTTGAGTTAGTAGCCCTTCAGGTCTAGTTTCAGCTATTTGGGGGAGATGCAGAATTCTTTCCCGAGTAGCGCATCGTTCTGCCACCAACTATTTGTAAAACCTTAAACATACTTCAGTTGCGTGCATCGATGGGACGTGGCACTACAGTTAGTGTTGAGGTATGTCCTTTATGCCTCACATGTTGCTTAGTTATAAATGCATTTATTTATAACTTCCTCATATCCTCTTGCATCTTGTTGCACCCAATTATGTTTGCTTGCTTTAGTAGTTAAGTAAAGATTGTGATATCATAAAACTCATGAATATAAAAAGCTTAAAATGTACTTATACAATATGTCTAATCAGATTTTTTCTTTTCTTAGTTGGGGATCTGGCATTGTGAAACTGACAATATCAGGTTCTAAGCAATTTGAGGATCTTGTGCATGAAAAGGAGCCATTCTTGGAGGAGCATCAGGTTGGAGCTGAGGAGCAATAGAGTAGTTGTCTTTTTAATTATGTGAGGATGAGCGATATATTTCCCTCCATTTAAACTTATTTAATTGATGTAATAATAATACAAGGACCCATATATTTCATTTTACTATACTATTTTATTATGAGCTATATGTTTATTCCTTATCTTATATTGTGGTGAATTTGGATATAACCTTTTATTCCTTCCTTGCTTTCACACTCTGTTGAATTTATATACTTAGTGAATGATTCAGCTACATTAACTAGGGCACATCCTTCCCTTATTAGTGGATTGGGGATTACACCTTAATTTAATGATAAATGAGGGTTTTGCCAAAGTGGCACACTGCTCCTTGATAACCAAGGGACAGGGTGCCATAGGAGCACTCCCATAATGGGTGACCTGCCAGGAAGTTATATTCTGAGGGCAAAATCGTGAGATCTTTCTGGCCAAAATGAACAATATCTTGGTGATTAAAAGTTTGGGATGTTACACCTAAACTGATTGAGCATCATCAGATGCAGACAGAGATGATGAAAATACCTCATATATCCACTCCCAAATCAGAGCAGTAGATGGAACAGTCCTGATATGCCAACCACTAAAGGCCAAATGTAGAAAAACTGTCAACCGTTGGATCATAAGCGATCCAGTGACTGATGAGGAACGTGGGCGTGAGAGCTGAGGGTTGTCAGATTGAAGTGCTAAGATTCATGCACTACAAATGAGTGGATACAGGAGGCTGAGCTACTGTCGGGCCCCACAGCAAATTTGTCGCGGTCTCGATAGCGGATCATAATGTTGGAAATTTTAATTTAAATATTTTAATTAATTAATTCCCTAGAATATTTAAATCCAATTTAGGATCAAATGATCTCCAAAAATTCTTGAACTTGCACCCCATGCTAATTTGGGGTGATGAATTCAAAATGAAGTAAGAATTTGATTTACAGATCAAAATATTTTAGCTAATTTTAAGGGTTCCTAAATTGGCAAAATTACCAATTTGACCTAATGGTCCGTTTGACCCCAAATTTTAGGGTTAGTTTTTAATGGCTATATGAACACAATTGAATGATAATTAAAATGTGATTAAGCTTAGATTAGGCTAGATAACTATGGCACCCCGCCCCTCAATCTACTAGTTCAAGCCAAGGGGAGGTGTGCCACTATGGCAAACCCCTCACTTATCATTAGATTTAGTATAATCTACAATCCATTAATAAGGGAGATATATTCTCAGAATACATACAATATGAATCAATCACTAAGTTAATACAAACTCAAAGAGCAGAAGCAAAGTAAGTAAATAGTACATCCAATTTACAATAATACATTAGGAAGGTGCACTATACAGCTCAGAATAAATAGCACAACAAAGAAAAAAGCACAATATAAAAGTACATGTATTATTACAATATTTTAAATAAGTTTAATAAAATAAAAGAGCAATCTCTCATCCTCACAATAATAAGGATCCAAATGGCTTATGCTTCACCTAGCTACTCCTCCTCAAGATAAGGCTCCTCTTCAGGTACTAGCTCCTCAAAATGATCCGGATCTGATATTGTCGGTTTCACAATGCCACGACTCTAGCAAAAAAAAAGAAAAACCTTATTAGATAATTGTCTAAGTACATTTTTGGTTGATAAATTTTCATAAGTTTATTAGTGTCACCATTTACTTGATAATACAATATCTAACTAGTATAGGAGCAATAAGCATACAAATGAAAAGGGTAAGTCATAAATAAAGCATTTATAACTAAGCAAGAATGAGGCAAAAAACATACCTCAAAATAAGCTAAAATAAGGCTAGGCATACATGTATAAATATAGTAAATAAAAGTATTGAAAGGAAAGGCTACACCTAAATATATTGATGATCATATGATATATGCAGGTTGGAAATAAATAATTTGACTATGATACATATAGTAAGCAGCAACAAAATTTAGCATTATATGATATACGAGTAAGCAGGTAAAGTAAAGTAAAGCTGACTGAAGTATATGCATCAGTAAAATAGTAAATAGAAAATAGTAAATAGAAAATAGTAAATAGTAATAGGTATGTACAAATTGCCATATCAGAAATTGGCTAATCAGGCCATAGTACCATTCCCAAAGCCTTTCTGGGCTAGGGCAGAACAAAAATGAACAGGCAAGATTGAGGAGGGGGAAAATACAAATGCAATAAATTTTAGTTATTTTACTTTGCTCCTGTGGACACATCTAGAAGCAGCTAAGGAGTCAAGCATGTCTATAAGATTATATAGGTTCCAAACTTAACACAACACTCCTTAATGAGTAATGCTAAGTTATCCCTTATTTCTCCTTAATGTCAATTAGGGTAAATGTGCACCAGAATCAACCTAAATACTGAACCAAATGCAATGTTATCCTAATTATTATAAGTTTTTATTTCATATAACAATGTTGTCTTATATGTCATATTCAAGGCAATGGCACACAATGCAAGGAATGTGAAAGCACAAGTAATCAATAGTGAGCAAGGGACTCTACTACACCATGTGACATTAGTTATTAGCTATTAAATCATTCTAACTATTCCAAATTGTACAAGTTCATGATCTCCAATTCCTACTATTGAGTGTTAGAATTGAACAGGCTCTAATTAAATTTAATCAATATCGCCTATAAGTTAATTAAGAAATCAAAACATCCTAATTGGTGAATTTAGATGTTCTAAGCTAAGACTTAATCAAGATCTACTAAAGCTAGGAATTATGAATTAAACACTATGAATTGGAGTTAATTACATAATTCAAAGGTAAAGCTTAAGGACTAAAGCTTAAGTCTAAATGTGAACTAGTGATTAAGGCAAATCCTATTAAGTATAATCAAACTTGATAGGATGATTATCTTATTCTTAATATAAGATTGAAAGATAAAATAATCAAAATGAAATTATAAAATTCTAGAAATTTTAAAACTAAGGTTTCATTCATTGAATAACCCACTTTATTCAATGGATAAAATCTAACCTATAATCTATCCTTAATCTTAGGAAAGGATCTTAATGTGAGGTGAAGATTGTTAATGATCTCTTAATGAGATGACTTAAGGAAAATTTGAGAGTTGATGAAAATTACTACAATTCAACTTTACTTGCTGATTTTATTCATTTGGATGGATTAAGGGTGGATTCACACTATGTAAGGGTATTTTAACCTTACTTAGGGATTTTAAGCTTATAATGGGGGATTTTAAAAGATTTGATCAAATCTTAGGATTCATGAGTTAGGATGATCCTAAATCCATTTTAGTACTATTTTTAATGATTTACCAGATATTTTAAGAGTTAAGAGCACTTGACCTAAATTTTGGGCAAAATGACCATTTTGCTCCTACCTAAGGGTTCCAAAAGTTACATTTTAATTTAGGGTTTTCAAATTGGATTTTATTGACACCAAAAGTTTCCTTACAGTCTATCATGAAGATAGATAGTAAGTACACTAAATTTGGATAAGAATTGAGTTATATAGGTCCAAACTAAGAAATTTGACCGAAGGGGTAATCTAGTTATTTTCACTTAATAAAATCTAAAAATTTGTGCAATTTATTATTGTTTGCTATTCAAGAATTCTATAGAGTCTAATAACACTATATTTTGAGGTCTATTGGATTAGTTATGAGCATTTCAAGTCTAAAGGCATTTATATAATTTTTAAGGTTAAGAGGGGTCAAAAAAATATAACTTTTTCATTTGATGTCATAATTCAGCAAACTCGGTGGTTATAGCTTTTCAATATCACACTGAGTAGTTTAACTGGGAGTAGACCTAAATTGGAACTCAATTGGCCAAGTTATGTTCTAATTAAGGTTAGGGGTATTTTGGTCAACCTAGGATTCCTAGTGATCAAAACCTTAATTTTATTTCAGTTTATTATTGGCACTAAAATTCTAACATAGTTAGCACTTTAAATTCTCTAATTTGTAGTCCAAATAATTAAGATATGGACATTTCAATTTCAAGGGTTTTAAGGGTAATTAGGAAAGGTCTTAAAAGTCATTAGCCAAATCCTACATCAAACAGCAAAATAGATACTACCATAATGATCTAGATATTCTCCTAATTAAAATGAGACCCATATTAACTAGGTTTGGGTCACTAGGTACATAGTTATGGCTAGGGAAAGTTCTGGTACAAGTGTGGAGGTCCTAAAATGACACTATATTATTTAGGCATCCTATAAGAAAGTTGACACTACCTTAATATTCCTCTCATTTTTTAAAGAAAAATGAGATATATATATATATATTTATTTAATATATTTAAACGTATGGATTAAAAATTATGAGGGATTAAAGTTTTGGAATTTAATTAATTCAACTTAATTAAATTAAGCTCATTATTTAAATGATTTAATAGTTTCTAATTTAAATGACGATTGACAGGTGGGACCCACGGCCGCAGAAAATAAGACGACGGGCCCCACACTTTGACAGGTGGCGGAGACTTAGAGGTCTAGAAGCTACGGGCGGGACCCACAGCTGGCGGTTGTGACGCGAAGGCGGGTCCCACCGCACGACCGCGATAGGAGAAGATGCATGTCGGCCTGAGCGGCCGACAGTGCACGCAAAAATGGGCCTATGCCTCAGCTTCAGCGCAGCCCAAGAACCTCCATGCGGGTCAGGCCCGACCTGACCCGGCTCAAGGCGAACCCTCGCCCTCATCACCCCGCACTCGCGACAAGGAAGCTAAGGAACCCTATTTGGCGGCGACCTAACCCTACTATGAATCAAACATCCCTCGGGTCTGATCGACCAGATCGGACCAGGATGTGTCGATTTGATGAGGCTATGGTTAGCCTCGTCACGCCTTGACAGACCTAAAATATGTCCGCGCTTGCACGCAAGTGTACGTGATCTGAAGTAATAAGTGGAAAGTTTGAGTTTAAGACATTTATCGAACCTCAGGGAATTTGGTGTTTTGTTACTAAGGTATATCTATGATCACTAATGTTTAAGTTATATGTGTATTGTTGAATTTGGTTCATAAACAAGCACGACAACTCTTAGTAGAAAATAATTCTGATAAAAAGAAAGAGGAGGGTTGGGTTTCTCCCACATGATATGATAGAGAACTTATGTATAATGATTCCTCAAGCATTCATCTTTTCTTTACTTAGTTTTTAATCAAGTGCACATTGTCCTTCTTAGAGTTTTAACTCAAAGATTTACAAGTTCAAATCTCATACATGAAATGAACACATAGTCGATTCTATTTCAGCACAAATACCCTTATAAGATTTTAGATTTTTAGTTTTCCTCTCATATCTTGATCATAGATATGGGGTTATGAAGTTAAGATCTTACAAGCATTGATTTCTATAAGAGCGTCATGCGCATCATGCATAGTTTAGATGATGGAGTGATTTCACTGGGCTCAATGACTATGTCACCTCGTTCATGAGCACTCAATCAATCCATTCCCTCCCTCAAGTATACTGAGCAACAGAGCTCAATTAGTGGATCTTAGCATCACATGCTTCAACTCTTTAATTGAGCATAGATAAAGGTGCACTAAGCTCAAGAACTTTCTCACATAGTTCTAAGCTCTCATGCACTCATGAATCCAGCATCAAAACTAAGAATGAGCTATAGAGCACAAGACTTTTTAGTCCTTGAATTTATTTAGTCCCTTATCATTTGGTCCACATTCAAGTCCACAATAGTTCTTCACAGTTCCTTAACAAGTTATTGAGTTTTCAAGTTTTATTAAAGCTTGAGGAAAATTTCATTCATCATAGTATCTTTCATTACATGTGGGATTACCCCAACCCTCCCCAAGGGACGTTTAGCTCTCCATTATAAAAGAGATGAAAAAGAACACATGCATGGATAAAGACCATTTTATGATCAACTAAGAAAAACACAAGACAAGAGTTTAGAAAATACTAGGAACGTTCCTTTGGGAAGTTCTCTGGAATTATCCTCTTTTTGCTTGTGGTTACTTCTCCTGGGTCCGCAGTGCTGCCTTTCTCCTTCTTCTATTTAGAAAGAGGAGTTCTTCCACCCTTGGAGAGTTCTCATTCTCTTCTATGCAGCCCTCTCCTTACTTAGGATGTAGTCAGCCAAGTTGGGAACCCTCCTTAAGTCAAGAAGGATGATATTTATAGAGGTGGGCTGCCTTCTTCATCCTTTCATTCAAAATCTGCATTGCTAAGAAAATATCTGCTGTCATGATGGCCAATCCCACTTGAGGGATGAAGTGACTACCACTTTTCCATTAATTAATCTCCTCATCACCTCAAGTATCAATTTTCCCCTTAAGAAAAATGAATCTGTTGCAGAAGGAATGATGGATGGAGACAAGGAGCTAGTTGGGGGTCTTGTCCCAGCCGCATTTAATGCATCTGCTCAGACAAAGTTTCGGCGGGCTGCTGCAGCGCGCTGTAGCGCCCTATAGCAGAAAGATTTAGCAAAATGGTCTGCTGTGGCGCGTTGTGGCATTCTAGTTCGTACATTGATGATCTGCTACATCGCATTGTAGCGCGCTGCAGCACGCCAAAGCTCAAGAATTTTTGCCTAATGATCCGCGATAGCGCGCTATAGCACCAGCAATATGCAAATGGTCCGCTACAACGTGCTATAGCACCAGTGCATTTGCAAATTGGACCGCTGCAGCACGATGTAGAACCAGCGTTTCACAAATGGTCCACTGCAGCGCGCTATAATGCAGTGCATTTGCAAATTACTCCGCTGCAGCGTGCTGTAGCGCTATCATTTTGAGAATTTGATTTGCAATTCAAATCTTGTGCTTAACTGAAATGATAAGAGCAATTGACATTAATTAAAATTTTCTAATCTTGGATATGAACCAAGGTTAATAGACTAAGCTCCAAGTATAAGTATTTATGCTTTGTGCTAGGTAATGGGGGAGGTTCCTTGGACTAACTTAAATAGGGAGGTAATGAGTAATCAAGAATTTTGTGCCATATGTGCTCCTTCTTATGAATCACAAAAATGCTTAGATTTAAGGAGAGATATTTTTCATCATCCTTTTTCATTTTTTTCTTTTGGGTGAGAGATATTTTTCATCATCCCTATTTTTATATTTCTTCTTTCATTCTTAGGGAGAGATATTTTTCTTCATCCCTATTCAAATCTTTATTATCATGAAGTTCTACGGGAACCTAGCACACTCTTTTAGAATGCTCACCTTAATCACTAGTTTTTAGTCCAATGCCTTCCCCCACACTTAGTCCTTAGCTTTAATTTAAAATTTGGAGATTATATTAACCTTAATTCATTCATTTATTAAAAAATTTAATGCTGTTAATGCATTTAATCACTTTTATTAAGCACCCCTTGATTTCATATCATTTTTTTCATTGACATTTTTGTGACTTTCATTCTTGAAAATTCAGAAAAAATTTGTCATTTATAACTTATAGAAAGATTTTGGGACTATGATAATCCATGATTTAATTCCTCAAAATAGAAATAAAACAACAAAAAGAAAAGTACAAAAATAGATAATGCAAATAAATAGAAAAATTACAACCTTTTATTCTTAGGTTGCCTCCCAAGAAGCCCTTGTTTTACTGTCTCAGCTTGACATGAGTAAGATCTTTTATGTGATACCTTCATCCGGGAGGTCCTGAAGGGTCCATCATCCTTTTTCTTGTAAAATACCTTCCTCCAAGTATAACTTTAGATAATTCCCATTTATTTTAAAAGTGCCATCATTTGAAGCGACTTCAACCGCTCCATGAGGGAAAACCTTAGTGATAGTAAATGGTCCTGCCCATCTTGACTTTAAGAAGCAGTACTTTCATTATAGATTGAAAATGTTTAGGCGTTCAGTCTGAATTTGTCAAGCTCATTTAATTGTAGTCTTCATCGTGCACCTGCATTTTGGGAGTCAAAGTTCAATTTTTTAATTGCCCAAAAGGCACGGTGCTCTAATTCTGCTGGGAGATGACATGATCTATCATAAATGAGCTTATAAAGAGACATTCCTAAAAGGGTTTTAAAGGCAGTTCTATATGCCCACAGGGCATCTTGAAGCTTTGAAGTCCAATCTTTCTATTTTGATTCACAGCTTTCTCTAGAATTTACTTAAGTTTTCTGTTTGAGACTTCAACTTGCCTGCTAGTTTGAGGGTGGTAAGGGGTTCCCACCTTATATCTTACCCCATAGCTTTTTAGGACACTCTCCAACTGCCTATTGCAGAAATATTTCCCCCCTTCACTGATTAGGAATTTGGGTGTCCCAAATCTAGCTAGTACGTGCTCCTTGAGAAATTTGATAACTGTTTTAGCATCATTGTTCACACATGCTAATGCTTTAACCCACTTGGATACATATTCCACTGCCACAAGAATATATATATTGGTTTGGGATAAGAGAAATGGGCCCATGAAGTCAATTCCCCACACATCGAATAACTCTACTTTAAAAATTCTATTCAAAGGGAGCTTATCCCTTTTGCTTAAGTTTATGACTCTTTGGCACTTATCACAATTTTTGACAAAGTCAGCAACATTTTTGAACAAGTGGGGCCAAAAGAATCCGTATTGTAGTACCTTTGCCGCCATTTGCTCAATCCCATGGTGTCCACCATACGGAGATGTGTGGCAATGGTAGAGAATATTTTTGATTTTAGAGTCAGGAACACATCTCCTTAGGAGTTGATCGTTGCAACATTTTTACAAAAAATGATCATACCAAAAGTAATTTTTAATGTCAGCAAAAAATTTCTTCCTTTATTGGTAGCTCATGTCCTTTGGTATGACTCCTCCTGCAAGATAATTTGCAAATTCAGCAAACCAAGGATAGTGATTGGAAGCAATGGCGTATAACTTCTTGTCGAGGAATGATTCACTAATTTCAGTCAACTCATCATTATCGAGGTGGGTCAATCTAGATAAATGATATGCAAGCACATTCTCACTCCCTTTCTTATCCCGGATTTCTAAATCAAATTCTTGCAAGAGCAGCACCCAACGTATCAAGTTAGATTTTGCATGATCAGTGTAAACAATAGTCTTAGACCCAATGAGATACGACCTAAATTTAGTGAAGGAAAAGATGATAGCTAGGAGTTCCTTTTCTGTGGTAGCGTAATTTTTTTGAGTATCGTCAAAGAGCTTACTAGCATAGTAAATTGAATAGAAGGTCCGTTCCTTTTGCTGCCCAAGGACAACATAAACTACAAGGTCACTCGCATCACACATAATTTCAAAAGGTGAATCCTAATTTGGAGTAGAAATTATTGGAGCAGAGATCAAAGCAGTTTTTATGGCATTGAAACCTTTTAAATAATTTTCATCAAAATTGAACTCAACATCCCTCCCTAGTAATCTACAGAGTGGCAAACTTATGTTGGATAAGTCCTTGATAAATCTTCTATAAAACCCTGCGTGCCCAAGGAAGCTTCTAATTCCTTTTACATTGATGGGAGAGGGAAGTTTTTCAATTACCTCAACCTTGGACTTATCAATTTCTATCCCTCTCCTAGAGATTAAGTGACCAAGGACAATTCCTTCTTTCACCATGAAATGATATTTTTCCTAATTTAAGATTAAATTGGATTCTTCACACCTTTTTAGAACTTTCCCCAGATTGATTAAGCAATGATCGAAAGAGCTCCCGACAACTAAAAAATCATCCATAAAGATTTCCAAAAATTCCCCTATCATATCAAAGAAAATCGCCATCATACAACATTGGAAAGTAGATAGGGCATTGCACAATCCAAAGGACATTCTTCTAAAGGAAAATATCCCAAAGGGGCAGGTGAAAGTTGTTTTCTCTTGGTCTTTAGGTGAAATTAAGATTTGATTATATCCTGAATATCCACCAAGAAAGTAAAAATAGGGATTCCCTACCAATCTATCAAGCATTTGGTCAATAAAAGGAAGAGGATAGTGGTCCTTACGAGTGGCTTTATTTAATCTCTTATAATTAATGCACACTCTCCAACCAGTCACAGTTCTAGTGAGGATTAGTTCATTATTATTGTTGAGAACAACTGTCATCCCACTTTTTTTTGGAACCACATGTATGGGGCTCACCCAAAGGCTATCTGAAATGGGGAAATGATTCCAGCATCTAAGAGTATAAGGATTTCTTTGTGAACTACTTCTTTTATGTTAGGGTTTAATCACCGATGGGGTTCAATTGATGGGTTGGAGTTATCCTCCAAAAGGATACAATGTATACAAAGAGTTGGTTTAACCCCCTTCAGATCAGCTATACTCCATCCAATTGTTCTCTTGTGCTCTTTTAAAATCTTGTATAAAAGATTCTCTTGATGCTGAGTTAACAAGGAGGAGATTATCACGGGAAGATATTCATTTTCCCCTAGATAAATGTATTTTAAGTGTGAGGGAAAGGGCTTTAATTCTAATTATGGAGGGCAAATTATAGAAAGCTGAATTATTTTCTACTCCTTAATCAATTCCTCACTCATTTCCTTATCAGTGGGGTCCTCATCTTCCTCCTTTGCTAACATTCCCTCTTCTTCGACATCTCCCATTAACCAAGCTTCTTCTATTAAATTGATTTTCCAACAATCCTCTTTGGGCTTAGATGGGTGCCTCATAGAATTGTTCATATGAAATTTAACCTCCCCATATCGCAACATCAATTCTCATTTATCTACATCAATCAAAGTTCTTCCTGGCCAAGAAAGGTCTACCTAGGATAATGGGAATTTGTTGATTTTCATCTTCCATATCAAAGATTATGAAATCAATAGGGAAGATGAATTTGTCAACCTTTACAAGCACATTTTTCATAATTCCTAATGGTGTTTTTACAGATCTATTAGTGAATTGGAGGAGAACAGAGGTGGGTTTTAAATGATCAATCTCTAACTTCTTGAATATGTAAAATGACATCAAATTGACGGATGCACCTAGATCACAAAGGGCCTTATGGAAAGATTGACTTCCAATAGTGCAAGGGATAGTGAAACTCTCAGGATCCTTCTTTTTAATGGGAATCTTCCTTTGAAGGATTGCACTATATTCTTCTGTTAATGCCACAGTCTCCTTTTCATCAATCTTTCTTTTCTTGCAAAGGATATCTTTTATGAATTTAGCATAACTAGGCATTTGCTCTAAAATTTTTGCGAAAGGGATGTTTATATGAAGAGTTTTAAGAGTTTCTAAAAATTTGTGGTATTGGACATCAAGTTTCTCCTTAGCCATTCGCTAAGGATATGGTATGTGAGGGATTACCTTAAGTTGATCTCTAGGTTCATTTTTTCTAAATCCCTTATATCATTCCTCTCTTTTCTGATCGTTTCTTCTTCCTTCCCCTTTTCCTCTCTAGTCGTTGCTATGTTTCTATGATTCTCCTCTCTCACAACCGGCTTCATAAATTTTCCACTTCATAGAGTTATAGAGTTCCCCGACTCCTCCTCATACTCGCCAATGACTCCCACTAATGAAGGTCTTTCTAAATGTTTCATAATTTCCTTTAGCTTTTGTTCTATTCTTTTCACTAACTCCTCATGCCTTAAAAGGGTGTGTTCGTGTCTATTTAGCGTGGCGTCAGTTTTATTCATGAATTCGGTTGTAGAGGTTCTAAATTCGATGAATGAGTTTTCCAATTTCTCTCGATTCCTTCCATGATTCATGATTACATTGACATTTCTTAACTCGCAATCTTCTTCCGGACAAGAATTCACATACCCACATTCTAGCTTTTTATTGAGTTGAGAGATTTAGTTTTGGAGCTCAAGAATTTGTTGCAAACTTCCGAGTGAGTTACATTCATTTTTATTAAGGTGCTCATTCCTCTAGAGAGACTATTGGTAAGAATTATTCGCCATTTCATCTAAGAGGTCGTAAGCCTCTTCTTGGGTTTTACTACTAATAGAGCCTCCGGCGACCGCATTGATGAGGGTCCTTGTTGGAGCGTTCAAACCATTGTAAAAGGTTTGAACTTGCATCCATAAAGAAAATCCATGATGTGGGCATCACCTTAAGCACTCCTTAAATTGATCCCATCCATCATAAAGTGTCTCACCTTCCAACTGAGTGAAGTTGGTTATCTTAACTCTCAGCCGAGCAATTTTTGCCAGAGGGAAATACTTGGCTAAAAATTTCTTAGCCAAATCATCCCAAGTCCGAATTGAATCGCTTGGGAGAGAGCTGAGCAAAATTTTGGCTTTATCTCATAATGAGAAATGAAAAAGCCTTAATTTAACTGCATCCTCAGAGACGCCATTAAATCTGAAGGTGTCACAAATTGCAAGGAAAGTTAAAATGTGTGAATTAGGATCTATAGTGGCTAATCCCCCAAACTGGTCATTTTAAACCATACTAAGAGTAGAAGGTTTGATCTCAAAGTTATTAGCTTCAATATTAGGCCTTATAATAGCATGGGGAATTCCCCTAGGCTCTCCTAATAGCTCTCCAAGATTTTCATTATAATTTTCCATAACAGCTTGCTGGCTTAGCAAAATGTTTTGTTCTCTTCTAGCCTACAAGTATGTTCACTCAATTTCAGGATCTAAAAGATATTTTGTGCAAACTCTTCTATTCATACACAACAACAAATAAGCTATCAAGAACAAATATAGAAATAACATTCAAGGAATCAGCAATGATAAAAGAAAATAGAAAAGAAAATGGTTAGTCCCTATAATTATAAAAATCAAAAAAATAAAATTATATGCAAGGGTTGCTTAAATCACTAATTATTAATAGATTCTCCTTAATACGAAACAAATACCAATTCCCCGGCAACGGCGCAAAAACTTGACAGACCTAAAATATGTCTGCGCTTGCACGCAAGTGTACGTGATCCGAAGTAATAAATGGAAAGTTTGAGTTTCTCGGATTTATCAAACCTCAGGGAATTGGGTGTTTTGTTACTAAGGTATATCTATGATCACTAATGTTTAAGCTATATGTGTATTATTGAATTTGGTTCCTGAACAAGCATGACAACTCTTAGTAGAAAATAATTCTGATAAAAAGGAAGAGGAGAGTTGGGTTTCTCCCACATGATATGATAGAGAACTTATGTATGATGATTTCTCAAGTGTTCATCTTTTCTTTACTTAGTTTTTAATCAAGTGCACATTGTCCTTCTTAGAGTTTTAACTCAAAGATTTACAAGTTCAAATCTCGTGCATGAAATGAACACATAGTCGGTTCTATTTCAGCACAAAGGCCCTTATAAAATTTTAGATTTTTAGTTTTCCTCTCATCTCTTGATCATAGATATGAGGGTTATGAAGTTAAGATCTTACAAGAATTGATTTCTTTAAGAGCATCACACGCATCAAGCAAAGTTTAGATGAGGGAGTAACTTCACTGGGCTCAATGACTATGTCACCTCGTTCATGAGCACTCAATGAATACATTCCCTCCCTCAAGTATGCTGAGCAATAGGGCTCAATTAGTGGATCTTAGCATTACATGCTTCAACTCTTTAGTTGAGCATAGATCAAGGTGCACTAAGCTCAAGAACTTTCTCACATAGTTCTAAGCTGTCATGCACTCATGAATCCAGCATCAAAACTAAGAATGAGCTATGGAGCACAAGACTTTTTAATTCTTGAATTCATTTAATCCATTGTCATTTAATCCACATTCAAGTTCACAATAGTCCTTCACATTTCTTTAACAAGTCATTGAGTTCACAAATTTTATTAAGGCTTGAGGAAAATTTCATTCATCATAGTATCTTTCATTACATGTGGGATTGCCCCAACCCTCCCCAAGGGAGGTTTAGCTCTCCATTACAAAAGAGATGAAAAGGAATATATATATGGATAAAGACCATTTCATGATCAACTAAGAAAAACACAAGATAAGATCTTTAAAAATACTAGGAACGTTCCTTTGGGAAGTTCTCCGGACTTTTCCTCTTATTGCTTGTGGTTGCTTCTCCTAGGTCCGTAGTGCTGCCTTTCTCCTTCTTCTCCTTAGCAAGAGGAGTTCTTCCACCCTTGGAGAGTTCTCCTTTTCTTCTATGCAGCCCTCTCCTTACTTAGGATATAGTGAACCAAGATGGAAACCCTCCTTAAGTCAAAAAGGGTGGTATTTATAGAGGTGGGCTGCCTTCTTCATCCTTTCATTCAAAATCTGCATTACTAAAAAAATATTTGCTGTCATGATGGCTAATCCCACTTGAAGGATGAAGTGACTACCACTTTTCCATTAATTAATCTCCTCATCACCTCAAGTATCAATTTTCCCCTTAAAAAAAAATGAATTTGCTGTAGAAGGAATGATGGATGGAGACAAGGAGCTAGTTGGGGGTCTTGTCCCAACCGCATTTAATGCATTTGCTTAGATAAAATTTTGGCGGGTCGATGCAGCGCGCTGTAGCGCGTTATAGAGGAAAGATTTCACAAAATGGTCCACTGTGTCATTCTGGTTCGTACATTGATGATCCGCTACAGCGCGCTCTAGCGCTAGAATTTTAGCCTGATGATCTGTGGTAGCGCGCTATAGCGCCAACAATTCACAAATGGTCCACTGCAGCACACTATAGCGCCAACGCATTTGCAAATTGGACCGCTGCATCACGCTATAGTGCCAATGCATTTGCAAATTACTCCACTGTAGTGCGCTGTAGCGCCAGCATTTCGCAAATGGTCGGCTGCAGCGCGCTATAGTGCCAGCGCATTTGCAAATTGCTTTGCTGCAGCGCGCTATAGCGCCAACATTTTGCAAATGGTCCGCTGTAGCATGCTATAGCACCAGAGCATTTGCAAATTGCTCCGCTGCATCTCGCTATAGCACCAGCATTTTCGCAAATGGTCCGCTGCAGTGCGCTATAGCGCCAACGCATTTGCAAATTGCTCCGCTGCAGCGCGCTCTAGCGCCAGCGTTTCGCAAATAGTCCGCTGCAGCGCGCTATAGCGCCAGCGCCTTTGCAAATTGCTCAGTTGCAACATGCTATAGTGCCAGCGTTTCGCAAATGGCCTGCTGCAGTGTGCTATAACGGCAATGCCTTGCAGGAAAGACTGCTGCAGCGCGCGGCAGCGGATTTTTCTAGAAATCTTTGGGAAATTATCCAGATTTGTTCAAAAATTGTTGAATGAACATTTTTCCTAAAAAATAGACAGAATTTAATCAATGAAGCAATATCAATATAAAAATGAATGAAATTTTCCTTTATTTTAATATATAAATTATGGATTTATCATGTCTCTTCTGCGCGAGGAAGATGAGGCGATCGGGCCTCGGGGTCGGGCCGGGTCAACCCGGGCCCGACCCGTGTTCCGTGCGACCATCCGAGTAAGCCATACCCATCAGCAGTGTGGGACCCGCAGTGCCGTGAGGCCCCCACGGGAGCGACACGTAGCATGCGTGGCCCGCAGTGTCGCGTGGCGCTCTGTTGGGCGTGACACGGAGCGCGTGGGGGCCCACTGCCAGTGTCGCGGTCTCATCGACCGCGGCAGGGTGTCCCACGCGTAGTGCAGCGCCCAATCTGGAGCTGCCATGTGTCAGGGTGGGGCCCAGCGGTGGCGTCCGCATCAACGGTGGGACCCGCCACAGCTTCCGCGGCCAACCATATTGCGCCACGTGGCAGCCGTGGGTCCCACACATCATATCCGACAGATTTGTAATAATTAATAGATAATAAATATATTTATGTTCTCTTAATTAATATTAATTAGGGATTAATTAAGATAAGCAGTAGCTTAGCAGTTGGATTAATTAATTTAAATCATTGTATATTATTAATTAATTAATAATAAATAGTAATTAAATAATCAATTAAATAGTAATTAACAGTATATTAATATATAATTAATATTATAATAATGATAAATAGTAACTATATTTAATCAAATTAACTAAGATTAATTAAAATCAAATATAAACAATATTATTAAATAGTATTAATAATAATTAATTAGGACTAATTAACATTAATTCTAAGACTAATAAATAAATATGTAAATATTATAATTAATGAATTAATTAAATCATTAATTAAATTAAACAACAGGTTAATTATAATTAATTAATGTGAATCCTAATTAAGCAGTAAATTAATATTTAAATATAATTAAACTAATAATTAATATATTTATTTAATTAGTTAACTCGAAGATTAAATAATAATTAATTAAAATTAATGATAATTTAAAGCAGATTAAGTGTAATTAATTAATTAATAAATACAGTAAATTTATTTTAACTATAGATATGAACAGTAAATTAATTCAAATCGAATAAATGAATAGTAAAATCTATTTAATTTAAATTATTTAATTTAAATTATTTAATTTAAATTATTTAATTTAAAACAATAAATTTAATAACTTATTATACCATGATCCAAACATATCAATTATAGGTCTCATTTTACTCAAAAAAATAAAAGGAATCAAATGGCGTAATTCAAAAATTCGTTTCGAAGCACGTATAATGTAGTGATATTTTAGGTCATAAATAAACCACCACAACTTTTGACTTAGTTGTCCAAATATAGGTAATATGAATCTTAAAATACTCAGAAGAACAGTCCCATCACTATAGAAGTATTAGTTTCCTTATTTGGAGCTTAGTTTGAAAAGTAACATTTAGGACCTTACCCTAAAATGACCAAAATGCCCTTAGCCTTCAATTGACCATAACTTGGTCAATTCAACTCCAAATTCAGAAAGTCAAAGTGCTAACTAGCCTAGAATTTTAGTGCCATCAATAATCTAAGGTAATATTTATGATTTGAAATGTAGAAAATCATAAATGACCAAAATACCCCTAATCTTAGTTAGGCTATAACTTGACCATCTGAACTCCAAATTGGGTCTACACCCTGTCAAAGCACTCAGTATACTATAGGGAAGCTATAGAAATTGAGTATGTCAAATTTGGACTACAAATAGAAAAGTCTAGTTTTTGTCACCCATTGACCGACAAAATTACCGAATTGCCCTTAGAAATTGAAATAGCTATAACTTAGCCATTTGACCTCAGAATGCAGTGTTCTTGAACTATATGGAATCCTTGAACAGTAACCAATAGTAAATTACATAAGAATTTAGATTCCATAAGGATTAAATTACTAAAATACTTCTTAGGTCAAAAATATTAGTTTGGATCTATAGGATCCGATTCTTATCTAAATTGAGTGTACTTACTGTCTATCTTCATATTAGATAGTAAAAAATCATTTGGTAGTAAGAAATTCCAATTTGAAGCCTTAATTCAAAAAGTAGTTGTTGGGCCCTAAAGTAGGGGCAAAATGATCATTTGCCCAAAATTTAGGTTAAGCTTCCTTAACCTTTAAATTATCCCTTAAATTACTAAACTAGTATTAGAGTTATAATAGAATCATTTAGGAGAATAAATTAGCAATTCAATCAACTTAGTAAAATTCCCTAATTTTCTTCAAGTTTTTTATCTTAAAATCTTTCACCTCACATTAGGACTATTCCTAAGACTAGGGCTAGATCATAGGTTAGATTTCATTTATTGAAAAATGGGATTTTTCAATAAATGAATCCTTGGTTTTATTAGTTTATAGAGTTTTTAATTTAATTTTGATTATGTTGTCTTTCAACCTTAGATTCAGGATATGAGATTCATCCGATTAAATTTAATTTTCTTAATAGGATTGCTTTAATCATTAGTTCATATTTAGATTGAAACCTAGATCTTAAGTTTTACTCTTTTGGATTATGTGATTAAGCCTAATCTCATGGTGTTTAATCCATAATCTATAGTTTAGCAGATCTTGATCAGATCTTATTATAGAACATCTAAATTCATCAAACTAGGACGTTGTGATTTATTTCGTAACTTGTAGTCATACTTGATTGAATTATATTAGAATCTGATCAGTTCTAATCTTTTTTAATTTATAAGGCTGTGTTTATAAGTTACACTCGATAGTAGGAATTGGAGATCCTGAACTTGTGTAACTTAGAATAGTTAGGATGGTTAAATTAGATAATAAATGATATCACCATATTTAGTAGAGTCCCTTGCTTACCATTTGATGTTGTGCTACACATTCCTTGAATTTTATGCTTATTTTCCTTGAACATGTCATATAAGAAAAATATTATTGCATGAAAATAAAAAACGTAGAATATTAGGAAAACATTAGCATATGGGTTCAATTCATGGTGGATTATGGTGCACATTACTCTAATAGACAGGGGTAAGGAGAGATCAGGATGCTTAACATTACTTATTGAGGAGTGTGTGTTAAGATTGTAACCCGCTCAGTCTTGCAGACGTGCTTGACTCCTCAGCTATTTCTAAAATTGTCCACAGAAACAAAAGTAAAATAACTAAAATATTTTTGCATGTGCTAATATTGCCTCTCAGTTCAGTAATATATATTTTCTGCCTATGCCTCTTTGTTGACGCTAGGAGAAAATTTTCTATATATAATTCTACCTATGCCTTATTGTCGACACTAGGAGAATTCCAATTTTTGTCGCCTTAGCCTCGTTGTTGACGCTAAGAATCCTTTTGATTTCAGCAGGCTAGATGTAGCCCTCTTCTGTATGGCAGTTATTACACAATGGTTTTATTTACAGTACTTTCTAATTTTAGTTATATATTTT
Organism: Gastrodia elata; assembly: GCA_016760335.1. Lineage (NCBI taxonomy): Eukaryota > Viridiplantae > Streptophyta > Magnoliopsida > Asparagales > Orchidaceae > Gastrodia > Gastrodia elata. The sequence goes on along the minus strand of CM028670.1, from coordinate 31,709,557 downwards.
AGTTCACTTTACTTCAGTTAGTTATTCTACTTAATTTACTTATATATTTTAAGATGCTAGTCTTGTTGTTGCTTACTTATATATACCACAGTCAGATTTATCATTTTCAACCTACATATGTCATATGATCTTCAGCATATTTAGGTTTAGACTCTTCTTTTAGTACTCTTACTTACTGTATTACATATATATGCCCTACCTTATTTTACTTAAAGTGTGCTTTTGTCTCAATTCTTGCTTAGTTATAAATAATGTATTTATAACTTACCCTATCTTCCTTTTATGCTTATTTGCTCCTATGCTAGATAGACGTTTCATTTTAGTTTAAAGTAACATGGCGATATTAATAAATACTTAATAAATTATTTGCCTAAAATGCACTTAAATATTTTGTCTAATAAGATTTTTTTTTATTGGATGGGGCTCTGGCATTGTGAAACTGATAATGTCAGATCTTGATTAGTTTGAAGAGCCAGTGCATGAGTAGGAGCCTTACATAGAGGAGGTGCAGTAGGTTGGATCAAAGGATATTTAGCTATCTTTTTATTCTTGTGAGGTTGAGAGTTATTTTAATTTCATTTCTTAAACTTTAATTAAAATGTTGTAATAATTCAAGTACTCGTGACTGTGTTTACTTTCTGCGCTTTATTATTTACTGAGCTATATTTTGTTTCTTACATGATGTATGGTGAATGGATGTACTGCTTACTTCTTATTACTTTAGCATTCTAGATGTATGTATAAACTTAATGATTGATTTTCATAATTATTTTGTGCACATCCTTCTCTTGTTAGTGGTTGTGTATCTTACCTAATTGATAAGTGAAGGATTTGTCAGAAGTGGCACACCACCCCTAGGGTCTGATCCTATTGATCAAGGGGTGTGGCACCATATAAACTCTATAGTTCTATACAAGACAAATCAATAATCTCATATTTTATTGAATCAAGTCAGTTTATATAAACTCTATAGTTCTATACAAGGCAAATCAACCAATCTCATATTTTATTGAATCAAGTCAATTTTGTGTATATGCACTATAGTTTCCATATCATAATACTAATATTATTGATGAATCCATAAATTATATCTAAAATAGAGGAAAACCCATTCATTTCTGACCTTTAAAGTGCTCATAAATCAAGTTTTATCTATCTTTTTAAGAAAAATGACATCCAAAGGAGTTCTGTGACAATTTTTGCTAAATTCCAAAATATTTCAAAGGAATCCATTGCCGCGCACTGCAGCGCGCTCCAGCGTGCTACAACGGGTCTTTTTGCAAACGGGGATGCTATAGCGCGCTGCAGTGGGTCCATTTGAGAACCGCGGGCGCGGTAGCGCACTGCAGCGGATCCATCTATGAACTGCAGGCACGATAGCGTGCTGCAGCGAGTCTTTTTACAAATGGGGATGCTATAGCGCGCTGCAGCAGGTCCATTTGCGAACTGCGGGCGTGGTAGCGCGCTGCACGAATCCATTTGCAAACCGCAGGCACGATTGTGCGCTGTAGCGGGTCAATTTGTGAACCGCGGGCGCGGTAGCACGCTACAGCGGGACATTTTGCAAATTGAGCCGCTACCACGCGCTGCAGCGGTACGACCTGCAAAAAGGAACCGCTATAGCGCGCTGCAGCGGGCAATTTTGCGAAATGTGGATGCGGTAGCGCGCGACAGCGGGAGACTTAGCATATTTTGCTTGCTCTATTGCACGCCACAGCGCGCAGCAGTGGCCACCGCATTTTTGCCAGTTAGGAGCATATATTGCGGCTGGGACAAGACCCCCAAGCTGGATTTTGTCCCCAACCATCATATTTCTGTAGCAGCTCCATTTTTTTTAATGAAAAGGAAGATTTTGAGGTGATGTTTTGGCTAAACAAATGGAGATATTGGTCAAATCACCATCAATGGGGATTTTTGCCATCATTGCTCAGATTTTTCCATTTGAAATGCTGGTTATAGAGAGGATGAAGGAGGATGCAGCCCCTCTCCTATAAATACACCTCCTCTTGACTAGAGGAGGGTTCATAATTTTGCTCAAGACACTAAGTAAAGAGGAGGAGTGCATAAGGAGAAGTGAGAAACTCCCCAAGGGTGGGAAGGCAAGCTCTAGCTAAGGAGGACAAAAAAGAAGGCAGCACTAATGACCTAAGGGAGGAGCTTGAAGAAGGAGAAGAAGAAATCCGGAGAACTTCCAAGGAACGTTCCTAGTATCTTCTAAACCTTACTCTTGTATTTTTTTTCTTAGTTGATCATGAAAAGGTCTTTATCCATGTATGTGTTTTTCTTCACTTCCTTTGTAATGAGTAGCTAAATTTCCCTTGGGGAGGGTTAGGGAATTCTCATATGTATGTGTTATTATTAATGTATGGAGTTTTCCTCAAGAGATATTAAATTGTAAAGGACTTAATGAAATATACTTTTTATTATTTGGTCTTGAATGTGGATAAAAGGAAATGAACTAATAATTTCAAGAACTAAATTATCTTGTGCTCCATAGCTCACCTTAGGTTGGATGCTAGGTTTATGAGTGCATGAGAGCTTAGAACTATGTGACAAAGTTCTTGAGCTTAATTCACCTTAATCTAAGCTCAATTAAAGTGTTAATGAATGTGATACTAAGACCCGCTAAATGAGCTCCTTAGCTCAACATAATTGAGGTAAAGGAAGAAATAGTTGAGTGCTCATGAACTAAGTGACATAGTCATTGAGCCCAACATATTAATCCCTAATCTCAACTATGTGGGATGCAAGTGAAGCTTATAGTGGAATAAATGCTTATAAGATCTTAAAACATAAATAATCATAATCTCCTTGATTAAGAGATAAGATGAAAATCTAAAACCTAAAATCTTATAAAAATCTTTGTGCCTAAGTAGAACTAAATGTGTGTTCATTTTGTGCACAAGATTTGAACTTGTGAGACTTTGAGATGAAATCTCAAGGTGATCAATGTGCACTTGATAAATAAAATATAAATGAAAGACAAAGCTTGAGAAATCAAAAGTACATTGGTAATGTATCATTACATGTGGAATAACTCCAACTCTCCTCTCTCTTTTATCTAACTTATCTTCATTTAGTAGTTACTGTGCTAAGTCTAGGACCAACTCATCAATTAAATCATAGCTTAAACATTAGTGAGAATAGATAGACTTTAGTAACAAAGCAACCAATTCTCTGTGGTTCGATAAATCCCGAAAAGTAACTCTTTTCACTTATTACTTCAGACCACGTACACTTGTGTGTGAGCGCAGACGTGTATTTACAGTCTGTCAATTATCACCAACATAGTTTTAAAACTGACTAATTTAATAAATAAGGAGTTTCAAGCTATAATATCCATTCCCCATTATAATAGGTGTGGCAACCCACCGCTGGGTCAACATAGCTAATCCAGCGTTAGATACTCACTCCTAGGATCATATCGGGGTTTATTATAACAGTGTATCTGAAGGCATATAAAATACACTTCCACATGCATTTACAACATTCAAAAATATCAGAATAATAAATGAAATATGTTCATTACAGAGATTATAATTATTTTACAAAATCTATTACACACTAAGAAAAAATTTAAAACTTTAAGAAAATTAGCATCTAAGTTGCTCCATCATACATCAGCTTCTCCTCAAAGACTTGATCCAGAAATTATTCATGAACTACCATATATATAAAAGAAAATATTTAATTATACACAAATGTCTAAGGAAGATTAGTAGGATATCAAAATTTATATATAATAATAAGCGGCATAATTTGACATCAGAAGCATATTGTAACAATTCTAGTGTTATTACACGTCAATTAGTAATCTTATTGACTATAATCTTCTTTCATTACTCTTATATTAGTGTTAAGAGCCTCCATTTCAATTTTTGTGTGATTTGAAGATTATTTGATAATTTCCAATATTTCTTAGTTTTCTGATAATTCTGAGAATGCTTAATTTATTTAGACCTCAGAATCGAACACGGAGTTTGCCACTGGACTCACCCCACCACAATTAGCTAAGGGTGATATTTTGGAAGCATTTGGAAGTCGTTAAATTTTCTCTGAATATTTTAATAATAATTGAATACTCTGAAAATAAAAATAATTAAATTGACCTCTGATCAAAAATTCGGTTCCATTTTTGAGTCCCTCACCACTTATTTAGGTAAGGGTGAAATTTTGCAATTTTTTGGAATCTATTTGATTATTTAAATTTGAGTAAATAAATTAGTTAAATTTAATAATTAAATATTACATCTAAATTAACTTTATATATATATATATATATATATATATATAATATTTCAAATGGCTAATTCCATTTCCCGCGGAGATCCGCTGTGCGGCCCGTCGCACGAGTCATCAAATCAGCGAGATCTAAGCCGTTGCGCGTTACTAAAGGATTATCCAACGATCGTGATTTGATCAGTCGGCCTGACTGTTGGATCTCACGATCGAACCAACAGCCAGGATCAAACCCTATCCTTCCCTGCTCTTTTGTCACGACTGTGTCTGGCAGACCGTCGTCCGACCTCTGCAGAGCCCAGCCAGGCGTCGATCTAGTCCCTTTAGCCTCTAAAACTTCTTTTCATCTTCTCCTTTTGGCTTTGTTGGCTGGAGGGAGCTCCTAGAAATCAAAGGTTTCTGCTGTTGTTGGTTTGAGCGCTCGATGATTTTCTTTGCGAACCCTAAATTTAGCCAACAATTAAAGGAAGCAAGGTACACCATCCTTTCTAAATCCCATTACTTGTATCTTTAATTGTGTATGCGGGTCTTTATTCCATAACCCAAGTAACCCTATTGAAGTTGAATTGGGCTCGATCAAGCTCGATTGAGCCCTGATTTGACGAACACTCTACAGTATTTCACTGCGAAAAACCCTAACCGTCCCTTAATGGTTAGGGCTTCATTTTTGAGGGCGATCCCGAGAATGTTAGGCCCCAATTTAGGGCTTCACAAGTCGGGTTTGTCAAAGGCCTTGTGCTGATCTGCGGGCCGAGTGTAAGGAATGTTGGATTCGACTAGAAGAGTCAAACCCTAAGGCACCGTTTAGGGTTACTTTTGGGGAAGAAAGGGTCAAACTGCAGTTCGCCTTCCAGTTCAGCCTATTTAGCTGGACCGGACTAGTCCGAGACCTTTTTTTAATGCGCCATCACACGCGCTGACAAGTAGTCGCCAGCTGATTGGTGTCGTGCATTTTGCGGCGTGGATTTCTGTGCCACACGAATTAATTAGCTGTGCTAATTTCTGCGCGGGTCTGTCCCGACCTCTGAGCTGCGTGGTTCTTTGTGCTGCGTATTTTATTTGAGCCATCAGTGTAATAACCCAGATTGTTACTTAGGTCAATCAAAGTCCTAATTATGATTTTAGTACATTAATTAAGTCATTAGGAACTCACCACTAAAACCTAGTCTAAATTAGGAATTAAATGGATCAAATCTTAATTTTGGGAATTTTGAGAAACCCTAGAAATTAACCTATTTAATTTGACCACAAATAAAAAATTCAACTTCTCCATTGCGTTCACCACCCCCAAATTAGCTAGGGGTGATATTTTGGAGGCGTTTGGAAGTTGTTGGATTTTTGTCAAATATTTTAAAATTATTTAAATACCCAAAAATGCGTATAATTAAATACTTGTTGAATCAAAAATCCAATTGCGCCGTTACGTTCTTCACCCCTCAATTAGCTAGGGGTGATTTATCAGAAATTTTCTTAATACATTTATTTACTTAATTCTAATTAAGAAATAAGTAAAATTATTTAAATAATAATTAAATATTAATTATAATTAACGGTGTCGTTCCTTTAAGTTTACGCTGTTCGCCCCTTTGAGTTAATTCTGACGGTCAATCTCGACCGTCCTATCGAAGGGTTGGACGGTCTTCGCTCATCGTCCCGCGGCCCGCAGACCCGCAGCGCATGGCAGCACTCGTCGCGTGTGGCGAACACCTCACCAAATGGCAGCTTGCACAGATGATGAATCGCCGCTTAAGTCCCACTTTAAACCTTCCAGTTGTCCTCAGTCGCTTGTTTACGCAATCTGCATCCACCAGAAGTTCAACAACCACTCGGATCGACATCTCGAGCCAATTAAACTTGCACCATAGATCCAGGTACCCCCCTTATCTTCTTTGATTCCATTTTGATTTCAATTTTGTTGATGAGTATACCTATTTAGCATGCTAATTAGTAGATTTAGTGGTCTGATTGGGTGCATTCTCACTCGATCGGATGAATTTATCAATATAGGTACATAAATCTACGCCTCTTGTTGCCTCTTCTCGCGAACCCTAGGAGGCCAAGCGTCGCTCTCACGGGCTAGACTGGGTCATTTTTGACCCGTTCAGCCATTCTCGGGCCTACATTGCTCAGGCTAGGTTAGGTTAATCCCGACCCGCAGGTCACGCTATGCCTGCGTGTCAGTCACTGCAGCTAGTGGGGCCCGCCAGTATGAAATCGAGGGCGCGGGTCCCACCAGTCCGCATCGCTTCATCTCATTAGGTGGGGCCCGCAGCTTGGCTGGCATCTACTGATTGGAAGTGTGGGTCCCACCTTTTTGAATTAAATTAAGTATGTTATTATATTTTAAACAGTAAGTTTAGTTTTAATTCAAATAAAATTATTTGAACAAATTAAATATTAAAACTTTAACCATGTATAAGTATTAATCCAATAATTCAAACATAGTGATATTATATATCATTTCAATCAAAAAAATATCAGGAATATTTTGGCGCTGCTAATTTTCCATTTTGAGCTATATTCCACCTAGTGATCCTTAGGATCCCCATAAGTTGACCTAAATTCTCCAAACATTCAAACTATCATAACTTTGTGTACACTTACTCAAATATACCCAATATGGGTCTTAAATTAATCAACAAACCCCCAGGAATAATTATGTAGTGTTAATTTCTCTGTTTGAAGTGTAAATTAACTAATCACTTTTAGGACCTAACCCTAATCTTTCATGGCTCATAGCTTTTCACATACTAATCTAAATATACTCAATATGGGTCTTAAAGTGATCAGAAAAATCTATAGATTAACCTGGTAGTATTCATTTCTCTATTTGGATTAGGGTTTGCTTAATCATTTTTAGGACCTAACCCTAATTACCCTAATTAACCCTAGAACTTCAATTGACCATAACTTGGTCAATTAAGCTCCAAATTAGGTCTTCCAATATACCATTTTGATCAAGAAGGTCTAATAAACAATAAACTATAAAAATATTTAGGATCTAATGATTAGATCTCTTAATCAATCCTAATCACCCTAAAACTTAATTAATGAATATTAGTAAATTTAGTAATCAAAATTGAGTAATTTCAATTTCTATTAACTTATAAAGTAGAGTAAAATATAATGGTGTAGTTAGTTTGGTGATTCTGTGATTAATTTCACTAATCACTTAATATTTACCTAAACTTTAATTAAGCCATAACTTAACTAAATGAGATCCAATTTGGTTCTACTCCTAGTTAAAGTACTCAGTAGGTTATAGGGAAGTTATAGCCACTAAGTTTGCTGAATTTGAACTTTAATTGGAAAAGTTATGTTTTTGACCCCATTTATGAAACCCTAATTCACATAATTAACCCTAAGCTTATTTTGGCCATAACTTGGCCATTTCATATCAAAATTAAGTAATTTTAGGTTCTATGGAAACCTTAGATAACAAGCTTTAATAAACTGATAGAAAATTTAGATTGCATTCAGACAAATTACCAAGTTACCCTTATGAGTTAAATTCCTTAATTTTATCTTATAAGGCTAAATAATTATCCAAATTTGATGTACATACTGTCTATCTTCATATTAGATAGTAAGTAATCATTTGCCACTAAAAATTTCCAATTTGAGCCTTAAATCAAAAGATACATTCTTATACCTTTACGGAGGGGCAAAATATTCATTTTGCCCAAATTTAGGGTTAAGTGCTTTTAAACTTTAGATTCATAACCAAATCACTAAAATCAGTAATAAAGAAATTTTGAATTTAATTCATGTGATTTTAAGTCATAAAGTATGTTCTAAATCAAAACCTTAATAATTCATCCTTAATAAGTTCTAAGCAAATGATTAGCTATATGATGTGAGATTCATCTCACATCATATCTCTTCTTTGAACCTTCCTAATCTATCCTCAATCTTTCTTATAATATTAGTTAGGAATGGAGCTTGAGTGTTCATTTTAGTCCCTTAAGATCTTCCTTAGGAGTTAGGACTAATCTTTAAGGTAGAATTCATCTATTGAGTAAATTCGGATACTCAATAGGTGAAGCCTTGGTTCTGATAGTTTATAGATTTTTATAGTTTATTAATGATTATTTGATCTTTCAACCTAAGATATTAGAATAGAGATCTATCTTATTGAGTTTGACTTTACTCAATAGGATTATCCTTAACTATAATTTGTGAGAATTGGGTTTTAAGCCTTAGTCCTTTAGGATCACCTTAAGATTAAGTAATTAAACCCCAATACTTGGTATTTAATTCTTAATCCTTCTATCTTGATTTTGATTAATCAAAATGGGCTTGGGATTCTTAAATTATCAAAGTAAGTCAATTGATTTATTTATTTAACATATAGTTATCAGTAATTTAATCAGATTAGGACTTGGCCAATTCTAATTGTTTTTAACTCATAAGGTCGTGAATCTGAGTTACACTTGATAGTAATAATTGGAGATCCTAAGCTTATGTAATTTAGAGTAGATAGAATGAATAAATTAGATAATAATGGATATCACCTATGTCTTAGTAGAGTCTCTTGCTCACTTTGATAATCGATGCTATGCTTACCTTATAATTTAGCTTTTATACATTGGGCATATGTTGTGTACATAAGATATTTTGATGAGTATCCCATGTCAACGTTGAATTTGCATAAGTAGCATTTGCACTTTTATTCATATTTTCAGTATAGTGTAGCTTAAGTAGATTGCCTCTTTAGTTCCGATAGTTTATACCATGCCTAGCCCTATACGACAGCCTAGGATGGTGCGTAATAGACTCTTACACCACTGACTTTGTTAGTCAGGATCTGATATGGCATTTTTTGTTTTAAGTACACTTCTATTTAGTGTTTCTGCCTTAGCCTAGCAGGCTAAGTATGTTTGTATTTTCAGCTCAGTAGGTTGTGACCTAATTAGTATGCCTCTTCAATTCATTTGATCAGGATTGGCCTAGACCTCGTTGTTAGCTCTGATAGTCTATACCATGCCTAGCCTTATACGGTAGCCTAGAATGGTGCGTAATAGACTTTTAACCCACTGATTTTATCAGCCGGGATCTAATATGGCATTCCTAGTCTTTGGTACACTTCTACTCAATGTTTTTGTCTTAGCCTAGTAGGCTAAGAGTGTTTGTACTTTCAGTTCATAGCTTTTGCCTTAGCCCAGTGGGATAAGTGAAGTTAATGTATACTTTTAGTTTTGAATGACTTGCTTAGCCATTTTAATTTTCAGTTTTGTACTTACTATTTCTAATTTATTTTTAAGTACTTTTGCACTTCTTTTACTATATTTCTACATTTTTAGTAGGCATATTATAGGATGTTAGTTGCTTATGATAAGATGCCTAGTTTGTTTATCTATTTGATTAAATATTAGGATGCTAACATTATTATTTTATAGGATGTTAGATACGTATATTTGATAGGATGTTAGATATGTTTCTAAGCTGTTCATTTCATGTTCATTATATTATGTAAATTTATTTTTTACATAAGCATATTTTTAGGATGAGTTTTATTTCAATTATTAGTATTTACTTTTTTATTATGCCTAACCTTAGTACAGCTATAATTAGAGGTATGTGCTTACTTCCTCTCTTGTTTAAGTTATAAACTTATTATTTATAACTATCCATTCTGTTCATATGCATTCTGCTCCTATACTTGCTTGTATGTTGAGTTTAATGGTGATATATAAATAACTTGATAAAATTGCAATTTAAAATGTACTATGACATTTTGTCTAATTAGATATTTCTTTTGGCTTGGGCCCTATCATCATGAAACTAATAATAATAGACTCCGAGCTATCTGAGGTTGTGGAGCCTTCTGAAGACCGAATTCAGGAGAATGATCAAGTTACTGAAAAACCTTAGATCTTTAGTTCTTTACTTCTATTGCTATGAGGATGAGTGTTTACTTTCTTTCATTTCAGCTTTTATCCTTTAATGTGTTATAATAATACATGGTTAAATTACATTTTCTTTTACTGCTCTTATTATGGGTTGTATGTTCTTACTACTATATTGTGATGAAATGGATGTTATGTTCTTACTTCCGCACTCTGATTTCTTGTATTTATCATTTAGTGAAAATTTTTTGTAAATGGATATTTCATTAATTATGCTATATTAGAATGAATGTCTAATCTAATTATAAATAAGACAATTATCATTTGGTGACCACTTCACTATAATAATATTAACTTAAGAGTTAATAGGACCATGGTGGGGTTGGGGTGCCACAATCAGTCATTATAAATTAATGATTAATATTAAATAATTTAATTTAAATATAAATTTCATTTCTCTTATAATTTTAAAAATACATATCCAAAATATATGATATTATATATCATTTTGACCAGAAAAATATGTAGATCATTAATATGATATTAAAATTTTCTTTCATTGGTTATTTTTATTAATCACTATTTAAATTAATTAATTAATTACAATTTAATTCAAACCTTGTATGTGGCATAATTTGATCAATTATTGTCCAAACTTAACATTCCAATACTCCATTTCAATCAAAAAATTATGTAGGACAATATTACAAAGTTAGATTTAGGTTTTGAACTCTAATTCTCTTAATGACTTTTTAATCCTGATTAGGAGTCTCGAAAACCCTAAAGTTCCAACGTTGCCCAATTTTGACCTACTTAGTATCATTCTTCTCCTTATACTATAAGGATTCCATATTTTTATATATCATTTTATTTGGACAATAATTGGTAATTTTATGTTTCTGGCTCCTCAATTAGTATAATTTTAATAATTTTTAATTTCTTAAATTGCATGTTTTAGGTATGTGAACCTTAGAACAACAAATCTGTCACATTATTTACTTCCCATGTTAGCTTTAATTGCATGAATTGAGCTTAATTCTCTTAAAATTTGATGCTTGAATACTTAGCAAATTATTTGATTAATCTTTTAGCCTTAGGAGAGAAGCTACGAGATTGATTCATAGCTTAAATTGTAGGTAATCTTTAGAGCTAGTTATTAAATCTATTAAGTGTTGTTAACCTTAATACTTGTGTAATTATAGATTGTGAATCAATTAGGACTTGCCTTAAGTAACTAAATTGGATCTTAGTTTCTTCACCTTTAGTTCTTAAATCTTCATTTAAGTCCTTTAAGGATTTAAATTAGGAGTCCTTGATTTATTAGTATAATTTAGAAATCCTATAAATTTTATTTAACCTTCAATTTATGGAAAACATAGTACTAGTAGCTAACAATCCTATCTCTCTTTTACTTTTAGACCCTTATGTTTACTTTAACTTAGCTAAACTAGTGTTTGATTTAAATAAATCTTTCCAACAACAACCTAGCCAGAAAAGTTTAGTGATTAGAACATTAACTTCCATCTTATCCCATTATGATAATTTAATAACCACACATTTTCCTAACTAATTCCTAAGCCTTATTTTCATTAAATTTTTACAATTAGGTAGTTAAGGAAAAAATGGATAAGATTAATTTTATTTAGTATTATTATACTTATAATCTATTTTACCATCCTATAGAATGAAAATAAACTACTAATTTCTTAGATCCCAACTACTCATATTACTTACAATTGACTTGATATTAATATCTCTAAGTCAATTGGGAGCTCAATTAGCTCCAATTATTAACTAGATTATTAAAATTAGAAAACTTTAGATATTACATAGTTTGTAAATTATTAAATTTCTTTGAATGTTTGTTTAGCTTTGAGCATATTTCATTCGACACATTTATATAATACATTGTGCATAAATAAAACTTTCACATTAAAACTATATGGGCTTATATTGTTGGTTAAGATAAGGGAAAGGCTAATTAAGAGTAATAAGGAGACCTCACATTCTTAGAGGGTGAATTTGAGTGCTATTTATTTTGAGCCCTACTTTCCTTTACCTGCTAGACAGACGTTCTTAACTCGTCGCTTCATTCTGTATTTTCCCGCAGAATGAATGCTTTCATAAAATAACTTCAATTTAATAAAAATATGAGTTCTCTTACAATCTTATAGAGTGTGAGATCTCATTATAGCTTTAAGATATATTTACTTTTCATAGTCTTAAGCTATGTATCTCTTAAACTTATAATCTAAGATTTTTTTTCATTTACTATGCTTTGCACTTTACATGTTCTTAGTACTGTATTTTACTTATTTATAGTTCATTTAGATTGCAGTAAATGTTGTCATAATTCCATTTAAATACTTTACTATCTTCTTTTCTTTACTTAGCATAAGTTCATTGAACATTTACATGCTTCATGTATTTATTTTTATATGCACATTAGTACTTTTCTAGCTTATCTAAGATACTCTTACCCTCATTTTATTTACAGGTTAAAATGTCTATACTTGTGAGTATTCTTACTCACTCTTTTACTTCAATTTTACTTCAATTGTCTTTCTTTACAATTATCTATTTTCCTTCCATGTTCATATACTTTCATTTGCTCCACTACTTTTACTTAAATTGTAACTAATTGTGATATCCAAAATGAATAATAAAATGCTTAGCCCAATCTTAAAATGTGCTTAGACTATTTAGTCTAACTATGCTTTTCTTTTTATTAGGCTTTACTCTATCATGTTTAAATGCCAAAATATAATAGATCAAATGTATTTGGATGCTAGTAGAGCTGGACCAAGTGCTTAAAGTTCAATTGCTTCTGCTTAAAAATAGTTTTTTCTTATTTTTATATTAAGTGAAAGAGAGTTTCTATTTACTTATTTCTTACTTATTATTTAATTAATGACTTGTAATAACTTAATTAAATTGCTTGTATTTACTTATTTTATGTTGGAACTAGATCTATATTGCTTATATTTCTTAGTTTGGATAAATGGATAGGTGAATGGATTGTATAATTATGTCATGCCCATAAATTAATTGTTGCATATTGCATCTATCTTTATTGTAGCATGATCATACATATATTTCATAATGTCAACTTATATTAATTCATGTGATTGTTCACCTCTACTACTACTTGCAAATGCTATGTTTCTATATGTAATTGCAATCATCTTAAAATCCTATTGTTGATTTCTAGAAATTTCTTCATAAATCTTGCAATTAATTTTATTGACATATTTTATCACTTACTCATAATTGAAATTACTTTCATTCAACCATACTGTTACTTGCATTCTATTACTATTTCATGCCATTCTTTCCTTCCTACATATTTTCATTTCAATTACTCCTTCTGATGCATATGATTACTTGCCTTGTACATGCATACAATTATCATTTCATACATATAATCATAGTTATTTTAATCACTTGCATTTGAATTCATATGTATAGCATGCATTTTCCTCTTATACTTTCCTATCTTAATTTAAGACCCTCTTCATGATCCTTGGCCAAACACAATATCTAGTGATTTGGGTTAGCTTCTTTCTAATCCAGTATTAGATGCTGTGATGACACTCATTTTGAAAGAAAATATAGCATATAAAGAAAATTAGTGTCTAATGCTGGGTTTAATCTCCTACTCAATATTGAGGTCAACACACATCTACAAATAAAATGAGATATTTAAAAGTAAGATAAGGTTTCAAAATTGTCAGAATTATGAATGCAATATATATATTTAAAATATGTGCTTATTTTAAAAGAAAATGTTGCAAGATATAATATTTATCTTGTTGGACAAATTTATAGAATAATCAAGGAGTTAGATTCGTGTTTATAACTATCTGAGATATGAGTTCCCGAATAATTACACATTTCCCCTCAAATGATAGAAATGAAAATTGTATAGAAATTAGGAAATATATATATATATATATATATATATATATATATATTATTATTAATTTATGCAACTTTCATTTGTCATTTTCTTTTTATTCTATATATGGATCTATTTCCTAATTTCTGCAATTTTCATTTCTATCATTTTTTTTCTATATATGTAGATATTTAATAATTTTTGCAATTTTTATTTCTGTCATTTTCTTTTTTTCTTGTATATATGTATATATTCCTTAATTTCAACAACTTTCAATATATATATATATATATATATATATATATATATATATATATATATATATATATCTAATAGTGAAATTTTAATTGATGGCCTAAACAAATAACTCATTTTAATTGAAAGTCTAAACAAATAGTTCATTTTTTTAATTAATTAAATTGATCAAAATATTGATCTCATTCAAACAACTTCTAAATTCCACAAAAAATTTAGAGATTAGTCATAAGACTATTTTAAGATTAATAATGAAGTTCTTAAGCTAATTTGGTGATTAAATTTTAAGTAATAATCATGGATTGTTATAATAGTCGATTCAGCTCTCATGTGGCTAACATGAGATATAAGGTGGAGATTGTTGATTAAAAAAGTTTGTAATGGGTGCGCGCCACTGCGCGCTAGCAAGAAGCTTGTTAGACATTCGACATGAAGGCGTCACGACGTGCCGTAACGCCTGGGCGTTCGACAGTAATGCGTCGCGGCGCGCCACAGCGCCTGGATGCGGAAAGGAGGGCGCCACGACGCGGTTCAGCAGACATGTTTTTGGAGCGTCTATAAATATTTTCTAAGCCCTTTTTTAGGGCTAGAACAATTAAAAAGAATTCTCCAGTTTGTTTAGAGTGTGGTGGTGTTCTGTTCCAAAGAATAGATGAAAGCTCATAAGATTTGGGTGAGGATTTATAATCCCTAAGAACATTGTAATATCGTCTCCAATAGTGAAATCTTATATGTTTTTCTTCTTGTAGACGTAAGTGTTAGCACCGAACTATGCAAATCTCTTGTCTTGTATTGTGATTGTGTTTGCACGTGATTTCTCTTTGCTTTATTTTCAATATACTCAACATATACACGCTTTGTTCCGCATTGATTGAGCTCTAAGATCCCAGCACTGTACGGATTGATCACTTTTCAAGCTCTAAAGAGATGATCATTCCCTCTGCTAAGTAAAGCATCCTAGGCCGAATTAATAAAAGGAATAATGAAGTTTACCCGTTCAATAAAGACTACCCATTACAATTAAAGAGACATGAGCTGACCGTATTATTAAAATATAAAAAGAAGAGGCCCAACAAAGGTATCCTTCGTTCTCTATCTCATGAGTCAAAAGCCCGCAGCAATCACGCAACTGCAGTTTCCAAGCTCTGTAGATGTCATCACTTTGGAAAACAAAACAACAGAATTCTGTATTAAATTGAAATCGAATTTGGTTTAAGGTAAGTTGGCAGCCAAATGAAAAGAGCCTGAAGCGCACTGTGGAAGCTGCCGACTGTTATGCGGATTTTCCTGCAATAATAATTATGCTAGAAATATTTAATTATCTCAAGAAAAAAGAATCCGAATATTTTATGCCGATGTAAATAATAAGCAGAAGTATACCTACCAACTAATCACGGAGTCAACTCCAAGAATTTTTATTAATCTAAACACCGTACAGGGCGTGATGCAGTCAACCATCGCCTCCTTCCTTGCTGATAAATGAACTCTAGCTGAAATAAAATATAATTTTTTTATTTTTTATTTTCTTATATATTATTAGCCTGTAAAATAATATATGTCCTAAAAAAATATATTTAATCATATAAAAATATTTAAATAACTTTGTTTAAATATTTATAATCTCTGGACAATAATATGGTGAAAGTAAGAAGGGAAAAGGGTCGCACAGAGGGAACGATGGGACGGGTGCCGTGCTGCGAGAAGGAGCACACGAATAAGGGAGCCTGGAGAAAAGATGAGGATCAGCGCTTAGTCGCATACATCCGTGCTTACGGCGAGGGCTCATGGCGCTCTCTCCCTAAAGCCGCTGGTTCGTTCGCCTTCATTCCTTCTTCCTTCTGTGCGGGGCTGCTCTTATAATTTTCAGAGCACGCTCATACGATTTGAAACACTGCTGCAGGCCTTCGCCGCTGCGGAAAAAGCTGTCGCCTCCGGTGGATTAACTACCTTCGGCCGGACTTGAAGCGCGGTAACTTCACCGAAGAGGAGGATAACCTCATCATCAAACTCCATTCCCACTTCGGCAACAAGTATCTTTCCTCAATTTATGCAAACATTTAGCGATCCCTCTTTGAATTATAATATTCTTATCATTTGCAACTTATAAACATTAAATATGCATAATCTATGTATATATATGCAAATATTTAACAGTGAGAAATGCTGCAATCTTTTTTTTGTATCAAATTTATAGTAAAGTTATATGTGAAATTAAAAATGATTAAATATAATTCAAATTTGAAAGGTGGTCTCTCATAGCCAGCCAGCTCCCCGGTAGAACAGATAATGAGATCAAGAACTACTGGAATACACACATCAAGCGAAAGCTTTGTAGCCGTGGCATTGACCCTCAGACCCACCTTCCCCTCAAATCCGCCCAAAACAAGAGTCAGAGAGAAAGCTCCTCTGCTGCTAGCGTCGGCGGCGGCGGCCTCAATCTCGACTTGTCTATCAGTCTTCGCTATTCCTCAGCCGATGAACGCTCGGCTGCGTATTCTGATAAAGCCCCGAAAATGAAGACGTGGACGAAACCGTCGTTCATTTGCTTGTGCTTTCATTTAGGGTTTCGTAGCAGTGAGGATTGTGGCTGCAAGTCCCTATGGGAAAAATATGCTGCTTTGAGACATCGCTGATTGCGATATGAGCAATGGGGCCATCAATTTGGTTTAGTTCTTTTGTAACTTACGGGTTTCTATGAATTTTGAATACGTGCTCTTACAACTTGAGATTAATTCTTATGAGGATTTTGATTCTTTTTCTTCAAGAAAAAAAGGAACAGCTCTTTGAATGGGATACAACCATTTGGAAGGGCTATGGGTGGATAATTATCTATATATAACAGTCATATGTACATTGAAGCTGATATAAAATATTAGTATCCATCAAATAAAAAAGTGAATTGAGTGCCAAGTGATGTATTTTTATTTTGATGCTGAGAGTTAATTATCTATAATTACATTTCTTGTTTATCTCAAGTGTCATTTATATAATTTCTTAATCTAAAGTTATATCTGAGTGAGTGCGTAATAGAAAAAGAAGGGTTCCAAAAATATAAAGTTTAAAAAATAATCCAAGATTGTTTGGATATTATTGAAGAAGGTCTGGATGCCCCAGCACCAGTGCAGCTAAAGGCCTGGGAGCCCAAACGTGCCCCAACACATGCACCTAGAGGCCCGGGCACCCAAGCGCGCCCGGGCGTCTGTATCAGAAGCCCCAACCCGAGTGTTGGACGCCCAAGCATGCCCATGCGCCTGCGACGGTTTAGGCCCGAAGGGATACGTTCCTAGGTCGGTTTTGGACATCTTCTGGGATCTATTTAAAGGCTTTTGAAGTCATTTTTTTGTAGAAATTGTTGGGAGTGCGTATTGTGGTTGTAAGAAACACAATCTAGAGTTCTTGGGTGAGTGGCTTGTGAAACTCTATATTGTATTTCTTATTTTATTAGTGAAATTCTTCTTGCTCCTTCCCCGTTGATGTATGTATTTAAACCGAACTATGTAAATCTTGTTGCTTGTGATTGTGATGTGTATTCTTCTTCTTGTTCTTGCAGTTTTTGATTATCAACAAGCGGTACCAAAGACATATAAAATGTTGGGTTGAAGACTAAGAGAATACATGGTAGATAGAATAAAAGAAGGTTCATGTTCTTCATTGTCAACGGATAGGGAGAGAATTCTCCACCAAGTGGTGACACATCCAATGAAAATCGATGTTGTCAAGTTTAATAGCAAGAACATATTCGCATGTAGAACTGCGATGCCATTGATGCACTTTGTGCGCTGTATATGGAATATGTTCTTGTGTGAATTTAAAAATTAACAGAGATGACAGAAAGGGTTTGAGCGCATGTGGCTTGATCCAGAATTGTATTACCCAATACATCATGTATGCGATGATGACGGAAACATCTGCATGGAAGTTATGAAAATTTTTCAAGAGCAACTATATGACAAAGAGAGTGGAGAGTCATCTCCACATAAAAAGGAGGTTGTATCGGTTTCGGAAGTGATGAGGTATATCTATCGATGAACATCTCAATGAGTTTACAAAGCTATTGACAAATTTACTAAATCTAGGATGAGGACAAAGCACTATTTTGTTAAACTCATTGCTTGACGAGTTTGAGAGTTTCATCTTGACGCTTATTCATGGGATGGATGCATTGAAGTATGAAGTGGTGATAACATCTTTGTTGAATTACGAATTCTGAAGTCGAGTTAAAGAGTTGACAAAGTTCAAGTTAGCAGAAGCATTGACTCTACATAGAGAAAGATCAAAGAAGAAAAAGCAATGGTCAAAGAAGAATTGAGGTGATTATCACAAACGAGGCAAATTCAGGGTCATAGCATTGGGAGCAATGAGTGCACATTTTGCTTAAGGACTGGACACTGGAAGAATGGATATCCTAAGTTGAAAGAGAAGTGAGGGCAAGTGAATCTTTAGAAGTAAAATCAAACATTACTTTGAATTTGGGGGAGGCATCATACTCAAAGGTTTCACTTGCTATAATTTCCATAGGATTACTACTAAATTGAATTATGGATATAGGTGTGACGTATCACATATGCCCATAGAAAGACTGTTTTTGTTTATATAGTGAGACAGACATTGTAATAACTCAATGTTACATTAATGAGACTAAACTAATGTTAGGCATTACTATGAATTTATATTAAATTAGATGCACTAACCTAATATAAAAGATTACATTTGCAAAGGATTTTCTTAAGCTGTTACACAATAGTAAATATACAAATGAGTAAGAAAGAAAATGCACCATCCATAATACATCCAGAAAGAGCTAAAAATACATACATGCATTTCAGAAAAGAAAATAAAAATAATTATGTTACAAAATTTTATACCACAAAAATGCATAAAATAAATTTTATCATCTTCACTACGAACTAAATAAAATGCTAAGGCAAAAGAGATTATGCAGTCTGCTCATCCTGTACTGACTCCTTAAAGGCTAGATCCCCAACAGGCTCCTGATATGACATATTAGTATCATATGCCAAAGCACAACAAAAAAATTAATATTTTGATTAGACAAATTGTCTAAATACATGTTATGTGCGAATTTATTTTCTTTTAGGATAACATATTTTTATTATAATTAATTTAAGAATGTAAAAAATTGGTTGTAACCAGTTGTAGTACCAACAAGAGCTAAAAAGATTATAAAAATTATCACACTAAATGGCGCATAAGTAACATGTAATGATTGTCAAGGAAAGGATGAACTGAAGGAAATACAATGCATGCAATTTGAACAATTGAAAATACATGCTGAGCTACTAAAAGTACTGTACAAGTAAAAGACTGTGTCATAAGAATAAGTAAAATACTAAAAAGTACAAGTAAACAGAACAAAGTAGCTAAATAGCCTGAAGCAAGTAGCATACAGTACTGAAGTAAGTAAAATTGTAAAATTGTAAGTAAAATGGTTCCTGAAAATTGTATATGAAATCTGTAATGTACAATGCATATAGTTGTACATGAACTAAAATGTACAATATTAAGATATTATACATGTATGCAATTTGATATTATATTTTATTTTAATTATATGTTCTGAGAGCACTATACAGAACAAGGTGAGGAGCTAAGCATGTTTGCCTAACCATCTGAATTCAAGGTTCCTAAATAATATACACACTTCACCCTATAATATGTGC
Organism: Gastrodia elata; assembly: GCA_016760335.1. NCBI lineage: Eukaryota > Viridiplantae > Streptophyta > Magnoliopsida > Asparagales > Orchidaceae > Gastrodia > Gastrodia elata. The sequence goes on along the minus strand of CM028670.1, from coordinate 31,689,635 downwards.
AAATCTTTTAATCTCTCCATTGTCTGCCCTCGTTCAACTATTTATAAAGACTACTCCTCCCTGAGTGAATCTTCTATGTATTATTTCATTTTTTTATTATTTATGCATTAAAGATTTTTCTGAATTATATGTTCAAGGTCTTAGTCTCAAAACATTATAGCATTAAGAAGTTCAAATAATTAATTGTAATACTTGTATCATTTGATTATGTTAAAAAGATTATTTTATGCCCTTATTGATTTAACTGAAATGGCTCATAGTATGTTAAGACACAACCTAAGTGTCTTGACCTGACTGATCTGATCCATGGTGGTGCTGAGACACAACCTAAACATTTTAACATGAAGTATTAAATTGATATGTATAATTTATGAGTTATTCTAATTCAATCTAAATTCAGTTATCATTAAAACCCCACATATTATTATAATCAGGCTGATCAACTTAATATTTGCTAAGATACTACTAATAGTCTTATCCTGAAGTCTCAACTAAATTTTAATACTGATTTATGTATTCAATTTATAATATTTTAATTTATACTAAAATTAATGTACTGAATAAAATATCATTATTTGATATTTGAAGTTTGACTCTTTTGATTTAAGGGTAAGCCCTTCTAATAGTCTAAATTTATGATTCTATAATACAAGGAGTTCATAAACACTCATTTATTGAAATATAAGGGTTTTAAGCCTTAATTTTGACTAATCACTCTTAATTCTTATTGAGAGGTGATTAGTGAAATAACTAGTCACATGCTAATTTTTATTTATTATTTTGGTTCCTCGTATTTTTCTAATCATTTTATTAAATAATCTCATTAAGTTAAGTTTATAATTTAATGTTTCAAATTTTTTTATTTAAATTGTTACTTAGTTTCTACCTAAGTGTAAGCTTAAATTTGGAAGCTTTATTATTCAAATTACAAGAAATTTCCAACATGAGACTTGTTCCTCAACCATTGTGATATCAATTGTCATGAAATATAAATTGTTAAAGTCTATGGTGTAAGACATTATAGTTTTAAAATCATAAAAAAATTTGGAATTTCTAAAAAATATTTTAAAAATTTACTATTTTTTCTAAAGCCATAAGTATATAAATAAAAACTTAAAAGCTCTTATTATCTTATGATATCTAAAGAGAAGTATTCCTAGTACATAGAAGAGTTTATATTCCAAATTTCATTATCTACATGTAACTGGGATGAAGGTTACACTTGTGAAAACATACAAGAGAAATCTTAAGATCTGCTGAAAAGTTCTAAGAATTTATAATTTTGCTAAAAGATATGTGAAATTATTAGAGCTTATATTATCTCTTGATGACTAAGGAGAAGTTGTTCCTAATACAAATGAGAGTTTAAATTCTAAGTTTCCTTATCTACATGTAATTGGAAGAAAGGTTATAATAGTGTAAGCATACAAGAAAAAATTTAAAAATCTATTGAAAATATTTTAAGAGTTAATAATTTTGCAGAATGTTTAACAATATATATGAAGGTGTTAAAGCCTTAATTATCTCTTGATGTCTAAGGAAGTTTTTCCTAATACAAATGAGAGTTTATATTTTGAGTTTCATTACCTTTATGTAATTGGAATGAAAGTTATACTAGTGTAAAGATTTAAAGAATGATTTAAGTACTCTATTAAAATATTCAAGTAAAAATACATAATTATTTCTTAACTTTAGATGAATATTTGAAGACCTTAGTGGTTTATTGAGTTTATGAGTTGTTCATTTGATTTATTACCAACGTATATGAGATTTTATTTTTGAATACTTCTAGTGATAAATATGATTAGTAAAGGAAATAAACTACATTGAAATTGGAGAAAACTCCTTATTATGAAAAAGAGAGATTTTGATGTAAATAATATCCTAAATTTTTTTTAAGCCTAATGATTTACTTTATCATGGTTTTATAAAGGCTAATCTGATGCATGCAAGAGCTAAAACCATAAGTTTGAACATAAGCATGCAAATATACAACTTCATGATCATGAGTACCAAAATCTCAAAAATTTCATATTTATCTCTGCATTAGATATAGTTTTTAAATCTCATGTGAAATAATATTGAGTTAGGTTTGCTCAATGTAAAAACTTAGATCAAGCATAAATCATCACACCTGACTTAGATTTGAGTTTGAGCCACAGGCATTAAAGTTGGAGAGAAGGGGGTACCTTTGCTCCAAGTGGTATTGATGATGCTTAATGGAGTTCTCAACACCATAATAATATCTTATGGAAGCTTGAAGCCTTCTTTCTTGGTTCATTTGACACTCCAATGGTTTTTTTAGCTCATGGGAAAGATTAGGATGAAGGGTTTCGAGCTTGATGAAAAAATGAAATAGAGGAGAGGAGGGAGTTTTGAGTGCTTGATGAAGTTCTAAATTGAATTTTCAAGGAGAAATTGAAGCATTTGACCTTATTATGATGAAGTGAACTCCTTAAATGAGCACTATGATAGATATAATGATGGTGAATTTCCCATGGGAGGTTTAGCTGGTGGAGATTAAGTGTAACAACCCAGGTTCTTACCTAGGTTAATTAAGACTAATTTATGTTTTAATTATGGTCCTAATACACTAAATAAGTCATTTAAAACTCAATTCTAAGATCTAAATCAAACCAAGAATCAACTGGATCAAATCTTGATTTTTGGAAATCCATAAATCCTAAAAATTGACTTTTTATTTTGGCCTCAAATCGAGAAATGGACTTCGCCATTATGCTAATTGCTCCCAAATTAGCTATGGGTGATATTTTGGATGCATTTGGAAGTCATTGGATTTTCGGCAAATATTTTAATATTATTTAAATACCCCAGAAAATCAAATAATTAAATACTCATCAAAACAAAAATCCGATCGCATCGTTGCGTCCCTCACCCCTCAATTAGCTAGGGGTGATTTATTAGAATTTTTCTAAGCACGGTTAATTATTTAATTAACATTAATAAAATGTTGATAATTTAATAAAATAATATTATTATTTAAATACATTTAACGGCACCGTCCATTTAGATATAACGCCTTCAGGTTTTTATTAAACCCACCGTTTGATGGGACGGATCTTCTGATCCGTTCGATCAAGGATCCGACAGACGATTGCCCGTCTTCTCTGTGTGGGCAAATAGGCCTGCGCGTGTCGAGAGGGTCGACGCGCGTCGCCCTTCGACATTGCCAGGCGTCCCCCGCTTCTTTTTGGCCTCCCAATCTTCTTCTTTAAGTGTCGTAGTCAACTCCAAGTCTCGGGTTTTCACCGTTCGAACCCTAGTTGCAGTCGAAGAAGCCGAGTGATCTTGATCCAACTGCCTAGCAATCAGGTATTACATACTTCCCTACTCCTATTGATCTTAATTCCTTGTTTGATTTCTACAATTATTGCAATCGAATCACTAAACTAAGGATCACAAACCTTCGATCCTTCGTCCTTCCACCTCCAAACCCTAAAAATCGCATGCGGTGGAAGACGAAGCGTCGGCTCAGAGTCCTGAACCGGGTTGGACACAGTCAATTCGCTCTGCCCATGGACCGACCACGCATCACTCACCACGTAATGCGTGTGAGCCCTGCGTGCTGCGTTGGCCTACTCTTGTTCGATTGCGTGTCGTTCGTGTCGGCCGATAGTGGGACCCGCTGTCTTTCACAGTGGGTGTCAGTGGGACCCACAGGTCAGCTACCGGCCAATACTGATGCACCGTGTGGCTTCTACGGGCCCCAGTTCTACTGCCGAGAGTATGTGTGGGCCTCGCCGGTGTTAAATATAATAAATAAATAAATAAATATATATATATATATATATATATATATATATATATATACTTAGCCTAACTTATAATATATGCATAAGTTTAATAATGTAAGTAAATCTTATGATTAGTTAGATGACAAAGAAAAACAAACTAAATAGTCAAAACATTTGAGAATGAGATTGGGAAATATTATGATTACAGATATGTTAATGCAGTAAGATTTATTATTTAGAGCAACAAATCAAATGAATAAATTTATTTAAATTTAAATCCCAAACTTTAAGTATTCATAACTCATAAAATACATATCCAAATTATACAAATAAATATACCATTTTTATCAGCAAAAATCAAGGAATTTATTGATGCCATTTAATCTTCAGTAGGATCAATATTTTGTATAGTGACCTTTAAGGTTTCTTCATAATTACAAAAATTAACATAAATGTTCAAACTATCATAACTTTGTGCTTGATCATCCAAACATACCCAATATGGGTCTCAAAGTAATTAGCAAAGCCTAAGTATTAATCTAATAGTATTGGTTTTGCTGTTTGAGACCTAGTTTGACTAATCACTTTTGGACCCAAACCATAATTTTCATAAGCCTTTAACTTTTTAACCCTTAGTCCAAACCTAATCAATATGGGTCTTAAAGTGATCAGTAAGACCTCTAGAACAATTTAGTAGTGTTCAATTCATTATTTGAATTAGTTTGAGCTTAATCACTTTTAAGACCTAACCTTAATTAGGTCAATTAACCCTATAACTTTAATTGACCATAAGTTAGTCAATTGAACTCCAAATTAAGTCATCCATATATCCATTTTGATCAGGAAAACCTAATTAATAGTAAACTATAAAAATATTTATGATCCAACAGTTAGATCTCTTAATCAACCCTAATCACCTCAAAACTTAATTAGTGAAGATTAGTATAATTAGTGATCCAAATTGAGTAATTTAAATTTCAGAGAGCTTTTAGAGTATATTAGAACCTAGTGGTGTGGCTAGTTTAGTGATTTGATGATTAATTTCACTAATCACTCTAAGCCTTAATTAGGCCATAACTTAGCCAATTATAGTCCAAATTGAGCATACCACTCATCATTTTGATCAGTGGATCATTTGTGACCTATAACAACTAATTTTGCTCAATTTGGACACCAATTGGAAAAGTTATGATTTTTGAACCTTAATTAAGAAATCCTAAATTATCTTTTTACCCCTTAGCTTGTATTGGCTATAACTTAGCCAATACTTATCAGAATTCAATGATTTTAGGTTCTATGGAAACTTTAAATAGTAAGCAACAATAAACTGACAAAAATTTTAGATTCCATTTAATCAAATTACTTAAATGCCCCTATGAGTCAAATTCATTTATTTGTTCTCATAAGGCTTAATAATTACCCAAATTAATGTAATTGCTATAATCTTATATTGGATAGGAAGAAACACTTTGCCACACAAAAAATTCATATTTGGAACCCTAGATCAAAATTTGATCTTTTAGACCAGGGTCTAAAAGATCAAATTTTGATCTAGGGTTCCAAATCTGAATTTTTTGTGTGGCAAAGTGTTTCTTCCTATCCAATATAAGATTATAGCAATTACATTAATTTTGCCCAAACTTAGGGTTTAGCATTTTAAAACCCTAGAATTATATTCTAATTATTATAAATAGTAAGAATAGTGATTTAAATCATAAATTATGTGAGCTCAAGTCTTAATTAGATCATTGATCAAAATGTCATCTTATATCCTTAAGAAAACCTTAAGTAAAAATTATGAGTCCTTCTTCTTCCTTAATTTATTAGATATTTCTATAGGTCTTAATAACATTAGTTAGGATGAATATCTGAGAGACACTCTTAGTAATTAAGAGCCTTAATTCTTAGGATTAGGAAGAGATCTTAGGTTAGAGTTCATCTATTGAGTAAATTGGGTTACTCAATAGGTGAAGCCTTGAGTTTACTAGTTTATAGGTTTTCTTAGTTTATTAAATGATTATTTAATATTTCAATCTTAGAATTAAGAATAGAGATCTATCATAATGAGTTGATTTCTCATTAGGATTTGCTTTAACCTAATCTATGAGACTTGGGTTCTAAACCTTAGACTCTTAGATATACCTTTGGATTGAGTGATTAAACCTCATCATTTGGAGTTTAATCCTTAATCCTTTCATCTTTATTTGGCTAATCAAGATAGCGTGGGATTGCTTAAATTATTAAAATAGGTCGATTAATTTATCATTTAACTTATATAGTCGACATCAATTTATTTATAATTAGGACCTAGCTAGTCTTAATTACTTTCAATCTATAAGGATGTGAATCTGAGTTACACTCGATAGTATGAATTGGAGATCCTAAACTTGTGTAACTTAGAGTAGATAATATGATTAAATTGGATAACAAATGGATATCACTTGTGTATAAGTTGAGTCTCTTGCTCACTTTGACATTTGATGGTTTGCCTTCCTTATTTTTGAGCTTTATACCTTGATCACATGTATTAGGCATAAGGCATTTGAAAAGTGTTTCATGTCAGACTTATTTTGCATAGTAGCATTTGCATATGTCATTATCATTGTTGAGTTGAACATATGGTTGTTAGAATGTAGCCTAATTAGTATGCCTATTTTCGTACCTATACTTTAGTACAATCCAAACCTAGACCTATGACCGGCTAGGATGGTATTCGCCTGTCTAAAGCAAGTCCAACCAAGCCTAGGCCTAAGACCGGCTAGGATGGTATTTGCTAGACTTCATACTTCATATCCTTTTTCTCCCTTTGTTGGCAATACTAATTTAGGTGCATTTCTACTTTAATTTGATTATCTTCTTTAAGTCATAGTAATTTCAGTTTCATACTTTTATTTTAGTCTACATTTCAGCACTTTCTTATTTACTATTCTTCTACATTTACTAGCTTTACTTCTACTTATAGGATGCTAGTTTTACTTATTATTTACATTCATAGGATGTTAGTCTCACTTTTAGTTACTTAATTGTTTCATGTGTTCTTACTTCATGTTAATTAGCATGAATTTATGTTGATCATGTGCATGTTTAGGTTAAGTTTCCTTTTTGTTATATTAGTATTTAGTCTTTATTTTATAATTAACCTTGTTGTAGCTATACTTGGATGTATGTGCTTACTTCCTAATTTGTTAAGCTATATGCCTTTTTCTTTCATATGCATTCTGCTCCTTTACTGCTTGTTTGGGTGTATGGTTATGGTGATATCTAAATAACATAATAAAATTTGCAGCTTAAAATGTGCTTAGAATTTTTGTCTAATTAAAATTTTCTTTTATTGGCTGGGGCCCAATCATTGTGAAACTGACAATGGTAGACTCTAAGCTTTTTGAGGTTGGGGAGCCTTCTGAAGACAGGATTCAGGAGGAGGTCAAGTTGATTGAAGACCCTTAGAATTCATTTTTTGCTTTGTGAGGATGAGTGTTTAGATTTCATTTTTGCTTAATCACTTAATTTCATGTTGTAATAATATAAGGTAACTTTATACTTTTGCTACTTTATTTATTCTGAGTTGGATGTTTAGTTCCTCTTACATTGTGATGAATGGGTGTTATGTTTTTGCTTCCGCACTCGGCTTTCATATATCTTTTATTTAGTGAAATTTTACTTTGAGAATGGCAAAGTCCTTAATTATGATGGATTCAGATATGTGCCTAATCTAGTTATAAGTAGGGACCTTGTCATTTAGGTGACCCCTCCACCGTAATCATGTTAGCTTAAGAGTTAACAGAACTATGGCGGGGCAGGGCCGCCACATTAAGAGGTGCTAAATTTGACCTCATTCACCCAAAATTTCAGTTGTTACCTGTATGAATATACTTTATAATGAGATTAAGAGAAATTTGGACTCATTTGGGTGCTTAATTTGCAAAATAGGGCCTAAAAATGAATACTTTGATCTCATTAAAATTAGCTCCATATAGTCACCAAATTCAAATTAAGTGAACTGGTGGTAAGTCTAAGTTAAAGGAATCCATAAACACAAAAATCAGGCTATATGGTTAGGTGGTTGAGCCTAATTTAGCCTCCAAAGTCACTCTCAAGTCTTGCTATAACAACCCTAGTTGTTACCCAAGCAAAACCAAGTTAATTTAAACTAAAATAAGCTTTGATTTTTCACTTCATTATACTCAATGGGTCATTTAAACCTAACCCTAAAAGTTTGAATACCATTGGAGCTCATTTGAGCATTTTGGCTATTTTTGAATCCTAAATATTAACAAAAATAATTTGATCTCCAAATTAAATCTAATTTCAATTTTGAACTCATTGCACCCTAATTAGCTAAGGGTAAATTTTTGAAAATTTTTGGAACTCATTTAGTACTAAATTAAATTTAGAAATAATTAGAATTAATATTAATTAATTACAGGATTTATAATATTAATTAAATAAAATAATTATTTTATTTAACAGTGGGATTTGCTATTAGGACTGCCGCAGATCTGCTGCGGGGTCCCGACAATGGTGTAACAATGTCTGGCCTATAAATGCAATGACGTGAATCCTAGCACATTAATTCAATGGTACTGATGGACCTGGTTAGATTCATCATCAGCCACTGGATTGTATTCATGAATCCAACAGTTATCATCCTCTCCGCAATTCTATTTAAATAGAATCGCATCAGTCTCCATCTCTAACTGTCTTGAGACCAGACGACCCTCAGATCATCCAGCCCTGTTCATCTTCATCTTCGCTCGATCGATGGCCCGACAGTGGAGATACTATCATACCAGCCATGCCAGCATTGTCTGCCACTCTCTTTGCCACATCGAATAGCCGTTACTCATTGTAAAATACCAAAATTTCTTTCTCAATTGTTTATTAATATTTAAATAAAATTTGACTTCAAATTAAAAATATGACTCCACCATTGCGTTCACCACCTCCAAATTAGCTAGGGGGTGAAGTTTTGAACGCATTTGGAAGTCGTTAATTTTTAGACGAATATTTTAATATTATTTAAATACCTAAAAATTCGAAGTAATTAAATACTCGTCGGATTGAAAATCCAAGCGCGCTATTGTGTTCAGAAGCCCTCAATTAGCTAGAAATGATATTTTTAAAAATTTTTGGAAAATATTTATTTAATTAATTTTAATTAATTAATTAATTAAAATAATTATTATTTAATAAAATAAACGGCACCGTTCAGTTAAAGAAACGCCGTTCCCCTTTTTCCTTCTGCTACCGTTTGAAGAAGATGGAGTCTTTGAACCGTCTGATCGCTCGATCAGACGGTCGAGACTCATCGTCTCTAAGAGTCAGGCACGACTCTGCAAGTAGACACGCGGCGAAGGAGAAGATGCGCGTCACAGAATACTCCACGCTTCGTGTCGATCCACTGCTTCCAAAGCTCAATAAAATTTAAATGGAAGTATCAATCGAAGATTTCCTCACTCAAAATTCATCTGAGAACTTAAAACTTGCCAAATCAATTTCTTACCTCATTCGGCAGAGCATCGTTTCAACTATATCAGGTGCTTAACTACTTCAATTTTCCTAATTATCTTACTTAAATCAATATGTGAGTTGTTATATTATTGCATCTAATCAATTAAGCAATCGGTTGTTTTTTGATTTAAAATCTACCGCCGTAAAACCTGTCTCGTTCGTCTCGGCAGAGGATGCTAGGGCTAGGATTTATCAAGCGATGGAGAACTCTTTAGCCGTTGAATAAACCACCATTAGGAAGCCCTCTTCAGTGGCCATCCAACGATGTGCGGGCTGGAGGCTATCAACACCGGGAAGCCCTCTAAAAACTAAACCCTAGGACGAGACCTCACGGGCGATTGAAGGAAGAAGAAGGATTCTGGGTCGGGCCGGGTCAACCCGGGCCCGACCCGTCTCTGCTCAGGTCCTGCAGACTGCTGCAGCACTCAATTACGCGGGACCCACACCAGATGCCTCACGAATAAGGAAAGGACACGTGGACCTTCTAGAAGAAAATTCTGTCATGTGGGACCCACACACTGAACTTCGGCGAATAGCAAAGTGCCGCGTGGCACTGGTGGGCCCACCGCCGATTTAAAAACATGCAGTAATTATAATAATTATAATAAAAATATCTATATTTATAATATATATAAATCTGTTACATATTAAATACTTATAGATATACGTAAACAATAAAATAAATTAAGATAAAATAAAACTAAATAAATAAAAATATTGATAAACAGAAAATATAGCATATATTTAATAAATATTAGATTAAAAAATAATAATATTTAAAACAAATATATCACCAAACTAAAATAATTTATACATTAATTATAATAATAGTAAAATAATAATCAAAATAACAATATATAAATAGAAAATTTAAATAAAATATGATAAAATAATATGTAAATATATTTAATAATTAAAATAGATTAAATAAAAGATACAGTAATATATATTTAATACAGAATTAATTTAAATCAGAAATTTTTTATAAAAAATAATAATCATAAAATAAAACAATAAATATTAAATATAAAAATAAAAATAGAACATATAATATTATTTGATAAATATTATATTTAAATAAATATATTTAATAGATAAATAAATATTTAATAATATTAATCAAATTTAAATACATAGATATAAACATAGTACTTATACAGTTTTAAAAATCAGAAAAATAAACAGAAATAATCTTAAACAAAAATAATAAATGTTTATTATTGGTATAATTAATTCATTAACCAAACATTATAAAATTCATAACTCCTAAAAATACATAATCAAATTATACATAAAAAGGAATATAATAAAATCATTTAATTTGCTATAAGATTAATATTTCACCTAGTGTCATTTAAGGGGTATTAAGTAAATATTAAAAATGTCACATTAACTTATAAACCACTAATCCAAACATACCCAATATGGGTCTTCAAATACTCAGAAAAGTATAAGGAATAATTTAGAAGTATTAATTTTACAGTTTGGATTAAAATTTAACTAATCATAATTAAGACCTAGCCCTAATTAACCTAATTTAACCTAGAACTTCAAATACCCATAAATTAGTCAATTTAGCTCCAAATTAGGTGAACCAAATATCCATTTAGATCAGAAAATCCTAAATTTCAATAAACTGCAAAAATATATAGAATCTAACAGTTAGATCTCCTAATCAACCTTAATCACTCCCTAATTATAATAAACCCTAATTTTTAACCCTACAAATTAGAATAGCTATAACTTAACCAATTCATATTAGAATTTGATAATTTTGGACTCTATAGAAACTTTAGGACATAATATTCAATAAACTAGCATAAATTTTATATTAAGGATAAAATTACTAAAATGCCCTTATAAGGTCAAATTCCCAATTTGACCTTATAAGGCATAAATAATTTAATAAAAATAATTCAAATAAAATCAAAATAATCATAATATTACAAATCATGATAAAAACATTAAATTGATAAATTTTATTATTTTGGCAGATCAAAGAAATTAAATTTGGTTGATTTTATCAAAATAAATCAGGTACGCAAATTCACTTATAAGTCTTATTTCAGTATTCTTATTTGAGACATTTTCCATTTGTGTATTATTTGCACTGCTTACCGCATTTTAATCTGCAAAAGAATTATATCAAAAAGCATGTAATAAAAAGAATTTATATATATTTTGTGGTGCTTGTCTTTGGAGGGTGGAATGTAAAAACTAGAATCTGTACAGATTGGGCTAGCTAGCAAGCCCCTGGGAGTTAATTGGAAGGATTTAGCCTCTTGTAGGAAGTAGGCAAATCCAGAGGAAAGACACACCATCAGTTCCTAATTTGAATAAGCTACCGACGGGTGGCGAGAAAGCTTCCTACAGATTTATGCCTATGGGTTTACCCATTTGGGCTCAGGGGTCTCCGGACTCGACTTATTGTTACATATGCTTTTGATAAAATTTATTTCATATATGTTGATTTTCACAGCTATTTTGCAGGGCAGAATTTGAATTTGAAAATTTGCTTTACTTATATGCAGTCTTTCAGTTATTTTCATATTTGATTCATACTTATTATAGGATGCTAGATTTATTCTTATAAGAACAATTTGCGTACTCCTACCTGACTGGTAAACTGAATTTTTCAGGTTTTGATAATTAAAAAGTTTAGAAGATCTGCCAAGATTAAAAGAAGAAGAATTAAAAGAAGAAGAAGAATGTAGATATTTCTTATTTCATATTTTGTAAAAATTTAAACTGTTGTAACTTTTCATATTTATTTTGGCTCTATGTATAAAAGGACTCTGAATTTTATTATTTTATTTTTTTTGTCCTTTTTGAATTATAAACATGTATATATATTTTCAATTGAGAATGAATTATTCTTTAAAGACTCTCGAACTTCGATCCCCGGTCGCCACAGAAATTGGTATCAGAGCGAAGTTTGAGACTATTTAAGGAATAATTCATTAGAGCCAACTATATAAATTCAGTTACTACATTAATTAGTAGTTAGATTTTAAGTTGGAGAGCCAACTAAGTATAGTTTATTATTTTCCAGATTATGGATAGTCAAAATAACAACAATAACAACAACAATCAATCACAAGAGGAAAATGTTCCACAAAACACTTATAGTCACAATGAGACTGTCTCACCTAATGTTGAAGCAGTCTATCCCTTTGATCATAGTGGAGCAAATCAGATGCTCCAGTTCATGAATATGATGAGTCAATTCATGAACAGTCAACAAATCTAGAACCCTTATCCTATTCAGAGAAAAGCAGTAAATGAAGACATGCAAATATTTCTTAAACTTCAGTCTCCCAGATTTAATGGCAAAGCAACTCCTTACCAAGCTGAGGAGTGGATTCAAAGGATAGAAAAGGAGTTTAAATGTGCTAAGAGTTCAGAAGACCAGAAGGTATCTCTAACTACTTACCTTCTTATAGAAGTTGCTGAGAAGTGGTGGAAGATGACCAAGAACACCACATTCCAAAATAGAACAGAAGAAGAGATCCAATGGGAGGAATTTATGAAAGCATTTTTAGGCAAATATGTGCCTCAGTCTGCCAGATAGACAATGAGAAAAGAGTTATTGAACTTGAAACAAGGAAGTCATACAGTGACAGAATATGAGGAAGAGTTTACTCGGTTGGCCAGCTTTGCCCCAGAAATGGTTACCACTGAAGAAGTCAGATGCTATTTATTCCTTAATGGATTAAGGAATAACTTTCAACATATCTTAACACCACTTTAGATCTTAAACTTTGCTCAACTAGTAGAGAAAGCCAAGCTTATGGAAGCTCAAGAAGAGCAATACTCTTCCAGAATGAAAAGGCTAGCATTCTCCCATCATTTTCAATCTAAGAGGCAATACTTCTCCAGACCTCAAGGAAAAGTGTATAATATTCAAGGTAACTCAAGTAGACCTGCTCTGAGAACACCAAACACTTGCAAGTTTTGTAGAAGAATTCATAGTACAGATAAATGTTTTACCGGTGAAGGTCAATGCCACCGGTGTGGAAGGATAAATCATCCCATAAAATTCTGCCGAGCCACTTATACAGTCAATGGGTATCAAATCCCAAATCAAGGAAAAACAATTATAAAGAATCTAAGAAGACCACTAGTAAACCAAGGATACAATATGGCATCTTCCAGTAATCCAAGAAACAATCAAACCCAGGCCAGAATATTTAACTTATCTCAAGAAGAGGCAAAAGAAGAACCTGATGTGGTCACAGGTACCATTTTATTATTTCAATATCCATGTTCAATTCTTTTTGATTCTGGAGCTACACATTCTTTTATTGCGTCAACAATAGTTCAACAATATTCATTACCAGTAGAACAACTTTCATCAGCTCTTAAAGTTAATCTACCATCAGGAGAGTTCTTAGAAATAAACATCTTCTGTAATTGCAAATTAGATATAAATGGAAATTCTTGGGAAGCTAAACTCACTATCATCCCTATAACTAGTTTTGATATTATCCTTGGGATGGACTGGATGAGTCAGAGTAAGGCATTGATTGATTGTGCAAAGAAGAGGGTATATATTTATAATGAAGATAAGAGAGTAACCTTTATTGGTCAAAGAAGTGCAATTATTAGTCTTATCCCAGCAAACAAGATTGAGAAATTCATTAGAAAGAAGTATCCTATATTCTTAACACTACTCTCAAGTTCTAAAATTAAACTACAACTTTAGAAAAGACTCCTGTAGTAAAAGAAAATGCAGATATATTTCCAGATGAACTTCCAGGTCTGCCACCTCAAAGAGAAGTGGAGTTCAGCATTGATTTAAGTCAAGGAACGAATCCTTTATCTAAAGCTCCATACAAAATGACACCCAAAGAGTTAGAAGAACTTAAGAATCAACTTCAAGAGTTAACTGAAAAAGGATTTATAAGACCAAGTAATTCTCCTTGGGGAGCTCCAGTTTTATTTGTTAAGAAGAAAGATGGAAGTATACGATTATGTATCGATTACTGGGAATTGAATAAGGTTACTATTAAGAACAAATACCCATTGCCAAGAATAGATGATTTATTTGACCAGTTAGTTGGTGCTTTCATATTTTCTATGATTGATCTGAGATTTGGTTATCACCAACTTCGTATCAAAGACGAAGATATTCCTAAATCTGCATTCAGAACGAGATATGGGAATTATAAATTTTTAGTGATGCTGTTTGGGTTAACCAACGCTCCATCTTACTTTATGGATTTGATGCAGCGAATAATGAAACCATACTTGGATTCTTTTATCATCATTTTTATTGATGATATATTAATCTATTCTAAGAATGCTAAGGAACATGAAGAGCATCTTAGAATCACCTTGAACTTGCTAAGGCAACACCAATTGTACGCTAAATTCTCAAAATGTGAATTTTGGCTTCACTCAGTCGCCTTCTTAGGCCATATAATTAGCAAGGAAGGAATATCAGTTGATCCAAGCAAGATAAGTGCAATTCAAGATTGGCCCCAGCCTACTTCAGTAATAGAAATAAGAAGTTTCTTGGGATTAGCTGGGTACTATCGCAAGTTTGTTAAGAACTTCTCTCAAATTGCAGTCCCTCTTACTCGTCTCACTCAAAAAGATGTACCTTATGTTTGGGATTCATCTTGTGAATCAGCATTTAAAAAATTAAAAGAATGTTTAACCTCAGCTCCTATTCTAGTTCTACCAGTTGAAGGAAAAGAATATCAAATTTATTGTGATACTTCTGGTATTGGATTAGGCTGTGTTCTTATGTAGGAAAGAAAAGTAATAGCTTTTGCATCTAGACAGCTTAAAGTCCATGAGAAGAATTATCCAGTTCATGACCTGGAGTTAGCTGCAATAGTCTTTGCACTAAAGATCTGGAGACATTATTTGTATGGAGTAAGATGTGAAGTCTTCACAGATCACCAAAGTTTGAAGTATATTTTTACTCAGAAAGAGATCAATTTAAGACAGCGAAGATGGTTAGAGATAATCAAAGACTATGATTTATCAATCCAATATCATCCTGGCAAGGCAAATGTAGTAGCAGATGCACTAAGTCGAAAGGCAGTTTCACATTTGCATATTTTGACTTCTAATCCTATATTACTCAAAGAAATAAAAGATCTTAAATTAGAAGTCATATTGCCAGCAAATGCTAAGTTATTTCAGATGATTGTAGAATGTTCATTAATGGATGAGATTAAAGAAGCTCAACATCTGGATGAAGAATACAACTCCTTATCTACATCAATTCAATCAGGAAAACACTTAGAATTGAATTTAGATTCAAATAAGAATATTTGGTGTGGATCCAGAATATGGGTACCAAATAAAGATGAGCTAAGAACTAAAGTATTAAAAGAAGCTCACTAGTCTAGATACTCAATTCATCCTGGAAATAATAAGATGTATCAAGACTTGAAATCACATTTTTGGTGGCTAGGAATGAAAAGAAGTATAGCTGAGTTCATATCAAAATGTGAAGCCTGTATCTTGGTAAAAACAGAACATCAGAAACCAGGTGGATTACTTCAACCTCTAGCTATACCTCAATGGAAATGGGAAGATATGTCCATGGATTTTATCACTGGATTTCCTCATTCAAAATCCAATAATGATTCTATTTGGGTAATTGTGGATAGACTTACAAAATCAGCACACTTTTTACCCATTAAGCAAACAGATTCAGTAGATAAATTGACAAGGATCTATCTAAAAGAGATAGTAAGGTTACATGGTATTCCAAAAACCATCGTTTCTGATAGAGATAGTAGATTCACTTCAAAGTTCTGGAAAGTAGTTCATCAAGATCTTGGTTCTCAACTTTGCTTAAGTACAGCTTTTCATCCACAGACTGATGGACAAATTGAAAGAGTAAATCAAACTCTAGAAGATCTTCTTCGCCTTTGTGTCTTAGATTTTGGAGGAAGTTGGGATGATCACCTTCCATTAGTTGAATTCTCTTATAACAACAGTTTTCAAGCAAGCATTAGAATGGCTTCTTATGAAGCCCTTTATGGAAGAAAGTGTATCACTCCTTTATCCTGGAATAGTGTTGGAGAAAATAGGATATTAAAATCAGATTTGATTCTTCAAGCAACAGAAAAGATAAAAATAATTAAGCATCGAATGAAAGCAGCTCAAGATAGATAGAAGCAGTATTTTGATGCTCATCATTGTCATGTTGAATTTTCTGTTGGAGATTTTGTATATTTGAAAGTGAACCCATTCAGAGGAGTTTCCAGATTTGGAGTTTCTGGGAAATTAAGTCCAAGATTTATTGGACCTTTTGAAGTTTTGAAAAGAGTAGGCCAAGTAGCATATCAGATCAAGCTTCCAACACATCTGAGTCTGATGCACGATATATTTCATATCTCCTCCTTAAGGAAATGTCTATCTAAATCTTCAGTGAGAGTGGAAGTAGAAGATATCAATTTGCAACCAAATCTAAGCTATGTGATTGAACCAGAAGAAGTTCTAGATCGAGATGAAAGGAAGTTAAGAAGTAAATCTATTCCCATGATAAAGATCAAATGGAAGAACTGTCGTAAAGAGGAAGCTACATGGGAAGAAGAAACAAGTATGAAGAAAGCATATCCTCACTTATTCCACTGAGTAAGTGATTCTAGACCTTAAAAATATCTGTAAATTTAGATTGATGTCGGGACGACATCTCTTTTAAGTTGGAGAGAATGTAAAATACCAAAATTTCATTCTCAATTGTTTATTAATATTTAAGTAAAATTTGACTTCAAATTAAAAATCTGACTCCGCCATTGCGTTCACCACCTCCAAATTAGCTAGGGGTGAAGTTTTGAACGCATTTGGAAGTCGTTAATTTTTAGACGAATATTTTAATATTATTTAAATACCTAAAAATTCGAAGTAATTAAATACTCATCGGATTGAAAATCCAAGTGCGCCATTGTGTTTAGAAGCCCTCAATTAGCTAGAAATGATATTTTTAAATTTTTTTGGAAAATATTTATTTAATTAAGTTTAATTAATTAATTAATTAAAATAATTATTATTTAATAAAATAAACGGTGCCGATCACTTAAAGAAATGCTGTTCCCCTTTTTCCTTCTGCTACCGTTTGAAGAAGACGGAGTCTTTGAACCGTCTGATCACTCGATCAGATGGTCGAGACTCATCGTCTCTAAGAGTCACGCACGACTCTGCAAATGGACACGCGACGAAGGAGAAGATGCGCGTCGCCGAATACTCCACGCTTCATGTCGATCCACCGCTTCCAAAGCTCAATAAAATTCAAATGGAAGTATCAATCGAAGATTTCCTCACTCAAAATTCATCTGAGAACTTAAAACTCGCCAAATCAATTTCTTACCTCATTCGGCAGAGCATCGTTTCAACTATATCAGGTGCTTAACTCCTTCAATTTTCCTAATCATCTTACTTAAATCAATATGTGAGTTGTTATATTATTGCATCTAATCAATTAAGCAATCGGTTGTTATTTGATTTAAAATCTACCGCCGTAAAACCCGTCTCGTTCGTCTCGGCAGAGGATGCTAGGGTTAGGATTTATCAAGCGATGGAGAACTCTTTAGCCGTTGAATAAACCACCATTAGGAAGCCCTCTTCAATGGCCATCCAACGACGTGAGGGCTGGAGGCTATCAACGCTGGGAAGCCCTCTAAAAACTAAAGCCCTAGGATGAGACCTCACAGGCGATTGAAGGAAGAAGAAGGATTCTGGGTCGGGCCGGGTCGACCCGGGCCCGACCCGTCTCTGCTCGGGTCCTACAGACTGCTACAGCACTCAATTATGCGGGACCCACACCAGATGCCTCGTGAATAAGGAAAAGACACGTGGACCTTCTAGAAGAAAATTATGTCGTGTGGGACCCACACACTGAACTTCGGCGAATAGCAAAGTGCCGCGTGGCACTGGTGGGCCCGCCACCGATTTAAAAACCTGCAGTAATTATAATAATTATACTAAAAATATCTATATTTATAATATATATAAATCTGTTACATATTAAATACTTATAGATATACGTAAACAATAAAATAAATTAAGATAAAATAAAATTAAATAAATAAAAATATTGATAAATAGAAAATATAGCATATAATTTAATAAATATTAGATTAAAAAATAATAATATTTAAAACAAATATATCATCAATCTAAAATAATTTATACATTAATTATAATAATAGTAAAATAATAATCAAAATAACAAGATATAAAAAGAAAATTTAAATAAAGTATGATAAAATAATATGTAAATATATTTAATAATTAAAATAGATTAAATAAAAGATACAGTAATATATATTTAATACAGAATTAATTTAAATCAGAAATTTTTTATAAAAAATAATAATCATAAAATAAAACAATAAACATTAAATATAAAAATAAAAATAGAACATATAATATTATTTGATAAATATTAGATTTAAATAAATATATTTAATAGATAAATAAATATTTAATATTATTAATCAAATTTAAATACATAGATATAAACATAATACTTATACAGTTTTAAAAATCAGAAAAATAAACAGATATAATCTTAAATAAAAATAATAAATGTTTATTATTGGTATAATTAATTCATTAACCAAACATTATAAAATTCATAACTCCTAAAAATACATAATCAAATTATACAGAAAAAGGAATATAATAAAACCATTTAATTTGCTATAAGATTAATATTTCACCTAGTATCATTTAAGGGGTATTAAGTAAATATTAAAAATATCACATTAACTTATAAACCACTAATCCAAACATACCCAATATGGGTCTTCAAATACTCAGAAAAGTATAAAGAATAATTTAGAAGTATTAATTTTACAGTTTGGATTAAAATTTAACTAATCACAATTAAGACCTAGCCCTAATTAACCTAATTTAACATAGAACTTTAAATACCCATAAATTAGTCAATTTAGCTCCAAATTAGGTGAACCAAATATCCATTTAGATCAGAAAATCCTAAATTTCAATAAACTGCAAAAATATTTAGAATCCAACAGTTAGATCTCCTAATCAACCATAATCACTCCCTAATTATAATAAACCCTAATTTTAACCCTACAAATTAGAATAGCTATAACTTAACCAATTCATATTATAATTTAATAATTTTGGACTCTATAGAAACTTTAGGACATAATATTCAATAAACTAGCATAAATTTTATATTATGGGTAAAATTACTAAAATGCCCTTATAAGGTCAAATTCCCAATTTGACCTTATAAGGCATAAATAATTTAATAAAAATAATTCAAATAAAATCAAAATAATCATAATATTACAAATCATGATAAAAACATTAAATTGATAAATTTCATTATTTTGGCAGATCAAAGAAATTAAATTTGGTTGATTTTATCAAAATAAGTCAGGTACGCAAATTCACTTATAAGTCTTATTTCAGTATTCTTATTTGAGCCATTTTCCATTTGAGTATTATTTGCACTGCTTACCGCATTTTAATCTGCAAAAGAATTATATCAAAAAGCATGTAATAAAAAGAATTTATATATATTTTGTGGTGCTTGTCTTTGAAGGGTGGAATGCAAAAACTAGAATCTGTACAGATTGGGCTAGCTAGCAAGCCCTTGGGAGTTAAATGGAAGGATTTAGCCTCTTGTAGGAAGTAGGCAAATCCAGAGGAAAGACACACCATCAGTTCCTAATTTGAATAAGCTACCGACGGGTGGCGAGAAAGCTTCCTACAGATTTATGCCTATGGGTTTACCCATTTGGGCTCAGGGGTCTCCGGACTCGACTTATTGTTACATATGCTTTTGATAAAATTTATTTCATATATGTTGATTTTCACAGCTATTTTGCAGGGCAGAATTTGAATTTGAAAATTTGCTTTACTTATATGCAGTCTTTCAGTTATTTTCATATTTGATTCATACTTATTATAGGATGCTAGATTTATTCTTATAAGAACAATTTGCGTACTCCTACCTGACTGGTAAACTGAATTTTTCAAGTTTTGATAATTAAAAAGTTTAGAAGATCTGCCAAGATTAAAAGAAGAAGAATTAAAAGAAGAAGAAGAATGTAGATATTTCTTATTTCATATTTTGTAAAAATTTAAACTGTTGTAACTTTTCATATTTATTTTGGCTCTATGTATAAAAGGACTCTGAATTTTATTATTTTATTTTTTTTGTCCTTTTTGAATTATAAACATGTATATATATTTTCAATTGAGATGAATTATTCTTTAAAGACTCTCGAACTTCGATCCCCGGTCACCACACTCATCTCCCCCAATCCAATGAGGCATTCACCATCGTGCCTTAAGCGCGGCCAGCTCCCATTAGAGAAGAACCATAATAGGAGCTCTCGGGCCTGGCTTAACTCATGGGCCAAGCTCCCAGGCATCCCGAGGCTATAAGTAGTATTGGAATACTTCACTGATAACTCTTTCTTCACTATGTTGCTGCCATTAAATCGATTGGAGCTCCCATCTTCCCAATTTACCTAGCTCCTATTCGAGGCTTCCCGGTGACTCCCATTGCTGCGTACCACTGATAGAGGTGCGGTCTAGCATTCCGATCCCCTATTAAGCTGTAGTGATTACTTGGAGAACTCCAGCACCATCCATTTTCCCTTCTATTACATCTGCGCTCCATTATTAGGTACAACCTCTGCTCCTACTTTTCTTGAGCTAATTTTAGCTCGAATCTCGCCTAATTATGCCTTAGGCATTGTGCTAGGACCTCACCCTATTTATTTGTGAGCAGCGAAGCCACTGGAGGGGACTGGTAGTGGACTAGGCAGTGGAATCACTATCTGAGTGTGCACTTCTAATCGAATATAATGCCATCACAGGCCATGGTGAATCCTCGAATAATCAAGCCCCCATTTGATGCTTGATTCCCTTAGTAGGTGATTGTTGTTTCATAGCAATTATTGGGTTCAATTTAATCGATCGATTCGGCTAAAATTGATCGACTCATATTTAACTCGTGTCTGTGTTATGCCATGAGTAGCACCCTAGTGATCCATTCATCCATGGGACTCATTGAATTGTCTAATCCCTAGGGGGATACATGTTGAAATTTCTATACATTGGCCCTATTTTGGCCCATTTTCTATTATGGCAATACTACTTTAGGCATACTTCTACCTTTCAGTTTAGTTCCAATTCAGTGGCTCATTTAGCCATATGTTTTACTTGCATTTTTACTATTTTCTATACGCTTTTGCAGTTCATTTTAGTTTAGTATTTTGCTTAGTACTTGTATTTTTAGGATGCTATTCTTATTTTTAGTCCTTTTATATTTTAGCTCAAACTTATTTTATGTAAATCAACACATATTCATATGACCATAAGCATGTTATGATTAGTTTACTTTCAGTACTTTTTAGTTAACTATATATATTTACTACCTAACCTTATTACAGCTTTTGGTTGAGATATGTTAATTTACATACTTTGCTTTATTTAGTTATAAATATTAATTTATAGCCATCATGTTTCTTGTGACTTGCTGCACTTTAATTACTTGCATGCCTAGTAAAAATTACGATATCTTAAATGTTCAGTTTCATTTTAATTGGCCTAAAATGTTACTACAAGTTTTTTTTTTGGCTGGGGTCTTGGCATTGTAATACTGACAATATTTGATTCAGAGTGTTCATTTAGGTTTCTTCTAGAGAGGAGCTTGGCCAGGATGAGGACCTTCCTGCTACTGTAGCTTAGTTAGCTTTATTTTTAAGTGTGAGGATGAGTATTCCTTCTTACTTTTAAATTTCAGTTTGTAATAATTTCATATTTTATATTTATTTATATTCAACATTTTTTATATTGAGCTGAGTTATTATTTCTACTTTTCTTACAATGCTGTGATGTAGATTCTATACTCTTTTTTGCTTCTGCTACTTTAATAATTTGATGTATGATCTTCAATTTCGGATGACAAGTCTTCTACTTAAGGCGGGTTGGGTTTATACTTGATTCAACTTTAGTTGAATGGTTTTCCACAGTTGGAGCCCATATTCACCGTAATTATGTTAATCTCAGTATTAGCATGATCACGGAGGGTACGGGGCCCCATAGTTCATATCAGAGAATACCACAAGGCGTCAGATAAAGATTTATATTCCTTTCTACCTAATGGACCATTCTTTTGAAATTACAGTCATCAAAATATAACATCCATAGCACAATACTCTCAGTAACTCTATGAAAGCGTAAATTAAAAATATCCATTTAAGATAAGTAAGTCACCCTCCAAATAATTAAAGAAACTTATTAATTCTACTGATAAAATGAGATGGAGTGTGAAAGATTAGAGTTGGACTACTACATTGTCACATTCGACATGGTCTGGGAACTCATTTACAAATGGGGACAAGAAAGTAAGAGATCTATTGCCGAAGTATCTGCAAAAGGAGTTTTAGTTTTGTACAAACTTCTTCAACAACCTATATTCATAGGACTTGACTTCCCGATCCTAGTAAGAGAATGGTTAAGCCGTGTGGAGTCATTTCTAAACTATATTGAATGTGCTGATTCCATTTGCATCGATCTCATGACTTATCAACTTCTAGACTTAGCGGGAGATTGGTGGGACGTCACTAGCTGGAAGCTCGAGAAGAAGTGCAAGAGGAAGCATCGTGCTGTAATGTTCGAGGACTCCTGTCTCGCATTTTGTACTGAGTTCATTAAAGAGCATTAGTGCTAGTATAGTTAGTGTGATTGTAATCCTTTATCATATTATGATTTCAGTGATTATAAGTTTTTCCCATTTTCTTTTCATCATATGTAAATGTTTAATCCTAATTAATAAAATTTTGTGGTTGTTAATGCAATGTCAAACTTGAACTTGTTAACTTTATCTAATTTTGAAATCAAGATTTGTCTTATTAAATCAGGATGAATCCCAGATCAACTCCAACAACTACACCTATTAAATCTGCAATAGCTTCTAGCAGCTCTACTAATGAAGTGGCCCATCTTCGAGGGATAGAAGCAGTAATGCTGGAAAACCAATCCCAATAGGCTTTGGCTATCCAAAAGCTAATATCCATTCACCTCTCACCAGCAACAACTAACAATTCTACACTAGCTATTCTTGCCCAACATACATCTCTCTCCTCCCATCATTATGCTGAGGATCTTCTCCATAGTTTTTGAGGCTGAGACCTTCTACCTTTAGTGGAAATCTATCCTCTATGGATGCAGCTAGTTGGCTAAAGATGGTTGAAAATAGCCTGATTAGTCTGAAGTGCCCAAATTCTGAAGTGATCTATCTCGCTGCACAGTTGTTCCATGAGGAAGCCAAGTACTGGTGGAACAATATTTGGAATACACGATTCATTGACTATGACATTGAGTATATTATGTGGGATGAGTTCATTGAGGCATTCAAATCTGAGTTTATCCCTCCGCTTGCATAGAATATTATTGAAGATATGATTTTAAGGTTGAAACAAGAAAGTTGTTCTGTCTCAGACTATGAGATGGAGTTTCAACAGCTGAATTATTTTGCCCCAAAACTTATTCGATCTGAATCTGCAAGGTGCCATTGGTTCCAAAGTGGATAACGTGATACACTCAAAGATCACATTATTCCACTTCACCTTTCTAGTTTCTCCAAGATTGTAGAAACAACAACAGTGGTGGAGCACCCCCAATCAGAAATGAATCTTAAGCGTAAGATTCACGCCCTTCTAAATAGTCACGAATCCTTTAAGAAGCACATACCTCAATCTTCTAAGGTCTATCAACTTGAAGCTGCACCTCCTGCTGAACCTATTCAAGGTTGTAATTGACCTCTCACTTATAGTAAGTGTTACCACTTTGGCCATAAATGATATACTTGTGATCGTCCAGGCCATCTTTTTAATCACTGTACACACACATAAATAGTGGATGGTGTTCGTATAAGACCTTGCAAAGGAACCAAGTCCTTAGAGCAACAGCTTTGAACAAGAGAGATCCATGATTGGCAATAATACCAACCCCTGCTTTTGAAGCACCACAGGAGCAACCTACTGCTCCAAAGTTCCAAAATAGTTTCAAAAAGTAGGTGAATAATTGTCCTGCTGGTCCTGCACGAGTATATACTTTAACATCTCATAAAGCTGCAAAAGATAGCAATATGGTTTCAGATACTCATTTATAAACCACTTTAAATTTAATTACCTACACTTTAAATATTATAATTATTTAATGCAATTCGTATGAATCATTTTTAGGCACTATTTATTTTAATGACCACCCCTGCCATGTTTTATTTGACATTGGGGCTAGTCATTCGTTCATCTCTAAGAGTTTTGTCAACCTTCTTAACCTGCTTACCTATAAATTAGCTAAGTCATTAAATGTTGGACTTCCATCTAGAGCCCAACTCAGTGCTCATAAGTTTTGCGATGTCAAGATTCTGCTGAATAATCAGATGTTTTATTATAAATTAATCATCTTACCATTAGCCAATTTTGATATCATTCTTAGAATGAATTGGCTCAGTAGTCACAATACTGTGATAAATTGCCTTAAGAAGAAGGTCACTCTTTATTTCTAGGGCAGACCTGCAACTTTCGTAACAAATATTAGTACTCAGGTGTCATTAACAAATGCTATCAAAGATGAGAAATTAATTAGTAAAGGATGTGATGCTTTTATTGTCACTATGATGGGTGAAGCGAAAGAAAGCATTTCTATCTCTGATTGTAAGGTGGTGAAAGATTTCACCGATGTATTTCCTGAAGATCTGCCAGGAGTACTTCCATCTAGAGAAGTAGAATTCTCTATTGAGCTAATTCTCGATACTCAACCTATATCTAAAGCTCCTTAAGAATGGCACCTAAGGAACTGCAAGAGCTTAACAAACTGTTGCAAGAGCTCTTGAACAAAGGTTTTATTAGGCCTAACATGTCTTCTTGGGGAGCACCAGTTTTATTCATTAAAAAGAAAGATGGATCAATCACTTTTTTATCCTTAAGAAGTGATTAGTACTAATTAATCAAATATTAAGTTCAAACTTAAATTTAAGTGCCTCATTCCTCTTATTAGTCAATATTAAGCCTATTTGATTTAATATTTACTTAAGATCAAAGTTTATTAATCTTTTAGCTTCTAAGATTCTCTACCTTTAGAATAAGAGTGGGTGTGAACCCTTAGATCCTTATAAGATCAGTACCTTGGATTCAGGATTGAACCCCAAATTAGAGTTTAAACCCAGAATCATTGATCTTGATTAGCATAATTAAGGTTGGGTTTAAGTTATTAAAATACATTAATTAAGTCGTTAATTTATTTACTTCACCTGTATAGTCATCACTTCTGATTATGAATTAGAACTGTTAAGTTCTAATGTTAATTTTAAGGTTGTAAATTTATTATTTTATAGGATAGTTGGATATTAGAGATCCTAAGCATGTACTAGTTCAGAATAGCTTGAACAAATTAAATTAGACAACAATAGATATCATATATGTATAGTTGAGTCTCTTGCTTACTCTGACTATTGTTGCTTCGCACACCATGTATTTGAGCCTTTTTTCTTGAACATATTAGTTGAACATAAGATATTTGATGAGTATTCTATGTTAGATTTGAAATTGCATAAACATGATTTAACTTCATTTAGTTCATTCAGTTCTCAATACAATAGAGTGTGGTCTAACTTAGTCTATCTCTTCAGTTCAGTTCTTTGGATATAGATTAGACTCGGACTAGCACTGTGCTTGGATAAGGGGATACATGTCTGATTCTATAAGTTCAACTCGGATCTAGCTCTAAGGATGTCTAGGGGGATACATGTTGAACTTTCTGGATAGTGGCCCTATTTTGGCCCATTTCTGTTATGATGGTACTACTTTAGGCATACTTCTACTTTTCAGTTCAGTTCCATTTCTGTGGCTTGTTTAGCTATATGTTTTTCTTATATTTTTACTATTTTCTGTATGCTTTTGCAGTTTATTATAGTTCAGTACTTTCTGTTTAGTATTTTATTCAGTACTTGCATATCTATGATGCTAGTCTTATTTCAATTTTCTAATGCTTCAATTTAGATTCCTTTTATGTAAATCAACATGTATTTATATAATCATAAGCATGTTAGGATGAGTGTATTTTCAAAATTTTTTAGTTATTTATGTATTTCCTGCCAAACCTTATTATAGCTTCTAGTTGAGGTATATTTATTTACATACTTTCCTTTGTTTTGTTATAAATGTCAGTCTATAACTATTCTTTTGTGGCTTGCTGCTTCCCCTTGATTGCTTAAATGTTCTTTAAGTGTGATATCTTAAATGTTCTTTAAGTGTGATATCTTAAATGTTTAGTTTTATTTAAATTAGCCTAAAATGTGCTTAGATAATTTGTCTAATTGTAAGTTTTTCTTTTCTTGGCTGTGGCCCTGACATTGTGATATCGATAATGTCAGATTCAGAGCTGTTTGTTGAGGTTGCTTCTAGAGAGTAGCTTGGCTAGGAGAAGGACCTTCCTGCTGCCTTAGCTTAGTTAGATTTATTTTCTACTGTGAGGATGAGTGTTCCTTCTTACTTTTAAATTTTAGTCTATAATAATTTCATATTTTGGATGTATTTATTTTCTGTATTTTTTATATTAAGCTGAGTTATTACTCTACTTTCTTTACTATGCTGTAACGTGGATGTTATATTATTTTTTACTTCCGCTACATTGATATTTTGATGTATGATATTCGGTTTTAGGTGACAAGTCTTCTAATTAAGGTAGATTGGGTTTATACCTGACTCGACCATAGTAGTGAGATTTTCTACAATTGGAGACCGTATTCACCGTAATTATGTTAATCTCAGTATTAGCATACCACTGAGGGTATGGGGCCCCACATTATGTCCCCATTTGATGCTCGATTATCTCAATAGGTGATTGTTATTTCATAGCAATTATTGGGTTTGATCTGATCGATCAATTTGGCTAAAATCGATCGACTCAGATTTAACTCGCATCTATGTTATGCCATGAGTAGCACCCTAGTGATCCATTCATCCTCGGAACTCATAAAATAATCCAATTCTTTTCTCCTTCAACCCCTGAATGTGTAGGATTAAACCCTAGCCCATAGCATTGCCACTATGAGGATAATTCACTCCTCACGGCTCACCCTTGGGGCCGATCAGGTCGAGTAAGGACCCACCGACCCAGCGTGACCCAGAGAAGGCTTCCTTTCTTGATCGATGCGCCTATTGACGCTAAAGGTGTATCCATTGAGATCAAGGCATGTAACAACCTAAACTCTTAAGCACCAAGGTATTATCTGCTTTGGCTTGAAAAGCCTCACTATTTTTTCCTTAGAAGATAAATTCCCAGCAGGTCACCCATCCTGGAAGAGCTCCCATATGAGAATTCTTAACTTTGGAGTTCTTATTCGCAACTCCACCGTTATCTGAAAAGACATCTTGATATTTAAGAGTTTACTTATTACTACTTAAGTGGGTCTTTATAATATCCCCAACTTATGTAATTGATGTCCTCATCAGTATCCACACATAGATCCTAGAACCATCCATTTGGTAAATAGGACTAGAGGTGACCTTTATAGGCTCAAGAGGTACTCACAGCCATATAGCACCTTAACCATCATGAGTTTAAGAGGCTGCTCACATGAAGTGGTACTTTGCATTGTATGGTATTTAGCTCCTATCTGACACCCTATGGCCTGCTCTAATACTATTTGTAACAACCCAAACTCTTAAGCACCAAGTGTAACGTCCCCAATAATATAATAGGAGATTAATCCAATATTAGGATGTTACATTAGCACCCAATACTCAATTAGAAGAAAACTAATTAAATGTAGATGCTAAGTGGCCAAGTCTCTTTATGAGCCAATGTTAAGTTAAAGTAAATTTGTAATGAAAGCAATAGAAGGTGCATGAAAACATCGTAAGTATAAACAATACAAAATAAGTATTCATAACATAGATAGACAAAAATAGGTAAAAATAAACTCATGCAATTTTAAGTTTAATTATTACAAATCCATTTAAATGAAAAGGAAAGAGAGAATACAACCATTCTCTTTATTAAACTAAAAGTGCAAGAAAATTTAAATAATAAGCGAAAGCCTTTCATTTGAGGAGCTCTTCAAGCACTAGGATCTGCATTACTTGAATCAAAGAACTCTTGATCTATCATATTTTGGTATTTAAATATGATAGGGCAAAGCCAATAAGAGAAAAAGCATAGTTAGACTAAATATTATGATCACATTTTAAGATTAGCTATATTTTAAGTTAATAAGATATCACAAGTATTAATTTACAATTTAAACTAAGCAGCGAAGCTAAAAAAGCTATCAAATATAGAAAAAGAAAGTGAATATAACTATAAAGAAGTAGTATGAAATAATTTGAGTAAGAATACTCACCTATACATAAGTCTTAACCTGCATCAAAAATTGTAAGGGAAAAGCATTCTAAAAGGCTAGAAACTGCTATGTGCATTTAAAGTAAATGAATTGAAAGTAATACATGTTCAATGAATTTTATGCTAAGTAAGCAAATGAAATACAGTGAAGCATTAAATGAAATTAAGCAACATATACTGGATTCTAAATGAACTGTAAGTAAGCAAAACACAATACTGGAAATAGAGAGTGTAAAGCATTGAAAGTAATAAAGTATCTTAGACTCTTGGTCTAAGACAAATATAGCCTATGACTATGAAAAAAATAATCATAAATAAATAGTTATGAAGAGATCTTACAATCAATAAGATTATAAAAGAACTCTTATATTATTATTTGAGGTAATATTTAAAAGTTATCTCATTCTACACAGAGTTCAATAGAATAAAATGAGAAGTTAAGCACGTCTGCCCAACTGAATACTGTGGGGGGTCGAACATTCACATTTACCCTCTCTAAAATGTGAAGTCCTTTAATAAGCACTATCTTTCTTGTTTAAACTGCCATAAGGCATTCTCTATAAACTTTTATGAAAATTTTTATTATGCACAATAATCTTGTATGAATGTTTAAAGAAAATGCTCAGAGCTAAGTAAGCATTCAATAAATTTCAATAATTGTAACCTTTTATTATCTAAATTTTAATGATCTACTTAATGATTGGAGCTAATTGAGCTCCTAATTTACTTATAGATATTAATCTTTAAGTTAATTATAGTAATGGTAAAAGAAAGAGAAGTTTAGAAAATAGTATTTTCATGTAAAGGAAGTTCATCCTATACTAGTCCTAAACTAATCAAATCAATAAGATTAATGATTAAAGTTTAAGGAAATTAGTAAGGAAGAGTAAGATTTATATTTGCTAAGTTAATGAAAGTATAAGCTAAAGGAAATTATATTAGCTTCATCTAATTAGCTTACAAACTAGAATGTATCAAATCAATTCAATCATGAAGTTAGCTAAGATTAATTGATATTGAGTATTTGAAAGTAAGGAAAGAAGTATATTATATCCTACAAGTAATAGTTCATTAATAGTTGTAGGAATTTAGAAATCTATAGCTTATTTAAAGCATGAAAGGGAGCTATTGTTCTCTATTTTAATCAATAGAGAACTAATTTGGAAGGTTAAAGACTATTAGAATATGTGCTAATTATCTAAGGGATTGTTTGAGCACTAGTCTTATTATGAGTTCTTTTAAAGAACTTTAACTTAGCAAATGGAATTATTAAGCTAAATAGAATACAAAAGAAATTGAAATATTCTTAGTTAAATCTTACATGTAACTAAAAGAAAAATAAAATGTGTAGAACATAAGAATCTCATTCCAATTCTAATAATTTTGGCAAGAACTCTATTGTATTTGCTCAAAAGAAACACATAGAACATAACATGTAAGTCTTCCATTTACTTGGAAAATTAATTGGAAAAATCAATAATATAAAATTAACATTAAGTTAATCCATTACATAGGATTGCTTATTCCAATTTAATCCTAACATAATATAAGTAATTGAAACAACATTCCATAATTATGCATATAACATTCATGAATAAAATAAAACATAAAATATTTATATAATTCTCAACTTGTGTAACAATCCAATATTGTTACCCAGCTTAACTTTAGCTTAATTGCATCTTAATTATCATTCTATTAAGTTCATCTAGTCATTTGAACCAATCCTTGAAATTTTGGAGCGATTCGGAGCTCAATCGAATAATTGGAATATTTTAATATATTTAATTAATTAGAAAATTATGATATTTAAATTGATCTCAAAATCAAAATCCGACTTCGCCGTTGCAATCGTCACCCCAAATTAACTATGGGTGATATTTTGGACGCGTTTAGAAGGCGTCGGATTTATGTGAATATTTTAATATAATCAAATGCACCAGAAAAAAATAATTAAATAATCATCAGAATCAAAATCTGACTTCTTCGTTAAATTTCTCACCCCTAAATTAGGCATGGGTAAATTTTTGCATGTTTATTTAATCTAATTTTTTAAATAAATTAAAAATTAAAAAAAAAATTATTTATTTCTTTATGTCCATTCTTTTATTCCCTATTTTAATTTTCTAGCTAGCTCTATTCTGCACCTTACCCCCCTTCCCCTAAATTCTAGCACACACAAGGGGGAGACCTCTCCCCCTCCTCTCTTAGGCCATGCCTACTTCACCTCTCCTTCTCCTCCTTTAAAATGGAGTTCAGCCCCCTTCTTCTTTTGCTTGCGGCTGAAGCTCTTCCTCCCTCCTTCTTTGTTGTGCTTGCGGAAGAAGAAGGAGTTCATTCCTCCAAAGTTCTTGAAGAAAAATAGAGTTAGCTTTTTCCTCCATTCTTGCAAGATAAGGTACCCATTTGCTCTACTTCATTATCTAATTTCTCCTTGATTTATCAACATGATATGGATGATACTTTCATTAGCTCCTGTATAACGTCTAGGTGTAATCGTAGAACTTCAATCGAACTCAAATGAGTTGGATTGAAGCTCATTCCTCCATTAAAATTTTTGTCAAGAAAATTGAAAAATATTTGTATACCAGTAGCTGGAACTTTAATTTCTACTTGTTATAATGATCCATGCATGGCGATTTTGGCATCAATGGCAAGGTCTTGAAACTACCTTTCAATCGATGTATGGCACCGCACATAGAATGCTTTGAATTGAGAGTATTTGGGTGTGAAGGGAGACCCATCACTGTTTTCACAGAGGCGAAATCACCGTCGGGAGCTGCAGCGCGCCGCAGCTCCTGAGTTTTGAAAATTGGGTCCGCCGCAGTGCACCGTAGTGCGCCACAGTGTGCCATAGTGGCATAATTATTTGATGAAGCATAAAAACATTTTGATAAAATTAATGAAATCCACCGCAGCATCTGCACCTCGAAGAATCAAGCGTCGTAGCACCCAGCTCTCGGGTTGGTCACGCAGTAGAGCACTATAGTGCCAGAAAGTGCTGCAGCGCGCCACCGCACTAATTTTCGCAACAGCACCCAGATTTTGGAAAGTTTTCTACCACAACGTTGCAATCCGCCGCAGCGCGCCACTGAGCACCATAGCGCACCGTAGCACCCAGAACTGTCCGGAATTACCTAGAACTATCCAAAATGGCCTAAACTTTATATTTATAATATTTTAAGGACCCTAGCATTGTATAAAATTATATGTGAAATTCAAATGTGAAAATTTATCCTTTATAGCATGTGCTAAAATTCCTTATGTCTTAAATATCTTGTGCCAGATGTTAAATAATAGAATATTTGATTGCTTATATTGACCAAGTATATCTTAATAACCAAATTGCATGAAACTTAAGTTTTTTAGATTTATAATCAAGTGCTAATCTCTTTGATTTGATTTAGGATTTGGTTAGCCTTAATTACATCCTATTCTATGTCACTTTACATTCGATAATTTTATAATATTAGGGTATATGTTAGAGAACTTTAACATTTATTTGGACACCTTGATGTACTTAATTAATATTAAACTGTATTTGAACATAAGAATTTTAAGACCTTGATTAAGTAAATAATAGTTAATGTAAATCTAAAATTTTCCATCAATAATATACCAATAATGCATTGATTTGTTACTGATTTATAAATCAACCATTGGTCATAATTTTGTTAAGGCTAGGGGTTAAACCCTAACTTATCTTGATTAAGGTCTAAACCTTAATCACCCTAATCAAGTAATTTTGATTGAAAGATAATTTAACTTGCATAATTCTAATAATACATTTGATTTGACATTGAACTTAAATACATTGTATTAGAAGTTCTAAGATTAGTAAAAGAATTTATGTGATTAACTATCTGGACTTAAGCTTGAGATCTCCGATTTTCCCCTATATAAGATCCTTAGCATAAGAATAATTATAAAATTATAATAATTTACAATATGATTTAATTCTAATAATATTCTTGATTTTATCCCATGATTATGGTATAAGATGTGATCAGATGGGTCTAACCATCTGATCTGATCAACCAATTCAAATTTAACAGATGCAACTTATGATCTTAGCGCAAATTATTAAGTTAAATGTTAGATGCGTAAGATCTTGATGATCTTATAATAGAATTTTTATGTAATTGAAAGCCTTAACAAAATGTTAACATATTGAGGTAGGAAGAACTTATTATCACATCCTGAGGTAGGAACTTAGATGATTCTTCTTGACCTTAGAAGATTGATCTTAAACCCTTGTGGTAGGATCACCCAAAGTCCTTAGAATGAGATTCCTCCCATGTGGTAGTAACCTATATTGAGTGACTTCTTGGTCACACTCTTGGAACCTTGTGTAGGATTCACCCAATTAGAGTCAGTGTTCATAGCTTTGGTAAATCCATAGTTACTAAATAGAATTGATAGAACCCAAATTATTAGTTGGATATAATTATGCATATCCATGGTGCTAAGTTACTTCAACAATATTCAGGATTGGTTGAGTCACTCCAATGTGGACTTATGATTAGGTGCTATCCCAAGGGATTTGACAAATACAGTCCCATTAGAGTAAATTTTCCAAGACTAAGAGTGTTACAACTATTGAATTAGATCCTTAGTTTAAGATATAAACTGTGACTGGGTTCTGCCTCCTATCATAGTGCACTTTGATAAGTGCAGTTTAAAACAAATTAAGTATCCCAAGTTACCTTATGTAGAACACTAAGTATGCTTATAATTAGGTTATTTAACATCTCAGCTTGAGATATAAACTGCGATCGGGTTCTACCTCCTATAGAAATATGCTTCGATAAGTGCAGTTTTAAACAAGCTAAGTGTTAATTCAACTTTCTTGAAAACATACAACCATGTGTATACAACCTTTCCAACTAATAATTTTAAGTAAAATCCTAAGCAAAGTTAGTTATTGAAATTAAAACTAGGAGTCAGAATCAACTTGGATGGATTTTGCACAATGGAGACACTTGATTAATTATCTGATTTTAAATCATTTTCTAGATTTTTGATTTTTAAGTCATGTAGTGTAGAGACATGAGTATGAGCATAAGCATGATGTATGAGTATTAGTGATAATTTATGAGTTATGGGATATTGTATACAACAACGGGGGAAACTCAAAATGTTCATACATCACAGTAAATTGTATTTCCCAACAGTATGTATGTAGACATTGGACCGTACAACTCATAGCAGTTCAGTGATAGTTCAGTTGCATATCAATGACATATAGTATTGTGGCATATTCAGATGCATAATTTCAGTGTTATACAGCACAATTTTACATGCTATTTACTCAGTTTTGGATCATACACTATTTTATTTGCTTTCAGTATTCAGTATACAGTTAGCTTTACTTTACTCAGTTTTATACAATTTTAGTTATTCAATTATTTTTTATAGTCTTTCTGTAGCTTTGTTTACTTTACTGTTAAATCTACATAATTAGAGCTGCTTATATTAGTTTCGATGTGTTAGACTTATTGTCTAACACGTGGTACTTTTGGGATTCGATAATTTGCTAGATTTTGAGCAACATATTGAGCCAGGTCAAGAGGACTCTCAGGAGATTCAGGAGGGGTTCATTGAGCCTTAGTGGACCCTCCTTCAGCCTTGTAAATTTTTTCTGTGTTTATTCAGTTCAATAGTTAAACTTTATTTCAGTACTATTTTAGTAATCAGTTTGTAGTAATTCTGGATGTGTTTTTTTCTTTTTTGAGACAAATATTTTATTTAGCTTTTGTGATGAATATTTCTGAATGTTTGCTTTAGTTTCTGCACTCTATGTATATCTTACTTATACTAGTATTGTGATGTGATCAGACTACTAAAAAGGCTGATATTTTATAAATATATTGGATTCCTCATGTTGTATTTTAAATTCAATGTATGTATTTGCCAAATACTTAAGATAAGGATACTACTTTTATTTTACGTATTAGTTCTCAACCCTCTTTTGGGGTTGAGTCAGCAGCCCATCAGATGGGTTTCTTTTCAGCGTTAATTTTAGTTATTTGAGGAGATGGGACATCCCTTCTCGAGTGGCGCACCACTCCACCGCCAAAATTGATTATGATTATCTCTTTTGCGCTGGTGACGGAGTGGAGCGCTACAACTTGCTAGAATGTAGAATTAAAGAACAATTCATTAAAGCATTATCATTAACTTCATTTAAAGCATAAAATATGAATTCTAATTATATTCCAACTTAAGAAAATTACATGTAGCCTTATATTCTAGTTATGTGAAATTTGACAATATATTTAAGTCAATTATTCTAAATTCTATCTAAAATAGAAAGATAAAATTCAATATATGTTATGTAATTATTCTATTCATTTATCTATTTATTCTACATATAAAAATAATCAATTATAAAAGTTCCTTAAGCATTTCTAATTCATAATTTGTATTAATATAATAGCTAGCAACTATGATTTGAATAATCAATTAAAAATATATACATACATTTAATTTAATTCAAATCGTTCCTAAGTGATTTTACAATGGAGGAAATTTAACTTGAATGAGCATTTAACAATTCTATTCATCACATTTATGAAAATGTAAAATTTAGACATACAATTTAGACTATATGGGAGATAATAATGAAATAAGTTTGCTATCCTAGGGTTCACACATCATAAAATAAGTATTTATGAAAAACAAGAAATTAATATTTATCCTAAATTAAGGAGTAAAATACCTAAAATGTCTAAATATTGTCCAAATGATAAGTTATACAGTCAATGTGATCTATAAGTCTAAAGGAGTAAAATGATACTAATTAGGTTGAATTTGGAGAACATTGATTTTGTAAGATTTGGAGAGGTCCTAATTGGGGTTAAATGTCAATATGAGATATAGGGTTCAAAACCTAAATTTGATCTCTTGTTATCGTTCCTCACATTTTTGTGAGTGAAATGGAATATTTAAATGTTCAATTTGGATTTGAATTGCTTAAATTATGATACAAATAAGATTTGGAATTAAATTTTAATTATTTAATTAATCAAATAAAATGAGTAAATAAATTAATCACTCAAACTGAATTTAATTGGCATGATATCATTCTACACATTTTTATGATTGTAAAGGACAGTTAGATCATCCAATTTAGACATCAAACACTTAAGTTATGATGTAAACAACTTTGAATGAAATAAATTATTTTAATTTAATATTTAAAATAATGATAATTACATTCTTTTGTCAAAGTAAGATTTTAATGTCATAAAACTAGTCTTCACATTTTTTTTGAGAATGAAATTATATCAAATATCATACCATTAGGGTAATTATAACTTAAATTATTAAACTTAAAAGAAGATTTAAATTATTTAAATAATTTAAGTTAAGTTAGTTAATCGTTTTAAGTTATTCTAATAACAGATTTCTTTACAGCGCTGTTTGGAAGTAAACTAAACCGGACCGCAGATGTTATGCGCACAGGGACCCGGTTCAAGAGAGCGGCTCGCATGGTCATCTCTCCCGATGAGGTGCAGAAATCGCAAGCCCTAGGGCATCAAGGCGATGGCTGTTCGGAGCTGCTCAGGGTGCGTGGAACTTCTCAAAAGGAAGGCCATCTAACGATCTCCAATCTGATCCTAAGCAACCCATTAAGCACTCACTCTAAGGTATACACAAAGGATATCCTAGTTTTACTTTCAGTTTTAAAAGAAAGATAGAAGTTTCAGCAAGAATCATTTTTGACTAAATCCTTAGTGATTGATTCAATGGATTAATTACTACATATATTCTAATCATGTTGGAATACAAATTAAGTGATTGATTTCAGGTTATAGATAAACAAATTAATCACTATGAATCATTAACAATCGATTAACAAAGCTGAATTATACGAATTCAGGAATCATTGAAATGTCAAACAAAATGCAATAACAGTATGATGACAAATAAAAAGAAAATATCATTCGAGATATATTCTACTTTCATTACATCCAACACAGAATTATCATAATCTCTTTTGATCGAAAAAAGATGCAAGGCTTAATATCTAAAGAAATTCGTGCATCTAAAAGGAATCATTAAAGAGGAGATATGCATAATTGAGTTATAATCGAAGTACTTTGCACCTTTGATCTAGTGGTTTGCTGCTTTCATTTTCTTCCTTACCAAAAATTTTCTTCTAGCAGCTTAGGTCTCTCTCATAGGCTTTCAGGTCGAGTGAGTAGGGAAAATGGAACGCCTTAGAAGATAAGACAAAAAGCAGGAAGTCAGCCGAAAGATCGTACCTCCACTCCTCTATTTTTTGCGAATGATCGTGCCAGTGTTGACAGCGGCGTACATGATATAAATTTAGATCATTCGTTCGACTTCTTGATTGAACAGTTAAATTAGCCAGAAGGAGATTGAAATTAAAAGTAGTCGTTCGATGTGCTTCAGAACGCACGGGATGGCCAGGATTTATAAATCTTGTTGTACTGTGTTCGGCCAATTACGACTGATCCGCGTGATATAAAAAAAATGCCATTGGTCATTTCTTTTATAACATATAAATTATTTAATTTAATTATCTATTAATTAATTAACATATTATTTTAATTTTATTTTTTTAATTTAAGCACTTAACCGTGCTCTGAAAATCCAATATTTTCACCCTTACCTAATTGAGGGGTGAGGAACTCTAAAATGCGATCAAATTTTTAATCGGAGGTATATTTAATTTGTTTAATTTTCTAGGTATTAAACTTTTATTAAAATATTGACGAAAAATTTGATGACTTCCAAACACTTTCAAAATACCACCCCTAACTAATTTATGTGTGGTGAGTCCAATGACATACTCCATTTTTTATTCTAAGGTCTAAATAATTTATATATTTTCAGAATTATCAGAAAACTAAGAAATGCTGGAAACTATCAAACGGTCTCTAAATCGTACGAAATTTGAGGTGGAGACTCCTAACATTATTTTAAGAGTAATGGAAGTGGTTTGGAGTCAATTATATTACTAATTGATGGGTAAAAACACTAGGGTTGTTACACCAAGGTATTGTCTATTTTGGCTCAAAAGGCCTCACAGTTTTGCCCTTAGAAGATAACTTCCTAATAGGTCACCCATCTTGGGAGTGCTCCCACATGAGCACGCTTAACTTTGAAGTTCTTATCAGCAACTCCACCGTTATTTGAAAAGGCGCTACAATGTTGAAGAGTTTCATTTATTACTACTTAAGTGGGTCTTTACAAGGTGTGACATAATCTAGGGATGGAGACTTCGTCGATGGGAGTTAACCCTAGGGGCGCTGCGTTAGGGAAAAGGCATGAGGACGATGCACAGTGACGGGCCAAGCTTCTCCTAACCCTCACATTTATTATTTCGGGCCGATGAGTATTAAAATAATTTTTGGAATTAATTTCCTGAAGGAAATTAATTCATAAAATCAAATCATATGGCTTAATTAATCCATTTAATTCCATTTAAATTAATTGAATAACTTTGGTTATACTTATCCAAATGGTATGATCCATGGTACTATTTTGATCAGAAAATCATAAGGAACAATAATTTGTAATAAAATTCTAGATATAATGGTCAGATTTTTGATTTAGTCTAATCTCTCTCTAATCTTAATTAGTGAATAAATAATTGATTAAATGTCCAAAATTCATGATTAAGGTCTCTGATTATCCATAAGACAGAGGATAATTTAATTATGCTTTTAAAAATAATTTAAGAGTTCTAAATTTGTTAATCACCTCTTAATCATTCTAAATCTTAATTAGTGATTAATGACTTAATTAATTTTTTGATTTTGATAAACCAAGTTCCTTTTATATTCTTAAGTGTAGTAGAACTTGCTTATGCATTTAGATTTCCATTTTAAACTATAATTTCCTTAATCAGTTTTTTTAGCCTTAAAAAGTTATTAGTGCTAATTAATAAAATATTAAGTTCAAATTTAAATTTAAGTGGCTCATTTCTCTTATTAGTCAATACTAAGTCTATTAGAACTGATTACAGTCAATTTGGTTGCTTTAATCATAAAATCCCAATTTTAGCCTTAAAAAGAGTATTTTGGTCATTTTGGTCAAAAGTTTATTTAAGAACCCTTAAACTATAGAAATGTCATTAATATGCTCTTAATCAGTAATATAATGTATTAAGAACATTAATTTAGCTTTTGGACCTAATTGATTAATCTAAATGGCTTAAGCTAAATCCTTCTTAAGTTTTCTCTTAAGTAAATCATAAGCTCTTAAAGTGATCTTAATCTTGAATAATGAAATTTAATCTTATGAAACCAGTCTTAAGTGCCTTAACAAAACTAATCATATTAATTATTCTAAAGAAAATATCTTAATGAAAACCCTAAGTTTAAATCCAATCTAAAATCTTAAGTGATTAAACTTAAGATTTAGACCTTAGATCCTTAGTGATTATCCATAGTAATCCATTTGAATTGCACCATCTTATTTTTAAAATTCTTAATTAATTTAAAGCCTTTTGAATCCTTCATATGGGTTTATGTTGATTTAACTTATGAAATAATGTTATTATTCTATAGATTGAACTTAGATCGTATATTCATATATTCTTATTTGATTATTTTATCTTATAATGATTCAGCCTTTCTTTAATAGTTTCTTAATCTTTTAGCTTCTAAAATTTTATACCTTTAGAATAAAGGTGGGTGTGAACCCTTAGGTCCTTAGAAGATTAGTGCATTAGATTTAGGATTGAACCCCAAATTAGAGTTTAAGTCTAGAATCCTTAATCTTTATTAGTATAATCAAGATTGGGTTTGAGTTATTAAAATACATTAATTAAGTCATTGATTTACTTACTTAACTCTTACTAGTTATCACTTCTGATTATAAAATTAGAACTGTTAAGTTCTAATATTAACTTTAAGGTCGTAAATCTGTGATTTTACTGGATATTTGGATACTGGAGATCTTAAGCATGTACTAGCTTAGAATAATAGAACAAGTTGAATTAGATAATAATAGATATCACATATGTCTAGTTAAGTCTCTTGCTTACTTTAACTATTATTTATTCGCACACCTTGTGTTTGAGCCTTTTTCCTTGGACATATATATTAGTTGTACATAGGATATCTGATGAGTATCCTATGTTAGATTTGAAATTGCATAAATATGATTTAACTTCATTCAGTTCATTTTATTCTTAGTACAGTTTATTATATTCTAACTTAGTCTACCTCCTCAGTTTAGTTCTTTGGATATAAAATAGACTCAGACCTAGCTCTGTGCTTGGCTATGGGGATACATGTTTGATTCTATAAGTTCAGCTTGAACTTAGCTCTAAGGATGCCTAGGGGGATATATGTTGAACCTTCTATATAGTGACCCTATTTTGGCCCATTTTATGTTATGGCAATACTACTTTAGGCATACTTCTACATTTCAGTTTAGTTTCAGTTCAGTGGCTAATTTAGCCTATATATTTTACTTGCATTTTTACTATTTTCTGTGCACTTTTGTAGTTCATTTTAATTTAGCATTTTGCTTTATACTTGTATATTTAGGATGCTAGTCTAATTTTTAGTCCTCTTATGCTTCAGTTCAGATTTTTTTATGTAAATCAGCAAGTATTCATATGATCATAAGCATGTTAGGATGAGTTTGTTTTCTGTACTTTTGAGTTAATTATATATATTTACTACCTAACCTTATTACAGCTTTTGGTTGATGTGTATTAATTTACATACTTTGCTTTATTTAGTTATAAATATCAATTTATAACTATCCTGTTTCTTATAGCTTGTTGCACCTTAAATACTTGCTTGCCTAGTAAAATTGGAATATCTTAAATGTTCAGTTTCATTTAAATTAGCCTAAAATGTGCTTAGACAAGTTGTCTTACTGTAAGCTTTTTTTCTTTTTGGTTGGGGCCCTGACATTGTGATACTGATAATGTCAAATTTGGAGCTATTCGTTAAGGTTACTTCTGGAGAGGAGCTTGGCCAGGAGGAGGATCTTCCTACTACTGTAGCTTAGTTAGATTTATTTTCAGTTGTGAGCACGAGTGTTCTTTCTTGCTTTTAAATTTTAGTTTGTAATAATTTCATATTCTGGATGCATTTATTTTCTACATTTTTCATCTTGGGCTGAGTTATTATTTCTACTTTCCTTACTATGCTATGATGTGGATGTTATACTCTTTTCTGCTTCCTCTACTTTAATAATTTGATGCATGATCTTCAGTTTTGGGTGACAAGTCTTCTAATTAAAGCGAGTTGGGTTTATACCTGGT
The DNA here is from genome assembly GCA_016760335.1 of Gastrodia elata. NCBI lineage: Eukaryota > Viridiplantae > Streptophyta > Magnoliopsida > Asparagales > Orchidaceae > Gastrodia > Gastrodia elata. The sequence continues at coordinate 31,648,742 of CM028670.1, read as the reverse complement.
TCGACTTTAGTTGAGAAGTTTGTCATAGTTGGAGACCGTATTCATCGTAATTATGTTAATCTCAGTATTAGCATGATCACAGAGGGTATTAGGCCCCACACTTGCTAAGTTATTGTAGTGCCCCGCCCCGTAGCTGCGCACAAATCATAAATTAAATTCGGCGGCGGAGCGGCGCGCTACTCAGGAAGGCATAACCCGTCTTTCCAAATAGGCTAATTAAAGAAACTAGCCACACTGAAGGTTGCTGACTCAACTCAGGAGTAGGGCCGAGAGTCAATACTTAAGATCAGAGTGAGTTAATTATCTTTAGTATTAGACTAATTCATATATTGGATTATAAAGGCAAGTAAGGAATCCTATATATATTCATAAATATCAGCATTTCCAGTATGCTGATCACATCACAATACTATGTATAGTAATTGGATAATAGAGTATGGAAGCTAAAGCAAAACATCCAGAATACATTCATCACATAATAATAGTAAATATTCATCTTAAAAAAAAAAGTAAAATACATAGAGAATTATTACAAACTCCTTAAAAATGATGCAAGAGTAAAGTTCAACTAAAGTATTAAAATAAAAGCAGAAAGAAACAAGGTGGAAGATGGGTCCACTAAGACTCCATGTACTCCTCTTGGATCCCCAGCGAGTCCTCCAGTCCTGGCTCTACAAACTGCTTAGGATCTAACAAATTGTCAGATCCAAAAAGTACCCTGTGTTAGACAAGAATTCTAACACATCGAAACTAAACTAAATAGTTCAAAAATATCACAGTATAACAACAAAGTAAATAAAACTACAGAAAAGCTATAAAGGCGATGTATAATCGAAGCTATGTAAAACAGAATAAAGTAAAACTGAACTTTAAATTGAATGCTAAAAACAACAAAAAACAACAAATGATCTGAAATTGATGTAAACACACCCAACACTATACTATATGCCACTGGAATCATGCATCCGAATATGCCACAATACTATATGCCCCTAATATGCAATAGAACTATCACTGAACTACTATGAGTCGTGCAGTCCAATGTATACATACATCCAATTAGAAATATAGTTTACAGTGATACTGATGCATCCTAGAATTCTCCAGTCAATGTATGTAATATTCTGTAACCCATAAGTCATCACTGATACTCATACATCATACTTATGCTCATTCTCATGCTCATACTTCTATACTACATGAGTTAAATTTAGAAATCTATAAATACTTCAAAATACGATAATGAATCCAAGATCTCTATTATGCAGAATCCTTCTAGAAGGATTCTGACTCATAGATTCTAATTTTGATAATTAGTTGAAGTTGAGATTTTACTTCAAAATCATTAGATCCAAAGATGGTATACACATAATTAGCATGTTTCTAAGAAGGGTGATTTTTAACACTTAGTTTGATTAAGCCACACCTAATGAAGTGATCTTTGATAGGAGGCATCACCAGATGGTGATTTGTATCTCAAGCTAAGCCATTAAAATACCTAACTCACAATCACACTAGTGTTATAAAGAATGTGATTAGAATCACATAGTTTGCTTGAAGCACATATACGGAAGCCATCTTCGATAGGAGGCATCACCCGATGGTGATTTTTATTCAAACAAGCTAATGATCTAAGTCCATAATCATAACACTCTTAGGATTGAATGATTTAGTCTAAGTGAGACTATGTCCAATAAAACTCACAGGATAAAACACAGACATAATCTTACACTAAGATGGATCAACCAACCCTGAATGTTACTGAATTAATCCAATATTATGGGTATACCCTACTATACTTAACTAACAATCTAGGTTCAATAATTCTATTTATTCAACAAGGATTTATCAAAACTATCAATCTTTACTCTAATCAAGTGAGTCCTACACAAGGCTCTAAGGATGTGATCAAAAGATCACTAAATATGGGTTTCTATCACAAGGAAGAAGCTTCATTCTAAGTACCTTTAGGTGATTCATACCGCAAGGTTTTAAGATTAACTTTTAAGATTAGGAAGGTTCATCTAAGATTCTAGCTCAATAAGTTACAAAAGTTCTCCATACCTCAATGTATGATCAATTAAGGTTTTCTAAATATTTTAAGAACGATCCTATCGTAAGATCCTTGCGATCTCACATTTCTATTACTTAAGCTAGTATTAAAAGGTTACTTATTAACTTGAATTATAGTGATCAGATTAGATGATTAAACCCACCTAATCCCATTCTATTCTACAATCATGGGATGAAATTAAAAACATTATTAAAGTTAGATCATTTATTAAATCAATATAACTTTATTATTTATCTTATGCTAATAATCTTATATCAGATAAAATCAAAGATCTACCATTTAGATTCAGATGATTCAATCACAATGATTCAATATTAATCTTATCACTTCTAATTCAATGATTTAAGATCAATACTAAATTAGATGCATTATTGGAATAATGTTAATTGAATTATCTTACAATCAAGTCATTTGATTAAGCAGTCAAAGGTTTAGATTTTAATCAAATGGGTTAGGGTTTAACCCCTACCCTTACCCAATTAAGATCAATTGTTTACTTAAAGGTTAATTAGCAAATCAAATAGATTAGGGGTGCATTATTGATGGCAATCGAAGATCTAGATCAAGTATTAACCACTTGATTAAGATCTTAGGATTTCTTAAGTTTAAGAAGTCTAATTATCATTTCATGAAATAAAGAGTTGAAGTTGCATGTGAGGGTTTATTTACTTTTATACTACTATTATAAAAGCATATTAATAGAAATTTATAGAAAATTAGGGGGTAATTAGTGCTAAACAAACCATAGATCAAGATACATAGATTAGCACCTAGCCATAAATCCAACCATTAAAACATTATAAAACTTAGCACTTACATTTCATACATGCAGTTGATTAATCAGAGACTAAGTTTACTAAGATCTAGTAATTAGAAACTCAAATTTTTACTAATCATGGCTTTACAAGATTAGGGCATAATTAAAGATATAATGATCAAAAAATTAATTTACTTAGTAGATGCATTCTATAAAGTATGGGAAACATAATGACACCTTAATCATGCAATTTGGCTAAGTATACATACTAAACAACTCTAATTAAGTTCTGCAATAATTGGGCTAATCCAGAAAATTCAACCATTAAAAGTTCAAAATTATTTTGTATTCAGATTCTTGATGATTTTCTAATCATTTTGGTATATAATATTATAGGCTTTGGATCAGTGGATCAAAAGTTATCATATTAATTTAATTTGTATTTTTCCAATTTAATTTCTCTATTATTTAATTAATTGGATTATTTTCATTAAAGAAAATAAATCCAATTAATCATATTTAAATAAAACGGGCTCAGCCCAAAGTCCAAATTGAGCAGGTCGATCGGGGCCTGGGGATCTCGTCACTGTCGCATAGCGCGGGTCACAGGCTGACCTGACCCGCACAGTGCCGTTGTCCCCGCCTCAACCCCTCTCGATAAAGGCTGGATATGGAATGTGGCGGCCCTGCCCCGCCGTGGTCCTGTTAACTCTTAAGTTAGCATGATTACGGTGGAGGGGTCACCTAAATGACAAGGTCCCTACTTATAATTAGATTAGGTACATATCCTAATCACTCATAATTAAAGACTTTTTCATTTCCAAGTATAATTTACTAAATGATAAGCACTAAAAGGCAGAGTGCGGATGTGGCGACCGGGGATCGAAGTTCGAGAGTCTTTAAAGAACAATTCATATAGATATTTTTATAATTCAAAAAGGGCATAATAAAATAAATAAAATTTAAAGTCCTTTTATACATAGAGCCAAAACATATATGAAAATTTACAATAGTTTGAATTATACAAAATATGAATTAGAAATTTCTACATTCTTTTGCTCCCTTTATTCTTCTTATTTTGATTTGGCAGATCTTCTGAGTTCTTTTTAATTATCAAAACCTAAAAAAAAAATTCAGATTACCAGTCAGGTAGGAGTACGCAAATTGTTCTTATAAGAATAAATCTAGCATCCTATAATAGGTATAAATCATATATGAAAATGACTGAAAATAAAACTGCAAGTAAAGTAAGCAATTTCTGCCCTGCAAAATAGCTGTGAAATTCAACATATTTGAAATAAATTTTATTGAAAGCACTTGTAACAATAAGGCGAGTCCGAAGACTCCTGAGCCCAAATGGGTAAACCCATAGGCATAAATCTGTAGGAAGCTTATCTCGCCACCCATCGGTAGCTTACTTAAATAATAATTCTTGGTGTGTCTTTCCTCTGGATTGCCTACTTCCTACAAGAGGCTAAATCCCTCCATATAACTCCCAGGGGCTGCTAGCTGGCCCAATCTGTACAGATTCTCAGTGTTGCATTTCTCCCTCCAAAGACAACCACCACAATAATATATTCATTGTTTCAACTTTTTGTTACATGCTATTCAATATCATTCTTTTTGCAAATTATAAAGCGGTAAGCAGTGTAAATAATATTCAATTGGAAAATGGCTCAAATATAAGAATACTGAAATGAAACTTATAAGTAGATTTGCGTACCTGACTTGTTTTGTCTCAAAATCAATCAATTCGATTTGTTTGATCTGCCAATAAGTAGTTTAAGTCATTAATTTGATTCTTCATAATATGTTTTTATGACATTTTATTTGAATTCATTAAAGTAATTAATTTTACGTTTAATATTTTCAAGTGACATTTTATATGAAATTTTTAGAAATATGTGTAGACATCTATTTTTCCTAAAATTTCCTATGTCCTAAAATTCTTAAAAATTTCGGCACAGAGTCTCCTTTGTTTTCGTTCAAATTTTCCAAATTTATACAATCAAAATATAAGTCAATCCATTGACTATTTCCAGTTCTAAAGTAGAGTTCAATCCATTAAAGGATTGCTCATTTCCAATTCTAAAATAGAGTTAGCATTTAAAAGAGCAACAATTTTATAAGTCATAATTAAAACAATCTAACAACCTATAAATTTATACATCCTATCTCAGCATCTATGGAAAATAACAAAAAATGCAAAAGAATTTAGTTTAAAAATTTATAAGAGCAGCATCCTTTAGCTTAATTATGCTATAGGATAATAGCTTTTAGCGCAGCATTTCCTTCATTAATAGCTTATAATTCAACCTGCAAAATACGACATTATTTAAAGTTAACAATTAATATGTAAAAGAAACAATAACCATTTAAACTAAAGTCTATCATAGTATTTATTCCTTACCATTGCATTTAATAGTTAATAGTATTTAATCACATTGATTTTTTTACTGAAATTGAAAGAAAGCATATAAATCTTGTGTATTACAAAGTAGCATTTAGATTTCACAAATTAAATGAAAACATGCTGATTTTTAATAAAAAAATTGGTAGTAATTAAACTAGTACTCCTATAAATAGCAGCATTTATCTTATATGACATTGCATGATAAAGAAAATGAATTCAACATTTCATAATACCTATGAAGACAACTACATATGTAGTATATTACTTATGACTACACTTGACTCATACTAGGATGAATGACAGCTTTTGATTCAACTCTCACAAAAAAAAAAAAAAAAAAAAAAATAGTATTTGAATTTCAAAACAAATTTAGCATTATTGGGACATCGTATTTAAACCTATCTAACAAAAGATGACAGCAACTAGAGTTTTAATAATAGAATGACAACATAATTCATATTGGAAGTAAATATTAGTCTATAGATTTCACAAATCATTAACAGCGTTCGATTCCATTGAATCACTCATGTTCGTTTAGCATTTGATTCTAAAATGAATGAATCTTACACATGATAAATGAAAGCATAAAATTAAAAATAGCAATTGGAATTTCAATAAAAATGATAGCTTATTTTTCCCAATTCACTTGATAATAAGGGCAGCATTTTATCCCATTTATCTTGGGAAGAAAGGTAACATGTAATTAATCCTTTATCAAAAGAAGGCAACAATTATTCTCATATTACATTAATTCCCATTTATCAATTGATAGAATTTATTTAATACGAACCATTAACTTCACCTTAGCATGAAAAACAACATATGATCTATGATCTTACACGTAATAGATGGCAACAATTGAATCTATAGCAACATTTGATCTTTCTTAAATGTTTTATAGCATTCATTTCCTTCAATCGATTCATACTAAAATTAATGGCAGCCATAATCTACCATGCTTATAAAGTATGGTATCATTCATTCTCAGCTTTTAACCTCAATAAATAAGACCGAAGTATGAATATTGATATTCAGTATTTATTCATGATATAGCAGCAATGAATATATAAGGTTCATCAATACATAATGACCCATTGATCTTATTTTTAAAATAAAAGGCAACATATAATTCTACTCATGATAGTACTTGACTCTTATTAGGATAAACGGCAGCATTTGGAGTTCCTAAATTTCTTGACAGCATTTATACCTTACAAAGCAAATGACAGCATTTGTTTCTCATAAATGGCAGCATTTTGATTCATACTATACATGGGAGCAACTTGAATCTTATGCATTTGATGACCTCATGTGATCTTATTCTTAAAAGAAAACAGTATATATTCTCTTATGAAATTTGAAGGCAACATAGGATTTTATAAGAAAAATTGAGAGTACATAATCCTTTGGCAGCATGTGGATCACTAATGATCTCATATTTAATTAAATGCAATAATGGGCTCAGTATTTTTAAAAGGTAGCTAAAATATCATTTCTAAAGAATATCAACATAAATTGCAAACACAATCTTATATTACACCTAAATCTGCAGCATAAGTATCAACATTAGCATTAGGTCTTTAGTTGATAAATGGCGACAATATCTTTTATTGAACATGAGTTCACAATTTGAGCACAATTTTAGCTAATATTGAATCAAAAGTGATAAGTAAGAAACAACGAGCCTTATGAAAAACTGATTGGTGTTTCAAATCTCCATCATTATAATAGTAAAAATTCTCAACTGCTACCATTACTGTTGGTATCATATGTTCTCATCCTATACAAAATCCTTCAAAAAAAATAAAGCTGAGCAATAGCAGGAAAATGAATCCCTCATAGAGTCATAGCATCCAAAGTCAAGAATTCAGCAATCTCTGCTTTTCCAGCAGAAAAGAAACCTCATAAGAATTTTCCAGCATCAGGAATCATCGATTGCAGCATGAACAATAGCTAAAGGCAGTAAAAACAACTACTTCTACAAACTTTCAAGACCATTGCCAATCTCCTGAAATAATATCAACCATTTTAACTCCTATGTTTTTGGATACATGTCAACCATAGGATTTGCAAAAGTTCATTTGCAGCACTAATAACAAGTAGCTAAAACATAAACATAATGAGAAGCATTTGCTTTTGATACAAGATTCACAGACAACCTTGCAAAGGCCAATGACTCACAGTGATGGCAACTGAACATATAATATCAAGTTGAAATAGAAGCAATCCTAACCAAATCAAGCCAGAATAAATCCCGCAAACTGAAATTTTAAAGTCTTAATTTGTTCTTTATAGTCTTATTCGTGCGATCAAGAGTGGTGCAACAATCGGATTTAACCGTACCCGATCAAAGATTGAACTATATGATAGGGTTAGGAGGTACCTTTGCTCCTTACGACTTGGCTAGACGAGGGTTCGGCGAGATGGAGAGGCTCGGCCAGTGGAAGGATTCGGCTAATGCAAGGCTTTTCTAGCTTTTAGGGGAAAATAAGGAAATGGGTATTATAAGCTTACCTGGTGACGATCGAGGCAACTCCGCGACTTGCGAGGAGATGAGCATTCGGCGACCGGTTAGTGGAGCTCGCGAGCGGTGGAAGCCACGCGTCCACTGCCTTCTCTCGTTCGCTGAGAGGTGTCGAGCGTGCGAAGGATAGGATCGGGATGGGGAGAGGGAATCGCGTGCGAAGGAGTCGGCCGAGGGATTTAGGGTTTGCGAATGAGAGAAAAAATAAGGAAATAAGGAATATATATATAATTATTAAATTAAATTTTAATTAACTTAATATTTAATTTTATTGTATGATATATAAATAATATATATATATATATCTATCCTAGCTAATTGAGTGCTTCTGAACACAATGGCGCACTCAGATTTTTGATCCGACGAGTATTTAATTACTCGAATTTTCAGGTATTTAAAATAATATTAAAATATTTGTCTAAAATTTTACGACTTCCAAATGCGTTCAAAATTTCACCCCTAGCTAATTTGGGGGTGGTGAACACAATGGCGGAGTCAAATTTTCAATCTGAGACCAAAATTATTTAAATAAACAATTTGAAATGGAATTTTGGTATTTTACATTCTCTCCAACTTAAAAGAGTTGTCGCCCCGACATCAATCTAAAATTTAAAGATATTTACAAGGTATAGAATTACTTACTTAATGGAATAAGTGAGGATATGCTTTCCTCATACTTGATTCTTCTTCCCATGTAGCTTCTTCTTTATGACAGTTCTTCCATTTGATCTTTATCATGGGAATAGTTTTACTTCTTAACTTCCTTTCATCTCGATCTAGAATTTCTTCTGGTTCGATCACATAACTTAGATTTGGTTGCAAAATGATATCTTCTACTTCTACTCTTAATGAAGGTTCAGATAAGCACTTTCTTAGCGAAGAGATATGAAACACATCGTGCATTAGACTCAGATGTGGTGGTAGTTTGATTTGATATGCCACCTGGCCTACTCTTTTTAAAACTTCAAAAGGTCCAATAAATCTTGGACTTAGTTTCCCAGAAACTCCAAATCTGGAAACTCCTCTGAATGGGTTCACTTTCAAATATACAAAGTCTCCAACAGAAAATTCAATATGACGATGATGAGCATCAAAATACTGTTTCTGTCTGTCTTGAGCTGCTTTCATTCGATGTTGAATTATCTTTATCTTTTCTGTTGCCTGAAGAATTAAGTCTGATTTTAATATCCTGTTTTCCCCAACACTATTCCAGGATAAGGGAGTGATACACTTCCTTCCATAAAGGGCTTCATAAGGAGCCATTCCTATGCTTGCCTGAAAACTGTTATTATAAGAAAATTCAATTAATGGAAGGTGATCATCCCAACTTCCTCCAAAATCTAAGACACAAAGGCGAAGAAGATCTTCTAGAGTTTGATTTACTCTTTCAGTTTGTCCATCAGTCTGTGGATGAAAAGCTGTACTCATACAGAGCTGTGAACCAAGATCTTGATGAACTACTTTCCAGAACTTTGAAGTGAATCTACTATCTCTATCAGAAACGATGGTTTTTGGAATACCATGCAACTTTATTATTTCTTTTAGATAGATTTTTGCCAATTTGTCTACTGAATCTGTTTGCTTAATGGGTAAAAAGTGTGCTGATTTTGTAAGCCTATCCACAATTACCCAAATAGAATCATTATTAGATTTTGAACGAGGAAATCCAATTATAAAATCCATGGAAATATCTTCCCATTTCCATTGGGGTATAGCTAAAGGTTGAAGTAATCCTCCTGGTTTCTGATGTTCTGCTTTTACCAGGTTACAGGCTTCACACTTTGATATGAATTCAGCTATACTTCTTTTCATTCCTGGCCACCAAAAGTGAGATTTCAAGTCTTGATACATCTTATTATTTCCAGGATGAATTGTGTATCTAGACTGGTGAGCTTCTTTTAATACTTTAGTTCTTAGCTCATCTTTATTTGGTATCCATATTTTGGATCCACACCAAATATTCTTATTTAAATCTAAAATCAATTCTAAGTGCTTTCCTGATTGAATGGATGCAGATAAGGAGCTATATTCTTTATCCAGATATTGAGCTTCTTTAATCTTATCCATTAATGAACATTCTATAGTCATCTGAAATAACTTAGCATTTGATGGTAATTTGACTTCTAACTGAAGATCTTCTATTTCTTTGAGTAATATAGGATTAGAAGTCAAAACATGTAAATGTGAAACTGCCTTTCGACTTAGTGCGTCTGCTACTACATTTGCCTTGCCAGGATGATATTGAATTGATAAATCATAATCTTTGATTAATTCTAACCATCTTCGCTGTCTTAAATTGATCTCTTTTTGAGTAAAAATATACTTCAGACTTTGATGATCTGTGAAGATTTCACATTTTACTCCATACAAGTAATGTCTCCAGATCTTTAGTGCAAAGACTATTGCAGCTAACTCCAGGTCATGAACTGGATAATTCTTTTCATGAATTTTGAGTTGTCTAGATGCAAAAGCTATTACTTTTCCTTCTTGCATGAGAACACAGCCTAATCCAATTCCAGAAGCATCACAATAAATCTGATATTCTTTTCCTTCAACTGGTAGAACTAGAATAGGAGCTGAGGTTAGACATTCTTTTAACTTCTTAAACGCTGTTTCACAAGATGAATCCCAAACATAAGGTACATCTTTTTGAGTAAGACGAGTAAGAGGGACTGCAATTTGAGAGAAGTTCTTAACAAACTTGCGATAGTACCCAGCTAAACCCAAGAAGCTTCTTATTTCTATTACTGAAGTAGGTTGGGGCCAATCTTGAATTGCACTTATCTTGCTGGGATCAACTGATATTCCTTCCTTGCTAATTATATGGCCTAAGAATGCGACTGAGTGAAGCCAAAATTCACATTTTGAGAACTTGGCATATAGTTGATGTTGTCTTAATAAGTTCAAGGTGATTCTAAGATGCTCTTCATGTTCCTTAGCATTCTTAGAATAGATTAGTATATCATCAATAAAGACGATAATAAAAGAATCTAGATAGGGTTTCATTATTCGCTGCATTAAATCTATAAAATAAGATGGGGCATTTGTTAACCCAAACGGCATTACTAAAAATTCATAATGCCCATATCTTGTTCTGAATGCAGATTTAGGAATATCTTCATCTTTGATACGAAGTTAGTGATAACCAGATCTCAGATCAATCTTAGAAAATATGGAAGCACCAACTAACTGATCAAATAAATCATCTATTCTGGGCAATGGGTATTTGTTTTTAATAGTAACCTTATTTAATTCCCGGTAATCGATACATAATCTCATACTTCCATCTTTCTTCTTAACAAATAAAACTGGGGCTCCCCAAGGAGAATTACTTGGTCTTATAAATCCTTTTTCAGTCAACTCTTGAAGTTGACTCTTAAGTTCTTCTAATTCTTTGGGTGCCATTCTGTATGGAGCTTTAGATAAAGGATTTGTTCCTTGACTTAAATCAATACTAAACTCCACTTCTCTTTGAGGTGGCAAACCTGGAAGTTCATCAGGAAATACATCTGCATATTCTCTTACTATAGGAGTCTCTTCTAAGGTTGTAGTTTTAACCTCAGAACTTGAGAGTAAAGTTAGGAATAAAGGATACTTCTTTCTAATAAATTTCTCAATTTTGTTTGCTGGGATAAGACTAATAATTGCACTTCTTTGACCAATAAAAGTTACTTTCTTATTTCCATTATAAATATATACTCTTTTCTTTGCACAATCAATTAATGCCTTATTCTGACTCATCCAATCCATCCCAAGAATAATATCAAAACTAGTTATAGGGATGACAGTGAGTTTAGCTTCCCAAGAATTTCTCTTTATATCAATCTTGCAATTACAGAAGATGTTTGTTTCTAAGAACTCTCCAGATGGTAGATTAACTTTAAGGGCTGATGAAAGTTGTTCTACTGGTAATGAATATTGTTGAACTATTTTTGATGCAATAAAAGAATGCGTAGCTCCGGAATCAAAAAGAACTGAACATGGGTACTGAAATAATAAAATTATACCTGTGACCATATCAGGTTCTTCTTTTGCCTTTTCTTGAGATAGGTTGAATATTCTAGCTTGAGCTTGATTGTTTCTTGGATTACTGGAAGATGCAATATTGCTTTGTTGATTTACTGGTGGTCTTCCTTGATTCTTTATAACTGATTTTCCTTGATTTGGGATTTGATATCCATTGACTGTATAAGTGGCACGACAGAATTTTATGGAATGGTTTGTTCTTCCACACCGGTGGCATTGACCTTCACCGGTGTAGCATTTATCTGTACTATGAATTCTTCCACAAAACCTGCAAGTGTTTGGTGTTCTTGGAGAGGGTCTACTTGAGTTACCTTGAATATTATACACTTTTCCTTGAGGTCTGGAGAATTGCTGTCTCTTGGATTTAAAATGGGGGGAGAATGCTGGTCTTTTCATTCTGGAGGAGTACTGCTCTTCTTGAGCTTCCATAAGCTTGGCTTTTTCTACTAGTTGAGCAAAGTTTAAAATCTGAAGAGGTGTTAGGATATGTTGAAAGTTATTTCTTAATCCATTAAGGAATAGATGGCATCTGACTTCTTCAGTAGTAACCATTTCTGGGGCAAAGCTGGCTAGACGAGTGAATTCCTCTTCATATTCAGTTATTGTGTGACTTCCTTGTTTCAAATTTAGTAGTTCTTTTCTCATTGTCTGTCTGGCAGACTGAGGCACATATTTTCCTAAAAATGCTTTTGCAAATTCTTCCCATTGGATTTCTTCTTCTGCTCTATTCTGGAATTTGATGTTCTTGGTTGTTTTCCACCACTTCTCAGCAGCTTCCGTCAGAAGATAAGTAGCTAGAGATACCTTCTGGTCTTCTGAGCTCTTAGCACATTTAAACTCTTTTTCTATCCTTTGAATCCATTCCTCAGCTTGGTAAGGAGTTGCTTTGCCATTAAATCTGGGTGGCTGAAGTTTAAGAAATATTTGCATGTCCTCATTTACTGCTTTTCTCTGAATAGGATGAGGGTTCTGGATTTGTTGATTATTCATGAATTGACTCATCATATTCATGAACTGGAGCATCTGATTTGCTCCACTATGATCAAAGGGATAGACTGCTTCAACATTAGGTGAAACAGTCTCATTGTGACTAGGAGTGTTTTGAGGAACATTTTCCTCCTGTGATTGATTGTTGTTGTTGTTTTGACTATCCATATTCTGGGAAATAATAAACTATACTTAGTTGGCTCTCCAACTTAAAAATCTAACTTCTAATAACTTAGTAACTATATTCATATAGTTGGCTCTTTTTATGAATTATTCCTTAAATAGTCTCAAACTTCGCTCTGATACCAATTTTTGTGGCGACCGGGGATCGAAGTTCGAGAGTCTTTAAAGAACAATTCATATAGATATTTTTATAATTCAAAAAGGGCATAATAAAATAAATAAAATTTAAAGTCCTTTTATACATAGAGCCAAAACATATATGAAAATTTACAAAAGTTTGAATTATACAAAATATGAATTAGAAATTTCTACATTCTTTTGCTCCTTTTATTCTTCTTATTTTGATTTGGCAGATCTTCTGAGTTCTTTTTAATTATCAAAACCTAAAAAAAAATTTCAGATTACCAGTCAGGTAGGAGTACGCAAATTGTTCTTATAAGAATAAATCTAGCATCCTATAATAGGTATAAATCATATATGAAAATGACTGAAAATAAAACTGCAAGTAAAGTAAGCAATTTCTGCCCTGCAAAATAGCTGTGAAATTCAACATATATGAAATAAATTTTATTGAAAGCACTTGTAACAATAAGGCGAGTCCGAAGACTCCTGAGCCCAAATGGGTAAACCCATAGGCATAAATCTGTAGGAAGCTTATCTCGCCACCCGTCGGTAGCTTACTTAAATAATAATTCTTGGTGTGTCTTTCCTCTGGATTGCCTACTTCCTACAAGAGGCTAAATCCCTCCATATAACTCCCAGGGGCTACTAGCTGGCCCAATCTGTACAGATTCTCAGTGTTGCATTTCTCCCTCCAAAGACAACCACCACAATAATATATTCATTGTTTCAACTTTTTGTTACATGCTATTTAATATCATTCTTTTTGCAAATTATAAAGCGGTAAGCAGTGTAAATAATATTCAATTGGAAAATAGCTCAAATATAAGAATACTGAAATGAAACTTATAAGTAGATTTGCGTACCTGACTTGTTTTGTCTCAAAATCAATCAATTCGATTTGTTTGATCTGCCAATAAGTAGTTTAAGTCATTAATTTGATTCTTCATAATATGTTTTTATGACATTTTATTTGAATTCATTAAAGTAATTAATTTTACATTTAATATTTTCAAGTGACATTTTATATGAAATTTTTAGAAATATGTGTAGACATCTATTTTTCCTAAAATTTCCTAAGTCCTAAAATTCTTAAAAATTTCGGCAGAGTCTCCTTTGTTTTCGTTCAATTTTCCAAATTTATACAATCAAAATATAAGTCAATCCATTGACTATTTCCAGTTCTAAAATAGAGTTCAATCCATTAAAGGATTGCTCATTTCCAATTCTAAAATAGAGTTAGCATTTAAAAGAGCAACAATTTTATAAGTCATAATTAAAACAATCTAACAACCTATAAATTTATACATCCTATCTCAGCATCTATGGAAAATAACAAAATATGCAAAAGAATTTAGTTTAAAAATTTATAAGAGCAGCATCCTTTAGCTTAATTATGCTATAGGATAATAGCTTTTAGCGCAGCATTTCCTTCATTAATAGCTTATAATTCAACCTGCAAAATACGACATTATTTAAAGTTAACAATTAATATGTAAAAGAAACAATAACCATTTAAACTAAAGTCTATCATAGTATTTATTCCTTGCCATTGCATTTAATAGTTAATAGTATTTAATCACATTGATTTTTTTACTGAAATTGAAAGAAAGCATATAAATCTTGTGTATTACATAGTAGCATTTAGATTTCACAAATTAAATGAAAACATGCGATTTTTAATAAAAAAATTGGTAGTAATTAAACTAGTACTCCTATAAATAGCAGCATTTATCTTATATGACATTGCATGATAAAGAAAATGAATTCAACATTTCATAATACCTATGAAGACAATTACTTATGCAGTATATTACTTATGACTACACTTGACTCATACTAGGATGAATGACAGCTTTTGATTCAACTCTCACAAAAAAAAAAATAAATAAATAAAATAAAATAAAATAGTATTTGAATTTCAAAACAAATTTAGCATTATTGGGACATCGTATTTAAACCTATCTAACAAAAGATGACAGCAACTAGAGTTTTAATAATAGAATGACAACATAATTCATATTGGAAGTAAATATTAGTCTATAGATTTCACAAATCATTAACAGCGTTCGATTCCATTGAATCACTCATGTTCGTTTAGCATTTGATTCTAAAATGAATGAATCTTACACATGATAAATGAAAGCATAAAATTAAAAATAGCAATTGGAATTTCAATAAAAATGATAGCTTATTTTTCCCAATTCACTTGATAATAAGGGCAGCATTTTATCCCATTTATCTTGGGAAGAAAGGTAACATGTAATTAATCCTTTATCAAAAGAAGGCAACAATTATTCTCATATTACATTAATTCCCATTTATCAATTGATAGAATTTATTTAATACGAACCATTAACTTCACCTTAGCATGAAAAACAACATATGATCTATGATCTTACACGTAATAGATGGCAGCAATTGAATCTATAGCAACATTTGATCTTTCTTAAATGTTTTATAGCATTCATTTCCTTCAATCGATTCATACTAAAATTAATGGCAGCCATAATCTACCATGCTTATAAAGTATGGTATCATTCATTCTCAGCTTTTAACCTCAATAAATAAGACTGAAGTATGAATATTGATATTCAGTATTTATTCATGATATAGCAGCAATGAATATATAAGGTTCATCAATACATAATGACCCATTGATCTTATTTTTAAAATAAAAGGCAACATATAATTCTACTCATGATAGTACTTGACTCTTATTAGGATAAACGGCAGCATTTGGAGTTCCTAAATTTCTTGACAGCATTTATACCTTACAAAGCAAATGACAGCATTTGTTTCTCATAAATGGCAGCATTTTGATTCATACTATACATGGGAGCAACTTGAATCTTATGCATTTGATGACCTCATGTGATCTTATTCTTAAAAGAAAACAATATATATTCTCTTATGAAATTTGAAGGCAACATAGGATTTTATAAGAAAAATTGAGAGTACATAATCCTTTGGCAGCATGTGGATCACTAATGATCTCATATTTAATTAAATGCAATAATGGGCTCAGTATTTTTAAAAGGTAGCTGAAATATCATTTCTAAAGAATATCAACATAAATTGCAAACACAATCTTATATTACACCTAAATCTGCAGCATAAGTATCAACATTAGCATTAGGTCTTTAGTTGATAAATGGCGACAATATCTTTTATTGAACATGAGTTCACAATTTGAGCACAATTTTAGCTAATATTGAATCAAAAGTGATAAGTAAGAAACAACGAGCCTTATGAAAAACTGATTGGTGTTTCAAATCTCCATCATTATAATAGTAAAAATTCTCAACTGCTACCATTACTGCTGGTATCCTATGTTCTCATCCTATACAAAATCCTTCAAAAAAAATAAAGCTGAGCAATAGCAGGAAAATGAATCCCTCATAGAGTCATAGCATCCAAAGTCAAGAATTCAGCAATCTCTGCTTTTCCAGCAGAAAAGAAACCTCATAAGAATTTTCCAGCATCAGGAATCATCGATTGCAGCATGAACAATAGCTAAAGGCAGTAAAAACAACTACTTCTACAAACTTTCAAGACCATTGCCAATCTCCTGAAATAATATCAACCATTTTAACTCCTATGTTTTTGGATACATGTCAACCATAGGATTTGCAAAAGTTCATTTGCAGCACTAATAACAAGTAGCTAAAACATAAACATAATGAGAAGCATTTGCTTTTGATACAAGATTCACAGACAACCTTGCAAAGGCCAATGACTCACAGTGATGGCAACTGAACATATAATATCAAGTTGAAATAGAAGCAATCCTAACCAAATCAAGCCAGAATAAATCCCGCAAACTGAAATTTTAAAGTCTTAATTTGTTCTTTATAGTCTTATTCGTGCGATCAAGAGTGGTGCAACAATCGGATTTAACCATACCCGATCAAAGATTGAACTATATGATAGGGTTAGGAGGTACCTTTGCTCCTTACGACTTGGATAGACGAGGGTTCGGCGAGATGGAGAGGCTCGGCCAGTGGAAGGATTCGGCTAATGCAAGGCTTTTCTAGCTTTTAGGGGAAAATAAGGAAATGGGTATTATAAGCTTACCTGGTGACGATCGAGGCAACTCCGCGACTTGCGAGGAGATGAGCATTCGGCGACCGGTTAGTGGAGCTCGCGAGCGGTGGAAGCCACGCGTCCACTGCCTTCTCTCGTTCGCTGAGAGGTGTCGAGCGTGCGAAGGATAGGATCGGGATGGGGAGAGGGAATCGCGTGCGAAGGAGTCGGCCGAGGGATTTAGGGTTTGCGAATGAGAGAAAAAATAAGGAAATAAGAAATATATATATAATTATTAAATTAAATTTTAATTAACTTAATATTTAATTTTATTGTATGATATATAAATATATATATATATATATATATATCTATCCTAGCTAATTGAGTGCTTCTGAACACAATGGCGCACTCAGATTTTTGATCCGACGAGTATTTAATTACTCGAATTTTCAGGTATTTAAAATAATATTAAAATATTTGTCTAAAATTTTACGACTTCCAAATGCGTTCAAAATTTCACCCCTAGCTAATTTGGGGGTGGTGAACACAATGGCGGAGTCAAATTTTCAATCTGAGACCAAAATTATTTAAATAAACAATTTGAAATGGAATTTTGGTATTTTACAGCGGAAGCCAAAATAATAAATATTCATTCATTATAATATAAGAAACTAAACATCCAACTCATAATAAGTAAAGTGGCAAAATGAATAAAGTTAACTCTGTATTATTACAATATGATTTTAAAAGTCAAGCAAAAAATAGAAATAGAGTTCACTCATCCTCAAGATGCAGGAAAGAAAAGCTAAAGTTCTTCAATAGCTTGGACCTCCTCCTGAATCATGTCTTCAAAAGGCTCCACAACCTCAAATAGCTCAGAGTCTATCATTGTCAGTTTCACAATGATAGGGCCCCAGCCAATAAAAGAAAATTCTAATTAGACAAAATGTCTAAATACATTTTAGGTTACAAATTTTATTATGTTAATTTAGATATCACCATACACTTTAAAATTAAAACAAGCAGTAAAGAAGCAGAATGCATAGGAAAGAAAAAGGCTGTTATAAACTATAAGTCTATAACTTAACAAAATAGAAAGTAAGCACATACCTCCAAGTATAGTTGTAGCAAGGTTAGTTATAAAATAAATACTAAGTACTAATATAATTGAAAGACAACTCAACCTAAACATGCTTATGATCAATACAAGTATATGCTAATTAACATAAAATAAGATGAAAATGTGAAACATTTAAATAATTGAAAAGCAAGACTGACTCCTATAAAGATATAAGTAATGAACAAGACTAGAAACCTATAAATAAATAAAGCTAGTAATGTAGTAAAATAATAAATAAGAAAATGCTAAGAGTATAGTAAAGTAAAGTGAAACATAAAGTATAAGCTGATAAACTGCACTGGCCAAACTTGCCATCTGAAAGGAACATATAAGAAATCAATTACTACCATATCAGAACCAGGCCAACATCCACATAAGAAGTATAAGATGAGATAAGTGGAACTGAGAGGCATAAACACATAGTAGAAGTACACCTAAAACTAGTACTACCATATCGAAACCGGGCCAACAGCCACATAAGAAGTATAAGATCAGATAAGTGGAACCGAGTGGTAAACTAATTAGATTACACTCTACATAACTGAAAACATCGATAAAAATACAAATGTTGTTTATGTAAATTCAAAGATGACATGAGATACTTATCAAATATCCTATGCCCAATATATGTGAAGAAGGTATAAGGCTCAAAATAAGGTAAGCAAAGCATCAAATTTCAAAGTGAGCAAGAGACTCTATTAGGACACAGGTGATATCCATTGTTATCTAATTTATTTGTTCTATTTACTCCAAGTTACACAAGTTCAGGATCTTCAATTCTTACTATCGAGTGTAACTCAGATTCACGACCTTATTAGTTGAAAATAATTAGGACTAGCTAGGTCCTAATTATAAATAAATTGATATCGACTATATAAGTTAAATGATAAATAAATCGACCTATTTTGTTTATTTAAGCAACCCAAACCATTTTGATTAGCTAAATTAAGATGAAAGGATTAAGAATTAAGCTCTAAATATTAGGGTTTAACTACTTAAACCAAATGGTGATTCTAAAGGACTAGTTTTCAAATACCCAAACTCATAGATTATAGTCTAAGGCAAATCCTATTAAGTTAAGTCATACTTAATAGGATAGATTTCTATTATTAAATATAAATATAAAAGATCGAATAATCATTAATAAAGTATGTAAATCTATACACTATCAAAATCAAGGCTTCACATATTGAGTAACCCATTTTACTCAATAAATTTACTCTAACTTAAGAGCTAATCCTAATTCCTAAGGAAATAAACTCTTAAATACTAAGATGAACTCTCAAACACTCAACTTAACTAATGTTATTAGAACATTAAGGATAGAGACAAGAAGTTTAAGGAAGGGGGTATGATGTGAGATTTATCTCACATCATACAACTCAAAGACACTTGGAATTTTCCTAAGGAAGGAAAATGATGATTTTGCTTAAAACTTAAATTAATATTTAAATTAATGAAATTTTTTTCTGAACTTCTCTATTTGCTGATTTTAACAATTATGACATGAAATTAGGGCCTACAAATAATTAACCTTAAATCTGAGTAAAATGGCTATTTTGGCCCTCCTTAAGGGTCTAAAAATTTACTTTTGATTTAGGGCTCTAAATTAGAAATTTTTAGTGGCAAATGATTACTTACTATCTAATATGAAGTTAGACAGTAAGTACATCAACTTTGGGTGATTTTTAAGCCTTATGAGATCAAATTAAAAAATTTGACTCATAGGAGCAATTTGGTGATTTTACCTAATTAATTCTAATTTTTCTAATAATTTATTATAGCTTGCTATCTAAGGTTTCCAAAAAATCTAAAATCACTAAATTCTGATAAGTATTGGCTAAGTTATAGCCAATACAAGGATTAGGGCTAATAAAGGAAATTAGAGTTTCCTAAAATAGGTCAAAAACCTAACTTTTCCAAATTAAGTCCAAATTCAATAAACTTAGTGGCTATAGCTTCCCTATAATCTACTGATTACTTTAATTGAGAGTATATCCAAATTAGACCTCATTTGGGTAAGTTATGGCTTAATTAGAGTTTAGATGATTAAGGAGTGATTAGTGAAATTAATCACTAAACCAACCATACAATTAGGTTCTACTCTGCTCTATGAGTAATTAAAAATTAAAATTACTCAATTTGGATCACTAATTATGCTAATATTTATTAATCAAGCTTTAAGGTAATTAGGGTAGATTAAGAGATCTAACTATTAGATCTAAAATGTTTTTGTAGTTTATTATTAATTAGGTCTTTCTGATCAAAATGGTATATTGAAAGACCTAATTTGGAGCTCACTTGACTAAGTTATGGTCAATTGAAGTTCTAGGGTTAATAAGGGTAATTAGGGATAGGTCCTAAAAGTGATTAAGCACATACTAATCCGAACAGAGAATTGAATACTACTAGGTTGTTCTAGAGCTTCTACTGATCACTTTAAGACCCATATTGGCCATACTTGGACTAGTGTGCAAAAAGTTATGAGCCTTGGAAGATTAGGGTTTAGGTCCAAAAGACATTAAGCTAAATATCATCCAAACAGAAAATTTAACCCTATAGGAATATTCCTGAGGATGTACTGATTACTTTGAGACCCATATTGGGTATATTTGGGTAAGTGATTACAAAATTATGACTAGTTGAAGTTTTATGACAAATTTTGAATTATTTAATACCTTAAAATGTCACTATGTGAAATATTGATCCTATTGAAATTTAAATGGCACCTATAAATTTCTTGATTTTTGCTGATTAAAATGACATATTTATTTGTATTATTTGGACTTATATTTTGCAAGTTATGGTTGCTTAAAGTTTAGGATTTAATTGATTTAATTAATTAAACTATATATATTAATATTACTGATATTAATTAAATCCATTTATCTTAACATTCTGCGGAGGGACCCACAGTGCAGCTGAATCGACACGGACGGGGTCCACTAGGACACGTGGCATAATGAACTTGGGCGAGACACTGGTGGGGTCCACTTGTCACGACAGAAATCACCGCGTGGCGATTTGACTGCGTGGATTGACACGAGGTGAGGCCCGCAATTAATCCATGACTGACACGCAGAAGACCTGTGAGGCGGGGATCGGGCAGCGAGTCATGCCTGACCCAAAAAGTGGCTCGCTTCCCTGCCCTAGACTCACAATGGTGATCTAGGGCACGAACATTTGTGCCCTTCCTGGCGGTGATAGGGTCTGGCTCACATGGCCAAAGGTGGACATGGAAGAGACTGACCCAACGGTGGATGAACCATCGATAAGGGTGGACGATGTTGCCGGCTATGGCTTTCTCTAGTAACTAGGGTCCGACGAATGAAGAACATAACGGCATAAACTGTGGATATATCGTAAAATTTGATTGATCAAAGCGTTAATCACTTGATCAGATGCAATGGTAATGTAATCTATGCGTTGAAATAAGTTACGAGTTGGATTCAAAATAATTATGCAGAAGTTTAGGAAGGTCAAAGGAGTACCTGATCAACAGCTCAGAACGATCCAGCTATCGTGGTTGCAATTATCTTCACGTACGATTGAGAACAAGATAGATAACCAAAAATGGAACACTGGAGAATAGATTTACCTCTAAATCGAAGGATTAGGTGATGGAAGCTACCACATGTAGCAGCCGCAAGGCTAAGGTTGCCGCGCGTCGCTCGTGTATGCCACGCGCAGCGTGAGCGGGAGACGATAACCCCGGACCATCTGATTTTTGATCGGACGATCGAGATCTACCGTCAGATCGAGTGACAGAACGATGCTAACGGTGCATGATCAAATGGCGTGCATGGTTAATTGAATGGACGCCGTTAGGTTTAGTTTTAAATATATTAATAGTTAATAAATTTTAAATCTATTTTCTTAATTAAAATTAATTAATTAAATGCATTCTAAATATTCCCAATAAATCACCCCTAGCTAATTGAGGGATAAGGAACGCAACGGCACAATCAGATTTTTGTTTCAATGAGTATTTAATTATTTGATTTTTCGAGGGATTTAAATAATATTAAAATATTCGATGAAAATCCAACGACTTCATAATACCTCCAAAACATCACCCCTAGCTAATTTGGGAGTGGTGAACGCAATGGAGAGGTCAAAGTTTCAATTTGAGATCAAAATAAATAAATCAACTTCTAGGGTTTCTGGAAATTCTCAAAATCAGGATTTGATCCATTTGATTCCTAATTTGGATTGGATTTTAGAGGTGAGTTCTAAATAACTTAATTAAGATACTAAAACCATAATTAGGACTTAGATTAGTTTTAATTGACCAAAGTAACAACTTGAGTTGTTACAGGCAAACCCTAAACGACAAAATGCTCCACCTAGAGGGCACGCCTTGGTCTCGGGTTAATCATAAATCCATCCCTGAGCCAAGACGCACCAATTGGGACTCGAAGCCCCTTGTGAGGAGGTCTGGTTTGCCCAGACCTTACTCACTTGAGAGCCCTCAAGCTGGGGCTACTGTGGGGAGACAATTCCCCTCACAGAGGCCATGATCTGCCCAAGGGTCGAACCCTACACCTTCAGGGAGGTGGAGGCGGATCGAGGACTGAGGGTATAAGGTGGGCTGGATCATTGGGTCCTTACTCAAACCTAGCCCCTTTATGGGACTTGGCCTAATTGATCGATTCGATCGATCAAGGCTAGCTCAAGGCGCAATTTTGATCGCCTTGAGTTTGTTTCGACAACTCATATCATTGCGATTCAAATGGAGATAATGTAATAACTTAGGTTGTTACCTTATCAAAAATATAGGTAACCTGATCAATTTTCAAACACCATTGCTTATAGAACCTCAAACTGAGCCTATCTAGAAAATTTGAAGTCTATTGGACTTCTCTAAGTTCAAAATGATAATTGGATCAGTCTAGATACCCTAGATTGGACCCAAAATATTTTGACCTCAGAATTAAAATCTGATTGCATTTTTGGATTCGTCACCCCCAAATTAGCTAAAGATGAAAATTTGGTGCAATTTGGAAATCATTTGGGCCATAATTCAATTTAAATGAAAATGGTTCAATTGCACTTAAGGATTCCTATTAATTCATAATTGCAAATATATCCCTTAACGAAAATAACTGCCGGGATCCGCTGTGCGGACCGCGGGCGATCCGCTGCGGAGCCAGGGTCACACAACAGCGGAGCCCTGCACATCTAGCCATCGTGCCTTTTCAACCGAGGGTCAGGATTTGATCTCGTTAGACCGCGGATCCATCGTTGGATCATATGGCCAAGATCGCTCCTGCGGTCGGCCGTTAGGATCCGAGCGATCCTAGCCATAACACCGTCTGATTGATAGATCAGACAGCATCCGAGGCAGCCGGCACTATGGATCATCGTCCCCACTCCCTCGCGCACCCGACAGGAGGATTCTCCCATACTGCCAGCTGTCGACCTTGTCCCCCACTCCTTCTTCCACCTCAGCAAGCCAATAGGATCATTCTCATAATGGTTTGGAGCCTCAATCGGGCCCCGTGACCCGGCTGAGCTCGAAATGGAATTACGAGAGCTCGGCCATGGCCCGACCTCTCGAGCTTTTCCCTGCCCGAGCTAACCCTCCAGAAGTTTCCCTGAGCTCGGCCAAGGCTATAAATAGCCCAGCTTTGCTCCAATTGAGGTTTGCTGATCAATTGAGCCCTCTGTAATTCACCACCATTGCCATGTTCCTGAGCTTGCGTAGGTGATCCAGGAGCTCTCGAACCACTGATAGTAAGCTCTCCTGACGTTCAGGATCCTTTGCTGCATTTGGAACTCCAGCTAGAGCCCGTTTAGCCCTCAAGCGGTCATCCCGAGATCCCCCGTCAACCAAGGTACTCCCGTTGCTGGTTTCGAGCCAATGAGGCTCGAACCTTCTTCCCTTTGATGCGTATGAGTTCATATTGTCGTCCTGAACCCAATGGTATTGAGATTAAGATCTAGGTTAGCTCCAATCGATCAAATCGATCGATCGGGTTGAGTTCCTTCAGGATCGCCTCGGTCGAGTAAGGACCCGGTGATCCAGACCATCCCAGACCCTCAGACCAGAGGGCTTCGATCCACCTCACCGCCCTGAAGGTGTAGGGATAGAGCCCGGGGTATGGCATGGCCTCTGTGGGGAGAATTATCTCCCCACAGTAGCTCCAATGGAGGAGCCCTCGGGTGAGTAAGATTCGGTCGATCCAGACCATCTCACAAGGGGCTTCAGGTCCCATTCGATGCGTCTGACCACGGTGATCGAGTAGCAATCGAGTTTTGGCCGTGCTGTGACCTGGATGCACCGGGATTCTGCGATTAGGGTTCCCCTAATCGGGTCTTTGGTTCGGGACAGAGACACGGGGACAAAGGCTCTGTGTGGGACGGGTCGACCCACGACCCGAGCTGTGTGACAGTGCCGGGTCTCCCGGGGCCCGGTCGACCCGCGCGATTTGGAATTGGGCTAAGCTGTTTAAATTAAATCGGAATTATTGGAAGGAATATAATCCTAATAATCAAATCATAGGAATTTGATTAAATAAAATACAAAATGTGTTATTTGAATAACTTTTAATCCACTGGTCCAAACCCTATGATATTTTAGATGAAAATGATAAGAAAGTCATCAGGGACCTAAATATAAAATAAAATCATACATCTGATGGTTAAATCTTTAAGTATTGCCTAATTACAATGGATCTTAATTAGGGTAAATTAGTAATTTTACATATCCAAATTGCATGCGTAGGGTGCCATTAGTTCACTTATGATGATTAGAATGCATGTGCAAAGTAGATTATTTTTTTGAGCTCTGTAATTCTAGTTATGCCCTAATTTTGTTAAAACATGATTAGTGAATATTAGGGTTTATACTCACTGGATCTTAGTAAATTTATGCTCTGAATGATTGTATGGTTAATTAGAACTTAGGTATCAAATTTCATGAAATTTTGATGGTTGGATTTATACTTATGTGCTAATCCTTTTTGAATTAAATTAGGGTTTGATTAGCACTAAGTATTGCTTGTTTTACAAAATTTGAGTATTAATCTGACTTATAACAGTAAGTTAGATGTAGTGAATTTCTCTAGATAAACTTATTAAGTATACTGAACAAATTTAAAGATTGAGAATCTTAAATATCTTAAATAACTTAAGAAATCTTAAGATTTGGACCAAGCTTTTAAGACTTGATCTAGGTCTGAGATTACCACCAATAATGCATGATTAATCTATTGATTTGACATTGATCCTTAAACACACACTTGATTAACCCTAATCTATTTAAGGAGAATCCAAATCCTTAAGAATCTTAACTTAATTAACTTAATTGGAATACTATGAACTTGACATTTTCCAATAATGCATCTGATTGGATATTGATTCTAAACATTTAAATTAGACAAATTAAGGCTAATAATAATCCTATGTGATTTTTTAATCTGAATCAAACCTTAAGATCCCTGATTTTCTCTTAAGAAAGAGGATTAGCATAAGAAGATTTATAAAATCATATTGATTAACCAAGCGATCTAAGTCCTAAAAATATTCCTGATTTGGATCCCCTAATCTTAGATTGAGTTGTGATCAGATGACTAAGTCATCTAATCTAATCATCCTAACCTAATTATGAAGCAGAACCTAAAAGATTAATATCAGCATTTAGAAGGAAGAATCTTAAGTGTCTCTTCATAAGATTGTCTTAAATTATTAAAAGACCTAAATTCATATATTTTGAGGTAGGAGACCTTGTATGACTCCTTGAGGTAGAAGTATAGAAGATCACATCACCTTAGAGATTGATCTCATCCCCTCGTGGTAGTAATCACTTAAGAACCTTAGAACAGATACTTCTCCTTGTGGTAGAATTTATATCAAGTGATCCTGATCACAAATGGTTTTGTAAGACCTTGTATAAGACTTACCCATTAGTTTAGGCCTTTATAGTCTTGATAAATCCTTGCTTTATTAACTAGACTTGATTGAATCTTGATCAATAGGTGGTGTAGTATAGTATGCCCATTTTACTGGTCCCCAGTAGTATTCAGGATTGGTTGATTCATTCTAGTAAGGACTTATGAGCAGGTTCTATCCTGCGGGATTAGACGAATATAGTCCCATTAGAATACATCATTCAAACTTAAGAGTGTATTAAAAGGGTACTCATCCCTTAGTTTAATTGAAAGACAAGTTGCCAACGGGGCAATGCCTCATAGCGAAGATCGCATCAATAGGTATGGCTCAAGTAAACTAAGTAGTGAGATTTACCTTCCTTAAGACACTGAGTATGATTGTGAGTATAACAACTTAATACTTAGCTTGAGATACAAAATCACCATCGGGTGGTGCCTCCTAATGAAGATCATTTCATTAGGGTGGCTTAATCAAACTAAGTAACAAGAATCCTTTTCTTATAGCATGCTAAATATGTGTATACAATCACCTCGTCTAGTGATCTTAAAGTAAATAAGCAACTTTAACTAAATATCGATCTAGAAACTAGGAGTCAGGATCCTTTTAGTAGGATCCTGCATAGTGGGGACTTAGAATTCATTATCGTTTCTTACTAAACTCTTCATGGATTTTTGGATTTTTCATTCATTCAACATAGTGGTATAAGCATAAGCATAAACATGAATTTGACTCATTCATTCTATTGTGATACATGGGTATCAGTGATATTGTATGGGTTACAGAATGTAATATACACAGACTGTGGAATTTCAGGGTGCATCTGCGTCACTATATCGACTTCCAAACTAGTGTATTTACATTGGACCGTACTACTCATAAGCCTTTAGTGATAGTTCTGGGATATACCGTGGTGTAGCATAATTATGTGCATCATTTTAGTGATATATAATGCAGCATATAGCATCTCTTTCATCATGGTGTTTATTTTACTTTAGTTTTCGTTTGGAAATAACTTCACTTTAACTGGCATTTACTGCTCTATTCACTTAGCATTTACAGTTTTCTTTACTATGCGCTTTACCTCAGTTCTCTTACAGTTTTTCTCTACTCTTCTATTTGTAATGTTTAGTTTAGTTCTGTATAGTTAGTTGCGATGTGTTAGACTTTTTGTCTAACACGGGGTACTTTTGGGATCCGGCAATTTGCTAGATCCTGAGTACTTTGTAGGGATAGGTTAGGAGGACGTACTGGAGACCCAGGAGGAGCATGTGGAGCTATAGTGGATTGAGCACCTATTTTTACTTATTAGCTCATTTTAGCATTATAAATAGATTCTTTATGTTTCTGCATTTTAAATCTGTTTATAATAAACTCTGGATATATTTTACTTTTCTTTTCTGAGATGAATGGCTATTACTGCTTATGATGAATGTATTCTGGATGATTTGCTTTTCGTTTCCGCACTCTATTACACTACTATATTTACTATTGTGATGTGATTAGCATACTGGAAATGCTTATATATATTGATAACGTATATCGGGTTCTTATTTACCTCCTTGGACCTTGTATACATACTAGCCTAATATTTAAGATAAGCATTTCACTCTTATCTAAGGTATTAGATCTCGATCCTACTCTTAAGATTCGAGTCAGTAGCCTTCAGCATGGCTCAGTTCTTACTAGCCTATTCGGGGAGATGGGTTTTACTTGTATACCCGGCCTTCCCGAGTAGCGCACCGCTCCGCCGCTGAACAGATATATATTACTTTTCTTTTGAGTGCGCGGCGACGGGGCGGGGTGCTACAGATAAGCCCGAGCTTTATTGGCTTTAATACTACAAATGGGGGGTACCTAGTTCGACAGCTGACAGACTCTAAATACACGTCTGCGCTTGCATGCAAGTGTACGTTGTCTGAAGTAATAAGTGGAAAGTGTGACTTTCCGGGAATTTATCGAACCACAGAGAATTGGTTGATTGACACTAAAGTATATCTATTCTCACTAATGTTTAAGCTATAGTATGTATTGGTTGGTTGGTCTAAAATTAGCACGAATATTCACTAAGTAAAATAACAAAATTAAAGAAAGAGGAGAGTTGGGCTCATCCCACATGCAATGATATAATACTTGTGTAGATTTGCTTCTAAAGCTTTATCATTTAGTTTAATTGAAATCAAATGCACATTATTTTCCTTTAGTCTAGCTCAAAGGCTTACATGTTCAAATCTCATGCACAAATGAACTCACATTCGGTTCTACTTTAGCACAAAGATTCTTGTAAGATTCTTGAGATTTAAAGTTAATTCATTTTCTCCTTATTTAAGGAGAGTTAATTTTCTTAAATCTTAAGATCTCACAAGCATTGATTTTCCACTACGAGCATCACTTCGCATCTCTCATAGTTGAGATGAGAGAATCACATGTTGGGCTCAATGACTATGTCACTTAGTTCATGAGCACTCAATGCTTCATTTCTTAATCTCAATTATGTGGAGCTAAGGAGCTCAATTAGTGGGTCTTAGCATCACTTGCATCAACTCTTTGGATAAGCTTAGATTGAGGTGCATTGAGCTCAAGAACTTTCTCACATGGTTCTAAGCTTTCATGCACTCAAAATCTAGCATCCAACCTAAGGTGAGCTAAGGAGCACAAGACAATTAGATTTTGGATTCTTTGGTTCTTTTCTCATAAACACATCAAGACTAATTAGATATAAATTTTCTTAGTAAAGCATTTAAATCACAAATACATTATGCTTGAGGAAAAATATTCATACATCAATATTACATAATGCAAAATGGGACTTCATCCCAACCCTCCCCAAGAGGAGTTTAGATACTAATTACACAAGAAAATATGGAAGACACATACATAGCTAAAAACCCTTTCATGGTCACTAAAATGAAAATACAAAATTGAGTTTAGAAGATACTAGGAATGCTCCGTAGAAGTTTTCCAGAATTCTTCTTCTCCTTAGATTGCTAGTGTCTGCCTTCTTTCTCTTCTCCTTTTGCAAAAGCTTGCCTTACCACTCTTGGGGAGTTCTCTCTTCCTTGGCTCTCCTCCTTACTTAGAGAATTTTGCTAAAATTGTGAACCCTGCTCTAGACAAGAGGAGGTGTATTTATAGGAGGGGGGGCTGCATACTCTCTTCCATAAGCAACCAAAATTTCCATAAAAAATGCAGAATTCATCATTGCATTAATTTTTTATTTAGGGTGAGGTGATAATAATCTCATTTCTTTGCCACAACATCAGACCTCAAAGCTTACAAAATGGCTGCTGGCAGGAAATAATGGCTGGGAGACAACATTCAGGATAAAGGTCAATGCTCCAGCCGCATTAAATGCATTGTCTGGGACAAATTTGGCGGGCCGCTGCAGCGCGATGTAGGGCGGTGGAGCGCGCTGTAGCGTGCTGCGGCGTGCTTTAGCACCCCTGGGTCCTTAGCAATATAGCCAAGTCCTCCGCTGTAGCGCACGATCGCGCACGGTAGCGGGGAATTTCTCGAAAAACACTGTTCAATTAGTTCTTTTCCAGATTTTATAGAGAAATATTTCTGCGGCAGACCGCTGAAGCACGCGACTGCGCGCTGTACTGTTCAATTAGTTGGGCGGCCCGATTTATATGCCAGTCCTTCGCAAAAAACCGTTGCAGCCGCGGACTGCGCGCTGTAGCGGTTAATTCCGCGAAAAAACACTGTTCATTAAATGGGCGGCCCGATTTAATAGTCAGTATTTTCGCGGTAAAAAAACCGCTGCAAATGCGCGACCGTGCGTTGTAGCGGTGAATTCCACAAAAAAATACTATTCAATTAGTTTGAGCCCCCCTTTTAAATAATCATAAGTATTTTCGCGGGTAAACCGCTACAAAAAATGAAGCGCGCGACCGCGCTCTGTAGCGTGGAATTCCGCAAAAATCACTATTGCAATTAGTTGAGCCCCCTTTTAAATAATCATAATATTTTGTGCGGTAAACCGCTTGCAGCGCGCGACCGCGCACTGTAGTAGTGATTTTGGCAAAAATCACTATTCAATTAGTTGAGCCCCCTTTTAATAATCATAAGTATTTTGGCGGTAAATCGCTACAGCGCGCGACCGCGCTCTGTAGCAGTGAATTCCGCAAAAATCACTATTCAATTAGTGGGGAGCCTGTTTAATATAGTTCAAATGTTTACGCTGCAACCTGTTGCGGCGCGCGACTGCACGCTGCAGCGCGCTGTAGCGGAATTCTTTGTTTATTTTCTTAGAAAAATTGCAGAAATGCCCTAGAGCTCCTTTGGATTACATTTCCTGAAAAAATAGAAAAATTTGATATAGGAGCAGCAGAAATATCTTAAATAAATGAATTTTCCCCTTTATTTTAGATATAATTTATGGATTCATCACACCCCCACACTTAAATTCTTGCTCGTCCTCGAGTAAGCTCAAAATGATAATTTTTTCTGTATTTGAATGGTTGAAAGTCACAATGATGTAATTGAAATAAGTATAAATGAAAATATGTGCATGGCAACAGAAAATAAAATGAACATCGTAGCAATCTTAATGTTTTCATTGAGTCACTAAGATGATTAAGTCACTAAAATCTCCAAATGTTTAAATTTTTTAATGCTTGATAATAGGTGATGGATTCCATACATTTTAGATTTTTTAGACTAAGACATGGTTAAGAGATTCTTAGAGTTGTGTCATATGTGCTCCTTCTTATAAATCACAAAGATGAAAAGTTTTTAAATAAGAAATATTTTCTTTATCCTTTCTTATTTGTTTACTTGGGAGAGATATTTTTCATCATCCCTTTTTCCATAATATTTTGTTCTTTTCAATCCTTAGGGAGAGACATTTTTCTTTCATCCTTAACATCTTTGTGATCATGAAGTCCTACGGGAGCCTAACACACTCTATTTAGAATCCATACCATATTTTTTTTAGTTTAAAATCGTATATTCTTCCCCCACACTTAGCTCAAGGCATTATTTAAATTTTTTGGAGATTTAGATTTTCCTCCATTCATTCCTCAATCTCACATTTGATTGCTTATAATTCATTTAATTATATTTTTTTGCTAAGTATTTTTTTACTTATATCTCATTGAATTTTTACATTTTTTTGTGATTTCATTTCTTTTTGAAAAAATTCAGAAAAAATATGTCACTTAAGAATAACTCAATAAATGCGAGAATTGAGAATTCATAAATTGCAATCTTAAATAAAAATAACTACAATAAAGATGAAAAAGAAAAGTGAAAAATAAAATACAACCTATTTAGTTATTGGGTTGCCTCCCAACAAGCACTGGTTTTAGTATCTCAGCTTGACACGGAAAGAGCTTATGTGATTCCTTCATCAGGGAGGTCTTGAAAGGTCACCCTCCCTTCTCTTGAAAGACTCCTTCCTCCAAGTATAACTTCAAATGATTTCCATTCACCTGAAAGAGCTATTATTTGAGGCAACTTCGGCAGCTCCATGAGGAAAAACTTTAGTGATGGTGAATGGTCCTGTCCAACGTGATTTAGTTTTCCCGAAAAAAGTCTTAATCTAGAGTTAAAAAGCAATACCTTCATTCCTGGTTAGAGGTGCTTAGGTTTAATTAGCTTATCATGCCATTTTTTTGTTTTTTCTTTATACAAACTTGGCATTCTCATAGGTGTTTAACCTACATTCATCAAGTTCATTTAGTTGCAGCAGTCTCTGCTCCCTTACCTTTTGGTGGTCAAAATTTTACTTCTTTATTGCCCAAAAGGCACGGTGTTCAAGTTCCACCGGAAGGTGACATGCTTTTCCATAAATGAGCTTATACGGGGGACATTCCTAGAGGGGTCTTGAAGGTAGTTCTATAAGCCCAAAGGGCATCTTGGAGTTTTGAAGTCCAGTCCTTTCTATTTTGGTTTACAATTTTTTCCAAAATTTGTTTAAGTTCTCTATTGGAGACTTCAACTTGCCCGCTAGTTTGAGGGTGGTAGGGGGTACCCAGCTTGTGTCTTACCCCAAAGCTTTTTAATATATTCTCTAACTGCCTATTGCAAAAGTGTTTTCCCCCATCCACTGATCAAGAATCTAGGTGTTCCAAATCTAGCTAGCATGTGTTCCTTGGGAAATTTGATCATAGTCTTAACATCATTGTTGACACATGCCACAGCTTTAACCCATTTTGAAACATATTCAACTGCCACAAGGATATACAGATTGGCCTGGATGAGGGGAAGGGTCCCATGAAGTCAATTCCCCAAACATCGAATAGTTCGACTTAAAAAATTCCATTTAAAGGAAGCTCGTCCCTTTTTGTTAAATTCCCAATTCTTTGGCACTTGTCACAACTTTGACAAATTAGCGGCATCCTTGAATAGATGGGGCCCAAACGAATCCAGATTGAAGCACCTTCGCAGTCGTTCGCTCAATCCATGGTGTCCTCCATAAGGAGATGTGTGGCAGTGGAAGAGAATAATCCTGGTGTCAGAATCAGGAACACATCTCCTTAGGAGTTCATTATTGCAACATTTATACAAAAAGGGATCATACCAAAAATAATTTTTTATATTTGCAAAAAATTTCTTTTTTATTGGTAACTCATATCTTTTGGTATGATTCCTCCAGCAAGGTAGTTTGCAATATCAGGCGAACCAGGGAGGATCATTTGAAGCAACCCCATAGAGCTTCTCGTCGGGAAAGGATTCACTAATATCTGTCGACTTTTCATGATCAATGTGGGTTAATCTGGATAAATGGTCAGCAAGCACATTTTCACTGCCCTTCTTATCCCGGATTTCAAGATCAAATTCTTATAAGAGCAACACACATCGTATCAAACGTGGTTTTGCCTCTTTCTTTTGGAGGAGATACTTAATGGCGGCATGGTCCGTGTAAACGATAGTCTTAGACCCGATGAGATACGACCTAAATTTAATAAAAGCAAAAATGACGGCTAAAAGCTCTTTTTCCATGGTGGCGTAATTTCTTTGAGCATCTTCAAGGAGTTTACTAGCATAATAAATCGAATAGAAGGTTCACTCTATTCGTTGCCCTAGAATAGTGCCTACAGCAAGGTCACTCGCATCACACATAATTTCAAAAGGAGAATCCCAAATTGGAGCAGAAATTATTGGAGCAGAGATCAAGGCAGTTTTTAGTGTATTGAATCCTTTCAGACAATTGCTATCAAAATTGAACTCAATATCCTTTCCAAGCAATCTACAAAATGGCATACTTATGTTTGAAAAATCCTTAATAAATCTGCGATAAAAACCAGCATGCCCTAGGAAGCTTCTAATTCCTTTAACATTGATGGGAGGAGGAAGTTTTTCAATACTTCAATCTTAGCTTTATCAACCTCTATCCCCCTCCTAGAAATTAAATAACCAAGAACGATACCCTCTTCAACCATAAAAATGACACTTTTCCCAATTCAAGATCAAGTTTGACTCTTCACATCTTCTTAACACCTTTCCCAGATTAATTAGGCAATGATTAAAAGAGGTCCCAACCACCAGAAAAATCATCCATAAAAATTTCTAAGAACTCTCCTATCATGTCAGAGAAAATAGCCATCATGCAGCGTTAAAAAGTAGCTGGAGCTTACACAAACCGAAAGGAATTCTCCTAAAGGCGAAGGTTCCAAAGGGGCAGGTAAATGTTATTTTCTCTTGGTCTTCGGGTGTAATCAGGATTTGATTGTATCCAGAATAACCATCAAGAAAATAGAAATAAGGATTTCCTGCTAATCTATCAAGCATTTGGTCAATGAAGGGAAGGGGATAATGGTCTTTTCGAGTTGCTTTATTTAATCTCCTATAATCGATGCAAACTCGCCAACGAGTCACAATACTAGTGGGGATTAGCTCATTGTTGCTGTTGAGAATAACGGTCATCCCAGTCTTTTGGGAACCACATATATAGGGCTCACCCAAGGGCTATCAGAAATGGGAAAAATGATCCCAGCTTCTAAGAGCTTGATGATTTCTTGATGAACTACTTCTTTAATGTTATGGTTTAAATCGCCGCTGAGGTTCAATTGAAGGCTTAGAGTTGTTCTCCAATAGGATACGATGCATACACAGAGTTGGGCTAACCCTTTCAAATTCGCAATACTCCACCCCATTGCACTCTTATGATCTTTTAAAAACATTACATAAAGATTCTCTTGATGTTTAGTTAACAAAGCGAAGATTATTAGAGGAAGTGTTTTATCTTCTCCTATGTATATGTATTTTAAATTTGAGGGAAGAGGTTTTAATTCAATTTTAGGAGGGAAATTATCGAAGATTGAATCATCTTCCTTTCCTCAATTAATTCTTTAATAACTTTCATTTCAGTGGGAACTTCGTATTTCTCACTTCCCATCATTCCCTCTTCTCCCACATCTTCCATTGTCCCAACTTCTTCTAATAAATTGATCTCCCAACAATCCTCATTTAACTTAGAAGGGTGTTTCATAGAATCATTTACATGGAATTTAATCTCTTCCTCTCCATAACGCAACCTTAATTCCCCTTTGTCTACATCAATTAAGGTTCATCCTGTGGCCAAGAAAGGTCTACCTAAAATAATAGGAATCTCTTAATTTTCATCTTCCATGTCCAAGATTATGAAGTCTGCCGGGAAGATGAACTTGTCAACCTTTACAAGTATATTTTCCACAATTCCTAAAGGAGATTTTACAGATCTATTGGCAAATTGGAGTAGAACAGAGCTAGGTTTTAACTGATCAATTTCTAGTTTCTTGAATATGTAGAAAGGCATCAATTAACAGAAGCGCCAAGATCACAAAGGG
Source organism: Gastrodia elata (assembly GCA_016760335.1). Taxonomy (NCBI): domain Eukaryota; kingdom Viridiplantae; phylum Streptophyta; class Magnoliopsida; order Asparagales; family Orchidaceae; genus Gastrodia; species Gastrodia elata. The sequence goes on along the minus strand of CM028670.1, from coordinate 31,613,845 downwards.
CTTTTTGAAAAGATTGGCATCCAATCGTGCATGAGATAGTGAAACTCCCAGGATCCTTCTTGTTAGTGAGAATTTTTCTTTGAAGGATTGCACTGCATTCCTCAGTTAATGCCACAGTCTCCTTTTCATCAATCTTCCTTCTCTTGGATAAGATGTCTTTCATAAACTTGGCATAACTAGGCATATGTTCGAGGGCTTCAGCGAATGGGATATTGATTTGAAGAGTTTTAAAAGTCTCAAGAAATTTTTTATATTGGACGTCGAGTTTCTCCTTAACCATACGCTGAGGATAAGGTATATGAGGGGTTTCCTTAGGTGCGCCTCTATGTTCATCCCTTGCGGCATCCCTTGCCACAATCTCATATGTCCTTATTGTTTCTTCTTCCTCTTTTTTCTCTCTAGATTTAGCGATATCTTCACTATTCTCTTTTCTCACGATCTCATGAGCAACCCTACCACTTCTTAAGGTGATTGTGTTACCTGATTCATTTTCATATTCCCTGATCACCCCGACTAGTCAAGGTTGTTCTAGCTGCTTTATTGTATCTTTCAATTTTTGTTCAATTCTTTTAATTGTCTCCTCTTGTCTGAGGAGAGCGTGCTCATGCCTGTTTAGTGTGGCGTTAGTTTTATTCATGAATTCAATAGTGGAGTTTCTAAATTCTTTCAGAGAGTTTTCGAATATTTCTCCATTCCTTCCATGATTCATGATTATATTAACATCTCTCAATTCCCCATCATTCTCCTGTAAAGTGCTTATATAACCATATTCTAGCTTCTTTTTAAGTTTGGAAATTTGATTTTGCAGTTCTAGGATTTTCTGTGAGTTTCCTAGTGAATTACACTCTTTTTTATCCTTGGAATCATTCCTTAGAAGTGGCCATTGGTAAGCGTTGTTTGCCATTTCTTCCAAGATGTCATAGGCTTCCTCTTGGGTTATTCCACTAATGGATCTCTCAGCGGCTGCATCAATGAGTGTCCTCATCGGAGTGTTCAAGCCATTGTAAAAGGTTTGCACTTGCATCCAGAGAGGGAACCCATGATGCGGGCAACATCTGAGATACTCCTTAAAGCGTTCCCACCCGTCATAGAAAGTCTCACCTTCCATCTGAGTAAAGTTGGTAATCTCAATTCTCAACCGTGCAGTTTTAACCAGAGGGAGTATTTGGCTAAGAATTTCTTAGCCAAATCATCCCAAGTATAGATAGAATTGCTTGGTAAAGAGCTTAGGCAACTCTTGGCTCTATCTCTCAGTGAGAAAGAAAATAGCCTCAATTTAACTGCGTCTCCAGAGAGGCTGTTAAACTTGAAGGTATCACATATTTCAAGGAAGGTTGAAATATGTGAATTTGGATCTTCAGTGGCTAATCCTCCAAACTGATTATTTTGTACCATACTCAGCATAGAGGGTTTGATTTCAAAATTATGGGCTTCTATATTTGGCCTTACAATCGCATGGGGAATGCCCCTAACTGTGGGTAGTGCATAATCTCTAAGTGCTCTTCTAAGTTTTCAGTGAAAGTGTCGATCACAATTTGTTGGTTTGATAAGTTTCATTCTCACCTAGCTTGTAAGTATGTTCGTTCTATTTCAGGATCAAACAGATATTCAGTACAGACTCTTTTACTCATACAAGTTTCAAAAAAGCTTATCAAGAATGATTTAGCAATAAAAATCATACTGATATATTTTGGAAATGAAAATAAACAAAAAGAAATATAAAATATTAGCTTGATAATTATAATAGAAAATGTAAAAACTACTAATACATAAGAAAATATCAAATTCTTAAATCGCTAGCTACTTATAGATTATCTTTAGTTCAAATCAAAAACCAATTCCCCGACAATAGCACCAAAAACTTAACAGACTGTAAATACACGTCTGCGCTTGCACGCAAGTGTACGTGGTCTAAAGTAATAAGTAGAAAGTGTGACTTTTTCTGGGAATTTATCGAACCATAGAGAATTGGTTGATTTGGCACTAAAGTATATCTATTCTCACTAATATTTTAGCTATAGTATGTATTGGTTGGTTGGTCTAAAATTAGCACGAATATTCACTAAGTAAAATAGCAAGATTAAAAAAAGAGGAGGGTTGGGCCCATCCCACATGCAATGATATAATACTTGTGTAGATTTGTTTCTAAAGCTTTATCATTTAGTTTAATTGAAATCAAGTGCACATTGTTGTCCTTTAGTTTAGCTCAAAGGCTTACAAGTTCAAATCTCATGTACAAAATGAACTCACATTCGGTTCTACTTTAGCACAAAGATTCTTGTAAGATTCTTGAGATTTAAAGTTAATTCATTTTCTCCTTATTTAAGGAGAGTTAAATTTTCTTAAATCTCAAGATCTCACAAGCATTGATTTTCCACTATGAGCATCACTTTGCATCTCTCATAGTTGAGATGAGAGAATCACATGTTGGGCTCAATGACTATGTCACTTAGTTCATGAGCACTCAATGCTTCATTTCTCAATCTCAATTATGTGGAGCTAAGGAGCTCAATTAGTGGGTCTTAGAATCACTTGCATCAACTCTTTGGATGAGCTTAGATTGAGGTGCATTGAGCTCAAGAACTTTCTCACATGGTTCTAAGCTTTCATGCACTCAAAATCTAGCATCCAACCTAAGGTGAGCTAAGGAGCACAAGACAATTAGATCTTAGATTCTTTGGTTCTTTTCTCATAAATACATCAAGACTAATTAGATATAAATTTTCTTAGTAAATCATTTAAATCACAAATACATTATGCTTGAGGGAAACATTCATACATCAATATTACATCATACAAAATGGGACTTCATCCCAACCCTCCCCAAGGGGAGTTTAGTTACTCATTACACAAGAAAATAAGGAAGACACATACATAGCTAAAACCCTTTCATTATCACTAAAAAGAAATACAAGATTGAGTTTAGAAGATACTAGGAACGCTCCGTAGAAGTTTTCTGAAATTCTTCTTCTCCTTCTAATTACCTTCTCCTTAGATTGCTAGTGCTGCGTTCTTCCTCTTCTCCTTTTGCAAAAGCTTGCCTTACCACCCTTGGGGAGTTCTCTCTTCCTTTGGCTCTCCTCTTTACTTAGAAAATTTTTGCTAAAACTGTGAACCCTCCTCTAGACAAGAGGAGGGGTATTTATAGGAGGGGGGGCTGCATACTCCTCTCTTCCATAAGCAACCAAAATTTCCGTAAAAAAATGCTAAATTCATCATTGCATTAATTTTTAATTTAGGGTGAGGTGACAATAATCTCATTTCTTTAGCCACAACATCACCTCAAAGCTTACAAAAATGGCTGCTGCAGGAAATGATGGCTGGAGACAATATTCAGGATAAAGGTCATGTCTCCAGCCGCATTAAGTGCATTGTCTGGGAAAAATTTCGACGGGCCGATGCAACGCGCTGTAGGGCGGTGGAGCACGCTGTAGCGTGCTGCGGCGTTCTTTAACACCCCCTGTCCTTAGCATTTTAGCCAAGTCCTCCGCTGCAGCGCACGATCGCGCACGCCAGCGGGGAATTCAGCGAAAAACACTAGTTAATTAGTTCTTTTTCCAGATTTTATAGAGAAATATTTCTGCGGCAGACTGCTGCAGCCCGCGACAGCGCGCTATGTAGCAGTCAATTCCACAAAAAACACTGTTCAATTAGTTGTGCAGCCTGATTTATATAGCCAAGTCCTTCGCGATAAACCGGTGCAGCGCGCGACTGCGCATTGTAACGGTGAATTCCGTGAAAAACACTGTTCAATTAGTTGGGCGGCCCGATTTAAAAAGTCAAGTATTTTTGCGGTAAACCGCTGTAATGCGCGACCGTGCGCTGTGTAGCGGTGAATTCTGCAAAAAACACTATTCAATTAGTTGAGCCCCCTTTTAATAATCATAATTATTTTCGCGGTTAAACCGCTACAGCGCGCGACCGCGCGCTTGTAGCGGTGAATTCCGCAAAATCACTATTCAATTAGTTGAGCCCCATTTTAATAATCATAAGTATTTTCGCGGTAAACCGCTGCAGCGTGCGATTGCGCGTTGTAGTGGTGAATTCGGCAAAAATCACTATTCAATTAGTTGAGCCCCCTTTTAATAATCATAAGTATTTTCGCGGTAAACTGCTACAGCTCGCGAGCGCGTGTTGTAGCGGTGAATTCCGCAAAAATCACTATTCAATTAGTGGGGAGCCTGTTTAATATAGTTTAAATGTTTCCGCTGCAGCCCGTTGCGGCGCGCGACCGCACGCTGCAGCGCGCTGTAGCAGAATTCTTTGTTTATTTTTTTAGAAAATTGCAGAAATGCCCTAGAGCTCCTTTGAATTTCATTTCCTGAAAAAAATAGAAAATTTTGATTTAGGAGCAGCAGAAATATCTTAAATAAATGAATATTCGCCTTTATTTTAGATATAATTTATGGATTCATCACACCCCCACACTAAAATTCTTGCTCATCCTCGAGTAAGCTCAAAATGATAATTTTTTCTGTATTTGAATGGTTGAAAGTCACAATGATGTAATTGAAATAAGTATAAATGAAAATATGTGCATGGCAACAGAAAATAAAATGAACATCGTAGCAATCTTAATGTTTTCAATTGAGTCACTAAGGTGGTTAAGTCACTAAAATCTCCAAATGTTTAAATTTTTTAATACTTGATAATAGGTGATGGGTTCCATACATTTTGGATTTTTTAGACTAAAGACATGGTTAAGAGATTCTTAGAGTTGTGTCATATGTGCTCCTTATAAATCATAAAGATGAAAAGTTTTTAAAGGAGAGATATTTTTCTTCATCCTTTCTTATTTTGTTTACTTGGGAGAGATATTTTTCATCATCCATTTTTCTATAAATATTTTGTTCTTTTCATCCTTAGGGAGAAACATTTTTCTTCATCCATAACATCTTTGTGATCATGAAGTCCTACAGGAGCCTAACACACTCCATTTAGAATCCATGCCATATTTTTTATAGTTTAAATCCTATACCTTACCCCACACTCAGCTCAAGCATTTATTTAAATTTTTTGGAGATTTAGATTTTCCTCCATTCACTCCTCAATCTCACATTTGATTGCTTATAATTTATTTAATTATTTTTTTTTGCTAAGCATTCTTTTACTTATATCTCATTTGATTTTTGCATTTTTTTGTGATTTTTATTTCTTTTTGGAAAAATTCAGAAAAAATATGTCACTTAAGAATAACTCAATAAATATGGGAATATGAGAATTCATAAATTGCAATCTCAAAATAAAAACAAACTACAATAAAGATGAAAAGAAAAAGTGAAAAAAAAAAATACAATCTAGTTAGTTGTTGGGTTGCCTCCCAACAAGCACTGGTTTTAGTGTCTCAACTTGACACAGGAAAGAGCTTATGTGATTCCTTCATCAAGGAGGTCTTGAAGGGTTCACCCTCCCTTCTTTTGAATGACTCCTTCCTCCAAGTATAACTTCAAACGATTTCCATTCACCTTGAAAGAGCTATTATTTGAGGCAACTTCAACATCTCCATGAGGAAAAACTTTAGTGATGGTGAATGGTCCTGTCCAATGTGATTTTAGTGTTCCAGGAAAAAGTCTTAATATAGAGTTAAAAAGTAATACCTTCTTTCCTGGTTGGAGGTGCTTATGTTTAATTAGCTTATCATTCTATTTTTTTGTTTTTTCTTTATACAACTTGGCATTCTCATAGGTATTTAACCTAAATTCACCAAGTTCATTTAGTTGCAGCAGCCTCTGCTCCCCTACCTTTTGGTGGTCAAAATTTAATTTCTTTATTGCCCAAAAGGCACGGTGTTCAAGTTCCACCGGAAGGTGACATGCTTTTCCATAAATGAGCTTATACGGGGACATTCCTAGAGGGGTCTTGAAGGCAGTTCTATAAGCCCAAAGGGCATCTTGGAGTTTTGAAATCCAGTCCTTTCTATTTTGGTTTACAATTTTTTCCAAAATTTGTTTAAGTTCTCTATTGGAGACTTCAACTTGCCCGCTAGTTTGAGGGTGGTAGGGGGTACCCACCTTGTGTCTTACCCCAAAGCTTTTTAATATATTCTCTAACTGCCTATTGCAGAAGTATTTTCCCCCATCATTGATCAAGAATCTAAGTGTTCCAAATCTAGCTAGCATGTGTTCCTTGGAAAATTTGATCATAGTTTTAACATCATTATTGACACATGCCATAGCTTCAACCCATTTTGAAACATATTCAACTGCCACAAGGATATACAGATTGGCTTGGGACGAGAGGAAGGGTCCCATGAAGTCAATTCCCCAAACATCGAATAATTCGACTTCAAAAATTCCATTTAAAGGAAGCTCGTCCCTTTTTGTTAAATTCCCGGTTCTTTAGCACTTGTCACAACTTTTGACAAAATTAGCGGCATCCTTGAATAGATGGGGCCAAACGAATCCAGATTGAAGCACCTTCACAGCCGTTCGCTCAATTCCATGGTGTCCTCCATAAGGAGATGTGTGGCAGTGGAAGAGAATAATCCTGGTGTCAGAATCAGGAACACATCTCCTTAGGAGTTGATTATTGCAACTTTTATACAGAAAGGGATCATACTAAAAATAATTTTTTATATCCGCAAAAAATTTCTTTTTTTATTGGTAACTCATATCTTTTGGTATGATTCCTCCTACAAGGTAGTTTGCAATATCAGCGAACCAAGGAGGATCATTTGTAGCAACCCTATAGAGGTTCTCGTCGGGAAAGGATTCACTAATATCTGTCGACTTTTCATGATCAATGTCGGTTAATCTGGATAAATGGTCAGGAAGCACATTTTCACTACCCGTCTTATCCCGGATTTCGAGATCAAATTCTTGTAAGAGCAACACCCATCGTATCAAACATGGTTTTGCCTCTTTCGTTTGGATGAGATACTTAATGGTGGCATGGTCCGTGTAAACGATAGTCTTAGACCCGATGAGATACGATCTAAATTTAATAAAAGCAAAAATGACGGCTAAAAGCTCCTTTTCCATGGTGGCGTAATTTCTTTGAGCATCGTCAAGGAGTTTACTAGCATAATAAATCAAATAGAAGGTTCGCTCTATTCGTTGCCCTAGAACAGCGCCTACAGCAAGGTCACTCGCATCACACATAATTTCAAAAGGAGAATCCCAGATTGGAGCATAAATTATTGGAGCAGAGATCAAGGCAGTTTTTAGTGTATTGAATCCTTTCAAACAATTGCTATCAAAATTGAACTCAACATCCTTTCCAAGCAATCTACAAAATGGCATACTTATGTTTGAAAAATCCTTAATAAATCTGCGATAAAAACCAGCACGCCCTAGGAAGCTTCTAATTCCTTTAACATTGATGGGAGGATGAAGTTTTTCAATTACTTCAATCTTAGCTTTATCAACCTCTATCCCCCTCCTAAAAATTAAATGACCAAGAACGATACCCTCTTCAACCATAAAATGGCATTTTTCCCAATTCAAGATCAGGTTTGACTCTTCACATCTTCTTAACACCTTTCCCAGATTAATTAGGCAATGATCAAAAGAGGTCCCAACCACAGAAAAATCATCCATAAAAATTTCTAAGAACTCTCCTATCATGTCAGAGAAAATAGCCATCATGCAGCGTTGAAAAATAGCTGGAGCATTACACAAACCGAAAGGAATTCTCCTAAAGGCGAAGGTTCCAAAGGGGCAGGTAAATGTTGTTTTCTCTTGGTCTTCGGGCGTAATCAGGATTTGATTGTATCCAGAATAACCATCAAGAAAATAGAAATAAGGATTTCCTGCTAATCTATCCAGCATTTGGTCAATGAAGGGAAGGGGATAATGGTCTTTTCGAGTTGCTTTATTTAATCTCCTATAATCGATGCAAACTCGCCAACCAGTCACAATCCTAGTGGGGATTAGCTCATTGTTGTTGTTGAGAATAACGGTCATCCCAATCTTTTTGGGAACCACATGTATAGGGCTCACCCAAGGGCTGTCAGAAATGGGAAAAATGATCCCAGCATCTAAGAGCTTGATGATTTCCTTATGAACTACTTCTTTGATGTTATGGTTTAATCGCCGCTGAGGTTCAATTGAAGGCTTAGAGTTGTCCTCCAATAGGATACGATGCATACACAGAGTTGGGCTAACCCCTTTCAAATCTTCAATAGGATACGATTATGCAAGTGATTTGGATCGAAGACGATCAATGATAAGATATGTGCTCATGCTGTCGATATATGGTTGGATGGTGTTCTACATTGCAACCTACGGTTTCCCTGTCTACAACAGAAGTTGAATACATGGTGGTCATTGAAGAATTTAAAGAAACTCTCTGGATAATGGGATTATTGGAATCTTTGGGTGCGAAGCTTGAAAAATTAGTAGTCTACTGTGATAGCCAGAGTGCAATATTTTTTTTGCTATTAATTCGGTTTGCTAAGCTTGCACAAAACACATAGATGTGCGGTACCATTTTGTTCGGGACATCATTGTAGGAGGTGAAATCTTGTTGAAGAAGATTAGTACCAAGGACAACTCGACACACATGCTAAGCAGGGCTCTCATCGTATAGAAGTTCACCCCTCTTAATAATGCCATCTAATTAGAGATGATGCAACACCGTTTGCTTCTGCTACTTTTATTTGGGGTATGCTTGGAACGCTATATTTGAAATGTAATATGATTACAGTATAGTATAATTGTTTTGTATTTATTTGGTTGGTTATAATTGCTTTATATAGATTAGAAATTTTTTGTTTGAAATGCAGTGATCTATACGGAGAGATTTTTACAAACGAGTAGAAATGTTCGAAAGACTTGATTGTTGGATCATCAACATACCAACACACCCTAACTCGCTCCAAACAAGAAATAAGGAAGACATACAATAGCAAAAGTGTCGGATTGTCATAACTAACAGCAATTGAACTATCACAACAACAAAAAATCAATTCAATTGTCGACGTTAAGGCTTTGGATGATGTGAAGTGTTGGAAAATGTCGCCAAATGGAATTGCATGATAATATATTTTCTTTTTATTCTTTAATAAATTATGCAATTAATTAATTGATCTAATATTGAAGTCAAATTTAGTTATTTGTCAATTTGAGTTGTGTACTGTAGCATATTAAAATACAAAAACAAGTTGAAATCATTTCTTTTCTTGCTGTGATATATAATTTAATATTTATTTCTTAAGATTGTAAAAAAATGCTATTTTAATAAGAAGAGGGAGTCAAATTCCATCATTTTAATTTTAATAAATATTTAATTTTAAATTTTAAGGTTTGATATTTAGTATTCTCCCCCTGCCAGTGTATTAGCCGCTTTGACGATACGGATTGCCATCTGGCAAAATTTCAGTTCATCATTTGCTTAAACAAGATTTTAAATCACCACATTATATATGCATTCTCTACATTTAAATAAAATTTATTTCTTATTATTAAAAGAAGATAAACATGCACAAGTCTTTAAGTTTATCATAATTCAGATTTATTTGGTTGTCTGTAGTTGTTTTACCAAAAACTAGAATTTTTTTATTTAGAGTGATATAATCTGCAAAATATGGTGCTCTGAGTAATTTGAATAAAATAAATTGTAATTTTTCAAATTGCAAAAAGACGATGCTTACGAATGTGGACAATTCTTACAAACCAACAAAAATGTCAAAATACTTGATTGTCGGATCATCAACATGCCAAAATCCCCCCAATTAAGGAAGATATACAATAGCAAAAATCGATTGTCAACATCTTGGGAGATTGTTGCCGTCAAGAAGAATCATTGCAAATGCTCTCATCATCTAGAGGTTGCAAGGTGATTGACTCGCAAGCTGCAATTTCTCATCCCATAATCGTTGACGAGAAGAATCTTGAGGAATAGTCAAAGCTGCTCTTGTCAGCGAGGGTTTGCAAGTGACACGCAAGCTGCAATTTCCTTTTCCTGAATCGCCTGCAAAAACAATCTTAAAAAACTGTCGCAGCTACTCTCGTCATAGAGGGCTTGCAAGGTGACGCTCAAACTTCGTTGACAGGGCAACTGTAGACTGTATAGTTGATCTCCACCCTACTGGATCATCTGATAAAGTGAATACATAACCAGTCGTTGATCGTCTTCGATCCAAATCTCCAATATAGTCATAATTCATGTATCCAACACACAAATCAGCTATTGAAGACTGCTTCTAAAATAGTAAACCGACACAAATTATACATTTCAAGTACCGAAATATCCCCATCACTGCATGCCAGTGATCATTCCCCGGATTGTATATATGCTGACTCACGACTCCAACTGCTTGAGCCAAATTGGTATAGTGCAAACCACACGTATATCAAGCTTCCGGCCTAATGAACTTATATACTGAAATGCTCAGAAAAATGAGAAGAATATAATTATGTAATAAAATTTAGCTTTCGTTGGGTAAATTAACTAATCATCTCTTAAGTCTATTTAAGGCCTCAAATTGCCTTGTAAAATGAGTCAGACCTCGATGGAACCAAATAAAGTATCTACAAAGGAATAATCCAATTATAATAAAATGGAATAATTATGACATAAAATTTACAAATTGAACACTAACTGTAGTTAAGTGCAACACGGTGTCAAAAAGCATGTAAAATTCTGATTTAGTCATATAAGGTCTTTTTAGAATCCTCATAAATATTATTAAAATTTAGCAACATTGGTAGTTTTTGATGAATTAATTGTCAAACCCTAATTTTGAGTCATTAATTGCCTCGTAGAGCTTGCTGAAGTTCGATTTGGACAAATAAGATGTTTATGAATTCCTATAACATGAGAAATCTCAATTTATATTAATTAGTAATATTTGAGTTATAATTTTACATGTTGAATATTAGACCTACGTAATATATAATTAAGCACTATAAAATGTACCTGACTTAAAAATTATTGATCAAAGTATCTATGGATTTATAATGATATGTAGATTTTGAATTTTATAACTTTAACTAATTCAATCTAGTATTTTATATATTCAAATTTAGGTAAATAATGCACATTAAGCAATTATGAGAGATCAAATTACACATAAATTGAAGGAATACGATAAAGTAATAAATAACATTATTTTAGTTCTTTTATTTAAGTTAAAACACAATATAGTGTATTATTATGATTAAGTTTATGGATTAGGACATGTGATAAATTTTTATTTTATTATGTTATAAGGATAAATAGTTTAGTACATAACAAAAGAATATCACAAATAAAATTAATTATTTGAATATTATATTTATCGCTATAATGTAATTTCATTTGAATAATTTATTCAGATAAATTTTGATGCATGAATTCTAGAATATTAAAATTATATATAGATATTTATTATGGGAGGACTAGAGTTTGTATAGACTATTGAGTTATGGTAGATTATGGAAAGATTATGAGACTACACATATACTAGAGGATGAGTGTATATGTTATAGATGTATCCAGTTTCTCACTTATTATGTATAGTGCTCGTAGAACATATCAATAAAAAAAGATATGTCATTAAATAAAATTGTATTCATGTACAATCTATCAATATTATACACTTTTAGTTAATGCACAATCATATATATAATACATTACATATTTCAGGTAGTTTTTAAGATCCATTTTATATATTTATAGCTCCAGTTACTTCATACTATATTTTACTTTCAGTTCAGTATAGCCTATATGCTATTTACTTTTCAACAACTTTCTTTAATTCAGTGCTTTCAGCACTTAGCATGTACTAATGTTGATTATATTTTTAAAATTGCTCATTATATGTATATATATATACTGTATTGTATCGTTTATTTTTTACTATAATTCAATTATTTTTTACAAGCAGTACTTTTAGCATCTGCATATGCTTGTGAAATTATTTGTAAATAAAATTTGATATTCTAAGAGAAAATAGACTAAGAGCTTAAAATGTACTTAGAAAATATGTTTAATCAGATTTCTATTTTTGTACCATAGTATATGACACCGATATGTCAGATTAGGAGCTCGATAAAGTTATAGCTTTGAAGGAGGAGGATGTTCAGAAGGATAGTATATGAAATTGCTCATTATATGAAAGTATGTGGACAGTTTTTTTTTTATGAGACATGTATTTTATTTCAATCATTTTGGATGTATGAGATTTTGGATATTGTGTTGTATTTACTATTATGCTACACCACAGTAGAATCATTGAAAAATATGATGCCTTAAATTGGATTAGTGCATTTAATTTAATATAAAGTGTCATAATAATACATAATATTGATTTAGCCTCACAAACTCAACACCAGACTATTATAGTGCATCATATGCCTTCTTTTTAACAAAGTGAACGCTTGGCTCAGTGGTTAGTCAAAAATGTTACTTTCATTTGTTGGTAGACTTCAACATATTACACCTAACATATTGTGTGCTAGATTTCTTTTTGAAGCCTCATTAAATGAAAAGCAAAGGATGATTAGGAAGGATGTTACATCTCTCCCCAAGAATAAGGAGGTTACTCGAACTAGAACTCCTACCCTCTAAAGTTGGTAGGGAATTATTTTCCTCCAAATGAGATCCTCAAATTTAAATTAGCTGCAGCCAACTCTTTGAGCACTGGCGATAGCCTTTGTCATCTTTCGTGCTGTCTTTATCTTACCCGTAGGCTTTCATAGACTCTTGAGAACTATTTTTTTTCTTAATTTTTTAGATATCACATAGAGAAAGGATGGGCTTTTTTGGGTCTAAATAACATTTCTCTTCACATAACAGTTTAATCTATACTCAATGACTATTTAAGTTGATAAAAATTGAAACAAAGTACATTGTTTTTGAGGAATTCTAAATTTAGTACGTGGAAATTGTAGGGGAAAGGGTAAATTTTTTACCTAGCTTAGTAAAAATTTTACCTTATTATGCTGAACTCCTCATCGTGATGTGAAGCAGCTCAGCGAAGACACCGAGACTTCCAATTTGTTCGCAACTTCGCACCGTTTTCACACAAATCTAATAGCTTCATCGAGACGACAAATCTCATCTTCGTCTTCGTACCTTAGTTGAGCTTTTCATTCTACTGTTTTCGTTCGCATCGCCTTCATTCATGTTGCCTTCATCAAGATTGTGAATCACATCATTGTCTTCTTCTACGCATCATCTTCGAATCGTCTTCAGATATTATTGCCAAAAGAAAAAAAGTTTTTGCCAAAATTAGGCATTGTTTGATGCCTTAATAGAAAGAAACATGAGTTGTTCTTGTTGGGATTTAAATACCATTTAGATTATCATGAATATGCTAATAGATTTACGGTGAGCGTCCAAAAGATTCCGAGGTGATACGGAATGAAGTTAGGAAAGCTCAGTTGCAGTAGGCGCCACAATGCGAGGTGACAAGCTGTAGCGTGTCATGGCTCCCAACACCCGAGCCAAGGTGTTGTAGTGCACCCGACGACAGTCTGCCTAAGACTGGGGCACCGTAGCGTACCGTGGCTCATTGTAGCGCCCCCCGATGCCAATATGCCCGAGATCAGGGAGCTAGCCTTGGTGCCTGTCTACTCGGAAATCTGTTGTGACGCCTGTAACGACCCCAATATTAAATCAGGAACCCGATACAATAGTGGAGCGCTATCACAACATTTAACACTGGGTTGGAGGGAAACCAACCCAATTATTGAGTGATGTGTGACCAAGTTTTTTTGTGAGGGTGTTAAGTTAAGAAAAATGCAAAGTAGTGAATAATAATATGAAATATATGCAAGTAGAATTGAATACTATCAACTATCCAAACTAAGCAGTTTAATAAGAAAATGAATTCATCATAAAATAAAATAAAAATATTGCAAAAATTAAATTATTATAGAGTTTGAAATTAGAAATTTAAAAGACATTAAAATCTTTTCTCACATAAGTAAAGGAAAAGAAAGAAATGCAGAAGCAGTAAAAATCTTCAAGTTCTCTAAAGTTCAGTTCCACAGCTTGAAAATGCTCATGACTTACTGTATTTTTGATATTTAAAGTATGGTAGGGCAGAGCCAAGAAAAAGAAAATAAGTGGTTAGACTAAAAAGTCTAATTACATTTTAAGATTAGCTAAATTTTAATTAAAATTTAATTAGATATAACATATGCTAATTTAAAATTAGAAACTACAATGAAGCATAAAAAGTATCAAAGTAAGGGAAGAAAGTATACCTGTAAAGTAAAATAGAAAAGAAAAAAAGAGTAAAAACTCACAAGTAGGTTTGCTCAAGCATGTAACAAAAAATAAAGGAAAAAGCATCCTAATAAGACTAGAAACTACTAATGTGCATATGAAATTATGAAATAAAAATATGTATATATTCAATAAATATTATGCTAAGTAAAGGAAACTAAAAACAGAGAAGCATAAATTAGAATTAAAGTAACATACACTGCATAAGTAAAGAACTGTAAGAGTAAAGCACGATAAAATAAATAAAAGTGCAAAGTAAGTAAGTAGGAAGAACTCCAGCCACTTGGGCTAAAAAGACATAGTCAAAGGCTATGTAAAGCAAACATAGCTTGAAAGTTATGATGAGATCTTACAATCAATAAGATTGTAAAGACTCATAATTTATTTATTGAAGTTATTTATAATTTTATGTTCTGCGGGCAAATTTACAAAATGAACGAGGAGTTAAAAACATCTGTCCAACTAGTAAGAAAAGTGGTGTCTCATAAAAAATAAACACTCACACTCCTCTTCTAAAATATGTGAGGTCTCTTTATATCCCCCTAAGCCTGCCCTTGGCCACCACCAAGAAACCCCTATAGTATTTTAAAAATATTTTATTTATGCATAATATCTTGTATATATGTTCAAAAGTATAGGCTCAAAGCAAAGCAAGTATTCAAGGATTTTAAGTATTTGAAAACTATGTGATATCCAAAAGTACCTAATTTTAATGATCTACTTAATGATTTGAGCTAATTGAGTTCCCAATTGACTTATAGATATTGATCATAAGTCAATTATAAGTAATAATATAAGTGAAGAGAATTTTGAAAGTAATAGTTTGATTTAATTTATAAAGTGACAAAGTAATTTATAAGTATATTTATGTAAATTAAGACTTATCCTAAACTAATCATAAACCAACCAAATCAAATAGATTATAAGATTTTAAGGCTTAGGGAACTAGTAGGGGAAATGTAAGACTAAAGAATTACTAAACTTATAGAGATGGAAGTTAAGGGTTTAATTACTAAACTCATCTAACTAGGTTATAAATGAAAAATTTTATCCAAATCAATCACTAATCTAGCTAAGATCAAGTAATATGAGGAGTCTAAATGCATGGAAGAGGAAGGATTGTAAGCTACAATCTCTATGTTTATTATAGATTATAGGTTAATGAAGTCTATAGGATATCTAAAATATGTTAGGAGAGTTAAGGAACTTCTAAGCCAATCACTAGAGAGCTTAAATAAAGACTAATAGCTAAAAGGAAAGTGTGCTAGGATCTAATCTAATTGTTAAGAACTTGTCCTAATAGATTCATATCCTACAATCACACATATATTAAGGTTAACTACACTAATTGGGTGCATTATCAAACTCTACATATGACAAGCAATTCAAAGTTACAAAGGCAATCCTATAGCATCTCTCCTAAGGTTGAAGCTTGATTCAATAATTTGCTAAGTATCCAAATATCTAAATAATGAAAAGTCAAGTTCCAAACATACATTTAAAATAACATGAGAAGTAAAATAAATGAAACATGTTTGTTGTCATATGGTTTAAAAATCTAAAACAAGCATATTTAGAAATTATGAAATTATAAAATTACCCAATTTGAGGAGTCAAATACCTAAAATCTCCAATTATTGTCCAAATGCAATGATATAAGTAAATATAGAATCCTTATAGTATAAGGAGAAGAATGATACTAAGTACGTCAAAATCGGACAATGTTGGATCTTTGGGGCTTTGAGGACTTCTAATTAGGGTTAAGAAGTCACTTAAAAAATTAGTGTTCAAAACCTAAATTAAATTATGCCAATATATTAATCTCATTTTTCTGATCAAAATGATATATAATATTATATATTTTGGATGCATATTATCAAAGCTATTAATAAGATAAAAAATGGCAATTAAATAATTATTTAACATTAATTATAACAAATTTAATCAATAAAACATAATTCAATCGGCACATAAAATTTGACGGCTCGGAAACTTAGTCAGCGGCTGTCAGCATGCGATTTAGGACAGCGTGGAATTTTGAACGACACATATACTCACGCGCCATTTGCAGCGATGACGACACACGTCGCTTTGTGAATCCATGCAGCGCAGAAAGCAGCAACCCAAACCGCGCGTGCCAGTTCATGGTCTAGGAGATGATCGTGCTCGGTTCGATAGGATCCGTTGTTCGGCTGCTTCGTCCCGACACAAGGCGGAATGGAGCCGGCTAGGGTTAGACATTCTGACTGATTCTAGCCACCTCATGACACGTCCTGCCCACCATTCGACAGGTCTTGTCGAAATCTATCGAATGGTACCTAAATCGGGGATGGAGGCCACCTCAATCGCCGATGAGATCCAACCCTAGGAAGAATAGGGCGAACGGCTAGTGGTACTGTATACCACTGTGGATCTATCGACGAGACGGAGCTCGATCGGGGTCAATAAGACCCGATCGAGGTTTGATTCAATCACGAGGGTTGCGGAATAGGTTTAGGGTGCATCAATTACAAAGGAAAGTAAAGGGATCAGTACCTGGAGCTTGCGAAGTCCGCCGATTCTGTCGACTTAGGGTTAGGTTTGGTCTGCAGCAAGATCCTTTATCTGTAGCTTCAATGCACCCTTTAGCAATCCAGCAGAATTAGGTACAAGAGAAATGAATTAAAGAGAAAGAGTGGGAAGCTTGGTAGGCCAAAAAGGCTCAGGGAAGCTAGATGGAGGGCGAGGACTGTCCTCAGCCTGGCGGTGCGATCGTGCTTGGGAACAACGTACGGGCACTTGATCTGGGCCGTTGAATCAAGCATTCAATCCGATGGTCAAATCTTGCGGAATAATCTCAGGCCAATGGATCGCATCCAAAAACAAGCGACGAGCCAGATCGCGCGCCCCCGGATTATGTGTTCAACCCTAAGTAGCTAATCCGCGCAGTTAATAAAAAGCCTTTGGAAAAATTAAAAATTATTTTATATATATATATATATATAATTTTAGGTTAATTATTTAAATTAAATACTTTTTAATTAATTAATTAAATAAAATTAATTACTCAAAATTAAATAATCAAATGGACTCCAAAAAATCTCAAAAATTCACCCTTACCAAATTGAGGGTAAGAAACTCAAAAATAAAATCAAATTTTCTATCAGAGGTCAATTTAATTATCCTAATTTCTTGAGTATTTAAATATTATATCTAACTAATGCGGTGGTGATGAGTCTAATGACAGACTCTGATTTTGATTTTGAGGTCAAAATAAAATAGATATTCCCAAAATTATCAGGAAAGTCAAGAATGTTTAAAAATCTCAAATGATCTTTAAATTGCTCAAAACTTGAGGTGGAGACTCCTAACAATATTATAAGAGTATTAGAAGATAAAAAAAGTTGACTATGTTACTAATTAATAGGTAACAATACTAGAGTTGTAATAGACTCCCCTCCTTAAAAGAGGTGTCGCCCTCGACATACAACAAATAAAAACACGAAATTTGAAAATGCACGAAGGAAGTCAAAAGAAACATGAAAGAAAATAAAAGAACTTAAATTACCTGATTAAGGAAAGAATTGTGAGAATTTCCTCCGCATATCCTCTTCTTTTTCCACGTGGTTTCTTCAACTGAATGGTTCTGCTAGTTGATTTTGATCATAGGAATACTGCGGTTCCTCAACTGCTTGTGATCACTTTCCAAAATTGCAACAGGTTTAATGATAAAAGTCAGAATGGGTTGCAGCTCGATTGCCAGAATCTAAACTTGCTAACTTAGATCATGCAAACATCTTCTTAATGATGAGACATGAAACACATTGTTCATGACTGAGAAGTCTTCAGGCAACCCCAACATATATGCTGATGTTCCAACTTTTCCAATCACTTCGAAGGTTTCCAAAAATCTTGGACTCAGCTTTCCAAACACAACGAACATTTGCACACCCCGCATCATACTAACTTTCAAATACGCATGATCTCCAACTTGGAATTCTAATGGAGGATGAAGAGCATCATGATATTTCTTTTGTCTATCCTAAGCTGTCATCATATTGCCCTTAATCAAAAAAACTTTAGTGATCTCTTCGATTAAATCAGAACCATAAGACTGAAATCTCTTACTTCAGTCCATGCAATAGGAGTAGTACACCTTCTATTATAAAGAGCTTCATGAGGAGGTATACTAATACTGAGTTTGTCATACCATGCAAAAGGATGATCTCCTTAGTGTAGAGCTTGGGTAACTTTTCTACAGAATCAATCTGATAAATAGGAAGGAAATGCGATGATTTGGTGAGATTGCCGACAATCACCCAAATCAAATCAGAACAGATCTACTCTTAGGCATACCCATAATGAAATCCATGGAAATATTGAACCACTTCCATTCAGAAATCACTAAGGGTTTGAGAAGTTTGCCATGCTTCTAGTAGCACCCTGTCCCGCTAAATAATGAGCTGCTACTTGGGAAGGAGAACTGTTGAACCTCTCCGAATAACCGCTGAATAATGAGCTGATAGACTAATCTTTAAGATAAGCATAAAACCTTACCTTAAGTATTAAACAATATAGTATATACATTAGATAATGAGTGGAATATGAGGAACCCAATATATATAAGCATAATAGCTTTTCTAATATGCTGATCGAATGATAATACTAAGTATAAATAGTAGTAAACACATAGTGAGGATCATACATCACAGAAGCTACAGCATATATCCAGATCATCCATCACAGAAGCTAAGTAAATCATTCATCTCAGAAAGAAAAGAATATACATCCAGAGTTATTACAAAGAGTCTACTTAAATGAAATAATAGAAAATAATCTAATAATTAAACTGAAAATAAACTAATGTAAAAAAATAAATACTGATGTAAAGTCCTCTAGTGCTCCATTAACTCCTCTTGGATTTCCTGTGACGCCTCCTAAACTAGCTCTATAGGAAGCTCTAGATCTAGCAAATTGTCGGATCCCAAAAGTATAATGTGTTAGATAATGAGTCTAACACATCGAAAATTACTCTAAACATTTATAATTATCTAAGGTTTAATATTTCATTAATTTAAACAAACTGTAGAAAAGCACTAAAGGAGTTAAAAGTGTATAATTGTACAAAACTAAAAATAAGTAAAATGGTAGCTGAAAGACTGTATTGAAAACAAAAAATAATAAAGAAGCTAAAACTGAATAAAAGCTGAAATAAGATTATGATGCATGTCACTGAATATGCATCTGATTATGTTATTGATTTATGTTATCATTATGCATTTGGTGCCTCATGCTCCCCAAATAATCCTAATATCCATGATGCATGTTGCATCCCGTAGGTCCTACCAATAATGATACATGTTGCTCCCATATTTCACAATGCTTTCATGCTTATACTTATGTAATTATGCCAATTATTTCAATTCAACATGATTCATAAAATCATCAAAAAATAAAAATCCATTTCAAAAAAACAATCATTTAACACAATTCTTAATTCTCATAATCATCCTAATAAGCACTCATGCTTATATATGTTGAATTCGAAATCTACCAAAATTCCAATCATATATTCCTAAATTATCACTTGTGCAGAGTACTTGTATATATGAATTAAGTATTTAAGAAGGTAAACTTAAATTCTTAGTTTGTTCAACTACGCTAATCAATTTGCACAAAGATAAGGGGATGAAACCCTTTTACAGTTTATTTTCTCAAACTAAGATATTCAAACCCTAGTTGATACATTACTTTGAGTACATTCTAAAAAGAGTAATATAAATCACTTAGTTTACTTAACTATACTTGTCAATATGCACAAAGATAAGGGGATGAAACTCTTTTATAGTTTATTATTTCAAACTAAAATGTTTAATACCTTAATTAAACATACTATAAAAGTGGGATATTTGTCCTAAAATAAACTGCACTTATCCATGTGTATAAGGAAAATGGGATGAAACCCTTTTACAATCTTATTTAGGACAAATTAGCCAATTTTATGTTCTATTAAATTGAATCAGTCATATGGACATGCACTAAGATCTCCACATGATAATATTAATATTATAATTTCTAAACTAACTAATTTAAAATCCAAGGTATATCACACTAAATGAATCCACACTCTCAATAAAGAGTCCTACTCAAAATTCCATAGATGTGATATGAAAGTCACTCAACTTAGGATACTATCACAAGGAAGAATCTCATTCTAGAATCTTTAGGTTATTCTACAATAAGGATCTAAGATCAAAATCTAAGGATCTTAAGGGTTCATCTAAGCTTCTACCTCAAAATTAGACAATATGCTCTTCCTACCTCAATAATTTATTTATTTTATGGTCTAACAATTGATGGAACTAAACCATTAACTTTTTAATCTTAAAGTTCTAAGTACTAAAATACATAATTATTCAATTTGTAAACTAAATTATATAATTTTTCTTAAGATTAACATACTAAGCTAGATTATACAAATTAGATGAGTAAACCCATCTTATTATAGCTTATACTACAATTATAGAATAGAATCATATGAATTATTAAGAATTGATCATTTCATAAATCAATCTTATTTTAAAATTCAATTTATGCTAATGATCTTTCTTAAGAGAAAATTAAAGATCTAAAGATTATATTCAGATGATCAATCATATGAGTTTGTTATAAACCTAAGTTCTAATATAATGGCTTAAGATCAAATGGCAAATCAATAATCATTATGGAAGTTATGCAAATTCTTAGTGTCCAAATTAAGTGTAACAACCCAAGTTATTACCTTAATCAATTAGGACTAAACCAAACTTTAACCTTAATTCTAATGCACTTAGTTAGTCATTAGGACCTCATCCTAAGGTTATGGACCAAACTAGGGGTCAAATGGATCAAACCATAATTCTAAGAATTTCAAGAACCCTGGAAATTGACCTAATTAAATTGATCTTAAATAAAATATTGGACTTCACCATTGCACTCATTGCTCCCAAATTAGCTAAGCGTGATGTTTTTTGAAGCATTTGGAAGTCAATAGATTTTTTCGAATATTTTAAAATATTTAAATACCCCAAAAAATAGAATAATTAAATAATCCAAAAAATCAAAATCTGACTTTGCCATTGCGCTCGTCACCCCCAAATTATCTAGGGGTGATATTTTAGAAGTATTTGGAAGTTGTCGGATTATCTCGAATACTTTAATGTATTTAAATACTCCGATAATTAGGATAAATAAATTGATCTCCAAATTTGATTTTAAAGTATTTATTAATTAAATGAATTCAATAGAAATTATCAAAAATCCATTTTTCCTTCTTCTTTTGCTGAGCTGGGACCCACTAGACCTTTTTTCCCTCCTTTCCCAACACCTTCCTCCCCATGCCTTGCAAAGGGACTTCTACCCCTCTCCTTCCCCTCCATGCTAATGGGAAGGCTCATCGATGAGCCATTTCCCCCTCTCCTCCATAAAGGCTGTCCCCAGCCCTCTTCCATCTCCATTTGCTTAGCTGAAGATCCTTCCCCTATACCCCTCTTCCCTCCATTTATTGTGCTTGTTGCTAGAAGAACCCTCAGCCCTTTTCCTTCTCTTGCTAATAATTAAAGAAGAAGAAGAAACTTAACCCTCAAGCTCTCAAGCTCCCAAGGATCCTTAGAGAAATCTGTCATTTGTAACTCTAAGCTACTTCTTTTTTCCCCATTAGTTGATCCAATGGCTACTTCATTTTGTTCCAATGCTTATTTCACATTCTTAAGAATCCGTGGTTGGGATATGGAATCCATTAGAGCTCATTAAGATATTAAATTTTAGGGAAGAAAATCCATTCTGAAAATATGATTTCTGTATACCCAGACCTTTAGCTTCGTCATTTGCATTGTTAAAAAAACAGTTTGTATTGAATCAATGGAAAGGCCTTGGAAATACATTTTCATCGGTGTATGGCACTGCACTTGAGATGCTTTAGATCAAGAGTATTTGGGTGCCAAAGTGGGACACGTTTCAGTTTTCACACAGGCAAAATCATTGTTGAGCGCTATAGCACACCGTATCACCTGGCACTCAACCAGAAGGCACTACAGCGCACCGCATCACCCGTGTCTCAGGATGGCTACGCTGTAGCGTGCCACAGCATGCCACAGCCCCAGCTCTCAAGAAATCTGGCATCGTAGCACGCCGCCGTGCCTGAAAGCGCTGCCGCGCACCCCATCGCTGAAATCCACTGCAGCGTGTTCTAGCTCCCAGGTCTCAGATCAGCTAGCATCGTAGCGCCTGGCACTCGGCCAGTAGGCACCACAGTACAGAAATCCACTGCAGCACGCCGCATGCGCCATAGCGCTCGCGCCTAGATAAAACTGGCGTCATAGCGTGTGTAGCGCCTAGCTGTCGGCCAGGAGACGCTACAGCGCGCCATAGCACTCAAAAATATTCGAAATTGCCTAAAATTTGAATTTTTCAAATTTTAATAACTCTATGACCCTAATGGTGATTTTGAATATGGAAATCTACAATTTATCCTAAAGGGCATGTTCTAAATCCTAAAATTACACTTTTATACACTAAAACATTTTGGCCATAACTTAACCAGTTGACATCAAAATTTAGCATTCTTAGGCTCTAAAGAATCCTTAGATAGTAAACAACTATAAATTAACTAAATTTTTGGACTTCACTTAGTAAAATTACCAAATTGCCCTCATAGGTTAAAATCTATAATTTGAACCCATAGGATTTAATACTTGTCCAAATTTGATGTACATACAGTTTATCCTCATGTTAAACAGTGATTAATCATTTGGCATCAAGAAAATCCAATTTGGAGCCCTTAATCAATAAATTAGCATTTTAGACCCTTAAGTACGGGCAAAATGGTCATTTTGCCCAAAATTTAGGTTAAGTGCCCTTAACCTCTAAAATATCAATTGAAATATTAAAATCAGTAATAAAACTAATTTATAATCAATTTAGGCTCTTAATCTCCTAATTTGTTGAATTGAGAGAATCTCCATTTATGGTTAATAAATTCTTAAGTAAAAATAATGAACTTATAACTTAATTCTAATTTCACATCCTAGCATCCTTAAGTTAATTAGACCAACAAATAAAGATAAATTGTGCTAATTATAATTAATTCATAAATTTCCTAAGTTATCCATTAAGAGCTCCTTCATGGTCTTCACTTTCACCTTAGGATTCTTTCCTTAAGAATTACGAATAGAAGTTAGGTTAGATTTTATTCATTAAGTAAATGGGTTATTCAATGAATAAAACCTTGGTTTTATTAGTTTTTAGATTTTTATATTTTAATTATGATTATTTTATCTTTTAACTTTTGATTAAGATTAGGAGATCCATTCTATTAAGCCTTGACTTTGCTTAATAGGATTTTCCCTAATCATTATCTTACAAATTAGACCTAAGCCTTAGTCCTTAAGTATTACCTTTAGGATTATGAGGTTAAACCATAAAAATTAGAGTTTAATTCATAATCCCTAGCTTTGGTAAATTTTGATTAGATCTTAGCTTAGATCATCTAAATTCATCAAATAGGATGTACTAATTAATTATTTAACTTGTAAGCATCAATTAGGACCTGATCAGTTCTAATTATTTTGAACTCATAAGGATGTGGATCTAAGTTATACTTGATAGTAAAAATTAGAGATCCTAAACTTGTATAACTTAGAATAATTAGAATGGATTAAGTAGATAACAATAGATATCCAATGTGTGTAGTAGAGTGTGGGGCCCCACACCCTCTGCGGCCATGCTAATACTGATATTAGCACAAACACGAGGAGTGTGGTGCTCCAACTGTGGCAAATCCCCAATTTAAGTAAAGTCAGGTAGGACCCCAACCTGCCTTAAGCCAAGGACTTGTCACCTGGAATTATGAACATATATCAATACAAATCATAGTGGCAAAAGAAAAAAATATTATAATATAACATCCACATCACAATATAATATAAGAGAGTAAAGAAACAGTAACTTAGATCGAATGCAAAAAAATAAATATATCTAGAATTTAATTATTATAAACTGAATTAAAAGAAAGATCTCTCAAAATCTCATTACAAGAAAGGAAATCTAACTAGACAGCAGTGAGAAGATCCTCATCCTGCACTAGCTCCTCTCATGCAGCATTACCAATGAACAGCTCCAACTCTGATATTTGTCGGTATCACAAATGCCAGGGCCCCAACCAACAAAAGAAAAAGGTTATAGTTAGATAATTGTCTAAGTACATTTTAGGCTATTTAAGTGAACTGAATATTTAAGATATCACATTTAAGGGTTTTAAACATGCAAATATTATAAGGTGCTACAACCTACAAAAAATGGGATAGCCATAAACAAATCATTTATAGCTAATCAACAAGTATGTAAAAATAACATACAAAATAACAACTAAATGTGGTGAGGCCAAAAGCAAAATAACTGTAATTACTGAAATAAGTCTGATCCTAGCATGCTTATGATCACCTGGATACATACTGAATATATAAAGAACACAAGTGCAGAAATAAACATACAATTCTAGCATCCTAAATATGCCAATATTTAATACTAATCAATAAAAGTATTTATACAAGCATGCAGATTAATATGTAAAAGGCCACTGAGACATGTGGCAGAAATAAGCTAAGTACATGAGTGAGCAAAAAGTAAAGCCATTGAAATATGTGGCAAAGCAAGCTAAGCACTAAAGTATGTCCACTGAAGCATGTGGCAAAGCAAAATAAATATTGAAAACTGAACTGAAGTAGGAGTAAGCCTAAAATATAGTACTGCCATAACAGAAATAGGCCTTTCAGGGCCTCTGAATTGAAGGTTTAACATGTGTCCATCCTAGGCATCCACTGAGCTAGGTCCGAGTTGAACTTATAAAATAAGACATGTATCTATCCTAGACATCTGCAGAACTAGGTTCGAGTCTATTTTATAATAAAACTAGAACTGAAGAGGCAGACTAAGCTAGGACATACTCTACTAACTGAAAGCACAAAAAGAACTGAATTAATACTATGCTTTTTAAATATTAACTTAGGATGTATCTTCCCTATCCTAAGTTTACCTATTATGCTCAAGGAATGAGGCCCAATATTCAAAGTATGCAAAGCAATCAAGTCAAATAAGCAAGAGACTCAATCTAGACTTATATGATATCTGTTGTTGTCTAATTTATCCAGCTAACTATTCTGAGAAGATATAAGTTTAGGATCTCCAATATCCAGCTATCGAGTATAATCCCAGATTCACAACCTTAATATTAACATTAGAACTTAACAAGTTCTAATTCATAATCATATAATGACTATAAAGGATTAAAGTAAATAAATCAATAACTTTATTTTTATTATTTTCCTCTCTTAATCCAAATCTTGATTTAGGGAAATCAAGATTAAGGATCCTAGATCTAAACTCCACATATGGGGTTCATATCCTGAATCCAAGGTGATATCCTGCTAAGGATCTAGGGTTCACACTCCAATATAATCTAAGTGTGCAATACCTTATAAGCTGAAGGGTATAGAAATTATGATCTTAATGAAAGGTTATTCAAATATTATAAGGTAAAATAATCATTTAAGAATTAAGAATCTAAGATTCTATATTCAATCTTTAGAATAATTACATTACTCCATAGATTAAATAAATCCTACACCCATTAGGAAGGTTTTAATATATTAAACAATTAAATCAAGTAAGGAATTTCAAACGAAAGTAATTCAATTCAATTGGATGATCTAAAGGTTAAGATCTAAGATCTAAGATCTAGGGTCTGAAGTTTGATCCCTTAGATCTAAACTAATAAGTTTAAGTGTAGTCTTTAAAGCTTTTACTTTTACTTCTTTAAGACTATAGTTCATGAATAAACTTCTAGTAAGATAACTGGATTAGAAACTTCAACTTTAATATTGATTAAGCTAAGGCTTTTTCATGAAGGGTCTCAAGATAACTTAAGATCTTAAGAGCTTACTTAAGGATTTTTGAGATTTAGGATTCATCCCTGAGATGATACAACTTAGCACTAAATGGTAATATATTTCATTACTGATTATAATTACCTTACCTGAGAATTCGAAGGTATAAGGGTACTTAAACACATTTTGGTCAAAATGACCAAAATATCTCTCTTAAGACTAAAAATGGGAATTTAGGATTTAATTATCCAATTTGATTCAAATCTATTCTAGTGAGCTTCACATTGATTAATGAAGTGAGTAAAACACTTATATTAGGTTTTCAATAACATTAGTGACTTAATTAGCACTAATTGCATTAAGAGGCCAATTAACAAGATTAAAGGAATAAGGGCCTACTACTATGATCTAAATATATTTATAAGTTCTAATACACTTAAGAAGGCATTAGGAACTTAGTTCACCAAAATTAGAGGACTAATTGTTTTTTAATTCACTAATCTCACTTTAGGGTAATTAGGGAGTGATTAACAAAATTAAAGATCTTACATTACTTTTAATGGTCTACATAGGTTCTTTATGGTCTCATGAATAATCAGAGACCTTAATCATCATTTTTGAATAATTAATGGATTTATTATGATTTAAATAAGAAAAAAGAAAGATTAAGCAATTATTTTAAATCTAACCATTAGATCTTTAATTTTATTTTATATTATTGTTCCTTTCATTTTTTTGATTAAAATGGTATATTGGATCATAGCATTTAGATAAGTATAGCTAAAGTTATTTCATTAATTTATTCTGCATTTTTATTTAAATCAAACCATAAGTTTTAATTTACTGAATTAATTTCCTTAAGGAAATTAATTCAGTAATACTGTAATTGTTGTCGGCCCAAATGCAAAAAGGCGCGGGCCGGGGTCCGGCCCAACCCAGCACTATTCATCATCCACGCGTGGGATACCCGATAGAGGGGACGATTAGGGTTAGCTTCCTTTGATCAATTCATCGTGCACAGACCACACCACACTGAGATTTCGATGGCTACACCTTAAGCCTTCAGGAGCAGAAGGCACATCGATTAGACTAAGAACCCCCTTCTGGGATGTGCCGGATCACCGGGGTGCTACTCGGCCGAGATAGCTACTAAGGCGCCCCTGTGAGGAGTGAATTCTCCTCATAGAAACAGCACCACGAGCTAGGATCAATTCCTACACCTTCAGGGATTGAAGAGGGAATGATTGGGTGAGACGGAGAGTCTCGAGGAGGTCTAGATTGCTGGAGTGCTACTCGAGGTGGAACATAGATGGGAGCTTTCAAGGGGTCAATCGATTCCAGTCGAATCGATGATTCGATCGAACCCAACCATCGATACGAGTCTACAATTATTCGCCGAGGGGTTCGAGCGCCAATTCAGGAGTTAATGTCTTGAAGACTGCGAAGATTAGGTGAACCAGAAGCTAACCTACAGTGCAAAATCAGACGGTGAATTCACCCTCTAGTCCACTGCTAATCACTCCCAAACCTTTGATTAACTTGAAGAGCTGAAGGGTGGGGTCCTATCACAGCAGCTAGGGGTTAATTGACAGCAAGCCGAGATAAATTTTAGCTTGACGACAAGGTAGGGTGACGGCTGTACCTGAGGATGGTAGAGGCAACAGAGGCTAGACGAGAAGCTTAGGGTACTCCAGATGATCGCAGAAGCTTCAACTAGGGGGTCTGAACTCCAGACCTCACCCTCTATTAGCGGTGCACAGCAGGGAGTTCCACTGAGAGGCTTCGACCAGCAGCTGGACTCAGCAGGAATGGCAGGAGCTCCAATGCTTTAATGCCAGGGGAGATAGTGAGTAGTCGCTTCACTGAAAGGTCTACGAGGATTATTTATAGCCATAGAAGAGGCTAGGGGTGGGTGCCATGGTTGGGAACCATGCCGTAGGTTCCGGCCGAGCTGTCTCTGTAGCCCACCCTAAATGGGATTAACCCCAGCCTCAGGGTTGCTTGGGAGGGCTCAGCCATTAGTGGGATGACTCTAACAGCCTAAGGAGTGAGGCTGAGGAGTGGCAGACGGGATCGACATGGCAAATGTTGGCAAATCTTTGCGGTCGGGCTGGGACTCAAGCGGGGATGATGATGAACAGCTGGGATTTGCCTTATGTCATCTGATCACGCGACCGTTGAAGATGGATGGATGGATGTGGGCTTTTAATAACCAAACCAAGGTAGAGACCTCGAGCGTTTGATGCGAGATGTTGATTGAGCAAACAGAATTAGATCGCGACGCAGGGTAGTGCGAGCCGTAGGATCGAGTGCGTTAGGATGCGTGCTGGGGCATCCATATGACGGGTATGCTGCCCCGCTGTCGGGACCCCATAGCGGATCTGCCGTGGTACTAATAATAAATTCTGGAATATAAAATATATAAATAAATTAATTTAATTAATTATAATTCATTTATTTAATTACTTAATTTCTATTAAATTATTAAATTCAATTTATGACTAGATGAGCTTCAAAAATTCTCAAAATTTTACCCTTAGCTAATTGAGGTGTGAGGAAATCAAAAATGAAATTAGATTTTAATTTAGAGATCAAATTAATTTAGGTATTTTCCAAGGCTCAAAAATAGGCAAAAATACCAAATTTCTCAATTTAGCTCCGATTGATTTCAAACTTCCAGGGTTCGGTTTAAATGACCCATTAAGTCTAATGGAATCAAAATTCAGACTTAGTTTTGCTTAATTAATTTGAACTTAGCTATGGTAACAACTAGGGTTGTTACATAGAGTCTCTTGCTTACTATTAAATTATTGTTGCTTTTGCATTTCTTGTACTTTGTGTCTTTTTCTTTGAACATAACATACAAGATAATATTGATGCATGAAATAAAAACATAAAAAAGTTAGGACAACATTGCATAAGGTTCAATTTTTAGTCAGATCTTGTGCATTTTACCTCCACTGGACAGGGGGTAAGGAGAAATAAGGATTACTTAACACTTACTCATTGAGGAGAGTTATGTTAAGTTAGAACCCGAACAAGCTTGCAGATGTGCTTGACTCCTCAACCACTTCTAGCTGTGTCCACAGAAATAAATTAAAATAATTAAAATCTTACTACATGTGCATTTTCTGCCTCCTTAGTATAGTTTCTGCCTTAGCCCAGAAAGGCTATGGGATCATACAGTTCCTGCCCTAGCCTAGAAAGGCTATGAGAATACTGCCCTAGCTCAGAATGGCAATGGGAAATTTACAGTACAGTGGCCCGATTGACCAACCATTTTGATATAGTAGTCTTTACATACTTACTTTATGTTTTATAATTTACTTTTACTATAGTTATTTACTTGTATACTTATAGGATGCTAGTTTTCTTTTCTACTTACTTATATGTACCACAGTTAGATTACTTCTTTTAAATTTGCATAATTCATATGATTATAAGCATGTTTAGGATGAGTCATTTTCTTTTAGTATTTTCTTTACTATATAAATAAGCCTAACCTTTCTACAACTTTGGTGTTGAGGTATATTCCTTCTTACCTCACTTATTATTTAGTGTTATAAATGCATAATTTATAACTTCCTCACATTCCTTGTATGCTTATTGCACCTATATATTTTACTACTTTGTTAGTCTAAGTAACATGGTAATACCATAAAACTCATGAACTTAAACAACTTAAAATATACTTAGACAATATGCCTAACAAGATTTGTGAAACCGACAATATTTGAATCTGAGCAATTTGAGGACCTTGTGCCTGAAGAGGAGCCATACTTGGAGGAGCAACAAGTTAAAGTAGAAGATCAGTAGAGTAGCTATCATTTTATTTTGTGAGAATGAGTGATTTATTTCATTTTTAAGCTTATCTTAAAGTTGATGTAATAATTCAGGTACCCATATATATTCTCTTACTGTACTATTTTATTCTGAGTTGTATATTTATTCCCTATATTATATTATGGTAGATTGGATGTAGCATTTTACTTTCCTTTGCTTTTGTATTCTGTTGAATGTATATACTTAGTGAATAATTCCACTGCATTATTCAAGGCAATCCTTCCCTTATTAGTGGATTGAAAATTACACCTTAATCTTATGATAAGTGAGGGATCCCTTATTAGTGGATTGAAAATTACACCTTAATCTTATGATAAGTGAGGGATCCCTTATTAGTGGATTGAAAATTACACCTTAATCTTATGATAAGTGAGGGATCCCTTATTAGTGGATTGAAAATTACACCTTAATCTTATGATAAGTGAGGGATCCCTTATTAGTGGATTGAAAATTAAACCTTAATCTTATGATAAGTGAGGGATTTACCAAAGTGGCACACCGCCCCTTGATCTATTCCTGTGGATAACCATGGGGCGGGGCGCCAGATCGTATAGCAACATTTACTAATAAGATGCTTGGTTTCATGTGCATTAATTAATGATGCAATTAGGTCAAGCTTTCCTACAAAGATCTCGAGTTTCTTTCCTACCCTAAGGGAAACTCTCTTCTGGAAACAATCTATTATGGCATTGAACTTACTTTGACAATCCATACCTAAGATTATGTCAAAGTTCGTAATTAGCATAGCGATAAGTTTGGAATGAAAGAGATGGTTACTGATTGGGATGTCTACCAAACAGAACCTTTTAGCACACATTTCAGCACCCAATGCATCTGCACTCTCAATGCATTACCCAGGCTAAAATGTTGAAAGTTAAGAAAAGAAGCATAACTCTCAGACATAAAAGAGTGACTAGCACTCGTATAAAAGAGTGAGTTGCAGAATTGGTTTTTAATAATTAAAGTTCTTATAGAAAGAAATAAAAGAAAATTGAATTACAACTAATTAAATTAAAAATAGGAAGCACAAAAAATAATGCACAGGAAATGAAAGGCTGAATAAAAGGAATTAAATATAGGATGTATCGGTAACGATGTTACTATCCTCCTGAGTAACTGATAAGGAAAGAGCGTACACATGCGGTAAAATAAAAGATTGGTCAATTGCCTTGCCCTTAGCAGCATGACTGGTTTGTCCTTGCCTTGGGGCTTGTGATGGTGCTCCTTTCTAGCCTTGATCACTTCCACTTACTGAAGGAGGCATTAGATCAAGAATTGGCGCTTGAGAATTGATAGAAGCAGGGTTATGAACCATATACTAATGGTTGATCCACACTTTATCTATTGTCCAGTTAGCACGGCAGTCCCAATATCGATGATTAATTATAACAAATGTAACATCGGCCGCCAGTGTGGTAACACTTTCCTTAAGGGTGCTGTCTTTTACATTGGTCGATATGCCTTCCTTTCTGATTCCAGTTCTGAGTGAGTTGGAAAACCCTAGGTCCTTGAGGATGATTCCTCTTGAAGGGTTCGAACCTTGAGGTTTGGGGATGCAAGCACTTTTTGAGCTCCATTTGAGCCTAATGGTGTTCAATCATTCTCGCACCTACCAGCAGTTTGGAAAAATCATCGTGATGCTGAGACATCAGATGAATCTTGATCAAATCTTTCAGACCTTTAAGGAATCTACTACATCTAGCCATTTCTAAACAGACTAGATTCGGAGCAAAACTAGACAAACTTCCTGAATTCTATCTTGTAGTCATGGATAGAATGATTTCCTTGGACTAACTGCATGAATTCATCTAGCCTAAAAAATGAGCCTTCAAATCGCTATCCCACCAATACTCAGCCTCATTGTGAAAGACGCGAGTGACAAGGCGGATGCACTCACTTTTAGGGCATTTGATGCTGGCCAAGATCTTTTCTATGGTCTTAAACCAGTTGGAAGGTTCTATATGGGAAGCAGTGCCACTAAAGGTAGGGGGGTTTAATCGCAAGAAGGTTAAAAAAACATCCACAATAGGACCTGAGATAGGTTGCTGGGCAACAGGAACTGCCTGAGGAAATGGGGTAAGAGTTTCAAGTGGAGTTGGGGATCATTGAGGTGGAATTGGAAATGATTGTGGAGGAGTTGGAGATGGATGGGAAGAGGTACTTGCAGAAGCCATTCTTTCTGCAGTGCAGGTTTAGGCTTTGACCATTACTTTCATCATTTCCATAATGTGTTTTATTTCCTCATTGGGTGATGGAGAAACTTAATCAGCTTCTTTTGCCACAAAAGGAACAGGATAGTCTGATTCAAGATTCATTATAAGAAGAGAAAGGGAGATGAAATTTTGAAACTAGGAAAAGGAAAACTTCTCATTAAAACCTAGAAGATTTAGGAAATACAGTATGAAAGGTACAAGAAGGTAGAAAATGAAATAGAAGATACTATACAAAAGCTACTATAAGAGAAACTATAAGATCATCTACAAAATTTAGAATAAAATATCTCAAAATCAAAATATAATGGAGCACGATAGAGACGTCTACTATCACAAATGAGCTTGTCAAAGGCGTGGTCCCACCAATCCTCATCGTAGTTGTCTAGGATTTGGTACATGAACTTGAAGTGAATGTGGTCAGGGCACTAAATTGCTTCAAACATTTCGGTGACACGGGAGGACTATTCCCCTGTCAATTTTGGGATTCAATCGCCTCAAAACACATAATACTTTAAGATCTTGTTTAGAACATTGCCTCCGGCTTGAGACACTCCAAAGTACAACCTACTAAATCTTAATCCATTCAAGTGATCTTCCTCATAATATTGGAAGAATAACCTAGTATAGTAACTTTATTTTGACTCTTGATTCACCATCTGAGAGTCAATTTTAAAGTTTAAGTTAACTTTCGATCAATTATTGAAATAGAAATGCGTTCACTTTCCTAATGTGGCATTCTTAAATAAATTTTCCATTCTGTGTTGATTCTCTTGGATATGTGAATATCACTTTTTAACTTAATGATCTCAACCTTGGCACTGACACAAACTGTAATGACCCCAATATTAGATCGGGAACCCAATCCAATAGTGGAGCGCTACCACAGTACTTAACACCGGGTTGCAGGGAAACCAACCCAACTATTGAGTGCTGTGTGGACAAGTGTCTTTGTGAGGGTGTTAAGTTAAGAAAAATGCAAAATAGTAAGAAATAAGAATATGAAATATATGGAAGTAGAATTGAATACTATCCACTATCCATACTAAGCAGTTTAATAAGAAAGTAAATTTATCACTGATTAAAATAAAAACATTATAGAAATTAAATTATTACAGAATTTGAAATTAAAAATATAAAGGACATTAAAGTCTCTCTCTCACATAAGTAAAGGAAAAGAAAGAAATGCGAAAGCAGTAAAAATCTTCAAGTACTCTAGTGTTCAGCTCCACTAGCCTAAAAATGCTCCTAATCTATCATATTTTTGGTATTTAAAATACAGTAGGGCACAGTCAAAACAAAGAAAATAAGTGGCTAGACTAAAAAGTCTAATTATATTTTAAGATTGGCTAAATTTTAATTAAAATTTAATTAGATATCACATATGCTAATTTACAATTAGAAACTACATCGGAGCATAACAAGTATCAAAGTAAGGGAAGAAAGTATAACCGTAAAGTTGAACAGTATAAAAGGAAGAAAGAGTAAGAACTCACAAGTAGGTTTTCTCTAGCCTGCAATAAAAAATAAAGAAAAAAGTATCCTAATAAGGATAGAAACTACTAATGTGTATATGAAAATATGAAATAGATACACGTATATGTCCAATAAATATTATGCTAAGTAAATGAAATTAAAAGCAATGAAGCATAAAATAGAATTAAAGCAACATACACTGCATAAGTAAGGAACTGTAAGTAAAGCACAGTAAAATAAATAAAAGTGCAAAGTAAGTAAATAGAAAGAACTTTAGCCTCTTGGGCAAAGAAGACATAGTCAAAGGCTTTGTAAAGTAAACTATAGCAACATAAGTTGTTACCCTATCCAATTAGGACTGATCCAAGTTTTGATTTTGATTCTAGCAACATGAGCTGTTACCCTATAGTCATTAAGAGTTCACCACCCAAACTTAGTTCAAATTAGGAGCCAAATGGATCAAATCCTAATTCAAAATTTCAGGAACCCTGGAAATTGACCTAATTATTTTGATCTCAGATCAAAATAGTGGACTTCGCCATTGCGCTCATTGCCCCCAAATTAGGTAGGGGTGATGTTTTGGAGGCAATTGAAAGTCATCAGATTTTTGGCGAATATTTTAATATATTTTAAATACCCAAAAAATGAGAAAATTAAATACTCATCAAAATCAATAAGTAAATAATATTTATTTAAAATTCCTGACGATGTCGTCCCTGCGCCGTCTCCCGCTCGCTCTTCCCGCCAGCTTTTTGTCAGATCTGACGAAAAGCACGGGCCGTTCAATTGGTTGATCGAACGGCTCCGAGCGGTCTTCCCAAGTCCCACTGATTGCATCACACGCGGTGCTACGACAGCAACCCGCAGCCAATCCCTGACCACAGTAGCCTCGCGGTCTCTGCCGCAGCCCCATTAAGCCCCCAATCATCTGCACTCCCTGAGCTAGATTTTGAAGGACCCTAACTCAAGGTTGAACCCATTGGTGTGATTCGAATCGATCCCTAGCTCCACGATCATCAAACTTTAGGTACTCCCAACTCCCTTGATCTCCATTCGTTCATTGCAATTCATTTTTGAAAGGCTATTTCACATGTTGGATTAGTGTTTGGATGGATCCGATCAAACTTAGAGGAGCTTGATCAACCGCAATTTCAATCACAGATTTTACAGTAGTCTGCGCCCTTCATGTGCAACCAAGTGCCTAGGTTTAGCCCTCATGGCCGGTGTAGGCCACCTCTGGCATTGGTTCAACCACCAGTGGCAAGCCCTCAGCGTCCCCTACACATGGCCATGCGGACTGGCCCTTGTCGCCGCCATTTTTACCTCTAACCGTAGAGCCCTAGACGTACTCATCAAACCCCCAGGAAGATGGAGGGTATGTTCATTCAGGCCAGGTTGAGTCAGCCCGACCCGCGTCATTTCCCTCGGGTTGTAGTTGCGTCACGCTGCGACTGCGCGACCCACTCGTGGGTCCCATTTCTCCTCTAATCGCTACTACGCCTCATTGTGGGACCCACTATCGCATCTGCCTTTGTCTGCCATGCAAGCGCTAGGTCTTGCCTGCATCCTTTCTGCCAATCATGTCGTGGGTCCCACCCACCACACGAATCAGTTAACTAAATGATAAATAAACATGATCAAATACTTAGCTTAATTTAATTGCATAATTAAATAATCTTTAACCCCTCATAAATATCAAATCATAAGTTCAAATATATAAAATATATATCTCATTTTACTTAGAAAAATGAGAGAAATATTATGGCACTATTAAAATTCTTATAGGACACCTATTTAACATAGTGATATTTAGGACCCCTAATTAATGACCTAAATTCCCCTAAACTTCAAATAGTCATAATTTTGCATGCACTGATCTAAACATAGTCAATATGGGTCTCATTTTAATCAGGAGAATGCCTAAATTATTCTGGTAGTATCTATTTTGCTATTTGGTGTAAGATTTGGCTAATGACTTTTGGGTACCCTAACTAATTATCCTAATTGACTTAAAAATTCAATTAGTCATAACTTAATTATTTTAGCTCCAAATTAGGTCATCCAATATACCATTTTGATTAGGAGAACCTAATTAACCATAAACTGCAAGAAAATTTAGTTTTTGATGATCAAATCCCCCAATTTGCCCTAATTATCTTAGAGCTTGATTAGGTTATAACTTGACCAATTGAAGTTTAATTTGGGTCTACTCCTAGTCATAGTACTCAATGTGTTATAGGAAAGCTATAGCTACTGAGTTTGCTGAGTTTGGATATCATTTGGAAAAGTTAGGTTTTGACCCATTCGTGAAACTATTAATTACCCTTTTAAACCCCAAACTTGAATTGACCATAACTTAACTAATAGACATCAAAATTTAATGTTCTTGGATTCTATGGAATCCTTAGATAGTAAATAATAGTAAACTAAACAAATTTGTAAACTTCACTAGGTGAAATTACCATAATGCCCCAATAGGTCAAAATCCTTAATTTAGACCAGAGGGCTTAATTCTTGTCCAAATTTAGTGAACTTATGATCTATCTTCATGATAGACAATACGGAATCATTTGGCATCACAAAACTCTATTTTGGAGCCTTTAATCAAAAATTAGCAATTTAGACCCTTAAGTAGGGGCAAAACAGTCATTTTGCCCAGATTTAGGTTTAAGTGTCCTTAAACCTTAGAAACTTAATCAATTCACTAAAATCAATAATATAATTGACCTAGAATCAATCTAGCCCTTTTAACTCATTAATTTGTCATACTAATAAAACACTTAATTTTCACTTTAGGATTCCACCCTTAAGGATAAGGACTAGAAAATTTAGTTAGACTTCACTCATTGGGTAAATAGGTTATCCAATGACTAAAAGCTTAATTTTTTATTAATTTCTAGTTTTCACTTTTTTGAGAGGTTAGTTTAAATTTAAATTCTAGTTTAGACCATCTAAACTCATTAATCAGGATGATTGATTATCTATTTAACCTAAGTAGGCACCACTAATTTAATTGTAGTGCTGAGATTAAATTGGATAGTAGGATGTTGGAGATCATGAGCTTGTATAATTTCAGATTAAATTTGAAAATAAATAATATCATAGAGTTTATGTAGTGTTATTTATACCATGTTTTGCATACTTTACTTACTTTGCCACATTAGATGATGTATGAGAACTTTACTTACTTTGCCATATTAGATGATGTATGAGAACTTTACTTACTTTGCCATATTAGATAATGTATGAGAACTTTACTTACTTTGCCACATTTGATGATGTAGGATAACCTTATTGACTTTGCCACATTATATGAAACTTTACTGACTTTGCCATATTATATGAGGTATGATGACTTTACTGACTTTGCCACATTAGATGATGTTGGATAATTGTATTTACTTTGCCACATTAAATATTGTAGGATAAATTTATTTACTTTGCCTCATTCTATGATGTGTCTTACTTATTCTACCATCACAGTGTTACTGCTTATATTCTATATTTCTGATAATCTGGGGAATGTTCCCTATATGACTTATATTCTATATACCTAGGGAATGTCTCCTAGATGTATTACATTCAAAAATCCTGTTAATCTAGGAAATGTCTCCTAGATGCAGGAAGTCTATATTCATGATACTCTGGGAAATGTCTCATAATAGTATCCTTCATGTATTCCTGTAGCTCTGGGAAATGTCTCCTAGATGCTTCCATACTTGATTTTGGACTGTACTTTTTGTATTATTTTAGTATTTTACATAGAATTTTCTTTGTAATTACCTTATTTTAGCCTTCAGTAGTACCTTTATACTTTAGTTTTGTATTTATGCAGTATTTATTTATTTTTCATATTTTAACAATTCTTATTTTCACATATATATAAGCATATTAGGATGCTAGACTTACTTCAGTTATGTTCTTTTGCATTTTTATTTTTAAAATCAATACAAGTAAACTTGATTAGACTTGCTTAGTGTGCTGTGATATCATTAAATACATGAACCTAATCAGCCTAAAATATACTTAGATAATATGTCAAACCATATTTTTCTTTTATTGGCTAGGGCCTTGGCATTGTGAAATCGACAATGTCAGTTCCTGAGCAATTTAAGGATCCAGTACCTGCGGTAGGACCATTTTAGAAGGACCATCAGTCCATAGTTGAAGAGCTTTAGTATAGTTTGTCTTTTTCTTTGTAAGGATGAGTGGTATTTTCTTTCGTTCGAGCTTATTTAAAATTTATGTAATAATACAAGTACCTTATATATTTTTTTTGCTGCACTGTTTTATTCTGAGTTGTATATCATACATACAGTAACAACCCTAGTATTGTTACTCATCAATTAGTGACCTAATTAACTCTAATCTTTCTTCATTAGTCTTATAATAGTATTAGGAGCCTCCATTTTAATTTTTGTGCGATTTGGAGATCATTTGGCAATTTCTAACATTTCTTGGTTTTTCAATAATTTTGAGAATGCCTAATTTATTTAGACCTCAAAATAAAAAATGGAGTCCACCATTGGACTCATCACACTCAAATTAGCTAGGGGTGGCATTTTTGAAGTGTTTGGAAGCCGTCAGATTTTCCCCGAATATTTTAATAATATTTAAATACTCAGAAAATTAAAATAATTAAACTGACCTCTGATAAAAAATATGTTTGTGTTTTTGAGTTCCTCACCCCTCAATTAGGTATGGGTGAATTTTTGGGATTTTTTGGAGTACATTTGGTTATTTAATTTTAATTAATAAATTGAGTATAATTAATTATTTAATTAAAGTAATTATATTAATATAAGTATATAATTTATTTACTAAAATCAGGACCACGTGGATCCCATGAGTGAGTCCAACGCACGGGACAGCCACGTGGCTTAATCCGAGCCGTTGAAGTGTTTTAGACCTGATCTAGTGGTAGCCTTTTGATCCGAATCTGAACCGTCGGATCTCAGCTATAATCCAACGAATGTGATCCAATTCCCTATACATCTTCCTTGGGACCGTGATCGTGCACTCTGCACGGGCAGAGGCCATGCTACGGTGCCCTGCCGAGCCTCGGCAGCCCTCCTTTAGTCTTAGAAAATTCGCTCCTTACCTCCATTTTTATCCATTTGCGCTTCTGACATGCTGCTAGAGTGTGCTTGGAGCTTAGAGAGATCAGGTCAAGCCATTGGA
The DNA here is from genome assembly GCA_016760335.1 of Gastrodia elata. Lineage (NCBI taxonomy): Eukaryota > Viridiplantae > Streptophyta > Magnoliopsida > Asparagales > Orchidaceae > Gastrodia > Gastrodia elata. The sequence continues at coordinate 31,575,078 of CM028670.1, read as the reverse complement.
GTGAACCCTAGTCTGCGGCTGGTGACTTACGAAACTGTCAGATATACTCTTAATTAACCTCTTCGAGCTTCCTTGTTCTTATTTTATTACTTACTAAATCAATTGATAAAGGTCGATTGAGCTCAATAAATCTCAATCGACCTCTAACGTCGATCCGCCATTTTTGAGTCGCTCAGTTTTTCCGACCCATGGAAATTAGGGTTTGGCCTTGTAGCCTCCTTAGCCGATGCTGGGGTCGGATTCGTACCTCATTGAGTCAACTTTAGTGTGACCTTTGAGATGCTGTGCGGCCGCACTTGGGGTCCTCCGGGTTCGACCAGAGAACCAAACCCTAAGCATTTGTCCCAGTGCTACATTAGAGATGAAGTGGTTCAAACTGCTCTAATCTCAGTCCGGACCTCCAAATCGAACTGGTTCGGTTTGTTTCCGGGCCGCTTTGTCATCCTAGCGAGTCCCGCCTTCACATGTAGCCCCAATAATGGGACGGCATGTGTCTGACAGTGCATGCTTTTTGGAGCCGCTGTCAGCCGTCACTTCCTAGTTTTTCGCAACTCTATTTTCCACACCGTACTTAATTCATAAGAAGTTAATTATTATTGATTTAACATAATGTAGTTATTGATTGATTGTAGTTAATTAATGGTTAATGATTAGTAAATGCAAATTTTCATTTAATTGTAACTTTAGATATACACATCCAAATAATACAAAATTATTTACTATTTTGATCGTAAGAACGTGTTGATTAATAATATGTAAATTAATTTCTATTTCAGGGAATGTTTTAATTAGTCATTATTTAAGATTAACTAATTTATTGCAATTAATCTTAATTCTTGTTTATATCATAACTTGATAATTAGGAATCCAAATTTATTATTTAAATAGTCCATTTCACTCACAAAAATATGAGAAATAATAATATGAATTCAAATTTAATATTTGAACACCAATTTTCTTAATCACTTTTAACCCTAATTAGGAGTCCCAAAAACCCTAATTTTCCAATGTTGTCCAAATTTGACCTGCTTAGTGCCATTTTTCTCCTTATGCTATAAGGATTCCAAATTTATATATATTATTCTCATTGGACAACAATTATTGATTTTAGGTTTTTGGCTCCTCAATTAGTGTTATTATGATAACTTTTAGTTTCTTAAATTGCATGTTTTAAGAATTTAAGCCATAGGATAGCTAAGTTGTTACATTATTTTCTTCCCATGCCATTTTCAATTACATGTGTATGAGCTTAGTTCTATTAAATCATTTACTTGAATCAATTATAAAATGCTTGATTCACCTTTCAACCTTAAGATAAAAATAATAGGATTTAGTTATAACTTGATTATAGACGATCCTTAGAGCTATTTATTATATCCATTAAGTGTAGTTAACCTTAATGCTTTTGTAGTTGTGAATTATGAATCAACTAGAACTAGTTTTAACTGACCAGACTAAAGCTTAGTTCACTTTATCTTAGTCCTTAAGTCCTCACTTAAATTCTTTAAGAACTTATAATAGGAGTCCTAAATTTAGTTAGAATAGTTTAGGAATCCTATTGAATTCCTTAACCCTTAACTTTTAGGAAACATAGAACTTGCAGTTCATATTCCTTCATTCTTTTACTTTAAGCCTTTCATTTTTACCTTAACCTAGCTAGACTAGTGATAGATTAGTTAGATCTTTCAAACTGCAGCTTAGTTAGAGAACTTTAGTGAATTGAACCTTAGCTTCCATTTCCTTTAAATAGGATAATTTCATAACTGCATCCTTCTCTACTAGTTTCCTAAGCCTTGATTTAGTTAACCTATTTAAATCTTATGGTTTATGATAAAAATGGAATTAGTTTTTATTAGTGTTGTTATACTTATAAACTAATTTGTCATCTCATAAAAATGAAATGAAACTATTATTTTTAAAACCCCAATTACTACTAGTACTTACAATTAAATTAAGATCAATATCTCAAAGTTAATTGGGAGCTCAATTAGCTCCAATTATTAAGCAGATCATTATAATTAAATAATTTTGGATATCACTTAGTTACAATTATTGAATTTCCCTTGAATCCTTATTTAGCTTTGAGCCTTATTTACTTGAATCATTCATATAAGACATTGTGCATGAATAAAACTTTCACATTAAAAACTATAGGGGTTTACATTATTGGTTAAGCTAAGGGCAGGCTAATTAGGAGTGATAAGAAGATCTCACATTCTCAAAGGGTGAATGTGAGTGCTATTTATTTTGACCCCACTTTCCCATACTTGTTAAACAGACATATGTAACTCCTCGCTTCATTCTGTATTTGCCTGTAGAATGAATACTTTCATAAAATAATTTTAGCTAAATAATATGTGAGATGTTCTACAATCTTATTGATTGTGAAGACTCATCATAGATTTTAGCTATGTTACTTTCTATAGTTCTAGACTATGTGAATCTTAGACTAATAGTCTAAGATCTTCCTTCAATTACCATATTTTGCACTTTCCATATTTTTAGTACTGTACTTTACTTGTTTACAGTTCATTTAGATTGCAGTGAATATTGTTATAATTACATTTAAATAAATTATCTTCATTTTTTTACTTAGTTTAAGTGTATTGAACATATACATACTCTATTTTATTTACTTTCATATGCACTTTAGTACTTTTCTAACCTATCTAGGATATTTTTACCCTTACTTTACTTATAAGCTAGAATGTTTATTCATGTGAGTTTTCTTACTCACTTTACTTTTCCTTAGTCTTCCTTACTTTTCCTTACTTTCTTTTCCCTATATAAATACTTTCATTTTTGTACCCTTGCTTTTGCTTAAATTATTGCTAGTTGTGATATCCAAAATGATCAATAAATTATTTAGCCTAGTCCTAAATTGTACTTAAATTGTTTAGTCTAACTATATTTTCTCTTTGTTGGCTTTGCCCTATCACATTTAAATGCCAAAATTTGATAAATTGGGTACACTTTGAGGCTAGTGGAGCTGGACCAAGTGCTTAAAGAAATAAATTTATTTCTGCCTAAATAATTAATTTACTTACTTTGTATTAAATGTGAGAGAGAAACTTTTGTTTCTTTACTTTCTTACTGTTTAATTTGGCTTATAATAATTAAAGTTATTTGTTTTGTAATTACTATGCTTGTATTGGAATTCAAATCTCTTACTTAAATATTTGGTTTGTGATGAATGGATATATGAATGGATACTTAATAAAAATCTAGTTGGATACTTAAATTTGAAATTAGCTGTTAATTTCTCATTTTTAAAATTTTTGTAAATGATATAGTATGTGCGAATGTAACAACCCAAGGTTGCGCCACGGCACCTGAAAGCGCTGTAGTGCGCCATACCATTCAGATCTCGGATTGGTCCCGCCGTAGCGCGCACAGCATCAAAAGCACTGCAGCGCACCACAGCATCATTTTCCTCCATAGCGCACCACAGCGCCGTAGCGCGCCTATGACTTAGTGTTGGGTCAACTTGACCCAACCCGAATTGGATGTATTGCATAGATAACTTTACCATAGCTTAGTATGCTAAATACCTAATTAGGGTTATCCACTAATTTGAATCTAATTGCTCAAGTAGTAAACCTGATCTTATGTTCAGGGCATTCTTCTCTAGTTATGAAACCAAATCTTCCTTAGTTCGGACTATCAAGCCTTAGATTCTTCTTGGGTCAAGTCACACTCTTGTGACTTATAATAGTAGTTCTTTCCTTGTAGAGTGTCTTATCAAATTAGATGAGTAACTTCATATCCCCTTGGTTAATTGATTTGTTGAAGCCCTGACGGTATTATTGGATAAGTCACCTTTGTGACTTGAATTTTTAGCCTAGCTTATTCTTTAAATTTAGATCACATCACTCCATTGGAATAAGTGTTCCCATATCCTTTGGAATGGGTAGTTATAACCATTGAACCTTAGTTGATTAATTCAAAATTTATGACTCCGAGTAGTATCCTTATGATCTGTTTTCTAATATCTTATCCTAGATGGATAAAGTGATCTCCTGCCTTGATCAATTTTGTTGACCTTTAGAACTTTAAGGTATTAAGCCATATTAGGTGACTTGATGCATTAGACCTTCCTCTTCCTTGAGATTGAGTATCTAAATTGGGTATTCACCCTCTTTAATGTAAGGTTACATCATGATTAGATTGTTCTAACCTTTGTATGTAAGATCGTAAGTGTAGCATATAGTAAACTTTGTCTCATTAGTAGGCTTAGTTTAGCAATGGTGTTTTATCTAGCTCTTTGATCTAGGACCTATTCTAAGTCAAAGGATCTTTGCTCTTTGATATTAAACCTTTGTTTAAGTTGTAAAGTCTTTGAATTCTAATTCTTGAGTTAGAATTTGTAGTTATCCCTGGGAATCCTTTTGGTTAAGTCACTTATGGTGACTTAATAAGTAACCTTGTACTTTTCCTTGTCCATCTTAATTGGATAGTAATTCTCTTTTTCTTTGGTATAATCTGCATTAAGTGATGGATGTCACTTAAAGTGTAATAGCTTGTTTGTAGAGGATCTTATTCTCTTTTTAATATGAAAATCTCCTTTCCCAAGTATTTTAAGTTAGACCCTAGAACATGTGCCTAGGTCATGATATGACTTAAGCATTAGTTGATCATTCCCTTGGAATGAGCTCTCCTTCCAGCTAGGATAAATTCAACCTTTAAATCTTTAGTGGTTGAAGTCACATCTTGTGAGTTATATATTAACATCTAGTTATAGAACCTCTAGAGTAAGTCATTGATTATGATTATGATTGTAGTCTTAGTCCCTATTAAGCATCCTAACACTTATCCTTATGGGTAAGTGAGTTCCTTGCCTCATCCAAGTCATAGCTTATAATTTGTATTAGTAGTCTTTGTGTAACATCTTAAATCTTTGGTATTAAAGTCATCATGTGTGACTTAATATCTCGAGCTTTTCCTTAACATTGAGGCTGTCTCCTAAATGGATGTTGATCCTCTTTTCTTAGTAAAACTCCCTTAGTAAGAGAGGAATATCTCCTTATTATTTCAAATCAATGGTGGACTAATTCATATAGTTAGTTCATCTTATTCTTATCCTCTAAGTAGAGCTTAGCAGCCTATCACTTGACTTTATTATTAGACTTAGTTTAATATTAATTCTTTAGCTAGTTTGTAAATCTTAGATTCTAATAAAGAAAGTAGACAAAGAACTCTTGTTCTTTGATGCCAATACTTTTGTACTCTAATTCACTAAATCAAAATTGTTAGTATCCTTTAGTCTTGGTTAAGTCTTATAGTGACTTAACTATTTGCCTAAAGTTTTCTAAAGTGTTGAATATTATTTAAGTATATAACCTTTAGGATCTTTGATCCTTAGTTTATCCTGTGCCTAGTAAGTGATGTCACCTGCTAGGTAGTAGCCTTACCCTATAGTGCTAAGTCATGTGTTATGATTTAGGAGTTTGCATTTATTCCCTTAATATCATATTCAACTTGGTGGAACGTTAGCATTTCTTTCTTTTGTTGCCTTCCCTATTAAGGGATGATTATAACGTAGTTTGGTTAGCATCCTAATAAGCTTAAAGTTGTGGTTAGGACTCTCTAACCATAAGCTATAAGGTAGCATTTTAAAGGACCAGTTATTATGGGGTTCTAAATCTAGAATTCTTGAGCCTTCAAAATACCCTCAAGCCTAAGCTCCTTAAAGTAGAATAAAACCTTATGTTGAGAATTAGCTCTTAAGTTCATGCATATTAGAGAAAGTAACCACCAATCTGATCTTCAATTCCAAAGGCAATGAATGCATTGTTGAATCTACTAGGAAGCACCATTATTTCAGCCTAGTCGAGGCAGGTATCAAAAATTTGAAAATCTCCTACATCTTGTGCTAATTCCCAAATTGGGTATGGTTTGATTTTCCCCTGAGTCTTATCAGAAGTTAAGATCCGGTGTCAACTCAATCTGGGTTGTAGTCAATTGACTGACCTAGTCGACACTTTTTATATAAATTAATTAAACCAATTTTTGTGATGAAGTTGATCAAACTATATATTAAGAAAAATTGTCATGATGTTATGTATTTCCAAGGCAATCATTTTCAGCAGGCATAATACCATAGCCCTCGTTATCTTCCTTTTAAATTTCCAAGAAGATGATCTCGTCTACCTAAAATTAAAACCAACGAAAGAAATATGCCGCCCTGGCATTGTTATAAAGCTCAGTCTAAGCTATGTGGGTCTTTTCAAATTCAGTCCAAAATCTAGATCATTAGCCTATAATCTATGGTGGTCCGATGAATTCTCCACAATACACAATGTGTTATGCATTTCCTCGTTCAGGAATTGCTTAAGAGAGCCTCATCACTTAATCTCCTTCATCCCCGATAAAAATCCAATCATATCTATCAATCATTGTTAAGCCTGTCAAAATCCTGGGTAAGGATCAAAAGCAGCTCAATAACTAATCTATCCCTTCAGTAAAGATCTAACGGAGGAATCATTCTTCTAATGAATCCACTTGGGAAAAAGAGGCTGATACGCAACAGAAATATACAAGTCTCTTTAAAAATCTGGGTACCTTTAAAATTCTAAATTTCAAATCTTAATTATCTGCGTTTTATTTTTCCTTCTTAGTAATGATGTCGAGGAGGACATCATTTTTAAGTGGGGAAGTCTGTAATAATCTAAGATTGTTACCCAGCTTAATATTAACTTAATTATATCTTAATTATCATTTCATTAAGATCATCTGGTCGTTAGAACCAATCCCTAAAGATTTGGAGCAATTCAGAGCTCAATCAAATATTTCGGATTACTTTAATATTTAATTAATTAGAAAATTGAAATTTTAATTTGACATTGAAATTGAAATCTGACTTCGCCGTTGCGATCGTCACCCCCAAATTAGTTAGGGGTGATGTTTTGGACGCATTTGGAAGTCGTCAGATTTTTGAGAATATTTTAATATAATTAAATGCACCGGAAAATGGAATAATTAAACAATCGTCGAAATTAAATACCAACTTCGTCGTTGAATTCCTCACCCCCAAATTTGCTAGGGGTGAATTTTTGGGATTTTTCGGAGAGCATTTAGTTACTCTGAATTTTTATGGAATTAAATGAATAATTAAGTATTCATTTAAATTGCAATTTTTTACTTTTTGTCTTTTCTCCATTTACTGTGCATGGGACCTACCTGGCTTCCTCCATGCCTAGTTTCGGTGCCCCTTACTCCCTCCCCTAGGCGCAAGCATGCTGAGGACCAACCCTTCTCATCTTCTCCACTTCTTCTTCCCATGCCCTATCACCTCTCATTCTCTCCTTTAAGAAGGAGCTCAAGCTCCTTCATCATCTCCATTTGGCAAAAAGCTGCAGCTTTCCCTTCCCCTCCATTGCTAAGTCTTGGGCTGAAGAAGAAGAAGAAGAAGTTCCTCCTCCAAGAGTTCCGAGTCTTCTTCCTCCTTTCCTTGTAAGGTAAAAGGTACCCATTTGCTCCTCTTCCTTGTCTTCTTCATGTTACTATTATGCTGATTTGTATTTTTAGAAATCCATGATTGTGTATGGAAGCCATTAAAGTTCATTAAGGCATCATATTAGTTTGAAAATCTCATGCTCTATTTTTTGTCCATTCTGTATACCGGCTCCTTTAACTGCATGTTTCGTATAGTTAAAATAATTCATTTGTGCCGATTTTGGTATCGATGGAAAGGCATCGGAAAGAGCTTAAATATTGATATATTGAGGTAGGAAGAACTTTTGTAACTTATTGAGATATGAATCATAAATGATCCTTCATAACCTTAGAAGTTGGTGTCACTTCAGCAATATTCAGGACTGGTTGAGTCACTCCAACACAAACTTATGATCAGGTGCTATACTAAGGGATTAGACAAATACAGTCATATTAGAGTAAATCTTCCAAGACTAAGAGTTTTATAATTAGTGAATTAGATCCTTAGTTTGAGATATAAACTATGACCCAGTTCTGCCTCCTATTGTAGTACGCTTCGATAAGTGTACTTTAAGCAAACTAAGTATCTTAAGTTACTTTGCGTAGAACGCTAAGTATGCTTGTAATTAGGTCATTTAACAACTTTGCTTGATATATAAATGTGACCAGGTTCTATCTCCTATCGTAGTGCGCTTCGATAAGCGCAATTTTAAACAAGCTAAGGGTTAAATCCACCTTTCTTGGAAACATACAACCATGTGTATACAACCTTTCCAACTAATGATCATAAGTAAAATCCTAAGTGAAGATAATCCATGAAAATAGAACTTAGAGTCAGAATCATTTTAGCTAGATTCTGCATAATGGAGACCTTGAATTCATTATAAGATTTCAAAGCATTTTTTGGATTTCTGGATTTATCTCATGTAGCTTAGAAGTATGAGCATGAGAATAAGCATGATGTTGAGTATCAATAATGATGTATGAGTATCAGTGATGATTTATGGGATACAAAATGTTGCATACATTGACTGCAGAATTCAGGATACATCAACATCGCAGTTCTTAACTGGATGTATGTATACATTGTACCGTACGACTCATAGCTGTTTAGTGATATTTTGGTTGCATAGCAGTAACATGCAGTATTTTGCCATATTTAGATGAACAGTTTCAATGGCATACAGCATAGTTTTACGAGCTATTACTCAGTTTCAGATCTATTACTATTTTTGTTTACTTTCAGTATTCAGTTTCCAGTACAGTTTTACTTTACTTTACTTTAGTTTTGTACAATTTTATACCATTTTATACCTTTAGTTACTTTACAGTTTTTTTGCAATTTTATTTATATTATATAAATGCTAAATGAATAACTAGAACTATTTAGATTAGTATCGATGTATTAGACTTATTGTCTAACACAGGGTACTTTTGGGATCTGGCAATGTGCTAGATCTTGAGCAGTATATTGAGTTAGGTCAGGAGGACACTCAGGAGATTCAGGAGAAGCCCGTGGAGCATTAGTGGACTCTTCCCCAGCCTTACTTTTCTGCTTAGTTTATTTTATTTCAATACTTAGCTTTTATGTATATACTTCATTAAATTATTTGTAATAATTCTGGATGTATTTTTTTTTTCTTTTTTGAGATAAATATTTCATACAGCTTCTATGATGAATATTTCTGGTTGTTTGCTTTAATCTTCTGCACTCTATTATATACTACTTATACTTAGTATTGTGATATGATTAGTATACTAGAAATACTGATATCTTATACATATATTGGATTCCTCATGTGTTTTACATCCAATATATATATTGGTCTAATACTTAGGATAAGGATACTACTCTTATCTCAAGTATTAGCTCTCAACCCTCCTTGAGGTTGAGTCAGCAACCCTTCAGACGGATTTTGTTTGAGCTATTTTGGGGAGACGGGATATTCCTCCCCAAGTGGCGTGCCGCTCCACCACCGATCTGATTATAACTATCCCTTTTGCGCGCGGCGATGAGGCAGGGCGTTACAGTGAATCCTAGGATAGCAAATTGCTTCATATGCTTTTCTCACATATAATTTTGAATGTTATGAAAGTAAATGATATAGGATGTGTGAATCCTAGGATAGCAAATTACTTCATATGCTTTTCTCACATATAATTTTGAATGTGATGAATGTAAATGATATAGGATGTGTGAATCATAGGATAGCAAATTGGTTCATATGCTTTTCTCACATGTAATTTTGAATGTGATGAATGTAAATGATATAGGATGTGTGAATCCTAGGTTGGAAATTTTCTTCATATGCTTTTCTCACATGTAATTTTGAATGTGATGAATGTAAATGATATAGGATATGTGAATCATAGGATAACAAATTGCTTCATATGCTTTTCTCCCTTATAATCTTGATTAAGATGTGTAGATCTACATATCTCTAAATGTGATGAATGTAAATATTTAATGTTCATTTATGTTGAATTCATCCAAATATATAATTGCTTAGGAAAGATTCCATAAATGAATTGAATTGTGCATACATCTCATACTGTATACTCATAAAGTAAGTGCTCATCATTAGCATCTTAGTTCATAAAATTGTAAACTCTTAAATCTCATGCATTGAATCATATACATCATAAGTATCTCATGCATTATTCTATAAATATTTTCCCATCTTAACTTAAAACCATCTTCTAAATCCTTGGCCAAACATAGCATCTAATGATTTGGGTTAGTTTCCTTCTAATCTAGTATTAGGTGTTGTGGTGACATATTAATGTTGAGTTTAGTTACTACTCAATATTGGGGTCATTACACCTGTGTTATGGTGGATTTGGATATAATTTTATCTTTCTTACTTCTGCACTCTGTGATGTTATTTACTTAGTGATTGATCTTCTTGCTTATATTTAGGGCACATCCTTCACTTATTAGTAGATTGAGGATTATATTTAATCCAATGATAAGTGAGGGATTTGCCAGCGTGGCACACCTCCCCTTGACCTAACCTTGTGGATTAGGGGGCGGGGTGCCACAGTTGGTATCAAAGAACTCCATAAGGCATCAGATTGGAATTTGCATTCCTCTTTACCTAATGGATTGTTCTTCTGCCATTCAGTCACTAAAAATATACTTGAATTACATCCATAGTACTATAGTCATATTCTCAGAATAAAAGGCATAAAATGGAAAACGCTTCCCAATATTAAAACTTAAGTAAAGATGAACTCAAGGTAGTGAGTAGCTATTAAAAGTGAACAATCCTAAAATGTAAAAGACCTAAATAATTTGAAAAGCTTGATCTTGATATCACATCACTTTTAAATTCAGATACACTATAAATCCTGGACAGACCCCTTCCCCTGCCGCTCCTGGCAGCTCCTCAACAAAGGTCAGCGCACTACTTAAGGTGATGTGAACCATGGCAAACTCTCAAGATAAGTAAGCTGAGAGAACAAAAAGGCTGCTGACTGCACTCATAAACCCGAACCTCCCTCAGTCAGCAGTTGCCTTTGCACCATATTACTCCTTCCAACATCATGTTCAGTCCACATATAGACTGTTACATAGCTTTCTTTGTTTGAGGGCTCCTACTTTCGACAGGAGTCTATAAGTAATAGACACAGCCAGTTGGCTAAAAATGGTACAGAAGAACCTAACAAGCTTAAAATTCCCGGACACAGAAGTGATAAGGCTTGTCACCCACTTACTATAAGGTGAGGCCGAATACTGGTGAGACAACACCAGGAGTACCCAGTTCACAGACATCAGCTTTGAAGATATCACATGGGATGAGTTCCTTGAGGCATTTAGAGCTGAATATATTCCCCTATCAGAGCAACACAAATTGGGAGATATGTTCCTAAAGCTGCAGCAAGAGAACCGTTCCGTATCAACATATGAAGCTGAGTTTTGGCGCCTTGCGAGGTTCGTCGCCAACTTGGTTCCCTTGGAATTAGATCGCTGCCACCGATTACAAAGTGGTATGCGAGCTTCAATCAGGAGCCAAGTTGTTCCCCTTCATCTAAAAAATTAGATGGAGCTCCTTAAAATGGCAAAGGTAGTCGAACAGGACCAAGCTGAAGAAGAACCCGAAAGAAGTATTGGGTCAACTACCTACCACAACAACAACCCTAAAAGAGCAAGGGTCTACTAGATTAAGACTGCAACCCCACCTAATAATCCATACAATGGTTGTACAAAGCCCCATCCTAATGGGAAATGTTATCATGGCAAGGTATGCTGCTATACTTGTGACCGGCAAGATCACTACTTCCAACATTGCACAAATGATGAAATGGTGGACGGTACTCGCATTGATCGTTCCAGGCACCCTCAAACTATGACTCCAGATCAAAAGAAGAAAGTGACTATTGCACCTCAACCCATTGCTACTATATCTCCTCAAAAGCAGATATGCGGCACCAGGCCTGCTAGGCCTGCAAGAGCCTACACCCTCACACCACTAAGTGTGGCCAGAGGCAACAATGTTGGTTTATGTACACATATTTGATCACATAATTATTTTCAACATTTAAGCTTTATCATTATTCTATTAATAATTCTTATTCATAGTCACCCTTTGATCTTGCTTGTGAATTTAATCATGTGTTAGGATGCCATATTGTTGATTAAACAAATTACTTCTTCCTAGTTTAGGTAATCAAACCATAGGTTTTAAGTCATGCTTTTGTGTCTTATAATAATAGTTCCTCTACTGAGTAATGACCTACCCAATTGGGTAAATAACTTCTCACTCCTTATGTTAACTGAATTATTGAGTCTATTATTAGAAAATTCATGATTATGACTTAAAATTCTAGCTTAGCACTCCCTTAGATTTCTAACACCTCATTCCATTGGGATGAGTTTCTCCATATCTTTTTGAGGTGGAAAATTATCACCATAGAACCTTAGTTGATCAAATCATAGTTTATGGCTTGGTAATAGCCTTATGATTTGTATCCTAGTAAATCATCCTGATTGGATGAGGAACCCATCACCTTGATTCATTCGTAGATCCTTTCAGCCCTCCAGTATTGAGTCATAATTTGTGACTTGATGCATTGAACTTCCCACTCCCTTAAGGTTAATTATCCAAGTTGGATGATCAACCTCTCTATCCTAATATTATTCCCAAAGCAAGAATGAGCATGATGAATTCATATATTATATCTAAAATAAAGGGGAATTTCATTCATTTCAGATCTTTAAGATGCTCCTAAATCAATTTTTTTATTTTTTTCAGGGAAAGGCATCCAAGGGAGTTTTGAGGCATTTCTGGAAAGATTTAATTTTTATTAAAGGAAATCCGCTATAGCGCGCTGCAGCGGGCTGCAGCGAAATTATTTAAACTATATAAAATAGGGGGCTCAACTAATTGAACAGTGTTTTTCGCAAAATGAGTCGCTACAGCGCGCAGTCTGCAGCGAAAGTATTTAAACTTTATAAATTGGGAGCTCAACTAATTGAACAGTGATTTCTACAAAATGAACCGCTACAGCGCACGTTCGCGCGTTGCAGCGGTCTGCAACGGAAGTATTTAAACTATATAACAAGAGGGCTCAACTAATTGAACAGTGTTTTTCACAAAATGAGCCGCTACAGTGCGCGATCGTGCGCTGTAGCGGTTAGCAGCGGAATTTTTTAAACCATATAAATAGGTTGCTCACTAATTGAACAGTGTTTTTTGCAAAATGAGCCGCTACAGCGCACGGTCGTGCGCTGCAGCGGTTTGCAGCAGAAATATTTTTACTTTAAAAAATGAAAAGTGAAGTAATTGAATAGTAGAATTGCAAAATGGCCCGCTACAGTGGGACATCTTCCAAAGCTCAAGCGCGGTAGCGCGCAGCAGCGGGGGACTTGGCGAATTTGCTAAAGACCATTGCACGCCGCAGCGCGCCTGCCACAAATTTTCTCCAGACAACATTTATTGTGGCTGGGGACATGACCTCTATCCTGAACTTTGTCCCCAGCCATCATTCCCTACAGCTGCTAAGTTTTATTTGAAAAAGAAGGTATTGAGGTGATATTTTGAGTAAACAAATGAAGATATTTGTCACCTCACCATCAATGGAGGATTTTGCCATCATGAGTTCAGAATTTTAAATGGAAATGCTGGTTTTGAAATGAAGAAGAAGAAGGCAACCCCTCTCCTATAAATACCCCTCCTCTTGACTTGAGGAGGGTTCACAATTTTTGCCAAGAAAATCCACTAAGTAAGGAGTGCCAAGGAAGAGAAGAACTCCCCAAGGGTGGCAAAGCAAGCTCTTGCTTTAGAGGAGAAGGAAGAAGGCAGCACTAGCGACCTAAGAAGGGAACATTGAGAAGGAGAAGAAGGATTCCGAAGAACTTCCAAAGGAGCATTCTTAGTATCTTCTAAACTCTATTCTTGTTTCTTTCTTTTTAGTTGATCATGAAAGGGTCTTTATTCATGTATGTGTTTTTCTTCTTTTCTTTTGTAATGAGTAGCTAAACTCCCTTAGGGAGGGTTGGGGTGAAGTCCCATGTGCATGATGTAATATTAATGTATGAATGTTTTCCTCAAGCATAAATTATTTTGTGATCATAATGTCTTGCTAAGAAATACTTTATCTAATTTAGTCTTGAATGTGGAATAAGAGTAAAGAATTAAAAGTTCAAGAACTAATCGTCTTGTGCTCCTTAGCTCACCTTAGGTTGGATGCTAGGTTTTGAGTGCATGAAAGCTTGGAACTATGCAACAAAGTTCTTGAGCTCAATGTACCTAAATCTAAGCTCAACCAAAGTGTTGATGCAAGTGATGCTAAGACCCACTAAATGAGCTCCTTAGCTCAACATAATTGAGGTAGAGGAAGGAAGTGTTGAGTGCTCATGAACTAAGTGACATAGTCATTGAGCCCAATATATGAATCCCTCATCTCAACTATGTGTGATGCGAGTGATGCTCGTAGTGGAAATCAATGCTTATAAGATCATAAGATCTACTAATCAAGCTCTCCTTGATCAAGAGAATAAGATTAAAATTTAAATCCAAATAATCTTACAAGAATCTTTGTGCCAAAGTAGAACTGAATGTGAGTTCATTTTGTGCACGAGATTTGAACTTGTAAGACCTTGAGTTAAACTTAAGGAAAACAATGTGCACTTGATTTTAATTAAAATGAATGATAAAGCTTGAGAAATTAATATATATAATTATTATATCATGGCATGTGTGATGGTCCCAACTCTCCTCTTTCTCTCATCTTACTCTTTTTGTTTAGTGATTATTGTGCTGATTTTTAGACCAACTCATCCAAATACATTGTAGCTTAAACATTAGTGAGAATAGATACACCTTAATGCCAAATCAACCAATTCTCTGAGGATCAATAAATTCCCAGAAATTAACACTTTCCACTTATTACTTCAGACCACGTACACTTGCGTGTGAGCGCAGACGTGTATTTACAGTCTATCAAGTTTTTGGCACCGTTGCCGGGGAATTGGTACTTGATTTGAATTAAGGACAATCTATAAGTAACTAGCGATTTAAGCATTTAATTTCATATATTAGTAGTTTTACATTTTTTGTAATTATCAAAGCTAACATTTTACCCATTAGTTATTTTATTTATGCAAAACTATTTGATCTATATTGCTAAGTCATTCTCGATAAGCCATATTTTTAGTTGTATAAGTAAAAGATTTTGAACAAAATATCTTTTGATCCCGAAATAGATAGAACATACTTACAAGCTAGGCGATAACGAAACCTATCAAACCAACAAACTGTTATGGATAATTGCATATAAAATTTAGAAGAGCCTAGGCAAAGAGCACTTAGAGACTATGCACTACCCACTGTTAGGGGAATCCCCCATGCAGTTGTAAGGCCAAATATTGAAGCCCACAACTTTGAAATCAAACCTTCCACATTGAGTATGGTGCAAAATAATCAGTTTGGAGGATTAGCCATTGAAGATCCTAACTCACATATTTCAATTTTCTTTGAAATATGTGATACCTTCAGATTTAACGGCGTCTCCGAAGACACGGTTAAATTGCGGCTTTTTTCCTTTCTCTCTGAGAGATAGAGCCAAGAGTTGGCTCAGCTCTTTACCGAGTGATTCTATCCGGACTTGGGATGATTTGGCTATAAAATTCTTAGCCAAATACTTCCCTCCTACTAAAACTGCACGGTTGAGAATTGAGAACTCCAACTTCACTCAGTTGGAAGGTGAGACTCTGTATGATGGGTGGGATCGCTTTAAGGAGTACCTCAGGCATTGCCCACATCATGGGTTCCCTCTTTGGATACAAGTGCAAACCTTCTATAATTGTTTGAACGCTCCAACGAGGACACTCGTTGATGCAGCCGCCGGTGGTTCCATTAGTGGAAAAACCCAAGAGGAAGCTTACGACCTCTTGGAAGAAATGGCCAATAACGCTTACCAATGGACCCTCCAAAGGAACGATTACAAAGATAAAAAAGAGTGTAATTCCTAGGAAACTCACAGCAAATCCTTGAACTGTAAAATCAAATTTCCCAACTTAATAAGATGCTAGAATTTAGATATATAAGCTCCTTTCAGGAGAATAATAGGGAATCGAGAGATGTTAATATGATCATGAATCATGGAAGGAATGGAGAAAGATTCAAAAACTCACTTAAGGAATTCGGAAACTCCATTATTAAATTCATGAATAAAACTGACGCCACTCTAAATAGGCATGAGCACACTCTCCTCAGACAAGAGGAGACGGCCAATAGAATTGAACAAAAGTTGAAAGACATAATGAAGCAGTTAGAACAACCTTCACTAGTGGGGGTGATCGGGGAATATGAGATTGAATTGGGGAATGAAATAACCTTAAGAAGTGGAAGGGTTACTCATGAGATTTTGAGAAGAGAAAATAGTGAAGACATCACAAAAACAAGAGAGGAAAAGGAGGAAGGAGAAACAATCAGGACAGAAAAGAGTGTGGCAAGGGAAGTCGAGAGGGAAGAGCCTAGAGATCCACCTAAAGAGACCCCTCATATACCTTATCCTTAGTGTATGGCTAAGTAGAAACTCGATGTCCAATATCAAAAATTTCTTGAGACCTTTAAAACTCTTCATATCAATATCCCGCTCGCAGAAGCTCTTGAACAAATGCCTAGTTATGCTAAGTTTATGAAAGACATCTTATCCAAGAAAAGGAAGATTGATGAAAAAGAGTCTGTGGCATTAACAGAAGAATGTAGTGCAATCCTTCAAAGAAAAATTCCCACTAAAAAGAAGGATCCATGGAGTTTCACTATCCCATGCACGATTGGATGCTAATCTTTTCAAAAGGTCCTTTGTGATCTTGGTGCATCTGTTAATTTGATGCCTTTATACATATTCAAGAAACTAAGAATTGATCATTTAAAGCCTACCTCTGTTCTACTCCAATTTGCTGATAGATCTGTAAAATCTCCTTTAGGAATTGTGGAAAATATTCTTGTAAAGGTTGATAAGTTCATCTTCCCTGCAGACTTCATAATATTGGGCATGGAAGATGAAAATCAAGAAATTCCTATTATTCTAGGTAGACCTTTCTTGGCCATAGGATGAATCTTAATTGATGTAGACAAAGGGAGTTGATGCTACGTTATGGGGAGGAAGAAATTAAATTCCATGTGAATGAGTCTATGAGACACCCTGCTAAATTAAATGAGGATTGTTGGGAGATTAATGTAATAGAAGAAGCTGGGTTAATGGAAGATGTGGGAGAAGAGGGAATGATAGCAAATGAGGAAAATGAAGATTTCCTTGATACTGAAGATATTGAAGAATTGATTAAGGAAAGGAAGATGATTCAACCTTCAATAATTTGCCCTCCCAAAATTGAATTAAAACCTCTTCTCTCACATTTAAAATACTTGTACCTAGGAGAAGATGAATCACTTCCTATAATAATCTCCTCATTGTTAACTCAATATTAAGAGAATATTTTATGTAACATTTTAAAGGAACACAAGAGGGCAATGGGGTGGAGTATTGCAGATTTGAAGGGGGCCAGCCCAACTCTGTGTATACATCGTATCCTATTGGAGGACAACTCCAAACCATCAATTGAACCTCAGCGGCAATTAAACCCTAACATCAAAGAAGTAGTTTACAAGGAAATCATCAAGCTCTTAGATGCTGGGATCATTTTCCCCATTTCTGACAGCCCTTGGGTGAGCCCAATCCACGTGGTTCCCAAAAAGAGTGGGATGACCGTTATTCTCAATAGCAACAATGAGCTAATTCCTACTAGGACTGTGACCGGTTGGAGAGTTTGCATCAATTATAGGAGATTAAATACAGCAACTCAAAAAGACCATTATCCTCTTCCCTTTATCGATCAAATGCTTTATAGATTAGCAGGAAATTCGTATTTCTATTTTCTTGATGCTTATTCAGGATATAATCAGATCCTGATTGCACCCAAAGACCAAGAGAAAATAACCTTCACTTGCCCCTTTGGAATATTTGCCTATAGGAGAATGCCTTTCGGATTATGCAATGCCCTAGCTACTTTTCAACACTGTATGATGGCAATTTTCTCTGACATGATAGGAGAGTTCTTAGAAATTTTTATGGATGATTTTTCTGTGGTTGGAACCTCTTTCGATCATTACCTAATTAATCTGGGAAAGGTGTTAAAAAGATGTGAAGAGTCAAACTTAATCTTGAATTGGGAAAAGTGTCATTTTATGGTTGAAGAGGGTATTGTTCTCGGTCATCTAATTTCTAGAAGAGGGATAGAGGTCGATAAAGCAAAGATTGAAGTAATTGAAAAACTTCCTCCTCCCATCATGTAAAGGGAATTATAAGCTTCCTTGGGCATGCTAGTTTTTATCAAAGATTTATCAAAGATTTTTCAAACATAAGTATGCCGCTTTGTAGATTGCTAGGAAAGGATGTCGAGTTCAATTTTGATAATGATTGTATAAAAGGATTCAATACAGTAAAAACTGCCTTGATCTCTGCTCCAATAATTTCTGCTCCAATCTGGGATTCACCTTTTAAAATTATGTGTGATGTGAGTGACCTTGCAGTAGGCACTGTTCTTGGACGGCAAAGAGAGTAAACCTTCTATTCGATCTACTATGCTAGTAAACTCCTTTATGATGCTCAAAGAAATTACGCCACCAAGGAAAAGGAGCTTCTAGCTGTCATTTTTTCTTTCACTAAATTTAGGTCGTATCTCATCGGGTCTAAGACTATTGTTTACATGGATCATGCTGCCATTAAGTATCTCCTCCAAAAGAAGGAGGCAAAACCATGCTTAATACGTTGGGTGTTGCTCTTACAAGAATTTGATCTCGAAATCCAGGATAAAAAGGGGAGTGAAAATGTGCTGATCACTTATCTAGATTAACCCACATTGATTATGATAAGTCGATCGATATTAGTGAATCCTTTCCCGACGGGAAGCTCTATGGGGTGGCTACAAATGATCATCCCTTATTTGCTGATATTGCAAATTATCTTGCAGGAGGAATCATATTAAAAGATATGAGTTACCAACAAAGAAAGAAGTTTTTTGCGGATATAAAAAATTACTTTTAGTATGATCCCTTTCTGTATAAATGTTGCAATGATCAACTCCTAAGGAAATGTGTTCCTGACTCTGATACTAGGAATATTCTCTTTTACTGCCACACATCTCCTTATGGAGGACACCACGGAATTGAGAGAACGGCTGCAAAGATGCTTCAATCTAGATTCGTTTGGCCCCATTTATTCAAGGATGCCGCTGATTTTGTCAAAAGTTGTGACAAATGCCAAAGAACCGGAAATTTAACAAAAAGAGATGAGCTTCCTTTAAATGGGATTTTTGAAGTTGAACTATTCAATGTATGGGGAATTAACTTCATGGGACCCTTTCCCTCATCTCAAGGCAATCTGTATATCCTTGTGGCTGTTGAATATGTTTCAAAATGGGTTGAAGCTGTGGCATGTGTCAATAATGACGCTAAAATTGTGATCAAATTTCTCAAGGAGCACGTACTAGCTAGATTTGGGACACCCAGATGCTTGATCAGTGATGGAGGAAAACACTTATGCAATAGGCAGTTAGACAACATATTAAAAAGCTACGGGGTGAGACACAAGGTGGGTACTCCTTACCACCCTCAAACCAGCAGGCAAGTTGAAGTCTCCAATAGAGAACTTAAACAAATTTTAGAAAAAACTGTGAACCAAAATAGAAAGGACTTGACTTCAAAACTTTAAGATGCCCTTTGGTCTTATAGAACTGCCTTCAAGACCCCTCTAGGAATGTCCCCGTATAAGCTCGTTTATGAAAAAGCATGCCACCCTCTGGTGAAACTTGAGCACCATGCCTTTTGGGCAATAAAAAATATTAAATTTTGATCACCAAAAGGCAGGGGCACAAAGACTGTTGCAACTAAATGAACTTGATGAATTTAGGTTGAACGCCTATGAGAGTGTCAAGTTGTATAAAGAAAAAACAAAAAAATGGCATGATAAGCTAATTAATCCTAAGCACCTCCAACCAGGAATGAAGGTATTACTTTTTTACTCTAGATTAAGTCTTTTTCTTGGAAAACTAAAATCACGTTGGATAGGACCATTTACCATCACAAAGGTTTTTCCTCATGGAGCTGTCGAAGTTGCCTCCAATAATAGCACTTTTAAGGTGAATGGAAATCGTCTGAAGTTATACTTGGAGGAAGGAGTCTTTCAAGAGAAGGGCGGATGGACCCTTCAGGACCTTCCTGATAAAGGAATCACATAAGATCTTTCCTGTGTCAGGCTGAGACACTAAAATAAGCGCTTATTGGGAGGCAACCCAATAACTAAATAGGTTGTATTTGTTCTTTTCTTTCAATTTTTATTTCTTTTTTTCTTTTGTATCTTTATTTTTAGTATGTTTTTATTTTGAGATTTTAATTTATGAATTTTTCTTAACCCCTCATTTTTATGGTATTCTTAATTGACATATTTTTTCTGAATTTTTCAAAAGAAATGAAAATCACAAAAATGTAAAAATCAAATTTGACATAAGTAAAAGAATGCATAAACAAAAATGATTAAATGTATTATAAGCAAGAAAATGTTGTACTTGAGGAATGAATGGAGGATAATCTAATCTCCAAAAATTTAAATAAATGCTTGAACTAAGTGTGGGGGAAGGCATAGGACTTAGACTAAAAGATGTGGTAAGTATTCTAAAAAAAAAAAAAAGGTGTGCTAGGCTCTCGTAGGACTTCATGATCACAAAGATGTATATTATGGATAAAGAAAAATATCTCTCCCTAAAAATGAAAAGAGAAAAATATTTATAAAAAAAGAGATGATGAAAAATATCTCTCCCAATTGATCAAAATGAGAAAGGATGAAGAAAATTATCTCTCCTTCAAATTCTTTGTGATTCATAAGAAGAAGCACATATGGCACAACTCTCGAAATCTTTGACCACTTCTTTAGTCTAAAGTTCACAATGACTGTACCCATCACCTAATTTTAAATATTAAAAATTCAAAAATTTGGAGATTACTTGATTAAATCACCTTATTGCCACAAGTAATAACATTAATTTTGCTAAAATATTTATTTCATTTTTGCCATGCACACATCTTGACTTATATATATTATAATTGTATTGTTGTGACTTTCATCATTACAAAACAGAAAAAAATTCATTTTGAGCTTATTCGAGGACGAGCAAGAATTTAAGTGTGGGGTGTGATGAATCAATGAATTATATCTAAAATAAAGGGAAATGTCATTCATTTCAAATCTTTAAGATGCTCCTAAATCAATTTTTTTTATCTTTTTCAGGGAAAAGGCATCTAACGAGGTTCTGAGGCATTTTTGGAAAGATTTAATTTTTATTAAAGGAAATCCGCTACAGCGCGCTATAGCGCACTGCAGCGGGCTGCAGCGGAATTATTTAAACTATATTAAACAGGGGGCTCAACTAATTGAATAGTATTTTTAGCAAAATGAGCCACTATAGTGCGCGGTCGCGTGCTGCAGCGGTCTGCAGCGGAAGTATTTAACCTTTATAAATGGGGGGCATAACTAATTGAACAGTGATTTCTGCAAAATGAACCGCTACAGCGCGCAGTCACGCTCTACAGCAGTCTGCAGTGGAAGTATTTAAACTATATAACAGGGGGGCTCAACTAATTGAACAGTATTTTTCGCAAAAAGAGCCGCTACAGCGTACGATCGTGCGCTGCAGCGGTCAGTAGGGAATTATTTAAACCATATAAATAGGTTGCTCACTAATTGAACAGTATTTTTTGCAAAATGAGCCGCTACAGCGCGCGGTTCGCGCGCTTGCAGCGGTTTGTAGCAAAAATATTTTTACTTTAAAAATGAAAAGTGAAGTAATTGAACAGTAGAATTGCAAAATGGCCCGCTACAGTGGGACATCTTCCAAAGCTCAAGCGCGGTAGCGCGCAGCAGCGGGGGACTTGGCGAATTTGCTAAAGACCATTGCACGCCGCAGCACACCGCACCGCGCTGCTGCGCGCTGCAGCGGCTCACTACAAATTTTCTCCAGACATCCATTATTGCGGCTGGGGACATGACCTCTATCCTGAACTTTGTCCCCAGCCATCATTCCCTGCAGCTGCTACGTTTTATTTGAAAAAGAAGGTATTGAGGTGATGTTTTAGGTAAACAAATGAAGATATTTGTCACCTCACCATCAATGGACGATTTTGCCATCATGAATTCAGAATTTTAAATAGAAATGCTAGTTTTGAAATGAAGAAGAAGAAGACAGCCCCTCTTCTATAAATACCCCTCCTCTTGACTTGAGGAGGGTTCACAATTTTAGCCAAGAAAATCCACTAAGTAAGGAGTAGTGCCAAGGAAGAGAAGAACTCCCCAAGGATGGCAAAGCAAGCTCTTGCTTTAGAGGAGAAGGAAGAAGGCAGCACTAGCGACCTAAGAAGGGAACATTGAGAAGAAGAAGAAGGATTCTGGAGAACTTCCAAAGGAGCGTTCCTAGTATCTTCTAAACTCTATTCTTGTTTTTTTCTTTTTAGTTGATAATGAAAGGGTCTTTATCCATGTATGTATTTTTCTTCTTTTCTTTTGTAATGAGTAGCTAAACTCCCTTAGGGAGGGTTGGGGTGAAGTCCCATGTGCATGATGTAATATTAATGTATGAATATTTTCCTCAAGCATAATTTATTTTGTGATCTTAATGTCTTGCTAAGAAATACTTTATCTAATTTAGTCTTGAATGTGGAATAAGGGTAAATAATTAAAAGTTCAAGAACTAATCGTCTTGTGCTCCTTAGCTCACCTTAGGTTGGATGCTAGGTTTTGAGAGCATGAAAGCTTGGAACTATGTGACAAAGTTTTTGAGCTCAATGCACCTAAATCTAAGCTCAACCAAAGTATTGATGCAAGTGATGCTAGGACCCACTAAATAAGCTCCTTAGCTCAACATAATTGAGGTAGAGGAAGGAAGTGTTGAGTGCTCATGAATAAAGTGACATAGTCGTTGAGCCCAACATATGAATCCCTCATCTCAACTATGTGTGATGCGAGTGATACTCGTAGTGGAAATCAATGCTTGTAAGATCCTAAGATTTACTAATCAAGCTCTCCTTGATCAAGAGAATAAGATTAAAATTTAAATCTAAATAATCTTACAAGATTCTTTGTGCCGAAGTAGAACCAAATGTGAGTTCATTTTGTGCATGAGATTTGAACTTGTAAGACCTTGAGTTAAACTCAAGGAAAATAATGTGCACTTGATTTTAATTAAAATGAATGATAAAGCTTGAGAAATTAATATACATAATTGTTATATCATTGCATGTGGGATGGTCTCAACTCTCCTCTTTCTCTCATCTTGCTCTTTTTGCTTAGTGATTATTATGCTAATTTTTAGACCAACTCATCCAAATACATTGTAGCTTAAACATTAGTGAGAATAGATACACCTTAATGCCAAATCAACCAATTCTCTGAGGATCGATAAATTCCCAGAAATTAACACTTTCCACTTATTACTTCAGACCATGTACACTTGCGTGTGAGCGCAGACGTGTATTTACAGTCTGTCATAGCACCTTGTTAATAATAGAAGCCTTAGAATGAATTAACCCTATGGTTAGTTCACCTTAGTCCTTCCTAGTGTGGGGATACATCATGGTTTGATTATTCTAACCTATGTTTGTAAACTCATGAGTATAGATTATAGTAAAAACCTGCCTCATTAGACTTGGTCTAATGATAGGGTGTTAGCTAGCTTTTAGCTATAGAATCCTTTCTAAGTCAAAGAATCTTTGTTCTTTGAAAATCTAAACTTCCTTTAAGTCATCAAGTGCTTGAATTCTTATTTCGGGATTAGAATTCTTAGATACCCTTAGGAACCCTTCTTAATTGAGTCACTTATGGTGACTTAATGAGATAGCCTTGTATCTTCCCTTATCCATCCTGATTGGATGGTAATTCTCTTTTCCTTAGTATAATCTTCATTAAGTGATAAGTGTCACTTAATGGTAATTATCGATTTATGGAAGACCTTATTCCCTTTGAATAAGAAATTCTCTTTTTCCAAGTGGTTTAAATCAAACCCTTAATTATGTGCCTAGGTCATGACGTGACTCAAGCATTTGTTATTCATCCCCTTGGAGTGAGCTCTCCTTCAAACTAGGATAAGTTTAACCTTTAAGTCCTTAATGATCTGAGCCATATCTGGTGACTTAGATATTAGCATTTAGTTCTAGAGCCTTTAACCTAAGTCATAGATTAAAACGTATGGTTGTAGCCCAAGTCCCTACTAAGCTTCCTACCACTTATCCTTATGGGTAAGTGAGTTTGTTGCCTTAGCCAAGCCATAGTTTATGACTTGTGTTAGGATCCTTTTTGAATCCTTTTAAATCTTTGGTGTTAAGTCATCATGTGTGACTTAATATCTTGAGTTCTCCTTAAGCCTTGAGGCAATTTATCTTAATTGGATATTGGTCCTTTGCCTTAATAAACCCTTAGTAAGAGATGGACATCTCTTACTAATTCAAAACCCTAATTGACTAATTCAGGTAATTAGTCAGCTCAATCTTATTTTCTTGATGGATGTAACAACAAATCCCTTAGCTTTATTATTAGACTTAGTATAATAAGTGGTCCTTTAACTAGCCTCTAATCATATATCCCATTAGGGTAAGTAGTCAAAGGACTCTTGTTCTTTGATGCCACATCTTTGGATTCTAATTCATTAAAATAGAATCATTGATATTCATTAATTATGGGTAAGCTTTGTAATGACTTAGCTATTCTTCTTAAGCTCTTAAGTGATGAATGTCCCTTAAGTGTAAGATCTTTAGGATCATTGATCCTTAATCTACCTTATGCTTAGTTACCTGCTAAGTGATAGTCCAACCCTATAGTGCTAAGTTGTGTATTATGACTTAGTATTTGATCCTTAATTCTTGAAAGTTAAATTCAATCTGGTTGAATGTTAGCTTTTCTTTCTTTTATTGCTATCTTTACAAGTGATGATTATGACTTAGTTGGTTAGCATTTTCTAACCTTAGCTGTAAGGTAGAATTATGAAGGTGCAATCTTAAAACCTTGTTTTGGATTCTAAATGGAGAATCCTAGCACTTCCTTATCTTTCTTATTTCTGCTTATCCAACCCATTCATGCCTTATTCTTCCTACTTAAGTGATGTCGAGGACGACATCATTTTTAATTAGGGGAGTCTGTAATAACCTAAGTTTTTTCCCTAGCCAATTAGGACTGATCCAAGTTCTGATTTTGATTCTAGTGCACTAATAAAGTCATTAGGAGTTCACCACCAAAAACTAGTCCAAATCAGGAGCCAAATAGATCAAACCATAATTATAGGAATTCTAGGAACCCTAGAAATTGACCTAATTATTTTGATCTCAGATCAAAATTTGGACTTTGTCATTGCGCTCATTGCCCCCAAATTAGCAATGGGTGATGTTTTGGAAGCAATTCGAAGTCATCGGATTTTTGATGAATATTTTAATATATTTTAAATATCCCAAAAAATGAGAAAATCAAATACTCGTCAAATTGAAATCTCACTTCATCACTGCGTTCCTCACACCTCAATTAGCAAGGGGTGAATATTCAAAAAGTCTTCAAAGTCATTTAATTAATTAAATTTAATTAAGGAATTAGGTATTAATTATTTAAGTAAATAATATTTATTAAAAATTCCTAACGGCGCCGTCTCCCGCTGCTTTTCATCGGATCTGACAAAAAGTGCGAGCCATTCGATCGGTTGATCGAATGGCTTCGAGTTGTCGACCCAAGACCTGCTAATCGCATGGCACGCGGTGCTACGACCGCAACCCGCAACCAATCCCCGACCGTAGCAGCCTTGCGATCTCCGCCACCGCCCCATTAAGCCCCCAATCATTTGCACTCCTTGAGCTAGCTTTTGAAGGACCCTAACTCAAGGTTGAACCCATCGGCGCGATCCGGATCGAGCCCTAGCTCCGCGGCAGTCAAAATTCAACTACTCCCAACTCCCTTGATCTCCATTTGTTCACTGCAATTCATTTTTGAAAGACCATTTCACATGTCTAATTAGTGTTTGGATGGATCCGATCCAACTCAGATGAGTTCAATCGACCACAAATTCAATAATAGCCACAGTAGTATACAGTAGCCCGCGCCCTTCTTCTGCAACTGAGCACCTAGGGTTAGCCCTCACGATCGGTTGAGGCCACCTCTGGCAAATGTTTAACCACCAGCGGCAAGCACTCAGCATCCCCTACCCATGGTCGTGTGGACTGGCCCTTGTCGCCGTCGTTTGGCCTCCAACTATTGCTAGCCGTGCCTATCAGACCCTCAGAAAGATGGAGGGTATGTTCGCTCGGGCTGGGTTGGGTCAGCCCGACTCGCGTCATTTCCCTCGGGCTGCAGTCGCATCGCGCTGCAACCACGGGACCCACTCGTGGGTCCCGCCTCTCCTTTGACCATTGCCACGCCTCACAGTGGGATTTGCTTTCGCATTTGCCTTTGTCTGCCATGCAAGCGCTGGGTCTCGCCTGCGTCCTTTATGCCAATCATGTCGTGGGTCCCACCTGCCGCATGAATCAGTTAACTAAATGATAATTAAATATGATTAAGTACTTAGCTTAATTTAATTGCATAATTACAGAATCTTTAACCCCTCATAAATATCAAATCTTAAGTCCAAATATATTAAATAGATATCTTATTTTGCTCAAAAAAATGAGAGGAATATTATGACACTGACAAAATTCTTGTATGACACTTATTTAACTTAGCGACATTTAGGACCCCTAATTAATGACCTAAATACCCCTAAACTTCAAATAGTCATTATTTTACACACACTAATCCAAGCATAGTCAATATGTGTCTCATTTTAATCAGGAGAATGCTTAGATTATTCTAGTAGTATCTATTTTGCTATTTTGTGTAGGATTTAGCTAATGACTTTTGGGTACCCTCACTGATTACCCTAATTGATCTAAAAATTTAATTAGCCACAACTTAGTCAATTTAGCTCCAAATTAGATCATTCAATATGACATTTTGATTAGGAGAACCTAATTAACCATAAACTGCAAGAAAATTTAGGTTTTGATGATCAGATTCTCTAATTTGAACTAATTATCTTAGAACTCAGTTAGGTCATAACTTGACCAATTGAAGTTCAATTTGAGTCTACTCACAATTAAAGTGCTCAGTGTGTTATAAGAAAGCTATAGACACTGAGTTTGGACAACATTTGGAAAAGTTAGGTTTTTACCCATTCATGAAACCATTAATTATCCTTTTAGACCCCAAACTTGAATTAACCATAACTTAACCAATAGACATCAGAATTTAGTGTTCTTGAACTCTATAGAATCCTTGGACAGTAAACAACAATAAACTAACCAAATTTCTAAACTTCAACAGGAGAAATTGTCATAATGCCCCATAGATTAAAATCCTTAATTTGGACCCATAGGGCTTAATTCTTGTCCAAATTTAGTGAACTTACTATCTATTTTTATATTAGACAATAAGGAATCATTTAGCATTAAGAAAATTCAATTTAGAGCATTTAATAAAAAAGCTTTTTTGACCCTTAATGTAATGACCCTAGGTCATTAAAAAGGCAAGCATTGAATTTCTGATTCGTTAAATCTCCCGCAAAATTTAGTTTCCTGTTAAAACTCCCACTAAAATTCGATTCTTCAGTTTCAATACTTAATGTAGAAAGTTTTAAAATTCGTTTAAACTGAAATTGAAAGTTAAAACTGTTGTTAACACATATTTAAGTTAGCAAAACGTAACTTCCTCATTTAAGACTCCTATTCAAGGAAAATAAATTCAGCCGCAACGGAAAAGTATTAAATCACCGTTGTTTTAGGAAGGAATGTTTAAGGAAATACCCGTTCCCTGCTGTTAATGGACTGAAGAAATTGGACGTGCATTACATATGCACGTCCTATTTAATCAATCGAGAGGAGACGGAAGGCCCTCATCACTCGAGCAAACCCCCCTCTCCTCTCTGTCGCTTGTTCCTTTACTGCACGGACAAACCACGGAAGCAGGCAAGCAGACGAGCAACCAAGACCCTTACCTGCGATCGACGGAAGGACGTAGACGGAAAGAGCGCAGTCGACACTCACGATCCGGTCTTCCTGCTTCAGCACCGATCTTTCCCCGCTCGATTTTGCGCTCGATTCCTTCTGCTCGACTGTTTCCATTATCTATTTTCCCCTCTGCGCGTCGCTCAACTAGCTTGGCTAAGGTAAGGACTCGACTGTCGATCTTCATAAAGGATTAATATATAAATATATAATATATATATATATATATGTATATGTATATATATATATATATATGAATATATACATATATATGAATATATATATATATATACATATATGAATATATGAATATATATATATAGGTATATTTATAATAAACAATAATAATCATAATAATAATATTAATAATGAAATTATAATATAATAAATTAATTTGATTTCAAGTTTTATGTTGTAATTTTTATTAGTATAATTCAGTTAATCTATTAGCATGCATTAGTAGCAAACCCTAGATGTCTAATTCCAGCTTTAGTTTAACTATCAAATAATGCTATTAAAAGATTTAAGAAATAAAATTTGATAGGGTTAAACTCGTATGTGCTTAAATAAGTGAATGCTTAGCTATTTTAGATATCACCTGCAACTAAATTTTAATATGAGAAAATCTATGCGATATATTAACTTCTATTTAATGGAATTTGATACATTTTCTAACTTATAAGTATTTGCATTCAAACTATACATGAAATTGAGAACAAAATTGGGAGTTTTAGGAAAGCATTATTTAGCTTAAAAATTTTCCCAATGACTTTGAGATTTTAAAATCAAGTTTAAAAATTGAAATATAAGTTTTAAATCTTATAAATAGGTCATTGCAAAGTTTAATAGGATCTCAATTATAAATTTTGCAGACACATCAAGTTTGTGAGTGATTCATCTAGTTAAGTCAAATACAAAAGGTACACTGGATATTACTTTTATGTTTTTCTAGGCTTTCTATCTTTTTGTTGCTTAAGCATCGCTTTGAACCTGTTTTATATTGTTGCGTTTTTCTCTTAGTGCTAGAGAGTTAAAAAGATGTGTATGTATATTGTAAATGTTGCAAAGGGTTCCAATACGGAGGTTAAATTAAGTTAGGGATGGGGCTAGTCCATCAGGAGTCATGAGAGTGCCATCTAAATCCTTGAGGGAGCCTAGATGAAGGTCATGCTTAACTGCATATATGATTCTATCTGGAGCCTTTAACAGGGGCCCAAATGAAGGATACCATCTGGAGCCTTGAGAGAGGCCCAGATGAAGATGCCATCTAGAGCCTTTAACAGGGGCCTAGATGAAGGATACCATCTGAAGCCTTGAGAGAGGCCCAAGTGAAGGTGCCATCTGGAGCCTTTAACGGGGGCCCAGGTGAAGGATACCATCTGGAGCCTTAAGAGAGGCCCAGGTGAAGGTGCCATCTAGATTCTTTAATGGGCCTAGGTGAAGGACATATTTAATTACAACCTCACGATTTTGGCATTGCCCAACAGAACCACTAACATTGATTCATAATATCAAGTCATAAACATAAAGATGAACTTTTATACAATTATTGCTTTCTATTTGAAAACTTGGCATGTGCAAGAACAGTTATTTCGCAGGAGACATATTTATCTTCTTGTTTTTGAAACACACTATTCCATGCAGTTATTATTATTTTGCTTCCCGCTCTGCTTTAAGTATATTTTTAATATCCTTTGTATTTAGAATATGCACTAAGGCATTATTTTTATAATGCCAGATCAGCTGCAGTTGGAGGCGGTTGATATAATCTAAGGGCATAGCGCGGGAATATAACTGCTCATTCTAGGATTAATAATTTGATATGTAATGAATTTCATGTAATAAATTTTTGGATATTATATGCTTTAAATTGAATGAATGATATTTCTTATATCTGAATGGCTTTGGATGTTTGTTTAACTACTATTTTACCTAACTACCAATATGATCCTACGGAAAGATGCATCCGATGTTAGTTTGGTTATTACCAACCTAACATGGGTCATCATAGTCGGCAGAGGCGATGGCTAGAATTTATTAATTATTACGACTTGAATATTCAATATCACCTTGGCAAGGCAAATGTTGTAGCTAACATACTGAGCAGAAAATCAGTCAGTACACTCGGAAACCTCAGCATAGTCACTTTCAACAAGTACCTGGTTAATGAGCTAAACAAACTAGAAATAGAATGGGTAACTATGAGCCAATTGAATGCCCTTCTGGTTGCTGGAGTTACAGAAGCTACAGAGTCGATGCTGGAACAGCGCATAAAATTTTCTCAAGAAAAAGACATGGGTATCTAAAGATGAAGAAAATTATTTTGGAAGGGAAAAGTAAAGATCTTCAGGAAAAGGATGGCTACATTTATCACGGAACTCGATTATGGGTACCAGAGGATAAAGAATTAAAAATAGCAATATTACAAGAAGCACATTGTTCTGGTTATACTATTCATCCGGGAAGTTCTAAAATGTATCATGATTTGAAGAAAATGTATTGGTGGTCAAGACTAAAGAAGGATATAGGAGAATTTGTGGGACGTTGCAACTCTTACAATTTGGTAAAAGCAGAACATCAGAGGCTCGGAGGACTCTTGCAACCTCTACCAATCCCGGAATGGAAATGGGTTGATATTTCCATGGACTTTATAGTAAGTCTACCCCGAAGCAAATCAGGGGCAAATACTATATGGGTGATCATTGACAGGCTTACAAAATCTGCGCACTTTCTCCCAATAAAGCAAACTAATCCAGTGGAGAAGCTCGCCAGGATATATATTAAGGAAATTGTTCGATTGCACGGGATTCCAAAGACGATTACGTCAGACAGAGATAGCAGATTCACTTCTCAATTTTGTAAAGCAGTGCATGACGATCTAATTACTACCCTTGCAATGAGCACTGCATTTCACCCTCAAACAGATGGACAAACAGAAAGGGTAAATCAGGTTCTAGAAGACCTTCTAAGGTTATGCATACTTGACTTTAGTGGGAGCTGGGAAAAATATTTACCTTTGGTTGAATTTGCTTACAATAATAGCCATTAGGTTAGTATTGGCATGGCTCCATATGAAGCCTTATACGGAAGGAGATGTCTTACGCCCCTATCATGGACAGAAGTCGGAGATATTCAGATTTACGGATCTGAATTGGTGGAAGAAACTAATAAAAAGATCCAACTAATAAAGAGCAGGATAGTGGTGGCTCAGGATCGCCAAAAGAAATACCATTATTCCATGCACCGAATGTTAGAATTTCAAGTCAGGGACTTTGTATACCTGAAAGTAAGTCCTATGAAAAGAGTATTTAGATTTGGAGTGACCGATAAATTAAGTCCTCAATATATTGGACCTTTCGAGGTGATAGCCAAAATTGGAGCTGCTGCTTATAAAATCAAACTACTTGAAAATCTTACGCAGTTCACAATGTATTATTTCAACTCTTCGCAGATGCCTGCAGAAACCGTCTCAACAAATAATAGCACCCGGTATTGTTATCCAACCAGATTTGACATATGTTGAATTGTCTGATAAAATCATAGAACGAGATAATCATCGATTAAGGAAAATGACAATCCCCATGGTCAAGGTACAATGGAAGAATCATAGTGCGAAGGAAGCAATATGGGAAAGAGAGGAAGATATGAAGAAAGAATATACCAAACTCTTTCAGAACTCAGGTAACCTTAATTAAATCTTTTTGCATTCAACTAAATATTTTCAACTACAGTGAAATGTCGAGGACGACATTATTTTTAAGTTGGGGAGTTTGTAATGACCCTAGGTCATTAAAAAGGCAAGCATTGAATTTTCGATTCATTAAATCTCCCGCAAATTTCAGTTTTCTATTAAAACTATCGCTAAAATTCAATTCTTCTGTTTCAATACTTAATGTTGAAAGTTTTAAAATTCGTTTAAACTGAAATTGAAAGTTAAAACCATTGTTAACGCATATTTAAGTTAGAAAAATGTAACTTCCTCATTTCAGACTCCTATTCAAGGAAAATAAATTTAGCCGTAACGGAAAAGTATTAAATCACTGTTGTTTTAGGAAGGAATATTTAAGGAAATACCCGTTGTCTGCTACTAATGGACCGAATAAATCGGACGTGTGTTACATACGCACGTCCTATTTAATCAATCGAGAGGAGATAGAAGGCCCTCACCACTCGAGCAAACCCCCCCTCCTCTCAGTCGCTTGTTCCTTTACTGCATGGACAAACCACGGAAGCAGGCAAGCAGATGAGCAACCAGGACCCTTACCTACGATCGACGGAAGGACGTAGATGGAAAGAGCGCAGACGACACACACGATCCGATCTTCCCGCTTCGGCACCGATCCTTCCCCGCTCGATTTCGCGCTCGATTCTTTCCGCTTGACCGTTTCCATTACCGATTTTCCCCTCTGCGCGTCGCTCAACTCGCTTGGCTAAGGTAAGGACTCGACTGCCGATCCTCTTAAAGGAATAATATATAAATATGTATATATATATATATATATTTATATAGGTATATTTATAATAAATAATAATAATCATAATAATAATATTAATAATGAAATTAGAATAGAATAAATTAATTTTATTTCAAGTTTTGTGTTGTAATTCTTATTAGTATAATTCGGTTAATCTATTAGCATG
Organism: Gastrodia elata; assembly: GCA_016760335.1. Classification (NCBI taxonomy): domain Eukaryota; kingdom Viridiplantae; phylum Streptophyta; class Magnoliopsida; order Asparagales; family Orchidaceae; genus Gastrodia; species Gastrodia elata. The sequence continues at coordinate 31,542,433 of CM028670.1, read as the reverse complement.
CATTAGTAGCAAACCCTAGATATCTAATTCCAGCTTTAGTTTAATTATCAAATCATGCTATTAAAAGATTTAAGAAATAGAATTTGATAGGGTTAAACTCGTATATGCTTAAATAAGTGAATGCTTAGCTATTTTAGTTATCACCTGCAACTAAATTTTAATATGAGAAAATCTATGCGATATATTAACTTCTATTTAATGGAATTTGATACATTTTCTAACATATAAGTATTTGCAGTCAAACTATGCATGAAATTGAGAACAAAATTGGGAGTTTTAAGAAAGTATTGTTTAGCCTAAAAATTTTTCCTACCACTTTGAGATTTTAAAATCAAGTTTAAAAACTGAAATATAAGTTTTAAATCTTATAAATAGGTCATTGCAAAGTTTAATAGGATCTCAATTATAAATTTTGCAGACACATCAAGTTTGTGAGTGATTCATTTAGTTAAGTCAAACACAAAAGGTACACTGGATATTACTTTTATACTTTTGTATGCTTTCTATCTTTTGCTGCTTAAGCATCGCTTTGAACCTGTTTTATATTGTTGCATTTTTCTCTTATTGCTAGAGAGTTAAGAAGATGTTTATGTATATTGTAAATGTTGCAAAGGGTTCCAATACAGATGTTAAATTAAGTTAGGGATGGGGCTAGTCCATCAGGAGTCATAAGGGTGCCATCTAGAGCCTTGAGGGGGACCTAGATGAAGGTCATGCTTAACTGCATATATAATTCCATCTGGAGCCTTTAACTGGGGCCTAGGTGAAGGATACCATCTGGAGCCTTGAGAGAGGCCCAAGTGAAGGTGCCATCTGGAGCCTTTAACGGGGTCCCAGGTCAAGGATACCATCTGGAGCCTTGAGAGAGGCCCAGGTGAAGGTGCCATCTGGAGCCTTTAACGGGGGCCCAGGTGAAGGATACCATTTGGAGCCTTGATAGAGGCCCAGGTGAAGGTGCCATCTAGAGTCTTTAATGGGGCCCAGGTGAATGATATGTATAATTGTAACCTCACAGTTCTGGCCTTGCCCAACAGAACCATTAATATTGATTCATAATATCAAGTCATAAACATAAACATAAACTTTTATGCGATTATTGCTTTATGTTTGAAAACTTGGCATGTGCAAGAACAATTATTTTACAGGAGACATATTTATCTTCTTGTTTTTGAAATACACTATTTCATGCAGTTATTATCATTTTGCTTCCCGCTCTGCTTTAAGTATATTTTTAATATCCTTTGTATTTAGAGTGTGCACTAAGGCATTATTTTTATAATGCTAGATCAGCTACAGTTGGAGGCGGTTGATATAATCTAAGGGCATAGCGTAGAAAAATAATTGCTCATTCCAAGATTAATAATTTGATGTGTAATGAATTTCATGTAATAAATTTTTGGATATTATATGCTTTAAATTGAATGAATGATATTTCTTATATCTGAATGGCTTTGGATGTTTATTTAACTGCTATTTTACATAACTGCCAATATGATCCTGCGGAAAGATGCAGTTTGGTTGTTACCAACCTAACATGGGTCATCACACTTAAGTAGGGGTAAAATGATAATTTTTCCCAGATTTAAGTTTAAGTATCCTTAAACCTTATAATCTTAATCCGTTCACTAAAATTAGTAATATAATTGATCTGGAATTAATCTAGCCCTTTTAACTCATTAATTTATAATACTAAGAAAACCCTTACTTTTCATTTTAGGATTCCACCCTTAAGGATAAGGACTAGAAAATTTGGTTAGACTTCACTCATTGGGTAAATAGGTTATCCAATGAGTGAAAACTTAATTTTTTATTAGTTTTTAGTTTTCACCTTTTTGAGAGGTTAGTTTGCATTTAAATTCTAGTTTAGACCGTCTAAACTCATTAATCGGGATGATAGATTATCTATTTAACCTAAGTAGGCGCCATTGATTTAATATGCTTTTATCTTATAAGACTGTAGTGCTGAGATTATACTGGATAGTAGGATATTGGAGATCATGAGCTTGTATAATTTTAGATTAAATTAGAAAATAAATGATATCATAGAATCTATACAGTATTATTTATACCATGTTTTGCATACTTTACTTACTTTGCCACATTAGATGATGTATGAGAGCTTTATTTACTTTTCCATATTAGATTATGTATGAGAACTATACTTACTTTTCCATATTAGATGATGTATGAGAACTTTACTTACTTTGCCATATTAGATAATGTAAGATAACTTTACTGACTATGCCACATTAGATGAGGTATGATAACTTTACTGACTTTGCCACATTATATGAGGTATGATAATTTTACTAACTTTGCCACCTTAGATGATGTAGGATAATTTATTCACTTTGCCATATTAAATAATGTAGTATAACTTTATTTACTTTGTCTCATTCTATGATGTGCCTTGCTTATTTAGTCATCATGATGTTACTACTTATATTCTATATTCCTGATAATTTGGGGAATGTCCCATAGATGACTTATATTCTATATACTTAGGGAATGTCTCCTAGATGAATTACATTCAGTACTTCTGTTAATCTAGGAATTGTCTCTTAGATGCTGGAAGCATATATTCATGATACTCTAGGAAATATCTCTTAGTAGTATCCTTCCTGTATTTCTGTAGCTCTGGGAAATATCTCCTGGATGCTTCCGTACTTAATTTTGGATTGTACTTTCTGTATTGTTTTATTTTACATAGCATTTTCTTTGTAATTACTTTTTTTTTCCTTACTTTATTTGTTTCAGCAGTACCTTTATACTCTTAGTTTTGTATTCTTTCTATATTTATGCAGTATTTACTTATTTTCCATATTTTAGTAGTTCTTATTTTCACACACACACACACACACACACACACACACACACATATATATATATATGCATGTTAAGATGCTAGACTTACTTCAGTTCTGTGCCCTTGCATTTTTATTTATAAGATAAGTACGAGTAAACTTGATTAGACTTGCTTAATGTGTTGTGATATCATTAAATATATGAACTTATAGCCTAAAATATACTTATACAATATGTCTAACCAGATTTTTTTTCTTAGCTGGGGCCCTGGCATTGTGAAACTAACAATATTAGTTCTTGAGCAATTTGAGGATCCAGTACATGCGGTAGAACCATTTCAGGAGGAGCATCAGTCCATAGTTGAAAAGCTTTAGTATAGTTTGTCTTTTTCTTTGTGAGGAAGAGTGAAATTTTCTTTCATTTGAGCTTATTTAAATTTGATATAATAATACAGGTATCCTATGTATTTTCTTTTATTGCATTGTTTTATTCTGAGTTGTATATTATGCATGTGTTATGGTGGATCTGGATGCAATATTTTATCTTTCTTGCTTTCGTACTCTATGATGTTATTTACTTAGTGATTGATCTTCTTGCTTATGTTTTAGACACATCCTTCCCTTATTAGTGGATTAAAGATTATACTTAATCCAATGATAAGTAAGGGATTTGCCAGCGTGGCACACCTCCCCTTGACCTAATCTTGCGGATTAGGGGGCGGGGACCCACATAAACATAGCTTGAAAGCAAAGATGAGATTTTACAATCAATAAGATTGTAAAGACTCATAATTTATTTATTGATATTATTTATAATTTTTTATTTTACGGGCAAATTTACAGAACGAGCAAGGAGTTGAGCACGTCAACTTAACTAGTAAGGTGTTGCACCCCACCCCTTGACCACAAACAATCAAGGCTAAGGAGAGGTGTCCAACTTTGGCAAATCCCTCACTTATCATTAGATTAAGGTGTAATCCTCAATCTACTAATAAGGAAAGGATGTGTCCTAAATAATACAGCGAAATCATTCACTAAGTATATACATTCATCAGAGTGCAGAAGCAAAGACAATAAATATATGCTACATCCAATCCACCATTATGGGGCCCCCGTACTAACAATATGGAAGTACGGTGCCCCAACTATGGCAAATCCCCAAATTAAGTAAAGTTCGGCGGACCCAACTTGCCTTAAGGTAGGGACTTGTCACCAAGTGCTATAACATTCATCAATATAAATATCAAAGTGGCGAAAGCAATATAAAAATAGGGTAACATCCACAAGCATACATAGTAGGAAAAGAAAATGCAATATAGTAACTCATCACAATGCAGAAAGTAAAGTACATCCAAAAAGTTTAATTAATACAAACTGAAATGAATAACTGAAAATGAAAGACTCTCGTCCTCACTGGAATAACAAGACAAAGCTAACTAGACAGTAGCTAGAAGGTCCTCCTCCTGAATTGGCTCCTCCTCAGTGACACTACCCACGAATACGTCTGAATCTGACATTTGTCGGTATCACAAATGCCAGGGCCCCAGCCAACAAAATAAAAAGGTTACAGTTAGACAATTGTCTAAGTACATTTTAGGCTATTTAAATGAACTAAATATTAAAATATATCTCATTTAATTTAACTACACATGCAAGCAGTAAAGGGTGCAACAAGCTATGAAAGAACTGGAATACTATAAACTATCTATCTATAGCATGCAACATACAAAACACTAAATGAGCAAGGTAAGGCTAAAAGCAAAATAACTGCAGCTACTGAATAAACATGATCCTAACATGATTATGATCAAAGTAAACCATGCTGAGTATAAAAGAACACAAGTACTGAATTCAATAAAATTCTAGCATCCTAAACATGTCATTCATACATATATCTAAGCCATAAAAGTATACATACAACATGCAGATTAAGATGAAAAGAAAGGCCACTGAGACATGTGGCAAAAAGCAAAGCAATATATGATAAGTAAAGCCACTGAGACATGTGGCAAAGCGAGCAAATACAGAAAACCAAAACAATACAATACAGGTAAAGTAGTAATATGCCTAAGTTCTAGTACTGTCATACCAGCCAATAGGCCATACAGGGCCTCCAATATCAATCAATCAGTTAATCCCTAGCCTTGCCATCCAAATATGCTAGGTCTGAGTCCAGTCTATACAATACTACTACTGAAGAGGCAGACTAAACTAGGTCATATTCTACTAACTGTGACAAAACCAAAACTGAATGATATGTAAATTCTATACTAGCTTAGGATACATCATCCTAAGTTTTCCTATTATGCTCAAGGGCTAAAGCTCAAAATCCAAGGTATGCAAAGCAATCTAGTCAAAGTAAGCAAGAGACTCAATCTAAACTTATGTGATATTTGTTGTTGTCTAATTTCCAAATCTAACTACTCTGAGAATGTACAAGCTTAGGATCTCCAATATCCAGCTATCGAGTAGAATCTCAGATTTACGTCCTTAAAGTCAAAAATTAGAACTTAACGAGTTCTAATCCAAAAATTGTGTGACGACTATATGGTTTAAATAAGTAAATCAACGACCTAGTTTTATGAATATTTTACTCTCTTACCCAAATCTTGATCAAATAAATTAAGATTTAAGAATTTAGAACTTAAACCCTATGAGGGTTCAAATTTCAAATCCAAGGTGCTATTCTAAATAGGATCTAGGTTTCTCACTTAATCCCAAAGGTAAATAATCCTATAAGTTGAAAGATTCAGGAACTAAGATCCTAGTGGAAGGCTATTCTGCTGATTATAAGATAAAATAATCAATTAAGAACTTGAGAATCTAAGATCTATATTCAATCTTTAAGATAACTCCATTATCTTATTAATTGAATCATCCTATACCCACATAGAAGGTTTCAAGAGATTAAACAATAAATCATTAAAGAATTTCAATTGGAGGTGGTTTGATTCAAATTGATGATCTAAGTCTAAGATCTAAGATCTAAAGATCTGAAGTTTGATCACTTTAGACTTTTAATTAGAGTTTTGACTTAAGGGTTTCCATTTGTGATTTTCTTTAGAATCTAATTTCATAATTAACTATAAGGAGCTTATTAATGTTAAGAATTGACAATTCCAAGTATTAGATTAACATTAAACCCATTTTGACCTTCTTAGGCTACTTAAGATCTAAGGGTCTGAGTTTTGATCACTTTAGAACTTAAGCTAAGATTCTACTTAGACATTTCTAGTTCCCTTTTTCTTTTAACACTTAACTCTAATATTATCTTAACTAAACTTAATGATGAGGTAACTGACCATTTCAATTATTAGACTTAATTAAGTTATGGTCCATTGATCTTTATAAGGAATGCTTAGATTTAAGTATCTTAATTAAGGAATTAATGAGACCTTATGGATTGGTGATTATTAATGTTCTAGGATTTCAGAGAACATTTCCAATCTATGTTATAGTGGCTTACTGAAATTTTCAATCTTTAAAGAACACTAAATCACATTTTCGCCAAAATGACCAAAATGCCCCTCTTAAGGCTAAAATTGGGATTTTAGGGTTTTGTTGTCCAAATTTGTTCTAATCTATTTTAAAGCATTCCATATGACTAAATGAAGTGGTAAACACCTTTACTTTAGGTTTTGATGACCTAAATGGTGTTAATTTGCACTAATCACTTAATTAAACTACTTAGGGTGATTAGTGAGATTATGGCACTTTAGGGCAATCCAACCTTATACTTAGGTTATACTAGATCTAATATAATATTAGGAACCATCCCCATCCAAATCAGAGGCTTAACTAGGGTTTAATTCACTAATCCTTGATTAGGGTGATTAGGGAGTGATTAAGAAAATTAATTATCCAAAATTAATTTCAAGGGTCTGGAATTGTTCCTTAGGGTACAAGGAGCAATCAGAGCTCTTAAACTCATAAAATGGATAACTAAATGATTTTATATGATTTAATTAAAAACAGAGAAGGTTTGGCAAATATTTTTAAATCCAACCATTGGATCTGAAATTTTATTTTATATTCAAATTCCTTGAATTTTTCTGATTCAAATGGTATATTGGATCATACCATTTGGATCTGAATAGCTAAAGTTATTTAATTAATTTATTCTGAATGTTTATTTAAATTAAAACTATAGGGTTTAATTAATTAAAATCGCAACCATTAAAAATGATATCCAATAATTAATAATTAGGCGTGGCCCAAAATCAAAACCGCGCGGGTCACGGGTCGGCCCGGCCCAGAACCCGTGACTTTGTCTTCAACCTCTCGACAGGTCCCGAGCCCGTCGAATTTCAAAGCTGAAATTCTCGGCGCTCCGGCGACGACAGGGGCTCAAATCGATCCTTACACGTTCACTGAGGCAAGACGCATCGATTGGACCAAGAACCCCCATCTGGATCCCTCTGGATTGATGGGGTCTTACTCACCCGAGACGTCCTCCTGCGTGGCATCTCAGGTCGCCTGTGAGGGGGAAATTCTCCTCACAGGGACCTCGATTCGACGAAATTTTGATCCCTACACACTCAGGGGAACTAGATGCGTCGAAACCCCAACCTAGCTTAACCCGAGACGCAACCAATCGCTGGGTCCTTACTCAGACTCAGCCATTGGCTCGCTGGCTAGCTCAGTCGATCGATATGATCTACTCGAGTTAGCCTAGCCCCAAGCGATAATCACAGGGGTTTCCTAGGTGGCTAAGGCTGCTTAGACGGCATTCAGAGCTCATTCCAGAAGACAACAATGATGGGAGCTTCATAAAATTTTAATGGAGGAAGCTGTACCTGAGGTCGGGGACACAGGGCTTGCCTAGGGGAATTGATGGGCTCTGGAGCTTCCTGGAGGTTAAGTGAACGTGCACAGGAGGTCTGAACACTAGATGAACCCTCTATCAGCGATCCTAGCCTTCTGAAAATGCCAGGAGTTTGCCGAGGAAGGTGAGAGCTCTACGGGGTTCTAGCCGCCAATTAAGGGATCACAGTGAGCAAAGGGACTCACTGTGATTCTCTCAGGGTATTTATAGGCCCGGGGGCTATGGAGGGTGGCTTCCAGAGCTTGGGTTGGGAGGAATGGCTCGACCCGAGGGGTTTCCCTCAATTTCCCGAATTGGGGTGTGGACCGAAGCTCAGGCTTGGCTAGGACTGCTCGGGAAGCAAGGGCAAGGCCATAACGGTCTTCCTGACGTGGCGCAGGAGTGGCAGACCGGCTAGAGGACATGGCAGTACGGGAGGATTCGGCTGTCGGGCGCGGGCTGGGGGAAGGAGACGATCCACAGTAGCGGGAGCTGCCGGAGCCATCTGATGGATCGTTGGTTGACGCGGAATGGTCCAGATCTTCCGACATCTAACGAACGATCGAGGATAACAGATCAGTCATTGGATCCAATCAGGGAATCTAACGGTTGATCGAAGGTGGTTACGGTGGATCGCTTAGATGCCGTCGGTTCGGGATCTTGAAACCGCGGAACGACGGAGATTAGATGGATTCATCCAATGGTGCGGGCCGTTGGATCAAGACCACAGAACGGACGGCCCAGATGGCGCCCGCAGTTTGGGAAGGAGCCGACCGTTGGGGAAGGGTAGATTTGCAATTTGGAATTATCTAAAACTCTAATTTGCAATTAAACTAATTTAAATTAAATCCAAAATGTGACTAAATGACCTCCAAAATTTCCCAAAATTTTACCTTTAGCTAATTTGGGTATGAGGAATTCAAAACTAAAATCAAATTTCAATTTGGGGATCAAATTTTTTAGGTATTTTTCAGGGCTTAAAAATAGCCAAAAATATCAAATTTTCCAATTTAGCTCCGATTGATTTCAAACTTCTAGGTTTAGGTTTAAATGACCTATTAAATCCAATGGAATCAAAATCAAACCTTAGTTTAACTTAATTAATCTAGTTTTAGTTAGGGTAACAACCTAGGGTTGTTACAGACTCCCCCACTTAAGAACGATGTCGTCCCCGACATCACATAAGTGAAGAAATATCCTGCTGCGATAATCCAAGTTTTAGATGCAATTGAAGGAAAAGAAATGAATAGTACCTGAGTTTGCAAAGAGCTGGGGATATTTATTGCGCATATCCACCTCTTTTTCCCAAGTAGACTCTTCCAATGATCGATTCTTCCACGGAATTTTGACCATAGGAATTGAACGATTCCTCAGCTGTTTCTGATCACAAGCTAAAATTCTGATAGGTTCTTCGGTATAAGAAAGATCAGGTTGAATTTCGATTATTGGGAGTTGAACGAGATGAGAAGGGTCTCAAAGAGATCTTCTCAATGAGGATACATGAAATACGTTGTGAATAGCTGCAAAGCCATCAGGTAGGCTTAGCCGATAAGCAGATGACCCTACCTTGGCTAAGATTTTGAAAGGTCCTACATAGCGGGGACTGAGTTTCCCAGCTACACCAAATCTGAAAACACCCTTCATTGGGCTGACCTTCAGATAAGCAGAATCTCCCACATTGAATTCTAAGAGATGGTGGTGAGAGTCATGATACTTACTCTGATGATCTTGAGCTGAACAAATTCTCTGCTGAATTAACTTGATCCTGCTACTGGTTTCTTCTACCAATTCTGAACCAAACAGTTAAACACTTCCTGTATCAGACCAGGTTAGTGGGGTACTGCATTTTCTACCATACAAAGCTTCATAAGGAGCCATCTTAATACTGGCTTGAAAGCTATTGTTGTAGGCAAATTCCACTAATGGGATGTGATCTTCCCAGGAACCAACAAAATCAAGGATATAGAGTCTAAGCAAGTCTTCTAAAACTTGATTTACTCTCTCAGTTTAACCATCCGTCTGAGGATGAAAAGCTGTACTCATGGCTAGAGTCGTACCTAGATCTTGATGCACAGCTTGCCAAAACTTGGAAGTAAATCTGCTGTCTCTATCAGATACAATTGACTTTGGAATTCCATGCAATCTGACAATCTCCTTGATGTAGAGCTTTGCCAACTTCTCTACTGAATCAGTTTGACGAATAGGAAGGAAATGCGCTGATTTAGTTAATCGATCAACAATAACCCAAATTGCGTCGGCACCAGATTTGGCACGTGGCAATCCCATGATGAAGTCCATGGATATATCGAACCATTTCCATTCAGGAATATCGAGTAGATGCAGAAGACCACCAGGTCTTTGGTGTTCAGCCTTTACTAGATTACAGGCATGGCATTTGGCCACAAAGTCAGCTACATTTTTCTTCATGCCTGGCCACCAAAATGATTGCTTCAAATCTTGATACATCTTAGTACTGCCTGGGTGAATATGATACCCAGAATTATGGCCTTCGACTAAAACCTCTTGATGCATAGATTTAGGTATCCACAATCGATTGCCCTGATAAACTACACCATTCTGCAACTGCAAATCCTGATGACGACCACCTTCAATATCTGCTTTAAATTTCAGATACTCATCATCTTTGGTTTGCGAGATGGAGACATCTCGGTGGAAAGTGGGTTCCACATTAATATTGGCTAATAGTGAACTCAGCATATCGCCATTAACTGGAGAAATCTCGAGCTTATGAAATTCAGGTTCTAAGAAACTGGAGGCAATCATAGAGGTTAGAGTAGTACGACGACTAAGAGCATCTGCCACTACATTAGCCTTTCCCGGATGATATTGAATAGTGAGATCATAATCGCTAATGAGTTTCAACCATCTTCTCTGACGGCAATTCAATTCTCTCTGGGTGAAGATGTATTTCAGACTTTGATGATCGGTGAAAATTGAACACTGCACTCCGTATAAGTAGTGACGCCATATTTTCAAGGCGAAAATTACGGCTGCAAGTTCAAGGTCATGAACTGGATAATTTCTCTCGTGGGGTTTTAGTTGACGAGAGGCGTAAGCAATTACCTTACCCTCTTGCATCAAAACACAACCTAGACCGATTCCAGAGGCATTGGTATACACCTGATAGTTCAAACCTTCTTTTGGTAAAACAAGAACTGGAGCGGTAGATAGAGGCATCCTTAAGGGTTTGAAACGCTTTCTCACATTCTGGGCTCCAAATAAATGGGACAGCCTTTTGGGTTAGTTTTGTCAATGGCGAAGCAATCTGGGAAAAGCCCTTAACGAACTTCCTTTAGTATCCTGCTAATCCCAGGAAACTTCTAATATCGGTGATAGACTTAGGTTGAACCCAATCCTAAATAGCTTTTACTTTGCTCTGGTCTACTCGAATTCCCTGAGCATCGACTACGTGCCCCAATAATGCAATGGAGTTAAGCTAAAACTCACACTTGGAGAACTTGGCATAAAGTTGATGCTCACGCAAGGTTTCCAACACTAGCCTTAGATGTTCTTCATGGTCTTTCAGAGTTTTGGAGCAAATGAGGATATTGTCAATAAAGACGATCACAAACTTATCCAGATACGGTTTTAGCACGCGCTGCATTAAATCCATAAAGATTGACGGTGCATTGGTGAGTCCGAACGACATCACCAAAAACTCAAAGTGTCCATAACGAGTACGGAACGCAATCTTCCCTATGTCATCTTCTTTTACTCGCAATTTATCGTATCCAGACCTTAGATCGATTTTAGAAAATATCACGGCTCCGGATAATTGATCGAACAGATCGTCAATTCTAGGCAGTGGATATTTGTTCTTTATGGTGACCTTGTTTAGTTTGCGATAGTCTATACACATACGCATAGATCCATCCTTCTTCTTCACAAATAAAACTGGCGCTCCCCAAGGAGACATACTTGGCCTAATAAAACCTTTATTCAGGAGCTCTTGCAAATGCTCATTGAGTTCTTGAAGCTCTTTAGGTGCCATTCTATAAGGTGCTTTGGATATTGGCTGTGTACCAGGAATCAATTCAATGGAGAATTCCACTTCTCTGGAAGGAGGTACACCAGGAAAATCTTCTGGGAATACATCGGCGAATTCTTTGACTACCTTACAATCAGCAAGGGAGGTATTTTCTTTTGTTTCGCCCATCATGGTGACTAAGTAGGCGCTACAACCTTTGGCAATCAACTGTTCTGCTTTAATGGAATTTATTAAAGATAACTGCATGCTAGTTTTTCCTATAAATGTTTCAGGCTTACCCTAAGAGTGGAGAGTGACTCTCTTTTTATGGCAGTTAATCACAGCATTATTGTCACTAAGCCAATTCATCCCGAGGATGATGTCAAAGTTTACTATCGGTAGAACGATTAGCTTAGCCTGAAATTCTTGATCGTTTATCGGGACTTTGATATTGCAAAATTTCTGAGCACTTAGTTGGATTCCTGATGGAAGTCCAACACTCAATCTATGCACTAGGTTGCATGTGTGGAGTTTAAGATTATTAGCAAATTGTTCTGAGATGAATGAGTGACTGGCACCCGTATCGAACAATACATTACAAGATTGGTTATTGAAATAAAGTGTGCCTAAATTACACAGTTATGAATTAACAGCTTGAAAAGTTTTAACATACAGAAAGGCAATGTAACAAGAGAGGTTTAAGAGTGTGTACCTGAAACCATATTGTTATCTTCCACGGCTTCCATAGGAGTTAAAGCATACACTCGGGCAGGTCCAGCAGGACGATTGTTATTTTGCCGTCACTGGAAATTCTGAGAATTGGGTGCTGGTGGCTGGGTGTGAGCCACTTCAGGAGCAGGGGCTGGCATTATGGCCAGATTTGGTTCTCTCCTATTCAGTGGAGTTTCTCGAAACACCTGCTTCTTATGGTACGGCTTCATTTGAACTCCGTCTATTATTTCTGTGTGGTCGCACTGATAAAATCGATGGCCTGTGCGCCCACAATTAAAACACCTCTGGCCAAAGTGATAACACTTGCCATATGGATGTGGTTTGGCGCAGTTCTGAATTTGTTCAGTTGTAGGTGCAGCTTCCAGCTGATATACTTTCGCGGGGTTAGACCCGTGCCTTTTGAAATTTCCTCGCTGGTTTAGATTGGTTTGCGCCTTTCGCTTATGATCTTCTTCGGATTGGTGATGTTCAATAACCTTAGCCGTTTCCACTAGTTTGAAGATACTAGTTAGACAGAGTGGCACTATCTGATTCTTCAAAGAACTTCTGAGTCCACAAAGGAAGCGATGACACTTCGCTGACTCAGAGTGGGTGACTTCTGGTGCAAAACAGATTAATCTAAGAAACTCTCTCTCGTATTCCGCCACTGAGCGACTTCCTTGCGTCAACCTCATTATCGTATTTGTAATCATGTTTTGTGCGAACGGGGGGATGAACTCAGTCTTGAAGGCTTCAACAAATGCATCCCAAGGAATGTCGTCTAATTCATAATCGACGAACTGGGTGTTCCTGACTCCTTCCCACCAATATTCTGCCTCGGCATGAAACAGATGAGTGGTGAGATGGACGGCTTCAAAGTTTGGAATTTTCAGACCAACTAGATCCTTTTCTACGGCCTTCAGCCAATTGGCCATATCCATTGGGGACAAGTTACCGCCAAAGGTTGGAAGCCTTAACCTTAGGAAATTATGGAGGATATTATCTGCTGTATGGTGTGAAGACAAAACAACTTGTGGAGCATGGACTGTTGGAGCAGTGACAGTTGCTAGAGTTACGCGATCATTCAACAACTTCTGCATGACCAGTGCCTGTTGAGCTTGATTTTCTAGGAGAGTTGCCACCATGGCTCGCAGATGAGCCACCTCATCGTTAGAACTACTGGAGGCCACAGTGTTCTTGATTGGAGTAACAGTGGGTGGTGATTCAGAATCCATTCTAGTTTTAATTAAGAAAAGAACAACGCAGAATTTACTCTACGGAAGGAAATCAAAATTTCTCATTAATTATAAAATTTTGAAATTACAATGCCAAACTGTAAATCAAATGAAGTTTGACTGAAATTAAAATAACATTTAATCTAATTATTATTTAGACTTTATCAATGTACTCAGCCCTAAAGGCTACACAAAAATCCTCAAAGGTGACTTCTCGCCGCTTCCTATTACGCTTTTTCTCGAGCTTTGCCATAGTCTCGTACCACCATACTCCGGCATAGTCCACCATCAGGTCAGTCACTATATCTACATAGAGTGACTCAGGACACTCTATGTGCTCCAAAAGGGACTCTACTCGGCTCAGCCATTCTTGCGCATACACTGGAAAGTTGAGCCCTCGATATACAGTTTGTCGTAGAAGCTTTTCCAGGACCAAAATTCCTCTTGATGAAACTCCTTCGATTTTCCAGTTGCTTTCCTGCCTCCATTTGAAGCTACTGTCCCAAGCACTCCTGAAAATACGCTGATAGTAGTCTATATCGGACTCCTCAGATCCCATCTGACTCTGGGAGCAGAATTTTACTATATTTGTGCTAGACCCTAATTTAATAAATTTATTAGGTTGGGAATATTCTCCTCTTTCATTGTGAATAGAGTTACTGGCACTACTATGTTATGGATGTCACTTATATTGATGCGTGTATTTCAGAAGAACGATCCATTAGGTAGAAAGGAATCATAGATCCCATTCTGACACCTTATGGTGTTCTCTGATACCAACTGTGGGGCCCCCGTACTAACAATAAGGAAGTACGGTGCTCCAACTATGGCAAATCCCCAACTTAAGTAAAGTTAGGTGGACCCAACTTGCCTTAAGGCAGGAACTTGTCACCAAGTGCTATAACATTCATCAATATAAATATCAAAGTGGAGGAAGCAATATAAAAATAGGGTAACATCCATAAGCATATATAGTAGGAAAAGAAAATGCAATATAGTAACTCATCACAATACAGAAAGTAAAGTACATCCAGAAAATTTAATTATTACAAACTGAAATGAATAACTGAAAATGAAAGACTCTCGTCCTCACTGGAATAATAAGACAAAGCTAACTAGACAGTAGCTGGAAGGTCCTCCTCCTGAATTGGCTCCTCCTCAGCGACACTGCCCACGAACACGTCTGAATCTAACATTGATGGATATCACAAATGCCACGGCCCCAGCCAACAAAATAAAAAGGTTACAGTTAGACAATTGTCTAAGTACATTTTAGGCTATTTAAATGAACTAAATATTAAAAGATATCTAATTTAATTTAACTACACATGCAAGCAGTAAAGGGTGCAACAAGCTATGAAAGAACTGGAATACTATAAACTATCTATCTATAGCATGCAACAAACAAAACACTAAATGAGCAAGGTAAGGCTAAAAGCAAAATAACTGCAGCTACTGAATAAACATGATCCTAACATGATTATGATCAAAGTAAAACATGCTGAGTATAAAAGAACACAAGTACTGAATTCAATAAAATTTTAGCATCCTAAACATGCCATTCATACATATATCTAAGCCATAAAAGTATACATACAACATGCATATTAAGATGAAAAGAAAGGCCACTGAGACATGTGGCAAAAAGCAAAGCAATATATGATAAGTAAAGCCACTGAGACATGTGGCAAAGCGAGCAAATACTAAAAAATAAGGCCACTGAAGCATGTGGCAAAACAAACCAGAAAACCAAAACAATACAATACATGTAAAGTAGTAATATGCCTAAGTTCTAGTACTGCCATACCAGCCAATAGGCCATACAGGGCCTCCAATATCAATCAATCAGTCAATCCCCAGCCTTGCCATCCAAATATGCTAGGTCTGAGTCCAGTCTATACAATACTACTACTGAAGAGGCAGACTAAACTAGGTCATATTCTGCTAACTGTGACAAAACCAAAACTGAATGATATGTAAATTCTATACTAGCTTAGGATACATCATCCTAAGTTTTCCTATTATGCTCAAGGGCTAAAGCTCAAAATCCAAGGTATGCAAAGCAATCTAGTCAAAGTAAGCAAGAGACTTAATCTAGACTTATGTGATATCTGTTGTTGTCTAATTTCCAAATCTAACTACTATGAGAAGGTACAAGCTTAGGATCTCCAATATCCAGCTATCGAGTAGAATCTCAGATTTACGTCCTTAAAATCAAAAATTAGAACTTAACGAGTTCTAATCCAAAAATTATGTGATTACTATATGGTTTAAATAAGCAAATCAACGACCTAGTTTTATGAATATTTTACTCTCTTACCCAAATCTTGATCAAATAAATCAAGATTTAAGAATTTATAACTTAAATCCCTATGAGGGTTCAAATTTCAAATCCAAGGTGTTATTCTAAATAGGATCTAGGTTTCTCACTTAATCCCAAAGGTAAAGAATCCTATAAGTTGAAAGATTCAAAAACTAAGATCCTAGTGGAAGGCTATTCTGCTGATTATAAGATAAAATAATCAATTAAGAACTTGAGAATCTAAGATCTATATTCAATCTTTAAGATAACTCCATTATCTTATTAATTGAATCATCCTATACCCACATGAAAGGTTTCAAAAGATTAAACAATAAATCATTAAAGAATTTCAATTGGAGGTGGTTTGATTCAAATTGATGATCTAAGTCTAAGATCTAAGATCTAAAGATCTGAAGTTTGATCACTTTAGACTTTTAATTAGAGTTTTGACTTAAGGGTTTCCATTTGTGATTTTCTTTAGAATCTAATTTCATAATTAACTATAAGGAGCTTATTAATGTTAAGAACTGACAATTCCAAGTATTAGATTAACATTAAACCCATTTTGACCTTCTTAGGCTACTTAAGATCTAAGGGTCTGAGTTTTGATCACTTTAGAACTTAAGTTAAGATTCTACTTAGACATTTTTAGTTCCCTTTTTCTTTTAACACTTAACTCTAATATTATCTTAACTGAACTTAATAATGAGGTAACTGACCATTTCAATTATTAGACTTAATTAAGTTAAGGTCCAATGATCTTTATAAGGAATGCTTAGATTTAAGTATCTTGATTAAGGAATTAATGAGACCTTATGGATTGGTGATTATTATTGTTCTAGGATTTCAGAGAATATTTCCAATCTATGTTATAGTGGCTTACTGAAATTTTCAATCCTTAAGGAACACTAAATCACATTTTGGCCAAAATGACCAAAATGCCCCTTAAGGCTAAAATTGGAATTTTAGAGTTTTGTTGTCCAAATTTGTTCTAATCTATTTTAAAGCATTTCATATGACTAAATGAAGTGGGAAACACCTTTACTTTAGGTTTTGATGATCTAAATGGTGTTAATTAGCACTAATCACTTAATTAAACCACTTATGGTGATTAGTGAGATTATGGTACTTTAGGGCAATCCAACCTTATACTTAGGTTATACTAGATCTAATATGATATTAGGAACCATCCCCACCCAAATCAGAGGCTTAACTAGGGTTTAATTCACTAATCCTTGATTAGGGTGATTAGGGAGTGATTAAGAAAATTAATTATCCAAAATTAATTTCAAGGGTCTGGAATTGTTCCTTAGGGTACAAGGAGCAATCAGAGCTCTTAAACTCATGAAATGGACAACTAAATGATTTTATATGATTTAATTAAAAATAGAGAAGGTTTGGCAAATATTTTTAAATCCAACCATTGGATCTGAAATTTTATTTTATATTCAGATTCCTTGAATTTCTCTGATTCAAATTGTATATTGGATCATACCATTTGGATCTGGATAGCTAAAGTTATTTAATTAATTTATTCTGAATGTTTATTTAAATTAAAACTATAGGGTTTAATTAATTAAAATCGCAACCATTAAAAATGATATCCAATAATTAATAATTAGGCTCAGCCCAAAATCAGAACCGCGTGGGTCACAGGTCGGCCCGGCCCAGAACCCGCGACTTCGTCTCCAACCTCTTGACAGGTCCCGAGCCCATCGAATTTCAAAGCTGAAATTCTAGGCGCTCCGGCGATGGCAAGGGCTCAAATCGATCCTTACACGATCACTGAGGCAAGACGCATTTATTGGACCAAGAACCCCCATCTGGATCCCTCTGGATCGATGGGGTCTTACTCACCCGAGACGTCCTCCTGCGAGGCATCTTAGGTCGCCTGTGAGGGGGAAATTCTCCTCACAGTGACCTCGATTTGACGGGATTTTGATCCCTACACACTCATGGGAACTAGACGCGTCGAAACCCCAACCTATCTTAACCCGAGACGCAGCCAATCGCTGGGTCCTTACTCGGACTCAGCCATTGGCTCGCTGGCTAGCTCAATCGATCGATACAATCGACTCGACCTAGCCTAGCCCCAGTCGGCAATCACAGGGGTTTCCTAGGTGGCTAAGGCTGCTTAGACGGCATTCAGAGCTCATTCCAGAAGACAACAATGATGGGAGCTTCAGAAAATTTTAATGGAGGAAGTTGTACCTGAGGTCGGGGACACAGGGCTTGTCGAGGGGAATTGACGGGCTCTGGAGCTTCCTAGAGGTTAAGTGAACGTGCACAGGGGGTCTGAACACCAGACGAACCCTCTATCAGCGGTCCTAGCCTTCTGAAAATGCTGGGAGTTCGCCGAGGAAGGTGAGAGCTCTACGGGGTTCTAGCCGCCAATTGAGGGATCACAGTGAGCAAAGGGACTCACTGTGATTCTCTCAGGGTATTTATAGGCCCAGGGGCTATGGAGGGTGGCTTCCAGAGCTTGGGTTGGGAGGAATGGCTTGGCCCAAGGGGGTTCCCTCAATTTCCCGAATTGGGGGTGGACCGAAGCTCAGGCTTGGCTGGGACTGCTCGGGAAGCAAGGGCAAGGCCGCAATGGTCTTCCTGACATGGCACGGGAGTGGCAGACCGGTTGGAGGACGTGGCAGTACAGGAGGATTCATCTTTCGGGTGCGGGCTGGGGGAAGGAGACGATCCACAGTAGCGAGAGCTGCCGGAGCCGTCTGATGGATCGTTGGTTGACGCTGAATGGTCCAGATCTTCTGACATCTAACGAGCGATCAAGGATAATAGATCAGCCATTGGATCCAATTGGGGAATCTAACGGTTGATCGAAGGTATTTACGGCGGATCGCTTAGATGCCATTGGATCGGGATCTTGAAACCCCGAAACGGCGGAGATTAGATGGATTCATCCAACGGTGCGGGCCATTGGATCAAGACCGCAGAACGGACGGCCCAGATGGCTCCCACGGTTTGGGAAGGAGCCGACCGTTGGGGAAGGGTAGATTTGTAATTTGGAATTGTCTAAAACCCTAATTTGCAATTAATCCAAATTAAATTAAATCCAAAATGTGACTAAATGACTTCCAAAAATTTCCAAAATTTTACCTTTAGCTAATTTGGGTATGAGAAATTCAAAAATAAAATTAGATTTCAATTTGGAGATCAAAATATTTAAGGTATTTTTCAGGGCTTAAAAATAGCCAAAAATACTAAATTTTCCAATTTAGCTCCGATTGATTTCAAACTTCTAGGTTTAGGTTTAAATGACCCATTGAATCCAATGGAATCAAAATCAAACCTTGGTTTAGCTTAATTAATTTAGTTTTAGTTAAGGTAACAACCTAGGGTTGTTACAACCATAATACAAGTAAGAAGTAAATATGCAACTTAGAATAAAATAATACAGTAAAAGAATATACATAAATATCTGAATTATTACAAATATTAAATAAGTCTTAATGAAAATGATAAATATTTTATCCTCATAAAAAATAAAAGAGAAGCTAAGCTAAGGATCTCTATTAGTAGCACACTCCTCCTCCTGAATCTGACCTTCAGAGGGCTTGACTATCTCGGATAACTCAGAATCTACCACTGTCAGTTTCACAATCATAAGGCCCAGCCAATGAAATTAAAAATCTGGTTAGACATATTGCTTAAGTACATTTTAGGCTGTTAATATTTCATGAGTTTTACGATATCACTATTTTACTTAGACTATAAAATAAATAAAGTGTAAGGGTGCAACAAACATACAAGGGGATATGGAAAGTTATAAATTCAACATTTATAACTGAGCAACATATGAGAAAAAAAACATACCTCAATACTAAGATGTGACAAGGTTAGGCATATATATATAAATAAAGTAAGAAAAGTGCTAAAAGAAAGGTTGATCCTAAACATGCTGATGATTATATGACATATGCAGGTTAAAAATAAAAAATTTGAGTGTGATATGTATAGTAAGCAATAATAGAATGTAGCATCTTATAAGTAAGTTAGCAAGTAAAGTAAAGCTGACTGAAATAAAATATAATAGTAAACTGTAAATAATAGACAATGAACAGTAAACAGTAAATAATATGTAATGACTGCCATATCAGAAGAGGGCTAATCTAGCTTGCTGCAACAAGTATATGTATATTCCTAGCATCTTCCAAGGCTAGGCCGAAAGAATAAAATAGAAGCTGAACTGAAGAGGCAGTAATCACAAATGCAGTAATATTTTAGTTATTTACTTTACTTCTGTGGACATATCTAGAAGTAGTTGAGGAGTTAACCACATCTGCAAGACTGTTCAGGTTCCAACTTAATACAACACTCCTCAATGAGTAATGCTAAGTAATCTTTATTTCTCCTTAGCTCTGTCCAGTAGGGTAAAATGTGCAAGATCAACAAGTAACTAAACCCTATTCAAATGTTATCCTAATTATTTATGTTTTTATTTTATGCAATAATGATAACTTGTATGACATGTTCAAGGAACAAGGCACATAATACAAAAAATGTGAAATCACAAGTAAGTTAATAGTAAGCAAAGGACTCTACTATATATGATGACATTAATTATTATCTATTAAACCATTATAATTATTCTAATTTACACAAGTTCATGATCTCCAATTCATATTATCAAGTGTAACTTAGAAGCACCGTCTTATGAGTTAAAAATAATTAGAACTGATCAGGTTCTAATCCAATTCAATCAATATCGACTACAAGTTAAATAAAAAATCAACACATCCTATTTGATGAATTTAAATATTCTAAACTAAGATCTGATCAAGATCTACTAAAATTAGGAATTATGCATTAAACACCATAAATTGGGTTTAATCATATAGTCTAAAGGGTAAGTCTTAAAAACTAAGGTTTGAGTCTAAATGTGAACTAATAATTAAGGCAAATCATATTAAGTACAATCAAGCTTAATAGAATGATTCTCCTAATCTTAATCTAAAGTTGAAAAATAAAATAATCAGAATTAAATTATAGAAATCTAAAAACTAATAAAACCAAGAATTCATTTATTGAATAACCCGTTTATTCAATGAGTGAAATCTAACCTATGATTTATTCCTAATCTTAAGGAAAATATCCTAAGATGAAATGTAGATTCCTAATAGGCTCCTAATCAAATAACTTAGGGAAGTTTAGAATTTGATAGAATTTATTATAATTTACCTTCCTTTGCTAATTTTATTTATTTAAATGAGTTATGGATGAGTTTTAACTAAGTTGAGGGATAATGAATATTATAAGCCTTAAATTGAATTTTTAACAATTCACTTAATTTATGAGTTTAATAATCTAATTTGATTTTAAATCAATTTTATTAATGATTTTAATGACCTAAATGATATTTTAGAGGTTAAGAGTACTTAACTTAAATTTAATGCAAAATGACCATTTTGCCTCTACTTAAGGGTCTAAAATGCTACTTTTTGATTAAGGGATCTAAATTAGATTTTATTGATGCCAAATGATTCCTTGATGTCTAACATGAAGTTGTAGAGTAAGTATATTAAATTTGGACAAGTATTAAGTCATATGGGTTCAATTTAAGGATTTTAACTTATAAGGGCATTTTGGTAATTATACTAAGTGAAGTCTAAAAATTCAATTAGTTTATTATTGTTTGCTGTCCAAGAATTCCTTTGAGTCTAAGAACATTAATTTCTAATATCTAATGATTAAGTTATGATTATTTTAATATTATGGTTCTACTTTTATGAAAGGGGTCAAAACCTAATTTTTTCATATTCAAAAATCACCTATAATTTTATATAATGCTTAATTTTACTAAAACTAGGTTCAAACTTGATATATTTTGACCCTATTAGGGTTCTAGGGTCATTAGAATGTGAAAAATGTGAAGTTTCGGCCATTTATGATAGTTCTGGTAGTTCTGGTAGTTCTGGGCAGTTTTGGGAGCTACGACACGCTGTGGCGTCTTCTGGCCGAAAGCGTTGTGACGCGCTGTGTTATATAATGATTAAGTTATGGTCATTTCAATGTTATGGTTCTACTTTCAGCGTTGTGGCGCGCGATAGCACTTTCAAGCGTTGCGGCGCACAACGGCGCCAGAGTTCTCGAGAGCTGAATGCTACGGCGCGCTGTAGCGCTCCCTAGCCGACAGCCAGGTGCTACGGTGCGTTACAGCGCTTTTAGATGCTATGGCATGCTGCAGCAAATTTCAGTTCAGTGGCACACGGTGGCGCTTTTAGGCGCTGCGGCAGATAAATTTAATTTTATAAAATTTTTTATGCTTCATCAAATTATTATATCGTTGCGGCACGCTGTAGCGCGCTACGGCTGACCCAATTTCAAAACTCAGGCACTGCGGCGAGTTGCAGCGTGCTATGATGAACCCAATTTTGAAAATCGGGCGCTGCGGCGCGCTGCCCCGCCTGAGAGGTGATTTTACCTGTCCAAAAACTGTAATGGGTCATCTTTCGGGCTCAAATACTCTCAACATAGAGCACTACATGTGCGGTGCCATATGTCGATGGAAAGGTATATCCGAGGCCTTTCCATCAATATCAAAATCAGCACAAACTGATTATTCTAATTATATAAAAAATGGAGTTAAAGGCTTAGAAATGCAGAAAGGAGGAAAAACAGAGCATTTCATTTACAATGAAATTTAATATCTTAATGAACTTTAATGGCTTCCATACTCAATCACAGATTTCTAAGGATGCAAAATAATCATATGAGCAAAATGAAGTAGTCATTGAATCCATTCAATGGGGGATAGGAGGTAATTTGGCTTGAAGAAGAGAGATTTCTCTAAGGATCCTTCGGGCTTGTGAGCTCGAGAGCTTTCCTTCAGCAACAAGCACAACAATGGAGGAAAGAAGAAAGGAGGGGAGCTCAACTTGGCAGCAAGGGAAGAAATGAGGGTTAAGGGGCTCTTCTAAAGGTGGAGGAAGGCATGGCTCTTGGATGGGATGAGTTTGAGTCATCCCATCACAAGCATGGGAGAAGGAGACTTGTGCAGGAAAAAGAAAAGAAGAAATGGAGAAAGGAGGTATGGCTTGCATGAGGGAGCAGAAGAAAAGGGAGGGAGAGGAGCTAAACTCAGTAGGCACTGGTCCCAACCAAAAGAAAATAAAAATGAGTTTCTTTTTTTGATAAAATGAAATCTATTTTATTTAATTAATGCTCTAAAAATCAAATTTTATAAACGGGTTCCAAAAATTCTTAAAAATTTACCCCTAGCTGATTTGGGGGTGAGGAATGCAATGGTGAAGTCATATTTTGATTCTGATGAGTATTTAATTTTTTAATTTTTTGGAGTATTTAATTACATTAAAATATTCAATAAAATCTAATAACTTTCAAACGCGTCCAAAACATCACCCCTAGCTAACTTGAGAGTGACGAGCATAATGGGGAAGTCAGATTTTGATTTTGAAGTCAAAATAATTAGGATAATTTCCAGGATTCTTGAAATTTCCAAAATTAGGGTTTGATCCATTTGACCACTAATTTGGACTAGGTCCGAGTGGTGAACTACTAATGACTTAATTAGTGCACTAAGATCAAAATTAGGACTTGGATTAATCCTAATTGGCTAGGGTAACAACTTAGGTTGTTACATAAGGAAAGTGGGGTCTCATAGAAAATAAACACTCACACTCCTCCTCTAAGATATGCGAGGTCTTTTTATATCCCCCTTAAGCCTATCCTTGGCTACCACTAAGAAACCCCTATAGTATTTTAAGAATGTTTTATTTATGCACAATTTCTTGTATGTATATTCACAAGAATCAAAGCAAAGCAAGCATTCAAGGATTTCAAGTAATTGTAAACTATGTGATATCCAAAATTGTCTCCTTGTAATATCTACTTAATGATTGGAGTTAATTGAGATCCCAATTGACTTATAGATGTTGATCTCTAAGTCAATTATAAGTAATAGTATAAGTGAAGAGGTTTTAGAAAGTAGTAGTTTGATTTAGTTTATAAAGTAACAAAGTAATTTATAAGTATATTTATTCAAATTAAGACTTATCTTAAACTAAACCTAAACCAACCAAATAAAATAGAATACAAGATTTAAAACTTAAGGAACTTGTAGAGAAAATGTAAGACTAAAGAATTACTAAACTTATGGAAATGGAAGTTAAGGGTTTAATTACTAAACTCATCTAACTAGGTTACAAATGAAAGATTCTATCCAAATCAATCACTAATCTAGCTAAGATCAAATAATCAGATGATTCTAAATGCATGGGCGAGGAAGGATTATAAGATACAGTCTCTATGTTTATTATAGGTTATAGGTTAATGAAGTCTACATGATATTTAAAACATGTTAGGAGAGCTATGGAACTTCTAAGTCAATCACTAGAAGACTAAGAGCTAAAGGGAAAGTGTGATGGGATCTAATCTAATAACTAAGAACTTATCATAATAGATTCATATCCTACAATCACCCATACATTAAGGTTAACTACACTAATTGGGTGCATTATCAAACTCTAAATATGACAATCAATTCAAAGTTACAAAGTCAATCCTATAGCATCTCTCCTAAGGCTGAAGCTTGAATCAATAATTTGCTAAGTATCCAAACATCTAAATTATGAAAAGTAAAGTTCCAAACATACATTTGAAATGATATGGGGAATAAAAAAAATAAAACATATTTGTTGTCCTAAGGTTTAAAACCCTAAAATAAGCATATTTAAAAATTATGAAATTACAAAATTACCTAATTTGAGGAGCCAAATACCTAAAATCTCTAATTATTGCCCAAATACAATAATATAAGTAAATATAGAATCCTTATAGTATAAGGAAAAGAATGACACTAAATTGGTCAAAATCAGATAACATTGAATTTTAGGGTTTAGAGGACTCCTAATTAGGGTTAAAAAGTCATTAAAAAAAATTAAGGTTCAAAATCTAAATTAAATTATGCCAATATGTTCGTCTTATTTTTCTGATTTAAATGATATATAATATCATATATTTTGGATGCATATTAATAAAGTTATTGACAAGATAAAAATATGCAATCAAATAATTATTTAACATTAATTATAATAAATTTAATAAATTAAGCAGAATTCAATCGACACAAAATTTGATAGATCGGAAACTTAGACGGTGGCTGTCAGCACGTAATTCGGGACAACACGAAATTTTGAACAGCGCGTATACTCACGTGCCATCCGCAGCGAGGACGCCACGCGTTGTCCTGTGAATCCACGCGGCATGGAAAGTGGAGGCCTAAACCATGCATGCCGGTTCACGGTCCAGGACTCGACCGTGCCTGGTTCGACAAGATTCGTGGTTCGGCTACTTCGTCCTGACGCAAGGCTGAACGGAGATGGCTAGGGTTATGCATTCCGACCGATTCCGACCACCTCATGATACGACCTGCCCACCATTTGATAGGTCTCATTGGGATCTATCGATTGGTATTTAAATTGAGGATGGAGGCCATCTCAATCACCGATGAGATTCAACCTTAAAAAGAATAGGGCGGACGACTAGTGGTACTGTATACCACTGTGGATCCATCGACAAGACAGAGCTCGATCGGAGTCAATCAAACTCAATCGAGGTTCAATTCAATCACGAGGGTTGCGAAATAAGTTTACGGTGCTTCAATTACAAAGGAAAGTAAGTAAAGGGATCAGCACCTGGAGCTTGTGAAGTCCGCCAATTCTGTCAATTTAGAGTTATGTTTGGTTTCGTGGAGCCCCGCCTCTTGACCGCCAACAGTCAGGGCTAAGGAGTGATGTGCCACTTTGGTAAATCCTTCACTTATCATTAGATTAAGGTGTAATTCCTCAATCCACTAATATGGAAGGATGTGCCCTCAATAATGCAGCAGAATCATTCACTAAGTATATACATTCATCAGAATGTGAAAGCAAGATAATAAAATATGTTGCATCCAATCCACCATAATATAAGGAGTAAGCACGTAGCTCAGAATAAAATAATACAATAAGAGAACATACATAGATATTTGAAGTATTACAAATATTAAATAAGTCTTAATGAAAATGATAAAGCTCTCATCCTCACAAAAATAAAAGAGAAGCTAAGCTAAGAATCTCCAACGGCAGCACACTCCTTGTAACAATCCTAGGTTGTTACTTAGCTTAATCGCATCCTAATCATTATATCATTAAGTTCATATAATCATTAGAACCAATCTCTAGAGATTTGGAGCGATTCGGAGCTCAATCAAATAATTTTGAAAATTTAATAATATTTAATTAATTAGAAAATTGAGATATTTAGTTTGACCTCAAAATCAAAATCTGACTTCGTCATTGCACTCATCATCCCCAAATTAGCTATGGGTGATATTTTGGATGTGTTTGGAAGTCATCGAATTTCACTTAATATTTTAATAATATTTAAATACCCCGAAAAAATAGAAAAAATTAAATACTTGTCGGAATTAAAATCTGACTTCGCTGTTGCGATTCTCACCCTCGAATTAGCTAAAGGTGAATTTTTGGGATTTTTCAGAAATCATTTATAAAATATAATTTTAAAAAATAATTAATTTACATTATTTAAATTTATATTTTTCTCTGCTCCTGCCACTTTTGTTCCCCCTCCCCTCTCTCAAACCTCCGGCCACCTCCTTTATCTCCACAGTTGGGATGGGACAACTCATGCCCATCCCATCCAATGGCAGGCCTCTCCTCCATTAAGAGAGCATTTAGCTCTCAGCTTTCCACCTCCGCTATTATCTTTGCCCAGTTGAATTCCTCCCATTGCTGTGTTTGCTGAAGAAAGTACCTCTCAAGCTTTCAAACCTCCCTTAAAAAATCTGCTATTATCAAAGCCAAGGTACCTCCTTTCCCTTATTGAATGGATTTAATGGCTACTTTATTTCATTCTTATGCTTAGTTTGCATCCTTAAAAATATGTATTTATGGTATGGAGTTCATTAGAGCTCATTAGGTCTGTGATTTTAGGAAGATGAAGCTGCTCTATTTTTTATCCTTTTTGCATACCTAGTCCTTTAACTCCACTATTTGCATTGATAACATAATCGTTTGGTGTCAATTTGGGTATCAATGGAAAGGTCTTGAAAATACCTTTCCAACGGTATATGGCACCGCATGTGAAGTGCTCTAGGTTGAGAGTAATTGAGCCCAAAAATTAACCCATTATAGTTTTTGCACAAGCAAAATCACCGTTGGGTGCCGCAGCGCACCACAGAGCCTGAAGTTTCGAATTCAGGTCCATAATAGTTTAACGAAGCATAAAAATGTTTTTGATGAAATTAAATGAAATCCACTGCAGTGCGCCACACTGGGCTGTAGCGTCATTTCAGGAAAACTATATGAAATTAAGAGATTAACTAATTGAAAAGTGACTTTCGAAAGTTAAACCGCTACGGCGTGCCGTAGCGCCTGAAATTACTGCAGCGCGCCATAGCACCCAGCTCTCGAGGTGGTCAAGCAGTAGCGCACCGTAGCACCAAAAAGCGTTGCAGCGTGCCCTAGCCCTGCAATCCGTCGTAGCACCTAACAGCGCTGCAGCGTGTCGCCGCATGCTACAGTGCGTCGTAGCACCTGACTTTTGGCCAAAAGGTGCTACCGTGCACTGTAGTGCCTGGCTTTCGGCCAAAAGGCGCTACCATGCACCGTAGCGCTCAGAACTGTCCGAATTGGCCCATAACCAACTGAAATGGTCAAAACTTCACAATTTTCAAATTTTAAGGACCTTGTGACCCTAGTGGGGCCACATTATATTAAATTTGAACCTAGTTGAAGTAAAATTGAGCACTATATAAAATTGTCTATGAGTTTTAAATATGGAAAAGATTGAGTTTTGGCCCCCCTTTAAGAAAATAGACTCTAGCGTTGAAATGACCATAACTTGGTCATTTGGACTCCAAATAAAAAAATTCAAAGTGCTTGATAGTTTAGAATTTCAATACCAACAGTAATCTATAATAAAATTTCAGTCCTAAATAATAAAAACTCTAAGTTGACAAAAATATCTCTAACCCTAATTAGACCATTACTTGGCCAAATGAGGTCCAATTTAGGTTTAATCCCTATTAAAGTACTTAGTGTGTCATAAGGAAGCTATTGCAATTGAGTTTATTAAATTAAATCTCAAATGAAAAGTGAGGTTTTTGACCCCTATTTGCCTTAAAAAAATTCCATAATTGCCCTTAGAATTAAATATCCATAACTAATCTAATAAACTTTAGAAATTAGGGTTCTTGGACTCTCTGGAATCCTTGAATAGTAGCCAACAATAAACTACATAAAAATAATGATTCCATTAGGTGTAAATTACTAAATTACTCCTTAGGTCAAAATCCTTAGTTTGAACCTATAAGACCCTATCTTACCAAAATTGAGTGTACTTACTGTCTATCTTCATATTAGACAATAAGAAATCATTTGGTTATAAGAAAATCCGTTTTGGAGCCCTAAATCAAAAAGTAACTTTTCAGACCCTTAAGTAGGGGCAAATGGTCATTTTGCCCAAAATTTAGGTTAAGCGCTCTTAAGCCCTAATTTATCTTTTAAATCACTAAAATTAATATTAGAACTGTATTAGAATCACTTAAGTTAATAAAATTAGTTATTAAATCAAGTTAGTTAAATTTCCTAAAAATTTTCTAACTCTTTCCTTGGGATTTTACACTTCACACTAGGACTATTCCTAAGACTATGACTAGATTATATGTTAGATTTTATTCATTAGATAACAGGATTATTTAATGAATGAATCTTTGGTTTTATTAATTTCTAGATTTTACAACTTAATTGTGATTATTTTGTCTTTTAACCATAAATTCATGATAGGAGAATCATCCGATTAAGTTTAACTTTGCTTAATAGGATTTGCCTTAATCAATAGATCACAATTAAATTGAAACCTAGATCTTAAGTTTTACCCTTTGGATTATGTGATTAAGCCCACGTTTATGGTGTTTAATCCATAATCTCTAGTTTAGTAGATCTTGATCAGATCTTAGTTAGAAATGTCTAAATTCATCAAATTAGGATATTGTGATTTATTACTTAACTTATAGTTGTACTTGATTGAATTAAATTAGAATCTGATCAGTTATAATCCTTTTTAACTAATAAGGTCGTACTTCTAAGTTATACTCGATAGTAGGAATTGGAGATCCTGAACTTGTGTAACTTGGAATTGTTAGAATGGTTTAAATTAGATAATAAATGATATCACCATATTTAGTAGAGTCCCTTGCTTACTACTTGATTTTGTGCTATGTATTCCTTGAACCTTGTTCTTATTTTCTTTAGATGTGTTATAGAAGAAAATATTGTTGCATGAAAATGAAAATATAGAATATTAGGATAACATTTGTATTTGGGTTCATTTACTGGTTGATATGGCACAATTTTACCCTACTGGATTAGGATAAGGAGAAATAAGAATGCTTAACATTACTAATTGAGGAGTGTATGTTAAGCTTAGAACTCATTTAGTATTGTAGACGTGCTTAACTCCTCAGCTATTTCTAGACGTGTCCACAGAAACAAAAGTAAAATAAATAAAAGATTTTGCATTTGTATTTACTACCTCTTTAGTTATATTGTTTTATTCTATCTTCCATGGCCCAAAAAGGCAATGGGAATTTCTATCTGCCCTAGCCCAGAAAGGTTATGGGAATTTCTGTCTGCCCTAGCCCAGAAAGGCTTTGAAAATTTACTAGGCCGGATTGGTCAATTCTTTCTGATATGATAGTTATACATACCTGCTTTAGTTTCAATTTACAGTTATTGTATTATTGATGCATGTTATTTCAGTCAGATTTTTTTCCTTACTTACCTACTCACTTGTACGTATTTATAGGATGCTAGATTTTACTATTTATTATATGTACCACGCTCAAATTTCTATTTTAATCATCATATGTCATATGATCGTCAGCATATTTAGGATTATACTTTTCATTCAATACTTGCACTTACTGCATTATATATGTATGCCTATTTCTTACTTAGTTTGCTTGAGGTGTGCCTTTTGCCTCAATTTCTGATTAGTTATAAATGCTGCATTTATAACTTATCATATTTCTTGTATGCTTACTACTTCTATACTAGTTAGTTCACTTTTGTTAGTTTAAATAAAATGGTGACATTAATAATTCATGTAAAATATTCAGCCTAAAATGTACTTAGATAATTGTCTAATAAGATTTTTTTTTATTAGCTGGGGCCCTAGCATTGTGAAACTGACAATGTCAAAGTTTGAGTAGTTTGAAGATCTAGTTCCTGTAAGGGAGCCTTTCATCGAAGAGGAGCATCAGCCGAGTGATCTAGAAATTTCCTAGTTCTTCCTCGCGCGCTTGCTCCGCTCGCTGGCTCTAGGGCATCAAAAATGACGGCGATATCACCGTCACCGGAGGTCAAGCCATATAGACCTTTCGATAGGTACCAAAAATGCCGCCGGAGAAGGAGAACAGCTCCAGCAATATCTAACCCTAGAGGTCCCTATCGAAACGCTATATGCTTAACGATTTCTACTGTTTAGCTTTCGATAAATTGGATCGATCGAACTCGTTAAAGTTCGATCGGTCCCGATAGATCGACAATCAATATCTTGAAATAGGTTTTCGAATTGAAAAGGATGTGCAAGAATAAAAGATAGAGGAAGGATCGGTACCTCAAATTTAACGGCTCAGAAATTAGGGTTCGCACGAAGTTTGATTATGCAGTATTCCGCCCGGATTTATCAAATATTTTGCTTGATAAAATGAAATCAAAGTATTATAGAGGTGATAAAGCAGTGGATTTTGGCCGATTGAAGCGTGGACGGCGAACCTGGTGACGCGCGTCGCGACCCCTTCGCCACGTGTTCTTTGCGAAGAAGAAGGCCCTCGGCCGTTTGATTCGAGTGATCAGACGGTCCGAGCGACCCGTTAGATCAAACGGTCAAACATAAAACGGAGCAACGGCGTTAACATCAAATGGACGGTGCCGTTTAATTAAAGTTTAAAATATTATTATTTAATTTATTTCATATGTATTTCATTCATTAATTTTAACTAATCAAATGCAGTCCTAAAATTTTCAATAAATCACCCTTAGTTAATTGAGGGGTGAGGAATGCAACGGCGCGCTCGGATTTTCGTTTTGATGAGTATTTATTTATTTAAATTTTCAGGTATTTAAATATTATTAAAATATTCGACAAAAATCCAACGACTTCCAAATGCCTCCAAAACTTCACCGCCGTCCAGCCAAAGTCGTGAGCGCCGTTTCGATTCGCCGTCCAGATCAGACGGCGGATCGGGACCGTCTGATCCAAGATCAGACGGTATGCCTTCTTCTCCTCCATCGCCTTCGTCCCCGCCAGCGCGCGCACGCCGCGTGGCTCAACGCGAGAGGGCGCCGTCGCGGCTGGCCAGTCCCCGCTTGAGGCCTCTCCTAGGAATCCCTACCGACCCTCCTTATCTCCTCTAGCCGTGGCCGTGACCTCCCTTCGTGTTGAGGACCGCAATCAACCCTAAAAATCAAAGATCGATCATCTGCCGCTGCATTTTCAGGTACCCTTTTTGACCCCGATTTCCTTTCAATCGCTCCAAGTGTATTTCGCAAACTTATTCCAACTCCTGGATTACCGATCGATCGGGTTCGATCGATCGGAGGAAGTCCCGATCGAGCGAATTGTGGATCTAGTCCACAATGGAAGTCGTTATGGCCCGCGGCCGAACCCTAGTCACCTAGGGTTCGCGGATTCGTCCACCTCCGGCCAACCCCGGGGCTGGTCACGGTTCCTTTAGGTAGACCTCGTCGGGGTCTACTCTCGGCCATGCTGGCCGGCGTCCCAAGTCGCCGGCATCGCCGGCATTTTGGAATCCTATGTTTCTCGGCCCGGGACGAAGGCGACCCTCCCCTTACGGGTCGAGCCGAGCCGGGTCCAGCCCGCGGTAGCATGCACGGGTCGCGTCCGGGCGCTGCGCCCGGAACGCGGGGCCCACCTCCCCGCTGTCGACGCGTGCGACTGACGCGTGGCGCATCGACCGACGCGCCGTGGGTCCCGCCTCCTCTGCGTGTCCAATTGCAGCACGACACGTGTCCTGCTGCAATGATGACCCTGCAGAAAGTCAAAGTTAAAAATAAAAAATAAATAAATATATTTATATATAGTAAAATTTTATAATAATACAGGTATTCTTGTAACTGTGTTTACTTTATGTATTGTTATTTTTGAGTACTTTACCTTTGTCTCTCATTTAATGTATGGTGAAATAGATGTGATGCTTACTTTTTATTCTTCCGCACTCTGTACTTGTATTAATTTAGTGATTGATTCCTTGTATTCATTTTATGCACACATTTTCCTTATTAGTGGATTGTGGATCTTACCTAATCCAATAATAAATTAGAAATTTTCCAGAGTGGCACACTGTAACACCTCACTATTATATTAAATATAATAATCTAATAATGGGTATTATGGTAGTATTTAATATTGAGTTAGGTGATTCTAACTTGACATTATATACTACCTTTTATTATAAGGATCTATAGGTGGAAGGAAATTCAATTATTCTAACTCAAATATTCATTATTTATAATATAAAAATTGCAAACATCATGAAAGAATAGTTTACACACATCACAAAATATTTAATTTATAAGTTCTTGCAAATAAAATTGATTCTCACATAATGAAATAAAAGTAAACTAGCTTCTTCTAGTTATTATTCAGGTTCTTCTTTAACTGCAGGTCCTGATCAATGCTCCTGATCTATAATATTTTGATTTTTAAATACGGTAGGGCACAGCGAAAAAAAAAGAAAAAAGTGGTTAGACTTTAACAGTCTAAGTACATTTTAAAAGTAAGCTAAACATATTATTAAGCAGATATCATATTAGCCATTTACAATATTTTTAAGCGGAGAAAAATGCAAAAGATCAAACAGAAAGCCAAAATAATATAAAAGACTATAATGAATGCAAGTAAGTTTGCTCAATATTTTAAATTGTTCAATCCTGCATTAAATATATTAATAAGTCATAAAAGCACTTAAAAAGGGGAGCATGATTATGTCCAAATAAGCAAATGCAGGGTAATAGTAGAAGACAGAGTAGAAAAATATGAAAGTAGTAAGTAAAGCTATACTGTAAGTATATAATATTAAAAAGTAAAGTGCTGCAACAAAGTAAACAAGTAAACAATCTCTGTCTCAAGGACTGAATGTACAAAAATACAATTATAAAAGATTGTAAACTGTAAATATTATTTAATTATCTTATATTTTTGTTCTGCGGGCGCAGAACAAGCGAGGAGTTGAGTATGTCTACTCAACTTATCTGTAATGGGATTAACTATAAACACACACATTCACCCTCAAAGGAATTATGTGGTCTCCGGATACACCAATAGCATGTCCAGACTTAATGGCAGATGTACTAAAATCCTCCATATAAACCCCTCTGAAATATTTTATTAAAATGTTTATTAAATGCACAAAATCTTAATGTATGTATCACGATTTAGGTTCAAT
This sequence comes from Gastrodia elata, assembly GCA_016760335.1. NCBI lineage: Eukaryota > Viridiplantae > Streptophyta > Magnoliopsida > Asparagales > Orchidaceae > Gastrodia > Gastrodia elata. The sequence continues at coordinate 31,509,083 of CM028670.1, read as the reverse complement.
GCATAGTAGCACAAGAAATTTATCAAAGTATTATAAAATATGTGATATCCATTGTTTTCTATTTTTAATTATCTATCCTGATGATTGCACATTCACAATGGTTGCCCACACATAAGCCGTCCAAATTGTGATATGGCATTAAAAAAATAATAAAGAAATATTCAAAGTTTTTAGGTTTTAAAGCATCAACCATACACTAAGCATTCAAATTTAAGAATATTAATGGATAATGATGATGTGTTATATAAGAAAAAGAGTCAGATGTAGTCATATGTTAAGAGAATTGAGAGTAACATGGGCCAATATGAAAGATGTTGTAAAATAAAAGGAATTCTCATTTATAGAAATAAAATTCAACAGTATATTCAATTAAAGAACATTAAATAAGAAGAAGTGCTATGGATAAATATTATAATAGAAATGGACAATTTGTGAACACAAATAGCATATCATTAGATTATGTTGCTGTAATCATTTGATTTATTGAAGAGCTTGAAATGAAATTTAATAATGAATTAGACTTAAGTAAATCATTTGAAAATGTTTCTATAACTTAGTGTACTGATACTTCTTATTAAAAGTTTGACTACAAAAGTAGCACTTTTATCAATTACCTCACATCCAAATTCTCCACAAGTAAAATCATGTATGAATAAAATAGAAGTTATCAAAAACAAACAGTAAGTAAATGAAAATAAAGTCGATTAAGAACATAATAAAGAGAAACTTTGTAGAATTTGTAATGATGGTATCCTTTCCATTTTATCAAATATAATTCTAGCATATTAATATTTATTATAAGTTAAATAGCAACAGGAAACTATAATGGCTGGTTGGCCTTATAGAATATTAATAATAGAGAATAAATATTGATAAATTATCACATAAGAGGCAATACTTGCTATTTCTTCATTGATCTAGCAATTTGAATAAATTGAAAAAGTATTAAGGCAGTATAATTGACATACGTTACTTTAAAGCACATTAATAGTAAAAATTTTGATGCATAATAAATTAACTCTGTACAATTAAGAAATTATTAAACTAAAATTAGAGCTCAGACAAATACATTTTTAGAATTTAAAATTGCACGTACAACATAAAAAAATTTCCACTTCATTAATCTCATAAAAGAAGATGTTGAACAACAAAGTTTGTATTTTTTATTGTAGATAGAGAAGTAATTAATCTTGCTTTAGAAGAAAAGAAAGCTGTCTATGTGAGAAAGAAGTGGAGCTGCTCTTTGATTCAATAATTTTCTTTTTAACAATATTAATCAATACATATCAATATAGTTGAATTAACTAATTGCACTTAGACATCGTATAATCATACTTTGTAAACAACTTTATCTCAAACGAAGTGTTCCTTGAATCATCATATGGAATATTCTTAATATTTTTTGTAAACAACCTAGCCACTATCTCAAGAATTACATGAATATACTAAAATTTTCTTCATTAAATAGGAAATGGCCAACAACATCAATAGGTAAAACTTGCATGATAATATAAGATAATCAAAAGGACAAAGGCATAAAAATTATTCAGCTATTTAAAAACCATATAAGCATTCATATTGTAAAATGTATTGATCCTTTCATATCAGTCCAAATGCTACGATAATACATTTACTTATGAATGATTTCATACATATGAAGGCAAAGTTATGTGGCATTAATCAGTAGTTAATTCATAATTCATGCATTAATGCATAACAATGTGTAACAATATTTTAACACTAAGTGTCTCTCCAAGAGAATACTTTAGTGCAGTAGAAAGATTATACAGATTTTAAAAAAAAATCAAGAAGTAATTATATTAGCTGACATATATTAAGGGACCTCATTACATTAACTGACCTCATTAAAGTACTAGAGTTGCCAAATAATTAAAGGAAATCAAAGCTCAATAAGATTCAAAGAAATAACAATAAGCATTTAACTAAATCAAACAAAGCCTAATAAACTATACCATAACCTTTAAGCTATGTGTAAGCACAATAGATAATTCAGCAATCAGCGGCAAAGTGAGAGCTTTCAAATCCTCCCTATAGGTTGCATTTGCGATTTATAACTTTGGCTTTTAATTTGTTACTTGTACCATTTTATGCTGATTTATCCATATAACTTCAACTAGTTCTTTAAAAATTGGTTCTTCAAAATTCCATCAACAAACTCTATAAATAGAATATTCCATCTCTTTAAAATAAATTTATGTTTAATCTACATCTTTTAGGTAAATTTAGTTATCTTGCAAAAACTATTCAACAAGATTATATTAAAGGAAAGTTCTACTTGAATAAAAATTCAAAAAGTTTTTCTACTGATTATCAACTAATGAATGCAACCCTTCAACTTGTAAAAATTTAACAATTATTAAAAAAAATCACATCATCTTCAATAAGAAATAATTATATTTAATAAATTTCAAATCACTTTTCTAAAATTTACCTAAAAATTTATTCATATGTCTGTACACACACACACACACACACACACACACACATATATATATATATATATATATTTCTATTAATCTACAGATCTAAGTTCACAAATACAGTATTTTGTATTAGAATAAAAGATTCATCATAAGGTTTCTTAGAAATCATTCAAGATCATTTTATATAAACTATGTTTGATAGAAAATATTAGGTGGAGTACTTTATTGGATCATCGTGAGGAAGCTGCTAGGGTTCGGAGTAAGTCTTACGTAGGTTTGCTCCTTTCCTTTTGATCCCGTCCCAAAAAGGATGAAGGTGCGCATAATAAAGAAAATGAACGGTGTGGGATTGATTGGGATAATGTATGTAACTCCATCCATATCAATCTCCATTGGTGCAATCTGACGGTGCGAGCTACGCATCATCGATCCTCGCCTCGATCGAACGACGTCTCTCCTAAAAACCGAGCGCTGCTCGAGGGATAGGAACGAGAGAAGGGGGGGTCTCGGTCACGTGCAAAGGATTTTAGGGTAGCTGATTTATGATAAGATAGAGTAATATATATATATATATATATATATATATATATATTATTTGATTTAAAAAATTAATTAATAGATATTTTGTTAAATTAGAAATTAAACATTTTGTATGTTTCCAGAAAATTTCAAAATATTTGCTCTTGACTAAATCAGGGATAACTAACTCAATAATGAAATTAAAATTTCAATTTGAAGTTATTTTAATTATTTTATTTTTCAAGAAATCAAAAATGCAATAAATATTCAGGAAATTTTTTACGATTTCTAAAGTTCACCAAATTTTTACCCATAGCTAATTTGGGTGTGAGGAACGCAATAGCAAAGTTCAATTTTTAATCTGAAGTCAAAATAATTTTCTTATTTTCTTAATTTAAATAATTATCAAAAATTAGAATTTTATTTATTTAGTTTCCAAATTGAAGCAAAACTTCTGTACTTGCTCTTAATGACTAATTAAGACTGTTTAGAAGAGATTTAAAGTTAATTAGATTGTTAAATAATGATTAACAACCTTAGGTTGTTACACACACCACCTCTTAAGTCTAATCTTGCAGGTTAGGGGGTGGGGCACCACACTCCTCATGAATCTAATTTTCAGAAAGCTCAACTACCTCGAATAACTCAAAATCTTTCATTATCAGTTTTACAATGATAGGGCCCCAGTCAAAGAAAAAAAAATCTTATTAGACATATTATTTAAGTACATTTTAGGCTATTAATATTTTATGAGTTTTATGATATCACCATTTTACTTAGATTATAAAAACAAACAAAGAGTAAGGGTGCAACAAGCATACAAAGGGATATGGAAAGTTCTAAATATAATATTTATAATTAAGCAACATATGAGGCAAAAGAACATACCTCAAAACTAAACTGTGACAAGGTTAGGAATATATATATATATATATATATATATATATATATAAAGTAAGAAAAGCACTTAAAGAAAGACTGATCCTAAATATACTGATGATCATATGAAATATACAGATCTAAAAGCAAGTAATCAATCTGTGATAAATATAAGTAAATAATAAGAAATCTAGTATCTTATAAGTAAGTAAGTAGGTAAGTAAAGATGACTGAAGTAAAGTACAACAGTAAATGATAAACAGTAAACAGTGAACACTAAATGGTAAATAGGTATATAATGACTACCATATTAAAAGGGGGCTAATCTAGTATGCTGCAATAAGTATATGTATATTCCTATCATTATCTGAGGGTAGGTCGAAATAATAGAACAAAAACTAAATTAAAGAGGAAGTAATCACAAATGTAGTAAATTTTAGATATACTTTACTTATGTGGACATATCCAGAAGTAGCTGAGAAGTCAAGCACGTCTGCAAGAATGTTCAGATTTTAACTTAACACAACACTCCTTAATGAGTAATGTTAAGTAATCCTCATTTCTCCTTACCCCTATCCAGTAAGGTAAAATACACAAGATCAACAAGTAATTGAATCCTATGCAAATATTATCTTAATTATTTTATATTTTCATTACATGCAATAATAATATCTTGTATGACATGTTCTATGAATAAGGCACATAATATAAATAATGCAAAAGCAACAAGTAAAATAATAGTGAGCAAGAAACTCTACTACACAATGTGACATCAGTTATTATTTATTAAATCATTCTAACTATTTCAAGTTACACAAGTTCAGGATCTCTAATTTCTACTATTGAGTGTAACTTAGAAGCACTGCCTTATAAGTTAAAAATAATTAGAACTGATCAAGTTCTAACTTAATTCAATAAATATCGCCTAAAAGTTAAATAAGAAATCACCACATCATATTTGATGAATTTAGACATTCTAAACTAAGATTTGATCAAGATCTACTAAAGCTAGGGATCATGAATTAAACACCATGAATTGGAGTTAATCACATAATACAAAGGGTAAAGCTTTAGGACTAAAGTTTAAGTCTAAATGTGAACTAATTAATAATGCAAATCCTATTAAATATAATCAAAGCTTAATAGGAGGGATCTCCTAATCTTAATAAAAAGTTAAAAGATAAAATAATCATAGTTAAATATAAAAAATTAGAAACTAATAAAACTAAGGTTCCATTCATTCAATAACTCATTTACTCAACAAATAAAATCTAACCTAGTATCTATTCCTAATCTTAAGGAAAAGATCCTAAGGTGGAGTATAGATCCTAAGAAGCTCCTAATAAAGGACTTCGAGGATTTTAAGAATTGATGATAATTATTACAATTTATCTTTATATGCTGATCTAATTCACTTAAGGGAATTAATGGTGTGAAATTGAAATTTGGTTAGAAACTCGTATATTTTACTTAGGAAATTTTCAAGTCATTAATGGGAATTGTTTTTTACCAAATTACTTAATTATGAGATTAAGGGTTCTAAGTGATTCCTAATCAGTTTTATTACTAATTTTAATAATTTAAATGATATTTTAGAGGTTAAGGGCATTTAAAATTTTGGATAAAATGATCATTTTGCCCCTACTTAAGGGTCTAAAATGCTACTTTTTGATTAAGGGTTCTAAATTAGATTTTATTAATTCCAAATAATTTATTGCTGTCTAACATGAAGATAGATAGCAGGTACATCAAATTTGGACAAATGTTAAGTCCTATGGGTCCAATTTAAGGATTTTAATCTATAAGGGCATTTTGGTAATTTTACTTAATGAAGTTTAAAAATTTAGTTAGTTTATTATTTTTTGATGTCCAAGGATTCCATAAAGTCCAAGAATACTAAATTTTGATATCTAATAATTAAGTTATGATCATTTCAATATTATGGTTCTATTTTTATGAAAGGGGGTCAAAACCTAATTTTTTCATATTCAAAAATCACATACATATTTATACAATGCTTAATTTTACTAAAATTAGGTTTAATTTGATATATTTTGGCTACATTAGGGTCATAGAGTCATTAGAATGAAAAAATGTGAAGTTTCAGTCATTCCGAACAGCTATGGACAGTTTCAGATAGTTCTGGGCGCTACGGTGCGCTGTGGCGCCTTCTAGCCGAAAGCCAGGCGCGATGGCGCGTGGCATCCCTTTTAGGTGCTGCAGCATGCTATGGCGGATTGCAGCGCTTTCAGGCGCTGTGGCAGATAAATTTAATTTCATTAAATTTTTTTATGCTTCATCAAATATGCTGCCGCGGTGCGTAGTAGCGCACGGCGGCTCGCAGGAGCGCGCTCCGGCAAACCCAATTTTGAAACTCGAGCAATGCGGCGCGCTGCCGCGCCCGATGGTGATTTTGCCTGTGCGAAAATCGCAAAGAGTCATCTTTCGGGCTCAAATACTGTCAATATAGAGCACTTCATGTGCGGTGCCATATACCGATGGAAAGGTATTTTCAAGACCTTTCCATCAATACCAAAATCAGCACAATACAATTATTTTAACTATGCAAACAATGGAGTTAAAGGTTCATGTATGCAGGAATGATGAAAAATAGAGCATTTCATTTATAATGAAATTTAATACCTTAATCAACTTTAATGGCTCCCATACTCAATCACAGATTTCTAAATATGCAAAATAAGCATATGAGCAAAATGAAATTGCCATTGAATCATTTAATGGTGGAAAGGGAGGTACCTTTAGAGTTGGAAGAAGATCTCAGCTTTCAATAGAATCTTGGAGGAAGAAGGCTCAGATCTCTGCAGGATCTTGGAGGCTTGAAAGCTTAAGGAGGAAGAAGAGAGCTAGGGAAGATGAAAAGAGCTCAGCTGGCCAAATGGAGGAAGGAGAGGCTGGAGCTCCATTCTTATAGGAGAAGAGGAGGCTGGCCTTGGGATGGGATAGGAATGAGTTATCCCATCCAAGGCATGGAGGGGATGATGGCAAAAAGGGAAGGAGAGGGGCTCTGCCCCTTTTGCGTGTGACAGGAGAGAGAAGCGTTGAATGGAGAAGAAAAATAAATTCCAGCTAGGAGAGAGAAAGAAGGAAGAATGTTTTTTAAGTAAATTTTGATTTAGCTAAATATTTAATTATTGCCTTAAAATTAAATTTTACAAATGCGCTCCGAAAAATCCCAAAAATTCACCCCTAGCTAATTTATGGGTGAGGAATTCAATGACAAAGTCAAATTTCGATTCCGATGATTATTTAATTATCATATTTTTTGGGTATTTAATTATATTAAAATATTTGATAAAATATAGCAACTTCCAAACGCATCCAAAATATCACCCCAAGCTAGTTTGGGGGTGACGATCGCAGTGGCGAAGTTGGATTTTGATTTTGACGTCAAATTAAATATCTCAATTTTCTAATTAATTAAATATTTTAAAATATTCAATGAATTTTCGATGACTTCTGGTTGCAACCAAAACATCATCCATAGCTAATTTGGGGGCAATGAGTGCAATGGTGAAGTTTAATTTTTGATTTGAGGTTAAAATAATTAGGTCAAATTCCAGGATTCCTGAAATTTCTAAAATCAGAGTTTGATTCATTTGACCTCTGATTTGGACTAGGTCCTGATGGTGAACTACTAATGACTTAATTAGTGCACTAAGATCAAAATTAGGACTTAGATTAGTCCTAATTGGTTAGAGTAACAACTTGGGTTATTACAGGTTCGTAGCAAGATTTTTCATCCGCGACTTCAACGCGCCCTTTAATAGTCCAGCATGATTAGGAATAGGAAAAATGAAGTAGAGAGGAAGAGTGGGAAGCTCGACAGACCAAAAGGGCTCAGGGAAGCAAATTGGAGGGCAAAAATAGTCCTTGGCCTGGCACCACCATTGTGCCTAGGAACAGTGTACGGGCACTTGATCTAGGTCGTCAGATCAAGCATTCGATCCGACTGTCAGATCTTGCGAATAATCCTGGGCCGGTGGATCGCATCCAAAGATGAGCGATGACCCAGATCACGTGCCCCCCGGTGCCCGCTGTTCGGCCCTAAGTAGCTGATCCATGTGGTTAATAAAAAGCTGTTAGAAAAATTAATAATTATTATTTATATTAATTTAATTAAATTATGTTATTTTAATTATTTAATTAATTAATTAAATATAAATAATTACTCAAAATTAAATAATCAAACGAACTCTGAAAAATCCCAAAAATTCATCCTTACCAAATTGAGGGATGAGAAACTCAAAAATAAAATTGGATTCTTGATCGAAAGTCAATTTAATTATCCTAATTTTTTGAGTATTTAAATATTATTAAAATAATCGGAAAACTTTGACGACTTCCAAACACTCCCAAAATACTACCCCTAACTAATTTGGGGGTGATGTGGCGGACTCCAATTTTGATTCTAAGGATAAAATAAAATAGACATTCTCAGAATTATCGAGAAAATCAAGAATATTGGGAATCTCAAATGATCTCCAAATTACATGAAAGTTGAGGTAAAGACTTCTAACATTGTTATAAGAGTATTAGAAGAGAAAATAATTTGATTATACTACTAATTAATAGGTAACAACACTAGGGCTGTTACACGACCGGGAAATTGAGTTCGAGAATTTCTAATGAATAATTCATAATTAAGAAACATACATAACAATAATGAAAGTAGATAAATATAAGTTCCTAATTATTCATACAGAGCCATACACATATGAATTATAAATGTTTATTATCGTAATAGAAGATTCAAATAAAATGCTCGCTTCAGCTCACTTCTCAAAATTATAGCTTTTCTTTATACTCAAGTAGATCTTCAAATGCTTAATTATCAAAATCTAAAAATTATTAAAAATTGTTAGTCATGCAGGAGTACATAGACCATTCTTATAAGAGTTACTTTTCAGCATCATATAATATCTATAAATTAATATAAAAGTGATATGAATAACTTTGTATCACAAGTAAGAAAAAGTAAATATTTGCCAAATGAAATTAACTTTTATCTTACATGTTAGACTTGAATTCAATATATAAGAAAGCAATAAATAAATTTTATTATAAGTATTATGTAACATAAATTTGAGTCTGGAGACCCCTGAGAGCAAATGAGTAAACCCATAAGCATAGCCTTTAGGAAGTTTTCTTACTACCATCGTAAGCTTATTAGCCTTTTCGAAAAAGATTGGTGTGTCTTCGTCTGAATTTGCCCACTTCCTATAAGTGCTAAATCCTTCCATATAACTCCTAGGGGCTGCCAGCAAACTTAATATATACAGATTTTCAATATTGCTTTCCATTATTCAAAGACAAACACCATATAATATGATACATTTTATATTTTTATTACATGCCTTATGATAATAATTTTGTAATTTTATTAAGTGGTAAGCATATTAAAAAGCATAACTATTATTTTAAATTGAAATATACTCAAAATAAACATGCTGAAGTAAGACTTATAAGTAGATCTATGTACCTAACTAATTATATATTGCACAATGATTCAATTGATTTAATCTGTCAAATATTAATTTCAAACATCAAATCCATATTTTAAGCACTTGATTGATACACTCTCATGAACCTATCATTATTTAAGCTCTCCAAATATAATTATTTAAGATTCACTTAAGCATTAAATTCATTTAAACCCTATATATATTATAAATATATGATTTTACCGATTGAAAAGATTTAGAAAACTAGGGCTGGAGCGCGCCACGATGCGCTGCGGCGTGCTACAATGCCCCCAACTCGAGAGTCGGGCGCTACGACGCTTATCGACGCAACAACGCATTACAGCGCTATGGCGCACTACGACGCTACGACGCACTATGGTGCCCTTGATCAGAGAGTCAGGCTGTACAGCGCCCTACGGCACGCCACAACGCCACGTGGGTCAACCTGCTTTGGATGTAAAATACAAGTTTCCCTTAGGTATCCAAATTCTCTCAATTTATGGCACGTCATGGGTCACACCATATACCGATCGAAAAGTATTTTCGAGACTTTTTGATTGGTACCTAAATTGGCACAATTGGAGCACTCTAACATCAAAATAGTGATGTTTTAGTTACAAGTATACTGGAATTTTCATGATTTTTACTTTGCAGAACTGTTTATCTTTTGGTGAAATCAGGCTTTGATTGAGCACTTGCGAGCTCAATCAAACCCTAGTTTTTCAAAATCAAGGATTAATAGACAAGAAAACTTGATGGTATGACTGAACTGACAAGAAAGAAAGTACCTTAGTTCAATAATGGAGTTTTTTCTTATGCTTGGGATAAAGCTTTAACAGACATTTCCTTCTTTTTCTCTCAAATTTCTAAATGCAAGCTGAGAGAATAGATCATGAGATTTGATAAGGAAAGGGGGTATGGGTTGGATTAGAGGATAAGTAAGTGATAGTGGAGTCTTTAATTGCTGCAAGTGAGGAAGAGGGGCTTGGTATGAGAGGGCAAGCTATAGTTTTTTTTTCTGAATTTGCAAGTGGGGCAAGAAAATGAATTTGATTAAGGGATAAGCTATAAGTGGGGAAGATGACAGGATAAGTAGGTGGTAGGTCCTACTTGTTAAATTAATTTATATATTAAATATTATTTTAATATTTAAAATTGAAACATAATTTTTAATTGGAGATCAAATTAATTATCTTAGATTTTCTAATTAAGCAACTACATTAAAATTAATCCAGAAAATACGCAAATGGAGAAATTCTCCGAAAATTACCAAAAATTCTCTAAAAGTATGCTTAGCAATCTAAAAATTTTGTTGCGTCAAATTATCATGTGATTTGATTAAATAAAAAATATCAGGATAAAATAATTTTAAAACTTGGTATTTTACATCTGCTCTAGTTCAAGCGTTGCCCTACGTAATTTGGAGGGTATTTAAAAATATTTGGGATTCGAATGTTGTCTAAGTACTTAAGGAAATATTATGGAGAAGTTTTGAAGGTTGGCTTAAGTGTGATAGCAGTTATGCAAAGGCTTTTGCATGTTGGAGAAAGCCCTAAGGCCTCCTTATTCATCTTATAGTAAGAGCTAGTGTTCTCTGCTCGAGAAGAAATTGATCGAAAGATTGTGTAAGTGGTAGATCTTTCTTGTTCTTGTGAAAGCAAAGCTCTTTATAACTCTGTAATCCTTTTGATTCATAATGGAATTTTTGTGTGGTATGACTCCGTAGTTTTTCCCATCTTTGGAATTTTCACGTAAAAATCCTTGTGTTTGGATGCTCGTAGATGTGCATGTGCATGTGCAATAATTTCTATTTTACTGTGCTTGTGATTTCATTATTTGATTGGTGACAGTCAATGCAACTTAGTCTTCAAGCTCAAATCATTTCCGCTGCAGTGCCCATGTTGTCCCTGTGTTTACGACACTCAACAGTTTCTATTCAATAATATGGATGTTCCAAAGGTAGAACATGGTCTATTTGAAACCCAGAACTTTCTTCATCTTAACTCCAAATGTTTCATGCTCCTCACTTTGACACCATATAGTGCATAACATTCCCTTCATCACAATATATTCTTGCTTGACATATGTTGTTTTATTATTTTTCATATGTTGGAGTTATGATACAAAATTTTTTAAATGTAATTATTTTCTTATAAATTGGATAAATGTAATGCAATTCATATTCAAAAGAAATAGTGTTCCTAATAAAATATTTTGGATTAAAAGAAAACTTACAAAATAATGCAAGGAAATGAATTTTGGGTTAATCTCAATTTCTAAATTATCGAAGAATATACTTAGCATATTACTTCATTCAAAATAGAAAAAAATACAAATTTTCTGCATAATTTTCATAAACAACCAAACAATAGTAAAGTAATTAGATTACTTAGATTTCATTATGCTAAACAACCTCTAAATTATAAGCAAAACATGAATAGTTTAGCTAATCTCAAAACAAATATGCCTAAATATTTAGAAACAATGATGTGAAACACTTTAAAAATAATAAGATAAAATTATCAATTTTACACCTTAAAATTTTGATGCTGAGTATTATTCTCTTAAATTTTGCCTTGTAACAAATGCATTTTAACATGTTTATAAGAGATGCTATTTTGTCATATATCACGTGTAATGTCAGTTAGAACACACTGCAGTGCAAGGTAGCGCCTGCCTTTCGAATCGCTTGCATTTTTGGATGGATTTGCTGCGGCGCGCGCAGCACTGTTTTCCGCCGCGGAGCGCTGAGGCGCTCGCTTCTCTGTCTGCTGACTGCTGAGGCGTATGCCAGCGCCTCCGTCTCGGGCGAGGGACCGCCAGGGCACGCTGCGGCGCGTCACGCCGCACAACGGCGCCTGTGTTATTCCTGGACTTCACTCCTTGTTCCGAATAGCCTCGGAACCTTCCGGAAATTCACCGGAGCATTATTAGCATATTCATGATAAACTAAATGGTCTCAACAACACAACAGCTTTATTATATTTCTCAAATAAAATTTCTTCAAGGAATTAAGTCTTATGAATTTTTGCACTAAGAGAATTTTATCACTATATTCATGGAAAAAAAATTCAAGGGCGTTTGAAAGATTATGCACATTTATAATATCATGGTACATATCTATGAATATATTAATATATTCTAATGTTTGTTTATTTACCTTGATGTATTGTAAGATTGTGATAAATTTTTATGATCATTATAAGCTAAAGTCAATTTGTGGTACTTGTTGAACCTTAGATCTAGTTTTATCAACTAATGAGAAACCTTAATTTCATTGAAATTATAAGTGACAAGACGAAGCACAAGGTTATTGAATATCGACCATTTTGTTAATAATATCAGGCAGTAACATGTATGTGAGTTTTTTGGGTTGCCTAATGATTTAGCTACTTTTTAAATTAAATTTTAATAAGATAAACATATGAATAATAAAATTAAACTCTTGCATATTAAGAATTTAAAACTAAACACTCCTAAATTTATTTCACTTATAAATAATTTACACTCGATTTACTATGCATCACCATGACCAAACTACCCTCGCATGTTAGTTCTTTTGCCAACCGGATTTACTATCCGGATTTTAGACGCTTCCCTATCGAATCTGCAATTCAACATCACTATTGATGCCAAATAATACCCGTCTTCTTCAGAGCAATTCAGATTTTCACAGATATATCGAGAGAGATGCAGTCAGCGCCGTTGCATCCTGGCCCTTCGTGTAGCTGGAGGGCGAAGGCCTCGGAGGCCTCTTCTTTCTCCGTCTCCTCCCATCATCGCCCCTCCCCATTCACGGTGACAGCTTCTCTTTCCAGTTCTGATTTTGAAACTTACTTTTTTGTTGCAGTTCTTTCTGAGCTTTAATTTTTCCCGAACATCAGGCTACGAGGCTCCGTGGAACTAGGATTCGTGGAGGGCCATGCGGATTGTTCTTGGAGGGGGTTACTTCTGCCTGGGCTCTTCAAACGCTCTCAATTTCTCAGCGGCACAGTGGTTAGTCTCAGTGGTTTTCTTCTATTGATCTTATGGGGTATTTTTTTGTTATTTGTATGCTTGGGATTCTGTTGGTTATGATATTTTCTAGTTGCTAAACTAACAGCTAATGAAAAATTTTATAGTCTAAAAACCTAAGCATCATGATAAATTTGATAATATTTGATGTTATTTCCGTAATTTTTTAATTGGAGTGCTTGATGGGCGTGAATATATTGTGTGCTAGGTAAGAAAAAAACGCTTTTTTGGATATTTGAAGTGTACCTTAAATTTGGTTTAGCTATTGGAATTGACATACACTGTTAGGGTCCAACGGGTCAGCACCACTTGGCGGGGACAAACTTTTTGGTTAAGCCATGCGGGTGGAGTATAGCTGCTTTGTGTCTTTGTTTTCATCGTGCTGGAGCTTTTTTCTCTTTATTAGCTTGTTTTTTGGGTTTTTCATGTAAAATTTGGCGATCATTCTTTTTGCTTGTTTTTTTGTTTGTGATTTATTTGTTCGTAGCTGTTTTAAAATTTGGGCCTTCTGCATTGAATAAGGCGGTTCATTCAGTCATTATGTAACAAAGAACATTTCACTTTAAGTTTATGAAGGCAGGCTCATCTAAAATATATAAATTCAAATATCATAGAAAAGTAAGAAATAGACTGTCTTCTTGGAAAGTTAGGAAACAAATAGTGGCTAAAAGTACTAGTTTAAGTGACAATTGTTTTGTTATTTGATGGTTTACCAATATTATAAGATTGGATAAGTAAATTTAGTTATGGATTCTAAATCTTTTTGTTATTTTTGTTACGTTTTGTGAATCCTGCATTGTATCTTTACTGGTAATAATAATCTTCTTAACTTAAATAATGCCATTGTAGGCTGAATGCTTAATTAGTTGATCTTTTGTTTTCTTCTTGATTTTAATAATGTACCTAAATTTTGCTGATTTGAGGAGTTCAAGAGCCAAGGCAGGCGTCAGGGCGCGCCGTAACGTATGGTGCTCGAAAGACAAGCGTCAGGGCGCGCCGCAGCGCCCGCTATTCTCAGGACCCAGTTTAGGGGGTTCTATAAAATCCTAAATAATAGGCTTAGGGAAAATTGACTTGGATTTTTCTCGGCCCCCATCTCAAAATCTGAAAGAGGGTTAAGGTTTTGTAGGTAATAGTGTGTGGCGGCTGCAAGGGCTGAAAATATTCTCCATTGTTGAAGAATGGGAAGGGTTTGTGAAATCCTAACTTGTAATCTTTCTCTATTATAGTGAAGTTCTTCTCCTATCTCCGTAGACGTATGTGTTTATATTGAACCACGTAAACATTTGTGTTGTGCATGTGTTGTGGTTTGTGTTTTCTGTGATTTCTTCTGTTTTTTATTCTTGTTTGGTTTGTGTGATTTTGTGTTCATCGATCCTAACAAGTCTTTGGTTAATCAATGGAGTTTTAATAATATGGCTTACTTGAAGTATTGAATCAATCAATTATAATAAAAATTGTTATTAATTTGGGGTCAAAGTTTGCTTCCTTGATCAAAATTAAATATATTGAAATAAAAACTAATCATTTAAAGCTAAAGATTAGATTTTTTTGGTGGAAGTTTTAACTTTTATTCTTTTTGGGCTATAATCGTCCATGGTATAGGTGTGTAGGGATTGTATTAAGAAATTCTGAAATTGATAACTGATAGAGTGTGATAGACTTCAATCGAATGGTAGACAAAACATCAACTGATGATCACTCTGGATCCTAGGTGTACGGAGAATAGGATTGTATTCATAAATGGTATATGAATTTTCAAAACTATTATAGTGATAGGATCAACTTCAAAAAGCAATTCGTATGGTATTGTCAATATGATCAATTTTGGCTTCCTATGTGAACTCAATTATATAAGAAAGGTGATTCGATATCATATGGCATGCTTTGTATTATTTGTGCATCTGTTTTGATACAAAACATTAGAAACATGTGATGGTACTACCATTGGCGAAAGGTTCCTGAAAGATCAGCTTTGGGAGGATTAGGTTTGGGTTTTTTATTTTGATGTATTATTTTTATTCAAGGTTTTTGTTTCTTTTTAATCTCTTTTATTTAGGTGTTATTATCACTTTGGCTTGTTTTATTGTATCCTTTAATTGGGACTATCATCAAACTAGAAAGGGTTAAAGGCTTAATGAGTATATATGTGTTGAGGCCATGACATGATGAAGACTGAATGAGGTGTTGGCTTCCTTTCGCTAGGATGGTTATTGTCTAGAGACAACAAAGGGCCTGTTTGGCGTGAAAAAAATGTTCATTTGCCAATTTAAACATCTGAAACTACTACCAATTTTACTGTTCACACGAGCAGACCCCCCCGACCCGGAAATTAGGTTTTTAGGACTAGAAACCAAGGCAGCTATTTTTTCTGTCACCAGGATAATTGTGCTATTTATTTTATGTCTGAAAAATCTTGGAGGATTGTGGGGAGTTGGTAGTGTTGGAACGGGATGAAATTTTAAGAAAGCGGAGTAAAGGAAAGGATGCTCAGCCAGACACCTATCAAATACTCCAATATTTGTTCCATCAGGCAATCTCAATAAGTTTTCAATCAACCAGAAAGAAAATTTTTTTAAGATTAAGCCAAATTTGTTTCATTATTATAAATAAAACCTATTTTGTCATAGGGTAAATTTTACATGCCTTTTTTGAACCAGCAGATACAATAAAAATTGTAGGCAAGAGCTTCATTCATTTCATCCAAAGTAAGAGGAAAGGTGGTGATTGAATGAGCTAAAGACGAAGGGTGGTGATTTGTTGAACTTGGTATTAGTTCAATTGCGCATCAGTTGACACTCCTTTATAAAAATTTCGTAACAGTGACCAATGGGCAGCGCATTGAGTTGCCTGATAGTAACAAATCCAACTAACTATGCTTGAATTTTTATCAAACATATAATTCATGATCAATACACTTATGTTAATCTGAGGTTTAATTGGTGAGGAAGCGGTGGCAATGAGTGACTGAGCAATATCAATAACATCAATGACGTTGGCAATGCATGTGATTGATGTTGATGATGTGGGTGAGTGGTGATGGAGGGATCAATAGGTAAGAGATATATAACCAAGATGTGAAGGCAAGAGCTTATAGGTGAGGGTAAGAGGATTAACAGGCGGCAATGCTGACGAATTTGATGGTGGAGAGGCTGACAACAAGCACGAAACTGGGTCGTGATGAGCTTAGGAATTAATTTGCAAGGGAAAGAGATGTAGAGAGGAGGTTGTTGAGTGGGAGTGTTGATGGCTTGCATTTAGAAAACGATGAAGGAAAGAAGCTATTCGGTCTTCAAGGATATGGAAGGTGGCAGAGTGTAGTAAGGTTGGTGACCACGAGTTGACCACCAGTTGCATTGAAGATTGATGTGCTTTTTATCTCTTTTTTTCCAGGAAAGGTCAACACATGATTGCAGGGGAGGGGAGAAGGTTCAGGAATTTTTTTGAAAGCAAGTTCTCTGATCTGATATATTTTAATAATATGAGTATCTTGACTTCTTGCGGTAGGTGATTGATTGCACAATCAACCAAATGGCAGGGTTTGCAATTGGCCCCAACTGCCAATCACAATGATAGACACAAGACTACTGTTCTTGTAGTGAAGAATAAATATTTTATGGTGGTTTAGAGGGGTGCATATTTCTATTTAGGATATTTAGATAATAAAGTTCAGTTTCTGGTGTTGTTAATGAGAGAAATTTGATCTAAAACATTTAATTTTCACATAGTAGATAATTATGAATGCAGTTAATGGAATAAAAAGTTGATTTAAAGAACACATATAAGGCAATTAATATTGTAATTTATTTGTTATGATGCAATTTCCAAAATTTTGAATTGGGCAATTGCACCACCTTTCTTGTTCTTGGACTACCTATGCTATACATGCAAAACTGCAGGAACCTAATAATCTTGCAGTTTAGCCTAGTTAATAATGTGTGAATGCCAGCTAAAAGGAGTTGAATCAAGCTACAAAGAGCTAGACTTTGTATGAAAATCTGGTCTTATTTGAATTATAATATCAGAATTGTATAGCACTATACAAATGCAGTCTTCTTCACGTAAGGCCTCTCAATTTTCCATTTTGCTTTTGCATACTTATTTGATGTTTCTTCTGTTTCATCAATGTGATGCAGCAATTCAAGTTTCGGCTACTCCAAGTTCAACAGTAGAACTGCCTCTCACTGTAGCAAATGTAGAGTCGGTGCTAGATGAAGTGAGACCTTATCTTATTGCAGATGGCGGAAATGTTGCATTGCATGAGATAGATGGAAATGTTGTGAGATTAAAACTGCAGGGAGCTTGCGGATCTTGCCCAAGTTCTATAATGACAATGAAGATGGGTATTGAATGCCGCCTCATGGAAAAAATTCCAGAAATTGTTGCAGTTGAGCCTGTAACTGATACGGAGACAGGCCTTGAGTTAATTGAAGAAAACATTGAAAAGGTAAAAATCACTTCTAATGATTGATTACAGATTACTTTCTTGGAACCAATAATTTGCATACTTCTTAATGGCCATTTATCTGCAGTAGATGTTTTATTGTGATCATACCAATCTAGTTAAAAAGTTCTTTGATATTCGATTCATGTTAATTAGCCATGAGTTTTGGAGTAATTTGTTTTTTTTTTCCAGCAGATGCAAAAGTTAAACTGTTTCTTACATATTATAATGTGATGGAAAAATTCTTTACATTTGAGCTTCTAGCATCCATTTTACAAAGGCTTATTTGTATATACAAATAATTGCCAAAGAAACACTGTATTTTTGTTAGAAGGTAAAAGACTTAACGTAGCATAACTTTGCCTAGTGTTCAGATATTAATTGAATCGCTTAACCAGGCTGCCCGGCCTCTATTGCATAATTGAGCTCAGATTCTGCCATTTTGATCTTGACAATTTGTCTACTAGTCGATCTGATATACTTAGCACCAGCTTCAACATGTTCCAAATCATATTAGAAATGCCTGAGCTCAATTGTTTCTACTATTTGGGAAACAGTCTATTTTAAGAAAGTGTGTCCAATAAATTTTGGCACCATCATGATGCCATATTTTCTGGAATTTTCTAGATTTGTTCATCATGTAAATGGGGAAATCTTTATTAATCAATCTTGTTGAAATTTTCTCCTATTGGGAGGCAGGAAGGATGCTGTAATAGATTTGCGTTGAGGGTAGAAGAGGGAGGAATATTAAGAGGGAATGAGAGAAGAAGAAAAAATAAAAAATAAAATTTTTTTTTTTTTCAAAATTTGTCATTACTTTAGACGCTATTTATTAAATTCTCAATTCAAATTTTAATTTTAATTTTTTGGAGGTATTTAAAAATTAAATAAATAAAACTCTTATATATGGGAATAATTCAAGGGGGGTATTTGACATGAGAAAATCTAAGAACTTCAAGTGTAAAGTAATATTGTTATAGTAAAAATCAGATTATAATGTAATCAGATTATTTTACTTTTGTTTTGTAATTTTACAAGAATATTAACATGTTTTTGTTTGAAATAAAGTTATTTATGAGTCGTGTTTTAAATAAATTTGGGGTAAAATTACCCCCAAAAAAGTTGTTCATTTTTTTGAGATTTTTTAAAGATTTTGTTTGAACAAAATGAACGAATTCGTTTGAACGAATTCGTTCGAACGAATAATTCGAGTCGTTTTGAAATTATTTAAGGGTTTCATTCGAACGAACGAATCCTTGAATCCTTCGAATCATTTGTTCAAATAAACGAAGGAGTCGCCGCAAACTTTCGCTTGAGAAGATGGACGAACCGATTTGTTCGTTCGTACGATACAACGAAATCCCTTGTCGTTCGCTCGCTCGGCTGCAAGTCTCCGCGTAATCTTTGAATATGCTCGATTCAAGCATAATTTGCTTATTCAAATCTTATATATATTAACGCAAAATTGAATTATAATGTAGAAATTTTTTCATGCCAAATGCCAGTAATCTCAATTTACCAAAAAAAATTTACTTTGCACTTCTTTACCTCATGCCAAATAGTCCGTAAGTGATTTGAATTCAATTTTTTATTATCCATTTAATAAAAGGGCATTCCTAGTATAATTTTTTTGAAAACTAAAATTTAAATTTTGGGTGGGAATATTAACATTTAAATATCATAAAAATAACAATAATGGGATTTGCCAAAAAATATTTCCAATTAAAATTCAAAGTCTTAAATTTAACTGTAGATTACAATTTAATATTGCGCCTTTAAAAATATATTATTCAGTCTGTGGAGTAGATTGTAGTGTACAAGGAGTATAATCATAATTGTCAAGTATAATTGAATAGCCTGACTTAATTAAAGGAGGATCATCATAATTTGAGTAATCATATTATCAAATGGATAAGGAATCTCATCATTGGTTTTAACATAATATTATTGCAAATCATGTTTGATATGGCGATGGCAAGTTGAAGTTAAAATAAAAAGCTTCGAGTAATGGTTGGGATCAAATTAATGTTTAATGATTATTTGTAGATCATCTTCCAAACTGCGTAGTATGTCACTAGCATCATATAACAATGTACTCTTGCAATGATGAAATAAGTGTCTCCCAAAAAAAATCAAAATTATTGCATTGCTGAATAGAAAAATGCTCACATTCCTATTTTTTATTTGAGTAAATAATTATAATCTTTATGGCGAGAAAAATAGCAAGTTCATTGGCACTTTCAAGAGAAAGGTTAGGTCTCTCTTGTTTCATGTTAGATTATCCGATTACTCTCATTCTTTTGTTAAGGACATCTGATGATGTTCTGATACCAATTGATGGTGAGGCAAAGGTTGTGATAGATCTGCATTTGAGGGTAAAAGAGGGAGGAAGAGAAAGGAAAGGAGGGAAAGGAGAAGAACATTGAAGTACTTTTTATTCCTTTCATTTGTTTCATTACATTAGATGATAGCATTTATAAATCCCCTTAAAATTTTGGAGGAATTAATAAAAAAACAAATAAAATCCTAAATAAAATAGTAAACATAGTTAATAAAGAGATTTGAATTCAATTCATTTTCTTAATCATTCTTTTAGTAAAAAGTTTTTCTCAAAATATGTTTTTTAAAACTCAATTTTCAAATTCAAAATTTAAATATAAAACTTGATCGAGAATATTGAAATTTAAATATCCAGATAATAATAATAATAATGGAACTTGCCAAAAATTATTTCCTACCAAAATTCAAAATTTCAACTTTAAATTTATGCTAAAAATTTAATATTTTATATTGCTACAATTTAAAATTAAACATAGTTCATGCACTTTTGTAAAATATACTTTAGTAATTTGCGGATGGTATGTTGCATCACCTACCCTTCCTCTTTCAAATAGCCAAAGGCTACTTTTCTATTGGTAGCATTTGTATTTTTCCTCACGAGGACAAAACCCTTTCACGTTTGCAAACATCCCATTCTTTTACCGCAACTGATACTAACATCCCGTCCTTACAGCAGCAGGGTTTTTACTTTTTTGCTTTCTAAAAACACTATTCCTTTCTTTTTTCAGCCTTTCTAGTTTCAACCAAAGCTGGCATCAAACAGCAAATGTCATCTTTTCTGAGATTATTTGTCAACTCACTGAAACATGCCACATGGAGCAACAAGGCGTTAGGCGAGGTTTCCTCGTCCGTTTTTTAGCAACGAACTTGCATTTTCTCTAAAAAATTAGCTTTTATGGATGGATTTTTTCTTTGTTTAACTTTTGATATCTGCATGCTCATGTCAATATTATGATGGGCATCTGTTTGATCAGAGTGAATTCACCTCGAGCCTAAAACATACAGTACACCTATTTTATAGATAAAATAGGACATGTGGATTTTGTGGTTGTCGTGAGCATGATAATTTTGAGACTGTCATTAATGATACACCTTTTTTTAGTTAGAACATTCTACCCATCTAATGACCAGCCTCTCACTCTGATGTTTTTGAACTTAACGATTGGCATCACGGACATATTTTCTAGATTTATGTCCTTTGTAATGACAATTGATATAGATTTCTGATTGATGGTGGCATTGGGATACTCCTGCAAGTATTTTGGCTAGTGGGCACCTTTCCCTATTTGTTGGTGAATCATAATGTTTGCCCGTGATTCCTACTGCTTTGGTTCCCATAAAATAAGGGAGGAGGGAGAGGGGAAAGTGAGTAAAACGGAGGAAGAAAGAGATCACAGAGGAAAAGCTATTATATTTTTCTAAATCTATCTCTAAGTATATTAGATTGATAATATTTATATATCTGTCTATTCATATAGGAATTTTCAAAATTTTGGAGAGATTAAAGAAAATAAAAAAAAAATTAGTTAGGAGAATAGGTTGAGTTAATTTAGAGGATGTTTGGTATGCTTAAAATAAGTATAAAGTAATTTTTTTTAAAGTAATTTAGGATTATAATTGTTTGTCATAAGTAAAACTCGGGTAAAATTTTGGGAAAATATTTTTTTAGTTCCTAAATTTTTATATTTGTATCAATTTAGTCCCTATATTTTATTTTGTATCAAATAGGTCCTCAAAATTAAAAAAAATATATTCTCATCCTCCCCAGCACATCCGCCATTCTCCCGTTGTGGTTGGTGTGGCTGTAGGCGAAGTTGCGGAGGAAGCAATAGCAGAAGCAGAAGTTGCAATGGCAGCTAGTGTCGGCGAGGAGGTGGTTAGAGCGGCGGGAGGGGGTAGAGCTAGGGACGAAGAGGCGTACCAATTATTGAGGTCAACGGGGAACTCGAAGGAGTGTAGAGATAGTGGCGGAATTGGAGGTGGAGGACAGGGTGGAAGCCATCGCATCAGTGGAGGAGATGGAGGGCGCGGCGATTCGGGATCTCGTCGGTGTCAGACATTATTAAAAGGTCACCAGGGAGATGCAGGAGCCGACAATGAGGGTGTTCATGGTGATGCAGTGGGAGGACTTGAGGTCGAAGGGGGGGGAGGGGAGGGGAGGGGAGGGGAGGGGAGGGGAGGAGGATGGTAGACGGAGGGATAAGTGGGACATCTTGGGAATGATGAAAGAGAAGAAGGGGAAGTTCTAGGAGAAGAGGGGCTTTGGGAGACCGATGAAGGTGATGTTTGGTTCTAGCAGTAGGAACCCGTCCATATGGAGGGGAGCAGGGAGAGGTAGCAGAGGAGGAGGTCTAGCTCGTTGCTAAAGAGGACGGCGTAGAACACTCGGCGGGGGACGTGAGCGAGGAACAGCTGTACAGCTTGCAGAGAAGGGGGACAGCTCATGCGAGGAGTGGAAATGAGGGTGGATAATGATGGGGCGCAGAGGGGTGTCCCACAGAGGTCCTAGGAGGTGTGCTGAGGGATGTCCCACAGATCATGTGTGCATGGAGCACCAGGAACACAGCAGCTCAGCAGCGCCGTGATGCACCTCTCTCACGCACCGCCTTCTTTGCCTGCGTCGCTGCTCTCTCTCCGGCAGTACTCGAGGCTCTGCTTTGGGAAGGAAAAAGGAAGATTTGACGAGAGAATGGACGGATGTTACGGGGGAAGATGAGAGTAGATTGTTTTTCAATTTTTGAGGACCTATTTGATACAAAAAATATATAATGACTAAATTGATAATAAGTATAAGAATTTAGAGACTAGAAAAAGATTTTTCATGAAATTTTGATGGGATTAAAATTTTTACAGCGGTTATAGATATAACCGCTGTAAATTTTTTCAACCAAATTATGGAGCTCAGTTTGCGTGAAGCAGTCAAAGGGCACGAAATTGCGGAATCGAAAGTAAAGAACTTTGCATCTTCATTGGCCTCACTTTCGCATGAATCGGACCTTCAAGCTTCGTGGCAGCGAGCTTCGGAAGCAGCGACCTTCGAGTGTCAAATCGGAAGCCACCTTCTCTGCCGCTGAAAGGCAGGAAGCTCGCCAAGCTTCTTAGGGCCATCCTCTGCCGCCGAGGCAATATTTTTATCCGCCGACTCAGTCAGTCTTTTATCCTACGAGGTCTTAGGGCTTGTGGCTCGTTCAAAGAGTTTCGTCCCTGAATGTAATGACCCTAGGTCATTTATAAAAAGACGTTAATTGCCTGCAAATTTTGAATTTCTGTTTACTACCCACAAATTTTCGTTTTCGGTTAAAAGTTCCCGTTAATTCCCGTTTTTCTGTTATGTAACGATTAAATTCTTGATTTAGGAGGTTTTCAAACCCAATTAATGTCATTAACCCATTCATAAATTAGGAAAATTTTCAGGCTATTCTCTTAGAAACTGTTAAGCAATTGAGTTGACGGTTATATTAGGAAAGAAATGTGGAATGCACGCACATTTGATTTCCCTCGAGGACCGCTTGACTCCTTTGGCTCCCGTAATCACGCCACTTCCAATTTTTCCCTAATTTCCGTAACTTGCACGCATTTCAGCGTCTTCCCAGCCAGACGAAATGGGTGTGCGTTACGCACGCACACCCTATTTAATCGAGCGCATACCGCTCGATTCTTCCACTGCCTACTCCCGACCCTCGCCTCTTCCTCTCAGCTGACCGAGCTCTCCAGTAAGACGCAACGGCAGTGAAGACATACCTGGCGGCCGACCGAGCAAGAAGACTCGAACCCTCCTTCCGCTCGTAGCCCCTTACGCCTGAGAGACGAGTAGCGTGCGACCTCTGCTGCGCTTGATCTTCTTCTTCCGTGAGAGTTCCTCCTCTGCGTCGATCTCTCCTCTGCACCGATCTCTCCTCTGCGCCCGATCTTTCTGCAGGTACGAATTATCGATTGCGTCAACTCTTTTAAATATAAGGTAGAATCGTATATGTTAGTTAATGGTACTTCTAATCAAATTAAATTAGCAAAATAAATAGCATATTAGCAAAAGTTAATAATAAAGATATTAATAGACTAGATTAGCATATATTATTCGATTATCACCTAGGTAGCATATGTTGGATTAAAAAAGTTAACAACATCTCTTTCCTCGCATTATTAGCAGACCCTAAATGCCAAATCTCAGCGTCTTCCCAGCCAGACGAAACGGGTGTGCGTTACGCACGCACACCCTATTTAATCGAGCGCATGCCGCTCGATTCTTCCACTGCCTACTCCCGACCCTCGCCTCTTCCTCTCAGCTGACCGAGCTCTCCAGTAAGACGCAGCGGCAGTGAAGACATACCTGGCGGCCGACCGAGCAAGAAGGCTCGAACCCTCCTTCCGCTCATAGCCCCTTACGCCTGAGAGACGAGTAGCATGCGACCTCTGCTGCGCTTGATCTTCTTCTTCCGTGCGACTTCCTCCTCTGCGTCGATCTCTCCTCTGCACCGATCTCTCCTCTACGCCCGATCTTTCTGCAGGTTCGAATTATCGATTGCGTCGACTCTTTTAAATATAAGGTAGAATCGTATATGTTAGTTAATGGTACTTCTAATCAAATTAAATTAGCAAAATAAATAGCATATTAGCAAAAGTTAATAATAAAGATATTAACATACTAGGTAGCATATGTTGGATCAAAAAAGTTAACAACATCTCTTTCCTCGCATTATTAGCAGACCCTAAATGCCAAATCTCAACTTTGGTTTACTCATTAAGTTATTCTATTATAAGATTCATGATACAAAAGAAGGGAATCATGAATCATGAAATAGAATTTTATGTGGTTAGTAAATTGGCATGCATACTTAGGTTGAAAATATAAATCAATTGAATGTTATGTTAGATGTCCAACTAGATGTCTATATGAATGTGTTAGACTAAGTTAAGTGATTGCAAGGAAATTATGTAATTTACCCACAGCTTTAGTACATTATTTGATCTATCTAACTATATTTTTACAGTTCATGTAAATATTATTGATCCAATTAGTCTTTTTTTTTTCTTGCTATTACTATGGGTAGACTAATATTTTAACTCATGGTTCTCTAATAAAGACCTATTGAATCATGATTAGTTAGACTATTCGAGTGATTCAATAAGATGATTCTTTTACTTCTATACGATAATCTGATTTAGAATGTCATTCGATTAAAGTTGTTTAGTTCATTTGAATCTAATCTAGTGTAAGTTTAGTTTAAATTGAATACTTAGAGCTTATGTAATAAACCAATAAGTAGCCGTTTAGAATAAATATAATCAAATCTAATGCAAATCCTATATAGATCCAAACCTTATGGAAAGTTGTATTCAAAAATCTAAAATATAGATCTGTTAAGTGATTAGATCATTTTGATAAAACCTTAATTCTATTGCAAATCATAACTAAAATAAGATTTCAATTATAACTTTTACAGACGCATCAAATTTGTGATTGATTTGCCTTATTAAGTCCAATAGAAAGGTACACTGGATATTACTTTTTATGCTTTCTACTTTCATTTGCTGCTTAAGCATTGCTTTGAGCTTTTTTATATTGCTACTTGATGATTTATTCTTATTACTAATGATGTAAGAGAAACAAAATGATGTGTATGTATCTTGTAAATATTGCAAAGGGTTCTGAAATGGTGGTTGAATAGGTTAGGGATGGGGCTAGTCCTTGGGAGACATAAGGGTGCCATTGTTAAGACCCACTTGAGTAGTAATAAGTGAAACTCTTAAACATTGAGACATTTTTAATAGTCAGACCTTCTCTAGAAGTTGTTTGGGAGGTACAATGGTTGTTGTTTGGGGTTATGTTAACAACTGTTGGGGGCCTGATTTGGGCAGGTAATTGAGAAAAGACTTAAAACAATGAGTGCCAGCTTGGTGACTGTTTGGGCCTGATTCTTGGCTGAGAAAATCTTCTAATATGGGCAGACTTAATGGCCATTTATGGGCTAATACACTTTATTTTAGAGTAAAATGAGGTTGCTGTAACTAGACCTAATTCTGTGATTGTTTTTGGAGTTATTTTTTATGTCTAGTATGGAAGGAAAATAGATATTACAATGGGTATTTTAATGGATATACTTTTAATATCTCGATGGGGCTATTTGATAGATTCATGAGGTTATTTCATCCTTTAAATTACTCAAAATACTATATTCAACAGATTATTTCATTCAAAATAAAAAAGTTCATATTTCCTACATAACTTGTACAAAAAATCAAGCAAAAGTAAAAAAATCAAATTACATTGTAATCATATTATTTTATACTTAGATTTTCTCGTGCCAAACAACTCTTAAAGAAAAACTTGAATTCAAATCCTTCATTAATTTTTTTAATAAAATAGTTGTCCAAAAAAAATAATTCTCTTTGAAATTCAATTTTCAATTTTTAAATTTGAATTTAATTATTGGGTAAGAATATTTAAATATAAATGCCATGGCAATAATAATAGAAAAATTATATAAAAGAATTTTTTTTTTTACCAAAATTAAAATTTTTAATTTTGGTGAAAAGTTTAATATAATATGATAGCATAAAAATATATTAATTAAGGTCATGTATTCTTCTATATTTATTCTTTCATGGTTCAGGGAACTTCTTTTGTGGGCTGTGTGAAGAGTCAAGGTAATCTGATGCAGGTTTGGTAAAAAGCTTATCAGGGTCCTCCTTAGCTAAGTAGTAGATATGAATATAAATTTGGATTTTATAAATTCTTTGAATCGTTTCTATTTTTTTATTCCTTATTTAATCAAGTATCTTATATGCTAAATACATGATTTATGTGCATTAGCAAACAATTCAAGGTGATATTCATTATATTTTTTAAAATCTTGAAGGATCGCATGATCTAACATGTAGTTTCTTTTATCGTGAAGAGTCATAACGTTCAAGACATTCTTGTTAGTATGTAATCTCTATTATTAAACTCTCAAACACTTTTATTTTCATTTTTAAGCTCAACATAGCTGTGATTTGTACTTTCAAATTGTTTTCTAATAATAACATGTAATAATGAAAATCACATTCAAATGTATATGCTAAATCCGAAAATGCATGTTGTCGAAAATAAATTAGACCAATAGGCTTCCTTGTGTTGTACTCAAACAACCTTGAATGGTGATAACCTCAATTTTGCCATGTTTGTGGATGAAAGGCCGAATAGAATATTAATTTTGCCCCCTATAGTTTCCAATGTGTTTCCTAAAAGTAAGATATGAATCTACCATTTCTATCTTACACGATAGCATTAGGTAGACCATGAAGTCAAACTAACTTGTTGACAAATAATTTAGCAAGATGAAAAAAATTATCAGGATATATAGAATAATGTGAGTCATCTTCGAGAATTGATCAACCACAATGTAAATTCCCAACATAATAATGGAACTTACTACAAAAAGAAAATATTTCCCACATAAATTCTAATTTTAAATTTAGACGAGAAATTACACTATAATATTGTGGCTAGAAATATGCTAACTCCATGTGCTCTTCTAGAATATATTTTTGTAAAAGTGGATAATGTGCTCTATTATTATCATATATGAGCGGCATGAAAAAAATACATATGCAGAGTTATTTGTTAGTTACATAAACCGTTCTCTATATAATTGATTTTAATGATCTATTTGATTGATCTTGATATCTTATTATATGCAATTGATTTTTGTGATCCATTTGATCACTTTGCAGGACCCGTTTGGGTTGTTGAACCTATCAACTGATGACCCAATAGGAAGATAGTTTAGGCTTTAATTGGGCTAGCTACAATTATTTAAAGAAGCTATTGTAAGCTGCTTCAAAGGAAGTTGTTGTGATGTTGCAGTGGAAACTGATATTGTTGTTATTTGAATACCATATTGTCACACTGGTGTGTGTGCACAATGCCAATAATGAACGATGATGCTGATTGATAGTCGGCGGGCAAGTGGTTGATTGATGTGTTGACGGGCATTGGTGATGGTGGAGGGGATAAAACAATATTTTTTATTTGCCAAACTACAGAAAGTAGCCAAGCTGTACTTTAGAAATTATTTCTTGAAAATTGCTTTCTGAAAAACTACTTCCTTAATAAGTAGACAAAAAGCAGCTCATCATCCCGACTGAAACAAAAGAAAGGGAACTTTATATATAGTGAATCAGCTAGAAAGCTACCCCAAGCACAACATTAATCATCGGGCTATATGTTTGAAAATGGGTTCTTAATAAACATTCAAGTGTCAGTTGATAAAATAGTTTTAAATGCTTTATGATTGGTTTCTAATACATTGAACCACACCCATTATTTGTGCCTTCTCTTAAAACTTTGCATCTCCTGCTGCAAGTTTGTTTGTCTTTGTGTAATGGCACCTACCTCTTACAAAATTGAAATCAATATTGGAAACTTTCAAAGCTTAGAATCACACCCTTTATTTATTTAGTATTGTACTTGCGTGGCAACTGATTGGACTTGTTAATTCCTTGATGCAGATACGGCTATAAATCTGATCATACTAAAAATAGTAGGGAGTAAAATTGCATAATCAAAGCAAAATCATCATTTCACCAAAAGTGTCACCCTCAGGTCATTTCAAGTGTGATAATGATATTCTATGCATGCAGTAAGATTAGGTGGGAGTCATATAAATATTGTTGTTTGGATGTCATATTTGCACTCTTGAATTTGTTTCTTATGGTTATTATCCTAGTGTTGCATGTAACTATATCAATCAGGTGCTTGATGAGATAAGACCATATCTCATTGGAACTGGTGGTGGGGAGCTCAAGCTAGTCGACATCGAGGACTCGGTTGTGAAGGTTCAACTCTTGGGTCCGGCAGCCGGAGTTATGACGGTTCGCGTGGCTTTGACACAGAGGTTAAGAGAAAAGATCCCAGCCATTGCAGCAGTGCAGATATTGCAGGATTAGAAAGGAGCTGCCTCTAACAAATACTGAGTTTTGTGAAGTATAGTCTCTTATAAATATGCTGATATGATTTTGAATGCTTAGGTTTTGTTAAAATAAATTATTGAGAGATTATGTATAAAGCACACAAAACTTATTAGTTTTGCTTATTTTGGCATTATCTTTGATATTTCTTAAACTATTATTTAAATTCTGACCATGAATGTGATCTCATCTTATTCTGCAAGAAAAAGTCTCCAAATTCTCTTTTTTTGTGTGGATCCAATGGTGAAATAACAATGCTTTTAAGTATGCTCTTTACTTTATAGCAACAATAAAGTTATTATATGATTGATATCAATGAATTCAAAACAATCTATATTATTTTACTAGAGATTATGATGACATAATTTGCACCCATTTGAATTGAAGTCTATCATTCACTTGCTGCAAAGGGCAATAAGATTTTTATAATTGCTAACTTTGCTATGAGAGAGAATCTCAACAAAATTTATGCCATTTTGTTTTGTATCATCACTAATCGCTTTTGTGACATTTTAATTATGCATTTGAGTTTTTATAGACCTGTTTATTTCTTTGGGGTGAAGAAATAGTTGACTAGCTCTTGTTATGCTTCATGGCTAAGCCCTAGTTGTCTGATGGAGAAGAAATCTAGCAGCTTGGGGATCATAATCAGTGATGACATTTAAGATGGAAAGTTTGCATGAAGTGAGAGATTTCCAAGACAAAAATTGATCAAGGAGATGATATGTTGGAGAAAAAGAGTGAGAGCTGTAGGTTCCAGTGGTGTAAAGATGTGCTGGCTTGCATACATGGCAAGCAGCCACATCAGTCCCTCCCTAAAATTGCTCATCGCTCAAATCATTAAATCTAAATTCCGCTTTGCTTCTTTCGTCGCCCATTCCTCATTGATTGCTTCGATCAAGAGCTGTTACTCCACCGACGAAGGCAGGCAAAAGAGAAAAGGTTTCCTCACCATCAACGTAGCTTTTAGTGGAATCCCATCGTAGACTTTGAAGAGGTAAGAACATCAGCTCCCCTCTTCTAGCTTTCCTAAGCCTCCGCCGAAGCCAGCCAAAAGAGAAGGCTTTCTTAGCATTAACACATCTTTTAGTGGAATCCCACTGTAGACTTTGAAGAGGTAAGAATACCAGCTCCCATCTTCTACAACAGTCTTCTAGCTTTCCTCAGCTGCCCCCTCCTCTTTTCCCCATTTCTTTTTTTCTTCTGATTCCTCAACTGAGCAGAACCATTTCAGACAAATGGTAAAATTGCTCAAATTGCTATGTTTTATCTTATGGAAATAGAACATCAGAAAATGATAAAAACTTCAAATTAAAGCTCTCATATCATTATATGAAGCAGGGAGTATCATTATATACAAATCAATGTGCTATTTTTAATTGAAATACAATGCTTGCATATAACTCTTATATATCATTGACCCCATTTAGAATACTTTTATTGTGAATGTGAAAGAAGTGAGCAAAAGTAGGTGTATTAGGTGTTAAATCTTGCAGATGTACTTTGATGTGGTTAAATTTTACTTTGTTCTTGGAAATGGTTGATTTTAATAAATATTAGGATTAGATGATGGTAAGAGAAAGTACTGTCTCAATGCTAACAAGTTGGTAACATTTTTTTCATTGATATATATTAAATAATAATTAGCATCTTCCAATGGCAAGATGTATTATCAGGTCAAATAAAAAGGTGCTTCTTCTTTGCCAATTGTTAAATCTTGCAGGTGTATTAGCTGTGAATATGCAAATCCTGATATTGAAGATTTGCAGTTCTTTATTAATGAAGAATAAGTTAAGCATTTAACATGGGGGAACTTAACATGGGGGAACGAATGATTGGCATGCTAGAGTGCTTATAAATGGCTAAATTTCACCATATGATTTAAGTTTATATTTTATTTTCATATCATTTAGTTATGTTATTTGACTACTTTTAAAGGATTGAAGGTTCGGAGAAGGAGATCCTTTGCACAATGTTAGTACCTATTGCTATGGAACCATAGGTCATGTGTTCGAGATGTGCAATTACCTATTATAATGATATAAGGTAAGGTTGTGTACAATAAGTTTGAGTTGCTTGATTCTTTTCATTTACTGTTGTGTTTAGTGCAATTACCTCACACTAGCTTTAGAAGCTCATTCATTCACTACTGTGTTTAGGGAAGGAAGGTAGAATTCAGTTGATATGAAAAGGTTACCATATGATGAAAAGGTAGCTGATATGAGAAGGCATAATTCACCGACAGAGTATAACCTTCAGGTCATCATAATTGTAGGACAGTTGTTGAACAGCATAAGTCCCAAGTGTTTGGTTAGGCATCATAATTCGATACCACTTAGCAGGCCCCAAAATTGCATAATGAAGTTTTTCCATTCCTCAACATACTTTGCACAAGCACTTGCACAAATTTCCCACAAATAATAGCCTGGAATAAAAAAATAGAAGAATATGAAAATCATCATTTGAAAACAATATGCACCTTATAAAATTTTTGAAGCATCATCAAAATGGAAATAAAATTAATGTGCAATTACATACATAACACTGAAAGTTCATATTTGTAGAATGAAGGCTCTATCACAATCATTATTAAAACCTTGCAATGCCAAGCTTGGATTCATTAAAATTCTCCAAATAAATTTGACCTATGATTAGTTTAGGAAATAAATAAAGCTGATACATATAATCTCAAAAATTCCAATAATTTCCATAACATGATAATAAAACGACAACCAGTTTACAAAAAAACATATCAAGGACCTATGATGCCATTTTGCACATATACCGCGCATTGTGACATGCATATCATAAAAAGATGACAAATTAAGACAACCATGCATCCTAGTTTTCTAGGCTCATTGGACTGTTCTATGAATTTGCTGCTAAT
Source organism: Gastrodia elata (assembly GCA_016760335.1). NCBI lineage: Eukaryota > Viridiplantae > Streptophyta > Magnoliopsida > Asparagales > Orchidaceae > Gastrodia > Gastrodia elata. Next base: position 31,477,124 of record CM028670.1, on the reverse strand, counting down.
GATATTAGAAAATTTAAAGTTGAATTGGGGTACCCTTAAGTAAAGTCATAGCAAACTTGCCATCATTGACCAATATCACAAAATTGTCAATACATTCATAATTAGTTACAAATGCAACTATTTCAATGAACTGATATATCTAAATATCTGCAAAGCAACAATTTTAAAGAAATAGAGAGTTCAAAAATGTAACGCCCCGCTATTAGTTTAATTAATCTAATCAGCTAAAAGGGAAAAACCAGATGCATAACCAATGAAAATAAACATGCATACCAATTCAGCCATTCATATAATAGAAGAATAAATACATCACAGATTAGTAAAGTAACATACAATATTTAATAATATTTATACAAGCTTTTAATGAAGGACATATATCCTCTAAAATGAATTGACTAAAAGACTGGAGCTAGGAAGGGTGCACGAACTACAATAATTGGACACGATCCATCTCGAGTTATTAGACTTTAAAAAGTCTAAGTACAATTTAAGGCTACTGACAGACAGTAAATACACGTCTGCGCTCACATGCAAGTGTATGTGGTCTGAAGTAATAAGTTGGAATGGCTAGTTCCGGATTTATATCATCCACAGGGAACAGTACTTTTGATACGAAGTTCTATCTTATTTCAACAATGTTTAGAATAACCATTTTTTGTTGTTCTAGTTTGGTTCCTAGATTAACAATACAAAGCACTTAAATTAAGATACTATGTGATTAATAAGAGAGAGTTGGGGGTTCATTATGTGACTCGTAAGGACTCGGTGTTGTAATTATTGTCATTGCAATATGTATAGTGATTTTACTATGCCTAATCAATCAAGTGAGCTTTGTCTTTCTTAGATTGGTCCTCTAATTCCAATAATTTTAAATTTAGTGCACAAGGAGAACACTCTAGGGGTTCTATCTTAGCACATAGATTCTTATGAGATCATAATTAATTTGATTTTGATTTTCTATGTCTAAGTTACCAAGACATTCTTTTAGTTCATTGATATTACAAGCCTTGATTCCCACCAATCAGCATCAAGCACTACACACGCGATTTAGCTAAGGGAGATGATTCATTGGACCCTATGGACTATGTCACATCATCCATGGGTGCTCGATGATCTCTCCCTCCTTCTACTTTGCTGAGCCGCAGAGCATGATTGGAGGGGGCTTGGCTCACAACCTTCAACTTCTCGGATGAGCTTAAGGAGTGATGCTAATGGGCTTGAGAACTTGTCACGTACCTCTCAGCTCTATTGCCCTCATTCCTTGCTCTATTCTAATTAGTGAGCATTGGAGTACAAGTCTCTTAATAAAGATTTATATTTGATAAACATTCAGGCATTTAAATTGAAACATAAGAATAAGTAAACATTAAACTCAAATTTTATTCATTACAACTTCAACATACAACACCATACTCCTTACTCAACACATAAATTTAGCCCCAACCCTCTCAAAAAAAGGGTTTAGCCTTCAATTATAGATTTAATACAGCAAGAGATATAAAAGAACATGAACCTTGACATCTATTCACAAATAAAGAAATCAAGATACGGATGAGAAATGATACTTAGGAATAGCCCAGAATTTCTGGGGTTCTCTTGGTTCTTCTCTTCCATTTTCTTTCTTTTTCCACATTCCTTTGCTTCTTTTCCTTCTTGAACTTGCAAGGTCGATCTGAAATTCTTCCCTGGAGAGTTCTCTCTCTTTCTCCAATAGCAACCTCTTTTAAGGTCTTATAATGATGAAAAAATTAGGAACCATTATATAACCTGAAAATATTCCTTAAATAGGGAAGATCTCAGCCCTTTCGCATTTATCATGAGTGACTTTTCGTCTCCCCTTGCTTTAATGCAAACCATTCATGCATTGTTCCAATAATCCAGTGAAATTTAGCATACTTTAAAAATTAGTTTGGTTTTCAAAAGGTTGGGGAAGGACAAAGGTTGGACTTTGCGGCCTTCCCTATGCTGTTATTAATGTTGATTATGGGCATTCCTGCGTTGTCCGCTGTGGCGCGCTATGGCATGGTAGCGATCTCATCTGGTTCTGTTGAATCTGGCTCCAGGTATGTTGTTCTGCTGAAGATTCACTGTAGCGCGCTGTGGTAGCTTCGATCCAAACACCATTCCGCTGCAGCATGCTGTGGCATCTTTGATCCAAACACTATTTCGCTGTAGCGCGCAATAGTGAGATGGGCTAATTCAGATTCTTGCCACGGCGCGCTATTGCGATTTGACTTTCAAATTTCACTGTTCAATTAGTTCTTATAATGTTTCAATTAATATTATTGAAATATCGTCGTGGCCCGTTGTGGCGCGCTATGACGCACTACATCGGTTATCTTCCAGGCTGTGTAGGTCAGGTTCCAGGTCTCTTCTTCTTACTCATTTACCATGTCTTGCTGTAGCGCGCGACAGCGGTTGTTATCCAGAATTTGCTCTTTTAGCTCTAGCTTGCATTCTTTCCAATTTTTCCTAAAAATGTAAGATTTCTAATCAAAGTATGCAGGTTCATATACTGTTTTGAATGTTTTTACTCGCTTATTTTAATATAAATCCTGGGTTCATCAGGTACTATGAAATTTAAATTAAGCAGATATCACGTTAGCCATTTACAATTTTATTATAAGAAGAGCATTTTTGCATGGAATTAATAAAAGGTGAATAATGGCTAAGAATTAAAAATAAAAAGTATGAATATGTCCAAGCAATTCATATGCTAAGTATTGAGATAGTGTAGTTAAATCTGCATGTGGAATAAAATAAAATCCACACTACATAAGCTGTAAGTTAAACTGAAATAATAAACTACTGAAATGAAATAAGTAAAACAATTTTAGTCTTAAAATGTCTGAATAAACATAGTCATAAGATATAATGATTCAGTCTTAAAAACTCTTTATTTCACTAGATTCAGGTTGTTTCATTCTAATTAAACTACTTCTATGTTCAAAATCAAATAGCAATTTGGGTTGCCTCCCAAGAAGTGCTTGGTTTAACGTCGTCAGCTCGATGCGATTAATTTCAAATTGGTTTGGAGTTTATGTTTAGTTTTCTTTTCCAGATTTTAGTACTACATGAGTAGGCACAAGCATGGGCTGTGCTCGAGTCATGATTACATTTGTGGCTTTATCTTCCACCCTATTTTTGGAAGTAAGCATAGGAACTCCCTTTTTCTTTATCTTTCCTCTCCTAATCTTTTTATTTATACTTCTCTCCTTAACTACTCCTCCAGATGAGGTGCTAAGACTCATTTTAGATTTATTACTAAGAGCAAGATTTTCAAGATGGAGGGTTTTACATAAATTGTCTTTTCTACTCCCTTTCTTAGTTCTAACTCCATTGCCCTTTGTTTAAATAAAGTTGGTTTAAGATCAATCACCTCCTCTCTCCCTCGAATCTTGATATTCATTAATCCCCTAACCACATTTATAATTGCCTTGGTGCTAGCAAGGAAGGGTCGTCTAAAGATGATAGTAGAATTTTCATTCCATCTATCCCATTCACATATAAAAAAATTAGTTGGGACAACACAACTTCCTAGCTCCATAAGCATATTTCATACAACTTCTAAGGGGGTCAACGATTCTGAGTTGGCAAACTCTAAGATTACAGGAGTACTCTCCATCCCTCCTACTTTAAAATGTTCATATAAATGGTAGGGCATGATATTGATTGAGGCTCCTATATCACACAAGGGATCTATAAGAACCTCACCATTTATTACACATGAGATTTTGAGCTTCCCGGGATCCTCACATTTAATAGCGACACACATCTTGTTCTCAGATTTTCTTCCACCTTCTCTTACCACTAAATCAGTTCCAAAATTCTCACTCTTTTAGTTTTGGTGGGTACCCTCAATTCCCTCAAAATGGATAACACTCACCATTTCCCTAGGGTTCACTTCCATAGAGCTAGATAAAGCTCATTACTGATGCATGGCCAGCTATTTGGAGATCTGCCCAAGCTGAACTTTTATGTTCATAAGGGATGCCTTTATGCCTTAGATCGATGCATCGTGTTGGGTGATCGTGGTTTCAGTTATACGCATAAATTGGATTGTTTTAGCCTTGAAAGCATTGAAGGCTCCCTCCAAGTTTGAGGATTGAGTTTGGGAGTTGTTTCCATTATTATATCCTTATTTATTTAATGAATTACCCCATTAAAATTTCTCATGTTGTTATTATTACTCCAAAAAAAGTTAGGGTGATTTTTCCACCCAGGATAATAAGTGTTGGAGTAAGAATTATTCATTGCATTATTTTGGTTGGCATTATTATTTCTTAAGAAGTTTACTTGTTCCGTTTGGGAGGGGGTGAATGGATTATTAAAGTTACAGTTTTCACTAGGGTGATTCCCTCCACACAACTCACAACAGATTTCTTGGACGTTGTATACACTCATGTTCTCTATTTTGTTATTCAATGCGTTGATTTCATTTTATAATGCTAATATTTGATTTGTTTCATTTAATTGGTTAGCCTCTACTTTTTTTGAATTGAGCCTCTCAGTAGGCCATTGATAAGTATTAGCAGTCATCTCCTCTAGAAGGTCAAAGGCCTCCTCTTGAGTCTTACTACTTAGGGATCCACCTAAAGCTGCATCTATAAGTGTCCATGTGGATTCAATCCATTATAGAAAGTCTGCACTTACATCCACAATAGAAACCCATGATGGGAGCATTGCCTTAAGTAGTCCTTAAAGCACTCCCAGCCATCATATAAATTTTCATCATTTTGCTGAGAGAAATTTGAGATCTCATTTCTCAGCCTAGCAATTTTAGCAGGTGAAAAAATACTTAGCTAGGAATTTCCTAGCTAACTCATCCCAAGTCCTAATAGACTCACCAGATAGAGAGCTGAGCCAAACCTTTGCTCTATCTCTCAAAGATAATGGGAATACTCTCAACCTAAGGGCATCATCCGACACACCATTGAATCTAAAGGTATCACATATTTCCAAAAAGTTTGAAATATGCGCATTAGGATCATCCGAGGCTAGACCACTAAATTGATTGTTTTGGACCATGTTTAACGTTGATGGCTTAATTTCAAAGTTGTTTGCTTGTATGGGAGGTCTAATAATTGCATTTGGGACTTCTCCTATTATTTGAAGTTCATACTCTCTAAGGGGCCTACCCCTAATATTTACTAACAGCTCTAAAGGATTGGTTTCTAAATTTTCTATTGCAATTGGTGGTTGATTCAGATTTGTGTGTTCTCTCCTAGCTCTTAAATATGTTTGTTCAATTTTAGGATCAAAAAGCAATTCAGTGCAAGTTCTCCTACTCATACAATTCAAAAATTCAGCTAGCAAGAACCATTACGTCAATCAGATTTCACAGTTCAACAATTATAAATTTCAGCGCACAAAATTCAGCAATGTAATTTCAGTAGTAAAAGCAACTAAGTTATAGCCTAGACTAGCACTACAAATTAGTGTGATAGAATTATAGGAAATTGAAATAATATATATGCAAAAAGTAAAGTCTAAATCACTATTTACTTAAAGATTATATTTAATACAAAACAAAATCGTTCCCCGGCAACGGTGCCAAAAACTTGATATATAGTAAATACATGTCTTCGCTCACACACAAGTGTACGTGGTCCGAAGTAATAAGTTGGAATGGTTAGTTCCAAATTTATATCGTCTACAGGGAATGATGGTTTTGATACTAAGTTCTATCTTCTTTCAAAAATGTTTAGAATAATCATTTTTTGTTATTTTAGTTTGGTTCTTAGATTAATAATACAAAGCACTTAAATTAAGATACTATGTGATTAAGAAGAGAGAGTTGGGGGTTCATTATGTGACTTGTAAGGACTCGGTGTTGTAATTATTATCATTGCAATATATATAGTGATTTAACTATGCCTAATCAATCAAGTGAACTTTGCCTTCCTTAGATTAGTCCTCTAATTCAATAAGTTCAAATTTAGTACACAAGGAGAACACTCTAGGGGTTCTACCTCAGCACATAGATTCTTATGAGATCATAATTAATTTGATTTCAATTTCCTACGTCTAGGTTACCAAAATATTCTTTTAGTTCATTGATCTCACAAGCCTTGATTCCCACCAATCAACAGAATCTGCTACACACGCAATTTAGCTAAGGGAGAGGATTCATTGGACTTTATAGACTATATCACATCATCCATGGGTGCTCGATGATCTTTCCCTCCTTCTACTTTGCTGAGCTGCAGAGCATGATTGGAGGGGGCTTGGCTCACAACCTTCAACGTCTTGGATGAGCTTAAGGAGTGATGCTAATGGGCTTGAGAACTTGTCATGTAGCTCTCAGCTCTATTGCCCTCACTCCTTGCTCTATTCCAATTAGTGAGCATTGGAGCACAAGTCTTTTAAAAAAGATTTATATTTGATAACTATTCAGGTATTTAAATTGAAACATAAGAATAAGTAAACATTAAACTCAAATTTTATTCATTGTAACTTAAACATACAACACCATACTCCTTACTCGGCACATAAATTTAGCCCCAACCCATTCCAAAAAAGGTTTAGCCTTCCATTACAGATTCGATACAGCAAGAGATATAAAAGAACATGAACCTTGACATCGATTCACAAATAAAGAAATTAAGATAGAGATGAGAAATGATACTAGGAATAGCCCTGAATTTCTGGGGTTCTCTTGGTTCTTTTCTTTCCTTTTCTTTCTTTTTCCATGTACCTCCGCTTCTTTTCCTTCTTGAACTTGCAAGGTCGATCAGAAATTAATCCCTGTAGAGTTCTCTCTCTTTCTCCAACAACAACCTCTTTTAGGGTCTTAGAATGATGAAAAAATTAGGAACCATTGTATGGCCTAAAAATACTCCTTAAATTGGGAAGATCTTAGCCCTTTCGCATTAATCCAGAGTGTCTTTTTATCTCCCCATGATTTAATGCAAATCATGCATGTTTTGTTCCAATAATCCAGTAGAATTCAACAGACTTTTAAAATTAGTTCAGTTTTCAAAAGGCTGGGAAAGGCCAAAGGTTGGAATTTGCGGCCTTCCTTATGCTGTTATTATTGTTGATTCTGGGCATTTTTGTGCCGTCCGCTGCGACGCACTATGGCGTGGTAGCGATCGCATCTGGTTCTATTGAATCTGGTTCCAGGTATGTTATTCTGCTGAAGATTCGCTGTAGCGCGCTGTGGTAGCTTTGATCCAAACACCGTTCCACTGCAGCGTGTTGTGGCAGCTTGGATCTAAACACAGTTCCGTTGCAGCGCGAAGTAGCGAGACGAGTTAATTTAGATTCTCGCCATGGCGCGCTGTCGCGATTTAACTTTTAAATTTCACTGTTCAATTAGTTATTATAATGTTTCAATTAATATTATTGAAATATCGTCGTGGCCCACTGTGGCGCGCTACATCGGTTATCTTCCAGGCTGTGCAGGTCAGGTTCCAGGTCTCTTCTTCTTACTCATCTGCCATGGCCTGCTGTAGCGCGCTGTGGCGCGTGATAGTGGTTTTCATCCAGAATTTTCTCTTTTAGCTCCAGTTTACCTTCTTTCCAATTTTTCCTGAAAATGTAAGATTTCTAATCAAAGTATGCAGGTTCATATATTGTTTTGAATGTTCTTACTCTCTTATTTTAATATAAATCCTGGGTTCATTAGGTACTATGAAATTTAAATTAAGCGGATATCACGCTAGCAATTTACAATTTTATTATAAGAAGAGCATTTTTGTATGGAATTAATAAAAGGTGAATAATGGCTAAGAATTAAAAATAAAAAGTATGAATATGTCCAAATGATTTATATGCCAAGTATTGAGACAGTGTAGTTAAATCTACATGTGGTATAAAATAAAATCTACACTGCATAAGCTGTAGGTAAAACTAATATAATAAATTACTAAAATAAAAAAAGTAAAGTAATTTCAATTTTAAAAAGTCTGAATAAATATAGTCATAAGACTATAATGATCATTCGCAATCAATATGATTGTAGTTAAATCTATATAATAGGTGAAGAGTTGAGTACGTTTACTCAACTAATCTGAAAGTGAGGTCAACTACAAACACACACATTCCCTCTCAAAGGAATTATGTTGTCTCCGGATACTCCAATAGTGTGGCGCCCCACCCCCAAATCTACAAGATTAGATCAAGGGGAGGTGTGCCACGTTGAAAAATCTCTCACTTATCATTAGATTAAGGTGGAATCCTCAATCCACTAATTAGGGAAGGATGTGCCCTAAAAAATGCAGCAAAATTATTCACTAAGTATATACATTCAACAGAGTGCAGAAGTAAAGGAAAGTAAAATACTACATCTAATCCATCATAATAAAAGATAGGGAATAAACATGTAGCTCAGAATAAAGCAGTACAGTAAAAGAACATATATGGGTATCTAAATAATTACATTAATTTTAAGATAAGTTTAAAATAAAGTAAATCACTCATCCTCACAGAATAAAATGATAGCCACTATACTGATCTTCTGCTCTAACCTACTACTCCTCCAGGTATGGCTCCTCTTCAGGCACAAGGTTTTCAAATTGCTCAGATTCTGATATTATCGATTTCACAATGCTAGGGCCCCAGCTAAGAATTTTTTTTTTTGTTAGACATATTGTCTAAGTACATTTTAAGCTGTTTATATTCATGAGTTTTTATGATATCACCATTTTTACTTAACTACTAAGGCAAGCAACATAATAGGGTGCAACAACTACAAGGGGATGGGAGGAAGTTATAAATAATGAATTTATAAATAAACAATATGTGAGGCAAAAAGACATACCTCAACACTAAAGATGTGATAAGGTTAGGCATAATACATATATAAAGTAAAGAAAATAATAAAATAAAAGACTCATCCTAAATATGATTATGATCATATGAACTATGCAAATTAAAAAAAAAAGTAATCTAACTGTGATACATATAAGTAAGCAAGAAAGAAATATATCATCTTATAAGTATACAAGTAAGTAAGTAAAATAAAGGATAACAGTAGTAAAAGTAACAGTAAAATAGGAAAGTAACTATGTAAGGACAACTATATCAAAAGGAGGGCTAATCTAGCTTGCTGAACCGAAAAATATAATATCACTTAGTATCATAAGAGGCTAAGACAAAATAATGAAGTAGAACTGAAGTGAAGAGGCAGAAAATACATATGCAGTAATATTTTAATTATTTACTTTACTTCAGTGGACACGTCCAGAAGTAGCTAAGAAGTCAAGCACATCTACAAGATTGATTGGGTTCTAACTTAACACAACTCTCCGCAATGAGTACGTGTTAAGTAATTCTTATTTCTCCTTACCCTTATCCATTGGGGTAAAAGTGCACAAACCTGACCAAAAACCAAACCCTTTGCAAATTTTGTCCTAATTATTCTATGTGCTTATTTTATACAATAATATTATCTTATATGATATGTTCAAAGAAAAATGCATAAAGTACAAGGAATACAAAAGCAACAAGCAATTCAATTGTAAGGGACTCTATTATACACAAGTGATATCTATTGTTATCTACTTTAATTTGTTCTATCTACTCCAAGTTATACAAGTTCAGGATTTCCAATTACTACTATCAAGTATAACTTAGATCCACAGCCTTATGAGTTAAAAATAATTAGAACTGATCATGTCCTAATTTAACTCAGTTAATGATGCTTACAAGTTAAATAATAAATAATACGTCCTATTTGATGAATTTAGACGATCATTGCTAAGATCTGATCAAGATATACTAAAACTAGGGATTAGGAATCAAACACTAAGAATTAGGTTTAACCTTATAATCCAAAGATAAATCTTAAGGACTAAAGCTTAAGTCTAATTGTGGACTAATGATTAAGGCAATTCCTACTAAATATAATCAAAGCTTAATAGAATGATCTCCTGGTCTTAGTCTAAAATTGAAAGATAAAATAATCATAATTAAAATATGAAAATCTAAAAACTAATAAAACTAAGATTTCATTTATTGAATAACCCATTTACTCAATGAATGAAGCCTAACCTAATTTTCTATTCCTAGTTCTTAAGGAAAGGATCCTAAAGTGATAGTGAACCTAAGGAAGCTTCTATGGATGAATTAAGAAGTTTAAGAATTGATGATCATTTGCATAATCTATCTTTATTTGCTGGCCTAATTTACTTAAGGAGGTTGGAATGTGAAATTAAAATTAAGTTAGAAATTCATTATTTTTAATTAGGAATTTATTAACCATAAATGGGGATTCTCTCAATTCAACCCAATTAGGAGATTAAGAGCCTAAATTGATTACAAATCAGTTTTATTTCTGATTTTAATGTTTTAATTGATATTTTAGAGGTTAAGGGTACTTAACCTAAATTTTGGGCAAAATAACTATTTTGCCCCTCCTTAAGGGTCTAAAATACTACATTTTGATTAAGAACTCTAAATTGGATTTTATTAATACCAAATGATTTCTTACTGTCCAACATAAAGATAGATAGTAGCTACTTCCAATTTGGACATTATTAAGTCCTATGGGTCCAATTTAAGGATTTTAACTTATAAGGGCAATTTGGTAATTTTACCTAGTGAAGTCTAAGAATTTAGTCAGTTTATTGTTGTTTACTATCTAAGAAATCCATAGAACCTAAATTTACTGAATTCTGATATTTATTGGTCAAGTTATAGCCAAAACAAATTAAGAGTTTAATATGTAGATTATGTGGGTCAAAACCTAACTTTTTCAAATGAAGTCCAAATTTATCAAATTTAGTGGCTATAGCTTCCCTATAACACACTGAGTACTATGACTAGGAGTAGACCCATATTGAACTTCATTTGGTCAAGTTACAACCTAATCAAGTTCTAGGGTGATTAAAGCAAATTAGGGCTTCTAATTATCAAAACCTAAATCATATTTCAGTATACTGTTACTTAGTTTTTTGATCAAAATGGTATATTAGATGAACTAATTTAGAGTTTAATTGACTAATTTATGGTCAAATCAATTATTGATTAGATTAAAGTCTTGCTTAAGATCATTATGGGCTTAAGTGGTAATTATCGAGCAAATTAATTAGTTAAGTGTCCAAATCAAAGTATAAGGTTTCTAACATGAAACATACATATAAATATTAAATTAATTAAAATAAGGAGTAATCAAGGCTAAACAGTTTATTAATTACCATTTGACACAAAATATCCAGGTAAATTTTTAAGAGATTTAGAACATGCTTTTTAGGATAAATGGTAGATTTCCAAATTCAAAATCACCTCCAAATTCACACAATATTTTGACTCCATTAGGGTTCTAGACTCATTAAAATGTGAAAACTATAAAGTTTAGGCAAATCCGAATAGTTTTGGGCTCTACGACGTGCTGTAGCGCCCCCTGGCCGAGAGCTAGGCGCTACATCGTGCTATGGCGCCAGTTTTCCTGAGGTGCGGGCACTACGACTGTAACGACCCCAATATCAAATAGGAGCTTAATCCCATATTGGAGAGTTACCTTAGCATCTAATATCTAATTAGAAGAAATCTAACCAAATGCTAGATGCTAAGTTGGCGAAGAATCTTGATGATGGTGTTAAATTAAGATGAGGAAGGTAGAAGAAGAAAAATGTATGAATGGAAGTAATTACAATTACATGAAGTAAATGGTAGTTGCAATCATAATTATGAATAGGAGTTTAAAGTGATTTCAATTACACGTATGAAAATAGTATTGCAAGTAGGAGTAAGAGTAAGAAATCACATATGACAACATAAGTTTATAAGTATGAAGTTCATATGAAAATTATCCATCCATTTATCCAAGCCAAGTATTTACGTATGAGATATTAATCCCATCTTAGAAAAAGTAAAGAAAAAAGCAAAAGCTTAAGTTATTACATGCCATTAAATTAAAGAACAAGTAAGTAAAAACTCTCTTTCACTTAAAGTAAAAGCAAGTAACAAACTTTTAGGCGAAAGCAATTATAAGATCTTCAAGAACTTGGTCCAGCTCCACTTGCATTAAATTGCACCTGATCTATTATATTTTAGCATTTAAATATAATAGAGCAAAGTCAAGAAAAAAAAAAGTATAGTTAGACTAAACAGTCTAAGCACCTTTTAAGATTTGTTAAACATTTTATAAGTTAATTTTGGATATCACATACAAATTTACAGCTCAAGTATAAGCTGCGGAGCATTTAAAAGCGTACAAATAGGGAAGGGAAATGGACAAATTGTAAAAATAAAAAATGAAAATAAATGAGTGAGAATACACACTAGTAGAGACATTCTAGCTTGCAACCAAAAAGTAAGGGAAAAAGCATCCTAAATAAGGTTAGATATTTCTAAAGTGTATAAGAAAGTAAATGAATTAAAACATGTATATGTTCAATGAAAATATGCGAAGTAAAGAAAAGAAAGCAGTTAAGCATTTAAATAAAATTAAAATAATATACACTGCATTCTATATGAACTATAAGTAAAGTACAAAACTAAAATGGAAAGTACAAAGCATAGTAAATGAAGGAAAAATATTAGACTATCAATCTAAGATACACATAGCCTAGGACTATGAAAAGTAACATAGTTTGAAAGTTATGATGAGATCTCACAATAATTAAGAATGTAAAAGAACTCATATTTTATTTAATTGAAGTTATTTTATGAAAGTATTCATTATGCAGGGACATACAGAATGAAGCGAGGAGTTAAGCACATCTACTTAACAGGTAAAGGAAAGTAGGGCTTCAAAGACAACAAACACTCATATTCATCCTCTAAGAATATGAGGTTTTCTTATTTCTCCTATTTAGTTTGCCCTTGGCTATCCAACAACATTAAACCCCTAAAGTTTTAATGTAAAAGTTTTATTTATGCATAATATCTTATATTTATGTTCAAGGAATAGGCTCAAAGCTAAGCAAGCATTCAAGGAAATTCAATAATTATAAACTAAGCGCTATCCAAAGTTATATAATTTTAATGATCTACTTAACGATTGGAGTAAGTTGAGCTCCCAATTGACTAAGATATATCAATCTCAAGTCAATTGTAAGTAATATAAGTAGTTTAATTTCATTCTATGAGATGATAAAATAATTTATAAGAATAATAATACTAAAATAAAACTAAATTTATCATTATCCTAAACCATTTAATTGAAATAATTTAATAAAATAAAGGCTTAGGAAACTAATTAGAACAATGTGAGACTATGGAATTACCATGTTTGAAGAAGATGAAAATTAAGGTTCTATATACTAAACTCATATAACTAGGTTGTAATTAGAAGGATCTATTTAAATTAATTACTAATCTAGCTAGGTTAAAGGAAAGGGGCTGTAAGCTACAGGCTTTATGTCATTTATAGATTGAAGTTTAAATGGAATATATTACATATTTAAAGCATGATTAGGATATCTATGGAACTCCTAAATCAAATAATAAAGAATCTACATGAAGGTTATGAGGTAATCTAGAATCCATGTTAATTGTTAAGAGATAGACTGTGGCGCCCCACCCCCTGAGTTAAGGGAAGGTGTGTCACTATGGCAAATCCCTCGCTTATCATTAGATTAGGTATAATCTATAATTCACTAATAAGAGAAGGATTGCCCAGTATATACATACAGCATGGTCAATCACTAAATAAATACAAATTCAGAGTGCGTAAGCAAATAGAGGTAAATAGTACAACTAGTTCATAATAATATAAGTAAGGAATATGCAACATACAACTCACTACAATTAGTATAATAAGAAAAACATAGTTTAAAGGTACTTATATTATTACAACATCTTAAATAAGTTTAATGAAAGGAAATAAGCAATCACTCATCCTCATAATAAAGCAGTAAAGGGGGTCTAGAGAGCTTCTGCGTCTCCCGGCTGCTCCTCCTCAAGGAAAGGCTCCTCTTCAAGCACGAGCTCCATAAATGATCTTATTCTAACATTGTAGATTTCACAATGCTAGGGCCCCAGCCAATAAAAGAAAAATCTTATTAGATAATTATCTAAGTACATTTTAAGCTGATATATTATTCTATAAATTCATTAATATCACCATTTACTTAAACTAAATAAAATAGACTAGCATAGGAGCAACAAGTATATGAAAAAAGTGGTAAGTTATAAGTAATAGCATTTATAACTAAGCAATAATGAGGCAAAATATATACCTCAAAAATAAGCTAATATAAAGCTAGGAATACATATATAAATACAGTAGGAAAAGTATTAAAAGAAAGGACTAATCCTAAACATGCTGATGATCATATGACATATGCAGATTAAAAATAAGTAATCTGACTGTGATAAGTATAGTAAGTAGTAACAGAAATTAACATCCTATAAGTAAGTAAGCAGGTAAAGTAAAACTAATTGAAGTAAATGCCATAGTAAAATAGTAAACAATAAACAATAACCAGGTATGTATAGACTACCATGTCAAAATCATTAGCCAATTGGGCCATAGTAAATTCTGATAGCCTTTTTGGGCTAGGGTAGAATAGAAATTCTCATGGCCATTATGGGCTAGGGCAGAACAGGATAGCAGGACTGAGGAGATAGTAAATACAAATACAGTAAATTTTAGTTATTATACTTTACTCCTGTGGACATATCCAAAAGCAACTGAGGAGTGAAGCAATGCAAGACTTCTTGGGTTCCAAACTTAACACAACACTCCTCAATGAGTAATGCTAAGTTATCCCTTATTTTTTCTTACCCTAGTCCATTGGGGTAAAATGCACCATATGAACCAGAAAACTGAACCAAATGCAAATGTTATCTTAATTATTCTAAGTTTTCATTTCATGCATAATGTTGTCTTATATATCATGTTTAAGGCAATGGCACAAAATATAAGGAATATGTAAGCACAAATACATTAATAGTGAGCAAGGGACTCTACTACACAAGGTGACATCTTTTGTTATCTATTAAAACTATTATAACTATTCCAAGTTACACAAATTCAGGATCTCTAATTCCTGCCATTGAGTGTAACTCAGAATCACGACCTTATAAGTTAAAAGTAATTAGAACTGATCATGTTCTAATTTAATTCAATCAAAACCAACTACTAGTTAAATAATAATTCAACAAGTCCTAATTAATAAATTTAGACACTCTAAAACTAAGATCTGATCAAGATCTACTAACTTTATGGATTATGAATTAAACATCACAAATTGGAGTTAATTGCATAATCCAAGGTAAAGCTTAAGGACTAAAGTTTAAGTTTAAATGTGAACTAATGATTAAGGCAAATCCTATTAAGTATAATCAAGCTTAATAGGATGATCTTTTTATTCTTATTCTGAGGTTGAAAGATAAAATAATTAAGATTAAATTATGAAAATCTAGAAACTAATAAAACTAAGGCTCCATTCATTGAATAACCCACTTTATTCAATGAATGAAATCTAGAAACTAATAAAAGTCGTCAATGGTATTGGTGGAACTACACCGGTAGTAGGAATGGCCCGGCCTTCCGCAGTTGAAACAGTTCCTGGTTCTATGGTAGCATTGACCGTAAGGGTGGGGTCGAGTGCAACCATTGAAGAAGTAGGTAGAAGGGGATTCTTCTTCCAGTTGATATACCATAGCTTGCTTGGGATGCTCGTGTTGGAATGAGGTTGACCAAAAACTCCTCTTAGGTCCTTCCAACGCTTGATCTTGCTCCGCCACTTTGGAAGATTTCAAGAGTTTGGCAAAATTGGTCAGACAGAGGGGGACGACTTGGCTTCTAACAGAAGGTTGCAAACCACTTCGGAATTGGTGGCATTGATTCAATTTAGTAGGAATGAGGTTGGCAGTGAATCTTGTTAGTCACTGAAATTTAGCTTCATATGCAGAGACAGAATGGTTCTCTCGGGTTAAATTCAAGAACTGGTCCCCCAGGTTATGTTTTGCAGATGTGGGGATGTACTTAGCTTGGAATGCCTCAATATGCTCATCTCAGGTGATATCCTCAAGCTCTAGGTTGGAAAACAGTGTGTTATGATTATTATCCCACCAATACTCTGTTTCTTCTTGGAGGAGGTGGGTATCAAATGGATTACTTCGAAGTTAGGACACTTGATACTAGTGAGAGTTTTCTCCACCATCTTCATCCAGCTGGCTGTGTCGATAGCTGAAAGGCTCCCATTAAAAGTAGGGGGCCTTAGACGTAGGGAACTATGTAGCAGTACATCTATGGACTAAACTTGATGCTGAAACGAGTAGTAGGATGCAGGTGCTATCTCATAAATTGGATGATTTTGATTCATGTGTGCTGTCAATAATCATTCCATTCTCTCAGCTTATTTTGATTGAGATTCTATCATTCTTTCTACTTGTTGTGTGATTTTACCATCATTTTGACTGCTTCAAGCAGTGCACTCAGTTCAGAGGAGGAGTTGCCAGATGAAGCTGGGGAGGAACTCGGACTAAGATTTATTTTTGTGCTAGTCTAAATTTAGAAAATAACACCCTTTTAGAATTTTGAGGAAATAAAACATGATAATTGTTGCATTACTTGTTTTAATTTGAAATACATGAAATAGGAAGATACAATAGAGAGGATGAACAAAAACACTAAAATATCTATCTAATATATCTTTCGGTGAAAGCATGACGGAAATCCTTGAAGGTAGCCTCACGCCACCTTCCTCCGCGCCTATGGTAAGTGACCAGTGGGTGACAACCCACCAATCTTCAGCGTGGTCCTGCAAGAGGAGAGATACTATGGAAAATTGAATGTCATTGAGGCACTCAATTGCTTCCATAATAAAGCTCACATGGTTCAGCCATTCCTTGGCTAAAGCAAGAAGGTCGAAGCCTCTAAAGATGTAGTGTAAGAGCATTCGATCTAGTACTCAAACACCTTGCTCCAACACTCCTTCAATGTATCTCCCATATATTTGGCCAAACTAGGAGACGTACTCCCATATAGCCTCAAATCACCGGTAGTACCACCAGAATGACATATTCGAGTGCGAAAGCAAATGGAGGTAAATAATACATCCTGTTCACAATAATATAGGTAAGGAATATACAACATACAACTTAGAATAATCATTATAGTAAGAAAATTACAATTTAAAGGTACCTATATTATTACAGTATTTTAAATAAGTTTAATGAAATGAAATAACTAATAACTCATCCTCACAATAAAGCAGTAAAGGGGGTCTAGATAGCTTCTGCCTCTCCCTACTGCTCCTCCTCAAGGAAAGGCTCCTCTTCAGGCACGAGCTCCTCAAAATGATCTGATTATAACATTATCAATTTCACAATGTCAGGGCCCCATCTAATAAAAGAAAAATTTTATTAGACAATTGTCTAAGTACATTTTAAGCTAATATATCATTTCATGAATTCATTAATGTCACCATTTACTTAAACTAAGGAAAATAGACCAGCATAGGAGAAAGAAGCATACAAACGAAGTGATAAGTTATAAATAACAGCATTTATAACTAAGTAACAATGAGGTAAAAGACATACCTCAAAAATAAGCTAAGGCAAGGCTAGGCATACATATATAAATATAGTAGGAAAAGTATTGAAAGAAATGACCAATCCTAAATAAGCTGATGATTATATGACATATGCATATTAAAAATAAGCAATCTGACTGTGATATATATAGTAAGCAGTAACAGAAACTAATATCCTATAAGTTAGTAAGCAGGTAAAGTAAAGTTGACTAAAGTAAATAAATATTATAGTAAACAGTAAATAGTAATCAGGTATGTATAGATTGCCATATGAGAATCACTGGCCAATCGAGCCACAGTAAATTCTCATAGCCTTTCTAGGCTAGGGCATAATAGAAATTCCCATAGATTTTCTGGGCTAGGGTAGAACATGATAGCAGGACAGAGGAAGCGGTAAACATAAATGCAATAAATTTTAGTAATTTTACCTTGCTCTTGTGGACACGTTCAGAAGAAGCTGAGGAGAAGCACGTTTATAAGACTTTTTGGGTTTCAAATTTAACACAATACTCCTCAATGAGTAA
This sequence comes from Gastrodia elata, assembly GCA_016760335.1. NCBI lineage: Eukaryota > Viridiplantae > Streptophyta > Magnoliopsida > Asparagales > Orchidaceae > Gastrodia > Gastrodia elata. Next base: position 31,459,165 of record CM028670.1, on the reverse strand, counting down.
TACTAAGTTATCCCATATTTCTCTTTACCCTAGTCCATTGGGGTAAAATGCGCCATATCAACCAGAAACTTGAACCTAATGCAAATATTATCCTAATTATTCTAAGTTTTCATTTCATGCACAATGTTATCTTATATGTCATGTTCCAGATAATGACACAAAATACAAGGAATGTGTAAGCACAAATACATTAATAGTGAGCAAGGGGCTCTACTACACAAAGTAACATCATTTGTTATCTATTAAAAACATTCTAACTATTCCAAGTTACATAAGTTCAGGATCTCTAATTCCTACTATCGAGTGTAACTTAGAAGTATTTCCTTATAAGTTAAAAGCAATTAGAACTGATCAGGTTCTAATTTAATTCAATCATAATCAACTATTAGTTAAATAATAGATCAGCATATCCTTATTGATGAATTTAGATGTTCAAAATAAAGATCTGATCAAGATCTACTAATCCTTTGGATTATGAATTAAACACCACAAATTAGAGTTAATTGCATAATCCAAGGAAAAGCTTAAGGACTAAAACTTAAGTCTAAATGTGAACTAATGATTAAGGTAAATCCTATTAAGTATAATCAAGCTTAATTGGATGATTCTCCTATTCTTAATCTAAGGTTGAAAGATAAAATAATCAGGATTAAATTATAAAAATCTAGAAACTAATAAAACCAAGGTTCCATTCATTGAATAACCCACTTTATTCAATGAATGAAATCTAACCATACATCTATTCCTATTCCTAATGAGAAGATCCTAATGTGAAGTGTAGATCCTAATAGACTCCTAATGAAAATGACTTAGGGATTTTTAGGAGTTGTTAGAATTTATTTTGATTTAGCTTCATTTGCTATTTTCATTTAGTTAGCGAAGTTAAAAATGAACTTTAGCTAAGTAAAGTACATTACCCTTAGGGATTTTAAACCTTTAAGGGGGATTTTTATCAAATTGATCAAATTATGAAATTTATGATTTAAATTGATCCTAAATCACTTTTATTACTATTTTTAATAATTTAAAAGATATTGTAGGGGTTTAGAACACTTAACCCAAAATTTGGGCAAAATGACTATTTTGCCCTTACCTAAGGGTCTAAAAAACTACTTTTTAATTTAGGGCTCTAAATTAGAATTTCTTGACACCTATTGATTTCTTACTATCTAACATGAAGATTGACAGTACGTACATCAAATTTGGACAAGAATTAAGCCTTATGGGTCCATGCTAAGTAATTGGATCTAAGGGGGAAATTTAGTAATTTTACATAGTGAAGTCTAAATATTTGTGCAGTTTATTGTTGTTTGTTGTTCAAGGATTCGTAAAGTCCAAAAACACTAAAATCTGAGGTCTATTGGATTAGTTATGGTGATTCAATTCTAAGGAAAAAAAAAGGAAATTTTAGGGTTTAGGGAAGGGTCCAAAACCTAACTTTTCCATTTGATGTCCAAATTCAGTAAACTCAGTGGCTGTCATTTCCCTATATCACACTGAATACTTTAATTGGGAGTAGACCTAAATTGGACCTTAATTGGCCAAGTTATGACCTAATTAGGGTTAGGAAGGGTAGAGTACTTGGAGTCAAAAATTGGGGCCTACTCGATGCAGTACAAGGTGGTGAATCCTCGACTGGGCTCATTGCTCTCGATGGGTCTCCAGGCAGCTATTGAGTGAATGGGGCTAAAGGAGGCAGTTGGAGGATCTCTCAAAGTTGGGAGGACAAGCACCGAGTAGCGAACATTGCGTGTCGCATAAGCGACGCACGCAGGTGAGGTGCGGCAGGGATGAAATTGGGACCGTCCAATTGATTGGATCCGGTTTAACAGGGAGGCAGATGACATCAGTTAAATGGAATGGTGCAGACTGATCCCTGATGGAGCCATTAAGTGCGGAGTTAAATAATAATATAAATAATTAATTTCAATTGACTCTCTTTATTAAAATTGACTAATTAATTGATTTCAAAAAAATTCTAGATATTCACCCTTAACTAATTGAGGGGTTAGTAACGTAATGGCGAGGTCAAATTTCAATTTGATGAGTATTTAATTATTTGATTTTTGAGGTATTTTAAATGTTATTAAAATATTCGACAGAATTTTGACGACTTTCGATTGCCTCCAAAATATCACCCATGGCTAATTTGGGGGCAATGAGCACAATAGCGTAGTCCAATTTTTAATATTATGTCAAAATAATAGGTCAATTTCTAGGATTCTTGGAATTCCTAAAATCAGGGTTTGATCTATTTGACCCCTAGTGTAATAACCCTATTGTTGTTACCCATCAATTAGTGACCAAATTGACTCCAAACCTCTTCCATTACTCTTATAATAGTGTTAGGAGTCTCCACCTCACATTTTATGTAATTTGGATACCGTTTGATAATTTCCAACATTTCCTAGTTTTTTGATAATTCTAAAAATACCTAATTTATTTAGACCTAAGAATTAAAAATGGAGTCTGCCATTGGACTTAGCACACCCAAATTAGCTAGGGGTGGAATTTGAAAGTGTTTGTGAGTCGTCAAATTTTTGCAAATTTTTTAATATTATTTTAATACCCAAGAAAATTAAAATAATTAATTGACCTCTGATCGAAAATCCAATTTCATTTTTGAATTCCTCAACCCTCAATTAGGTAAAGGTGAAAATTTGGGATTTTTCAGAGTGTGTTTTAATAATTAAATTTAATTATACAAATTAGGTAATTAAATAATTTAAAATAGCATTTAATTAATTAATATGTATAATAATTAAACATTTTTACAAACGGCTAAATTAAAGAAGTTGGGGATCAGCTGTGCCACATGAAACACCAAACAGCGGTACGATCGCATCAGAACCATTGATTTTGTTTTCAAATAAATCGAACGGTGGCCATTTAAATAGAGACCTGGACCTTTAGATCACCATCCAGATCCAATGGTCATGATCCTGCTATTGTACATCTTCCACCTCCCTCTGTCATCATACCCTACTGATAAGGAAGGTGGGGGTACGACGCCTCTTCATCACAGGCACCTTCGTGTATTAGTCCCTATTCTCTTCCTTTCCATGGGGACACTCCAGAAAAGCAAAGGGCAAAAGTTGAATGCTGCTGGGAACTGCAGGATAAGGAATCGTCAAATCGAGCTCATTCATTCACCATACAGATCTTTTGACCAAAGACAAGGGCGCAAGTACATCGTCTCCTTCACCTTTCTTATGGCTAATTATTGATAAGCTGCGATTTTCCTTTAGAACTGGGTAGCGTTCGTTCAATATTCTTAAGAAGAGTATGCAGTTAATTAAGAATATTTAGAAGTATAGCAAATCCTTCTACCCTGTATTTTTGGTTTAGAAATATTCAGTAGTAATTATAATAAAGGAGAACGAAATGATAACATCAAAGGAAATTTAAAAGCACCAAGCACCAAGCAGCTATCGAGTGAATGGGGCTAAAGGAGGCAATCGGAGGATCTCTCAAAGAGGGGAGGACAAGCACCAGCAGTGTCGCATAAGCGACGCGCGTAGGTGAGGTGAGGCAGGGACGAAATCGGGACCGTCCATTTGGACGGTCTGATTAATTTGATCCAGTTTAATGGGGAGGCAGATGGCATCAGTTAAATGGAACGGAGCGGACTAATCCCTGATGAAGCCGTTAAGTGTAGAGTTAAATAATAATATAAATAATTAATTTCAGTTGATTCCTTTTATTAAAATTGACTAATTAATTTACTTCAAAAAAATTCTAGATATTCACCCCGAGCTAATTGAGGAGTTAATAATGCAACGGCAAGGTCAAATTTCAATTTTGATGAGTATTTAATTATTTGAATTTTCGGGGTATTTTAAATATTATTAAAATATTCGACAAAATTTTGACGACTTCCGATTACCTCCAAAACATCACCCATGGCTAATTTGGGGGCAATGAGCACAATGTTGTAGTCTGATTTTTGATATGAGGTCAAAATAATTAAGTCAATTTCCAGGATTTCTGGAATTCCCAAAATCAGGGTTTGATCCATTTGACCTCTAGTGTAAGAACCCTAATACTATTACCCATCAATTAGTGACCTAATTGACTCCAAACAGCTTCAATTACTCTTATAATAGTGTTAGGAGTCTCCACCTCACATTTCGTGCGATTTAGAGACCGTTTGATAATTTCTAATATTTCATGGTTTTTCGATAATTCTAAAAATATCTAATTTATTTAGACCTTAGAATTAAAAATAGAGTTTGCCATTGGACTTAGCACACCCAAATTAGCTAGGGGTGATATTTGGAAGTATTTGGGAGTTGTCAAATTTTTGTAAATATTTTAATATCATTTTATTACGCAAGAAAATTAAAATAATTTAATTGACCTCCAATAAAAAATTTAATTTTATTTTTGAATTTCCCACCTCTCAATTAGGTAAAGGTGAAAATTTGAGATTTTTCAAAGTGTGTTTTAATAATTAAACTTAATTATACAAATTAGGTAATTAAATAATATAAAATAACATTTAATTATTTAATATGTATAATAATTAAAGATTTTTCCAAATGGCTAAATTAAAGAAGTCGGGGATCAGCTGTGCCACACGAAATACCAAACAGTGGTACGATCGCATCAGAACCATTAATTTTGTTTTCAAATAAATCGAACGGTGGCCATTTAAATTGAGACCTGGACCGTTGGATCACCATCCAGATCCAACGGTCATGATCCTGCTATTGTACGTCTTCTACCTCCCTCTGTCATCGTACCCTACCGATAAGGAAGGTGGGGGTACGACGCCTCTTCGTCGCTAGCACCTCCGTGTATTAGTCCCTATTCTCTTCCATGGGGACACTCCAGAAAAGCAAAAGGCGAAAGTTGAATCTGCTGGGAACTGCAGGATAAGGAATTGTCGAATCGAGCTCGTTCATTCACAATACAGATCTTTTGACGAAAGACAAGGGTGCAAGTACATCGTCTCCTTCACCTTTCTTCTGGCTAATTATTGATAAGCTGCAATTTTCCTTTAGAACTCGGTAGCATTCGTTCAATCTTCTTAAGAAGAGTATGCAGTTAATTAAAAATTTGAGAAGTATAGCAAAACCTTCTACCCTGTATTTTTGATTTAGAAATATTTAGTAGTAATTGTAATAAAGGAGAACGAAATGATAACATCAAAGGAAATTGAAAAGCTTCATTCCCTAAATTCATAAATGCTATACATCACATTGTTTTTTTAATTAAAAGTTCTCGTAATTAATCTTTAATTCTTTCACACATTTCTTTTATCGATTTTACAAGAAATTGAAACATCATAAGAAACAAACTTGATTTACTTTATGCCGAATTAGATTTTTTTCAGTTATGCTAAAGGAATAAATATTAGAACTGATTCCTTTTGAAATCAATAAGGTTTAATCCAATTCTACCCAGTAATGTTATGCATTCAATGTCATACATTAGGCTTTAAAGAGGATTATAGAACTCTAGACTTCAAGTTCTTCAAATCCCGTCTTATGCAGACAAAGAAATCCTTTATAAATTTTGTCATAAAAATCTTAATTCGCTTTACTTTAATAGGAATCGACAATGTAATAATCAATGGAGCCAATCAAATATGATCAAACTTGATGTGAATATCAGTTGAATATCACTTCATTCAATTACAGTAAAGAGAAATTTAGGGATCATTTTCTCTTACCTTAGTATTTGATCTAAATAAAATTTATAAAATCAAATCAAATAACATAATATGATCCTTCATCTGATAGACTTATGGTATCGTAAAGAGTTTTGAGTTGCCTAATCCTAAAAGCCCTAAAACCTTCTGTTTCGCAAATCCCATCTGAGGAAAATGATAGTCAAACGATTGTCGCCTTCAAACTGGCCGGTCCATCTCGATCTCGAACTAAGCCATCTTATTAATCTACGTGGCGCATGGATTTAGAAACACAAATAGCGCCATCTCAATTTATGTACGTGGCACCCAATTATTAGCTCACAGAATACGCAGTGAAGAATTGTCGTTAGATAAATGAAATTAAAGGATAGTTTTATGTATAAATTCATAAAGTAATGTAAAATCAATTTTATTATAATTTGTAAAATAATAATCCTATATATGTGATATTATATACCATCTTGATCACAAAAATGTGTAGAATAATAATATGTCAATTAATTTATGTTTGAAAAATTATTTAATTTACTCATTTTATTTTGATTAATTAAATAGTTAAGTATTAATTTCAAATCTTAATTACATCACAACTAATTCAATTAAACTTCAAATATGACACTTAAATAGTCCGTTTCACTCACAAAAATATGAGGAACAATAATATGAGATCAAATATATGTTTTGAACCCTAGATCTCCTAATGATATTTTAAGCCTAATTAAGACCCCTCAAAAACCCTAAAAAATCAATGTTGTCTAAATTCAACATAGTTAATGTCAGTTTACTCCTTAGGGTATAAGGATCACATTGACAAGTACAACTTATCAATTGGACTACATTTGGACTTTTTTGGTATTTTGCTCCTTAATTTAGGATAAATGTTAATTTATTAATTTTCATAAATACTTGTTTTAGGATGTGTGAACCTTAGGATAGCAAACTTATTTCATTTATTATCTCCCATATAGTTTAAATTGTATGTATAAATTTTACATTTTCATAATTTTGATGATTAGAAATTGTTAAATGCTCATTCAAGTTAAATTTCCTCCATTGTAGAATTACTTAGGAATGATTTGAATTGAATGAAATTATGTATATTTTTAAATTGATTTTTCAAATCCTAGTTGCTAGCTATTATATTAATGCAAATTATGAATTAGAAATGTTTAGGAACTTCTATAATTAATTATTTTCATATGTAGAATTAATACATGAATAAATTAAATAGAATAATTGCATAACATATGCTGAATTTTATCTCTCTATTTCATGTATGTTCATATGGAATTTAGATTACTTGACTTGAATATATTGTCAAATTTCATATAAATAGAATGTAAAGTTACATGTAATTTGCTTAGGTTGGAACATAATTAGAATTAATATATTATGCTTTGAATTAAGTTAATTATACGTCTTTAATGATTTGTTCTTTCATTTTATCTTCTAGCAAGTTGAGAATTATACAAATATATCATGTTTTATTTCATTGGTGAATGTTATATGCCCAATTATGAAATATAGTTTCTATTACTTATCTCATGCTATGATTAAATTGGAATAAGCATCTTATGTAATGGATTATTTTAATCTTAGCTTTATATTATTGATCTTTCCAATTAATCTTCCAAATGAATGGAAGACCTGCATGTTAATGTCCTATGTGTTTCTTTTGAGCAAATACAATAGAGTGCATGCCAAAATAATTGGAATTAGAATGAGATTCTTATGTTTCTATATGTTTTACTTCTCTTTTAGTTATATGTTAGATTTAACATAAGAATCTTTCAATTTCTTTTGTATTCAACTTAATACTTTCAATTGTTAAGTTAAAGTTCCTTAAAAGAGCTCATGATAAGATTAGTGCTCAAACAATCACTTAGATGATTAGTACCTATTTCTATAGTCTTTAACCTTCCAATTTAGTTCTTAATTGATTTAATCTTGGGAACCATAACTCCCTTTTATGCTTTAAATAAGCTATTAGATTTCTAATTTCCTACAACTACAAATGAATTATTACTTGTAGGATATAATATACTTCTTTCCTTACTTTTAAATACTCAATATCAATTAATCTTAGATAACTTTATGATTGAATTGATTTGATATTTTCTAGTTTGTAAGCTTACTAGATGAAGCTGATAGAATTTCTTTTAGCTTAGCAAACTATAAATTTTACTCTTCCTTACTAGTTTCCTTAAATTTTAATCATTAATTAGTTTGATTTGATTAGTTTAGGACTAGTATAGGATGAATTTTATTTACTTGAAAATACTATTTTCTAAACTTCTCATTCTTCTGCTATTAATTTTAATTGACTTAAATATGAATATCTATAAGTTAATTAGAAGCTCAATTAGCTCCAATCATTAAGTAGATCATTAAAAATTTATATAATAAAATGATATCACATAGTTTACAATTATTGAAATTTATTAAATACTTACTTAGCTTTGAGCCTTTTTCCTTGAACATTCATACAAGATCATTGTGAATAAATAAAAGTTTCATAAAACTTTGTGGGGAATGCCTTATGGAAATTTGAATAAGAAAGATAGCGCTTATAATATGATTTCACATTTTAGAGAGGGTAAATGTGAATGTTCGACCCCCCACTGTATCTAGTTGGGCAGACGTGCTTAAATTATCATCCCATTCTGTTGAATACTGCACAAAATGAGATAACTTATAAATATAACTTCAACTAATAATATAAGAGTTCTTTTACAATCTTATTGATTATAAGATCTATTCATAACTGTTTAGTTATGATTATTTTTTTCATAATCCTAGGCTATGTTTATCTTAGACCAATAGTCTAAGATACTTCATTACTTTCTATGCTTTACACTCTCTATTTTTAGTATTTTGTTTTGCTTACAGTTTATTTAAAATACAGTGTTTGTTGCTTAATTTCATTTAATGCTTCACTGTGTTTAATTTGCTTACTTAGCATAAATTTCATTGAATATGTATTACCTTTATTTCATTACTTAAAATGCACATAGTAGTTTCTAGCCTTTTAAGATGCTTTTCCCTTACCATTATTGGATGCAAGCTAGGGACTTGTATACAAGTGTGTATTTTTACTCAACTTATTTCATACTGTCTTCTTTATAATAATGCTTACTTTCTTTTTCTATACTTGATAGCTTTTATAGCTCTACTATATAGTTTAAATTGTAAATTATGCTTGTAAATTCCTATTAACTTAAAATGTAGCCAATCTTAAAATGTGCTTAGACTGTTTAGTCTAACTACCTTTTTTCTTTTATTGGCTTGCCCTATTATATTTAAATACCAAAATATGATAGATCAAGAGCTCTTTGATTCAGGCAATACAGACACTAGTGCTTGAAGAGTTTTTAAAATGAAAGGCTTTCGCTTATTATTTAAAATTTCTTGCACTTTTGGTTTAATGAAGAGAATTATTGTATTCTCTCTTTCCTTTTTTTTAAAATAGTTTTGTAATAATTAAACTAGATACTGCTTGAGTTATTCTTACCCACCTATCTTCACATATCTATGTTGTGATTATTTATTTTGTAATTGCTTGAGTTGAATGAGTGGATTATATTAATTGCTTATATTGTTTATACTTGCAATGTTTTCATGTATCTTCTATTGCTCTCATTACAAATTCATTTAGCTTAACAACTACTCATAAAGTGACTTGGCCACTTATCATCTATATTTGATCAGTTTTCTTCTAATTAATTATTAGGTGCTAAGTTAATATCCCAATGTTAGATTAATCTTCTATCCAATTAATGGAGTCATTACAGTTGGTATCAGAGCTAAGGTTGAGAATGTTAAGTTAAAAAAAGAGATATCCACTCATCCAAGACAACAACATAGAAATGTAAAAATATTCAAAAAATATCAACATAGCAAAGTGAACTAATTCCAAAAAAAGAATTGATCTTAACTTTAAATGAAATTAAATCAATTGACTCTTAGATGGAGAATCCAGAGTCAGAGTTAAGACAGTACACTAGAGAGTTCTTTCAGTATTGGGAAGACGACCACAACCTTGGCTCAATGTATGGACGTCTCTACTTGGAAGTGTCTAATGCTGGAAGTAAAGTGCTTGATAAAACATTAAAGTACTATGTGTTCAGGGGAGACTGCATCCCTCAGTTAGCTAGGGAGTGGCTTTTAAGGGTTTCCAATACCTTCACTACCATAAGATGCCCCGATCACATACGCCTCCAAATGTTAGATGAGTTCTTCGACAACTATGCCCAAGATTGGCGGGCTCTTGCCCACAGCATCCTTATTCGATCTAGTAGACGCCTTCATTGTGCACCCCTATATGCTGATTTTGAATTTATGTTTTATAACAAATATTGTAAATGAATAATTAGTTTCCATTTCAAGCAACTTTCATAGTAGTTTGTATATTGTAGTTGCTCTTTCTCTTATATCTTATGTTCTTTTCTTAATGTATCTCAAATTTTTGAATATTAATGAGAAGTTCTTCCTTTTATTTACATGTTCTAAATTTTCATTTTCTTTATTTAATAGAATGAATCCAAATCATGAAGATCCTTCTTCTTTTATTGTGAAGGATGCTGAACCTAGTACCCCATCTCTTCAAGAAGAGATGAGGCAGATTATGGGTTTATTCAAGACAATGATTGAGGCCCAAACAAGGGCTGTTGAAAGAAAAGCTTCTACAAGCAATCCTTCTCAACCATCTCCTATTTCTCCTTTTCCCTCTCCCATCCTACCACAATCTTCACAAGTCTAACTTCCTCATTATCTTGCCTTATCAGAAACTATTGTTCTTGCTTTCAAGGCAGTACCTGCCCCACTACCACCTACTCCAGGCCCGGTAGTATATGCTTTTCTCTTAGTTTTCCTACATTTAAACCCCCTTAATTTTAATGGCCAAGCCTCACCTATGGAGGCAGCTAATTGGTTTAATGTAGCAGAGAAGCTCTTGAGAAGCATAAAGTTTCCAGAGAGTGAGAATATAAGATTAACTAGTCACCTTTTTAAGGAAGAGGTTAAGTTCTGGTGGGATAGTGAGTTGAAAGCTTGCTTTTCAGATACATGTTTAGAAGATATTCCTTGGGAGGAATTTGAACAAGTTTGTAAAGATGAGTTCATTCCTCCTTCTGCTCGAACAATTGTAGAAGACAATTTCATGCAGTTGACGCAAGGAAATTGTACAGTTCATGAATATGAAGTAAAATTTAGTAAATACTGTTGTTTTGCAATAGAAATAGTCTGTAGTGAAGTGGCAAGGTGTAGTCATTTCTTGAAAGGCTTAAGGAACTCGATTAAGGGCCATCTAATGTCCTTACATCATAATAATTTTCCAAAGCTGTTAGAAGGTTCAAAAATGATTGAGCACCACCAAGCTCAATCTGAGATGCAAAAATGACCTCATCCTCCACCACAGCACCAAGAATCTTGTAGGAGTTGTGCTTAGTGTTTAAACGCCTTCCAAATATCAAAAGGTAAAGAGCAATAGGGAAGCTTGTCAGCCAAGTGCGATAGACCACACCCATATGGCAAGTGCTATCACACGGGGAATAGGTGTTATATATGCGGTAGAAGTAATCATTATTATTAGAATTGCCATGCTGCTTGGATTGTTGACTGAATGAAGATTAATCGCCAATAGCAAGTGTAGAATCCCACTCCCTATAGTACTAAGGCTCAGCTCCCCGCTCTTATGCCCCCTCCTACAGGCGGAAATATTCACGATAAGAAGAAAGTCTCTTCTCAAGCCCAAAGGTATGGGCAGGGTAATCGTGCCAACAAGGGAAAGGCTGTCGATCAATCCTCAGCCATACACAGAGTGTATGCTCTCTCAGCTTCCATCTCAAAGGATGAAAGCGATGTTGTGACTGGTACATTTTACATTTAAATTTTTTGTTTCATGTCTTTCATTTTGAGTACCTTTACTTCTTTCACTATTTGCTTTTAAATTTCCTAAGAAGTAGTTGAATTTTCTTTTCTTTCCTATTATAGGAACATTGATAATTAAGAACTAGCTATGTAAAACTCTTTTTGATACGAGAGCTAATCACTCATTCATATCAATGAATTGTGCATCTTCCCTAAACTTTCAACCTTTCAACCTGGGTAATGCATTGAAGGTGCAGATGCCATCAAGTGCTTAAATGATAACAAAAAGATTATATTTAGTAGACATCCCAATCAGCAATTAACTCTTTCCTATTAAACTTATTATTATATCGATTGCCAATTTTGACATAATTTTAGGGATGGATTGGCCAAAGAAATTCAATGCAATAATAGATTGCAATAGAAAGAAAGTTTCCCTTTAAGTAGGGAGAAAACCAGAAGTATTTGTAGGCAAGCTTGGCCTAATGGCATCATTAATAAATACACATGAAGCCAAGCACCTAATTGGTAAAGGCTGCTATACTGTGCTAGTAACTTTAATTGGTGAATGGAAAGAGTAATCTAATGGATACCCCTATTATAAGAGAGTTCTTATATGTATTTCTAGATAAATTACTTGGACTGCCTCCAATAAAAGAGGTAGAGTTTTCAATTGAGCTAATTCTAGGAACTCAACCCAAATCCAAAGCTCTATATAGGGTGGAACCAAAAGAACTTCAAGAACTTCATGAATAGTTATAGGAACTGTTTAAAAAAGGTTTTGTGCGCCCTAGCATGTTGCCTTGGGGAGCTCCTGTCCTTTTCATGAAGAAGAGGGATGGATCCATGAGAATGTGTATAGATTATAGAGAGCTCAATAAGGAGATAGTGAAGAACAAGTATCCTCTTCCTAGAATAGATGACTTGTTCGACTAATTAGTTGGAGCAAAAGTCTTTTCTAAAATTGACTTAAGAACTGGATATTATCAGATACGACTTGAAGATATAAATATTTCTATAGCGCCCCGCCCCATCACCATGCGCAAAAGACAAGTATAATCATAATCAGCAGTGGAGCAGTGCACTACTCGGGAGGACGAGCTTACAAAACCTATCTTCCCGAATAGAATAAAAGGGGCTGAGCTACACTGAAGGTTGCTGACTCAAACCTGAGAGTAGGATTGAGAGTCAATACTTAAGATAAGTGTAAATTACTTGTCTTAAGTATTAGAATAATACTTACATTGGATTTAAAAAGATAAATATGAATCCAATATATGTTATCAATATATCAGCATTTCCAGTATGCTGATCACATCACAATACTAAGTATAGTAGTATAACAGAGTACGAAAGCTAAAGCAAAATATTCAGAATACATTCATCACAGAGTAGTAGTAAATATTCATCTCAAAAAAGAAACATAAAATACATTCAAAGTTATTACAAACTGATTTAAAAGATGAAATGTAAAGTCTATCTAAAGTACTAAAATAAGCAGTAAACAAAAGGTGGAAGGCTGATCAACTAAGGCTCCACGTACTCCTCCTGGATCTCTTGTAGGTCCTCCTGCCTTGTCTCCACAAACTGCTCAGGATCTAGCAAATTGCCGGATCCCAAAAGTACCCCGTGTTAGACAAGAAGTCTAACACATCACAACTAACTAAGCAGTTATAAAGTAAATGCAATAGACAGTAAAGTAAATACAGCTGTAGAAAATAATAGTAAAGGCACTATGTAACTAAAATTATATTAAAACTGAATAATAAAAGTAAATAAGAGTATCAAAAGCTCAAAAATCAATGTAAAAGATGTCTAATGCTATACTATATATCACTGAAATGATGCACCCAAATATGCCACAAAATGGTATGCCACAGTATATAACAGAACTATCACTAAAAGACTATGAGTCATACAATCCAATGTATACATACACCTAGTTGGGAAGACAGTATGGTGATGCTGATGCATCCTGAAATTCCTTAATTAATGTATGCAACATTCAGTAACCCATAATTTATCACTGATATCCATGCATCACTACTGAAATGATTCCTCAAACTTATGCTCATGTTTATGCCCATGCTTCTATTATATATGAGTAAAATTCAGAAATCCACAAAAGTTTGAATGCCGATAATGAATTCTAGATCTCCACTGTGCAGAATTTTGCTAAAAGGATTCTGACTCCTAGCTTCTAGAATGATAATTGGTTAAAGTTAAAGATTTACTTAATGATCATTAGAAGGGATGATTGTATACACATATTTAGCACGTTTGTAAGAAGGGTGATTCTTATCACTTAGTTTGATTAATCCACCATAACAAAGCGATCTTCGATAGGAGGCATCGCCCATTGGCGATTTGTATCTCAAGATAAGTTATTAAGATGCCTAACTCACAATCACACTCAGTTTCTTAAAGAAGGTGATTCTAATTACTTAGTTTGTTTGAGCCACACCTATTGAAGCGGTCTTCGTTAGGAAGCATCGCCTGTTGGCGATTTATATTTCAATCAAACTAATGAATGAGCACCTATTTAATAGACTCTTAGTCTTGGGAGATTTACTATAATGGGACTGTATTCATCTAGTCCCTCAGGATAGCACCTGCTCATAAGTCCACATTGGAGTGAATCAACCAATCATGAATACAACTGAAGAAAACCAGTACTATGGGTATACCATACCACACCAACTAAAAATTTGGGTTCACACAATTCTATTTAATTAACAAGGATTTATCAAGATTATTAATTCTTATGCTAAATAGGTAAGTCCTATACAAGGCTCCAAGAAAATGTGATCAAGTATCACCCAATATAGATTCTAACACAAGGAAAGGTGTCATTCTAATATCTTAAGTGATTCCTACCACGAGGGGTTACGATCAACTTCTAAAGTTAAGGGATCATCTAAGCTTCTACCTCAATGAGTTATGTAAAGTCCTCCTACCTTAATGTATATTCAAATTTAGGTCTTTAAAATATTTCAAAAATGATCTTGTATTGAGATACTTAGGATCTCATACTCCTAACTCTAATGCTAACACTATAGGTTTTACTTATCATTTAGATTTAGAGTGATCAGATCATATGATTAAGTCATCTAATCATAACTTGTTTTAAGATTATGGGATTTAAATCGAGAATGTTATTGGAGTTAGGTCACTTGTTCAATCAATATGATTCTATTAATCTCCTTATGCTGTAGTCTTATTAAAGAGATCTAAGGTTGAGATTTAGATTAAGCAATCACATAACTTTATCAATAACCTTAATATGTCTAATTTAAATATTTAAGATCAATGCCAAATCAAATGCATTATTTGAATGATGTCAATTTCATTATCTCTTAATCAAGTCAATTTACTTAAGGTTCAAGAGTTTGGATCTTAATTAAGCATATTAGGGTTTAATCCCTAATCATGTCCAATTTAGATCAATAGTTCATTTATAGATCAATGTCAAATTAGTAGATTAAGGATGCATTATTGGTGGCAATTTCAGACCTAGATCAAGTCTTAATAGCTTGATCAAAGTCTTAAAACTTCATAAGATTAATTAAGGTATTTAAGTTCTTCAAATTTAGGTTTATTTAATTTGCACATTATAAATTTATATACATGGCTCCAATACATCTAACTTACTGTCATGAAGCATAATATCAGAAAATTTCATAAAAATAGAAGGTAATTAGTGCTAAACAAACCTTAAATACATTCAAAAATATTAGCACCTAATTATAAATCTAGCCATCAGAATTTCAAACAACTTAGCACATAAGTTTTATTTAATCATGCAATTAATTAGAGGCTGAGTTTACTAAGATCCAATGTCTACAAACCCTAATTTTCACTAATCATGGTTTAATAAGATTAGGGCCTCAATTGAAATACAGAAATCAAAAAAATAAACTACTTAGCACATTCATTCTACTCATCATAACTAAACTAATGGCACCCTAATCATGCAATTTGGATAAGTTTTCATGCTAATCAACCCTAATCAAGATCTATAATAATAAGACAAAAATGGAAAATTTAACCATTAAAAATTCAATATTATTTTATATTTAGGTCCCTTAGGAGTTTTTGATCAATTTCATATATAATATCTTAGGGTTTGGACCAATAGATTAAAAGTTATTCAATTGATACATTATATCTTTTTATTTAAATGATTTCATATGATTTGAATAATTGAATTATTTTTCTTAAGGAAAATAATTCCAATTATTCGAACATAATTAAAACGGGTTCGACCCGTTCACCAAAACACAGGGGTCGGTCGGGGCCCTAAGACCCGGGATTGTCGCACCGCGCGGGTCACGGGTCAGCCCGACCTGCACAGGGGCTTCGTCCCTGAGCCTCTGTCCCGACGAAAGGGACCCAATTAGGGAAACCCTAATTGGCCAATTTTGGCGCATCCCGACCACGGCATGAACCGCCATTGGTGGCTACTCATTCACCGTGGTCAGGCGCGTTGAAGGGGACCTGAAGCCCTCTGTGAGGTGGTATGGATGCCAGACCCTACTCACTTAAGAGCTCCCATGATAGAGCTACTGTGGGGAGACAATTCTCCCCACAGAGGCCATGCCAGACCTAGGGGTCGATCCTTACACCTTTAGGGAGGTGAGGCGGATCGAGGCCCCCTAGTTTGAGGGCTTGAGATGGTCTGGAACACCAGGATCTTAATCACCTGAGACGTTCCTTATGGGACTTAGCCCGATTGATTGATTCGATCGGTCGGAGCTTGCTTAGGGCTCAATTACGATACCAGTGAGTTTATTTTGACAATACACATGTAATCGAATCAAAAGGAGGAAGGTCCGAGCCTCATTAGCTCAAAACCAGCAAATGGGGGTACCTGGTTCGATGGGGGTGCTTGGGACGATCAACTGAGGTTCCAGTTGGTCTTGGCTAAGCTTTTAGACACTGCAAAGGATCCTGAACACCAGGAGAGCCTACTATTAACGGTTCACGAGCTCCAGGGATCGCATATGCAAGCTTGAGTGTTCAGCAATGGAGGAAGTTTCAGAGAGCTCAATTTACCAGCAAGGATCAAATGGAGCAATGCAGGGGCTATTTATAGCCTTGGCAGAGGATTGGAAAGCTTATAGAGGGTCCTTGCCAAGACAGGGGAGGTCCTAATAGCCTTGCTGAGGTGGACGCATGAGTGGGGGACAAGCGGGGCAACTGGCAGTACGGGGATCTCTCTATCGGGTGCGCGAGCGAGTGAGAATAAAGATCCACAGTTGCAGGAGGGTCTGGAGCCGTCTGATTGATCGATTGAAAAGACATGACGGTCTTGATCTTCTAGATCCTAATGGCCGGATCAGATTAAATCTGCACCGTAAGATCTCACGGGTTGATCTACGGCAGATCCGCGGTTCCGCGGAATCTAATCCTAGCCGTTTGATTAATAGAACGAATGGCAGATACGATGGAAGCACTGCTGTCACGCAACCCAGGCTCTGCAGTGGATCGCCCATGGTCCGCACAGCGGATCCTAGCTCTTTAATTAGTTTAAAGGTATAAATGAAATTTTGAATTGTTGGAAACCCTAAAATGCAATTAGACCATTTTAATTAAATGTGAATTATGGCCTAAATGATTTCCAAAATGCACCAAACTTTCACCCCTAGCTAATTTAGGGGTGAGGAATTCAAAAATATAATCAGGATTTAATTCTGAAATCAAAATATTTTAGGTCTAAACTAAGGCATATAGACTGATTAAAATATTATTTCAGACTTAGAGAAGTCCAATGGACTCCAAATTTTTAGGATAGGATTCATTTGATGTTCTAAAAGCAATGGAATTAAAATTAATGATTTCTTAGACTATAAATTAGCAGGGTAATAACCTAGGGTTGTTACAATTCCTAAGATTGCGTTTAGGACCCGCTATGGGCACTTTGAGTTTCTTATCATGTATTTTGGACTTGCAGGATATTACAGAAGATTTGTTCCTAGATTTTCTCAAATAGCATCTTTGTAAACTCAATTAACTCAAAAAGAAGCTCCCTTCATTTGGAACACAGCTTGTGAAGAAGCATTCAAGAAGTTGAAACAACTGTTAACTTCTGCGTGAGTCTTAATGTTACCTCAAGAAGGCAAAGATTTTTAGATTTACATTGATGCTTCTAAGGTAGGACTGAGATGTGTTCTAATGCAAGATTGACATGTCATATCTTACACTTCAAGACAATTAAAATTCAAATGATAAAAGCTATCCTGTACATGATCTATAACTTGCAGGTAAAATTTTCGCTCTTAAAACTTGGAGAAACTGCCTGTATGGAGTTAAGTGTGAGTTGTTCTTGGATCAACATAATTTACAATACATCTTCACTCAAAAAAAAACATAATTGCCATTAGCATAGGTGGTTAGAACTGATTTTTGATTATGACTTAGAAATTATTTATCATCCAAGTAAAGCTAATCTAATAGCTGATGCCCTAAGTCGCAAGGCATATTTATCTTCATTATGTTGCAATGATTCTTTGATCAAGGACTTTGAAAGATTGAATTTAGAGCTAATCAAATCTACTGATTTGTGCAATTTATTATGTACTATTCAGTCTGAGTCATCTCTTAGGTCAAGAATAATTAAAGCTCAGAAAGATGATCCTTCATATTTTCAATTAGTTTCAGATATTAATAGTGACAAGAGATCTGAATTACGTGTTGATACCGAAGGTATGATTTTCTAGAAATCTAAGTTATGGATTCCTAAATGCTGACAGTTACAAGTATTGTCTAAAGCTTATAACTCTAACTATACTGTACACCCTAGTAGTTGCAAGATGTATCAGGATCTTAAGCAGTCATTTTGGTGGTCCAACATGAAATGGGTTATAGACATTTTCATTTCTAAGTGCCATCCCTGTTCCCTAGTCAAGGCCAAGCACCAAAAGCCTGGTGGACTTCTTAAAACCTTAGACATTCCTGAATGGAAGTGGACTGATCTTTCCATGGACTTCATTATAGGTTTTTGTAAGAGTAGATCTAGTTCTGATTCAATTTGGGTGATTACCAACAAACTCACTAAATTAGCTCATTTTTTAGCTATTCATCAGATAGATCCTATTGAGAAGTTAGCTAAGCTTTATCTTAATGAGATCATCTGCCTATATGGTACGCTGAATTTTATAGTTTTTGACAGAGACAGTAGATTCACTTTCAAATTTTGTTCCACTGTTCAACAAGACTTGGGGACGAATTTGGCGTTGAGTACTGCTTTCCATCTCAGATAGATGGTCAAACTAAACGTGTTAATCAGATCTTGGAAGATCTCTTGCATCTTTGTGTGATTGATATAGTGGATCATGGGAAGATCACTTGGCATTAGTTGAGTTTGCTTACAATAATAATTACCAGTCCAGTATTAGTATGGATCCTTATGAAGCTCTTTATGGAAGGAGATGTACAACTCCTGTTGCTTGGACCAAAATAGAAGACTCACAACTATATGGTTCTGAATTAATTGAGGAAACCACAAAGAAAGTTCTGCTGATTAAACGTAATATGATGGAAGCACAAGATAGGCAGAAGAAGTATCATGATGCTAGTCATTGTCAGTTAGAATTTCAAGTGGGTGATAGAGCTTATTTGAAAGTAAGTCTGATGAGAGGTGTGTAGTGACTGGGCATTTTTGGAAAGCCGAGTTCAAGGTACATAGGACCCTTTGAAGTGATTGAGAAAATTGGAACATCATCATACAGGTTAGAGTTGCATGAAGACTTCTCCGCTGTGCACAATATGTTTTATGTATTATCATTAAGGAGATGTTTATTAGATCCTAATCAACTAGTTCAGAAACCATCAATGGAGCTACAACCCAATCTGACATTCACTGTTAAGCCTATTGCAATTTTGGGGAGAGACCTTAAGCAATTAAAAAATTACATTATTCATATTATCAAAATTCAGTAGCAAAATCATTCTGATAAAGAAGCCACATGGGAAAAATAAGAGGATATGCAAAAGAAATTACCAAAGTTCTTTCGATAATCAGGTAATCATAATTTCCCATTTTCAATTCTATTTCATTTAGACTTCCTCATTGTATTTACATTACTATGTTTTCATTGTTGTGTGTTGAGGGCGACAGTCTTTTTAAGGAGGGGAGTCTGTAACAACCATAATATTGTTACCCATCAAATAGTGACCTAATTGACTCCAAACATCTTCCATTACTATTATAATAGTGTTAGGAGACTCCATAAATTTCATGCGATTTGGAGACCGTTTAACAATTTCCAATATTTCCTAGTTTTTTGATAATTTTGAAAATACCTAATTTATTTAGACCTCATAATTGAAAACAGAGTCCGTCATTGGACTCAGCACATCCAAATTAGTTAGGGGTGATATTTTGGAAGTGTTTGGGAATTGTCAAATTTTTTGCAAATAGTTTAATATTATTTTGATAAGCTGCGATTTTCCATTAGAACTGGGTAGCATTTGTTCGATCTTCTTAAGAAGAGTATGCAGTTATATAAGAATATTGAGAAGTATAGCAAAATCTTCTACCCGGTATTTTTGATTTAGAACTATTCAGTAGTAATTGTAATAAAGGAGAACGAAATGATAACATCAAAGGAAATTGAAATGCTTCAGTTTGATTTTCCCTAAATTCATAAATGCTATACATCACATTGTTTTTCTTAATTAAAAGTTCTCATAATGAATCTTTAATTCTGTCACATATTTCTTTTATCGATTTTGCAAGAAATTAAAACATCATAAGAAACAAACGTGATTTACTTTATGCCCAATTAGATATTTTTCAGTTAAGCTAAAGGAATAAATGTTAGAACTGATTCCTTTTGAAATCAATAAGGTTTAATTTGATTCTACCCGGTAATGTTATGCATTCGATATCATACATTAGACTTTGAGGAGGATTATAGAACTTTTGACTTCAAGTTCTTCAAATCCCGTCTTATGCAGACAAAGAATTTTATGACAGTATAAATTCTATCATAAAAATCTTAATTCACTTTATTTTAATTGGAATCGACAATGTAATAATCAATGGAGCCGATCAAATATGATCGAACTTGATGTGAATATCAGTTGAATATCACTTCATTCAAATCTAGTAAAGAGAAATTTAGGGCATCGTTTTCTCTTACCTTAGTATTTGATATAAATGAAATTTATAAAATCAAATCAAAGAACATAGTATGATCCTCCGTCTGATAGACTTATGGTATCGTATAGAGTTCTGAATCACCTTCACCTAAAAGCCCTAAAACCTTCTATTTTGCGAATCCTGTCTGAGGAAGACGATGGTCGAACAATTGTCGGCTTCGAACTGGCCGGTCCCTCTCGATCTAGAACCAAGCCATCTTATTAATCCATGTGGCGCACGGTTTTAGAAACACAAACAGCACCGTTTCAATTTGTATATGTGGCGCCCAATTATTAACTCACAGAAAACGCAGTGAAGAATTGCCATTATATAAATGAAATTAAGGGATAGTTTAAAGTATGAATTCATTAATTAATATAAAATTAATTTTATTATAATTTGTAAAATAGTAATCCTATATATATGATATTATATATCATTTTGATCGCAAAAATGTGTAGAATAATAATATGCCAATTAATTTATGCTTAGGAAAGTATTTTATTTACTCATTTTATTTTGATTAATTAAATAATTAATAATTAATTTAAATCTTAATACATCATAACTAATTCAATTGAACTCCAATTATGACACTTAAATAGTCCATTTCACTCATAAAAATGTGAAGAACAATAATATGAGATCAAATATAGGTTTCAGATCCTAATGATATTTTAAGCCTAATTAAGACCCCTCCAAAATCCTAAAAAATCATTGTTGTCCAAATTCAATATAGTTAGTGTCATTTTACTCATAAGGGTATAAGGATGATATTGACAAGTATAACTTATCAATTGGACTACCTTTGGACATTTTAAGCATTTTGCTCCTTAATTTAGGATAAATGTTAATTTCTTATATTTCATAAATATTTATTTTAGGATGTGTGAACCCTAGGATAGCAAACTCATTTCATTTATTATCTCCCATATAGTTTAAATTGTATGTTTAAAATTTTACATTTTCATAAATTTGATGATTAGAAATTGTTAAATGCTCATTCAAGTTAAATTTCCTCCATTGTAGAATTACTTAGGAATGATTTGAATTGAATGCAATTATGTATATTTTTAAATTGATTTTTCAAATCCTAGTTGCTAGCTATTATATTAATGCAAATTATGAATTGGAAATGTTTAGGAACTTCTATAATTAATTATTTTCATATGCAGAATTAATACATGAATGAATTAAATAGAATAATTGCATAACATATGCTGAATTTTATCTCTCTATTTCATGTATATTTCATATGGAACTTAGATTACTTGACTTGAACATATTGTCAAATTTTATATAAATAGAATGTAAAGTTACATGTAATTTGCTTAGGTTGGAACATAATTAGAATTAATATCTTATGCTTTGAATTAAGTTAATAATACTCTTTAATGATTTGTTCTTTCATTTTATCTTCTAGCAAGTTGAGAATTATACAAATATATCATGTTTTATTTCATTGGTGAATGTTATATGCATAATTATGAAATATAGTTTCAATTACTTATCTCATGCTAGGATTAAATTGGAATAAGCATCTTATGTAATGGATTAATTTAATCTTAGCTTTATATTATTGATCTTTCTAATTAATCTTCCAAATGAATGGAAGACTTGCATGTTAATGTCCTATGTGTTTCTTTTGAGCAAATATAATAGAGTGCATGCCAAAATAATTGGAATTAGAATGAGATTCTTATGTTTCTATATGTTTTACTTCTCTTTTAGTTATATGTTAGATTTAAATTAAGAATCTTTCAATTTCTTTTGTATTCTATTTAACATAATACTTTCCATTGTTATGTTAAAGTTCTTTAAAAGAGTTTAAGATAAGACTAGTGCTCAAATAATCACTTAAATGATTAGCACCTATTTCCATAGTCTTTAACCATCTAATTTAGTTCTCAATTGATTTAAAATTGAGAGCCATACCTGTGGTGCCACGCCCCTAGACCCAAAA
Source organism: Gastrodia elata (assembly GCA_016760335.1). Classification (NCBI taxonomy): domain Eukaryota; kingdom Viridiplantae; phylum Streptophyta; class Magnoliopsida; order Asparagales; family Orchidaceae; genus Gastrodia; species Gastrodia elata. The sequence continues at coordinate 31,436,533 of CM028670.1, read as the reverse complement.
TCATTAGTCTTAAGGCTATTCCACTCTAGCAAATCTCTCACTTATCATTGGATTAGGCGAAATTCACAATTCACATAATAAGGGAAAGATGACCTCAAAATGCATACATAATATCAATCACTAAATGAAATATAATTATAGAGTGTGGAAGCAATTAAAGTAAATAGTGCATCAACTTCACCATAATTTCAATGAGAGATAAAATGAAAATAGCTCAAAAATAATAGTACATAAAAGAAAACACAGCCACAAATACTTATATTATTACAACATTACTTAAAGCTTGAAATGCAAAGGGAATGAAATATCTCTCATCCTCACAATAAAGTTAGAAAGAACTAAATTTTTTCATCTCTACCTTGCTGCTCTTCCTCAAGATAGGGCTCCTCCTCTTCAAGCACCAAGTCTTCAACTTTATCAAATTCTGACACTGTCAGTTTCACAATACCAGAGCCCCAGCCAACAAAAGAAAAAAAAAATTATTAGACAAATTATCTAAGTACATTTTAGGCTGATAAATTTTTATACATTTATTAATATCATCATTTTACCTAAACTTAAGTAAAAGAAAGTAAAATAGGAGCAACAAGCATACAATAGAAAGAGGAAAAGCTATAAATAACAACACTTATAAATTAAACAACAGTAAAGTAAAAAACATACCTCAAAAGTAAACTAAAATAAGGCTAGGCAATATATATGAAAGTATAGTGAAAATACTAGAAGAAAAATCTAGCCTAAACATGTTGATGATCATATGAACTATGCAATTAAAAATAATAATCTAATAGTGATATGTGTAGTAAGCAACAAAAGATCTAGCATCCTATATATAAGCAAGTAAATAAAGTAGTAGACAGAAATAAAATGTAACTATAAAACATAACTAAAATTAGAAATCAATAAAAGTAAAATAACAGAAGTTGTGTAAGGACTGCCATACATATGAGGGCTAAATCTAGCCTGCTAAAATCAAAAGGATTCTTAGCGTCAACAAAGAGGCTAGGATGACAAAAATATCCTAGTGTCAACGAGGAGGTGATCTTAGCATCAACAAGGAGGCTAAGGTTATATATATATATATATATCACTAAACTGAGTGGCAGTATAAACACATGCAATTTATATTTTAGTTATTTACTTTTACTTATGTTGACAATTTCAGAAGTAGCTGAGGAGTCAAGCACGTCTACAAGACTATTCTGGTTCCAAACTTAACAGTACACTCCTCAATTAGTGATGTTAAGTAATCCTTATCTCATATTCCCCTTGCCCATTGGGGTACTATGCGCAAAAGTTAACCATTAACTGAACCCAATGTAAGGTTTTCCTAAATAATCTATATTTTTATTTCATGTAACAATGTTCTTGCATGACATGTTCAAAGAATAAGGCACAAAAATCAAGGAATACATAAGCAACAAAAATTAATAGTGAGTAAGAGACCCTATTAAATATGATGATATCATGTGTTATCTAATTAAACCATTCTAACTATTCCAAGTTACACAAGTTTAGGATCTCCAATTCCTACTATCGAGTGTATCGTAATAGCATGACCTTATAAGTTAAAAAGGATTTGAACTGATCAGGCTCTAATCTAGTTCAATCAGGTATGACTATAGATTAAGTAATAAATCACGATGTCCTAATTGATGAATTTAGACATTCTATACCAAGATCTGATCAAGATCTTATTAAGTTAGGGATTATGAATTAAATACAATAAGCTTTGGTTTAATCACTTGATCCAAAGATAAAGCTTAAGATCTATGTTTCAATCTAAATGTGAACTAATGATTAAGACAAATCCTATTTAAACAAAGTCATACTTAATAGGATGATTCTCCTATTCTTATCTTAAGATTAGAAGACAAAATAATCACAATTAAGTTATAAAATTTAGAAACTAATAAAACTAAGATTTTATTCATTGAATAATCCAATTTATTCAATAAATGAAATCTAACCTAGGATATATTCCTAGTCTCAGGAATGGTTTTAATGTGAAGTGTTGATTCCTAGGAATAAGACTTTGGAAAAATTTATAGAATTTAACCTAATTTGATTTACTAGCTAATTTTGTTCACTTAAATAATTCTAATATAGTTTTATTATTAATTTTAGTGATTTAATTGATAATTTAAGAGATAAGAACACTTAATTTAAATCTTGGGCAAAATGACCATTTTGCCCCTACTTAAGGGCCCAAAAAGCTACTTTTTGATTTGGGGCTTCAAATTAGAATTTATTATTGCCAAATGATCCCTTACTGTCTAACATGAAGGTAGACAGTAAGTACACTCAATTTGGATAAGAAATGGATAATGTGGGTCAAAATTAAGGAAATTAACCTAAGGGGAATTTTCACCTAATAAAATCTAAAAATTGTGCAGTTTATTGTTGATTACTATTCTAAGATTCCATAGAGTCTAAGAACACTGAATTCTGATGTGTATTGGATTAGTTATGAGTGTTCAAAAATTAAGGGTATTTATGGAATTTTTTAAGGTTAAGAGAGGTCAAAAACCTAACTTTTCCATTTGAGATCCAAATTCAGCAAACTCAGTAGCTATAGCTTCCTTATATCACACAGTAGTTTAACTGGGAGTAGACCCAAATTGGACCTAATTTGGCTAAGTTATGACCTAACTTAGGGTTAGGGGTATTTCTAGGGTTCAAAACCTAAATTTTATCTTAATTTACTGTTGGCACTAAAATTCTAAGCTGGATAGCACTTTGAATTTCCAAATTTGGAGTTCAACAACCAAGCATGGTCAATTGAAATTCAAGGGCATTTTGGTCATTATGGGAGGGTCCTAAAAATGATTAAGCAAACTAATCACCAAATGGGAAAATTAATACTACCACAGTGTTCCTAATGCTCTCCTGATTACTTTAAGACCCATATTGATTATGTTTGGGTGATTGTGTGCAAAGTTATGAAGGTTCAAAGTTTTGGTACGATTAAGTGGAGGTTGCGAGGCACCAGATTGGGCTGATTTGCGGTGGAGCGATGCGTGCCCTCGCTCATCGCATGAGCAACGGAGCGCTCGAGGACAATAAGTCCGAGCCGTCTGATCCCAGATCAGATGGCTAGGGTTCGCCATCTGATAGGATGAATAGGGATAAAGTTGCACTCTTTAAAGAGCCGACAACGTTAAATACTTAATGGCCACGGAAATTAAATATTAATTTAAATAATTTAATTGATTTATTAATTTAAATTTCTGATTTTAGTAATTAATTCCAATTATTTATTAGAGTTTAAAAAATTCTCAAATATCCATCTCTAGTTAATTGAGGAGTGAGGAACGCAACTGCAAGCTTGGATTTTTATTATAACAAATATTTTATTTTCCTAATTTTCAGAGTATTTAAATATTATTAAAATAGTTGACAAAATTTTGACGACTTCCGATTGCCACCAAAACAGCACCCATAGCTAATTAGGGGATAATGAGCGCAATGGCGTAGTCCGATTTTTGATATGAGATCAAAATAATTATGTTAGTTTCTAAAGTTTCTGGATTTCCCAAAAATCAAAGTTTGATCCATTTGACTGCTTATTTTGACTAGGTCATGGTGGTGAACTCCTAATGACTTAATTAGTACATAAGATCAAAAATTAGGACTGGGTTAGTCCTAATTAGCTTGGGTAACAACTTGGGTTGTTATAATAGCTCCCTTTCAATACTTTAAATAAGCTATTAGATTTATAATTTCCTATAACTACAAATGAATTATTACTTGTAGGATATAATCTACTCTTTCCTTACTTTCAAATGCTCAACATCAATTAATCTTAGATAACTAAATGAAGCTAATTGAATTTCCCTTAGCCTAGCAAACTATAAATCTTACTCTTCCTTACTAGTTTTCTTAAACTTTAATCATTAATCTATTTGATTTGATTAGTTTAGGACTAGTATAGGATGAACTTCATTTACTTCTCATTCTTCTATTATTAATTTAAATTAACTTAAAGATCAATATCAATAAGTTAATTGGGAGCTCAATTAGCTCTAATCATTAAGTAGATCATTAAAAATTTATATAATAAAAAGATATCACATAGTTTATAATTATTAAAATTTATTGAATGCTTGCTTAGATTTGAGCATTTTTCCTTGAACATTTATACAAGATCATTGTGCATAAATAAAAGATTCATAACACTTTATGGGGAATTCCTTATGGCAATTTGAACAAGAAAGATAGCACTTAGAATAAGATTTCACATTTTAGTGTGGTAAATATGAATGTTTGACTCCACACTGTATCTTGTTTGGCAGACGTGCTTAACTCGTCATCCCATTCTATTGAATACTGCGCAGAATGAGATAACTTCTAAATATAACTTCAACTAATAATATAAGAGTTCTTTTACAATCTTATCGATTATAAAATCTCTTCATAACTGTTTAGTAATGATTATTTTTTTCATAGTCCTTGGCTATGTTTGTCTTAGACCAAGGGTCTAAGATATTTCATTACTTTATATGCTTTACACTCTCTATTTCCAATATTGTGTTTTCCTTACTTATAGTTCATTTAAAATACAGTGTATGTTGCTTAATTTCATTTAATACTTCACTATATTTGATTTGCTTACTTAACATAAATTTTATTGAACATGTTTTACTTTTATTTCATTACTTTAAATGCACATAGTAGTTTCTAGCCTTTTAGAATACTTTTCCCTTACCATTTTTGGATGCAAGCTAGGACTTATATAAAAGTGAGTATTTTTACTCAACTTATTTCATATCATCTTCTTTATAATAATATTTACTTCCTTCTTCTATACTTGATAGCTTTTATAGCTCCACTGCTATGTTTAAATTATAAATTATGCTTGTGATATTCTATTAACTTAAAATGTAGCCAATCTTAAAATGTGCTTAGACTGTTTAGTCTGATTACACTTTTCTTTTATTAGCTTGCTCTATCGTATTTAAATACCAAAATATGATAGATCAAGAGTTCTTTGATTCAGATAATGTTGTGTTGTGGAGACTTTATTGTCCAAAAATAGCACAGGCACTGCAGTGCGCCACAGCACGCTACAGCGGAACCAAGCCCGAAGCTGAGGCGCTACGGTGCGCCTCCGCGATCAGCATGGGCGCTACAGTGTGCCATAGCGGAATCAAACGCGGGTGCTATAGCGTGTTGCAGCACACCGGAGCGCACTACAGCGAATGCAAGCTTGAAACGCGGGTGCTACAACGCACCGTAGCGCGCTATAGCGGATGAAATTTTGAAAGTTGACCACTACAGTGCGCTGTAGCGATCGACAAAGTTCTGCTTCATTTCAGGTTTCAATCTGAAGAAATCTGAGGGGTATTTTGGACTTTTTGGGTCCAAAATGGAGCTAGCTACTTAAGCCTAAGTAGTGGAGGAAAACCTAAGGCTTTAGCAATCATTTTGGAGGCTTAGAGGATGTGGAGGAGAAGAACCCAAAGCTAAACCCTAGGGAGCTGCTAAGCATGAGAAGGCTTGCTGTTTGAAGAAGAAACTTCAAGAGGTAGCAGCTTCTTCCCTTCTCCATTCTAAGAGTAGAGCTACAGTTGTGTATGCTGAGGTGATATGGCTCTTGTAACTCTGTAAACCTTGAAGCTTTTTTCATAGTAAATTTTTTCTCATTGGTGTGGCTCCGTGGTTTTTCCCAATATTTGGGTTTTCCCTGTATATGTTTGTGCTTGGATGATTTGTATGTGCTGCAATTTTCTTGTTGTGATTTTGTGATTTCTAAGCTAGCTCGGTAACCGTCAACACACCCCGATCCTCAAAGTCTTTGGACTTTGGTTTGTTGTTTGCATTATAAGTGACATTATGCATTAGGTATCTTGTGTATTGCTAGTGTTTCACAACAAGTGGTATCAAAGAGATAAGTTCTTTGTCTTGTTGTTAAGGAGGGTTTGCTTATTTGAGTGGGAGTTATGGCCAAAGAAATGAGACACAAGATTGAGAAGTTCAATGGGACAAGCTTTGCATTCTGAAAATGCAAATGGAGGATTTGCTCTACCAGAAAAGTTATATCTTCCATTGAAAGGAGCCAACAAGAAACTTAGAACTATGATTGATGAAGAATGAGAGGTTCTTGATAGAACCACTTTGGATTTGATTCATTTATCACTATCTTCATCTGTTTCTCTTAACATTGTTAATGAGAAAACTACTATAGATCTCATGAATGCTCTGACAAGAATGTATGAGAAGCCATCTACTTTTTCCTAATGAAGAGACTATTTAACATGAAGATGATGGATGGGTATTCAGTGACTGAACACCTCAATAGATTCAACACTGTGAGGATCCAGCTGAGCTTGGTTGGCATCAGTTTTGATGACGAGGTCCGAGCCTTATTATTCCTCTCTTCATTGCCGAACAGTTGGGATGGGTTGGTTACAACCATCAGCAATTCATCTGGAAATGCATCTTTGAAGTTTGACAACATCGTTGGGCTAGTGCTGAATGAGGAGGTGCAGAAGAGATCTCATGGAGAAGCATCTACTTCAGCACTGAATGCTGAGAGCAGGGGAAGACATGCTGAGAGGAGACATACCAGGAATAGGTATCTATCTTGGCGAGGTAAATCAAGACCCAGAAAAGAAAAGCCGGATTGCTTGAATTGTGGGAAGGCAGGTCACTTCAAGAAGGATTGTCCTATTCTAAAGAAGCCAAGTGATGGTGGTAAGATGTTGAACCCCACTATAAATATTTCAGCTGAGGAGGATCTGGAAGCTTTAATCCTCTCACTTGTTAACATGTAGTTCTGGGTTGTGGACTCAGGCGCCTCTTTTCATGCGACTCTGTCAAGGAGTGCCTTTAAGAACTACACCAAGGGTGATTTGGGAAAAGTATATCTTGGAGATGATAAGCCATGTGATATCATCGGTAGAGGTGATGCGGATGTGAAGCTACCAAGCGGCACTGTTTGGAAGCTTAAGGATGTTAGACATGTGCCATGTCTAAGAAGAAATTTGATCTCAGAAAGCCAATTAGCCAGAGAAGGCCACAACAGTTGTTTCACAGGAGACTCATGGAAGGTCCCCAAGGGTGCACTCATTATTGCACGAGGAAATATGGAATGTACACTTTACTTGATCAATAAAGTGTTTGATACTATTGCAGCTGCAGAGGAGATAGATGCAGATTTATGCCACCGAAGGCTTGGCCATATGAGTGAGAGGTGGCTAAATCTCTACAGTCAAAAGGGAAGCTCCAAGGGCTGAAATCAATGGATTTGGATTTCTATGAAGACTATGGGCTTGGCAAGCTGAAGAAAGTTTCTTTCTCCTAAGTTGGAAAGGAACCAAAAGGGCAAGAAATTGGAGTTGGTACATACAGATGTATGGGGGCTAACTCCTACATCTTCCATAGGTGGAGCAACATACTTCATCACCTTCATTGATGATCATACAAGAAAGGTATGGGTTTACTTTATTAAACATAAATTTGATGTGTTTGATGTATTTGGAAAGTGACTAACTTTGATGGAGAATGAGACCAGGTTAAAGCTGAAATGTTTAAGGTCTGATAATGGTAGCGAGTACTGTGATAACGAGTTCAAGGAATTGTACGCCTTGAGAGGAATTAAGAGGAAGTTTACAGTCCCTAGAACACCGCAGAAAAATGGTGTTGTAGAATAGATAAACCATGCAATTACAGAGAGAGCTAGGATCATGAGATTACATGCAGGTCTCCCAAGGCAGTTCTGGGCTAGAGCCGTCAATACGGCTGTATACTTAATCAAAAGGGAGCATTCCGTAACCTTGAATGAAGGGATCCCCGAAGAAGCTTGGAGCAGAAAGGAGGTGAAGTTAAACCACTTCAAGGTATTTGGTTGCTCATCTTGTGTGCACATTGATGCAGGATCCATGAACAAACTTGATGCAAAGGCGATCAAAAGTGCACATTTGTTGGATATGGCGCGGGCGAGTTCGGATACAGATTATGGGACAATCAAAACTATAGATTCATTAGAAGCAGGGATGTCACTTTCAATAAAATTGAGATGTACAAGGATTGTATGGGAGGAAATACTGACTAAAAGGATGTTTCAAATGGAGAACCCCGGCACATAGAGATTGATGACAACACTGAGCCAGATGTTGGAGAAGCTCAAAAGGGTGTAAATGTTGAACCACAAACACCCATGTTAAGAAGATCCATAAGAGTATCTAGACTACCATAGAGGTACTCTCCTTCTTTGTTCTATTTGTTACTAACTGATAGTGGTGAACTAGAAAGCTTAGAAGAGGCACTTCAAGTTGAAGATTCAAGCAAGTGGAAGGCTGCCATGAATGATGAAATGGCATCACTCATGTCAAATGGGACATGGGAGTTGACACCCTTACTAGCTGGGAAGAATGCTCTTCAAAATGAGTGGGTTTATCGGATGAAGGAGGAGATGAATGGAAGCAAGCGCTACAAGGCGAGACTTGTAGTCAAAGGTTTCCAGCAAAGGCATGGGATCGACTACAGTGAGATCTTCTTCCTAGTTGTGAAGATGACAACCATAAGGGTTGTACTGAATTTAGTTGCAGTTGAAGATTTGCATAAGGAGCAAATGGATGTTAAAACTGCATTCCTTCATGGAGAACTGGAAGAAGAGCTTTATATACAATAGCCTAAAGGGTACAAGGCTCAAGGGAAAGAGAAATTTAAGCTAGTGTACAAGCTCAAGAAAAGCCTTTATGGCTTGAAGCAGGAGCTAAGGTAGTGGTACAGAAGGTTTGACAGGTTCATGTTAGAATCACAATACAAAAGATGCCAAGCGGATCACTGCTATTACATAAAGCAGTGTAAGTCCTCTTATATCACTCTATTACTGTATATAGATGATATGTTGATTGCAGGATCAGACATGGAGGAGATAAATATATTGAAAGAGCAGATGTTAAGGAAATTTGACATGAAGGCCTTGGGGCCGGCCAAGTAGATTCTTAGAATGAGAATCCATATGGAAAGAAGTGCAATAATTTTGAAGCTATCGCAAAAGGATTATGTTGAAAAAGAGCTAAAGCAATTCAACATGAATGAAGCAAAGCTAGTGGGCACTCCCCTAGCAAGTCACTTTAGCTTATCAAAGGAGTAGATGCCAAAATTTGAAGAGGAGAAGGAACATATGATGAAGGTTCCTTATGCTTCAGTAGTTGGGAGCTTGATGTACATGATGATCTACATGAGACCAGACATTGCCCATATAGTGGGAGTGGTCAGCAGGTTCATGGGAAACCTAGGAAAGCACAATTGGTACATAGTCAAGTGGATCCTAAGGTATCTGAAAGGTACAGCGGACCAAGCTCTATGCTTTGGAAGAACTGATATTATTTTATAGAGATATGTAGACTTAGATCTTGCAAGAGATATTGATAGTAAGAGAAGTACTACAGGCTATGTCTATACATTGGGTAGTACAGCGGTGAGCTAGATCTCTAGGCTACAGAATATTGTATCGTTATCCACAATGGAAGCAGAGTATGTTGCCATCATAGAGGCAAGTAAGGAGATGATTTGGTTGAAGGATTTCATGGCTTAATTGAGTAAGGAGCAGAGGTATGTGAAGCTCTACAGTGACAGTATGAGCGCCATTCACTTAGCCAAGAATGCCGCTTTTCATGTCAGGACAGAGCACATTCAACTTTGTTACCATTTCACAATAGATAATGCAGGTACTAGTGGTTGAAGAGTTTCTAAAATGAAAGGCTTCTACTTATTATTTAAATTTTCTTGCACTTTTGGTTTAATGAAGAGAATGGTTGTATTCTCTCTTTCTTTTTCTTTTAAATGGTTTTGAAATAATTAAACTATAAATTGCTTGAGTTATTTTTATCTACCTATCTTCACATATCTGTCTTGTGATTACTTATTTTATAATTGATTGAGTTGAATGAGTGGATTATATTAATTGCTTGTATTATTTATACTTGCAATATTTTCATGTATCTTCTATTGCTCTCATTGCACATTATTTTAGCTTAACAACTACTTATAAAGTGACTTGGCCACTTAGCATCTATATTTGATTAGTTTTCTTCTAATTGAGTATTGGGCACTAAGGTAACATCCCAATGTTGAGTTAATCTTCTATCCAATTATTTGAGTCATTACACCTTGTTTGAAATAGGTCTTTGTGGTGAACTCCTAACAACTTAATTAGTGCACTAATATCAAAATTAGAACTTAGATTAGTCCTAATTAGCTTGGGTAACAACTTGGGTTGTTATAGACTCCACAACTTAAAAACGATGTCATTATCGATGTCACTCACATGAAAAGAAAGTAGTGCAGAATTTAAGGATACTAATTGAAATGACAATAATTAGGAAGGTACTTGGGCTTTCAAATAGCTTAGGGTACTTGGATCACATACCAAATTCTTTCTCCCAAGTGGTTTCATTTAGGGATCGATTCTTCTACTAAATCTTTACCATATCAATAGAACGGCTCAGCTATCTTCTATCTCGGGCCAAGATTCGAATGGGTTCTTCAGCAAAGGATAAATCCGGCTGAATTTGCACTTTTGGAGATTAAATTAAGTGAGAGGAATCCCTGAGGCATTTTCTCAATAAAGATATGTGGAATATGTTATGAATAGCTGCAAAGTTATCGAGTAAATTCAATTTGTAGGCAGAATATTTTATCCTTTTTGTTACCTCAAATAGCCTGACATAGCGGGGACTGAGTTTTCCAGCTATTCCAAATCTAAAGACTCCCTTCATTTGGCTAACCTTTATGTATGAAAAATCTCTAGCATTAATGGGTCGATGATGCATATCATGGTACTTACTTTGACAATCTTGAGCAGTACGAATCCTTTGTTGAATTAACTAAATCTTCTTATTAGTTTCTTCCACTAATTCAGACCCATACAATAGCACACTTCACACTTCAGACTAGGCTAATGGAGTAGCTAGCCTTTAAGTATGCAAAATCTCTAGCACTGAATTCTATGGGTTGATGATGCATATCATGATACTTACTTTGACGATCTTGAGCAGTACGGATCCTTTGTTGAATTAACTAAATCTTCTTATTGGTTTCTTCCACTAATTCAGACTCATATAATAGCACAATTCCCACTTTAGACCATGCTAATGGAGTGCTGCACTTCCTTCCATATAAGGCCTCATATAGAGCCATTTTGATACTGGCCTGAAAGCTGTTATTATATATAAACTCTACCAGCAGGAGGTGATCTTCCCAAGATCCATAATCTAAGTAGATCTTCAAGGACTTGATTTACTCGCTCTGTCTGACCATCTGTTTGTAGATGAAAATTTGTACTCATTACTAGGGTGGTTCCCAGATCCTGTGTAGTGCCTGCCAGAACTTGGAAGTAAATCGGCTATCTCTATTAAATACAATTGTTTTGTGGATTCCATGCAACATGACTATCTCTTTTATATAGAGCTTGGCAAGTTTCTCGATTGAATCTATTTGCCGAATAGGAATGAAATGAGCAGACTTGGTCAAACGGTCAACTATGACCCAAATAGCATCGACTTCAGACTTCACACGAGGCAATCCCATAACAAAGTTCATTGATATATCTAACCATTTCCATTCGATGATCTCAAGTGGATGAAGCAGATCACCTAGTCTTTGATGTTCTTCTTTAACTAAGCAACAAGCGTGACATCTTTTCAACGAAATATGCTTTACTTTTCTTCATACCTGGCCACCAAAATTATTGCTTCAGATCTTGATACATCTTTGAGTTTCTTGGATGCACTTGATACCCAGAATTGTGACCTTCAACTAAAAGCTCCTAATGCATTGACTTAGGGATCCAAAGATGATTATTTAAATATATAACACCCATCTTAAAATTCAGTTCGAGATGACGACCACTTTCAATTGCGATCTTAAAGATCAAGTAGCTCTCATCCTTTATATGAGAAATGGAAACATCCCTGTGGAAGGTGGGTTCCACATTGCTCATGTATATCATTTCACTTAATAAGTCACCGCACACAGACTTGATATTCATCTTACAAAACTCTTCTTCCAATTGGCTTTCAAATTAAGGGTAGCATGATGGCTCAAGGCATCAGCTACAACATTTTCCTTTTTAGGATGGTACTGGATGTTGAGATCATAGTAACTGATTAACTCTAACCATCTTCTCTACCTACAATTCAACTCCCTTTGGGTGAATATATATTTAAGGCTCTGATGGTCAGTGAATATTGAACATTGAATTTCATAAGGGTAGTGATGCTAAATCTTTAAGGCGAACACTACAGCAGCTAACTCAAGATCATGGACAAGATAATTTCTTTCATGGGTTTCAATTGGCGAGAAGCATAAGCGATAACTTTCCCTTCTTGCATCAATACTACTCCTAAGCCTATCCCAGAAGTGTTGGTATAGACTTGGTAGTTTGACCCTTCCTTAGGAAGAACTAAGACTGGGGCAAAGGAAAGTGCATCTTTTAGTGCTTGATAGGCTTCATTGCAGGGCTGGAGACCACTCAAATGGTACAACCTTCTTGGTTAGCTTAGTTAATGAAGAGGCTATCTGAGAAAATCCTTTCATAAACCTTCTGTAGTATCCAGCTAAGCCCAAAATTTTTTTGATTTCGGTTTCTAATTTTGGCTGAATCCAATCCTAAATGGCACTGACTTTATTTTGATCGACTCTAATACCTTGGGCATCTACAATATGTCCTAAAAATGCTACTGAAACGATCCAAAATTCTCATTTGGAACACTTAGCATAAAGCTCGTGATCACACAACTCTTCTAGCACTATTCTAAAGTGATCTTTGTGTTCCTTCTTATTCCTAGAATAAATCAGAATGTCATCAATGAAGATGATAATGAATTTGTAAAGGTAGGGTTTAAGGTCCATAAATATAGAGGGCGCATTCGTCAACCCAAATGACATTATTAGGAACTCATAGTGACCATATCTAGTCCTGAAGGCTATCTTTTCAATATCAGAATCCTTTACTTGCACCTGATAATATCCTGATTGCAGATCAATCTTAGAGAACACATTTGCTCCAAACAGCTGATCAAACAAGTTGTCTATGCGGGGCAATGGATATTTGTTCTTTGTCGTGACTTTATTCATCTCTCGATAGTCAATGCACATATGCATTGACCCGCCCTTTTTCTTTACAAATAGCACTGGCACTCCCCATGGGGATGAACTAGGTCTTATAATATCTTTCTCCAATAGCTCATGTAACTATTTATTCAGCTCCTGTAATTCCTTAGGTGCTATACGGTAAGGTGCCTTATAAATAGGTTGGGTTCCTGGAATAGTATCTATTGCAAATTTGACTTCCCGTGTGGGGTGGAAGACTGGATAGATCCTTGGGTAAGACATCAGTGAATTCACAAATGATAGGATTCTTAGATATGGGAATATCTTCTTTCTTTTCTCCTAATATTGTCATTAGGAAGGTGCTACAACCTTTACTCACTAACCTCTTGGCTTTGATGGCATTGATCAAAGAAGCTCTCATACTAAAATTTCTGATGAATGACTTAACTTATCTACCACTACCCAAGGTGATCTTATTCTTCTGGCAGCTAATGGTGGCGTCATGTTGACTTAGCCAATTCATTCCCAGAATGACATCAAAATTGGCTATTGGTAGGACTACAAGCTTGGCTTCAAACTTCGTGTCTCCAATAGGGATTTGAATCTTATAGAACTTACAAGCTGGCATTTGAGCTCCAGATGGTAATCTTACGCTTAAAGGTTTGGCTAGACAATATAGTGGCAAGTTAAGAAGTTTGGTCCAGCTTTTAGGAATGAAGGAGTGACTAGCTTCGGTGCTAAATAATATGTTGCAAGGCTTATCATTTACATAGATTGTACCTAATTATAGATGCAATAATTTACTAACTACTTTAAGCAATTAATACTAAAAAAGTAGATTGGTTCAAAAGTGTGTACCTGACACCACATGATTGTCTTTAGTTGCCTCAATTGGGGTTGGGGCATACACATGGGCAGGACTGACAGGCCTGTTGTTATAGGGCTGCCAAAGTGGGGGCGTTGGAGCATTTGGATGAGAGACAATGGTCGTCTCTCGCCATTGAGCAGGATGAGGAGGTAGTGCTGGGAAGGCTACTGCAGGTTTCTAAAATAGGTTGTGGCGCCCCGCTCCATAACTCACAATCATTAGACTAATGAGTGAAGTGTCACTTTGGCAAATCCCTTACTTAAGATTGGATTAGGTATTGACCCTAATCCACTAGTAAGGAAGAAATAATCCACTATATACATGCCTTAAACTCAGTCACTAAGCAAATACAGATTAGAGTGCGGAAGCAAAGTAAAATAGGTGTACATCCAAATCATCACAATAAATAAGAAAAGAGCAACATATAGCTCAAAATATAAAGTACAATAAGGAAAAACACAGTCAAGGTACCTGTATTATTACAGCATTAAATGAATAGTTTAAGAGAACTGAAATAAAATATCTCATCCTCACAAAAAACTGGAAAAGGAAATAAGCAACGTCTGGCTCTCCCAGCTGATGCTCCTCTTCAATAAATGGCTCATCCTCTTCAGCAACCAGCTCTTCAAACCTATCTGAATTTGACATTATCAGTTTCATAAAGCTAGGGCCCCAGCCAATAAAAGAAATCTTATTAGACAATTGTCTAAATACATTTTAGGCCGAATATTTTGCATGAATTATTAATATCACCATTTACATATACAAACCAAAATAACTATATAGCATGGAAGCAGTAAGCATATAAGGAATAGGATAAGTTATAAATACAACATTTATAACTAGGTAGGAGTTGAGGCAAAAGCGCACCCCAACTATTTTGCCCCTACTTAAAGGTCTAAGAAGCTACTTTTGAAATTAGGGTTCCAAATTAGAATTTCTCACTACCAAATGATTCCTTACTATCTAACATGAAGATAGACAGTAAGTACACTCAATTTGGATAAGAAACGGGTCTCATAAGTCCAAACTAAGAATTTTGACCTAAGGGGCAATTTAGTAATTTGCATCTAATGGAATCTAAATTTTTATACAGTTTACTTTTGGTTGCTGTTCAAGGAATTCATATAGTCTAAGAATATTACATTATGAGGTCTAATGAATTAGTTATAACCATTTCAATTTCTAAGGGCAGTTTGGTAATTTTCTAAGGCAAATAAGGTCAAAAGCATAACTTTTCCATTTGGTGTCCAAATTCAGCAAACTCAGTGGCTATAACTTCTCTATATTACACAGAGTACTTCAACTAGGAGTAAAACCAAATTGGAACTCAATTGGTCTAGTTATGGCCTAATTAGGGTTAGGGGTATTTTGGTCATATCTGATTTTTTAGGATTTAGAACCCAAATATTATCTTAGATTATGGTTGGCACTAAAATTCTAAGCTATTTAGCACTTTAAATTTTCTAATTTGGAGTCTAATTGACTAAGGTAAGGTCAAATCAAGATCTAGGGTTTTTGGGGTAATTAAGACAGGTCCTAAAGTCATTAAGCAAATTAATTACCCAATGGAAAAACCAATACTATTAGGGTGTTCCTAATGTTCTCATGATTACTTTTAGACCATTTGGGTCACTAGGTACAAAGTTATTTGGGTTTGAAGTTTTGGTATAAGTGAGAGGATTTCCTAAAATGTAATTATGTTATCTAGGCATCTTATGGGAAATCTGATGTTGCCATAATATTCCTCTAGATTTTTTGAATTAAAATGAGATATAACTTGAGTATATTTGGATTTATGGTTCAGGTGTTATGAGGGATTTAAATTCCTGAATTAATTTAATTGAATTTGAGTTGAATTAATTTACTATTTGAATAATTAAAACAAAATTAAATTAAATTAAATAAAACGGATTTAATAATAATATTATTAATAATGGTGGGACCCACGGCTATACACGTGACACCCTCAGACTCAACGGATAGGCAAAGCGGACCCCACGCACTGATAGCGCTGACAGTGCAAGACACATTGTCACACGCGATTGGTCGCGGGACGCACACAGGTCCCACCCGGCTGACAGACGCAGAGGCGGCGGAGACAGCGGGCTCCACCAATCCATGCGGCGTCACGGGACGCGGGACATGCACGAAGGCGAGTCCCACGCGACAGACGCAAATACACCTGCAGACCCAGACCCATCTGGGATGGGCTCGGGTCGAGCTGGCCCAACCCGAGTTTTCCACGCCTATGCCCGGCTGGCCGAATCTAGGGCATCGATTCTCACGGCCATCCCGATGGCAACAGTCCCCGGACCACACGGCAAGGGCTAGGGCTCGGTCAGACCGGCCCAACGGCGGTCGAACCAGCACCGGGGGTGGACTATGCCGGTGACACGAGCGAGCCCTAGATCTAGCTTTCGGCGAATGCGGGATAACATATTGTACTGTAGACTAAACCTAAAATGCCACCGATCGAATTCAAATGAGTTCGATACGAACCGAGCATTTGACAATCGAATGCTTAAAATTACGTTACGAAATGAAAATTGTGTAAATCGAATGATGATTTAGGGTATATGGTGTACCTTGCTATCAACGGTTGATAGAGCTTCAGGGCTTTGGAAGATGATCCGGTCTCCAGAGATCCTAATACGCACAAAGCAGTAACCTTACGTGCTAATGGAGGCTAAAAGGGAAAGCGGGATGGAGACGACAAGGATGGGAGGGCGCTGGCTCGCCAGGAGCACGGTGGTTGCTGCGTGGAAAGGGCAACGAGATGACGATGATGAGGGTATCCTTGGCGCCGTCTGATCTTTGGATCAGACGGCTAGGGTCCATTGTCTGATCTGACGGGTGAGCTAATGGTGCGTGCAGAATTAAGCCAATGACGTTAAATACTTATCACCGTGGAAATTTAAATATTTAAACTAAGCAATTTAATTAATTATAAATTTAAATTTTAATGTTCTTAATATTTAATTCTAATTATTTAGTTGACTTACAAAAATTTCCAAATATTCACTCCTAGCTAATTGAGGGGTGAGGAATGCAACGACAAGGTCAGATTTTTGATTTGACGAGTATTTTATTTTCCTAATTTCCAGGGTATTTAAATATTATTAAAATATTTGATGAAATTTTGACAACTTTCGATTGACACCAAAACATCACCCCTAGCTAATTTGGGGATAATGAGTGCAATGGAGATGTCCAATTTTTGATCTAAGGTCAAATTCTTGGGTTTCTGGATTTTCCTAAAATCAAGATTTGATCTATTTGACTCCAGATTTACACTAGATCTTGGTGGTGAACTCCTAATAACCTAATTAGAGTACTAAGACTGAGATTAGGATCTGGATTAGGATCTGGATTAGTCCTAAATGACTTGGGTAACAACTTGAGTTGTTACAGGCTCCCCAGCTTAAGAACGATGTTGTCCTCGACATCACTCAAGTGGAAAGAATAAGGCAGGATAAAAGAAACATGAATTGAAATAAAAGATAATTGAATTAAAAAAGATACCTAAATGTTTAAATAAACTAGGATACTTGGCTCTCATATCTGACTCTTTATCTCAAGTGGCTACAGTAGATAGGTGATTCTTACACTGCACTTTGATCATCGGAATGGAACGGCTCCTTAACTTCTTTTGGTCTCTCCCCAAAATTTTGATAAGTTCTTCTAGGAATGATAAATCTGGCTAGATCTCTACTGGAGGAATAGAGATTAGGTGGTGAGGCTCTCTTAGGAATTTTCTGAGAGATGATATGTGGAATACGTTGTGTGTAGCAGCAAAATCTTCGGGCAGCTCTAACTTGTATGCTGCTGACCCAATTCACTTTAAAATTTTGAACGGTCCAACATATCTCGGGTTGAGATTTCCAGAAACTCCAAAATGGTAGATACCTTTCATATGACTGACCTTTAGGTATACTAGATTTCTTTCTTGGAATTTGAGGGGACGACGATGGGCATCGTGGTACTTGCTCTGCCTATATTGAGCTATTTTGATCCTCTGTTGGATGAGCCTTACCTTTTTATTTGTTTCTTCCACCAACTCAGAGCCATAAAGCTGAATATCTCTTATCTCAGACCATGCTATAAGAGTAGAACACTTTCTACCATATAGAGCTTCGTATGGAGCCATTTTGATGCTCACCTGGAAGCTGTTGTTATAGGCAAATTCAACTAAAGGATGTGATCTTCCCAAGATCCTGAGAAATCTAACATGCAGAGATGGAATAAATCTTCCAAAACCTGATTAACTCTTTTCGTTTGACCAACTGTCTGTGGATGAAAGGCAGTGCTCATCGCTAAAGTAGTGCCTAAATCATGATGCACAGCTTACCAGAATTTGGAGGTGAAATGATTGTCTCTATCAGATATGATAGTTTTGGGAATTCCATGCAACCTGACTATCTCCTTGATATACAGCATTGCTAGCTTCTCAATATAGTCAGTTTGATGAATTGGAATGAAATGCGCAGACTTGGTCAATCGATCTACTATCACCCATATTACATCTGCTCTTGACCTTGCATAGGGCAAACCCATGACAAAGTCTATGGAGATATCTGACCATTTCCATTCTAGAATTTCTAATGGGTCCAGCAAACTACCCTATTTTTGATGTTCTACCTTGACTAGACAGCACATGTGGCATTTGGCAACAAATTCTGCTACACTCTTCTTCATTCTTAGCCACCAGAATGACAACTTTAGATCCTGATACATTTTTTAAACTTCTTGGGTGCACTTGATATCCTGAATTGTGGCCTTTGATTAGCACCTCACGATGCATAGATTTAGGAATCCACAAATGATCCCCTTGATAGATAGCACCCATATGAAAGCGGAGATCAGTAAGGTGACCACTCTCAATGGCTTGCTTAAAGCTTAGATACTCAGTATCCTTGGTTTGTGAAATGGCTACATCTCTGTGGAAAGTGGTCTCCACATACTCATTGAGATCATCTCACTCAAAAGGTCACCACATATTGATTTAATGTCCATCTTATGGAACTCTCCTTCTAATGGACTTTTAGAGATAAGGACATTAAGAGTAGCATGATGGCTCAGAGCATCAGCCACAACATTAGCCTTTTCAGGATGATACTGAATGTCAAGGTCATAGTCACTGATTAGTTCTAACCACCTTCTCTGTCTGTAATTTAACTCTCTCTGAGTGAATATATACTTGAGGCTCTGATGATATGTAAAGATTGAGCACTAAATTCCATATAGATCTTTAAAGCGAACACTACAACAGCTAATTCGAGGTCATAAACGGCATAGTTCCGTTCGTGGGTCTTCAGTTTATGGGAAGGGTAGGCGATAACCTTCCCTTCATGTATTAACACAGTTCCCAAACCTATGTCAGAGGCATCAGTATAAATTTGGTAGTTCATTCTTTCTTTAGGAAGAACTAGGACTGGGCTAGAGGTAAGCGCATCCTTCAGTGCTTGAAATTCCTCCTCACAAGCTGGCGACAATTCAAATGGTACAGTCTTCTGGGTGAGCTTGGTGAGTGGAGAGGCTATTTGAGAAAAGCCTTTCACAAATCTTTTATAATAACCAGCCAAACCTAGGAAACTTTTGATTTCTGTCACTGACTTAGGTTGCACCCATTCTTGGATGGCGCTGACCATGTTCTGATCTACTCTGATCCATTGAGCATCTACTATGTGGCCTAAGAAGGTAACAGATTCAAGCCAAAATTCACACTTTGAGTACTTGGCATATAATTAGTGGCTTTTCAGTTCTTCCAATACTGCCCTGAGATGATATTCGTGTTCCTTTTTTATTTTAGAGTATATAAGAATGTCATTTATGAAGACGATGACAAATCTATCGAGGTAGGGCTTCAAGATACACTGCATTAAGTCTGTGAAGATTGAAGATGCATTTGTAAATCCGAATGACATCACTAGAAACTCATAGTGGCCATATATGGTCCAAAAGGCAGTCTTCGCTATGTCATAATCTTTCACATGCAGCTGGTGGTATCCTGATCGCAGATCGATCTTCGAGAACACTTTTGCTCTGGCTAATTGATCAAATAAATCATCAATGCGGGGTAGTGGGTATTTGTTCTTTATGTTCACTTTGTTTAACTCTCTATAATTGATTCACATCTGTATTGACCCATCCTTGTTACACTGGGGCTCCCCATGGGGATGAACTAGGCCTAATAAGACCTTTCTTCAATAGCTCCTATAGTTGTTTGTTCAGTTCTTGTAGTTCTTTAGGTGCCATTCGATAAGGAACTTTAGAGATTGGCTGGGTTTTTGGGACAATGTCGATTGCAAACTCTACTTCTTGTGTAGGCGGAAGATGGGGTAGGTCTTTGGGAAAAACATAGGCGAATTTACAAACGACGGGATTCTTGGATAAGGGAATGTCTTCCTTCTTTTCCCCTAGTATTGTGACTAGGAGGACGCTGCAACCTTTACTTACTAACCTCTTGACTTTGATAGCATTGATCAGAGAAGGTCTTGCACTAAAGTTCCCAACGAATGACTTTGCTTATCTACAATCACCCAAGGTGATCTTTTTCTTCTGGCAATTGATGGTGGCATCATGCTAACTTAGCCAATTCATTATGAGGATAACATTGAAATTTGTTATTAGCAAAACTACAAGCTTGGCTTTGAATTTTGTTTTTACAGTGGGGATTTGTATCTTGCAGAATTGACAGGCTTGCAATTGAGCTCTAGATGGTAGTCCTACACTCAGATGACTCACTAGACGGTATAGTGTTAAGTTGAGAGATTTTGTCCAACTCTCATAAATGAAGGAATGACTAGCTCCAGTATCGAATAAGATGTTATAGGGCTTATTATTTACATAGATCGTACCTAATTACAAATGCAGTAATTTACTAGCTACTTTAACCAAGTAATACTAAAAATGTAGATTGGTTCAGAAGTGTGTACCTGACACAACATTATTATCCTTTGCTGCCTCAGTAGGGGTAAGAGCAGAAACACGTGCGGGACCAGCAGGCTATTTATTGTAAGGTTGTCAGATATGTGGTCTTGAAGCATTTGGGCGGGGGACAATGGCTGTCTCACGCCGTTGCCTAGAAGGAGGTGGCAGTGTTGGGCGGATTATCACAGGCTTTTGGAACAAATCGAAGACTCATTGTCGTTTGGAGTGATCGATCTAGTCATCGTCGATAGTATCGGTGTAGCTGCACCAATAGTAGGAGTGACCCGGCCTCCCGCAATTGAAGCAATTTCTAGTCCTATGGTAGCATCGTCCATAAGGGTGGGGACGAGTACAACCATCGAAGAGATCTGCTGACGAGTTTCTTGCTTCAATTTGATATACCCTAGCCCTTTTAAGGTTCTCATGCTGAGATGTGATCGTTCCATAACTGCACTTAGATTCGGATGCATCATTGTGTTCTACCATTTTGGCGGATTCCAAAAGTTTTGCGAAGTTGGTAGAGTAGTGGGAGATGACCTGCCTCCAGATGGAGGGCTGTAGTCTGCTCCAAAAGTGATGGCGTCGATCAGATTATGTAAGGATAAGGTTAGAAGCGAACCTTGATAGTCGCTGGAATTCAGACTCATACGTGAAAACTGAACGACTTCCTTACTGCAGCTTGAGGAATTGGTCTGCCATTATATGCTGGGCAGAGGTGGGGATGTACTAGGTCTGGAATGCCTCTATAAATTCATCCCATGATATGGCTTCCAGCTCTAAGCCCTCGAATAGTGTATGGCAGATATTTTCCCACCAATATTATGCCTCATCTTGGAGGAGATGAGTCGTTAGATGGCACTTGATGCTAGTGAGATTTTTCTCCACCATTTTTATCCAATTTGTTGTGTCGATCGCGGAGAGACTTCCATCAAAGGTGGGAGGTCTGAGGTGCAGAAAGCTATGTAGCAATCCATCAGTGGATTGAACATGATGCTGGAATGAGTAGTGAGGGGCTATGGTTGTTTCAGTGTTTGAGTGGCTCTAGCTCATTTGAGCTGTTAATAGTCACTCCATATGCTCTACTTGTCGAGCTTGTACCTTGGCCGCTCTCTTAGCGTGTTTATTATGAGAGTCCACCATGATCTTGACTGCCTCTATCAAGGCATTTACCTCACTAGAGGAACTGCTGGAGGTGGTGGGAGAAGGGCTCTGTCCAGGGTTCATTGTTGTATAAATCTAAGTTTTATAAAAACAATAGCCCAATTTAGAGTTTTGAGAATATAAATATGATAACTCTATTATTCATTCAAAATTAAGATACATGATGCAGGAAGATAAAATAGATAGCATAGAAATATAGGCTAAGACATCTATTTGATATATTTAACAATAAAAGCATGGTGGAAGTCTTCATTGGTGGCCTCCCTCCATATTCCTTCACGACTATGGGTGAGTGCCCATAAGATGACATTCCACTAGTCCTCAGCTTCGTCTTGTAGGAGGAGAGATACAATGGAGACTCTAATGTCGACTGGGCAATCAATAGCTTCAAACACGAAGTCTGCCCATTTTAGCCACTCCTTGGCTAAAAATGGGAGGTCAAACCCCCTGAAAGCGCTGTGCTGAAGTAGTCTATCTAGCACTCGAACTCCAGGCTATGATATTCCCTCTACGTACCTTCTGTATCGCTGATGGAATTGGGAGACATACTCCCACATAGCCTCATATCGCCGATGATACCACCAAAATGTCATCTTTAAACGTCTAACAATTTCATAAGTTAAATTAATTTACGTATAGCTTAGTCTATGTTCTTTGAGCATTTTATCTTACATATGTATGTATTTCTCATTCTTATACCTCTTTATTCTGAGCAGAATATTGTGGTAACTTGGATGTAAATCTCTAATATTTTTGTTTAGTGACTGTCTTGTTAGAAGAATCATCTATTAAGTAGAGAGAAATGCAAATTCCAACCTGACACATTATGAAATTCTCTAATACCAACCTGTGGCGCCCCGCTCCTTAACCCACAATCATTAGACTAAGGAGTGGAGTGTTACTTTGGCAAATCCATTACTTAATATTGGATTAGGTATTGACCCTAATCTACTAGTAAAGAAGAGATAAGCCATTGCATACATGCCTTAAACTCAGTCACTAAGTGAATATAGATCAGATTGCAAAAGTAAAGTAAAACAGGTGTACATTCAGATCATCACAATAAATAAGAGAAGGGCAACATATAGCTCAGAGTATAAAGTATAGTAAAGAAAAACACAGTCAAGGTACCTATATTATTACAGCATTAAATGAATAGCTTAAAAGAACTGAAATAAAATTTCTTATCCTCACAGAAAATTGGAAAAGGAACTAACAATGTCTGGCTCTCCCGGCTAATGCTCCTCTTCAATAAATGGCTCCTTCTCTTTAGCAACGAACCCTTCAAATTTATCTGAATATGACATTGTCGATTTCACAATGCAAGGGCCCCAGCCAATAAAATAAATTCTTATTAGACAATTATCTAAGTATATTTTAGTATGAATATTTTACAATAATTATTAATATCACTATTTACACATACAAACCAAAATAACTATATAGCATGGGAGCAATAAGAATACAAGGAACAAGATAAGTTATAAATATAACATTTATAACTCAGTAAGAATTGAGGCAAAAGTGTACCCCAGACAAACTAAACAAGGAATAGTTATATATATATATATATATATATATATATATATATATATATATATATAATACAGTAAGTAAAAGTACTGAAAGTAAAATCTAATCATAAACATACTGATGATCACATGATATATGCTGATTGAAAATAATAAGTCTGAAAGTGGTACATATAGTAAGCAGTAAAATCTAGCATCCTATAAATATGTATAAGTGAGTAGATAAGCAGAATACAACTGACTGAAATAACATGCATCAATAACATATTAAATAGTAAATTGAAACTAAAACAAGTATGTAAAATTTCTATATTAGAAAATTGGCCAATCGGGCCCAAACAAAAATTCCCAAAGCCTTTATGAGCTAGGGCTGACAGAACAGAACAACAAAACTAAGGATGGAGTAAATATAAATGCAGAATCTTTTAGTTATTGTACTTTTGTTTATGTGGACACATCTAGAAATAGCTGAAAAGTCAAGCACATTTTCAAGACTATACAGGTTCCAAGCTTAACACACACTCCTAAATGAGTAATGTTAAGCATCCTTATTACTCCTTACCCCTGTCCATTATGGTAAATGTGCACTAGAACCTACCAGAATATATTGAACCCAAGGCAACTGTTATCCTAATTATTCTATGTTTTCATTTCATGCACAAAGTTTTCTTACATGACATGTCCAAAGAAATAAGCACAAAATACAAGGAAAGCGTAATACAAATAAATTAAGTAGTAAATAAGGGACTCTTTTATACATGGTGACACTGTTGTTATCTAATTAACCATTCTAACTATTCCAAGTTACACAATTTTAAGATCTCCAATTCCTGCTATCGAGTGTAACTTAGAAATATAGCCTTTTAGATTACAAAAAAAATATTAGGAACTAGCTAGGTCCTAATATGAGTAAATCAATGTCGACTATGTAGGTTAAATAATAATCAGTATGACCTAATTAATGAATTTAGTCGTTCAAACCTAAGATATGATCAAGATCTACTAAACTAGATATTATAGATTAAACACCATGAGCTTGGGCTTAATTACATAATCCAAAGGGTAAAACTTAAGATCTAGATTTCAATCTAAATATGATCTATTGATTAAAGCAAATCCTATTAAATAAAGTCAAATTTAATAGGAGGATTCTCTTATCCTGAATCTAAAGTTGAAAGACAAAATAATCACAATTAAGTTATAAAATCTAGAAACTAATAAAACCAAAGATTTATTCATTGAATAACCCATTTATCTAATGAATGAAATCTAACCTATGATCTAGTCTTAGTCTTAGGAATGGCCCTATTGTGATGTGAAAGGTCCTAAGTAAAAGACTTATAAAATATTTTAGGGAATTTAACCAATTTTATTGAAAAGCTAATTTTATTCTCTTTATAATATTCCAATATAGTTCAAATATTGATTTTAGTAGTTTAAGAGATAAATTATGGCTCAAGAGCGCTTAACCTAAATTTTGGGCAAAATAACTATTTTGCCCCTACTTAAAGGTCTAAAAAACTACTTTTTAAATTAGGGTTCCAAATTAGAATTCCTTATTGCCAAATGATTCCTTACTATCTAACATGAAGATAGATATTAAGTACACTCAATTTGGAAAAGAAACAGGTCTCATAAGTCCAAACTAAGAATTTTGACCTAAGGGGCAATTTAGTAATTTGCACATAATGGAATCTAAACTTTTATGCAGTTTACTATTGGTTACTGTTCAAGGATTCTATAGTATCTAAGAACACTAACTTTTGAGGTCTAATGAATTAGTTATAATTATTTTAATTTCTAATAGCAGTTTAGTAATTTTCCAAGGCAAATAAGGGTCAAAAACCTAACTTTTCCATTTAATGTCTAAATTTAGCAAACTCAGTGGCTATAAGTTCCCTATATCACACTGAGTACTTCAACTGAGAGTAGACTCAAATTGGACCTCAATTGGTCAAGTTATGACCTAACTAGAGTTAGGGGTATTTTGGTCATTTCTAATTTTCTAGGATTCAGAAGCTAAATATTATTTCAAATTATGGTTGGCACTAAAATTCTAAGTTATCTAGCACTTTGAATTTTCTAATTTAGAGTCTAATTGACTAAGGTAAAATCAAATCAAGATCTAGGGTTTTATGAGTAATTAGGATAGGTCCTAAGAGTCATTAAGCAAACTAATTACCTAATGGCAAATCCAATACTATAAGGGTGCTCCTAATATTCTTTTGATTACCTTAAGATCTATATTGGTTAAGTTTGGGTCGCTAGGTACAAAGTTATGAGGGTTTAAAGTTTTGGTATAAGTGAGAGGATGTCCTAAAATGTCATTATGTTATCTAAGCATCCTATGGGAAATCTGATATTACCAGAATATTCCTCTCATTTTTTCTTATTAAAATGAGATATAACTTGAGTATTTTAGATTTATGGTTCAGGAGTTATAAGGGATTTAAGTTCCTGAATTAATTTAATTGAATTTGAGTTGAATTAATTTACTGTTTGAATAATTTAAATAAAATTAAATTAAATTATATAAAATGGATTTAATAATATTATAATTAATAATGGCGGGACCCACAGCTATACATGCGGCACCCTCAGACTTGACAGACAGACGAAGCGGGCCCCATGCGTTGATAGCGCTTACAGCGCTAGACACGTGGCCACACGCGATTGGTCGCTGGACGCACACAGGTCCCACCCGGCCAACAAACACAGAGGCGACGAGGACAATGGGCTGCACCCGTCCACGTGGCATCACGGGACACTGGACACGCATGAAGGTGGGTCCCACACGATGGACGTAAATATGCCTGCTGACCCAGACCCATCCGGGTCGGGCTCGGGTTGACCCGGCCCATCCCGAGTTTTCCACGCCTGCGCCCGGCTGGCCGAATCTAGGGCATTGATTTTTGCGGCCATCTCGGCGGTGACAGTCCCCGGACCACACAGCAAGGGCTAGGGCTCGGTCAGACTGACCCAACGGCGGTTGAACCGGCACCGGGGGTAAACTATGCCGGCAACACGAGCGAGCCCTAGATCTAGGTTTCGGCCAATGTGGGATAACGATTTGTATTGTGTAATAAACCTAAAATGCCACCGATCCAACTCAAATGAGTTCGATCAGAACTGAGAATTTGATAATCTTATGCATGAAATTACGCTACAAAATGGAAGTTGCATAAATAAAATGAGGATTTAGGGTATACGACGTACCTTGCAATCGACGGTTGTTAGAGCTTCAGGGCTTTGGAAGATGATCTGGTCTCCAGAGATCCTAATATGCGCAAAGTAGTAGCCCTACGTGCTAATGGAGGCTAAAAGGGAAGGCGGGACGGAGACGGTGAGGCTGGTAGGGCACTGGCTAGCTAGGAGCACGACGACTACAGCATGGAAAGGGCGATGGAGAAGACGATGATGAGGATAACCTTCGCGTCATCTGGTCTTTGGATCAGACGGCTAAGATCCATCGTCTGATCTAACGGGGCAAGCTAACGGCGTGCGAAATTAAGCCAATGACGTTAAATACTTAACGGCCGTGGAAATTTAAATATTTAAAATAAGTAATTTAATTAATTATAAATTTAAATTTTGAATTTCATAATAATTAATTCTAATTTTTTAGTTGACCTCCAAAAATTTCCAAATATTCACTCCTAGGTAATTGAGGGGTGAGAAACGCAACGACGAGGTCAAATTTTCAATCTGATGAATTTTTTATTTTCCTAATTTCTAGGGTATTTAAATATTATTAAAATATTCGATCAAATTTCGACGACTTACGATTTACACCAAAACATCACCCCTAGCTAATTTGGGGGCAATGAGTGCAATTGTGAAGTTTGATTTTTGATCTGAGTCAATTTAAATAGGTCAAATTCTATAGTTTCTGGATTTTCCCAAAATCAATATTTGATCTATTTAACTCTTGATTTGGACTAGGTCTTGGTGATGAACTCTTAATGACCTAATTAGAGTGCTAAGACTGATATTAAGACTTGGATTAGTCCTAAATGAGTTGGGTAACAATTTGGGTTGTTACATAGGTCGAATACATGTCGACGCTTAGAGTGATCAATTTGATCGCCTTCAATGGTATTGGTGGAACTACACTGGTAGTAGGAATGGCCCGGCCTTCTGCAGTTAAAATAGTTCTCAGCTCTATGGTAGCATCAACCATAAGGGTGGGGTCGAGTGTAATCATCGAAGAAGTTGGTAAAAGGGTGTGGTGGCCGCCCCCTAATCGTATGAGATTAAGAGGTGGTCATCAACAGACAAACCCTCACTTAGCATTTAGATTAAGAAATAACCTTCCTAATCAAATGTTAAGGGAAGATATGCCCTAATAAGGAAGAGATAAAGAGCCAATCAGTGAATGAGCATACTATAATATATCAGAGTGCGGAAAAAAGATAAGTAATAACATCCATACAATCCAGATAAGAACTATACAACCCAGAATACATAAGCATGAGAAGAAAAGTAGTTTAAACTTGCATTATTATAAAACAACTTAAGAGTTAAAGCAGTAAAGTAAGGTCACTCAATCCTCACAATAAAAAGGAAATAACTAAGGATCTTCTCCTGTACGCTTCTCCTCTTGAATAAGGTCTTCAGAAGGTTCCACAATCTCGAAAAGCTCAGAGTTTATCATTGCCAGTTTCACAATGATAGGGCCCAGCCAACAAAAGAAAAATCTAGTTAGACAAAATATCTAAGTACATTTTATGCTGCAAATTATTATTTAAAATGATATTACAACTTAACTTAAGCAAATTTAGGAGCAGAAAAGCATCAAAGGAAAGTGATAAAGTTATAATTAACTTAATTATAACTCAAACAAAGTGTGAGGTAAGTACATACCTCAACTCAAGCTGCAAAAAAAGGTTAAACAACAAATAAAAAAATTTACTAAGTGTAAGAAATTCCTAAGCAATATGATCAATTTAATACATACTAGTTTATAATATAAAATGAAAAGTACTGTGCTGAAAGTATAGTTCTAACATCTTAACATGTTATAAAGTGAACATAAGCTGCTAAAATAATACAATTTATATGAAATATTGTAAGTACTAAAGGAACTACTGAATATAATCAAAGTGTTGTATAAAGAAGAACTTTACTAAAAAATGCTATAAATAAGGGAGTATGTTAAAAATGTGAAGTAAAATAGTCTAACTTATATGGACATATTCTTACTTAATCCTGCCAAAAAGTAAAAGCATATTAAAAGAATCCATCTGAATATATCTAGGAGAAACATCTCGGATCCAATATCACTTATTTCCATTTAAATAAAGTGCCACTTGATTCCATCTGAAAATCTAGGAGAAACATCCCAGATCAAAGTAATGCCACAAAGTATCTACTGAGAATCTAGGAGAAATATCCTAAAGCAAGAGTAAAGTATCTCTGCCCAGGCAGACTAAGTAAAACATATTCCACCATAAGTTACATAAAGTCATTTCTTTAAATTCTTTCTTTTAATAAATAATATGCCTTATGAATGAATCAAAATTAACATAGAAAATATATTATGTTCCATATAATGTGTCAAGGTACAAAGTCCAAAACAAGGAGGCAAAGATTCAAATTTTAATGAATAAAGTAATACTAAACAAACTTTGTGATATCACTTTGTTTTCTAATTAAGTCATTCTATCTAATCTAAACTTATACAAATTTAGGATCTCCAACATCCAGCTATCGAGTATAAATCCAGAATATCGGTCCTTTAAGTTAAAAGAAATTAGAACTAATCAAGTTCTAACGTATATTAATCACATGACGCTAATTTAAGTTAAATAAATAAATAAAATGTCCTAATTGATGATTTTATGAATCCCAAGCCAATCTTAATTAATATGAATCAAAATTGGAGGATTAAGATGTTAAAATCCAAGTGTTTGATTTTAACTTCTTAATCTTATAAGTTCTATTCCTAATGGTATAAAATTAAACCCAAATTCTCATGAGCTATAATTAAGGCTATCTTATTAAGCAAAATCAAGCTTTAATAAGATGGATATCTGATCTCAAATCTAAAGTTTTAATACAAAATAATCATAAATAAAGGATGAAATTCTAGAAAATTATAAAACCAATGTTTCATCTATTAAGTACCCATTTACTTAATAGATGAACTTTAACCTAAATTTCCATCTTAGATCCTAAGAAAAGAAGATCCTAAAGGTTTGAAGTAAAGTCCTAAAGAGAATATTTAAGTCTTAATCTTAATCTCCTTTGATTATTATTATGATATAATTAACTTATGGAAGGCATAAGGTGAACTAATTTCACTGAGGCTTAAATAAGGACTTAGGGTAATTTAGAGGATTTTTAGGATATTTTCTTAATATATCATTTTACTGAGTTTAAACATTCTAAAAGGATTCCAAAAAAATTCTAATACTTATTTTAGTGGTTTAATTATAAATATAAGGTTTAAGAATGTTTAAGCCTAAAATTGGGCAAAATGACAATTTTGCCCCTACTTAAGGGTCTAAAATTTAACTTTATGAATTAAGGCTCTAATCTAGAATTTATTGAAATGGAATGATTACTTACTGTCTAATATGAGTTTAGACAGTAACTAATTCTATTTTGGATAAAGATTAAGCCTTATAAGGTCAAATTAAGAAATTTGACTTATAAGAGCAATTTAGTAACTTGGCTTAATGAAACCTAAATTTTCTATCAGTTTATTGAATATCATTGCCTAAGGTTTCCATAGAACTAAAAATTATTAAATTCTGATAAGTATTGACTAAGTTATAACTAATACAAGTTTTAGGATTAATAATTAAGGTTTAGGGTAATTAGTGAGTGATTAATAAAATTAATCATAAAATTAATAAATCAACTATAACACTAAGTTTTATTCTACTCTATGAGTAATTAGAAACTGAAATTACTCAATTTGGATTATTAATTATGCTAATATTCACTAATCAAGTTATTATGTGATTAGAGCTAATTAAGAGGTCTAACCATTGGATCTAAAATTTTTTTGTAGTTTACTATTAATTAGGCCTTCTTGATCAAAATGATATATTGGAAGATCTAATTTGGAGCTCAATTAACCAAATTATGGTCAATTGAATTTCTAGGGTTAATTAGGGTAATTAGTATTAGGTCCTAAAAGTGATTAAGCCAATACTAATCCAAACAAAGAATTGAACACTACCAGATTATTTTAGAGGTTCTATAGATCACTTTAAGACCTGTACTACCTATGTTTGGACTAGTGTGTGCAAAGATATGGTTAAATGAATATTTAAGGCAATTTTTGTAATTATTTAATATCCTAAAATACCACTATGTGACATGTTGATCTTACTGGAAATTGAATGGCACTAATAAATTCCTTGATTTTTACTGATTAAAATAGTATATTTGATTGTATTATTTAGGCTTGTATTTTATAAGTTATGGATATTTAAAGTTTGGCATTTATTTAAATTAAATAATTGCATAACACACACACATATATATATATATATATATATATATATATATATATATATATATATATATAATCTTACTGTTTTAAGTAATTATTCCATTTGAATTATTAATCTATTATTAATAGATATTTCTGTTTGCATATATATATATATATATATATATATATATATATATATATATGAATTTATTTCTATAATGTATATAATATTAATACTATAGTTATACATAATCAAATATATATATATATATATATGATTAAACTAATTAGTTTTCTGCATGTAGGCCCCACGCCAGCAGACAGACGAGACTACTGCGAGACTGCTGTGGAACCCACCTCCACGTATGAGAGCGCTACTCGCGGGCGACTGGCCAGCGGGCCCCGCTACCTTTCATCGCGACAGATAGCGGGACCCACTGTCATCCAACACGGATGACACGCGTCACGCCGAGGGTAGGACATCGACGCACGCAGGCCCCAACTCTTTAACGTGGCGTGCGGCACGTGGCCGGTCCACGGAACGAACCGGTCTGATGAGGTCCTGTTCAAGAAGCGTCGGCGCCTCTACGTCTTCCCTCCCGAAGGCTTCCTGAAAATAGGGTTAGGGTTCGATCGATCAAGGATTAGATCGATCGAACCCAATAATCAAACACTTCCGCAGAAATTTAGTAAGAGAAACACATTCATCTTAAAGAAAACACTAGGTAGAATAGGAGGTACCTAATTTTGAAGGAATAATATTAGGGTTCGCTCGGGAGGAAAACTCTGAGGATCCTTGCGCACTCTAGCTCGGTCTAGATCATGAAAACTGAAACTAAAGGCTTGCAGTGGCTCTTAAAGAGGGTTTTAGCGGTGGAGGGGCTGCACGTATGCCATCTACGAGCGAGGCAGGCGCAATGCGTGCGTGGGGTTGCCACGCGTAGGTCCCGCGGAGGTGATGACTGAGGACCATTCGATCGCTCGATCGAACGGTCAGGAATTTTCGTTCCATCAAATGGTGAATTTAGAACTAGGATAACGACGTTAAGGAAAATGCGATGGCGTCGTTAAACGCATTTAAATAATATTAGTATTATATTAATTTATTTTAATTTTATTAGTTAAGATTAAATAATTAAACACATTCCTAAATTTTCTAATATATCACCTCTAACTAATTGAGGGGTGAGGAACGCAACGCCGT
This sequence comes from Gastrodia elata, assembly GCA_016760335.1. NCBI lineage: Eukaryota > Viridiplantae > Streptophyta > Magnoliopsida > Asparagales > Orchidaceae > Gastrodia > Gastrodia elata. The sequence goes on along the minus strand of CM028670.1, from coordinate 31,404,323 downwards.
GATCGTATTATCGATTTGACGATTATTTATTTATTTGAATTTTCGGGTATTTAAAGTAATATTAAAATATTTGCCAAAATTTTGACGACTTCCGATTGGCATGAAAATATCACCCCCTAGCTAATTTGGGGGCAATTAGCGCAATGTCGAAGTCCGTTTTTCGATTGGAGGTCAATTTAGACGGGTCAAATTTTAGGGTTTCTGAATTTTCCAGAAATCAGTATTTGATCATTCGATCCCTGAATTGGACTAAATCTTATAGGTGAGTTCCAAATGGCTTAATTAAGATACTAGAATCATAATTAGAACTTGGATTAGTCCTAATTGACCTAAGTAACAATTTGGGTTATTACAAAGGGGCTTCTTCCTCTAGTTGATATACCATAGCTCACTTAGGATGCCCATGTTGGAATGAGGTTGACCAAAAACTTCTCTTGGGTGCTTCCAATGCTTGATCTTACTCCACCACTTTGGCGAATTCCAAGAGTTCGGCGAAATTGGTCAGACGGAGGGGGACCACTGGGCTTCGAATAGAAGGTTGCAAACCACTTCGGAATCGGTGGCATCGATCTAATTCAGTATGAACGAGGTTGGTGGCGAATCTTGCTAGTCGCTAAAATTCAGCTTTTCATATGCAGAGACATAACGGTTCCCTTGTTGTAATTTCAAGAAATGGTCACCTAGGTTAAGTTTTGCAGATGTGGGGATGTACTTAGCATGGAATTCCTCAATATACTCATCTCAGGTGATGTCCTCAAGCTCTAGGTTGCAGAATAGTGTGTTACGAGTATTATCCCACCAATACTCTGCTTCATCATGGAGGAAGTGGGTGGTCAAACGGATTACTTCGAAGTTAGGACACTTGATACTAGTGAGATTTTTCTCCACCATCTTGATCCAGCTGGCTATGTCGATAGTTAAAAAGCTCCCATTAAAAGTAGGGGGTCTTAGACATAGGAAACTATGTAGCAATCTATATGTGGACTAAATGTGATGCTGAAACGAGTAGTACCATGCAGGGGCTATCTCATAATTTGGACTACTTTGATTCATGTGTGTCGTCAATAGTCGTTCCATTCTCTCAACTTGTTTTGATCGAGATTCTGACATTCTTTCTGCTTGCTTGTTGTGTGAATTTACCATCATTTTGATTGCTTCAAGCAATGCGCTCAGTTCAGAGGATGAGCTGCTAGATGCAGCTGGGGAGGAACTCTGAACAAGATTCATTTTTGTACTAGTCTGATTTTAGAAAATGTCATCCTTTTAGAATTTTGAGGAAATAAAACATGATAATTCTTGCATTACTTATTTTAATTTGAAATTCATGAAATAGGAAGATACAATAGAGAGCATGAACTAAAATACTAAAATATCGATCCAATATATTTTGTGGCGAAAGCATGACAGAAATCTTTGAAGGTAGCCTCACGCCGCCTTCCTTCGCGCCTATGGTGAGTGACCAGTGGGTGACAACCCACCAATCTTCAGTGTGGTCCTTCAAGAAGAGAGATACTATAGAAACTCGTATGTCATTGAGACACTCAATTACTTCCATAATGAAGCTCACACGCTTCAGCCACTCCTTGGCTAAAGCAGGAGCCTCTAAAGATGTTATGTTGGAGCATTCGATCTAGTACTCAAACTCCTTGCTCCGACACTCCTTCAACGTATCACCCGTATCTTTGGCCAAACTAGGAGACGTACTCCCATATAGATTCAAATAGCCAGTAGTGCCACCAGAACGACATATTCGAGTGTCTAATGATTCGACAGGTTAAATTAAGGTTTATTAGTTCAGTTTCTTTAATCTACGTTCTTTATATTTGAACACTTCATCTTACTTATATATGCATTTTTTCAATCTTATGCCTTTTTATTCTGAGTGTGATATTATACAAATTTGGATGTAACTTGCATGTTTTAGTTAATGACTGATTGGTAGAAGAATAATCCATTAGGTTGAAAGGAAATGCAATTTTCTAATCTGACACCTTATGGAGTTCTCTGATACCAACTATGGCGCCCTTCCCCCTAATCCGCAAGGTTTAGTCAATGGGAGGTATGCCACTGTGGTAAATCCTTCGCTTATCATTGGATTAGGTATAATCCACAATCCACTAATAAGGGAAGAATGTGCCCAGGATATACATACAGCATGATCAATCATTAAATAAATACAAATTCAGAGTACGGAAGCAAATGGAGGTAAATAGTATATGCTGTTCACAACAATATAGGTAAGGTATATGCAACATACAGCTCAGAACAATCATTATAGTAAAAAAATTACAATTTAAAGGTACCTGTATTATTACAGCATTTTAAATAAATTTAATAAAATGAAATAACTAATAATTCATCCTCACAATAAAGCAGTAAATGGGGTCTAAATAGCTTCTACATCTCCCTACTGCTCCTCCTCAAGGAAAGGCTCCTCTTTAGGCACGAGCTCCTCAAAATGATCTGATTCTAACATTATCGATTTCACAATGTCAGGGCTCCAACCAACAAAAGAAAAATCTTATTAGACAATTATCTAAGTATATTTTAAGCTGATATATAATTTCATGAATTCATTAATGTCACCATTTACTTAAACTAAACAAAATAGACCAGCATAGGAGAAACAAGCATACAAAGGAAGTGATAAGTTATAAATAACAGCATTTATAACTAAGCAATAATGAGGTAAAAAACATACCTCAAAAATAAGCTAAGGCAAGGCTAGGCATACATATATAAATACAGTAGGAAATATATTGAAAGAAATTACTAATCCTAAATATGCTGATGATCATACATATGCATTTTAAAAATAAGCAATTTGACTGTGATATGTATAGTAAGCAATAATAGAATTAACATCCTATAAGTAAGCAGGTGAAGTATAAATACCATAGTAAACAATAAATAGTAACAGGTATGTATAGATTTCCATATGAGAATCATTAGCCAATCAGGCCACAGTAAATTCTCATAGCCTTTCTAGGCTAGGGCAGAACAGAAATTCCCATAAATTTTCTAGGCTAGGGCAGAATAGGACCGCAAGACTGAGGAGGCAGTAAATACAAATGCAGTAAATTTTAGTTATTTTACTTTGCTCATGTGGATATGTCCAGAAGAAGCTGAGGAGAAGCATGTTTGCAATACTTTTTTGGTTCCAAATTTATCACAACATTCCTCAATGAGTAAGGCTAAGTTATCCCTTATTTCTCCATACCCTAGTCTATTGGGGTAAAATGCGCCATATCAACCAGAAACCTGAACCTAATGCAAATATTATCCTAATTATTCTAAGTTTTCATTTTATGCACAATGTTGTCTTATATATCATGTTCAAGATAATGACATAAAATATAAGGAATGCATAAGCACAAATACATTAATAGTGAGCAAGGGACTCTACTACACAATGTGACATCATTTGTTATCTATTAAAAATATTCTAACTATTCCAAGTTACACAAGCTTAGGATCTCCAATTCCTACTATCGAGTGTAACTTAAAATCACTGTCTTATAAGTTAAAAGTAATTAGAACTGATCAGGTTCTAATTTAATTCAATCAGAACTCACTATTAGTTAAATAATAAATCAGCACATCATAATAGATAAATTTAGACATTCTAAACAAAGATCAAATCAAGATCTACTAATCCTATGGATTATCAATTGAATGCCATGAATTGGAGTTAATCGCATAATCCAAGGTAAAGCTTAAGGACTAAAGTTTAAGTTTAAATGTGAACTAATGATTAAGGCAAATCCTATTAAGTATAATCAAGCTTAATAGGATGATTCTCTTATTCTTAATCTAAGGTTGAGATATAATGATCAAGATTAAATTATGAAAATCTAGAAATTAATAAAACCAAAGTTCTATTCATTGAATAACCTACTTTATTTAATGAATAAAATCTAACCTAACATTTATTTTTATTCCTAAGGAGAAGATCCTAATGTGAAGTGTAGATCCAAATAAACTCCTAATGAAAATGACTTAGGGATTTTTTGGAGTTGTTGGAATTTTTTTCGATTTAACTTCATTTGCTGTTTTCATTTAGTTAGATAAGTTTAAATTTAATTTTAGCTAAGTAATGTATATTACCCTAAGGGATTTTAAGCCTTTAAGGAGGATTTTTATCAGATTGATCAAATTATGAAATTTATGACTTAAATTAATCATAAATTAGTTTTACTACTATTTTTAATAATTTAAAAGATATTTTAGGGGTTAAGAGCACTTAACTTAAATTTTGGGCAAAATAACTATTTTGCCCTTACTTAAGGATCTAAAAAACTACTTTTTGATTTATGGCTCAAAATTAGAATTTCTTGACACTTATTGATTTCTTATTATCTTACATGAAAATAGATAGTAAGTACATCAAATTTGGATAAGAATTGAGCCTTATGGGTCCTTACTAAGTAATTTGATCTAAGGGGGCAATTTAGTAATTTCACCTAGTGAAGTCTAAGAATTTGTGTATTTTATTATTGTTTACTATTCAAGGATTTCATTGAGTGCAAGAACACTAAAATTTGGGGTCAATTGGATTAGTTATTGCCGATTCAATTCTAAGGGAAAAAAAGGTAATTTTAGGGTTCAGGGAAGGGTCCAAAACCTAACTTTTCCATTTGATGTCCAAATTCAGCAAACTCAGTTGCTATCACTTCACTATATCACACTGAGTACTTTAACTGGGAGTAGACCTAAATTAGATCTCAATTAACTAAATTATGACCTAATTAAGATTATGAAGGGTAAAGTACCTGGAGTCAAAAATTGGGGCCTACTAGATGTAGTAGAAGGTGGTGAATCCTCGACTGGGCTCATTGCTCTCGATGTGTCTCTAGGCAGCTATCGAGTGAATGGGGTTAAAGGAGGCAGTCGACAAATCTCTTGATGAGGGGAGGACATGCGCCGAGCAGCGTACACTGCGAGTCGCATAAGCGACGCACACAGGTGAGGTGCGGCAGGGATGAAATCGGAACCGTCCATTTGGACGGTCCGATTGATCGAATCCGGATTAATGGGGAGGCGAACGACATCAGCTAAAGGGAACGGCGCGGACAGATCCCTGACAAAGCCGTTAAGTGTAGAGTTAAATAAGAATATAAATAATTAATTTCAATTGATTCTCTTATTAAAATAATAATATAGTATAAGAAGTAAAACAACACTAATTATGTTGAAATTGGACAATATTGAGATTTTAGGATTATCGGGATACCTAATTAGGGCTAAAAAGTGATTGTAAAAATTAGAGTTAAAAATTGATTATAAAAATTAGTGTTCAAATCCTAAATTAAATTATACCATTATATTCATCTCATTTTTCTAATCAAAATAACATATAATTTTGTATAAATTGGTTAAGTATTTTTAAGGATATGGTTAAATGAATTTTGTAGATTTATAATTAAATTAAATGAAATTAATTATTATTGATTTCCGTTTAATCAAATATCTGATACCCGAGTTAAAATTTTAAACATCACAGGATTTGAGACAGCGCAAAACACGATGACACGGATTTTTAGAGGCACCGAAAATGAGTATAACCCATCTGCAGGGTCCACCACACTGTGAGAGTTAGCCAACGTTCGACACGTGGTCTCCTCACTTCACCAAAATCGGCACGGTCTTAAAGGGATTGAACCGACCAGGTCTGCAAAAAAGATTCGAACCATTTTGAATCGGCTTAGACCGTTTTGTCCTCAACAAATCAGGTGAGGTGCGATTAGAGTTTAGGATACTCTACGATTCTGATGGTCTCCTGATTTGGCACGCACACCGGCTTTAGAATTCTTGCCTAAGCTGAAGTACCAGGATCAAATCGAGGGTCAATGAGTGCAGATACATTAAATAGAGTGATGCCCTAAATTTATTTGGTGAACCCTAACATTCTCTATATATGATACAGCTAATGTAAGATCGTCAAATCTCGATCGAGACCAAACATAAAATAGACACATCAATAATGCATATGCAATGAGGTAAGCAAGATTAAATTAAAGGATAAACCTGAAGATCTTGTACCTTGCGTAAGCTGAGAATGGAGAAATTTTAGGTTTCACTAAAAATCACTTTCAGATTCCTTCCTTGCAGCCTCTCGCTTCCGCAGCGCTTTAGGTGAGTGTATAATGGATAGAGAAGAGAATGGAAGGTTGAGGCCTCAGAGGAGCTAGCTGGAAGGGCTGGACGGTCTTCACCTGACATCAAGCAATTGTGCCTAAGGCAATCAGGTAGGCATATCGTTCATTCAATCGATCGATCGAACGGTCAGATCTGATACTCATGATCAGACCAATCTCAGACCGTCTAATCAAGTCTGAAATAGGCGTGACGACCACGATTTGTGTGGATGGCTGCCTTATGTTCGAAGCTGAACACAGGATCTCCTCCTTTTGGAAATAATATCGTTGTAAAATAGTAATTATATATATATATATATATATATATATATATATATATAATCTATTTTTTTTATTTAAATAATTACTTTACTAATTTAATTACTCAAATTTAAATGATTAAATAGAATCCGAAAAATCCCAAAAATTCACTCTTACCTAATTAAGGGATGAGGAACTCAAAAATACAATCGGATTTTTGATCGGAGGTCAATTTAATTATCCTAGTTTTCTGAGTAATTAAATATTATTAAAATAATCAGAGAAAATTTGACAACTTCTAAATACTTCCAAAATATCACCCCTAGCTAATTTGGGAGTGGTGAGTCCAATGGCAGACTCTAATTTTGATTCTGAGTTCTAAATAAATAGGCATTCTTAGAATTATCTAGAAATCAGAAATTGCTAGAATTTGTCAAATGATCTCTAAATCGTATGAAACTTGAGGTGAAGGCTCTAAACACTATTATAAGAGTAATGGAATAGAAATTAAGTCAATTAGGCTACTAATTAATGAGTAATAACATTAGAGTTATTACAGGCTCCCCTCCTTAAAAAGAGTGTCAACTCATGACACAACAAATAAAATTAAGAAATAGAAATTGCACGAAGGAAGTTTAATGAAATAATAATAAAAATGAAAGAGCTAAAACTACCTGATTAAGAAAAGAATTATGGGAATTTCTTTTGCATATCCTCTTCTTTCTCCCACATGTCTTCTCCAGCTAAATGGTTCTGCCAGTGGACTTTAATCATAGGAATTCTGCTGTTTCTTAACTACATAAGATCTCTTCCCATAATTGCAGTAGGTTTAACTATAAAAGTCAAATTAGGCTACAGTTCGATTGCTGGAATCTGAATTTACTGATTAGGATCAAACAAACACCTTCTTAATGATGAAATGAGAAACATATTATGCACGGCTGAGATGTCTTCAGGTAACTCCAACCTATATGCGGAGGTTCCAACATTTTCAATCACTTCAAAGGATCCCAGATACCTTGGACTCAGCTTTCCAAAAAACACTGAACACTTGCACACCCCACATCAAACTTACTTTTAAATATGCACGATCACTGATATGGAATTCTAATAGATGATGAAGGGCATCATGATAATTTTTCTACCGATCCTGAGCTGTTATCATATTATGCTTAATCAAAAGAACCTTTCTAGTAGCCTCTTTAATCAAATCAGAACCTTAAAGTTGAGAGTCTCCTACTTCAGTTCAAGCAGCAAGAATTGTACACCTCCTACCATAAGGAGCTTTGTAAGGAGCCATACCGATACTGTACAGGAAACTATTGTTGTAGACAAACTCAACTAAGGCGAGATGATCTTCTCACGATCTGCCAAATTCAAGAACACAAAGCCGCAGAGTATCTTCTAAGATCTGATTAATCCTCTCATTTTGAACATCAGTCTGGGGATGAAAAGCAATACTCAAAGATAAGTTCGTCCCCAAATCTTGTTGAATAGCAAACTAGAATCTAAGAGTAAATCTACTATCTCTGTCTAAAACTATGCAATTTGGTGTACCATGCAAATGAACGATCTCCTTAAGATAAAGCTTAGTTAACTTCTCCACAATATCTATCTAATGGATTAGAAGGAAGTGAGCTTACTTGGTGAGTCTGCCGACAATCACCCAAATCGAGTCAAAACTAGATCTACACTTAGGCAGTCCCACAATGAAGTCCATGGAAATATCGAACCATTTCCATTCAGGAATGTCCAAGGCTTTGAGAAGTCCACCAGGCTTCTGATGTTCTATTTTAACTAAGGAATAAGAATGACACTTAAAAATAAAAATGGCAATATCTCCCTTCATGCCAGACCTTTAGAACAATTTATTTATATCTTAATACATCTTATTACTTCCGAGATGAATAGTATAACTAGAGTTATGGGCTTTTGATAGTATTTTCAACTGTAGACTCTTTGGAATCCATAACCTAGTCTTCTGAAAGATCACAATTTCAGCATCAAGACATAATTCGGGCTTTTTCCATTAACGATATCAGAAACTAAAATAGAATAACTCTCATCTTCCTTCTGAGATTCAACAATCTTAGACCTTAGAGAATCATCTGACTGAATAGAAAATTATATAATGCCCAAATCAGCAGATCTGATCAGCTCGAGATTCAATCTGATAAAATCTTCGATCAAATATTCTTTTCAACAAAGGAAAGATAAAGTTGCTTTACGACTCAGGACATCAGCTACTACATTAGCTTTACCCGGATGGCACTGGATTTCCAAGTTGTAGTCGCAAAGTAGCTCAAGCCACCTACACTGACAGCAGTCTATAACAGCATTAAACTTACTTAACCAATCCATACCTAAAATTATGTTTTAGTTTGTAATTGATATAACAATAAGTTTGGATTGAAAGAATTGGTTACTAATTAGGATGCCTACCAACCAAAACTTGCTAGCACACATTTCAGCACCCAATGGCATCTGCACTCTCAAGTTCAAGATCATGCACAGGAAAATTCTTCTCATTAGGTTTAAGCTATCTAGAAGTATAGGCTATTACACAACATTCTTGCATCAGGACACAACCAAGCCCTACCTTAGAGGCATCGGTATAAACCTAAAAATATTTACCCTCTCAAAGTAGTACTATAACAAGAGCAAAAGTTAATAATTTTATTTCAACTTTTCAAAATATTCTTCACATGCCGTGCTCCAAATGAACGTAACTTTCTTCTTAGTTTACTGAGTTAACGACAAAGAAATTTGAGACAATTCAGAAACAAACCTTCTGTAATAATAGGCAAGTCTTAGAAAACTGCGAATCTCTATTATAGATTTAGGTTGAACTCATTGTTGAATAGCTTGAATTTTCTTTTTATTGACTCTAATGCCTTCAGCATCAACCACGTAACCTAGAAATGCCATAGATTTAAGCCAAAACTCGCACTTAGAAAACTAAACAAACAACTTATACTACCTTAACAACTCAAGAACGACACACAGATGCTCTTTATGCTCAATAGCTGACCTATAATAGATTAGGATGTCGTCGATGAAAACGATGACAAACTCATCGAGAAATGGCTTGATGATACGCTGCATCAGGTTCATGAAAATAGAAGGAGCATTTGTCAGTTTGAAAGACATGACTAGAAACTCAAAATGCCTATAATGGGTTCTGAATGCAGTTTTAGGAATATCTTCATCCTTGACTCGAATCTGGTAATAACATGATCTCAAGTCAATTTTGGAGAAGACTTTCGCTCCTGCGAGCTTATCGAACAAATCATTGATCTTAGGGAGAGGATACTTATTCTTCACGGTCACTTCGTTAAGCTCGCGGTAGTCTATACGCATCTACATCGATCCATCCTTCTTCTTGATGAATAGGATGGGAGCTCTCCAAGGTGACATACTAGGGTGAACAAATTATTTTTCTAATAACTCTTGCAACTGCTATCTAAGCTCTTATAACTCCTTTGGTGCCATTCTATACGGAGCCTTAGATTTAGGTTGAGTCTCATGAATTAGCTCAATAGAAAACCCTACCTCACACAAAGGAGGTAGTCTATGTAAGTCTTCAAGGAACACATCCAGGAACTCTCTAACAATGATAGTCACTTTAAGGCTTCTATCTTGCTTTTCCTCATCGATCAAGGTTACTAAAATTGCACAGCAACCTTTACTAATGAGGCACTTAGCTTCAATTGCATTAATTAAGGATGCAGTTAAGCCAAACTTTCCTACAAAAACTTCAGGTTTCCTTCCAACCTTAAGCGAAACTCTCTTTTTAAAGCAGTCTATAATGGCATTAAACTTACTTAACCAATCCATACATAAAATTATGTCAAAGTTTGTAATTGACATAATGATAAGTTTGGATTGAAAGAATTGGTTGCTGATTGTGATGTCTACCAAACAGAACTCATTATCACATATTTCAACACCCGATGGCATCTGCACTCTCAAGGCATTGCCTAGGCTGAAATATTCGAAATTAAGAGAAGAAGCACAACTCTCTGACATAAAGGAGTGGCTAGCACCCGTGTTGAAGAGCATGTCACAAAATTGATTCTTAATAATTAGAGCTCCAATAGCAGGGAAAATTCTAATTATAGCTAATGAAAATTAATGCAGAAAGTACTAAAAATAAAATGAAGAAGAAATGAAGGACAGAAAATAGAAAATTAAAAGTAGAACGTACCGGTAACAATAATGTTGTCATCCTGGGCAACAGAAATAGAAAGAGTGTAGACACACGGTATAGTAGAAGGTTGAGAAATAGACTTGCCTTTGATATTACTGCTAGATTGACCTTTCATTGGAGGAAACAGAGGTACACCTTTTGGATGTTGTGCACTTCCACTAGTTGAAGGAGGCATTAAGGCAAGTGCTGGCGCTTAGGAATTAATAGGAGTAGGGTTCTGCACAGAAGATGGGCGATTGATCAACATCTTGTCCACTGTTCAATATGCCTGGGAGTCCCAATGACGGTGATTGGTCCTGCCACAAATGTAGCATCGGCCGCTGTGTGATAACACTTTTCGTAAGAATGCAGCCTGTTACATCTAGCATTAGGTCTCCCTTGCTGAATCTGTTTTTGATTCTGATTTAAATTATGACTTGGGGTAAGCTGGAAGACCTTAGGACCTTGAGGATGATTACTCTTAAACTGTTCAGATCTTAAGGATTAGAGATGGGAACGCTTATTCAGATCCATTTGTGCTTGATGGTACTCGATTATACGCGCACCTTTCAGAAGCTTCAGAAAATTATTATGATGTTGAGACATCAAATGGCTCTTAATAGAATCTTTCAGCCCAACTAAGAATCTACTACACCTAGCCACATCAATGCGGACTAGGTTAGGAGAAAAATGATTCAACTTATCAAATTCCATTTTGTAATTATGGATGGAACGATTTCCTTGGGTAAGTTTCACAAAATCATTCTTGATTATTGTCTGGGCAGATGTATGAATGAATTTCTCACAAAAAACTTATTCAAACTCATCCTAAGGGATATCTTCTACTTGGATATTAGTGAAATAGGTTTTCAGCTCACTGTCCCACCAGTATTCTGCCTCTCTATGGAATAGGTACATGGTAAGATGGGTGCACTCGCTTTATGGACACTTTATACTGGCTAAGGTCTTCTCTATAGCCTTAAACTAGTAAATTTCTTTGATATGGGAAGTGGAACCATTGAATGTCGGAGGATTTAAGCGAAGAAAGGTAAGGAGAAAGGCATCCACTACTAAGCCTTAAGTTGGTTGTGGGGTCACAGGAACTTCGGAAGAAACTCGGAAGGGAGTTTGAGGAGGATTTGGAAATGGTTCTGATGGAGTGGGGAAAGGACGAGAAGGAGTACTGGACAAGGCCATTCTCTCAGCAGTACAAGTTTGTGCTTCAATCATCACGCACATCATTTCCATTAACTGCTTCATCTCATCAGTTTGAGATGTAACAGTAGCAGAAGGTTCCTTTACCACTTGTGGAGTAGGATTATCTGAATCAGGATTCATTCTAAGGAAAGAAAAGAAGATAAAATTTAGTAACTAAGGAAAGTGGAAAGAATTCTCATTAAAACTTAGAAGGTTTAGGAGATACAATCATATAAGAAAGAAAACAAAACCAAATAAGATGTAAACTATGCATGAGAAGCTACTTAGTTAAAAGGTAACTAATACTAAGGAAAACTAGCACTATCAATTACAAAATATAGCATAAAACATAAAATTAAAGTCTTCGGAAGTAAGAGCATGATGGAGACGTCTACTTCCTCAAGCTAACATTTCATGTGCGCGACACCACCAGTCAAAGGCATAATTGTCGAAGAGTTTGTCCAAAATTTGAAGGCATGTGTGATCGGGGAAAGCTATGGCTTCAAAAGTCATAGAGACTTGGGAAAGCCATTCTCTAGCCAACTACGGGATGTAGTCGCCTCGAAACACACAATGCTTTAAAATTTTGTCCAATACTTCACCTCCAGCTTGAGATACACCAAAGTACTCACGACCATAAGTTGAGCCAAACCAATGATCATCCTCCCAACAAAGGAAGAATATCCTAGTAAAGTAGATTAGTTCACTTTCACAGTTTGCCATCTATGAACTTGATTAAAGTTTAAGTTAGAAATTCAAATCAATTATTGGATTAGTAATGCATTTATTATCCTATTGTGTCATTTTTAAATGTCTTTACTCTTCTGTGATTTTTGCTTTGAATATATGGATGTCCTTATCTCAATTTATCATTCTCAACTTGGCTCTGATACCAACTGTAATGACCCCAATATCAGATAGGAACTTAATCCCACATTGAAGCGTTACCTTAGCATCTAATATCTAATTAGAAGAAAGATAACCAAATGCTAGATGCTAAGTTGGCCAAGAATCTTAATGAGAGTGTTAAGTTAAGATGAGGAAGGTAGAAGAAGAAAAATGTATGAATGGAAGTAATTAAAATCACATGAAGTAATTGGTAATTGCAATCATAATTATCAGTAGGAGTTTAAAGTGATTGCAATTATAAATATGAAAATAGTATTTGCAAATAGGAGTAAAAGTAAGCAATCATATATAACAATATGAGCTTACAAGTATAAAGTTCATATGCAAATTATCCATCCATTTATCCAAACCAAGAATTTAAGTATGAGATATTATTTCCATCACATAATAAGTAAAGATGAAACAAAAGTTTAAGTTATTACATGCCATTAAATTAAATAACTAGTAAATAAAAACTCTCTCTCACTTAAAGTAAAAGCAAGTAATAAATTTTTAGGTGGAAGCAATTATAAGATCTTCAAGAACTTGATCCAGCTCCACTTGCATTAAATTGATCTATCATATTTTGGCATTTAAATATGATAGGACAAAGCCAAGAAAAAGAAAAGTATAATTAGACTAAACAGTATAAGCACATTTTAAGATTGACTAAACATCTTATAAGTTTATTTTGGATATCATATATTAATTTACAACTTAAATATAAGTAGTGGAGCATTTAAAAGCGTACAAATAGGGAAGGGAAATGGAAAAATTGTAAAAAAGAACAAATGATAATACATGAGTGAGAATACTCACAAGTAAAGACATTCTAGCTTGCAACCAAAATGTATGGGAAAAAGCATCCCAAATAAGGCTAGAAATTTCTAAAGTGTATAAGAAAGAATGAATTAAAATATGTATATGTTTAATGAAAATATACTAAGTAAGGAAAAGAAAGCAGTGAAGCATTTAAATGAAATAAAAATAACATACACTACATCCTATATGAACTGTAAGTAAGTAAAGTACAGTACTAAAATGAAAAGTACAAAGCATTATACATGAAGGAAAAATCTTAGACTATCAATCTAAGATACACATAGCTTCGGACTATGAAAAGTAACATATCTTGAAAGCTATGATGAGATCACACAATCAATAAGATTGTAAGAGAACTCATATTTTATTTAATTGAAGCTATTTTATGAAATTATTCATTCTGTAGGGACATACAGAATAAAGCGAGGAGTTAAGCATGTCTGCCTAATAGGTAAAGGAAAGCAAGATTTCAAAGATAACAAACCCTCATATTTGTCCTCTGAGAATATGAGGTCTCCTTATTTCTCCTATTTAGCCTGCCCTTGGCTATCCAGCAATATTAAACCCCTAAAGTTTTAATGTGAAAGTTTTATTTATGCATAATGTCTTGTATGTATGTTCAAGAAATATGCTCAAGGCTAAATAGGCATTCAAAGAAATTCAATAATTGTAAGCTATGATATCCAAAGTTATCTAATTTTAATGATCTACTTAATGATTTGAGCTAATTGAGCTCCCAATTGACTTAGAGATATTGATCTCAAGTCAATTGTAAATAATATAAGTAGTTAGGATTTTGAAAAATAGTAGTTTAATTTTATTTTATGAGATGACAAAATAGTTTATAAGAATAATAATACTAAAATAAAACTAACCTTATCCTTATCCTAAACCATTTAATTAAAATAGTTGGCTTAGGAAACTAGTTAGAAAAAGGTAAGGCTATGGAATTACCATATTTAAAAAATATGGAAATTAAGGTTCTATACACTAAACTCATCTAACTAGGTTATAATTAGAATGATCTATTCAAATTAATTACCAATCTAGCTAGGTTAAAGTGATAGGAAAAGTCTTAATGTATAGGAGAGAAAGGGGTTATAAGCTATAAGTTTTATGTTGACTATAGATTAAAGGTTAAATAGAATTTATTACTTATTTAAAGCATGATTAGGATATCTAAGGAACTCCTAAATCAAATAATAAAGAATCTACATGAAGGCTATGAGTTAATCTAGAATCCAATTTAATTGTTAAAGATAGCCCTAATAGATTCATAACCTATAATCACACATATGCTAAGGTTAACTACACTAATTGGTGTATTAACAATTTCTTAGATGATAAGTAAATCAGGTTATAAAATCCATTCTAAAACATCTCTCCTACGATTGGAATTTGAAACAAACATTTTGCTATGAATATAGGCATTTAATTTAAGAAGACTAAATTCACTTCATGCAATTAAAGTTAACATGAGAAGTAAATAATGTGACATATTTGCTGTCCTAATATTTAAATACCTAAAATATGCAATTTATAAAATTAGAAAATTCACAAAATTACTCTAATTTAGGAACCAAAAACCTAAAATCACTAAACATTGTCCAAATGAAATAATATACATTAATATTAAATCCTTGAAAAATGACACTAACTAGGTTGAAATTGGACAATATTAAAATTTTAGGATTTTCGGGACACCTAATTAGGGCTAAAAAGTAAGTATAAAAATTAAGATTCAAATCCTAAATTTAATTATGCCATTATATTCATCTCATTATTTAGATCGAAATGAAATATGATTTTATATAAATTGGTTAAGTATTTTTAAGGATATGGTTAAATGAATTTTGTAGATTTATTATTAAATTAAATGAAATTAATTATTATTGATTTCCGTTTAATCAAATATCTGAAATCCGTGTTAAAATTTTAAACATCACAGGATTTGAGACAGTGCAAAATATAATGACACGGATTTTTAGAGGTGCCGAAAAAGAGTATAACCCGTCAACAGGGTCCACCGCACAGAGGGAGTTAGCCAATGTTCGACACATGGTTTCCTCGCTTCACCGAAATCGATGCGGTCTTATAGGGATTAAGCTGACCCGGTCCCCAAAAAAGATTTGAACCGTTTCGAATCGGCTTAGACCATTTTGTCCTCAGCAAAACAGGTGAGGGGCGATTAGGGTTTAGGATACTCGTCAATTCCGGCGGCCTCCTGATTCAGCCCGCACACCGGCGTTAGAATTCTTGTCAAAGCCAAAGTACCGGGATCAAATCGGGGGTCAATGAGTGCATATAAGTTAAATAGAGTGATGCCCTAAATTTATTTGGCGAACCCTAACATTCTCTATATACGATACAGCTAATGTAAGATCGTCCAATATCGATCGAGACCAAACGTGAAATAGACACATCAACAATGCATATGAAATGAGTTAAGCAAGATTAAATTAAAGGATAAATCAAAAGATCATGTACCTTGTGTAAGCTGAGATGGAGAAATTTTAGGTTTCACCGAAAATCGCTCTCAGCTTCCTTTGTTGCAGCCTCTCGCTTCTGCAACGCTTTAGGTGAGTGTGTAATGGATATAGTAGAGAATGGAAGGTTAAGACCTCGGAGGAGCTAGCTGGAAGGGCCGGACGGTCCTCACCTTACATCCAGCGATCATGCTTGAGGCAACCAGGAAGACGTATAGGGAATAAAATCTGGTCATTCGTTCAATCGATCGATGGAATGGCCTGATCTGATACTTACGATCAGATCAATCTCAGACTGTCTGATCAAGTCTGAAATAGGCGCGATGGCCATGATTTGCGTAGATGGCTGCCTTATGTTTGGAGCGGAACACGGGATCTCTGCCTTTTGGAAATAATACTGTTGTAAAATAATATATATATATATATATATATAATCTAATTTCTTTCTTTAATTAATTACTTTAATAATTTAATTACTCAAATTTAAATCATTCAATGAATTCCAAAAGATCCCAAAAATTCACCCTTACCTAATTGAGGGATAATGAACTCAAACATATAATCAGATTTTTTATCGGATGTCAATTTAAATATCCTAGTTTTTTGAGTAATTAAATATTATTAAAATAATCGGGGAAAATTTGACGACTTCCAAACACTTCTAAAATACTACCCCTAGCTAATTTGGGAGTAATAAGTCTAATGGCGGACTCCAATTTTAATTATGAGATCTAAATAAAATAGGCATTCTTAGAATTATTGGAAAATCAGGAAATGCTGAAAATAGTCAAATTATATTCAAATCGCACGAAACTTGAGGCGGAAGGCTCTAAATACTATTATAAGATTGATGGAAAGGAAATCAAGTTGATTATGTTACTAATAAATGGATAACAATACTAGGGTTGTTACAACGGTGCGCGACAGCGCTTTCAGGAGCTGCGGCGGATTTCAGCGCTATGCCATGCCGCAGCGCTTTCAGACGCTGCGGCGCGCTCTGGCCCCATGTTTCCTTAGAGCTTGGTGCTATTGTACACTGTAGCACCCCCTTGTCGAGGGCTAGGAGCTACAACACTATGGCACACTACGGTGCACTACACTATAGCCAACTCGAGATGCAGGCGCTGCGGTGCGCTGTAGCGCCTTCTAGCCAAAAGCTAGGCGATACGGCGTGCTGTAGCACTCGATGGTGATTTTGCCTGTGCAAAAACTAAAATATGTCTCCTTTGGCACCCAAATACTCTTGATTTAGGGCACCTCAAGTTCGATGCCATATACTGATGGAAAGGTCTTTCCAAGGCCTTTCTATTGATACTAAAATCAACACAAATCAATTATTTTAACAATAGAAATAATTATGCTAAAGGTCCAGGTATAAAAAATCATATTCTCAGAATTTATCTTCTACCCTAAAATTTACAACCTTAATGAGCTCTAATGGATTCCATATCTCAACCACAGATTCTTAAGTATGAGAAATAAGCATAAGAACAAAATGAAGGTAGCCATTAAATTGAACCAATGAGAAAAAGGAGGTACCTTGGCTTGAAGAAGATAAAGTCTTGCTTCTTTCAAGGCTTGAGAGGAGAAGCTTCTTCTTCTTCTTCAACAGCTAGCAAGAGGAGGAAGAAGGCTGAGGGTTCTTCCAACAACAAGCACAATAAATGAAGGGAAGAGGTGAAGAGGGGAAGGAGCTTCAGCTGAGCAAATGGAAAGGGAGGAGGGCTGGGGGCTGCCCTTATTGAAGAGAGGGGGATGGCTCATCAATGAGCCTTCCCATCAATATGGATGGGTAGGAGAGGGGGTTGCGCCTTGCCTGTGTAGGGTATGGAAAAGAAGGCATTGGGAAAGGAGGGAAAAAGGTAGAGTGGGGCCTAGCTCAGAAGAAAAAAAAGTATTTTAAGTAAATAATCAATTATTCTTAATTTTAATTAACACATTTTCCTAATTAAAAATGGATGACTAAATGGGCTCCAAAAATCTCAAAAATTTACTCCTAGCTAATTTTGGGGTGAGGAACTCAATGACATCAATTTATTTATCCTAATTATTAAAGTATTTAAATACATTAAAATATTCGAGAAAGTATGATGACTTCCAAATACTTCCAAAATATCACCTCTAGATGATTTGGGGGTGACGAGCACAGTGGTGAAGTCAGATTTTGATGTCAACAATTATTTAATTATTATATATTTTGTGGTATTTAAATAAATTAAAATATTCAAGAAAATTCGATGACTTTCTATTGCCTCCAAAACATTACCCCTAGATAATTTGGGGGCAATGAGCACCATGGTGAAGTTCAATTTTTGATTTGAGGTCAATTTAATTAAGTCAATTTCTAGGACTCCTAAAATTTCTAGAATCAGAGTTTGATCCACTTGACCCCTGATTTGGACTCGAACTTTAGGGTGATGTCCTAATGACTAGCTAAGTACATTATAATCAATATTAAGATTTGGTTTAGTCATAATTGACTGAGGTAACAACCTGGGATGTTACAAATAGCCTTGCCCAAGCTTAATAACAACTATACTATAATCCACTAAGTAAAAACCCATCTGAAGTATATTTTAAATCTTTATTTATATTTTATGCACAATGTTCAATGATATGAACTCAAAGTTTTAATTTCAATGTGTAGTAGCAATTCAAAAATTATCAAATTATTGTAAATCATGTGATATTCATTATTTTCTAATTTTAATTATCTATCATAATAATTTGAGCTAATTAAGCACCTAATTAACTTAGATATCAAATATCTCTAAGTTAATTGAAGTATAATAATATAATAATATAATATTAGAAAAAACATTAAGTGGCTTATACTAATGTTACTAAAGATATGTATAGTACGGTTGTTATATGGATCCGATTGCAAGATGTCATGCTTAATAAGAAAAAGAATATATGAGTATAATATTAAAAATGTAATTTAAATGGCTTAGGCACATTAGATGTAGACCTTTTAATACTCATGTTACAAATTTGAGTTTATGATTTTTGCTCATGAAAAAAAAAGTGAAGAAAGACTACAAAGGCATAGGAATAAACTATTAGAAAGTGTCTTCATTTGAAAAGAAAACATTTTGTTTAGTAGTGCACAATGGAAACAGAGATTCATGTAGCCAACCCTCTGTTTAATGACAATAAGGCGTGTTGTAATTGTTACTTTAGGTGTGCATGATCGTAGGTGACAAAACTTAGTGTGCATAACCAGCATGCATAAAAACAATGATTGAGGCATGGCCAAAGCGATGATTAAGGATATTAAGTAAAGCATCGCATAATGAAATTATTTACATAAGAAAGCAACATGGAATTCAATACAAAACTTATGAAAATTCCAAAAATCAGACATACAATATAAATTATAATATTGTGAACATCCCAACCTTGATCTTTTAAGAAATTAAAATTTTGACATCAACTTTTTAGCATTCAATGAATCATATTACAAGATGGAAGAGATAAAAATAATATATAAGAGAAAATAGTGCACAATAAAACCAGTCGCCCATATCATCAAAGTATGAATGGCTTAAAATGTATGTCATAGTAATTATAGTATACCCCTTTTTATCAATTGTGCAGCTTATAATAAAAAAAGAAAATGTTTCAAAAATTAAATCCAAAATTTAATAATCAAGAATCAAACCCTTTCACAAAATCTATATTTAAATCTTAAGAACTTAGCCTACAATTCAAACATTGGGTATTGAACCTTGAATTTTATAGGCTAGAATTAAATATGTAACATTTGCTCAATTAAATAATGAGAGATCAGTCCATTCAAGAACACAAGTTTCATATCAAAATAACATCTTTAAGCATAAGAATTTAACAAGCAAATATTTGTTGAAGACTATTATTAGCTGAAGTCTATTATTTGATAAATATAATATATTTTTATGTACCGAAACTTAATTAATGGATTAGTAATTATGGCTCAAATTATTGTGCACTAATATACTAGAAAGAAATATAACTACAAAAGAAATTTGTATCACCATAGTATTTTAAAATCTGACTTGTGGTAGTGACGTGTTGTATGTTTGAAATAGAATAATAATTCATTAAGATATAGTAAGAAAATTCTATAACTTTATGCTTGCTTGCCTTCCTCAGAGGAGTGAGTAAGAGTAGTTATATACACCAAACTACAAAAGAAGATTCATATGCAGATTTTAAAGCTTCATTTTCTGCTCATAAAAGAAGTTTATGTTCTTAGAAATATCCATAACCTATTTCATCAGATGACAATCAATGTATAAGTCTGTTCCAAATAATTTGAAGATACACTTTACAACCTCTTTAATCACTCACCAGAATAAATGAAAAATAAGAATTCATGACTCTTACCTTAAAGAGTTTATAGGATAAGGATGATTATAGTTATGACACCTAATACATAACTTGAATACATAAGTTTTAATATAGCATCATTTGTATTATTAATGTAACAATAATGTACAAAATAAAAAAAATAGAACATACACTAAAGAAATTTATAGTATTACCGATCAATGAGACTTAAATCTTGTATACATCATGGAATAATAAATCCATCAAATTGTTGTAAGTCCTTCTCATCATTTGATCAAGTTTAATAGTAAAAAAAAATTAATAAAGCAAAACAATGTAAAAAATCGTTTAAAACAGAAAAGAGTCAGCATGAACAATGACAACAATATCTTTTTCAGTAACCTTTTGCACCAGACAATCAATTTAAGAAAAAATTTTTGGCAATAAGGCATTTCATCTATAAGCACTTAAATATGCTTGAGTGGGTGCATGGGTATACCCACATTACCTTCCATCCTCCGAATGATAGAACAGACGGAAGGTAAATCCAAATAGTAGTTTTTAAATTGATGATTAGAAATTACATATCCAATATTAAAGATAGCATTCTGCCAATATTACAATATTCTTAGGTAGCTCTTGGGGAATTGCTAAAAGAGTAAGATCTAGGAGTTGTTTGATTCTATAATTTTAATTATAAGGACTATGTATATGAAAATACTACACTTGCACTATTTTGTACATGACTTCATTCATCAACAAAAATAATTAAGGTTTGTCAAGGGCTTGGTACCACATAGGATTGCATAAACTTGGTTCTAATATAATGCGATTTGGGTTCGATTAGACCTTAACGAGTTCCTCGTTCGACAAATTAGAGCCCTAAATCAACATTGATTTTATGTAAGCGACACTCAGAGGAGAATAAGGAGAAGTACCTGAGGTCGTTGCTAAGGTTCGGGAGGTTGCTTATGAGGACTTGTTTCATACTTCTAGTTGCGTCCGAGAGGATAAGGAATTGCATTGATAAGGAGATGGAGTGGTATGGGTTTGATTGGGATAGCTGCAACGGTCTGATCGTTTAATGCCTGCGATAGGTGCGATCTGCGGCACGTGCCACACGCCGCTCTCGCGGGGTTTCGTGAGGAAGACGTGCCTTCCGCCGAACAATTTGGGATGGAGAATTTGATCGGATAAGGATATCAGCCAAATATAAAGGAGCGGCAAATATATATATATATATATATATATATATATATATATATAAATTAATTGATTAATTATATTCTTTTATTTTATTAAAATTAATAAGTTTAGTGTGCTAAGAAAATCTAAAAATTCACCCCTAGCTAAATTAGGCGTGATGGACTCAAAAATGAAGTCAGAATTTCAATGGGAGGTCGTTTTAATTATTTCATTTTTCATGGTATCAAAAATGCAATAAAATAATCAGGAAATTTTGACGATCTCCAAAATTTAGCAAATTTTTACCCCTAGCTAAATTAGAGAGATTTAAGATTGATTAGACTAATAAATATATTATTAATCTTAGGTTGTTACATTAAATAAGATTCTCAAATTTCAGTAACTCAATTTACTAGAAAACTGAAATTTTTGCAAAGCACTCTCAAGAAAGTAATGCTTAAAAATAGTGATTAAAATAGGAAAAAATAAGCATATAGAGCATTAAAAGATGTTCCTAGTCTCTATTTGAAGATGCTCTTAGCCCCAAACTTCTAGCCTGTAAGAAGTACATAATCAATTTCATTCAAACAATCGCAATATAAAACTTCGAAATAGAAATAATAAATCAAGATTCATCATTACTACCTTTTCTTTTTCGTTTGTTAATATGGATCAAAATTCTAATTTTTGGCAATCTCCCATTTGGGTGTGCACGAATTGGATCTTTGATTGCGCTCAATTGTATGCGAGAGCAATATTCATAAAAATTCTATTATGCCTTCTATAGTGTGATGAGTGTGTATGTCTCGGTCTCTTCATTCATTGACCTAGTCTCAATTGTAGTATAAGTGCATTCATATGCGTGCCGCCAGTACTCATTGTCATTTTCATAAGCAAAGGACGGGGTGGTGAGCGATGGTATGTCTGATAACAATTGTTTGAAGTCTTTCCTCCATCTTTCCTTGATGAATTATTAAATAATAGTTATTTCTTCTTGTCGCCACACACACAACATATGACAATAAACAAGTCCCTTAAATTGAAACAATTAACATATGCACCACATGTATTACACAACTGAATTATATATTATACGATATTTGTATCGATACAATCCATTGTATTATGTAACAATATAAGTTTTGATTGACTCGTTGACCTCAGTCAATGAACAAGTACAATGCATATATTTTTTAACCTCCACTTGAAATCTGCAAAAATATTTAGCATGTGCTATCATGAGATTTACTACTCAAATAAGAGGGTTGATGTGGCTCCCCGCCCACATCGTGATCCTAATAACATGCATGTTAACATGATTATAATGAGGTGGTCTTCACGTTAGATTCCTCACTTATCATTAGGTTAGGCCTCCACCATAATCTACTAATAAGTGAAGACACACAGTGAACTGAGATTTTTTCTAAATGTACATATAAAAATTTCAGAGTGTAGAAGCAAATAAAAGCAACATAGAAAGAAATATAATCTAACTTAAAATCAAATATGTAGTAAATAAAATACATCTAAAATCTATACTATTACAATATTTGAATTAAAGTTTAATTGAAAGAAATTAAACACTCAGTCTCATAGAAAATGAAAGGATAGCCTATTTAAGGGTCCTCAACAACAAGATGATCCTCCTCATGATTTGGCTTTTCTCCCGATGCTACCAACTCAAAAAGCTCAGAATCTGATATTGTCGGTTTCACAATGTCAGGGCCCCTACCAAAAAATAGAAAATATGATTAGATAATAGTCTAAGTACATTTTAGGATGATATTTTATTATATTTTAAGATATCACAAATTATTCTAAATAAATAAGAGCTACAAAGCATCAAATGAAATAATAAAAGCTATAAACTATACATTTATAACTTAAGCCAAATATGAGATAAGAAAATATACCTCAATCCAAAGTTGCAAAAAAGATTAAGCATTTTATATATGCAAAATACAAAGTATAAGAAAAGGTCCTAAACATATATGATCAAATTACTTATGCTGATTTTCTAAATAAAATGTAATATAAACAAAACTATAGTAAAACAAGCTTCCTAATATGCTTGCACATAAAACCAGAAACTACTGAAAATACTAAAAAGAAAATAACTGAAACTAAACTAAAAATATTTTAACTAGACATGTGCCTAGATTAATCCTGCCATAATAGAAATTGGTTAAACTAGCCACCTAATCCAAAACTAAAATATCTAGGACACTAATACCTAGATCAACATATATATCATCTAGAACATTGATGTCTAGGACTGAGCTGAACGGAACTGTATCTCAAAAGCAGAACCATAGAGATAGACTAATTATGGCACATTCCACTGAAATGTTATTTAATTTACTGATTTATACTGATTTATTAATGCTCATGACTTATGCAATTCCAAAACTAAAATAGAATATTCATCAAATATTCTATGTATAATCTAACATGCCAAAATAGTAAAAGTTCTAAATAATGTAGTAGTGCATACAAAATAAGGAATAATAAGCACTACTACATAAAAATATGTGATATCATTTATTTTCTAATTTAATTGTTCTAACTATTCTAAGATTATACAAGCTCAAGATCTTCAATATTCTACTATCCAATATAAACTCAAAATTATGGTCCTATAAAGATTAAACATTTAGAACTAATAAAGTTCTAATTTAAATTAATCAATGTTGTTTATATAAGTTAAATAATAAATCAATCGTCTTAATTAATGAATTAATTAACCCAAACCAATCTTAATTAAGATAAGTTAAGATTAAGAGATTAAGAGTTAACTCCAAAATATTGGGGTTTAACACTTTTAATCCAAAGGTACTAAAGACTAAATGTCTAAGATTTCCCAGCTTTCATGAACTAAAGGTTTAGGCTATCTTATTAAGTTTAATCAAACTTAATAAGATGGATCTTTAATCTTAAGCTAAGGTTTAAAAATAAAATAATCAGAGTTAAGAGATAAAATCTAGAAAAAAAAAAATATAACTTCATTCAATTGAGTAACACATTTACCCAATGAATAAAATCTATCATAAGTCTACTACTAAGCACTTAAGGAAGACGGATTCCTAAAAGCTTAAGAGGGAAAGAACACTTAAGGAACTTCCTAAGGAAATGACTTAGGAAAAATCTAATAAATAAGCACTAAGACTAAAATAGCTTTATTTAACCTGTGGTGAATCTAAGGAAATGCATAATGTGTGCTTAATTTCACATTATGAAGCTTATGAATTTTACGTAGAAAATTTTCAAGGGAAAACTAGGGTTTGCCTAAAAATCCATCTAATGAGCCTAAATGATTAAAAATTGATTCCTAAATACTTATTTTTCTAGTTTTAATGAATATAACAGGTTTCTAGGGCTTAAGAACACTTAAACCTAATTTGAGTAAAATGACCAAAATGCCTCTATTTAAGGGTCAAAAATATAACTTTTAGAATTATGGCTCCAAATTAAGTTTTATCAATGCCAAATGATTTCTTACTATCTAATATGAAGATAGACACTAAGAAAACCCAATTTGGCCAAGGATTAAAGTTAATGAGCTCAAATTATGGTTTAAGCTCATTAAGAGTTGATTAGCAAACATTACTTAGAGAAAACTGAAAATCTAGCTATACTTAGGTTCTTCTCTGTCTAAACATTCCATATAAATTAATTTTGCTAAATTCAAATGTCAAATGACTAAGTTATGGGTAAATCAAGTTTTGACCCAAAGTGTAATTTAGGAAGTTATTGGGTAGGGTCTAAAAACCTAATTATCCAATTAGTGTCCAAATTAAGTAAAGTCAGTGGCCATAGTTTTCATATAGCACATTGATCACAATGCTAGTGAGTTCACTTAATTTGGACCTCAAATGATTAACTTAGGCTTTAATTAGAGTTTACGGTGATTAGTAGGTGATTATTGAAATTAATTATAAAAATAATAAATTAACTTCATCACAGTGTTCTGCTCTATCTTAAGAATTATCAAAAACTTTAATTTTGCAATTTGGATAATTACTGAACATAATATTCACTAATTCATTTTTAGAGTGATTAGGACTAATTAAGTAACCTAATTACAGAAACTAAAATTTTATTGCAGATTAGTGATCCTTGCACTTTTTCAATCAAAATAGTATATTAGATCATATAATTTCGAGCTAAATTTACTAAGTTATGAGCTAATAAAATTCTATAGTTTAATGGAGGATTAGGGGGGACCTAAATGTCATAAAGCAAACTAAGCATCAAATAGTAAAACTAATACTAACATGATAATCGTGACATTTTTCAAATTAAAATGAAATATAACTCTAATATATTTAAATTTATGGATTTAAAGATATGCATGTTTGAATATTTCAATTAATTAAATTAAATTAATTACACCATTAATTAAAATTACATAAATCCTTAATTCTAATGTCAAATGGCGGTGGGCCCCACCACACAAACGACGGTGCTGGCGGGACCCACAGAAGAAATTGATAGAAGGATGCGACGGAATGGCTGCCCCAAGGCTGACCCAACGAATGACAGTGTGGGCCCAATGGCTGACCCGTCGTCAACGCTGATTGATCGACCCGATATTAATTACGTGAATCGGGCTTGACCTAACCCAGCCTGGGACTAGTCAGCCTCCTTTTCGACAGAACACACAAATGAAGGATTAGGGCATGAGGAAAGGAGGTCGGCCCGCACGGCAATGGAAAGAGCTCGACAAGATCTATCCAATGGCGGTCGGACCAACGACGGAGGTGGCCTAGAACTCCGACAGGGGCGAACCTGTGGTGACCTGCCGCTGGGTTAGTATAGCTAATCTAGCATGATGTGCTCACCCCCTAGGATTATATAGGGGTTTAGTATAACTGTGTATTTAAAAGCGTATAAATATACACTTCCATATTCATTGCGACATTTAGAAATATCGAAATAATAAAATTAATATATTCATTATAAAAATAATAATTATTTTACAAAATCTGTTACACACTAAACAAAAATTTATAATTTTAAGAAAATCAGCATCTAAGTTGCTCCATCATGTATGAGCTCCGTTTCAAAGACTTGATCTAAAAATTGTTCAAAAACTGTCATATATATATATATATATATATATATATATATATATATATATATGTATGTATGTATATAATAAGGTGAATCAAGAAAAAGAAAAAATATATATATATTTAATTAGACATAAAAGTCTAAGGTTTATAGGATACTAAAATTTACATATAGTATTAAGCAGTATGATTCTGTATAAGAAGCATATACAAATAGAATATGATATTTAAGTATGATATGCCTGCAAAATTGACACGATTATGAATGCAATAAATATATTTTAGATATGTGATCATTCTAAAAGAAAATACAGCAATATATAATATTTATTATGTTGGACAATTTTACAAAATAATTGAGGAGTTATATACGTCTATCTAATTATCTGAGATATGGGTTCCTGACTAACTACACATTCCCTATCAAAGGCTATGTGTAGTCTCTTTATTTTTCTAGATATTAGCATGTCCTAGATTGATGTATTGTCTATACAGACTTAAGATCAACATGAATGAACCCATGATACTGATTTCTGAACATTTATTTCAAGTTATAAGCACAAAATCTCATATAAATATATCAAAGTAGATCAAAACTTAATAATATTGCAAAAGCTGCAAATGAAATAATTAAATAAAAAGAATAATATTCTTCATTTTATTTTAGTAATAATATCAATATTAATAATATTTTGGTCATTTATCTTTATATATTAAAAATAATTTTTTATTATTATTATAAGTAATATATATTAAATGAAAGAAAATGACTAAATAAAATTTATAAAAATTAAGAAATATATACATATATAGAAAAAAGAATAACATAAATAAAATTTTAGAAATTAAGAAATATATACATATATAAAAAAATGACAAAAATGAAAGTTGTAGAAATTAAGAAATATATACATATATAAGAAAAAAAGCTAACATAAATGAAAGTTGCAGAAATTAGGATATATATATATATATAGAAAAAAGAAAATGACAGAAATAAATATTGTGAAAATTATAAAATATATACATATATAGTAAAAAAGAAGAAAATGACAGAAATAAAAATTGCAGAAATTAGGAAATATATACACAGAAAAGAAAATGATAAAAATGAAAGTTGCAGAAATTAAATATATATATATATATAGAAAAAAAAAGAAAATGACAAAAATATAAGTTGCAAAAATTAGAAAAAACATAGAAAAAAAAATGACAGAAATGAAAGTTACAGAAATTAAGAAATATATATATATATATAAAAAATGACAGAAATAAAAGTTGCAGAAATTAAAAAATATATACATATATATATAAAAAAATGATAAAAATGAAAATTACAAAAATTAGGAAATTTATACATAAATAAAAAAAATAATATATATGAAAGTTGCACAAATTAGGAAATATATACCTATATAGAAAAAAAAAAAATAGAAATGAAAATTACAGAAATTAAGAAATATATACATATATAGAAAAAAAAATTTGCATAAATGAAAAAATAATAATTATATTAATAATATTAATAATAATAATAATAATATTCTTATTATTATTATTAAAAGAAGAAGAAGAAATAAAAATAATAAAAAATATTTCATCTTTTTCTCATTTTTTATTATATCTTGCTGTTGATGAGGCTTTACTAAAGGTCGACGGGGAAATCAATAGTGGACGAGGAAGAGAGGAAGTGGAGGGGAGAAGAGGAATGGAGGAAGAGATGGGAGTTAGGAGGGGATGAAGAAATTGGGGGTAATGGGTGTATTTACAAGATTTTTTAATTTTCTTAATTAATTATTTTCTCTCTTATCCATTATTTGGATGAGATGAATGAGATAAAATTTGTTATAATTATTTAGAGTATTCAATTTGATATTCTCCTCTTTTTTATCTCCTCTTTTGTCTCCTCTTTCTCTCTCTTCCATTTTTTTTCCAAAAAAGAACGAAACTTGACATGGATGTGTATCTTGATGAGAAAAACACACTCGCACAAAAATTTTCAATTTGGAGAAATGTTTTATTTTTTTATTAATTTTTGAAGATAAAATCTACAAAAATTAATTATGGTCAATCTAGAGCTCTAAATTTGACGAAACTTTTTATGTAGTCTTTTTATAATAAAATTAATATAATGGTACTAAAATTACTAAATTTGGACATATATTTAATTTTCCCAATTTATTGAATTTAAATAATTCAAAAATTAATTCATGAGTATTCGTTATCCAGATTACTCCCAAACTTAAGCATTACGATCATAAAAATAAACTATATCTAACAAAATTTTTGGTTAGCCCTAATCCTAAAGTCACTCGAAATTTTGATTTTCAAGTTAGGTTTTAATCCTAATTATCATAGTAACGACTTGGGTCGTTACAGAACCCTAGGAGCTAGGTGTTCTCCTAGTTCAATTTGATCTTCTCCTCCTTCTTATTTCTTTTTTCTCTCTCCTCTTTCTATCTCCTCTTTTTCTCTCTTTCATTTCTTTTCTAAAAATAACAAAACTTGGCATGCAAAAAGTTTTCAATTTGGAGAAATATTTTATTTTTTCTTAATTTCTGAAAATAAAAACTTTAAGAGTTAATTATGGTTAATCCGGAGCTCTAAATTTGACAAAACTTTTAATGTATCCTTTTTATAATATTCTTAATCCAACGGCACTAAAAATGCTGAATTTGGACATGTATTTAATTTTCCCAATTTATTAAATTTAAATAATTCAAAAATTAATTCATGAGTATTCGTTATCTAAATTACTCCCAAACTTGAGCATTACGATCACAAAGATAAACTCTATCCAACAAAATTTTTGGTTAGCCCTAATTTTGAAGTCACTCGAGATTCTGAATTTTGAGTTGTATTTTAGTCATAATTATCCTAGTAACGACTTGGGTCCTTATAGAACCCTAAGAGCTAGGTGTTTGAGCAAGGCAGAGTCACTGTAGACTACTACAAATGATTCCCTAAAATTGTTCGATGGATCTCATTTGAGCTCGATCGAACTTGATCAAACGATAATCAAGGAGATGGAATATACATTCTCAATTAAGCAATGATGAATGCGAAGAGAAAATGGGAGGATTATGTACCTTTACTTTGACGGTAGAGAGATCGATCAAGAGCGAGAGCTGGAGCGAAGGTTCTCTGACTTAATTCAATTGCAAAGGGTGAAAAAGGTGATTATGGGAGAAATAGGGATTTAATTGGGTTGGCATCAAGGCTACCAGCACCTGGATAGCGCTATATGCGGCCAGCCCCCGCCGCGTGCAACTGAGGGTTTGTGCATGCAGAGCGCATGGCTTCAATCGGGTAAGGAAGCTCCCCAACCGTTCGATCTGATGGTTCGGTATATCGAACGACGCAAAAATTGTGCCGCTTAACCAAACGGTCGCACCTACAAAAAGGGACAGAAAGATAATATAATTATTATAATAATTTAGAATAATTTAATTAATTAAAAATTGAGCTATTAAATGATTTTTAAAAAATTTTAAACTTCACCCCTTGCTAAATGAAGGGTGAGGAACACAACGGTGAAGTCAGATTTTAATTTCGATTAGTATTTGATTTTTCTATTTGTTGGGGTATTTTAAATATATTAAAATATTCGGTGAAAATTCGACGACTCAAAACACTTCCAATATTTAACCCCTAGCTAATTTTGGGGTGATGAGCGTAATGACAAAATTGGATTTTTTATTTGAGGTTAAATTAATTTACTCATTTTCCAAATTATCCAAATTTTCCAGAATTAGGGTTTGGTCCGATTGAGTTCTGATTTGTACCAAAATTTTAAGGTTTGGTCTTAATGACTTACTAAGACTATTATATTAGAAATTATGATATGGTTTAGTTCTGATTAATTAAAATAACACTCTTAGGTTATTATTAATGATATTAATTATGGGCTAGTATTAAATGACTTAAAATCTCCTGTGTTTCCTTTTCAAATTTATTACGGAATGCATTTACGTACTGATCAAATAACGTTCATAATATTGTTTTAGAGTTCATGTATCCATCAAAAAATACATTCATACTTTCATTTCTTTAAGTTGTTGACATCCTAGCCCAAAACATATCCTTATGATATAATGGCACCCATTTCTCTCGACACTTATAAAGTGTAGATAGTCAAATAATTTCAGCTATGTCATATTTCTTATGACACATTCAATCTCTCTCAAATTCGTCAACGCTCATGGAATCATAGATTACCATACTAATATCAACAATTATGGATTGACGATTGAGGCTATTGCCCAACTTCTGTAATGCCCCATCTCGTCGCTATGCACAACGCTATATCATTAGTGGCAGAACAGTTTGTTAACTAAATAATAAGGGTCTCCTCCTACTTAATACTCCAGGTTGAGCACCAATAGTTAACCTAAACCATTATTTATAAGAGGTGATGGAAGCTAAGGAACTCTATCATTAATCAAGTTAAGTATTTCATTAACCTGAATAACAATGCGAGTCTAATAAACTGATGATCATAGCACAATATATGTAGTATAGTATAACCTAGGGAACAGAGTGCAGAAGATAAAACAATATCCATTCATTCAGAAGAAGAAGTAAAAGACATACACTTCAAAAAAGAAGATAGAAAATATATCCAACTATGATTACTTGTTACATACTTTAATAAAACTATAAAAAATTACTCTCATCTCACTAAAACAGAAGAACACTCAATAAAAAGGACCACCATAGCTATTGTAACAACCCTAGGTTGTTACCCTGCTATATGTATAGCTTAATCAATCTTTAATTTCAATATCATTGCTTATATAACATCAAATTGAGCCTAACTAGAAAATTTGAAGTCCATTGGACTTTTCTAGGTCCAAAATGGCACTTTGATAAGTCTAGATGCCCTAGATTAGACCTAAAATATTTTGATCTCAGAATTAAAATCTAATTACATTTTTTAATTCCTCACCCCCAAACTAGCTAGGGGTAAAAGTTTGATACAATTTGGAAATCATTTAGGCCATAATTCACATTTAATTAAAATAGTCTATTTACATAAAGGGTTCTTAATCTTTCCAAATTGCAAATACACCCCTAAAACTAAAATAACGGCCGGGATCCGATGTGTAGACCGCGAGCGATCCGCTGCAGAGCCCAGGTCGCATGACAGCGGAGTCCCACGAATCTAATCGTCACACGTATCTAATGGAAGGCTAGGATTAGATCCAGCGGAAACACGGATCTGCCGTTGGATGCGTCCCGTGAATCCTACGGCGCGGATTCAATCGGATCCAGCCGTTAGGATCCGGAGGATCAGGACTATCGTGTCTTTCTGATCGATTGATCAGACGGCTCCAGACCCTCCTGTGACTATGGAGCTTCATCTTCCTCTCGCCCGCGCCCGACAGGGAAGATCTTCCCGAACTGCTAGCTGTCGCGCCTGTCCCCCACTCCCGCATCCACCTCAGCAGACCGTTGCGACCTTCTTCTTCTTGGCAAGGCCCCCCGATCGGGCCCCGTGACCTGGCCGAGCTCGAATTGGAAATTCGAGAGCTCGGCCATGGCTCGGTCTCTCGGGCCTCTCCAGCCCGTGCTAGTTCATCTGGAACCTTCCTCACTTCCCTCTAAGGCTATAAATAGTCTCAGATATCCCCAGGGTAAAGCTTGCTGATCAATTGGAGTCTCCTTATCAAATCGCCATTACTGACCGGCTGAGCTCTCCCATGCATTCCCGACGTGTGTACCGCTGATCGAAGAGTCTACTGGCATTCAGGAACTCTTAGAGAAATCTCAGGAAGCTTGGGTAGCTCGGCATTGACCCCCGCGATGTCTGCAAGTTCCCCGTCAAAACCAAGTACACCCGTTTGTTCGGTCTAAGCCAATTGAGCTCGGACCCTCTTCCTTTCGATTGGTAATCGTGTGTATTGTCAAAATGAACCTAAGGCTATCGAACTTAAGCCCTAAGCTAGTCCACGATCAATCAAAACGATCGATCGGGCTAAGTCCGTAAGAAATACCACGGGTCGAGGAAGGCCCCAGTGATCCAGCCCACCTCAGGCCCTCAGATTAGGGGGCATCGATCCATCTCACCTCCCTGATGGTGTAGGGATCGAGCCCTGGGTCTGGAGTGGCCTCTATGGGGAGAATTGTCTCCCACTGTAGTTCTGAGGCGAAGCCACTCGGGTGAGTAAGGTCCGGGCTACCCCGACCACCAAAAAAGGGGCTATGGGGTTCAATCGAAGCGTCTTGGCCTACTGATGGTGTGAGGATCAATTAGGAGTTACGGAGTGGCCGAAGCGCTCGGGATTTTGCCGCGGAAGCCAACCCTAATTCCCTTGGTATTGGGGAAGGAGGGTTGCGGACGACGGCACTGTGTGGGCCGGGTCAGCCCATGACCCGCGCAGCGCGACAGTGCCGGGTTCCTCGGGCCCCAGTCGACCCACGCGGTTCGGCTAATGGGCCGAGCCCAATTAATTAAAATTCAATTAATTTGATTTATTTTTCTTAAGGAAGATAATCCAATTAATCCAATCATAGGAAATTATTTAAATAAAAATACAGAATGTATTAATATAATAACTTTTAATCTACTAGTCCAAACCCTAAGATATTATATACAAAATTGATCAGAAAATTCTTAGGGATCTGAATATAAAATAATATTGGACATCTAATGGTTAGATTTTCTATTTTTGCTTAATTATTACAGATCTTGATTAGGGTTGTTTCATAATTATACTTAACCAAATTGCATGTTTAGAGTGCCATTAGTTTCTTTATGACTAGTAGAGTAAATGTGCTTAGTAGTTTATTTTTTTGATTAGTAAATCATGATTAGTAAAAATTAGGGTTTATAACTATTGAATTTTAGCAAACTTAGTCTCTAATTAATTGTATGATAAGATAGAACTTATATGCCATGTTGTATGAAATTCTGATGATTAGATTTATAATTAGGTGCTAATCCTTTTGCATTAGTTTAGGGTTTAATTAGCACTAATTACTTTTTATTTTTATGAATTCATGATAATAAGTTAGATGTATTAAAGTCATGTATGCAAATTTATAATGTATAAAATTGAATAAACCTAACTTGAAGAACTTAAACACCTTATTTAATCTTAAGAAGTCTTAAGACTTTGATCAAGCTATTAAGACTTGATCTAAGTCTAAGATTGCCACCAATAATATATACCTAATTCACTAATTTAATATTTGATCTATAAATGAACCTTTGATCTTAATTGGACATGAGTAGGGATTAAACCCTAACATGCTTAATTAAGATCCAAACTCTTAAACCTTAACTAAATGAATATGATTATAAGATAATATAATTGATATTATTCTAATAATGCATCTGATTTGATATTGATCTTAAACATTTGGAATAGACATGTTAGGGTTAACAATAAATTTTGTATAACTCATTGAGGTAGAAGCTTAGATAAACCTTTAACCTTAGAAATTGATCTTAACCCCTCATGGTAGGAATCACTTAAGATATTAGAGTGACACTTTTCATTGTGGTATAATCTATATTTAGTGATCTTTGATCACCTTTTTCTTAGAGCCTTGTATAGGACTTACCTATTCAGCATAGGAATTAATAGTCTTGATAAATCCTTGTTGATTAAATAGAGTTGTTTGAACCCAGGTCCTTGGTTGTAGTATGGTATACCTATAGTACTAGATTTCTTCAATGGTATTTAGGATTGGCTGATTCACTCCAATGTGGACTTATGAGCAGGTGCTATCCCGAGGGATTAGACAAATACAGTCCAATTAGAGTAAATCTCCCAAGACTAAGAGTGTATTAAATAGGTACTCATTCCTTAGTTTGATTGAAATACAAATCGCTAACGGGCGATGCCTGTTGGCGAAGACCGCTTCAATAGGTGTGGCTCAAATAAACTAAGTAATTAGAGTTACCTTCTTTAAGACACTAAGTGTGATTGTGAGTAGGGCATCTTAATAACTTGCTTGAGATACAAATTACCAACGGGCGATGCCTCCTATCGAAGTCCGCTTCGTTAGGGTGGCTTAATCAAACTAAGTGATAAGAATCACCTTTCTTGCAACCGTGCTGAATATGTGTATAAAATCATCCCATCTAATGATCTTTAAGTAAATCTTCAACTTTAACCAATTATTGTCTGAAAGCTAGGAGTCAGAATCTTCTTAGCAGGATTCTACACAGTGGAGACCTGGAGTTCATTATTGGTGTTCAAAGTTTGGTAGATTTCTGGATTTTTCTCATATAGCATAGAAGCATGGGCATAAACATGAGCATGAGCATGATGAATGATTCAGTGGTGACATATGAGTATTAGAGACAAATTATGGGTTATGTAATGTTGCATACATTGACTAGGGAATTTTATGATGCACCGGCATCACCCTACTGTCTTCTCAACTAGCTGTATGTATACATTGGACCGTATGACTCATAGCCTTTCAGTGATAATTCTGTTACATACCATGGCATACCGTGTTGTGGTATATTTGGGTGCATCATTCTAGTGACATATAGTACAGC
The DNA here is from genome assembly GCA_016760335.1 of Gastrodia elata. Lineage (NCBI taxonomy): Eukaryota > Viridiplantae > Streptophyta > Magnoliopsida > Asparagales > Orchidaceae > Gastrodia > Gastrodia elata. The sequence goes on along the minus strand of CM028670.1, from coordinate 31,369,257 downwards.
ATTGGATATTTTTCACATTGATTTCTGAGCATTTGATATTTTTGTTTACTTTCAGTATTTAATTTCGATACAGTTTTACTTTGCTTAATCTTTACAGTCTCATTTACATAGTGCCTTTGCTATTATTTTCCACAGTCATGCTTACTTTACTGTCTATTGCATTTACTTTAGAACTGCTTAGATAGTTGCGATGTGTTAGACTTCTTGTGTTACACGGGGTACTTTTGGGATCCGGCAATTTGTTAGATCCCGAGCAGCTTGTGGAGATAGGGTAGGACGACTTACAGGAGATCCAGGAGGAGTACGTGGAGCCTTAGTGGATCAGTCTTCCACCTTTTACTTACTGCTTTATTTTCAGTACTTCAAATAGACTTTACTTTTCATCTTTTAAATCAATTTGTAATAATTCTAGATATATTTTATTTTTCTTTTCTGAGATGAATGTTTACTACTGCTATGTGATGAATGTATTCTGGATGTTTTGCTTTAGCTTCCGCACTCTATTATACTACTATACTTAGAATTATGATGTGATCAACATACTGGAAATGCTAAAATATTGATAATGTGTAGTGGATTCATATTTACCTCCTTAAATCCAATATATGTATTAGTCTAATACTTAAGACAAGTATTCTACTCTTATCTTAAGTATTAACTCTCGACCATATTCTTCGGTTCGAGTCAGCAGCCTTCAGTGTGGCTCAGTCTCTTAGCCTATTTGGGGAGATGCTGTTGTGAGTTGCTCCCTCCCCGAGTAGCGCACCACTCCACCGCCGATATGATTATACTTGTCTTTTGCGCGCGGCGACGGGGCGGGGCATTACAGTTGGTATCAGAGAAGTATCATAAAGTGTCAGATAAGGAGTCTGTCCATATCTACTTTATGATCTGTTCTCTGTATCTGGTCAAGATCACAAGTTACTAAGTGTAATGAAAAGCAAACATCCAAAAGTTCATTAAGTTATCTCAGAAAGAAAAAGATAGACTATGTCTAGATATAATGATACCCTAGGAATTTAATGCACATAATAACTTGATTGAAACTATGCCTATTCTTTATATCAAAATTGACATCTTAAGATTTGAACGAACTTGAAGGTAATGATAAAATGAAATACTTATAAATTGAGTTATTTTAGGGATGGAATAATCACAGTTAGCATTTTGGTACTATCTTAGGAGGTTTGATAACTACTGGATAGATGACCTCCGAGATGGCCAGATCTACGGAAGGGTCATCGATGGAGTGTCACCTCAAGGAGTTGAAGTGCTAGATAAAATCTTTATCAATTCATCCTTTGGAGGCACCAGTCTTTCAGCACTCGCCAGAGAGTGGTTGGATCACGTTGGTACCGCACTTTAAGAGACAGCCTGTCCGAAGGAGTATCGTCTGGAGATCGCAGAGATCCTACTGAGGGGATCAACGAGTCGTTAGTAGTATTGGGTGTATAAGAGATTAGCTTGGAGGAGCCACATAGTCACATATGATGACTTCTGTGCTGCCTTTTGGATAGAATATTGTAACTAAATTTTAAGATATCTTATTGTGTCATTTTCTTTCATCTCAGTTATGTGTTTGTGGATCCATATATCTCCTCTTTTGAGAAAGAAATGAATGAATGAAATTATAGTGAAATTTATGTTTCTAAGTTCATACTTGTATTTACAGTCATGAATCCTAGCTCTCCATCTGCTCCTACTCCAATTAAGAATACGGTCGCGTCGTCTGGCGGACATGAGGAGTCCAACCCTATGGCCAATTTATTGAAAGCCCTAATAGATAGCAATGCGCAATATGAGCAAGAGACACGTGCTCTTATCCTCTCGGTTAGACAGCAACCTGCACCCCCATCAGGATTCTCATCGTCTTCACACTATACGGGCGACAGAATCCTACACAGTTTCTTTCGTCTCCGAACTCCTACGTTCAATGGAGCGCTGAATCCTATGGACACAGTGAACTGGCTTAAAATGGCCGAGAAGAATTTGGCAGTATCAAGTGCCCTAACTCTGAAGCCATCCGCCTAGTAACTCATTTATTTTAAGAAGAAGCTGAATACTGGTGGGAGAATGAGCGGAACAACAAATTTGTTGATTATGAAGTAGAGGACATTACTTGGGATATGTTCTTGGAATTTCATACCGGCTTTAGCTCAAACAATTATGGAGGATGAACTCCTCCATCTCACACAAGGCAATAATTCAATGTTTGACTACGAATAGAAATTTCAGAGATTGTTACGTTTCGTTCCGGACCTAGTTAGAATGGAAGCATCTAGATGCCACCATTTCTTTAAGGGTCTGAGAGACTCTATTAAAGCCAACTCAGTATCTCGACAAATCAAGACTCTGACCGAATTGATCGAGGCTACCCATCTACAAGAAGGATTCAAAGGTCAACTGGACCAGAAAAGAAAGGCAATAGTTATGCAGCCTATGAAGGAATGTTTTGGCCATCATAAGGTGGCAAAAGTCTATAACATAGAAACTACACAACCCCAACCTCAGAATTTTGAATGCAAACGATTGCATCTGTACGAAAAATGCTACCACTTCGGTGGTATATGTTTTACTTGTGGTCGTAGCGGCCACCGCTATTACGAATGCAACGAGAAGAACACAATCGACGGAGTGCTCATCAATCACTCCCATCATAAGCAAGCATTCCATGCACAACCAAGGAACAGCCGAGAGCCTACTCATACTATAATGCAGCTACTATTTCGAACTCTAAAGCAATTGTACCTGCACAAAAGTCGAACTATGATCGTTAGGGTCAAAAGCCTCAGAACAAACAACCCTTAGCACCGGCAAGGGTATATATGTTAACTCCTGCCTATGCTCTTGAGGACAATGATGTGGTTTCAGGTACGCCTTAAATTAATTTTATTCAGTTCTTACTATTCCAGTAATCAATCTTTACCATTTCAGTACTTTCAAATGTTTGAATAGTCATTCTTATTAAGTCATCTTAATCATAGAAACCTTATCAATAAATAATAAATCTTGTAACATCCTTCTCGATACGGAAGCGAGTCATTCTTTCGTATCGGAAAACTGGGCTAAAACTCTTAGGCTACCAACCTATCGACTGGCTAACTCGTTGAGTATTGGGTTACCTTCCGGAGCCCGTATACAGTCCCAACAATTCTGCAGGATAGATATTCCTATTGGTGAACAAAATTATGGGGCTAAATTAATTATTTGTCAATCGCAAACTTTGATATAATTTTAGGTATGAATTGGCTAAGTGAACATGGTCCTTCCATAAATTGCCAAAAGAAGAAATTAACTTTTGGCAGTGGAAGTAAATCAAAATCATTCATGGGTAGATTTAGCACCCAAGCGCCGTTTATCAATGCAATGACAGCAGAAAGGCTAGTCAGGAAGGGATGCGATGTGTATCTAGTGACGATGTTGGGAGAGAAGAAAGAAGTCGTGCCTATTTCTGAGAACCGTATAGTTTGTGAATTTCCTGATATTTTCCCTGAAGACCTACCTGGTCTTCCTCCAGTTAGAGAAGTAGAATTCACAATTGAATTAATTCCCGGAACTCAACCGCTATCAAAAGTTTCTTATCGTATGACTCTAAAAGAACTTCAAGAATTGAACAAGCAACTTCAAGAATTGTTGGAGAAAGATCTTATTCATCCAAGTTCATCTCCTTGGAGGGGGGCGCTAGTTTTGTTCATAAAGAAGAAAGATGGATCGATGAGAATGTGCATCGATTATAGGTAATTAAATAAAGTAACCATCAAGAATAAGTATCCTCTACCTCATATCAATAACTTATTCGATCAGTTATCTGGAGCTAAAGTTTTCTCAAAAATAGACTTGCGATCTGGATATCATCAATTGTGAGTTAAAGATCTAGATGTGGAGAAACCAGCATTTAAAACCTGCTATGAACATTATGAATTTTTGGTAATATCGTTTGGCTTAACAAATGCGCCATCCATTTTTATGGATTTAATGCAGCGCGTGGTGAAAGAGTATTTAGATGAATTCGTCATCGTCTTCATCGACAATATTCTGATTTATTCAAAAAGTGAAACAAATCACGAGAACCATTTGCGATTAGTACTAGAAGAGCTCCGAAGCCATAAGCTATATGCTAAGTATTCCAAATGCGAATTTTGGCTTGACTCAGTCACTTTTCTGGGTCATGTCGTCAACTCTCAAGGAATCAAAGTCAATCAAAATAAAGTGAGCGCAGTTCAAGATTGGTCACAACCAAAATTCGTGATCAATATCAGGAGTTTCTTAGGACTAGCAGGTTACTATATAAAGTTTGTTAAGGGCTTCTCACAAATTGCGTCTCCTCTCACAAAGTTGACGCAGAAAGCGATACCATTTATCTGGAGTCCAGAATGTGAGAAAGCATTTCAATCATTAAAATATGCTCTTTCCTCTACACTACTTCCAGCCTTACCTAAAGAAAGCCTCAACTACCAAGTCTATACCGATGCATTTGGCATAAGTTTGGGGTGTATGCTGATGCAGGAAGGAAAAGTTATAGCCTATGCATCTCGTCAGTTAAAACCGCATGAAAAGAACTATCCTGTTCATGATCTCGAATTAGCAGTCGTAGTTTTTGCTCTAAAAATCTGGCGTCATTATTTTTATGGCGTCCATTGTTCCATATTCACCAATCATCAGAGCTTAAAGTACATCTTCACCCAGCGTGAACTAAACTGTCAACAACAAAGATGGTTAGAGTTAATAAGTGATTATGACTTAAGCATCCAGTATCATCCAAGAAAAGCAAACATCGTAGTAGATACACTCAATCGTCATGCTACTCTATCTTCTATGATATTATCAAGCTCTCTAGAACAAGAATTCTAAAAGCTCGAAATCAGGCCAGTGCATGGTGCTATGCTAAGCACACTAATATCCATGAGTTCAGTGGAACCCACATTTCATCACGATGTCTCCATCTCCCAAACTAAGAATTAAGACTATTTGAAGTTTAAAGTGGACATCGAAAGTGGTCGTCGCTTTGATCTTCAGCTTCAAGATAATGTAATCTATCAAGGGGATCACCTATGGATTCCCAAATCCATGCATCAAGAGATTCTAGTAGAAGGTCACAATTCTGATTACCAAGTACATCTTGGCAGTACCAAGATATATCAAGATCTGAAAAAATTATTCTGGTAGCCTGGAATGAAGAAAAGTGTGGCTGAATTTGTAGCAAAATGTCATGCTTGTAACTTAGTTAAGGCCGAACACCAAAAGCCTGGAGGATTTCTTCACCCTCTAGCAATTCCTAAATGGAAGTGGTTCGATATTTCTATGGATTTTGTTATGGGTTTACCCAAATTAAGATCTGGTGTCGATTCAATCTGGGTCATTGTTGATCGACTGGCCAAATCAGCATATTTCATTCCTATGCGTCATACTGATTCTTTGGAAAAATTAGCAAAGTTGTATATCAAGGAAATTATCAGACTCCATGGAATTCCAAGATCTATCGTATCTGACCAAGATAGCCGTTTCACTTCCAAATTCTGGCAAGCAGTGCATCAAGACTTAGGGACTACTCTAGCCATGAGCATCGCTTTTCACCCTCAGACAGATGGTCAAATAGAAAGAGTATGAGATTGCATGCAAGAAGCGTGTAAATGTTCAATGAACTTATGCTAAGTAAAGAAAAGAAAATAGTGAAGCATTTAAATAAAATTATAACAGCATTCACTGAAATCTAAATGAACTGTAAGGAAGTAAAGTACAGTACTAAAAATATAGAAAAAATAAAGCATAGTAATTTGAAGGAAGAACTTAAGCTATTAGTCTAAAATTCATATAGTATAGAGCTATGAAAGTAAGTATATCTTGAAAGCTATAATGAGATCTCACAATTAATAAGATTGTAACAGAACTCTTATATTAGTAATTGAAGTTATTTTATAAAAATATTCATTTTGCGGGCAAATACAGAATGAAGCGATGAGTTAAACACGTCTATTTAACAAGTAAAGGAAAGTGGGGTTCAAAACAAATAACACTCACATTCATCCTTTAAAAATGTGAAATCTTCTTATTACTCCTTATTAGCCTGCCCTTGGTTAAACTATCAATAATAAACCCCTAAGGTTTTAATGTGAAAGTTTTATTTATGCATAATATCATATATGAATGTGTCAAATGAAGTAGGCTCAAAGCTAAGCAAGCATTCAAGAAAATTCAATAATTGCAAACTATATGATATCCAAAATTATCTAATTTTAATGATCTCCTTAATGATTGGAGCTAATTGAGCTCCCAATTAACTTTGAGATATTGATCTCAAGTCAATTGTAAGTAAGAGCAGTAATTGGGGTTTTGAAAATAGCAATTTCTTTTCATTCTATGAGATGACAAAATAATTTATAAGTATAATAATATTAAAATGAAACTAATCATATCTTTATCCTAAACTGTAAGATTTGAAAATGTTAACTAAATTAAGGCTTAGGAAACTAATTAGGAGATGGTATGGTTAAGTAAACACTACAATTGAGAAAGTTAAGAGTTAAGAAGGTTCTATTCACTAAACTTATCTAGCTAAGCTGAATTTAGAAGGATATTATTTAAAATCAACTACTAATCTAAGTAGGTTAATAATAAAGGAAAGGTTTAAAAGAATAGAAAAGGACTTGAGTGAGGAATTAAGAACTAAGGTAGACAAAGTTCTAACCAAAATATTTAGGACTAGGACTAAGGAAAACATAACCTACACTACACAAGCATTAAGGTTAAATACACTTAATTGTTACAATATCTAACTTTAGAAGATCACCTACAAATCAAATTGTAAATCAAACATATAGCTTATATCCTAAGTTTGCAAGGTGAATCAACAATTTGTTAAGGATTCAAGCATCTAATTTAAGAGAACTAAGCTCAATTATGCAATTGAAATTTACATGAGAATGAATTTAATGTAACATGTTAACTACCCTAAGGTTCAAGCATTTAAAATATGAAATTATGAAATTAGGAAAATTATCATAAATTATCCTAATTTATGAGCCAAAAACTTAAAATCCCTAAACATTGTACAAATGGAATAATATACATTAATATGCAATCCTTATAGCATAAGGAGTAAAATGACTATCATGGTCGAAATTGGGCAACGTTGAAAAATTAGAGTTTTTGGGACACTTAATTAGGGTTAAATAGTGATTATGAGATCTAGTGTTTTAATCCTATATTTGATCTCTTATTATTATTCCTTATATTTTTGTGAGTGAAATGGACTATTTAAATATCCTATTTGGATTTGAATTGATTAAATTATGATTTATATAAGATTTGAAATTAATTAGTAATCATTTAATTAATCAAAATAAAATGAATAATTAAAATAATTAACCAAATAAAAATTAAATGGCATATTATTAATCTACGCATTTTTAGGATCAAAATAGTATACTTATATATATATATTGAGAAATTAATTTTCAAATTAAAATAAATGAAATTTGAATTAATTGTAATTTCTTTATTCTTTTAATTTACTAACCGATTTTTAATATTCGATTAATTAAATTTCGGCGCTGAATCTTAAATAATCTCTCCGCTCACAACGTCATGACTTCAATACGGCGCGGCTCAATTTAATTTGAACCCGGTTCAAAGTCGATAGCTGCTCGACCGTCACCTTCCTCGACTGACGAGTGGTGCGCGCTTAGAAATTAGGGCATAATCGCAACAGCACGATAGGATTCCCGATGGCAATTTCGAGCTTCCAAAATGAACGAGTATCTTATGGACTTCCTTTCTAAGTCAGTTATTTTGTTCAGGATTAATATTAAGGCATACGAATTTGATGCCCTAACCTAAGTCTTACGGCTCCTCACAGAACATACGTGAATAGGTAAATTAAATCGAAATCGATCACATTCGATCGATCTCGAATAATTGCAGTATTTTGATTCCCCAATATAGTTTGATTCGAATTAAATAAAATTTAGAAAGGCAAAGATTGGATAAATAAAAAGAAATGATTGACTTTAGGTACACAGAGATTTAGAACTAAGAAAAAATGAAATTTGAGGCGCACAGATTTCCATCTAATTTGTTTCACATAAATCCTTTCACACACAAAAAAATTAGAATAAGTGTGAATTATTGTGCAACAAAGTAGAAAAGAAATTGGAAAGTCGCTTAAATAAAATGCAAATCAAGTTTCCTTTCTAGAATCATTTAAACTACTCTGCTCTTACAAAATCGAAAAGGAGAAATTTCTCAAAACAGAACATTGAAGAAGATGCAATTAGGAGAAAGGAAATGGGTACCTAGCACAACGAGAAAATGACGAATCCTCTCTGTTTAGGGTTAGCAAAATGGCAAGCACTTAACTATCCTCTCCTTCATCGTAGAGCTCCCGCAAGTGCTTTAGGTAGTGCGAATGAAGAAGGAAGCGTTTAGGGAGATTAAGGAGGGCGGAAGAGGCCAGCTGAAGCGCCGTACCCCACTCCTCTGCATCCTTGCACACGTCGTGCGAAAAAGGGAGGAAGGCATACATGGTTTAATCTGAGCCATTGATTTCGTCTAATGATCCAACGGTTGGATTGAACGGGAAAGGATCTAATTAACAATAATTTAATGCGCTAGATTCAATCGTGCAGCTGTTTCGTGTTCCTAAAGCTACAGCAGATTTCCGCCGTATCGTTTTGACCGTTAGATAAATATTTATTTTATATATATTAATTTAATTAATATTATTTAATTAATTTATTAAACTCAATTCTCTACTTTTTTTTTTTTTTTTTTTTTTTTTTTTAATAATCAAATGGATTCTAAAAAATTCAAAAAATTAGAGATGAAGAACTCAAAAATGCAAATGGATTTTCGATCAGAGGTCAATTTAATTATCTTAATTTTTTGAGTAATTCAATAATATTAAAATATTCGAGAAAAATTTGACGACTTCCAAACATTTTCAAATTAACACCTCTAGCTAATTTGGGTGTGGTGAGTCCAATGACGGACTCCATTTTTTATTTTGAGGTCTAAATAAATTAAGAATTCTCAGAATTAGTAGAAAACCAAGAAATGCTCAAAATTGTCAAACGATCTCCAAATCAGATGAAAATTGAAATAGAGGCTCTTAATACTATTATAAGACTAATGAAAGAAGATTAGAGTCAATTATGTTACTAATTGATGGGTAACAATACTAGAGTTATTACTGGTTGCCCTCCTTAAAAAGAGTGTCGCCCGCGACACACAACAAATAAAAACAAGAAATCGAAATTACACGAAGGAAGTTCAAAGAAATAATAACGAAAATGAAAGAACTAAAACTACCTGATTAAGAAAAAAATTTTGGGAACTTCTTTTATATATCCTCTTCTTTCTCTGTGACGAACTCAATATTGAGAATAACTTAACTCAACATTGATACGTCACCACAATACCTAATACTAGATTAGAATGAAGTTAATCCAAATTATTAGATATTGTGTTTGGCCAAGGATTTAGAATAAGGTCTTAAATTAAGATGGAAGGGAATTTTATGAAATATGTTATGTGTAATACATATGAAGATGCAATACATACTAGAACATGTGAGAATATAATTTAAATGCAGTTTATGAGAGTACTTGTAATTCTAGATATGAAATTCTAGATATTTAATAAGTGAAATATGAGCCTACAATTTGTAATAAAATTTCTAAGTTATTAATTTCTTAAAAATTTTGGCAAAGTTTCTGCTGTAAATGGCTAAAGAAATACCTGCAATGTAGACATACAAGACTTCCATTCCAATAAAAGTTATGATTGAAAGAAAAGATAACCTAAAACTAACATGAAATCAATCAATTTCATAGGATTATTTAATTCCAGTTCTAATATAGAGCCAATCCATTACATATGATTTGCATATTTACAATTCTAATATAAAGTCAATCTGTTACATGGGATTGCTTATTTCCAATTCTAAAGTAAAGTCAATCCGTTACATGGTGATGAATCCCTAATTTATATCCTAATTAAAGGAAAATTTAATTCATTTCTCATATTAAAACTGCTTCCTTAATCCAATTTTTCTTATATTTTCAGGAAAAATATTTATCCAGTGAATTCTAAGCAATAAGGAAAATTTTCCAAAATTCATAAAGGAAAATTGATGTCGCGCGCTCCAGCGCGCTGTAGCGAGCCAAATTGCGAAATCGGGAACCATAGTGCGCTGCAGCGGAGCACTTTGCAAAGCGCTAGCACCACAGCGTGCTGCAGCAAGCCAATTTGCGAAATTGGGCGACATAGCGCGCTGCAACGAAGCACATTGTGAAGCACAGGTGCCACAGCGCGCTGCATCGGTCCAACTTACAAATCGCTGGCGCTACAGCGCGCTGCAGCGGCCCTTCATTGTATGAACCAAAATGCCCCAGCGCGCCACAGCGACCCACTTTGCAAAAATTTTCCACTATAGCGCACTGTAGCGGCCCACCGAAAATTCTTCTGAGTATAGCATTAAATGCAGTTGGGACAAGACCTCCAACCAGCACCTTGTCTCCAGCCATAATTCCTTCTGCAACAGAAACATTTTTTAAGAGAAAAATGGTCTTATTGAGGTGATGTGGAGAATTATCAATGGAAAAGTAATAGTCTTTTCATCCCTCAAGTAGATTTAGCCATCATTGCACCAGAATTTTTAAAAGGCAAAAGTAGATTTTGAAATGAGAAGATGAAGAAGCAGCCCGCTTCTATAAATACCACTTCTCCTGACTTAAGAGAGGTTCCCAACTTGGCTCACTACAACCTAAGTAAAGAGAGGGCTGCATAGAGGAGAAGGAGAACTCTCCAAGGGTGGAAGAGATCATCTTGCTAAGGAGAAGGAGAAGAAAGGCAGCACTAGGGACCTAAGAGAAGCAACTTCAAGCAAGAAGAAGAGGAGTCCGGAGAACTTCCCAAAGGAACTTCCTAGTATTTTCTAAACTCTTGCTTTGTGTTTTTCTTAGTTGATCATGAAAGAGTCTTTATCCATGTATGTATTCTTTTTCATCTCTTTTATAATGGAGAGCTAAACCTCCCTTGGGGAGGGTTGGGGCAATCCCACATATATTGATAGATACTATAATTGTATGAAGTTTTCCTCAAGTTTTAATAAAAAATCATGAACTCAATGCCTTGTTAAAGAAATTAAAGGACTATTGTGGACTTGAATGTGGACCAAAGGACAAAGGACTAATTGAACTCAATGACTGAAATGTCTTGGTCTCCATAGCTCACCTTAGTTTTGAGGCTAGATTTATGAGTGCATGAGAGCTTAGAACTGTGTGAGAAAATTCTTGAGCTTAGTGCACTTTAATCTATGCTCAATTAATGATTTGAGGCGTGTGATGCTAAGACCTACTAATCGAGCTCCGTTGCTCAGCATACTTGAGAGAGGGAATGGATTTATTGAGTGCACATGAACAAGGTGACATAGTCATTGAGCCCAATGAAATCATTCCCTCATCTAAACTATGCTTGAGGCGCATGAAGCTCTTAGTGGAATCAACACTTATAAGATCTTAAGATTTATAACCCTCATCTCCATGATCAAGAGATGAGATAAAAATTACAAATCTAAAATTTATAAGGGTCTATGTGCTGAAATAGAACCGACTGTGTGTTCATTTCATGCACGAGACTTGAACTTGTAATTTTTTGAATTAAAACTCTAAGAAGAATAATGTGCACTTGACTAAAGAACTAATGAACGCTTAAAGAATCATCATATATAAGTTATCTATCATATTATGTGGGAGAAACCCAACTCTCCTCTTCCTTTTACTAGAAGTATTTTCTACCAAGAGTTGTCGTGCTTGTTCAGGAACCAACACCAATCAATACACATATCGATTAAACATTAGTGATCATAGATATACCTTAGTAACAAAACATCCAATTCTCTGTAGTTTGATAAATCCTGGAAATTCAAACTTTCTACTTATTACTTCAAACCACGTACACTTGCGTGAAAGCGCAGACGTATTCTAGGTCTGTCAAGTTTTTGGCACCGTTGCCGGGGAATTGGAAATTGTTTCGTATTAAGGAGAATCTATCAGTAATTAGTGATTTAAGCAATTTCTTGCATATACGCTTAATTTTTTATTTTTATAATTATAAGTACTAACTATTTACTTTATTGTTTTCTTTTATTATTGCTGAATCCTTGAACATTATTATTGAATTTGTTCTTGATAGCTTAATTGGTGTTGTGCATGAATAGAAGGGTTTGCTCGGATTATCTTTTTGACCCTGAAATTGAGAGAACCTACTTGCAGGCTAAAAGAAAATAAAACATTTTGCTAAGCCAATAAGCTATTATGGAAAATTATAATGAAAATCATGGAGAGCCATTAGGAGAACCTAGGGGAATAGTACTGAAAGACTGCACACTACCCACTGTTAGGGGAATCCCCCATGCTATTATAAGGCCTAATATAGAAATTAATAATTTTGAGATCAAACCTTCCACTTTGAGTATGGTTCAAAATAATCAGTTTGGAGGATTGGCCATTGAAGACCCTAATTCACACATTTCAACTTTCTTTGAAATTTGTGACACCTTCGATTTAACAGTGTCTCTAAAGACACTGTTAAATTAAGGCTTTTCCCATTCTCTTTAAGATATAGGGCCAAAAGTTGGCTCAGCTCTCTCCCAAGCGATTCAATCTGGACTTGGGACAATTTGGCTAAGAAATTCTTAGCCAACGGTGAAGACCACTCGATTGAGAATTGAGATAACCAACTTCACTCAGTTGGAAGGTGAGACGTTGTACGATGGGTGGGATCGATATAAGGAGTACTTAAGGCGATGCCCACATCATGGGTTTCCATTATGGATGCAAGTCCAGTCCTTTTACAATGGTTTGAATGCTCCCACAATGACTCTCATTGATGCCACCACTGGAGGCTCTATCAGTAGCAAAACCCAAGAAGAGGCTTATGACCTCTTAGAAAAAATTGCAAAAAATGCTAGCCAATGGCCTCTCCAGAGAATAAAAATAAATGTAACTCACTTGGAAATTCATAACAAATCCTTGAGCTCCAAAACCAAATCTCTCAACTCAATAAAAAGTTGGAATATGGGTATGCTAATTCATGTCAGGAGGAAGATGGTGAGTTAAGAAATGTCAATGCAAGTCCAGTCCTTTTACAATGGTTTGTAAATTTCCTAATATTTTTCTTGAAGACCTACCCGGTCTTCCTCTTAGCAGAGAGGTAGAGTTTGCCATAGAAGTAATTCCCGGAACTCAACCACTGTCAAAGGTTCTGTACCGTATGGTGCCAAAAGAACTCCAAAAGTTGAACACTCAACTTCAAGAATTATTGGAGAAGGGTCTCATTCGTCTGAGTTCATCTCCTTGGGGAGCGTCGGTGTTGTTTGTCAAGAAGAAGGATGGATCGATGAGAATGTGCATCGATTATAGGGAATTAAATAAAGTAACTATTAAGAACAAATACCCTCTGCCTCGTATCGATGACCTGTTCGACCAACTATCCGGAGCTAAAGTCTTCTCTAAGATAGACTTGCGATCAGGATATCATCAATTACGAGTTAAAGAGTCAGATATTGAGAAGACAACGTTTAGAACCCGCTATGGGCATTACGAATTTTTGGTGATGTCCTTTGGCTTAACAAATGCACCGTCCGTCTTTATGGACTTAATGTATTGCGTACTGAAAGCATATTTGAATAAATTCATCATTGTCTTCATCGACGATATATTGATTTATTCAAAGGATAAAACGGATCACGAAAATCACTTGCATATAGTACTCGAAGAACTCAAAAACTATGAACTATATGCTAAGTATTCTAAGTGTGAGTTCTGGCTTGACTTAATCACATTTCTAGGTCACGTAATCGACTCCCAAGGAATCAAAGTGGATCAAAGTAAAGTAAGTGTAGTTCAAGATTGGTCACAACCAAAGTCTGTGACTGACATCAGGAGTTTCTTAGGTCTGGCAGGTTACTAAAGGAAATTTGTCAAAGGTTTCTCGCAAATCGCATCTCCTCTCACAAAGTTGACTCAGAAAGCCGTACCATTTGTCTAGAGACCGGAGTGTGAGAAAGCATTCCAAACATTGAAAGATGCTCTTTCCTCCGCACCAATTCTCACCTTACCCAAGGAAGGATTGAATTACCAAGTTTATACTGATGCATCTGATATAGGTTTGGGATGTGTGATGATGCAGGAAGGGAGAGTCATAGCCTACGCATCTCGTTAGTTGAAACCACACGAAAAGAACTACCCTATCCACGACCTTAAATTAGCAGCGGTAGTCTTTGCTCTAAAGATCTGGCATCATTATCTGTATAGCATCCAGTGTTCCATATTCACCGATCATCAGAGCTTGAAGTACATCTTCACCCAACATGAGTTAAACTACCGACAATGAAGTTGGCTCGAATTAATAAGCGATTATGACTTAAGTATCCAATATCATCCTGGAAAAGCAAACATCATAGCAGATGTGCTCATTCATCATACTACGCTTTCTGCTATGATACTCTCAAGTTCACTGGAAGAAGAATTTCGAAGGTTCGAAATCAGGCCAGTGCGTGGGGATATGTTGAGCACACTGATATCCATGAGCTCAGTTGAACCTACCTTTCATCACGATGTCTTCACCTCTCAAACCAAGGACGAAGATTATCTGAAGGTTAAAGTTGATATCGAAAGTGGTCGTCGCTTTGACCTTCAGCTTCGTGGTAACGTAATATATCAAGGGGATCGTCTATGGATTTCCAAATCCATGTAGTAAAAAATTCTAGTAGAAGGTCATAATTCAGGTTACCAGATACACCCTAGCAGTACCAAGATGTACCAATACCTGAAGAAATCATTCTGGTGGCCTAGAATAAAGCAGAGTGTAGCAAAATTCGTAGCAAAATACCATGCTTGCAGTTTAGTTAAAACTGAACACCAGAAGCCTGGAGGACTTCTTCATCCTCTAGCAATTCTTGAATGGAAGTAGTTCAACATTTCTATGAATTTTGTTATGGGATTACCTAAAGCAAGATCCGGTGCTGATTCAATTTGGGTCATTATCGATCGATTGACCAAGTCAGCTCATTTCATCCCTATGCGTCAAACAGATTCTGTGGAGAAACTGGCAAAGTTGTATATCAAGGAAGTTATCAGACTTTATGGGATCCCGAGATCCATTGTATCTGATCGAGATAGTCGTTTCACTTTTAAATTTTGGCAAACAGTACATCAAGACTTTGGGGATTACTATAGCTATGAGTACCGCCTTTCATCCTCAGATAGATGGGCAAACTGAAAGAGTCAACCAAGTCATGGAAGATCTTCTTCGTCTCTGTGTACTGGATTTTGGAGGTTTCTGGGAAGACCACCTTCCTCTGGTGGAATTTGTGTACAATAATAGTTTTCAAGCAAGTATCGGTATGGCTCCATATGAAGCTCTGTTCAGCAGAAAATGTAGTACTCCATTAGCGTGGTCTGAAATTGACAGTGTTCAGCTCTATGGGTCAGAATTAGTTGAAGAAACGAATCGTAAAATTCAATTAATTCAACAAAGATTAAAAGCGGCTCAAGATCGCCAGAGTAAATATCACAACGCTCATCATCATGCTCTGGATCTGGAGGTGGGAAAATATGTGTACCTTAAAGTTAGCCCAATGAAAGGTGTTTATCGTTTCGGTGTAGCCAGAAGCTAAGTCCTCGCTACGTCGGACCTTTTGAAATATTAGAAAAGATTGGTTTTGCACCTTATAGATTGAAGCTTCTTGAAGACTTCTCTGCAGTCCATAATGTTTTCTACATTTCGTCTCTACGGAAATGTCTTCGCGATCCATCTCACCTAATTCAACTTCCAGCGTTAACCCTCTAGCCGGACCTTTCTTATGCGGAAGAGCCAAACAAGATCTTAGCTCATGATCAAAAATAGCTGAGAAATCGCTCAATCCCTATGATAAAGATTCAGTGGAGGAATCGCTCCTTAGAAGAATCTACTTGGGAAAAAGAGGCAGATATGAGGAAGAAGTACCCTAGCCTCTTTGAAAGTCCAGGTACCCTTTTATTTCCTAAGTTTTATTTGCGTTCTTCAATTTTTCTCATAATTATCTTCTTGCTTGAGATGATGTTGAGAACAACATTGTTCTTAAGTGGGGGAGTCTGTAACAACCCTAGGTTGCTATCTTGCAAAAATATAGATAACCTAATCAAATTTCAAACACCATTGCTTATAGAACCTCAAACTAAGCCTATCTAGAAAATTTGAAGTTCATTGGACTTCTCTAAAAGTCCAAATTTACTTTTTGATCAGTCTAGATGCCTTGGTCTAGACCTAAAATATATTGATCTCAAAACTAAATTCTAATTGCATTTTTGGATTCCTCACTCCCAAATTAGCTAAGGGTGAAATTTTGGTTCAATTTGGAATTCATTTGGGCCATAATTCAATTTAAATTAAAATGGTTCAATTGCATTTAAGGGTTTCTGACTTTTCCTAATTGCATATTTACCCTTAATACCTAATATAACAGCCGGGATCCGCTGTGTGGACTGCAGGCGATCCGCAGCGGAGCCCGGGTCACACGACAGTAGGATCCCTCAAATCTAGCCATCGCGCCTTCCTATCCAACGGCTACGATTAGAACCATGGGTCTGCTGTTAGATCAACCCGAACGATCCTACGGCATGGATTTAATATGATTCGATCGTTAGGATCCAAAGGATCAGGACCGTTGCGTCTTCCTGATCGATACATCAGACAGTCCATAGTGCACCCGCACTATGGATCTTCGTCTTCACCACTCCTTGACAGCCTAGCCTGTCCCCCACTACCCGTTCCACCTCAGCAAGCCATTGGGGATCTTCCCCCAATGGCATATCAACCTTGGTCGGGCCTCGTGACCCGGCCGAGCCCAATTGGGGAAATTGAGAGCTCGGCCCTGGCCCGACCTCTTGGGCCTCATTAACCCATTCAAAGCTCTCCATAAGCTTCCTTGTGAGCATCTGAGGCTATAAATAGCCTCAGCGATCCTTCCTCTGATCCTTTGTTAGTCAATTGAACCCTCTGCAAACTCGCCGCCATTGCTGAATTCCCAAGCAGCTAAGCTTCTTCTATACACTCCCAAGCTCGCGTACCACTAATAGGAGAGTGTCCTGGAGTTCAGGAACTCTCAGAGGGATCCAAGGCAGCTCAGCAAGATAGGAGGAGACCTCTTCACCGTCTGCGAACTCTCGGACAAATCCAGGTACCTTCCTTTACTGTTTTCGAGCCAATGAGGCTCGGACCTTGCTCCTTTTGATGCGCCTGAGTCAGTATTGTCGTCTCGAACCCAAGGGTATCGAGATTAAGATCTAGGCTAGCCCCGATCGATCGAATCGATCGATCGGATTAAATTTCTAAAGGATCGCCTCGGTCGAGTAAGGACCCGGTGATCCAGACCTGTAACAACCCAGGTTGTTACTTTGCTCAATTAAGACTAATCTAATTCTTAATTAAGGTTCTAAGTCACTAATTAAGTAATTTAGAACTCATCTCTGAAACCTAGGTCAAACCAGAAGTCAACAAAGTCAAATCAAGAATTCTAGAAAATACCAAACCCTAGGAAATTGACTTTTTATCTAGACCTCAAATTGAAAATCCGACTTCGTCATTGCGTTCAGAACACCCAAATTAGCTATGGGTGAAATTTTGGAGGCATTTGGAAGTCGTTGATTTTTCGTCGAATATTTTAATATTATTTAAATACCCCAAATAATCAAATAAATAAATACTCATCAGATCAAAAATCTGAGTACGCCACTGCGTTTCTCACCCTTTAATTAGCTAGGGGTGATTTATTGAAAATTTTTAGAGTTCATTTAGTTAGTTAATTTTGATTAATAAAATAGGATGCAAAATAATTAAATATAATATTATTTAATCAGTACTTAACGGCGCTGTTCCTGTAGCCTTGACGCCATTTCTTTTCATTACATTTTCCGTCAAGATTGACGGATCGCGTGATCCGTCCGATCGAGCGATCGGACGGTCGTGATTCCTTCTTCTTCGAAAGGTCTCCGCGTGTCCTGCGTTAGGGCACGTAAGATCCCCTTTCGCCGCGCGTCCTCCCCTCCCGATGGCTCCTTCTACCATCAATAAGAAGCTCAAAAATTAATCATGCAGTTGTTTCTACTCATCGTTGGAGAAAAATCGGACCCTAAGAAGACGATAGGAGCCCAGTATCGACCACTTCTCCTTCCGGACCGTCGACCTTGAGGTACTTCCAATCTTCCTAAATGCGTTAATAATCTGCAAGATTTCAATTTTGTTTTCCTATTTCGTGATATGGATTAAGCATCTATCGGTCTGGATCATGTCGATCGAGCCTATTTTCGCCAAAATTTGCCACTCCCTACAGTAGAATCTAGGGTTTGCGCCTCCGTCGGGGGTGATCTGCAGTACTCGAACCGGTCCAGACCAGACCGGTCCAGCCCCATGCCGTGGTAGAACCGGGCCAGGTTCACTCATCCAAAATCCCCCGCCCCCACGTGTCGGCATCCAGGAAGTCCGCGTGGATGCGTGGGGCCCACAGCGTGTAACGCACGCCGTCCACTCGGCTGGCGTCGTGGGACCCACCTGGCAGGCGCTGGCGAATCCTGCGTCGACGCGTGGCGATTGGATCAGCGGTCGTCTCGTCCGTCTGAAGGTGTGGGACCCGCCGGTCAGCGCTCAGCAACTCACTATGCGCCACGTGGCAATGGTGGGCCCACCGTCTGCCGCTCAGCCAGTGAGCTTGCGCCGCGTGTCCTGAAATTAAAAATATATATAAACGTTATATAATTAAATACATTATATATTTAAAATGTTTTAATAATAAACAAATTTATATATATATATATATATATATATATATATATATAAATCAAATTAGAATAATTAAAATAATTAACAGAATTAATAAATCAATTAAATCAAATCTTTAAACCTTCATAACTCCTAAAATACTCATCCAAATTATGAAATTGAATATATCAAATTGATCAGAAAAATGTAAGGAATTTAATGATGCCATTTATTTTACTGTAGAATCAATATTTATCAAAGTGATCATTTAGGGTTTAATTAAGTTCAAATATATGTTGCAAATTGTCATTTAACCATAACTTTATGTAGGTTAATCCAAACATACCCAATATGGGTCTTAAAATACTCAGAAAACCCTAAGGATTAATTTGATAGTATTCACTTTGTTGTTTGGATTAGTATTTGACTAATCACATTTAGGACCTAACCCTAATCACCCTATTTAACCCTAGAACTTCAATTGACCATAACTTGGTCAATTGAATTCCAAATTGAATGATCCAAAGGTCCTTTTAGATCAGAAAAACCTAATTAACAGTAATATGTAAAAATATTTTAGATCCAACGGTTATATTTGCTAATCATCTCTTAATTACTCCAAAACTTGATTAGTGAATATTAGCAAATCTAATAATCCAAATTGAGTGATTTAAGTTTTAGATGACTCATAGAACCATTTAAATTCAATCTATAAGGTTGGATTAGTATTTGAGTGATTAATTTTGTTAATCACTCACTAATCACCCTAAACCCTATTTAGGTCATAACTTAGTCAAATCAGATCCAAATTGAGTCTACCACTTGTCATTTTGATCAATGGACTATTTTTAAACCATAGCCACTAATTTTGCTTAATTTGGACACTAATTGGCAAAGTTAGGATTTTTGACCTATAGTTAAGAATCCCTTAATTAATCTTAAACCCTAGATCTTGTATTGGCCATAACTTGGCCAATACTTATTAGAATTTAGAAAATTAAGATTCTATGGAAAGCTTAGACAGTAAAGAACAATAATCTGAAAGAAAATTTAACTTTCACTTAGTCAAATTACTAATTTACCCCTTATGAGTCAAATTCACTAATTTGATCTCATATGGCTTAATAATCACCCAAAATTAATTTAGTTGCTGTCTAATCTTACATTAGATAGTAAGAAACTCTTTCCAAAAGAAAATTTTGGAATTTAAGTCTTAGATCAAAAATTTGATCTTTTGAACCCTTAAGTAGGGGCAAAATGGTCATTTTGCCCAAATTTAGGGTTTAGCCTTTAAAAGCTCTAAATTCAGTTTCAAATCACTAAAATCAGTAAATAGAATGATTTAGAACTGAAATTAATCAAATTCAAGTCTAAAATTAAATTTTGATTAAAATCTCAAAATTTGCTCTTTAAGAAAATTCCTAAGTCCTAAGTGAGTGTTCTCATTCTTTAATCACTCTTAGATCTTTCCTTAGGTCTTATAATATTAGTTAGGTTGTGTATCTTGAGAGATACTCTTAGTAATTAAGAGCCTTAATTCTTAAGATTAGGAATAGATCTTAAGTTAGAATTCATCTATTGAGTAAATTAGGTTACTCAATAGGTGAAACCTTGAGTTTTCTAGTTTATAGATTTTCTTAGTTTATTAAATGATTATTTGATCTTTAAACTCTAGAATTAAGAATAAAGATCTATCCTAATAAATTGATTTATCATTAGGACTTGTCTTAACCTAATCCGTGAGTTTTGGGTTCTAAACTTAGACCCTTAGATTATACCTTTAGATTAAGTGATTAGACCCCATCATCTGGAGTCTAATTCTTAATCTTTACATCTTGATTTGACTAATCAAGATGAAGTTGGGTTGAATTTAAAATACAAAGTTAGGTCGATGATTTATTTGCTTTAACCAAATAGTCATCTTTTGATTAAGTTATAATTAGGACTTGGCCAGTCCTAATTATCTTCAACTAATAGGATTCGTGATTTTAAGTTACAGAATGTGTAAGAATTGATGATTCTGAAACTTATGTAACTTAGAGTAGATAGAACGAATAAAGTAGATAACAACGAATATCACTTGTGTTGTAGATAGAGTTTCTTGCACTTTGATTTTGATGCTTCGCATTCCTTAAGTTTGATCCTTATACCTTAAACATGTATTATGTACTTAAGATATTTTGATAAATATCTTATGTTAATTTGGAATATCATTCATAAGCAGCATTATGTGTTCGTTTCACAAGTGGTTTGTAAGGTGTAGCTTGATTAGTATACCTCTTCGATCAACTCGTTCGGGGTCGGCAACCTTTCGAGGGTTTAAT